>CM035837.1:440747434-442227434 GCA_020510985.1 Pholidichthys leucotaenia | reverse complement strand
ATTCAAACAAGGAAAGAAGCAGACTTGTTCAATGTAGCACAGTTTAAAGCCAAGAGTAAGACATCGATAAAGATAGTAAGAGAAATGCTCTTTGCCGACGACAGTACTCTAGTTGCACACAGCGTGGAAGATATGCAATCTTTAGTGGAGAAATTTGCAAGAGCAGCTAGCCAATTCAGCCTCCAAATCAACATCAAGAAGACAGAGTGCCTTTATCAACCACCAAAGTTCCAATTATCAACATCACTACCAGAAGAAATCAGCATTGGTACAGAGCCACTAGTCAAGTGCAAGACTTTCAAGTACCTAGGGAGTACTGTTTCAGAGAATGCTAGACTGGAGGATGAACTATCTATCAGAATGGGAAGAGCGAGCGCTGTGTTTGGAAACTTGAGGGAGAGACTGTGGAACAATCGACATGTGTCAATCCGTGTGAAATGCAAAGTGTACAGAGTGACAGTACTGGCTACTCTATTGTACGGTGCTGAAACTTGGACTGTCTGCAGGGTGCAGGTGAAGAAACTCCATGCGTACATGATGAGACCCCTTCAAGCCATAATAAACATCTCATGGAAAGACAAGATAACCAACATAGAAGTGTTGAAACGAGCTGGTCTACCATCAATGGAGGACATGCTAATACAGATGAACCTGAGATGGCTCGGACATGTTGAGAGGATGGACCACCAGCGTCTCCCTCGGCAGTTATTCTACTCACAGTTATGCGAGGGCAAATGCAATCAGGGTAGACCAAGGCTCAGATTTAAAGACACTGTAAAAAGAAACTTGAAGAAGTTGGACATAGACAGGAGTTCCTGGCAGCAGAAGGCTAAGGACAGAGCTGTGTGGAGGAATCTGATCAGACCTAAATGAAACAGTCATTGTTGCCCACGACAGACTGCTATGATGATAATGATGATGAAGTATTTAATCGACTCTGCATCCCACATCCAGTTATAGAGACCCTAATCTTCTCTGGTTCAGTGTTAAAACCTGAGTTTATTAACATTAATCTTGTACCCTGACAGTGAACAATGTTCCTCTATCATGTGCTTCCAGAACACTGGACTGGACGGTGAGGTCAAGTTGAGTTTCCACCAACGAGCCCTGATCTTAGTCTGCTGGATTGTTTTTAATGGGCCACCTTAAAGCTGGATCTATGCACCCGCGTCGATGCAGTATCCCCCTGCGTCACTAGTGAGGTGGGCGACGCAGACCCTAAAAGCTGTGATTGGTCCGCTTTGTCTCCTCCTTCACACTTCCTGGTTCTCGTCGCTGCTTTGCTCTGCCTGTTCATGGCGGCACAACTTCCAAAGCGAGTTGGTTAATCAACGGTCCACATTCAAAAGAATATTGAAGAAGTGAGCACATACAGAACATTTTATGGCTCGTCATAACCCCACTAATTACACTCTCCGACTTCCCTTTTTTCCTCTGTGCAGCAATTGTATGAAAAGTTAAAAAAATTAACAATTATTAGCTCCAACTCCATCACAATCTGCTCTTGTCCATTGCTATTTCCATCCATCCATCCATCCGTTAGTAAAAGGACACGATTGGCCTGTCTTTCTCACACTTCTTTATCTGCTTGCTTCACACGCTACACTGCAGAGTTTAGTTTACACCCTATAATTCATTTACTGAAATCAGTTAGAATCAGTTCTGCACACAGCCGAGCTGCCACATAAGTGGAAATGTATTATTGATACAAAGAGATAAAACCCCTCCCTCTTGCATGAGGGAGTGGTTAAGCTTTATAAAAACTATAGGGCTCAATTTTGGGGTAGCACACTCTTGGGGAATTGCCTAATTGTAATCCATATCTCACTTTCAGTAAAATAAGTGAAAGTATACTTCATCTCTCAGTCTGGTTATTTGGCCTTCATATAAAAGAACTGGGGGTTAAGGCAGTTTAGATGTAAAACATCCATCCATCCATTTTCTACCGCTTTTTTGGAGGTCCGGGTCACGGAGGCAGCAGCTCAAGCAGAGAAGCCAACTTCCCTTTCTCCGGTCACCTGCTCCAGCTCTTCAGAGAGGATACCAAGATGTTCCCAGGCCAGCTGGGAGACATAGTCTCTCCATTGTGTCCTGGGGTCTCCTTCCAGTGGGACATGCCCAAAACACATCAAGTGGGAGACATCCTGATCAGATGCCCAAACCACCTCAACTGGCTCCTTTCGATATGGAGAAGCAGCGGTTTTACTCCGAGCATCTCCAGGATGACTGAGCTCCTCACCCTATGTCTAAAGGTGAGTCCAGCAATCCAACGGAGAAAGTTCATTTTAGCTGCTTGTATCCGGGATCTCATTCTTTTGGTCATTACCCAAAGCTCATGACCATAGGTGAGGGTAGGAATGTAGACTGACCGGTAAATCAACAGCTTTGCCTTAGAGCTCAGCTCCCTCTTCACCACCAACAGACTGGTACAACGTCCACATCACTGCAGATGCTGCTCCAACCCATTTGTCAATCTCTCGCTCCATTCTCCCCTCACTCGTGAATGAGACTCCGAGATACTTAAACTCCTCCATTTGGGGGCAGGAAGCTTGTCCCCAACACGGAGAGGACAATCCACCTTTTCCGGCTGAAGACCATGGACTTTGACTTGGAGGTGCTGATTCTCATCCCAGCCGCTTCACACTCAGTAGCAAACCATCCCAGCAAGGCCTGAAGGTAATTGGTCGATGAAGCCAACAGGACAACATCATCTGCAAACAGCAGAGATGAGATCCTGTGGTCACCAAGCATGACACTCTCTAATCCTTAGCTGTGCCTAGAAATCCTGTCTAGCGGTGGCGCAGTGGATAGCACTGCGCCAGCACAGCAACTCACCCTTGGCCATGGGATCCTGGGTTCGATCCCAGCCCCTGACCAACAGTGATCTGTGTGGACTTTGATGTTCTCCCTGTATCTGCCTGGGTTTACTCCGGGATTTCTCTGGTTTCCTCCCACAGGCCAAAAACATGCAGGTTAGGTTAATTGGAGACTTTCAAGTGGCCCTAGGTGTGAATGTGTGCGTGAATGGTTAAGGGATAGCGCCGTACCATGGCTGCTTCATCCATCCAGGTGAATGCCCTCAATTGCCCCTCTGGGGATCAATAAAGTATACAAAATAAAAAAAATAAATAAATAAAAATTATGAACAGGATCGGTGACAAAGGGCAGCCCTGGTGGAGTCCAACTCTCACTGGAAACAAGTTTGACGGAGTGTTGGCAATACGAACCAAACTCTTGCAACGGTTGTATAGTGACCGGATAGCTCGTAAAGACAAGCCCAACACCCCACACTCCCGCAGCACCCACCACAAGAGACCACAAGGGACGCGGTCGAATGCTTCCTCCACGTCCACAAAACACACGTGGACTGGTTGGGCAAACTCCCACGAACCCTTGAGGATTCTCGAGAGGGTAAAGAGCTGGTCTGATGTGCCACAGCCAGGATGAAAACCACATTGCTCCTCCTGGAGCCAAGGTTCAACCAGCGGTCGGACTCTCCTCTCCAATACCCTGGCATAGACCTTCCCAGGGAGGCTGAAGAGTGTGATCCCTCTAAAGTTGGAGCACACCCTCTGGTCCCTCTTTTTTAAAAGAGGAACCACCACCCCGGTTTGCCATGCCAAAGGCACTGTCCCCAACCTCCATGCAACATTGCAGAGGTGTGTCAATCATGACTGCCCTACAACATCTTGGACCTTGTGGTACTCAGGGCGAAACCCATGCACCCCCCGGGCTGGGCCACCAAAAAGTTTTTAACCACTTCGGCAACCTCAGCCCCTGTGATGGGCGAGTTGTTCCCCTCGTCCTCAAGCCCTGCTTCCTCTGTGGAAGGCATGTTAATGGGACTGAGGAGATCCTCAAAGTATTCCTTCCACCACCCAACGATGTCCCCAGTCGAAGTCAGCAGTGCCCCATCCGCACCATACACAGTGTGGACAGGGAGCTGCTTCCCCCTCTTGAGTTGCTGGACAGTTTGCCAGAATCTCTTCAAGGCCAACCAAAAGTCTTGTTCCATGGCCTCAATGAACTCCTCCCACACTCAAACTTGCTTCAGCAACCACCCGAGTAGCACTCTGCTTGGCCTGCCAGTACATCTCAGATGCTTCAGGAGACCCACAAGCCAACCAAGCTCGACAGGACTACGTCAGCTTGATGGCCCTCCTCACCACTGGTGTCCACCACTTGGTTCGGGGGTTACCACCACGAGATGCACCAACAACCTTGCGGCCACAGCTCTGAACAGCTGCTTCAGCAATGGAGGTGGAGAACATGGCCCATTCAGACTCCATGTCCCCAGACTGCCTTGGAATGTGGTCCAAGTTCTTCTGGAGGTGGGAGGTGAAGACTTCTCGGACAGGGGCCTCAGCCAGATGTTCAAAGCATACCCTCACTATATGTTTAGGTCTACTGGGTCTGAGTGGCATCCACCCCTGCCATCAGATCCAACTCACCAGCAGGTGGTGATCAGTTGACAGCTCTACACCTCACTTTAACCAAGTGTCCAAGACATGTGGTAGCAGATCTAATAACACGATAACAAAATCGATCATCAACCTGCGACCTAGGGTGGCCTGGTACCAGGTGCACATATGGACATCCTTATGCTTGAACATGGTGTCCGTTATGGACAAACTGTGGTTAGTACAGAAGTCCAATAACTGAACACCACTCTGGTTCAGATCAGGCAGGCTGTTCCTACCAATCACGCCCCTCCAGGTTTCACTGTCATTACCCATATGTGCATTGAAGTCCCTCAGTAGGACAGTGGAGTCTCCAAGAGGATCACTCTCCAGCACCCCAGTCAAGACTTCAAAAAGGGTGGGTAATCCGAGCCATCATTTGGTGCATAGGCACAAATGACCGTCAGGACCCATTTCCCATCCCAAAGGCGCAGGAAAACTACCCTTTCATCCACCGGGGAGAACTCCAATGTCAAAGCAGCAAGGCGGGGGGGACACAAGAATACCCACCCTTGCCCCTCACCTCTCACCCAGGGCAACTCCAGAGTAGGCCAAGCTCCAACCCCTCTCCAGGAAACTGGTTCCAGAACCGGAGCTGTGCGTTAGGGTGAGCCCAACTATATCTAGCTGGTATTTCTCAACCTCATGCACCAGCTCTAGCTCCTTCTCCACCAGAGAGGTGATGTTCCACGTCCCAAAAACCAGTTTCAAAACCCAGCCACCAGGCCAGCCATCAAGCTCCTACCTCAGCCCTCACTCCAGGGCGGGGCCCCGGTAACCCCATACCGGGCGGGGTACACTGAATCCTTGATTTTTTTAATTCATCATGGGAGTCTATTGGATCACTCTTAGTGATGCTCCTAGTGATCACTCTTGTTCGTCGCTATTTAATAAACAAAAACACGATGAACACAAATCACTCTACATATTGGCTGAAACCCGTTTTGGCAACGAACAACGCATTCTATCCAACACACCAGAAAAAAATTGCAGAGCATCAGTGGTGTTGATGTGATGCGGGTGCATAAATCCAGTTTAAATCAAGGCGTACACGGTCAAAATTCAGAACATTTTCCACTTTAAAGCATGAATGTAGAGGGTGTTAAGAAATTTCTGTGACTGTGATTCCGAGAATACTGTGGCAGTGGACACGACGTCTTCAGTTATGTGTCTGATAATAGTGACACTTTCAACGCATCATGAACCAAACTGGACAGATGATGAAATAACACCCCATTTTGTAATTTTATAGTTTTTCTCTGTGGAATGGGTAGAAAAACCCTTCCCTCCAGACACCCTGTACTGTGTTTACATGTGTGTTATTACAGCATATTTGTGTGTTTTACTGTGTTTTTACAGTATATTTGTGTGTTTTACTGTGTTTTTACAATATACAGTATTTGTGTGTATTTTGACCTTCAGCAGGTCCAGTTGTCCTGACTGGTCCTTGTAACTCCAGCAGAGCATTCTGGTGCCGGTCGGGTCATCCCAGGTGAATCTTCGAGCTTCATTTGGTTTCAGATCGTGAATGACAGTAGAGCCGCTGGGGGAGGTGGGGGATAAGCACATTATGTCATCAATCACAGAATTAACAGATTAGTGTATTAATAACAAGCAGTTGTGTACTTCTCTGTGATTGTGTGTTACCTCGGTCTGTGACCCAGGTTGTCTGTAGTTGTGTGTATTTGTCTGTAGCGGACGGTGACCCTGGCCGTGTAGTTGTGTGTATTTGTCTGTGTGTAGTTGCATGCATTTGTCTGTAGTTATGTGTTACCTCTGTCTGTAGCTGACGGTGACCCCGATCGTGTAGTTGTGTGCAGTTGTGTGTATTTGTTCGTGTGCAGTTGTGTCTATTTGTGTTAGTTGCGTGTATTTGTGTGTAGTTGTGTGTTTGTGTGCAGTTGTGTCTATTTGTGTGTTAGTTGTGTGTATTTGTCTGTAGTTGACGGTGACCCAGGGCATGTAGTTGAGTGTATTTGTCCATGTGTAGTTGTGTGTATTTGTCTGTGTGTAGTTGCATGCATTTGTCTGTAGTTGTGTGTTACCTCCGTCTGTAGCTGACGGTGACCCCGGCCGTGTAGTTGTGTGCAGTTGTGTGTATTTGTTCGTGTGCAGTTGTGTCTATTTGTGTTAGTTGCGTGTATTTGTGTGGCGTTGTGTGTATTTGTTCGTGTGCAGTTGTGTCTATTTGTGTGTTAGTTGTGTGTATTTGTCTGTAGTTGATGGTGACCCAGGGCATGTACAGCGGGGTAAAAAAGTATTTAGTCAGCCACCAATTGTGCAAGTTCTCCCACTTAAAAGATGAGAGAGGTCTCCAATTTTCATCATAGGTATACCTCAACTATAAGAGACAAAATAAGAAAAAAAAAATTCAGAAAATCACATTGAAGGATTTTTAATGAATTAATTGGTAAATTCCTCTGTAAAATAAGTATTTGGTCAATAACAAAAGTTCATCTCAATACTTTGTTATATACCCTTTGTTAGCAATGACAGAGGTCAAACGTTTTCTATAAGTTTTCACAAGGTTTTCACACACTGTTGCTGGTATTTTGGCCCATTCCTCCATGCAGATCTCCTCTAGAGCAGTGATGTTTTGGGGCTGTCACTGAGCAACACAGACTTTCAACTCCCTCCAAAGATTTTCTATGGGGTTGAGATCTGGAGACTGGCTAGGCCACTCCAGGACCTTCAAATGCTTCTTACGAAGCCACTCCTTCGTTGCCTGGGCGGTGTGTTTGGGATCATTGTCATGCTGAAAGACCCAGCCACGTTTCATCTTCAATGCCCTTGCTGGTGGAAGGAGGTTTTAACTCAAAATGTCACAATACGTGGCCCCATTCATTCTTTCCTTTACACAGATCAGTCGTCCTGGTCCCTTTGTAGAAAAACAGCCCCAAAGTATGATGTTTCCACCCCCATGCTTCACAGTAGGTATGGTGTTCTTTCTCCTCCAAACACGACAAGTTGAGTTTTTACCAAAAAGTTCTATTTTGGTTTCATCTGACCATATGACATTCTCCCAATCCTCTTCTGGATCATCCAAATGCTCTCTAGCAAACTTCAGACGGGCCTGGACATGTACTGGCTTAAGCAGGGGGACACGTCTGGCACTGCAAGATTTGAGTCCCTGGCGGCGTAGTGTGTTTCTGATGTAGCCTTTGTTACGTTGGTCCCAGCTTTCTGCAGGTCATTCACTAGGTCCCCCCATGTGGTTCTGGGATTTTTGCTCACCGTTCTCGTGATAATTTTGACCCCACGGGGTGAGATCTTGCGTGGAGCCCCAGATCGAGGGAGATTATCGGTGGTCTTGTATGTCTTCCATTTTCTAATAATTGCTCCCACAGTTGATTTCTTCACACCAAGCTGCTTACCTATTGCATATTCAGTCTTCCCAGCCTGGTGCAGGTCTACAATTTTGTTTCTGGTGTCCTTTGACAGCTCTTTGGTCTTGGCCATAGTGGAGTTTGGAGTCTGACTGTTTGAGGTTGTGGACAGGTGTCTTTTATACTGATAACGAGTTCAAACAGGTGCCATTAATACAGGTAACGAGTGGAGGACAGAGGAGCCTCTTAAAGAAGAAGTTACAGGTCTGTGAGAGCCAGAAATCTTGCTTGTTTGTAGGTGACCAAATACTTATTTTACTGAGGAATTTACCAATTAATTCATTAAAAATCCTTCAATGTGATTTTCTGGATTTTTTTTTTCCTCATTTTGTCTCTCATAGTTGAGGTATACCTATGATGAAAATTGGAGACCTCTCTCATCTTTTAAGTGGGAGAACTTGCACAATTGGTGGCTGACTAAATACTTTTTTGCCCCACTGTAGTTGAGTGTATTTGTCCATGTGTAGTTGTGTGTATTTGTCTGTGTGTAGTTGTGTGCATTTGTCTGTAGTTGTGCGTTACCTCTGTCTGTAGCTGATGGTGACCCCAGCCATGTACTTGTGTGTATTTGATCGTGCGCAATTGTTTTTGTGTGTATTTGTCTGCAGTTGTGTGTTATCTCTGTCTGTAGCCGACGGTGACCCAGGCCCTGCGGTTGTGTGTATTTGTTTGTGTGCAGTTGTATTTGTTCGTGTGTAGTTGTGTGTATTTGTCTGTAGCTGACGGTGACCCAGGCCGTGTAGTTGTGTGTATTTGTTTGCGTGCAGTTGTATTTGTCCGTGTGTAGTTGTGTGCATTTGTCTGTAGCTGACAGTGACCCAGGCTGTGTAGTTGTGTGTATTTATTTGTGTACAGCTGTGTGTGTTTGTCCGTTGTTGTGTGTTACCTCTGTCTGTAGCTGACGGTGACCCAGGCTGTGTGGTTGATCATCAGAGCTGGCGCCGCTCCGTCGTAATAATCAGAGAAACTGATGACGGTAGAGTGATCGGAGACGTTAACGTCAACGATGATCCCACCGCACTGAAAACACAATTCAACTTTAAACAGTGCAGATTCATAACAACAGTAGTCACAGAGCAGGTTCACCTGCAGGATAAAGAACCAAAAATCAGAACATTAACCGGTTCTTAAAAAACATTCAGTAAACTGGTTCTGTAGAAGAGGAGCATGATAACTGAAAGCTCTGCCTCCCAATGTACTTTTAGATACTCTAGGTATCGCAGTTATCAGTGCTCTATTAGGATGATGAGGTACTAGAAGATCTGGTCTGATCACAGTGAGGAGAAGGATTTTAAATTTAATTTAGATTCTACAGGAAACCAATGAAAGGGGCGGACCATGACACCCACCATGTCCATGCTCAGCAGCGTCCCGTTGTCCTGACAACTGAAGAAGAACGACCTGGAAGCAGATTCTGAACCGACAACACGGACGCACAACTTCCCCGAATCGTTCTCGGGCCACAGAGGGAGGCACTGGAACCAGAACAACGTAAACAGCAAGTAGCATTAAAACACAATATTAACAGAAAACAACATTGAAGAAAACAACATGATACGCAACACCACATCATAGAAACATTACACCGGTCAACACCAAATTTATTGTCTAAGGTTTTTTAGCTGATTTAGGACAATTTTGATGTGCTGAATCCAAAAATCACATTGGTTTTGCTCAATCAGGTCAGCTTTTTGAATTATGGCCACATGTTGTTTTATACGTTTTTGTTTACATGTATGGGTATTTTTGCTTTATATGATGCAAAATTCTTTTTTATGTCTTGAAATTCTCATAATTTTGAACAATGATGATGTAACAATCAATTTACATGTACTTACCTTTTTATAAAGGCAAGTACATGCACAGTACTAAGTAAGTACAGGTTTTTACTTAGCACCTGATCAAGAGAAATGGATGTCATTTTCAGATTCAGTGGTGCAAAATTGTCTTAAATCAGCTGAAAAAACACAGACAACTTACAAAAAAATTATTTTTGTAACCCTGTGTCATAGAAATAACAGCGTTAAAGAAAATTATACACAATAACACAACATCATAGAAACACAATACATGTTAATAAAGAAAACAACATGATACACAACAACACAACAGCATAGAAACAAACAGTTACAGAAAATAATTATACACAACAACACAACACACATTATAAAATAACATTACAGGAAACAATGCTGAAGAAACCCAACATTAATACAGACAACATTAATAAAAATAATCAATTTTCTTCAGTTAAAATTTGTCTGTTTGTTGTATAATATTTTTACATCAATTTAAGATGTTTTCATTTTTTATAATTATTATTGTTATTATTATTATTGTTTACTCTTTATTTGCCCTTTGTCAGATATGGACAGGAATAAAGCTAACTTCCCTAGCTAGCTAGCTAACCAGCCTACCTCAGTGGAGGTGATGTAGTGCCACCTGGTGGCCGATCGGTCGCTAACTTCTCCGACCTCTAGCTCATAGGACGACTTGTTGACAAGGGTATAGAACGGACTCATGGTGACGATCCTGGTCAGGTTGAAGCTGCTCATCCGGATGCTAATGCCCACCTGGACAGGGATGATGGATCACAGGAAACCTGAAGGTTAGAGTGGGTCCTCTGTCCAGGCTAAAGAACATTACATACCATTTAGTTTGACTAAATATTTAACAAGGATTCCTGACTTCCATCATCATCTGTAGACCTCCATCATCATCTGCAGATGTTTCTGTTATTAGACCTCCATCATCATCTGCAGATGTTTCTGTATCTGGGATTTTTTCTGCCAGCTTTGGTCCAACACTTACAAATATTTACTAAAGGTATGTAGAGGGACGCTTCTTGGACTCAAGAACAAACTTTAGGTTCTCTGAGGTGCTCTTTGGGTGGGAACCTTCATGCAAACAGCCAAAAAGAGACTCCAAGGCACTCTCATTTCAAAAGTAAAACAGCCTTTATTCAAATGGCTTTGGTCATATAAACCTGTTAAAATAAATTAAAAGCTCCTATGTGTTTTGGCAGTCAGTCTTCAACGGGGAGTCAAATAAAACCATGAAAACCCGAAGAAGGCTGACTTTATATGATCAAAGCCATTTGAATAAAGGCTTTTATACTTTTGAAATGAGAGTGCTTTGGAGTCTCTTTTTGGCTACTTACAAATATTTGTTGAACTTTCTGACCGTTTCATTTTTGTTGTTAATATTTTGGTCAGTTTCAATAAAATAAAGAAGGTAATCAATTTATTTTTTTTAGTTTCAAGTTTGGCCAATGATAACGGAGGAGGCAGGGCTTAGCATCTCACTGCAGCCAGTCACTAGAGGGCGATGTTAGGGTTGCAGTAACAGTGCTGATGTCTGCCATCTTTACTGACAGTCTACAGTTTAACTAGAGCAGGTACCAGGAAGTCCATGTTGTTGGCGGGACAGCGAACACATCCATAACTTCCTACGGTGTCCAGAGAAAACCCGTCAGACCACGAGCTGGTGGAGACGCTCAGCTGGATCTGTGACAGGAAGAACACAAACATCTGTGAGTGGAAAACAGAACTGGGAAGGAGAGTTTAGAACATGTTTGAGAGGAAACAGCTGGGCCTACAGACATCTGTCAAAACAGAACCACAGAGAGAACACCAATCCAGAACAGAACCATAGACAGAACACCAATCCAGAACAGAGAAGAGAACAATAATCCAGAACAGAACCATGGAGAGAACATCGATCCAGAGCAGAGCCATAGACAGAACACCAATCCAGAGCAGAACCACAGAGAGAACACTGATCCAGAGCAGAACCACAGAGAGAACACTGATCCAGAACAGACAACAGAGAGAACACCAATCCAGAATAGAACCACAGAGAGAACACAGATCCATAACAGAACCATAGAAAGAACACTGAGCAAGAACAGAACCATAGAGAGAACACGATCCAGAACAGAACCACAGAGAGAACACTGATCTAGAGCAAGACCACAGAGAACACAATCCAGAACAGAAAAGAGAGAGAACATTAATCCAGAACAGAGAAGAGCGAGAACATTAATCCAGTACAGAACTCAGAGAGAACACTGATCCAGAACAGAACCATAGCGAGAACATGATCCAGAACAGAACGACAGAGAATGCCGATCCAGAACAGAAGCATAGAGTTATTTTTGATCAAGATCCATTCTTTAATTCACTTATTAAACTTGTTTCTAAGACTGCTTTTTACCATTTGTGTAATATTGCCAGATTAGAACATCTTGTCTCAGAGTGATACTGAGAAACTAATCCATGCTTTTGTCAGCTCTACATTAGATTATTGTAACTCTTTATCAGGCTGTCCTAAAGCATCTCTAAAAAGTCTTCAGCTGATCCAAAATGCTGCAGCTATGATAATTATGTGTAATTCTACGGTAATGATAACTCAGTCATGATAATTATGTGTAATTCTACGGTAACAATAAGTCAGTCATGATAATTATCAGTAATTCTACGGTAACGATAACTCAGTCATGATAATTATCAGTAATTCTACGGTAACGATAACTCAGTCATGATAATTATCAGTAATTCTACAGTAACAATAACTCAGTCATGATAATTATTGGTAATTCTACGGTAACGATAATGCAATCATGATAATTATCAGTAATTCTACAGTAACAATAACTCAGTCATGATAATTA
This sequence comes from Pholidichthys leucotaenia, assembly GCA_020510985.1. Lineage (NCBI taxonomy): Eukaryota > Metazoa > Chordata > Actinopteri > Cichliformes > Pholidichthyidae > Pholidichthys > Pholidichthys leucotaenia. The sequence goes on along the minus strand of CM035837.1, from coordinate 442,214,916 downwards.
TGTGTAATTCTACGGTAACGATAACTCAGTCATGATAATTATGTGTAATTCTACGGTAACAATAACTCAGTCATGATAATTATCAGTAATTCTACGGTAACGATAAGTCAGTCATGATAATTATCAGTAATTCTACGGTAATGATAACTCAGTCATGATAATTATCAGTAATTCTACGGTAACAATAATTCAGTCATGATAATTACCAGTAATTCTACAGTAACAATAACTCAGTCATGATAATTATCTGTAATTCTACGGTAACAATAACTCAGTCATGATAATTATTGGTAATTCTACGGTAACGATAACGCAATCATGATAATTATCAGTATTTCTACAGTAACGATAACTCATAGTCATGATAATTATCAGTAATTCTACAGTAACAATAACTTAGTCATGATAATTATCTGTAATTCTATGGTAACAATAACTCAGTCATGATAATTATTGGTAATTCTACAGTAACGATAACTCAGTCATGATAATTATCAGTAATTCTACAGTAACGATAACTCAGTCATGATAATTATCAGTAATTCTACGGTAACAATAACACAGTAATGATAATTATTGGTAATTCTACAGTAACAATAACTCAGTCATGATAATTATCATGACTGAGTTATCATTACCGTAGAATTACTGATAATTCATGATAATTATGTGTAATTCTACGGTAACGATAACTCAGTCATGATAATTATGTGTAATTCTACGGTAACAATAACTCAGTCATGATAATTATCAGTAATTCTACGGTAACGATAAGTCAGTCATGATAATTATCAGTAATTCTACGGTAATGATAACTCAGTCATGATAATTATCAGTAATTCTACGGTAACAATAATTCAGTCATGATAATTATGTGTAATTCTACGGTAACGATAACTCAGTCATGATAATTATGTGTAATTCTACGGTAACAATAACTCAGTCATGATAATTATCAGTAATTCTACGGTAACGATAAGTCAGTCATGATAATTATCAGTAATTCTACGGTAACAATAACTCAGTCATGATAATTATCAGTAATTCTACAGTAACAATAATTCAGTCATGATAATTATCTGTAATTCTGCGGTAACAATAACTCAGTCATGATAATTATTGGTAATTCTACGGTAACGATAACTCAGTCATGATAATTATCAGTAATTCTACAGTAACATTAACTTAGTCATGATAATTATCTGTAATTCTGTGGTAACAATAACTCAGTCATGATAATTAATGGTAATTCTACGGTAACGATAACTCAGTCATGATAATTATCAGTAATTCTACAGTAACGATAACTCAGTCATGATAATTATCAGTAATTCTACGGTAACAATAACACAGTAATGATAATTATTGGTAATTCTACAGTAACAATAACTCAGTCATGATAATTATCAGTAATTCTACGGTAATGATAACTCAGTCATGATAATTATCAGTAATTCTACAGTAACAATAACTCAGTCATGATAATTATTGGTAATTCTACGGTAACGATAATGCAATCATGATAATTATCAGTAATTCTACAGTAACAATAACTCAGTCATGATAATTATGTGTAATTCTACGGTAACGATAACTCAGTCATGATAATTATGTGTAATTCTACGGTAACAATAACTCAGTCATGATAATTATCAGTAATTCTACGGTAACGATAAGTCAGTCATGATAATTATCAGTAATTCTACGGTAATGATAACTCAGTCATGATAATTATCAGTAATTCTACGGTAACAATAATTCAGTCATGATAATTACCAGTAATTCTACAGTAACAATAACTCAGTCATGATAATTATCTGTAATTCTACGGTAACAATAACTCAGTCATGATAATTATTGGTAATTCTACGGTAACGATAACGCAATCATGATAATTATCAGTATTTCTACAGTAACGATAACTCATAGTCATGATAATTATCAGTAATTCTACAGTAACAATAACTTAGTCATGATAATTATCTGTAATTCTATGGTAACAATAACTCAGTCATGATAATTATTGGTAATTCTACAGTAACGATAACTCAGTCATGATAATTATCAGTAATTCTACAGTAACAATAACTCAGTCATGATAATTATCTGTAATTCTGTGGTAACAATAACTCAGTCATGATAATTAATGGTAATTCTACGGTAACGATAACTCAGTCATGATAATTATCAGTAATTCTACAGTAACAATAACTCAGTCATAATAATTATTGGTAATTCTACGGTAACGATAACTCAGTCATGGTAATTATCAGTAATTCTACGGTAACAATAACCCGGTAATGATAATTATCGGTAATTCTACAATAACAATAACCCAGTAACAAGGGTGCAGAGGGTGTGCCACCCTCTGCACACCGTCATCAGTGACCAGAGGAGCCTGTTCAGTGAAAGACTGCTCCTTCCCAAGTGTTGGACCAACAGGCTCAAGAACTCTTTTGTCCACCATGCCATCACACTCTATAACTCCTCACTTGGGGGGGGGGGGGACATAGAGTACAGAGGACAGTAGGGCATTCGTAGTGAAATAACCTTAACTTAACCATACTTGTACAAGCCATATTTAGCCTTATATTTATATATTATGTTAAGTGTTTATTAAGTGTTTATTTTTTCGTTTTTGCTTTTCTGATCTGTATGCTCCTTTTATGTGCTGCTGGAAATTTTAAATTTCCCAGAGGGAGTCATCCCAAAGGGATTAATAAAGTTAAGTCTAAGTCTAATTCTAGAGGAACAATAACCCGGCAATGATAATTATTGGTAATTCTAACGTTAACTCCTGATGTGTCCCACCTTGCTCTTGCTGAAGACATTTTTCTTCTTGAAGGAGAAGAGGATGACATCCCTGAAGTCTGACGGATGTTTGACGTGAACATTCTCGGACCGGTACTGTAGGACCCGGGACGTTTTGTTGATGATCCAGTATGGACTGAAAAGAGACAGCAGCAGGCGCCCCGCCATCCTTGTCACATGGACATACACATCAACAGTCATGTTGATGTCAGTGTCACAGGTCAGACACACAGTGAAGAACTCGGGCACTTCCTGTTCAATCCTGACGTGTCCCTGCCAGTCCCGACCCTGGTACCTCATCATGGCCAGGGACAGGATTTCACCGGAGACACGGGCGTTCAGCAGGTCTGAGGTAGAGCCTTCATGAAGGTCGTAGCTGTCCGCTGAGCTCTGATGTGGGGGGGGGGGGGGAGAAATCTTTCAGTCTTGTCCAAATTATTGATGCTAAAGATTTACAGTGAAAATGTATTTGGCCCCACCCTGGTTTCTTCCATTTCTGCACATTTGTCACTTAAATGTTTCAGATCATCAAACACATTTTAATATCAGACATAGACAACCTGAGTAAATACAAAATACAGTTTTTAAATGATGACTTCAAGGGAAAAAAGCTATCTAAACCTACCTGACCCTATGTGAAAAAGTAATCACCCCCTTATTACATCATGAATTAACTGTGATTAACCACATTTTTCAGAAAGCTGAGTTCAGTTTCACACCCAGGCCTGGTTACTGTCACACCTGTTGAATCAAGAAATCACTTAAATAGAACCTATCTGACAAAGTGAAGTACGCTAAAAGATCTCAAACAGCAACGCATCATGCTGTGGACTAAAGAAATTCACTAACAGATGAGAACCAAAAACTCAGAAGAACATCTAAAGAATTGTAGGCCTCACTTGCCTCAGTTTGGACTAGTGCTGCAACGATTAGTTGACTAATCAACTAGTCGACTGTCAGAAAATTAATCGACAACTAATTTGATAGTTGACTAATCGCCTGTGGACCCTTTTCCAGGAAAAATTCTATAAAAATAAATATTTCAGGTTCTAAAACATGGAAAAATTGCCACTTTTCTTGTTTGAGTTTTGTAATGTCTGACAATTGTGTTCAGGGGTTAAAGCAAAAAAATTTCCCAAGCCTGAACTTTTTTCCAGGGGCAGGGTCATTGGGGTGGACACACACACACACACACACACACACTGGATATAAAAAGTCTACACCCCCCCGTTCAAATGCCACGTTTTTGTGATGTAAAAAAAATGACCAAAATAAATCATTTCAAAACTTTTTCCACCATTGTGACCTATAACCTGTACAACCCAATTGAACAACAAACTGAAATCTTTAAAAAAAAAAAAAAAAAAAAAACTTACAATAACCTGCTTGCATAAATATGCACCTTCATTTTAATATTATTAATGTGTCAGATTGGTAAATTGCCTTTATTTCTTACCAATACCGGTTTGGCCATTTTGCCTGGATCAAACCCGATACCGATATGGCGGATCAGAGCCCTACTTTTTGGAAGGTGTGCATCCCATTACATCTGGGATGTAAAGCTAACACAGCATTTCATAAAAAGAACAACATAGCAGCAGTTAAACATGGTGGTGGTAGTGTCATGGTCTGGGGCTGCTTTGCTTTTTCAGGACATAGATGACTTGCTGAAACTGATGGAACCATGAATTCTGCTCTCTACCAGAAAATCCTGAAGGAGAATGTCTGACCATCAGTTGGTGACCTCAAGATCAAGCCCTCCAATGTGGCTGAATTAAAACAATTCTGCAGAGAAAAGTGGGCCAAAATTCGTCAACAGAAATGAAAAAGACATTACCAGTTACGACAAACGCTCAATTCTGCAAGGGTGGAACAACCAGTTATTAGGTTTAGGGGGCAATTACTTTTTCACAAAGGATCAGGTAGGTTTGGACAGATTTTTTCTTAATAAATGAAACCATCAATTACAAACTGTATTTTCTATTTACTCTGGTTATATTTGTTTGATATTAACATGTGTTTGATGATCTGAAACATTTAAATGTGACAAATATGCAAAAATGGAAATCAGGAAGGGGCAAATATTTGTTCACAGTGCTGTACGTTATTCTGTCAGAGGTGGCTGCTGGACTTTCTGGTACCACCCAGCCGGTCTTACCTCCATCAGGTACCGGACCGTGTAGGGCAGCAGGTTCCTCAGCGTGACCACAGGGTAGAGGTGGATGACATAGGCGGGGTCCCACTCGTCCTCTCCGTGGTTGGCGATGTGACGGAGGTCGTCGGGGACAGCCAGCGTGGTGACCATCAACGGCAGGGAACCGCCGTCAAAGGAGGGGCACTGAAGGACCGATCGGACCTCAGAACTACGGTGAACCTGCTCCTTCCAGGACACGCAGGTGGAGGATGGACCATAGAAACCATCCAGAACACCGGACGGACGGAGGAACAGCTGAGACCTATGGAGGAAGTGGTTTGGGAAAACGTCATCATCAAAACAATGAAGAAATACAGCAAGGAGGATTTAATAGAAGCTGAAATGATCCAAAAACTGAGGCTAAATGACACGAAAGACATGATTTTCTAATCGCTCTGATTTTTTTTTCAAATCTCTCTGACAGATTAATAATCCTCTGAGCTTCCTCGTATTAAAACAGAATTACAGGACTTCCGGTTATGGCTGCCACGTAGGACGGACGTGTCTCGCTCTGCTCTGCTCCTGGAGAAAAAAATCGGCAAATAACTCTCTCATTTGGGACAGAACGTATCCCAGCATTTGGGCGAGGATATGTCGGCGAAGCCTAAGGCTGGAAAACCAGGAAAAGGAAAAAGCGAGCCGCCGAAACAGTCCAAATTAACGGACTTTCAGGTCTGTGACGCAGCAAACAAAACTCCATATATGGCGGAGGAGGCTGGCGGCGGTGCGATGTTTGCGGGGAATGGCGCAGATGCGCTGATGGCTGCCATGAGTTCAATGAGAGCGGACTTTTCCTCTAGATTTGATGGGATTATGACAGCGTTGGAAGGAATAAGAAAGGAATTGGGTGACTGTGTAGAACGAACGGCGCAGATGGAGCTCCGTCTCGCTAGTGCTGAAGATGACGTCACCCGTCTTCAATTAAAGGTGCGCACTTTGGAAAAAAAAAAAAAATCTCTGGAAGATAATATTTTGGATTTGGAATCTCGGTCGAGACAGAATAATTTGAGGCTGGTGGGTCTTCCAGAGGAATCAGAAGGTCGGGACGTATGTTCCTTTCTGGAAAAGTGGATTCCGGAGGTGCTGGGCAGCGAGGAGTTGCAATCAGCAGTGGTTCTGGAAAAAGCACATCGTATTGGCCCACGGAGAGATAAGGGACCGCCGAGGACCTTAATTATGAAGTTTCTTAGCAACAGAGACAGGATGAAGATCTTCAACGCTGCACGTGCTAAAGGAGAGATTAAACACCAGGACCAGCAGGTGCGGTTCTACCCAGATTTGGCCACAGGAATCCAGCAATTGAGGAAGCAGTTTGATCCCGTACGTAAGGAGCTGCGCAACCTTGGGATTCGTCATGGTGTAATCTATCCTGCGAGACTGCTGACCACGTATGAGGGCAGAACCCACATTTTCAAGACCCCAGAGGAGGCGCAGGAGTTCATCAAGAAGATCAAAGAAGAAGAAGAGACTGGTGGGAGCTAAGCATGAACAAAATATAAGGTAGAATAATTAAGCATTTGCACAGGCATCTGACTGACTTGAAGTAAATAGTAAGTTTACAAAATATAGATTGTATTATATATTAAAAAAACAAAACAAAAACAAAACAAAAAAAAAAAACTATGATGTACAAAGTTGTTAAAAATTTTGGAGTTAAGTTGGAAAACTACAGAGGAGAGTTAATGTTACGTCATTAAAAGCAGTAGAGTTGGGGTGATTGGGAGGATGAAGAAGGAGTGGCTTAGGCTGTTCCCCGTGGGTGTGGAACGGTCGATGGCTATATCGGGAGACAGAATTTTTCTTTTGATTTTGGGGGGTTTGCCACAAGTGTGGGAAGGGGAAATTTGTTTGTGTGTAGTTTGTAGGATGAATGTTCAACCACTCATGTTTTTGCTTCTCTGTATGAGCATGTTTACACTGCAAGGTAATCCTAAACTCTCTATTGATCATGGACCAAAGTGTTAATCTTAATTTAACTTCATGGAATTGCAGAGGTCTACAAAATTTAAAAAAACTTAAACAAGTTATGAATAAAATAAAGGACATGGGTTCAAGAATTGTGTTTTTACAAGAAACTCATCTGATAGAGGAGGATGTTAAAAGAATTAGGAGTAGATGGCAGGGAAGTGTATTCACCTCTTCATTTTCATCCCGAGCCAGGGGAGTTATGACTCTCATACATAAATCAGTTCTTTTTCAGGTGAAAAATGTAATTGGAGACAAATTTGGAAGATATGTAATCATTCAAGGTTCTTTGCTATTAGAAAATATAAATCTTGTGAACTTATATGGTCCCAATATAGATGATCAGAAGTTCTTTGCTAATTTATTTCTCATCTTATCATCACTTACAGGGCAACATATAATAGCAGGGGATTTTAATTGTACATTGAATCCAGGTGTGGATAGATCAACAGGACTGGATTGTACGCACATTGGATGTAGGATGACTATTAATCATTTTATGAAAGAATTGAGATTGTTAGATATATGGAGAGAAATGAAACCACAAGTTAAAGCCTATTCTTGTTATTCCAGTACCTACAAGACATTCTCACGTATTGATTATTTTTTGATTTCCACAGAATTAAGGTCCAAGATTCAAAACTGCTTTTATGATAACATCGTGATTTCTGATCATGCACCCTGTTGTCTAATATATGTAGATAAAAAATTGACAAAGGAATCAGGTAGATGGCAATTTCAGCATAAATGGCTTCAGGATGAGGAATTTGTCAAGTATATAGAAAAACAGATAGACGAGTTCTTTGACATCAATACTACACAAACATCAGCATGTGTAAAGTGGGAGGCTTTCAAAGCTTTTATTAGGGGACATATTATTAGTTATACAGGATCAAAATCTAAGAAGACTCGAGAGGAGAGAGCTAAATTGGAACATAAAATAAAAAGTCTTCAGGAAAAAGTGTATGCAGGAAGTGACCCAAGGTTGGAGAATGAATTACTGATTTTGAGAGCTGAATACGACAAAAAATCAGCGAATAGAGCTGCCTCGAGTCTTCTAAGATTGAAACAATCTTTTTATGAACAAGGTGAAAAATCAGGAAAATTATTAGCATGGCAGATTAAACAATTGGAAATTAAAACACCAATTACCAGTATTATAAGTAATGGACAGGTAGTTATAGATCCTTTAGAAATTAATAGAGCCTTTAGAGATTACTATGAAAAATTATATGATACCAAAAATGAACCTGATTTAACAAAACTAAATGGGTTTTTGAACGAACTATCTATACCGTGTATTCCAAATGAAAACAGGGAGATATTGGAGTCTAAAATTAGTCAAGAAGAAGTTGGGCTAGCCATTGATAATATGAAATCAGGAAAAAGTGCAGGACCAGATGGTCTTCCAGTTGACCTTTATAAAAAATTTAAGAATAAATTAATAAAACCTTTTTTGGAAATGGTTTTAGAAGCATTTCAAAATAATAATTTACCATCATACATAAATAATGCCTTAATTATACTGCTGCCAAAACCAGGTAAGCCCTCTAATAAATGTGAAAATATGAGACCAATAAGCCTATTAAACGCCGACCTTAAGATAATCTGTAAAATTTTAGCAAGACGAATACAAGAAATTTTACCAAATATTATTAATCGAGATCAGAATGGCTTTATAAAGGGTAGACAAGGCTTCCATAATGTAAGAAGACTATTTAATATTATTTATTTTAATAAAGAAGCACCGGATACAGCTCTCCTATCATTGGACGCCGAAAAGGCCTTTGATAGAGTTGAATGGCCCTTTCTTTTTGAAGTCCTACAAAGGTTTGGACTTGGAAATAATTTCATAAAATGGGTTCAAATAATATACAATAATGCTACAGCAGAAATCCTAACAAATAACAATATTTCAAAACCAATAAAAATCAATAGAGGATGTCGACAAGGCTGTCCACTTTCACCTTTACTGTTTACTATGGCAATTGAACCTTTAGCGATAGCGATACGTTTACATTCACAAATATATGGAATTAAAGTTGGACCAACAGAACATAAAATCTCCCTGTACGCCGATGATATAATTTTGTTTATGTCGAATCTAAAAAAATCAATTCCAACCTTGTTGAATTTAATAAAGAATTTTGGGGAAATATCAGGATATAAAATAAATAAAACTAAATCTTCAATATTAATGCTAAATGAGACCCAGAGAAATTACCCAGCCCCTGAGGTAAATCAATTCAATGTTGTAAATCAGTTTAAATATTTAGGAATCCAAATTATGCCTAAGCTAGAATCAGTCGCCAGTGTCAACTATGAAGCCTTAATGTCAGATATCAATGAGTTAACTCAGAGATGGATGTCACTACCAATGTCGATGATAGGGAGAATCAATATACTTAAAAGTAATATTTTACCTAAAATACTTTATTTATTTCAATACATTCCCTTATCACCACCTTTAGATCTATTCTCAAGAATAAAAAAAAGTTAGTGGAATTTATATGGAACAACAGGAGGGCTAGATTACGTTTGTCTTTATTATATTTACCATTTGATCGTGGAGGTCTGAAATGTCCAAATTTTATGTTGTATTATTGGTCGGCACAACTGAGGTCTATGACATATTATTTTTCATCAAATGATCTCCCTCACTGGACTGAAATGGAATCATACAATTTACCTTTACCTCTTCCCATATTCATATACTCAGATTCGGCAAAAAAATTACAAAAACAAGTTAAAAATCCATTTGTAAAGCATATGATCAAAATATGGTGTGAAGCTAAAAACTATTTAAAAGAACCACAGTTATTGTCACAATTTAGTCCAATATGGGGTAATCAATATTTTAAACCAGGGAGAGCGGACGCTGTATTTAAAGTATGGAATTTAAAAGGGATACAAAAGATTCAGGATTTATATTTGCCATGTGCAGACAACATAATGTCTTTTGAAGAGCTGAGGATCAAATTTAATCTCAATAGAACACATTTTTTTAAATATCTTCAACTTAGAAACTTTATTCGATCAAATCAAAATAAAGCTCTCACTCGACCTATTTATTCATCCTTGGAAAAAATGATGATGAAAGATAGTAAAAGAAAGGGTATTATTTCAGAGTTTTATAACTCATTGACACTATCTTCAAGTGAAAATTCACTGAAAAGATTAAACTACTGGAAAGAAGATCTGCAAATTGAAATTTCAGAGGAACAATGGGAATTGGCTTGTACAGAAGCTCAAACCAAATCAATAAATGCACGCCTTAAATTGATACATTTCAAATGGTTAATGCGGATGTATGTTACACCGGAGGAGTTAAATAGATATAACAAAAATATACCAGATACATGCACAAAATGCATGGAAAGTAAAGGAACCCTATTTCATTGTTTATGGGAATGTAGATTAATAAGAATGTTTTGGGAGGAGGTGAGGGTAACAATTGAAAAAATAATCTCAAAACAAATCATATTGAATCCTAAACTGTTTTTGTTGGGTCTGTACCCAGAAAAACATAATTTCAATAAAAGTGAAAGAACATTCATAGACCTCAGTTTGCTTAATGCCAAAAAATGTATTGCACTATTATGGAAAAAGACTCATAGACCAGATGTGACTCAGTGGTTAAGACAGAAACCTTCCATTAGAAAGAATAACATATATACTGAAATCAAAGGAAATTGTGTTTGAGAATATATGGAGACCTTTTATTGATTATGTAAAAAATTTAAACATAACTCTTGAAGAAGAAGGTGAATGATGTGTGTGGACCTTGTAAATTCCAAACTGGTGAACATAATATATATACTAATGTATTGGATTGTCTAGACTAAACAGAGGAGCATTGTTGAAGACTTGATTTTGTTGGTGGTTGTTGGTGTTTTTAGGGTATTTTTTTTTTTTGTAGTACTTTAGTGTTAGTGTTTGATTGTTTGTATCATGTTTGTTAAAAAAAAAAAAGGTTCAATAAAGATATTGTGGAAAAAAAAAAAAAACAGAATTACATTTTAAGGACTTTAGAAACAAAACTACAGTTAACATTCACATTTATAATAACTAACAGACTTTAGACGTTAAAACCTAATATATAATAAATGATAAACTCGATTTAAGGCTTTGTTTTAGATAATCTCTTTTTAATTATCACTGGTTCAGTGTTTTCAGCCTAAATTTTGCTCTTTAAATCCTGACCGAAGAGGAAAAAAAGATCAACGTTTGGATCAGCTGCTGATTAAAATCAAACTAATGTTGTTAAACAGTTTAAAATGAGACAAACTGACACCAACACCGGTCAGCTGATCTAACATCTACCTGTACATTTCCAAGGCAACATGAAATTCCTTCTCCGGTTCGGCCAATCCAACACTCTGAAAACTTCTGGATGTTGGACAGTATTTTAGGACGGTGAACGGAACCGAGAAGTGGTTCTTGATCTGGAAGTTTAAAAAAAAAAAAACACAGGATAACCATTAACTTAAAATAAGGGAGAAACAATATCATTTCAGAGGAACATGTATATTTCAAAAACCTTCAGTGAGAACTACCACCAAGCAACACTGTGTCTCAGTGCAAGGAGTCAGATTGTGGAACCATTTTGGACCAGAATTAAAATCATGTACAACGCTTGGACAATTTAAACAAAAATGATGAAGAAATACTCCAAACATATATACAAGATGACATGTAAAATCACATAAGAATTATCATATTCAGTCTGTGTTGTGCTGTTGCTTAGTTTTTTTGGGGGGGTTTGTCACGTTTTTTCTTAGCTTTGTTCTGAATTGTAATCGCTCCTGTTTTATTTTTCTTTTGAATTCTTGGATGGAATATGGGTGGGCAATATAAGCTGCGGCTTCAGCCATCACCCATTTTGGATAACTTATGTTGAACTGTATAATCAGAGGAGTTATTGTTTAATTTGACCTTGTTAGATTTTTTCCCCCTTTGTTATATTATTCTGTTCCTTTCTTTTAAGCTTTACTTTTAATCTATCCAAAAATAAAGATTCATTCAAAAAAACCAAAAAAACTTAAGTTAACCATGGAATTAAGGAACTTCACTGTCCATCATAAAAAAATCTCCACACAAAACAAATAAAACATGTGATAATGATTAACAATAACATATGATAACTTTAAATTAATGTCATTAATAGCTAAGGTAAGGCCAGAACGACACAATATTAACCTGCACACAGAAATGTGGTTTAAACAACCACAGGATGGATTATGTCAACTAGTTATGGTTAGTGTTACAAACCCAGTATTACCACAGAACATCTGACCAGTTTACACCAGGTAAACCAGTTTGGACATATCATCTATAACCCAGGTTCTGTTTCAGCTTTTTCTTCAGTTTATTCTTCAGACCTGCAGCGGTGAGCGAATGGTGACAACTTTGTTTCCCTCAGCAGCGTCAATCTGCAGCAGGACAGAGATGGCCTCATTGAGCATCGGACCACGGACGTTATAGAGACAACGGCCTGGTTTGTCCACGGACACGTTGGAGATCTCACTGTACCCAGAGGGAACTGTAGGGTGAAAGAAGAATTCAGGAAAATTCACCAGCTAATGGTGAGGCTGAACTGGGTTAGGGTGAGGTTTCTTTAGTTATTGGTAATTTTTCAAGGTGTCAGTTAACTTACTTATAATGTTATGCAAACATTCCAGACAAATTATGTGAGTATTTTCGTCAATAAAAATATTTTCTGTCCTTGATGATGTAAAAAGTTAAGAAAAAATTCCAAATGAAATATGTCCATTTGTGGCTGAATGGTGGAACTGAGAGGTAAATATACAACAAAATCGAGATTATTTCTGTTTCACTTATGGTAACTGTACTGTTTATACATTCATTAATAAATATGCATGTTCATAACTGACAAATAACAGACACTTTCATGAACCAACATCTTTATCTTGATATTTTCAGATGAAGATGCATCACAATGACCAGATTGAACAAATCAGTCAGCGTCTTCAAACCATCTGTTCTTGTTGTGTGAATCCATGATTTTTTAAACCATTTCATTACCTTTCCTCTCTGTTCACCCATAATAGTGATGTAGCATATCTATAAACCCAATTTCACACATTTGAGTAGGCTATGCCATGAATAAATACCTTGCTGTGATATTGCATAGCAGATATAAATAAGATGGCATGTGGAATCAAGCTAAATAGTTCTTTCAAGCATATCGTATTCTCCGTAGCCTCCATTGAATATCTAAAATTAGCAGCAGCTGTCATGGCCCATAGTAATAGAAATATTACAATTCATTATGACTAGCAACGACAGCCCTCAAGACTCTAATGTATTCTACGTAGCAGAAAAAGGAGCTTCTGCACTTCCTCCCCAATCATCTGAAGCTGTAGCAGGTGCCTCTCAGCTCAATGACATCAGACTCATTAAGGAAAGAGTCTGGAGCACACTGTCCAATTTACAGCCTTTAATGGTGCACTGACATTTCAACACTATCTGTGTCTTCTTCAGAGTCACATACAGCTGAACAAAATGGCTGCCATTAAATAGACACTAGACCGTGTGTGAGAAACTCGGATGATTAAAACCATAAAAGTTCAACTCCATTGGTTAATGGAGTGGGGTGGGTGTTGCCACACACTTGACCCACCCCAACCAATGATAGTCACACACCTAGCAGCAAAAACAACATGACATAGCATTACATCTATAAGACATTTTTAAATATTTTCTGAATAGTATAAAAACAATTCACAAAAAACATGTCATAAGAAACAAGATAAAGTTCTCATGGTGGCCTGAACCAATGGTGTAGTCTATATTTTTAGTGTTCAGGCCAACCATGGCTCCCCAGCTTCACTTAAAATTCTGGGGAATTGAGAGAAATATGCTTCCCCCTAGAGGTGGAGACATCATCAAGACATTGCTCTGCAAGGAAGCATATTGGATTCACACCCTGACCACAGTGGAGCCCTTTGGACTCGATGAGGAACTTTGTTTATCCCGTTTCTTATGACATGTTTTTTATGAATCTGTTTTTATACTATTTAAAAAATATTTAAAAATATCTTATAGATGTCATGCTGTCGTTATTTTTGCTGCTAGGTGTGTGTCTATCATTGGTTGGGGTGGATCAAGTGTGTGGCAACACCCATCCCACTCCATCAACCAATGGAGTTGAACTTTTATTGTTTAACCATCCGTTTCTCACACATGGTCTAGTGTCTATTTAATAGCAGCCATTTTGTTCAGCTTTATGGGACTCAGACAGTGTTGAAATTCAGTCTGTGCACCATTAAAGGCTGTAAATTAGACAGTGTGTTCCAGACTCTCTGTTTTGAATGTATTCTACGTAGCCCCTATAACATACTGGTTCCAATACTGATTACTACACAGGTACCTTCACTGACCTACTCACCACCTATTACCCAAATTTATAGTTTAACTGTGGGATAAACTCAATATAATGCTTTAAAGGTTGTTTGTGTTACTCCTGTTCACATTCAAAGCATGTTGTGATGCTGCTGTATTTGCCATACCCCTGTATTTTTATGTGTTGGGGTACCTGTGTTTACTGTAATGCTGTAACTTGAATACTATTTGAGGATACTTCACCAAAATTTTCACAAGAAATCGCCAAAACATTATAGGTTTCAAAGCAAACTTGGTTTTGTTTCTATCTTTACTTAGATTTTTTTTTTTGCCTTTTTGGAACACAAACTGACACCTTGAAAGGAAAAACTGCTCTATGGTTTCATATCTATAACTTCTCACCAATGGTCAGGTTGAACAGAGAGGTCTCCTGGCGCTGCAGAGCTGACAGGTTTCCTCTGGATGAGGACTGAAACGTGCTCAGGTCCAGGTCCATGCTCTGGTTCACTGACAGTTCATGGAGTTTCCCCTGACGTGGAGAACCGACCGGTCTGAGGTTGGCACTATGCTCCACGATCAGAGGGATGCCCAGAGAGTTGTTGATGGTAAAAGGGGCCTTCTCCTTCAGAGAGTAGTCAAAGGTGGAGGCAGTGCCCTCAGAGAACACCTGATCAGAACACAGACCCATGAATAAAAGTTCTGACAGAGAAAAAGTTGTCCAAGTTGAAGGACTCCAGTACCTTAGTGAGGTTGTTGAAGACGTCAACGCAGGTCCTGGACACGGTTATGTTCATCGTGTCTTTCGAGCAGATGGTGACAGCGGTTCGAGGTTCAGGTAGAAGAACAAACTCGTCTCCGTGAACTGGACTCTTGTCATGAACTGGGTTGCTCTTCATCTACAACAAAAAGAAACAACAGTAATGGTTCATTAGATCAACGGTAAAAAAGATTAGTGTGGTGATCTGTGCTGTGCTGCCTTTTTTTCCTCCCTAATTATCTTCACAGCTGTGGACGCACCTACTCCTCCTAATTAGCAGCCTTTATAAGGAGGGCTGCCTTTCCATCTGCAAGGAGATGTCGATGCTCCTCCAGGGAGAGACTTCAACGCCTATATCCTCCCTCTACAACTTTTGGAAGTTTCGCCTTCCTGCCTTCTACTTCTCCTGGAAGTCTCATCTTCCTGCACCAGCCCTTCTACACATGGGAGTTTCATCTCCCCAACTCAGCTATAAGCATTACTTGGATTTCTGCACAACTGCACCTGCTCTCCTCTCTCTCCTTCCCCTGTGCATAGGTGGACCAGCCTGGTGGTGGACCTCCTCCTGATCCTGGTGGCGGACCTCTCTGCTGTGGGCTCCCTTCTCCACCATTGTGCCCTGCCTGTTTCTGTACTCACCCACAAACAGCCAACATGCACCAACATCAGCCAAGCCAGCGGGACTCAGTGGACCGGTGAAGTATTACTCGCTCGTCTGAGCATTAACCATTGTCTCACCACTGTAAGAATTGTTTCATCTCTCCCAGTTCACCAAAGTGGGTCAAGAACTAACTCTCCTGTCCTTCCTCTCTCCTTAGGGTTGTCTGACTCGTCCTGCTCCTGCCCACACATCCACTCATGCACACACACTCACATTCATACTTCAATAAAATATCACTGTGGTTTATTTGAATCCATGTCTGTGCTTGGGTTTTTCTACAAACATGTCAATTAGAGTTTTCCTGTTAAGTAGAACCAGAGAATTTCTGTAGTTGGGTTCAGACGTTCCGGTTCATAAACCGGGTTTCTTCTTTAATGGACAACCACCATAGCAGTTATTCTGATTTTTACTTTTTAGCTCTCATCAGCACAACATTGGACTGTGATCATTTTTAAAACCAGGATCTCAGTGAAGAATCTACACTCACATTTATAATTTATCTTATAATTAATGGGACAATAATTAAATTAAAAACAAAGTTTTATAGTTTAAAGTAGAAAGTGGCAATGAAGAGGATAAACTCACCAGCACAGAGTTTAATGTCACAAATGAAGAGGAAAAAAACAAAACTTTTTTCTTTGTTAAATATAAATAAACAGGACTTCCGGTTATGGTGGCCACCTAGAAGGACACGTATCACTCTGCTCTGCTCCTAGAGATAAAAATTCAGCAAATAACTCTCTCATTTGGAACAGAATTTTTTCCAGCGTTTGGGCGAGGATATGTCGGTGAAGCCTAAGGCTGGGAAATCAGGTGGGGGAAAAATTGAACCGCCGAAGCAGTCCAAATTAACGGACTTTCACGTCTGTGGCGCAGCAGGAAAAGCTGCGGATATGGCGGATGAAACTAGCGGTGGAGCGGTAACTGCTGATGATGGCGGCACAGGTGCAGTGCTGGCTGCCATTAGCTCAATGAGAGCAGACTTTTCCGCTAAACTTGATGGGATTATGGCAGCGTTGGATGCAATGAGAAAGGAATTGGGTGACTGCGTGGAGCGAGTGACGCAGGTGGAGCTTCGTGTTTCCAGAGCGGAGGATGACGTCGGCGGACTTCAATTAAAGGTGCGCACTTTGGGAAAAAAAAAATAAATGTCTGGAAGATAATGTCCTGGACTTGGAGTCCCGGTCGAGACGGAACAACCTGAGGCTGGTGGGTCTACCGGAGGGAGCCGAAGGTTGTGATTCATGCTCCTTTTTGGAGGGGTGGATCCCGGAGGTGCTGAACAACGCAGAGCTAAATTCATCAGTCGTTTTGGAAAGCGCCCACCGAATTGGCCCACCGAGAGATAACAAGGCAGCACCGAGGACGCTAATTATGAAGTTCCTCAGCTACAGAGACAGGATGACGATCTCCAACGCGGTGCGGGCCAAAGGAGAAATTAAATACCAAGATCAACAGGTGCGGTTCTACCCAGATTTGGCCTCAGGAATCCAACAATTAAGGAAGCAGTTTGTGACCCCATCCGTAAAGAACTGCGCAACCTTGGGATTCGTCATGGAGTGATTTACCCTGCAAGACTTCTGGTCACATATGAGGGCAGAACACACATCTTCAAGACCCCTGAGGAGGCGCAGGAGCTCATCAAGAAGATCCAGGAAGAGACTGGTGGGAGCTAAGCATGAACAGAATATAGGGTAGAATATTTAAGCATTTACATAGGCATTTAACTGATTTGAAGCATATAGCAAGATTACAAAATATAGATTGTATTACATATTAAAAAAAACAACTAAGATGTACAAAATTGCTATAAAATTTTGGAGTTAAATTGGAAAATTACAGAAGAGAGTTAATGTTACGTTATTAAAAGCAGTAGAGTTAGGGTGATTGGGAGGATGAAGAAGGAGTGCCTTTGGCTGATCCTCGTGGGTGTGGAGCGGTCAATGGCTATAGCGGGAGACGGAATTTTTTTTTTGATTTTGGGCGGTTTACCACGAAGGTGGGAAGGGGGAATTTGTTTGTGTGTAGTTTGTAGGATGAATGTTCAACAACTCATGTTTTTGCTTCTCTGTATGAGCATGTTTATATTGCGAGGTAATCCTAAACCCCCTATTGATCACAGACCAAAGCGTTAATCTTAATTTAACTTCATGGAATTGCAGATGTCTACAAAATTTAAAAAAAACTTAAACAAGTTATGAATAAAATAAAAGACATAGGTTCAAAAATTGTGTTTTTACAAGAAACCCATCTAATAGAGGAGGATGTAAAAAGAATTAGGAGAAGATGGCAAGGAAGTGTGTTCACCTCATCATTTTCATCCCGAGCCAGGGGAGTTATGACTCTCATACATAAATCAGTCCCATTTCAAGTGAAAAATGTAATTGGAGACAAATTTGGAAGATATCTAATTATTCAAGGATCTTTGTTATTAGAAAACATAAATCTGGTGAACTTATATGGTCCCAACATAGATGATCAAAAGTTCTTTGTTAATGACTTCCGGTTATGGCGGCCGCCTAGAAGGACACGTATCACTCTGCTCTGCCCTTGGAAATAAAAATTCGGCAAATAACTCTCTCATTTGGAACAGAACTTTTCCCAGCGTTTGGGTGAGGATATGCCGGTGAAGACTAAGGCTGGGAAATCAGGAGGGGTAAAAATTGAATCGCCGAAGCAGTCCAAATTAACGGACTTTAAAGTTTGTGGCGCAGTAGAAAAAGCTGCGGATATGGCGGATGAAACTAGCGGTGGTGCGGTAACTGCTGCTGCTGACGATGACAGCACAGGTGCAGTGCTGGCTGCCATTAGCTCAATGAGAGCAGACTTTTCCGCTAAACTTGATGGGATTATGGCAGCGTTGGATGCAATGAGAAAGGAGTTGGGTGACTGCGTGGAGCGAGTGACGCAGGCGGAGCTTCGTGTCTCAAGTGCGGAGGATGAAATTAGCGGACTTCAAATAAAGGTGCGCACTTTGGAAAAAAAAAATAAAGATCTGGAAAATAGTGTTCTGGACTTGGAATCTCGGTCCAGAAGGAACAACCTGAGGCTGGTGGGTTTACCGGAGGGAGCCGAAGGTCGTGATTCATGCTCCTTTTTGGAGGGGTGGATCCCGGAGGCGCTGAACAACGCGGAGCTAAAATCATCAGTCGTCTTGGAAAGCTCCCACCGAATTGGCCCACCGAGAGGTAACAAGGCAGCACCGAGGACGCTAATTATGAAGTTTCTCAGCTACAGAGACAGGATGACGATCTCCAACGCGGTGCGGGCCAAAGGAGAAATTAAATACCAAGATCAGCAGGTGCGGTTCTACCCAGATTTGGCCTCAGGAATCCAACAATTAAGGAAGCAGTTTGACCCCATCCGCAAAGAACTGCGCAACCTTGAGATTCGTCATGGAGTGATTCACCCTGCAAGACTTCTGGTCACATATGAGGGCAGAACACACATCTTCAAAACCCCCGAGGAGGCGCAGGAGCTCATCAAGAAGATCCAGGAAGAGACTGGTGGGAGCTAAGCATGAACAGAATATAGGGTAGAATATTTGAGCATTTAACTGATTAGAAGCATATATTAAGATTACAAAATATAGAATGTATTACATATTAAAAAAAAAAAAAAAGTACAAAATTGCTAAAAAAATTTGGAGTTAAATTGGAAAATTACAGAAGAGAGTTAATGTTACGTTATTAAAAGCAGTAGAGTTAGGGTGATTAGGAGGATGAAGAAGGAGTGGCTTTGGCTGTTCCTCGTGGGTGTGGAACGGTCGATGGCTATATCGGGAGACGGAATTTTTCTTTTGCTTTTGGGGGGATTGCCACAAATGTGGAAAGGGGGAATTTGTTTGTGTGTAGTTTGTAGGGTGAATGTTCAACCACTCATTTTTTTGCTTTTCTGTTTGAGCATGTTTACACTGCAAGGTAATCCCAAACACCCTATTGATTATAAATCAAAGCGTTAATCTTAACTTAACTTCATGGAATTGCAGAGGTCTACAAAATTTAAAAAAACTTAAACAAGTTATGAATAAAATAAAAGACATGGGTTCAAAAATTGTGTTTTTACAAGAAACTCATCTAATAGAGCAAGATGTAAAAAGAATTAGGAGTAGATGGCAAGGAAATGTTTTCACCTCATCATTTTCATCCCGAGCCAGGGGAGTTATGACTCTCATACATAAATCAGTCCCATTTCATGTGAAAAATGTAATTGGAGACAAATTTGGAAGATATGTAATCATTCAAGGATCTTTGCTATTAGAAAACATAAATTTGGTGAACTTATATGGTCCCAATATAGATGATCAAAAGTTCTTTGCCAATTTATTTCTTATCTTATCATCACTAACAGGGCAACATATAATAGCAGGGGATTTTAATTGTACATTGAATCCCAGTATAGATAGATCAACAGGACTGGACTGTACGCACAATGGATGTAGGATGACCATTAATCATTTTATGAAAGAATTGAAATTGATAGATATATGGAGAGAAATGAAACCACAAGTTAAAGCATACTCTTGTTATTCCAATACCTACAAGACATTCTCACGTATAGATTATTTTTTGATCTCCACAGAATTAAGGTCCAAGATTCAAAACTGTTTTTATGATAACATCGTGATCTCTGATCATGCACCCTGCTGTCTAATGTATGTAGATAAGAAATTGACAAAGGAACCAGGTAGATGGCAATTTCAGCATAAATGGCTTCGGGATGAGGAATTTGTTAAGTATATAGAAAAACAGATAGATGAGTTCTTTGATATCAATACTACACAAACATCAGCATGTGTAAAGTGGGAGGCTTTCAAAGCTTTTATTAGGGGACATATTATTAGTTATACAGGTTCAAAATCTAAGAAGACTCGAGAGGAGAGAGTCCAATTGGAACATAAAATAAAAATTCTTCAAGAAAGAGTATATGCAGGAAGAGATCCAAGGTTGGAGAACGAATTACTGATTTTGAGAGCTGAATATGACAAAAAATCAGTGAATAGAGCTGCCTCGAGTCTTCTAAGATTGAAACAATCTTTTTATGAACAAGGTGAAAAATCAGGAAAGTTATTGGCATGGCAGATTAAACAATTAGAATCTAAAACACCAATTACCAGTATTATAAGTAACGGACAGGTAGTTATAGATCCTTCAGAAATTAATAGAGCCTTTAGAGATTACTATGAAAAATTATATGATACCAAAAATGAATCTGACTTAACAAAAATACATGGGTTTTTGAATGAACTATTTATACCGTGTATTCCAAATGAAAATAGGGAGATACTGGAGTCTAAAATTAGTCAAGAAGAAGTTGGACTAGCCATTGATAATATGAAATCAGGAAAAAGTGCAGGACCAGATGGTCTTCCAGTTGACCTTTATAAAAAATTTAAGAATAAATTAACAAAACCTTTTTTGGAAATGGTTTTAGAAGCATTTCAAAATAGTAATTTACCATCATATATGAATAATGCCTTAATTATACTGTTGCCAAAACCAGGTAAGCCCTCTAATAAATGTGAAAATATGAGACCAATAAGCCTATTAAATGCCGACCTTATGATAATTTGTAAAATTTTAGCAAGACGAATACAAGAAATTTTACCAAATATTATTAATCGAGATCAGAATGGCTTTATAAAGGGAAGACAAGGCTTCCATAATGTAAGAAGACTATTTAATATTATTTATTCTAATAAAGAAGCACTGGATACAGCTCTCTTATCACTGGATGCCGAAAAAGCCTTTGATAGAGTTGAATGGCCCTTTCTTTTTGAAGTCTTACAAAGGTTTGGACTTGGAAATAATTTTATAAAATGGGTTCAGATAATATATAATAATGCTACTGCAGAAATTCTAACAAATAACAATATTTCAAAATCAATAAAAATCAATAGAGGATGTTGACAAGGCTGTCCACTTTCACCTTTACTGTTTACTATGGCAATTGAACCTTTAGCGATGGCAATACGTCTACAGTCACAAATATATGGAATTAAAGTTGGACCAACAGAACATAAAATCTCCCTGTATGCCAATGACATAATTTTGTTTATGTCGAATCTTAAAAAATCAATTCCGACCTTGTTGAATTTAATAAAGAATTTCGGGGAAATATCAGGATATAAAATAAATAAAAGTAAATCTTCAATATTAATGCTAAATGAGACCCAGAGAAATTACCCAGCCCCTGAGGTAAATCAATTCAATGTTGTAAATCAGTTCAAATATTTAGGAATCCAAATTGTGCCTAAGCTAGAATCAGTTGCCAGTGTCAATTATGAAGCCTTAATGACAGATATTGATGAGTTACTTCAGAGATGGATGTCACTACCAATGTCGATGATCGGGAGAATTAATATACTTAAAAGTAATATTTTACCTAAAATACTTTATTTATTTCAATACATTCCCTTACCACCACCTTTAGATTTATTCTCAAGAATTAAAAAAAAGTTAGTGGAATTTATATGGAACAACAGGAGGGCTAGATTACGTCTGTCTTTATTATATTTACCATTTGATCGTGGAGGTCTGAAATGTCCAAATTTTATGTTGTATTATTGGTCGGCACAACTGAGGTCTATGACATATTATTTTTCATCAAATGATCTCCCTCACTGGACTGAAATGGAATCATACAATTTACCTTTACCTCTTCCCATATTCATATACTCAGATTCGGCAAAAAAATTACAAAAACAAGTTAAAAATCCATTTGTAAAGCATATGATCAAAATATGGTGTGAAGCTAAAAACTATTTAAAAGAACCACAGTTATTGTCACAATTTAGTCCAATATGGGGTAATCAATATTTTAAACCAGGGAGAGCGGACGCTGTATTTAAAGTATGGAATTTAAAAGGGATACAAAAGATTCAGGATTTATATTTGCCATGTGCAGAAAACATAATGTCTTTTGAAGAGCTGAGGATCAAATTTAATCTCAATAGAACACATTTTTTTAAATATCTTCAACTTAGAAACTTTATTCGATCAAATCAAAATAATGCTCTCACTCGACCTATCTATTCATCCTTGGAAAAAATGTTGATGAAAGATAGTAAAAGAAAGGGTATTATTTCAGAGTTTTATAACTCATTGACACTATTTTCAAGTGAAAACTCACTGAAAAGATTAAACTACTGGAAAGAAGATCTGCAAACTGAAATTCCAGAGGAACAATGGGAATTGGCTTGTACAGAAGCTCAAACCAAATCAATAAATGTACGCCTTAAATTGATACACTTCAAATGGTTAATGCGGATGTATGTTACACCGGAGGAGTTAAATAGATATAACAAAAATATACCAGATACGTGCACAAAATGTATGGAAAGTAAAGGAACTCTATTTCATTGTGTATGGGAATGTAGATTAATAAGAATGTTTTGGGAAGAGGTGAGGGTAACAATTGAAAAAATAATCTCAAAACAAATCATATTGAATCCTAAACTGTTTTTGTTGGGTCTGTACCCAGAAAAGCATAATTTTAATAAAAGTGAAAGAACATTCATAGACCTCAGTTTGCT
Organism: Pholidichthys leucotaenia; assembly: GCA_020510985.1. NCBI lineage: Eukaryota > Metazoa > Chordata > Actinopteri > Cichliformes > Pholidichthyidae > Pholidichthys > Pholidichthys leucotaenia. The sequence goes on along the minus strand of CM035837.1, from coordinate 442,191,629 downwards.
TAATGCCAAAAAATGTATTGCACTATTATGGAAAAAGACTTATAGACCAGATGTGACTCAGTGGTTAAGACAGATGTTAACAAACCTTCCATTAGAAAGAATAACATATATACTGAAATCAAAGGAAATTGTGTTTGAGAATATATGGAGACCTTTTATTGATTATGTAAAAAATTTAAACATAACTCTTGAAGAAGAAGGTGAATGATATGTGCGGACCTTGTAAATTCCAAACTGGTGAATATAATATGTATACTTATGTGTTGGATTGTCTAGACTAAACAGAGGAGCATTGTTGAAGATTTGATTTTGTTGGTGGTTGTTGGTGTTTTTTAGTGCATTTTTTTTTTTGTAGTACTTTAGTGTTAGTGTTTGATTGTTTGTATCATGTTCAAAAAGTTATCAAAAAGTTCTTTGTTAATTTGTTTCTTATCTTATCATCACTTACAGGGCAACATATAATAGCAGGGGATTTTAATTGTACATTGAATCCTGGTATAGACAGATCAACAGGACTGGACTGTACACACAATGGATGCAGGATGATCATTAAGCATTCTATGAAAGAATTGAGATTGCTGGATATATGGAGAGAAATGAAACCACAAGTTAAAGCCTACTCTTGTTATTCTAATACCTACAAGTCATTCTCACGTATTGACTATTTTTTGATCTCCACAGAATTAAGGTCCAAGATTCAAAACTGCTTTTATGATAATATTGTGATCTCTGATCATGCACCCTGCTGTCTCATATATGTAGATAAGAAATTGACAAAGGAGCCAGGTAGGTGGCAATTTCAGCATAAATGGCTTCGGGATGAGGAATTTGTTAAGTACATAGAAAAACAGATAGATGAGTTCTTCGATATTAATACTACACAAACATCAGCATGTATAAAGTGGGAGGCTTTCAAAGCTTTTATTAGGGGACATATTATTAGTTATACAGGTTCAAAATCTAAGAAGACTCGAGAGGAGAGAGTCCAATTGGAACACAAATTAAAAATTCTTCAAGAAAAAGTGTATGCAGGAAGTGACCCAAAGTTAGAGAACGAATTAATAATTCTGAGAGCTGAATATGACAAAAAAAATCAGTGAATAGAGCTGCCTCGAGTCTTCTAAGATTGAAGCAATCTTTTTATGAACAAGGTGAAAAATCAGGAAAATTATTGGCATGGCAGATTAAACAATTAGAATCTAAAACACCAATTACCAGTATTATAAGTAACGGACAGGTAGTTGTAGATCCTTTAGAAATTAATAGAGCCTTTAGAGATTACTATGAAAAATTATATGATACAAAAGATGAAACTGACTTAACAAAACTAAATGGGTTTTTGGACGGACTATCTATACCGTGTATTCCAAATGAAAACAGGGAGATACTGGAGTCTAAAATTAGTCAAGAAGAAGTTGGGCTAGCCATTGATAATATGAAATCAGGAAAAAGTGCAGGACCAGATGGTCTTCCAGATGACCTCTATAAAAAATTTAAGAATAAATTAATAAAACCTTTTTTGGAAATGGTTTTAGAAGCATTTCAAAATAGTAATTTACCATCATACATGAATAATGTCTTAATTATACTGTTGCCAAAACCAGGTAAACCCTCTAATAAATGTGAAAATATGAGACCAATAAGCCTATTAAATGCTGACCTTAAGATAATCTGTAAAATTTTAGCCAGACGAATACAAGAAATATTACCAAATATTATTAACTGAGATCAGAATGGCTTTATAAAAGGAAGACAAGGCTTCCATAATGTAAGAAGATTATTCAATACTATTTACTCTAATAAAGAAGCACCGGATACAGCTCTCCTATCATTGGATGCCGAAAAGGCCTTTGATAGGGTCGAATGGCCCTTTCTTTTTGAAGTCTTACAAAGGTTTGGACTTGGAAATAATTTCATAAAATGGGTTCAGATAATATATAATAATGCTACAGCAGAAATCCTAACAAACAGCAATATCAATAAATCAATAAAAATCAATAGAGGATGTCAACAAGGCTGTCCACTTTCACCTTTACTGTTTACTATGGCAATTGAACCTTTAGCGATGGCAGTACGTTTACATCCGCAAATATATGGAATTAAGGTTGGACCAACAGAACATAAAATCTCCCTGTATGCCGATGACATAATTTTGTTTATGTCGAATCTTAAAAAATCAATTCCGACCTTGTTGAATTTAATAAAGAATTTTGGGGAAATATCAGGATATAAAATAAATAAAACTAAATCTTCAATATTAATGCTAAATGAGTCCCAGAGAAAGCACCCAGCTTCTGAGGTAAATCAATTCAATGTTATAAATCAGTTTAAATATTTAGGAATTCAAATTGTGCCCAAGCTGGAATCAGTCGCCAGTGCCAACTACGAAGCCTTAATGACAGACATTAATGAGTTAATTCAGAGATGGATGTCACTACCAATGTCGATGATTGGGAGAATTAATATACTTAAAAGTAATATCTTACCCCAAATACTTTATTTATTTCAATACATTCCTTTACCACCACCTTCAGATCTATTCTCAAGAATTAAAAAAAAGTTAGTGGAGTTTATATGGAACAACAGGAAGGCTAGATTACGTCTGTCCTTACTATATTTACCATTTGATCGTGGAGGTCTGAAATGTCCAAACTTTATGTTGTATTACTGGTCAGCACAACTGAGGTCTATGACATATTATTTTTCATCAAATGATCTCCCTCACTGGACTGAAATGGAATCATACAATTTACCTTTACCTCATCCCATTTTCATATACTCTGACTCGGCAAAAAAATTACAGAAACAAATTAAAAATCCATTTGTAAAACATATGATCAAAATATGGTGTGAAACTAAAAAAATATTTAAAAGAACCACACTTATTGTCACAATTTAGTCCAATATGGGGTAATCAATATTTTAAACCAGGGAGAGCGGATGCTGTATTTAAAGTATGGAATTTAAAAGGGATCCAAAAAATTCAAGATTTAGATTTGTCATGTTCAGATAACATAATGTCTTTTGAAGAGCTGAGGATCAAATTTAATCTTAATAGAACACATTTTTTTTTAAATATCTTCAGCTTAGGAACTTTATTCGATCAAATCAAAACAATGTTCTCACTCGACCTATTTATTCATCCTTGGAAAAAATCTTGACGAAAGATAGTAAGAGAAAGGGTATTATTTCAGAGTTTTATAACTCATTGACATTATCTTCAAGTGAAAACTCACAGAAAAGATTGAATTATTGGAAAGAAGACCTGCAAACTGAAATCTCAGAGGAACAATGGGAATTGGCTTGTACAGAAGCTCAAACCAAATCAATAAATGTACGTCTAAAATTGATACATTTTAAATGGTTAATGCGGATGTATGTTACACCGGTGGAATTAAATAGATATAACAAAAACATACCAGATACATGCACAAAATGTATGGAAAGTAAAGGAACCTTATTTCATTGTTTATGGGAATGTAGGAAAATTAGAATGTTTTGGGAAGAGGTGAGGGGAACAATTGAAAAAATAATTTCAAAACAAATCATATTGAATCCTAAATTGTTTTTGTTGGGTCTGCATCCAGAAAAGCACAACTTTAATAAAAGTGAAAGAGCATTCATAGACCTCAGTTTGCTTAACGCCAAAAAATGTATTGCACTATTGTGGAAAAAGACTCATAGACCAGATGTGACTCAGTGGTTAAGACAGATGTTAACAAACCTTCCACTAGAAAGAATAACATACATACTGAAATCAAAGGAAACTGTGTTTGAGAATATATGGAGACCTTTTATTGATTATGTAAAGAATTTAAACATAACTTTTGAAGAAGAAGGTGAATGATGTGTGTGGACCTTATAAATTCCAAACTGGTGAATGTATAATATGTATACTTATGTAATGGATTGCCTAGACTAAACAGAAGGAGCATTGTTGAAGACCTGTTCCTGTTAGTGGTTGTTGGTGTGTTTTAGTACATTTTTTTTTTTTTGTTACTTATTTGTACCCGTAGATAGACTTGGTTTGCAGTCTGGTGACAAGCCACCGGCTGCTGGTCGCTGCGTGCGCGAGCGCCCTAAACCTACATGTTTTTGGTGTGCGGGAAGAAACCGGAGAAATCCCGGAGTAAACCCGCGCAACACGGGGAGAACATGCAAACTCCACACAGCTCACTGTTGGTCGGGGGCTGGAATCGAACCCACGATCTCATGATCCCCGCGATCCCCCGGCCGAGGGTAAAACTGTGCTGCCACAGTGCTAAACCACTGCGCCACCGTGCAGCCACTTTAGTGTTAGTGTTTGATTGTTTGTGTTATGTTTGTAAAAAAGGTTCAATAAAAATATTGTGGGAAAAAATATAAATAAGTTATTTTATGCATGAAACTAATTAAAACCCTTCTTAGGTTTGGAAATTCCTAACATAGCCTCATTTGCAGATAAATACTTAATGAGAATTGTACTATTGTCAGCAAAGAAAGTCTTAATGAGAAAATGGCTCCAAACAGACATACCAAAAATTCAGGATTTACATGATACGGTATACCAGATATTTATGATGGAAAGGATTACCATGTCTTTATGACTACAAAGAGATAAATTTGATAAATATTGGCTTAAATGGACCCAATATACAGGAAATCAAAGGAGAGACTTTGTTTAAGTAATCTATCCCATTGAAGGGAAGAAAAGAGCAAAACCGAAAAATTTAATACCACTTGTCCACTGTTCCGTTTATTTGTCTACATGTTATTTTTTATACTGCAAAAAAAAAAAAAACTAATGGGAAGATTAATCGAGGGCATTTTCTTGTGTATTACTTCTTATTAACCTTTCTTTTTATTCTATTTGAATGATGGCAAATTCTAAGCTTTTACTAATGTTTATTCCCTTGTAATAAAGGACTGCTCTCAATGTAAACAATCTGACCAAGATCACCAATAAAAATATAATTGAAAAAAAAAAACAACTAATTAAAACCCAAAACTCAGCTCAGAGTTTTACCTCCAACTCCAGGTTCCACCTTCTTTTACCGCCATCAATTCGTTCAATCAGGGGCTCCCACACGGCATGGTGCTCGTTAAAATAATTCACCTGCAAACAAACATTATGGTTACCAACAGTTCCACAAGGTAAAACATGTTTCTCCGAGACAGGTCCAGAGTTTCTGTACGTTCATGTTCAGTTCTCACCTCCAGAGTCATGTCACTTCTGAGCTGCAGCAGAGATGACCAGTTTTTGGCCGATCCGTTGAAAGAGGACTCCGCCAGCAGTAGAGGAACGGTTCGATGACCCAAGCCAGACTCCAGAGTCACCTGGATCACCTGGGGACCAAAGTCACAGAATCAAAGTCTAACAGCCCAAAAGGGAGAACTTTAAAAATCAAAGTTCTTTGAGGAGCTGGAGCTAAGGTACCTTCACCTCCGCTACAAAACTCTCGCCCTCGTTGCGTCTGTCTGGTTCTGTGAAACTCTCTGTGACCTCGGTTGCCTGGTCCACTCCCAGAAACCAGAAGTTGCAGCCGTAGATGTTCATGACCGACCACAGATCAACAACATCAAGTTTGGGCTCCTGACTCTGCTTATCCTGCTGCTTCACTGTCATGGCGGATGTTATCGTCATCACCGTGTTGATGATAAATGGGGAGATCTGCCATAGACCAACGTGTTCATCAACAGATCATGTTATTTCTGAAACACTGGAAAAAAAAAAAAAGAGTCCAAAGAGTGAAACAATTGTACCTTAACAATGATCTCCTCCACCATCACGGAGCCCTGCAGCGGTTCGTTGGGGTGGGATCTGATTTCCAAGGCAACTGAACAAGGTCTTAGTACCTGTGGAAAAAAGTTAGGAACTTTTAGTTACCCGTGTTCAGTTCTCATCTCAACAATAGTAACGAATGTTTGGTCATGTGATCTGACCGTGGTCACGGCTGTGTCCTCCTTGTTCCGGATGAAGGGGCAGGCAAGGACCTTAAGGTCCTTCAGGTTGGCTTTCATGTTCTGAGTGCCATCATCTTCACTCTGCATGGAGAAGTTGCACTGAAAAGAGGCCACAAGGGCCGGGGCGTGAGCATTCATCAGGCTGGCCACAAAGACCACTTCCGGGTCCATAACAACGGCACGAAGACGAGTCTTCACCAAGGGGGAGGAAGCTGCTGATAAAGTTTAGGATTTATTTATTCTGTTTTTGATCTGGACATATCTTTATTTTTTTTTCCACAATATTTTTATTGAACCTTTTTTTTTTTTACAAACATAACACAAACAATCAGACACTAACACTAAAGTAATAAAAAAAAATACTAAAAAAACCCACCAACAACCACTAACAAGAACAGGTCTTCAACAATGCTCCTCTGTTTAGTCTAGGCAATCCATTACATAAGTATACATATTATACATTCACCAGTTTGGAATTTATAAGGTCCACACACATCATTCACCTTCTTCTTCAAAAGTTATGTTTAAATTCTTTACATAATCAATGAAAGGTCTCCATATATTCTCAAACACAATTTCCTTTGAATTCAGTATATATGTTATTCTTTCTAGTGGAAGGTTTGTTAACATCTGTTTTAACCACTGAGTCACAACTGGTTTTTTTTCAATTGTTACCCTCACCTCTTCCCAAAACATTCTAATTTTCCTACATTCCCATACACAATGAAATAAGGTTCCTTTACTTTCCATACATTTTGTGCACGTATCTGGTATGTTTTTGTTATATCTATTTAATTCCACCGGTGTAACATACATCCGCATTAACCATTTAAAATGTATCAATTTAAGAAGTACATTTATTGATTTGGTTTGAGCTTCTGTACAAGCCAATTCCCATTGTTCCTCTGAAATTTCAATTTGTAGGTCTTCTTTCCAATAATTCAATCTTTTCTGTGAGTTTTCACTTGAAGATAGTGTCAATGAATTATAAAACTCTGAAATAATACCCTTTCTCTTACCATCTTTCGTCAAAATTTTTTCCAAGGATGAATAAATAGGTCGAGTGAGAGCATTGTTTTGATTTGATCGAATAAAGTTCCTAAGCTGAAGATATTTTAAAAAATGTGTTCTATTAAGATTAAATTTGATCCTCAGCTCTCCAAAAGACATTATGTTATCTGAACATGACAGATATAAATCTTGAATCTTTTGGATCCCTTTTAAATTCCATACTTTAAATACAGCATCCACTCTCCCTGGTTTAAAATATTGATTACCCCATATTGGGCTAAATTGTGACAGTAAATGTGGTTCTTTTAAATATTTTTTACTTTTACACCATATTTTGATCATATGCTTTACAAATGGATTTTTAACTTGTTTCTGTAATTTTTTGGCCAAGTCTGAGTATATGAATATGGGAAGAGGTAAAGGTAAATTGTATGATTCCATTTCAGTCCAGTGAGGGAGATCATTTGATGAAAAATAATATGTCATAGACCTCAGTTGTGCCGACCAATAATACAACATAAAGTTTGGACATTTCAGACCTCCACGATCAAATGGTAAATATAGTAAGGACAGACGTAATCTAGCCTTCCTGTTGTTCCATATAAATTCCACTAACTTTTTTTTAATTCTTGAGAATAGATCTGAAGGTGGTGGTAAAGGAATCTATTGAAATAAATAAAGTATTTTAGGTAAGATATTACTTTTAAGTATATTCATTCTCCCTGTCATCGACATTGGTAGTGATATCCATCTCTGAATTAACTCATTAATGTCTGTCATTAAGGCTTCATAGTTGGCACTGGCGACTAATTCTAGCTTAGGCACAATTTGAATTCCTAAATATTTAAACTGATTTACAACATTGAATTGATTTACCTCAGGAGCTGGGTGATTTCTCTGGGTCTCATTTAGCATTAATATTGAAGATTTAGTTTTATTTATTTTATATCCTGATATTTCCCCAAAATTCTTTATTAAATTCAACAAGGTCGGAATTGATTTTTTAAGATTCGACATAAACAAAATTATGTCATCGGCATACAGGGAGATTTTATGTTCTGTTGGTCCAACTTTAATTCCATATATTTGTGGATGTAAACGTACTGCCATCGCTAAAGGTTCAATTGCCATAGTAAACAGTAAAGGTGAAAGTGGACAGCCTTGTCGACATCCTCTATTGATCTTTATTGATTATTAATTTATTGATATTGCTGTTTGTTAGGATTTCTGCTGTAGCATTATTATATATTATCTGAACCCATTTTATGAAATTATTTCCAAGTCCAAACCTTTGTAAGACTTCAAAAAGAAAGGGCCATTCGACCCTATCAAAGGCCTTTTCGGCGTCCAATGATAGGAGAGCTGTATCCGGTGCTTCTTTATTAGAATAAATAATATTAAACAGTCTTCTTACATTATGGAAGCCTCGTCTTCCCTTTATAAAGCCATTCTGATCTCGGTTAATAATATTTGGTAATATTTCTTGTATTCATCCATCCATCCATCCATCTTCTACCGCTTTTCCGGAGGTCCGGGTCGCGGAGGCAGCAGTTCAAGCAGAGAAGCCCAGACTTCCCTCTCCCCAGCCACCTGCTCCAGCTCTTCAGAGGGGATACCAAGGCGTTCCCAGACTAGCTGGGAGACATAGTCTCTCCACCGAGTCCTGGGTCTGCCCCGGGGTCTCCTCCCAGTGGGACGTGCCTGAAACACCTCAAGTGGGAGGCGTCCAGGAGGCATCCTAATCAGATGCCCATACCACCTCAACTGACTCCTTTCAATGTGGAGGAGCAGCGGTTCTACTCTGAGCCTCTCCCGGATGACTGAGCTCCTCACCCTATCTCTGAGGGTGAGTCCAGCAATCCTACGGAGAAAGCTCATTTCAGCCGCTTGTATCCGCGATCTCGTTCTTTCGGTCATTACCCAAAGCTCGTGACCATAGGTGAGAGTAGGAACGTAGATTGACTGGTAAATCGAGAGCTTTGCCTTAGAACTAAGCTCCCTCTTCACCACAACAGACCGGTACAACGTCCGCATCACTGCAGATGCTGCTCCAATCCGTCTGTCGATCTCTCGCTCCATTTTCCCCTCACTCGTGAACAAGACCCCAAGATACTTAAACTCCTCCACTTGGGGCAGGAGCCTGTCCCCAACCCGGAGAGGACAATCCACCTTTTTCCGGCTGAGGACCATGGACTCGGACTTGGAGGTGCTGATTCTCATCCCAGCCGCTTCACACTCAGCGGCAAACCGTCCCAGCAAGAGCTGTAGGTCATTGCTGGATGAAGCCAACAGGACAACATCATCTGCAAACAACAGAGATGAGATCCTGTGGTCACCAAGCATGACACCCTCCATTCCCTGGCTGCGCCTAGAAATCCTGTCCATAAAAATTATGAACAGGACCGGTGACAAAGGGCAGCCCTGGCGGAGTCCAACTCTCACTGGGAATGACTCCGACCGAGTGTTGGCAATACGAACTAAACTCTCACAATGGTCGTACAGAGACCGAATAGCTCGTAACAACAAGCCCGATACCCCATACTCCCGAAGCACCCCCCACAAAAATCCACGAGGGACGCGGTCAAATGCCTTCTCCAAGTCCACAAAACACATGTAAACTGGTTGGGCAAACTCCCACGAACCCTCAAGAATTCTCGAGAGGGTAAAGAGCTGGTCCGATGTGCCACGGCCAGGACGAAAACCACATTGCTCCTCCTGAATCCGAGGTTCGACCAACGGCCGGACTCTCCTCTCCAGTACCTTGGCATAGACCTTCCCAGGGAGGCTGAGGAGTGTGATCCCTCTAGAGTTGGAGCACACCCTCCGGTCCCCTTTTTTGAAGAGAGGAACCACCACCCCGGTTTGCCATGCCAAAGGCACTGCCCCCGACCTCCACGCAATGTTGCAGAGGCGTGTCAACCATGACAACCCAAAAACATCCAGGGCCTTGAGGTACTCGGGGCGAATCTCGTCCACCCCTGGGGCCCGGCCACCAAGGAGATTTTTAACCACCTTGGCGACCTCAGCCCCTGTGATAGGCGAGTCATCCCCCTTGTCCCCAAACCCTGCTTCCTCTGTGGAAGGCGTATCAGTGGGATTGAGGAGATCCTCGAAGTATTCCTTCCACCGCCCGACGATATCCCCAGTTGAAGTCAACAGTGTCCCATCCGCACCATACACAGTGTGGACGGGGAGCTGCTTTCCCCTCCTGAGCCGCCGAACAGTTTGCCAGAATCTCTTTGAAGCCGACCGAAAGTCTTGTTCCATGGCCTCACCGAACTCCTCCCATACCCGGGTTTTTGCTTCAGCAACCACCCGAGCTGCACTCCGCTTGGCCTGCCGGTACACCTCAGCTGCTTCGGGAGTCCCACAAGCCAACCAAGCTTGATAGGACTCCTTCTTCAGCTTAATGGCCCCCCTCACCACTGGTGTCCACCACTTGGTTCGGGGGTTGCCACCACGAGATGCACCGACCACCTTGCGGCCGCAGCTCTGGGCCGCCGCTTCAACAACAGAGGTGGAGAACATGGCCCATTCAGACTCCATGTCTCCAGACTCCCTCGGAATGTGGTTGAAGTTCTTCCGGAGGTGGGAGTTGAAGACCTCCCGGACAGGGGCCTCAGCCAGACGCTCCCAGCACACCCTCACTATACGTTTGGGTCTACCAGGTCTGAATGGCTTCCTCCCCTGCCATCGGATCCAACTCACCACCAGGTGGTGATCAGTTGACAGCTCTGCACCTCTCTTTACTCGGGTGTCCAAGACATACGGTCGCAGGTCTGATGATACGATAACAAAATCGATCATCGACCTGCGGCCTAGGGTGTCCTGGTGCCAGGTGCACATATGGACACCCTTATGCTTGAACATGGTGTTCATTATGGACAGACTGTGGTTAGCACAGAAGTCCAATAACTGAACACCACTCGGGTTTAGATCGGGCAGGCCGTTCCTCCCAATCACCCCCCTCCAGGTTTCACTGTCGTTGCCCACGTGCGCATTGAAGTCCCCCAGTAGGACAATGGAGTCTCCAGGAGGAGCACACTCCAGCACCCCAGTCACAGACTCCAAAAAGGGTGGGTACTCTGAAACATCATTTGGTGCATAGGCACAAATGATGGTCAGGACCCGTTTCCCAACCCGAAGGCGCAGGGAAGCAACCCTTTCGTCCACCGGGGAAAACTCCAATATAGAGGCAGCAAGGTGGGGCGATACAAGAATACCTACCCCTGCTCGTCGCCTCTCGCCCGGGGCAACTCCAGAAAAGGCCAAGCTCCAGCCCCTCTCCAGGAGACTGGTTCCGGAACCGGAGCTGTGTGTTGAGGTGAGGCCGACTATATCTAGCCGGTATCGCTCAATCTCGTACACCAGCTCAGGCTCCTTCCCCACCAGAGAGGTGACATTCCACGTACCAAAAGCCAGTTTAGAAAGCTTGGGATCAGTCCGCCAAGGTCTCCGCCTTTGACTGCCACCTAATCCACATAGCACCGGACTTCCATGATCCCTCCTGCAGGTGGTGAACCTACTGGAGGGCGGACCCAATATTTCTTGTATTCGTCTTGCTAAAATTTTACAGATTATCTTAAGGTCAGCATTTACTAGACTTATTGGTCTCATATTTTCACATTTATTAGAGGGTTTACCTGGTTTTGGCAACAGTATAATTAAGGCATTATTCATGTATGGTGGTAAATTACTATTTTGAAATGCTTCTAAAACCATTTCCAAAAAGGTTTTATTAATTTATTCTTAAATTTTTTATAAAGGTCAACTGGAAGACCATCTGGTCCTGCACTTTTTCCTGATTTCATATTATCAATGGCTAGCCCAACTTCTTCTTGACTAATTTTAGACTCCAGTATCTCCCCGTTTTCATTTGGAATACACGGTATAGATAGTCCGTCCAAGAACCCATTTAGTTTTGTTAAGTCAGTTTCATTTTTTGCATGATATAATTTTTCATAGTAATCTCTAAAGGCTCTATTAATTTCTAAAGGATCTACAACTACCTGTCCGTTACTTATAATACTGGTAATTGGTGTTTTAAATTCTAATTGTTTAATCTGCCATGCCAATAATTTTCCTGATTTTTCACCTTGTTCATAAAAAGATTGCTTCAATCTTAGAAGACTCGAGGCAGCTCTATTCGCTGATTTTTTTGTCATATTCAGCTCTCAGAATCAGTAATTCGTTCTCTAACTTTGGGTCACTTCCTGTATACACTTTTTCTTGAAGAATTTTTAGTTTATGTTCCAATTGGACTCTCTCCTCTCGAGTCTTCTTAGATTTTGAACCTGTATAACTAATAATATGTCCCCTAATAAAAGCTTTGAAAGCCTCCCACTTTATACATGCTGATGTTTGTGTAGTATTGATATCAAAGAACTCATCTATCTATTTTTCTATGTACTTAACAAATTCCTCATCCTGAAGCCATTTATGCTGAAATTGCCACCTACCTGGTTCCTTTGTCAATTTCTTATCTACACATATGAGACAACAGGGTGCATGATCAGAGATCACAATATTATCATAAAAGCAGTTTTGAATCTTGGACCTTAATTCTGTGGAGATCAAAAAATAGTCAATACGTGAGAATGTCTTGTAGGTATTAGAATAACAAGAGTAGGCTTTAACTTGTGGTTTCATTTCTCTCCATATATCTAGCAATCTCAATTCTTTCATAAAATGCTTAATGATCATCCTGCATCCATTGTGCGTACAGTCCAGTCCTGTTGATCTATCTATACCGGGGTTCAATGTACAATTAAAATCCCCTGCTATTATATGTTGCCCTGTAAGTGATGATAAGATAAGAAATAAATTAGCAAAGAACTTTTGATCATCTATATTGGGACCGTATAAGTTCACCAGATTTATATTTTCTAATAGCAAAGATCCTTCAATAATTAGATATCTTCCAAATTTGTCTCCAATTACATTTTTCACTTGAAATGGGACTGATTTATGTATGAGACTCATAACTCCCCTGGCTCGGGATGAAAATGATGAGGTGAATACACTTCTTTGCCATCTACTCCTAATTCTTTTTACATCCTCCTCTATTAGATGAGTTTCTTGTAAAAAACACAATTTTTGAACCTATGTCTTTTATTTTATTCACAACTTGTTTAAGTTTTTTTAAATTTTGTAGACCTCTGCAATTCCATGAAGTTAAATTAAGATTAACGCTTTGGTCTATGATCAATAGGGAGTTTGGGATTACCTCGCAATATAAACATGCTCATACAGAGAAGCAAAAACATGAGTGGTTGAACATTCATCCTACAAACTACACACAAACAAATTCCCCCTTCCCACATTCGTGGTGATCCCCCCAAAATCAAAAAAAAAAAATCCGTCTCCCGATATAGCCATCGACCGCTCCACACCCACGAGGACCAGCCAAAGCCACTCCTTCTTCATCCTCCCAATCACCCTAACTCTACTGCTTTAAATGACGTAACATTAACTCTATTCTGTAATTTTCCAACTTAACTCCAAAATTTTATAGCAACTTTGTACATCATAGGTTTGTTTGTTTTTTTTGTTTTTTTTTGTAATACAATCTATATTTTGTAAACTTGCTATATGCTTCAGATCAGTTAGATGCCTGTGCAAATGCTTAAATATTCTACCTTATATTTTATTCATGTTTAGCTCCCACCAGTCTCTTCTTGGATCTTCTTGATGAACTCCTGCGCCTCCTCAGGGGTCTTGAAGATGTGTGTTCTGCCCTTATACGTGACCAGCAGTCTTGCAGGGTGAATTACTCCATGACGAATCCCAAGGTTGCGCAGCTCTTTACGGACGGGGTCAAACTGCTTCCTCAACCGTTGAATTCCTGTGGCCAAACCTGGATAGAACCGCACCTGTTGATCCTGGTATTTAATTTCTCCTTTGGCTCGCGCCGCGTCGGAGATCGTCATCCTGTCTCTGTAGCTGAGGAACTTCATAATCAGCGTCCTCAGTGCTGCCTTATTATCTCTCTGTGGTCCAATTCGGTGGGCGCTTTCTAAAACAACTGATGATTGCAGCTCCGCGTTATTCAGTGCTTCTGGAATCAACTTTTCCAAAAAGGAACACGGGTCCCGACCCTCGGTTCCCTCTGGTAGACCCACCAGCCTCAGGTTGTTCCGTCTCGACCGGGACTCCAAGTCCAGGACATTATCTTCCAGACATTTATTTTTTTTTTCCAAAGTGCGCACCTTTAATTGAAGGCCAGCGACGTCATCTTCAGCACTGGAAACTCGAAGCTCCACCTGCGCCACTCGTTCCACACAGTCACCCAATTCCTTTCTCATTCCTTCCAACGCTGCCATAATCCCATCAAATTTAGCGGAAAAGTCTGCTCTCATTGAACTAATGGCATCGAGCACTGCACCTGTGCTGTCGCCCGCAGTCACCGCATCGCTGCTAGCTTCTTCTGCCATATCTGGAGCTTTATCTGCTGTGTCACGGACATGAAAGTCCGTTAATTTGGACTGTTTCGGCGGTTCAATTTTTCCTCCACCTGATTTCCCAGCCTTAGGCTTCACCGGCATATCCTCGCCCAAACGCTGGGATAGGTTCTGTTCCAAATGAGAGAGTTATTTGCCGATTTTTTTTCTCTAGGAGCAGAGCAGAGTGATACGTGTCCTTCTACGTGGCCGCCATAACCGGAAGTCCGTTCAGAACATGTCTTTATTAGTTTGATTATTGATAATTCTTGGTAGACACGTTCACTGATCTGGACACAGAGACGTTTTAAATGTGCTAACAGGTCAAATATCTGCTCTTAGATGTGATCAGAGTCTAAATTCCTGTCACCTCAGGTACTGGTCCACATCAGAATCGAAAGTCCTGTCACCTCAGGTACTGGTCCACATCAGTATCTAAACTCCAGTCACCTTGGACACTGGTCCACATCAGTTTCTGAAGTCCTGATACCTCAGAAACAGGTCCACATCAGAATCTAAAGTCTTTTTACCGCAGGTACTGGTCCAAATCAGAATATAAAGTCCTATTACCCCAGATACTGGTCCACATCGGAATATAAATGCATGCTACCTCAGGTACTGGTCCACATCAGAATCTAAAGTCCTGTCACCTAAGGAACTGGTCAACTGCAGAATCGAAACTCCTGTCACCTCAGAAACTGGTCCGCATTAGAATTTTAACTCCTGCTACCTAAGGTACTGGTCCATTCAAGAATCTAAACTCCTGTCACCTCAGAAACTGGTCAACATCAGAATCTTAACCCCTGCTACCTAAGGTACTGGTCCACTTAAGAATTTAAACTCATGTCACCTCAGAAAATGGTCAACATCAGAATCTAAAGCCCTGTTACCTCAGGTACTGGTCCACATCAGAATCTAAAGTACCGTCACCTCAGGTACTGGGCCACATCAGTATCTTAAGTCCTGTGACCTCAGAAACTGGTCCACATAAGAATCTAAAGTCCTGTTACCTAAGGAACTGGTCCACATCAGAATCAAAAGTCCTGTTACCCCAGATACTGGTCCACATCAGAATCTAAACTCCAGCTCCCTCAGGTACTGGTCCACATAAGAATCTAAAGTCTTGTCACCTCAAATACTGGTCCACATATTAATCTAAAGTCCTGTAACCTCAGGTACTAGTTCACATCAGAATCAAAAGTCATGTCACCTCAGGAACTGGTTCACATCAGAACCTAAACTCCTGTCACCTCAGAAACAGGTCCACATAAGTATCAAAACTCCTGCTACCTCAGGTACTGGTCCACATCAGAATCTAAAGTCCTGTCACCTAAGGTACTGGTCCAAATCAGAATCAAAACTCCTGTGTGCTCAGGTACTGGTCCACATCAGAATCTACAGTTCTGGCACCTCAGGTACTGGTCCACATCAGAATCTAAATTCCTGTCACCTCAACAACTGGTCAACATCAGAATCTAAAGCCCTGTTACCTCAGGTACTGGTCTACATCAGAATCTAAAGTGCTGTCACCTCAGGTACTGGTCCAAATCAGAATCTAAAGTCCTGTCACTTCAAAAACTTGTCCACACCAGAATCTAAAGTCTTGTCACATCAGATACTTGTCCACCTAAGAAGCTAAAGTCCTGTCACTTCAGATACTGGTCCACATAAGAATCTAAGGTCCTGTCACCTCAGAAACTGGTCCACATAAGAACCTAATGTTCTGTCACCTCAAAAACTAGTTCACATCAGAATCTAATGTTCTGTCACCTCAAAAACTTGTCCACACCAGAATCTAAAGTCTTGTCACATCAGATACTGGTCCAAATAAGAATCTAAAGTCTTGTCATGTCAGGTACTGGTCCAAACCACAATCTAAACTCCTGTCACCTCAGAAACTGGTCCACATAAGAACCTAAAGTCCTGTCACCTCAAAAACTTGTCCACACCAGAATCTAAAGTCTTGTCACATCAGATACTTGTCCACATAAGAAGCTAAACTCCCGTCACTTCAGATTCTGGTCCACATCAGAATCTAAAGTCTTGTCACCTCAAATACTGGTCCACATCACAATCCAAACTCCCGTCACATCAGAACCTAATGTTCTGTCACCTCAAAAACTGGTCCACATCAGAATCTAATGTTCTGTCACCTCAAAAACTTGTCCACACCAGAATCTAAAGTCTTGTCACATCAGATACTGGTCCACATAAGAATCTAAAGTCCTGTCATGTCAGGTACTGGTCCACATAAGAATCTAAACTCCTGTCACCTCAGAAATCGGTCCACATCACAATCTAAACTCCTGCTACCTTAGAAACTGGTCCAAATCAGAATCTAAACTCCTGCTACCTCAGGTACTGGTCCCCATCAGTATCTAAACTCCTGTCACCTCAGAAACTGGTCCACATAAGAACCTAAAGTCCTGTCACCTCAAAAACTTGTCCACACCAGAATCTAAAGTCTTGTCACATCAGATACTTGCCCACTTAAGAACCTAAAGTCCTGTCACTTCAGATTCTGGTCCACATCACAATCTAAAGTCTTGTCCCCTCAGAAACTTGTCCACATCACAATCTAAACTCCTGCTCCCTCAGGTACTAGTCCACATCAGAATCTAAAGTCCTGTTGCCTCAGAAACTGGTCCACATAAGAATCTAAAGTTCTGTCACCTCAGGTATTGGTCCACATCAGAATCTAAAGTCCTGTTACCCCAGATACTGGTCCACATAAGCATATAAACTCCTGCTACCTCAGGTACTGGTCTACATCAGAACCTAAAGTCCTGTCGCCTCAGAAACTGGTCCACATCAGAATCTACAGATCTGCTACCTCAGGTACAAGTCAAAATCAGAATCTATAGTCCAGTCACCTAAGGTACTGGTCCACATTAGAATCTAAACTCCTGTCACCTAGGAAACTGGTCCAAATCAGAGCCTAAAGTTCTGTCACCTCAAAAACTTGTCCACACCAGAATCTAAAGTCTTGTCACATCAGATACTTGTCCACATAAGAAGCTAAACTCCCGTCACTTCAGATTCTGGTCCACATCAGAATCTAAAGTCTTGTCACCTCAAATACTGGTCCACATCACAATCCAAACTCCCGTCACATCAGAACCTAATGTTCTGTCACCTCAAAAACTGGTCCACATCAGAATCTAATGTTCTGTCACCTCAAAAACTTGTCCACACCAGAATCTAAAGTCTTGTCACATCAGATACTGGTCCACATAAGAATCTAAAGTCCTGTCATGTCAGGTACTGGTCCACATAAGAATCTAAACTCCTGTCACCTCAGAAATCGGTCCACATCACAATCTAAACTCCTGCTACCTTAGAAACTGGTCCAAATCAGAATCTAAACTCCTGCTACCTCAGGTACTGGTCCCCATCAGTATCTAAACTCCTGTCACCTCAGAAACTGGTCCACATAAGAACCTAAAGTCCTGTCACCTCAAAAACTTGTCCACACCAGAATCTAAAGTCTTGTCACATCAGATACTTGCCCACTTAAGAACCTAAAGTCCTGTCACTTCAGATTCTGGTCCACATCACAATCTAAAGTCTTGTCCCCTCAGAAACTTGTCCACATCACAATCTAAACTCCTGCTCCCTCAGGTACTAGTCCACATCAGAATCTAAAGTCCTGTTGCCTCAGAAACTGGTCCACATAAGAATCTAAAGTTCTGTCACCTCAGGTATTGGTCCACATCAGAATCTAAAGTCCTGTTACCCCAGATACTGGTCCACATAAGCATATAAACTCCTGCTACCTCAGGTACTGGTCTACATCAGAACCTAAAGTCCTGTCGCCTCAGAAACTGGTCCACATCAGAATCTACAGATCTGCTACCTCAGGTACAAGTCAAAATCAGAATCTATAGTCCAGTCACCTAAGGTACTGGTCCACATTAGAATCTAAACTCCTGTCACCTAGGAAACTGGTCCAAATCAGAGCCTAAAGTCCTGTCACCTCAAAAACTTGTCCACACCAGAATCTAAAGTCTTGTCACATCAGATACTTGTCCACATAAGAAGCTAAAGTCCTGTTACCTCGGATACTGGTCCAAATAAAAATGTGAAGTACTGTCACCTCAGGTACTGGTCCACATCAGTATCTAAAGTCCTGTTACCCTAGAAACTGGACCGCATTAGAATCTAAACTTCTGTCACCTAAGAAACTGGTCCATATCAGAATCTAAACTCCTACTCCCTCAGATACTGGTCAACATAAGAATCTAAAGTCCTGTCACATCAAAAACTGGTCCACATCAGAACCTAAACTCCTGTCACCTCAGAAACTGGTTCATATCAGAATTTAAACTCCTGTTTTCTCAGATACTGGTCCATATAAGAATCGGAAGTCCTGTCACCTCAGGTACTGGTCCACATCAGAATCTAAACTCTTGTCACCTCAGAAATGGGTCCACATCAGAATTTAAAGTCCTGCTCCCTCAGGTACTCGTCCACATCAGAATCTAGTAGATTAGTTTATTTGACAGGGACAGTGCAATAAACATAGACAATTAATCAAAGACAATCAATCTGATGTGTTGCACATAGAGTGTATAGCTATTAGCTAATTTGCAACTCCTGTCCCTGGATGGGCTTTAGAAAAAAGAATCAAGATAAAAAATATACACAATAACCACATACATCAATGCAGAAAAATTATAAATACACAATTATAAATATTATAAATATTATAAATACACAAATATAACAGCCTGACTCACATTTAACATAAATATTATAAATATTATAAATACACAAATATAACAGCCTGACTCACATTTAACACATATAACATAACTCACATTTGCCTATTTCAGGCCTTCCTCCCTCCGTCACTCACTATAAACAAACACATTTATTCCTTCCCTTCATTCACTCTCACTTTGCAGACAATTAATTCATACATCTAAAGTCCTGTTACCCCAGACACTGGTCCACATCAGAATATAAACTCCAGCTACCTCAGGTACTGGTACACATCAGAATCTAAAGTCCTATCACCTCAGAAACTGGTCCACATCAGAATCTAAACTCCTGCTCCCTCAGATACTGGTCCACATCAGAATCTAAAGTCCTGTCAACTCAGAAACTGGTCCACATCACAATCTAAAGTCCTGTTACCTCAGGTATTGGTCCACATCAGAATCTAAAGTCCTGTTTCCCCAGATACTGGTCCACATAAGAATATAAACTCCTGCTACCTCAGGTTCTGGTCTACATCAGAACCTAAAGTCCTGTCGCCTCAGAAACGGGTCCAAATCAGAATCTACAGACCTGCTACCTCAGGTACTAGTCAACATCAGAATCTATAGTCCAGTCACCTAAGGTACTGGTCCACATTAGAATCTAAACTCCTGTCACCTAGGAAACTGGTCCAAATCAGAACCTAAAGTCCTGTCACCTCAAAAACTTGTCCACACTAGAATCTAAAGTCTTGTCACCTCAGATACTTGTCCACATAAGAACCTAAAGTCCTGTCACTTCAGATACTGGTCCACATAAGAATCTTAAGTCCTGTCATGTAAGGTACTGGTCCACATCACAATCTAAACTCCTGTCACCCCAGATACTGGTCCACATAAGAATATAAACTCCTGCTACCTCAGGTACTGGTCTACATCAGAACCTAAAGTCCTGTCACCTCAGAAAATGGTCCAAATCAGAATCTACAGACCTGCTACCTCAGGTACTAGTCAACATCAGAATCTATAGTTCTGTCACCTAATGTATTGGTCCACATTAGAATCTAAACTCCTGTCACCTAGGAAACTGGTCCAAATCAGAATCTAAAGTCCTGTCACCTCAAAAACTTGTCCACACTAGAATCTAAAGTCTTGTCACCTCAGATACTGGTCCACATAAGAATCTAAAGTCCTGTCACCTCAGAAACTGGTCCACATCAGAATCTAAAGTCTTGTCACATCAGATACTGGTCTACATAAGAATCCAAAGTCCTGTCAGGTACTGGTCCACATCACAATCTAAACTCCTGTCACCTCAGAAACTGGCCCACATCAGAATCTAAACTCTTGCTACCTCAGGTACTGGTCCACATCAGTATCTAAACTCCAGTCACCTCGGATACTGGTCCACATAAGAATCTAAACTCCTGTCACCCCAATTACAGACTGGGACATGTTTAAAGCTGCAGCCACCCGGGAGGACTCTTCTGTAAACATACAGGACTTTGCTGAGTATGTGACTGGATACATCAGCACGTGTGTTGATACCATCGTACCCACCAAACAAGTCAGGAAGTTCCCCAACCAGAAGGCCTGGATCAACAGTCAGGTACGTCAGATGCTGCGTGCTGGCTCTCTTGCATTTCAATCAGGCAATGAGGTTGAGTAAAAAGCTGCCAAGTATGGACTGAGGAAAGCTATAACAACAGTCAAGAGGCAGTACAGGGTACAGCTGGACAGCCTCTACTCCACTCCTGACCCGGAGTGCATGTGGCAAGGCCTGCAACACATCACAGACTACAACAGGACCTACAGCAACACCACTAGCACCACAGACAGCCTGCCCGATGATCTCAACATCTTTTACACCCGCTTTGAGACCTCCAGCTACAATGCAGAGAGGAGACACACACACATGCACCCTCTCCCTCCACTAAACGTCTCATCGGGCCAGGTAAACAGAGCACTGAGAAATATCAACCCTCACAAGGGAGCAGGACCAGACAACATCTGGACAGGCTCCGAGAGCATGTGCTGCCGAGCTGACTGACGTTCTCACATCCATCTTCAACCTCTCCCTCAACCAGAACATAGTCCCCTCCTGCTTCAAAACCACAACCATTGTCCCCCTCCCCAAAAAGAGCCCGCCAGCCTTTCTGAATGATTACAGGCCGGTAGCACTCACTCCAATCATCATGAAGTGCTTTGAGAGAGTGGTGCTGCCTCTCATTCAGGACAGCATACCGAATACCCTGGACCCCCTGCAGTACGCCTACCGGCCCAACAGGGCCACCTCAGATGCTATTGCTGCAGCACTCCATTATTCTCTCTCCCACCTGGAAGATAAAGACTCCTACATCAGGATGCTCTCTGTCAACTACAGCTCCGCCTTTAACACGGTCATCCCCCACAAACTCACCAACAAACTGTCTTCACTTGGCCTGCAGCCCACCCTCTGTGACTGGCTACTGGACTTTCTAACTGGCAGGCCCCAGTCTGTCAGGGTGGGTAACAGGACCTCAGCCAGCATCATCACAAACACAGGTGTCCCAAACGGTTGTGTTCTCAGCCCCATCTTCTACAGCCTCTTCACCCATGACTGTGTTGCCTCCCACAAGGACAACATCATCTTAAAGTTCGCGGATGACACAGCAGTGATAGGACACATCACTGGTGATGACAAAGAATCTTACAGGAGGGAGGTGGCCAGCCTGGTGTAATGGTGTGAGGACAACAACCTCACCCTCAACACGGACAAAATAAAGGAGATGATAGTGGACATGAGGAAAGGGAAGAGGAGACCCCATCGGCCACTGTTCATGCGGAATCTTGAGGTGGAGAGGGTGAGCAGCTTTAAATACCTGGGCATCCAGATCAGCGAGGACCTTACGTGGGCACTCAACACCACAGAACTGGTTAAGAGAGCTCAACAGCAGCTGTACTTTCTGAGGAGGCTGAAGAAGTTTGGCATGTCCCCCAAGATCCTTAACAATTTCTACAGTTGCATCATCGAGAGCATCTTGACCAAATGCATCACTGCGTGGTACGGCAGCACTACTGCCCTGGACCGCAAACGCCTGCAGAGAGTGGTGAAGACAGTGGAGAAGATCATCAGGACTCCACTCCCTTCTCTGCAGAGTATCTACCACTGTGGAGTCCAAAGGAGAGCTGCCGCCATCCTCCAGAACCCCACCCACCCCCAGCACAGAATGTTCACACTTCTACCCTCAGGCTAGAGGTACAGAAGTGTGAAATGCAGGACACCCAGGCTAAAAAAACTCCTTTTTTTCCCACTGCCATCAGACTCCTGAATAAATAAAGTCCGGACACAGCTTTGCAAATAGGAATTCACACACTGACTGCTAAATCTGCACATTGCTCACTTGCACAATGTACATAGTTTCACCCCGTCTCATGTCCATATCATCTTTACTGCTAAATTATCATTGTACAGTCTACTGGGCATTATCATTACAGAGAAATTCTCACACTGGGTGCTAATTTGTACATTGCTCATTTTCACATTGGTCATTTGCACACTGTACATAGGCTTATGCCATCTCAGATTCATATTATCTCTATTAATATACTATTGTCCATTATAGTCACTCAGTGAATTTTCAATTTTCATTCTTCTTGTTTCCTCTAGTTTAACTGTTTTAACTGCTTTAACTGTCCTAATTGCCTAATGTGTGTTATTAGTATTCATTAGTATTAGTACTTAGTATTAACGTGTATTTAAGGTGTCCTAATTTCCTAATGTGTGTGTTATTAGTATTCATTAGTATTAGGTGTGTTATAACCTTATTAGTATTGATGTGTATCTGTTACCTTGGCATTCGTTCGGAGAGCAGAGTAAGAATTTCATTGCGCAGGAAATGTTGCATGTCTTAACTGTGCACATGACAATAAAGCCTTTGAATCTTGAATCTTACTGTTCTTGGTGTCAGTTCGTGGTTCGGACATCTGTTTCAGTTGCAGTCGGTCGCTCAGTGCAGACGGCACCATGTTAGCAGAACTCTGCGGTAGAGCCTGCAGGAAGAAATCTGCCACAGCCATCAGGAACTCCACGCTGGCACAAAGGTAGAGCTTCTGCAGGACTGCCTCCACCTGCCGCTCTGAAACACTCTGACGGTACTTCACGTCAATCATGGTCTCGGAAGAGTTTAAGCCTCTACACCCAATCATCCTAAAATCCAGAGAGACAGGGTGAGGTGGATGGAACTGGGCCAACAGGACCATGAATCAGTCACTATTTCACGGTAAAGGGGATTCAAGATTGAGGCCAGATGGGTCTCCAGCTGTGGAGGACCTCAGCAGGAACGACAAAGACTTCAGACACCTTTAGGTCGTGTGACCGTTACCTGGAGGTGACCCGCTTCATGTCAGCCCTCTGGTCCTGTAGGGTACAGTCCGTCAGAACCGTGTTGATCTCCATGCTGCTGTTGGACAGGATCTTCCCTGAAGTTCTCAGACAGTGAAGTGTGAACTCTCCTAGTCTGAGATGCTGCTGTTGGAGGTTCACCAACTACAGGGCCCAGGGAACAAAACCAGACACATCAGAACCAACATCCAGAACTATAGACTACAGATCCAAAACCTCTGGATCCATACAAGCCCACATTCTCACCAATTTGGGGTCATCCACGTACAGAACCAGACCCAGTGATTCTATGTTGAAGTTAAACTTTAGGGTCTCCAGAACTTCCTCCTGGTTCTCATCAGGGATCACAAATGGTTTCCCAGAGTTACCTAGACAGGAAAAATACTAAAATTAGACAAATTAGACAAAACCAGGCCCAGACCCGATCCCTGTCTCTTTAGGTACCCCTAACCAGGACTAAAGACCGTCTACAGCAGGGGTGTCAAACTCATTCCATGGAGGGCCAAGACCCTGCATGTTTTACTTCCACCCAGTGTCTTCAGCAGGTGTTTTCACTGATCAGCAATCAGTGGGAAGAAATTCAGTGAAATCACCTGTTGAAGACACTGGGTGGTGGTAAAACCTGCAGGGTCTTGGCCCTCCATGGAATGAGTTTGACACCCATGGTCTACATTCCCGAGGCATAGCTATGGGTGGCTCTGGGTGGCATTTGCCCACCCATTTGTCAATCTTGCCCACCCAATCAGAAGGCTTCCTTTGTTTGATTGCTCACTCTAACTGTCAATCACAATGTGAGCAGCCATTGCTCCTCTCTTGTCTTCATGTGTCTGGAAGACTGCACAGCACACACAATCATGCAGCAGCCAGTAGTTTACTTTCAGTTTATTTTGTAGTTAAAAGTTGTAGCGAGGATCAAGTAGGTGCTTCCACTGTGTTCTCGGAGTTAATATGGGAGTCTGACACACTAATGTAAAGCTGGCTTCAAATATTTCCCATCAGCAGCATCTCCTCCTGCTAAAGTTTCTCTCTATACATCTGTGACAGAGGTGGGTGAAATGAACAGAAATTGTACTCGATAAAAGCAGGGCTACCTTGTGACAGAATAAAATTTGTGGTTTTTCCTCATAAATTTGTGACTTTTTTCTGTATACCTCCAAGACTTTTTTTTGTAAATTTGTGACTGTTTTTGATAATATTTAGATTTTTTCATATAAATTTGAAACTTTTTACTCAGAATTTTGCAAAGTTTTTCTCATAAATTTGTAACTCTTTCCAAGTTACAAAGCTATTATTATAATTTGCTCCTGAGCCCAGAGGAACCATCCCAACACCAATCTTCATAAAATAAGATGATTAATTTACTAAAATTTTGTAGATACAGTCATTTCTGGTGAGAATATTACAGTTTAAACCAGGGACGGGCAACTTTGGTGGTAGTGAGGGCCACAAAAATTTTTCCTCACTTCCCGAGGGCCAGATTTACATGTAGGCCTTGGAGGGGGGAGGTATTATTTCCTGCAAAATCAGAAGTTTCACAATTAAAACTGAAAATGAAAATGAAAATAAAAGCTACTCAGTGTTTTATCAAATTAGAATTAAAATTACTGATAAAATTATATATGCCCTCTAATGGACTGGTGATCTGTCCAGCGTGTACCCTGTCTCTCGCCTAAAAATGCTAGGATAGGCTCCAGTCCCTCCGACTCGAAAAGGAGTAAGCAGTAGAAGATGGATGGATGGAAGGATGGATGGATAAAATTATATCATGACCTAATTTTTAAAACTCTCCATCAAAATGATGACCAAAGAGAAATTCCGGATGATAATTAACAAAAAAAGCCAAGAAGAAAAGGAAATATGATGAGGCTTAGCTTGCTCTTTGATTAATTGTGGGTGTGGAGCTGTGAGTAGGTGGGCTTATTAATGGCTCCCCAAAATGGGGAATAAAAAAAAGTTTAAGAGCCACTAGTATAAATGAAAAAAAAAAAAATCAGCAGATGACAAAGATCACAGTTTCTGAACTTTTACTGCTGATATGGAATGGAACTGTCAGCGCTTCAGTCCACTCTTTCGAAAGAAACCTCAAAGCTTTGAATATTTTTCTGCACAATTAGAAGAAAAGCCTCCGAGCTCCATGAGGTTTCACCTACCAAACAAGAATAAATGCAACAGCTCCTCAGTAGTATTTATTCTTGCTTATATTGTACATTTACTGCTGTTTACAGTCTATTAATGCAGTCTTAGCAGGCAACATACCTTAAAAATATGATCTCCAGTGCACTGTTCTCTCTGGCTGCCTCATTTTCGCTCTCTCCTTAACCACTTGAACACAGCACCTAGGTTTCAATTAGTGCTCCGTCTGCTGGCGGACTCTATAACTGCATTTAAGAATGCAGTTCCAAATACGACAAACATGATATAAATAAATAATTGATTTTTGGAAATGGACTGGTGGGCTGCAGTGGATGAGGGGGTGTGCCGCCAGTTGCCCATCCCTGGTTTAAACTATAAACAAGCTGATGTCTTATATAAATCTACCATTATAGTGTCAGTGCTGACAGACAGGATGGACTCTATCCCTGTTGCCCTTTAGAAGAAATCTGACTGAATCATGGAACTGTACAGAAATCATCATTACAATGTTAAACACCAAGCCTCACCATCTCTGACTAATCATCAAATGCAAGTCATTTTTGGACTGTCAAGTCTATTTCATGTGTGTTGTGGCCACTGAGCCAGCTTTATAGAATAAGCTCTTTTGGACTGTTATTTGTCTTAGTGTGTGGTTTATGTGGCTGTCTCGTCTGCTTCTATCAAAATCAGGTTTTTGGACTGGTAAACATGTATAGTTTATGTGGCTGGGCTGAGCTCAGGATATATTAAAGTACTTTTCTTTTACATCAACTGTTGAGGGGCATGTAGCCTATTCTCGGTGATGCTTGTTTTTCGTCCATTTGCTTTGCCAGCAGTGCTACACACGTGGACAAAATTGTTGGTACCCCTCTGTTAATGGAAGAAAAACCCACAATGGTCACAGAAATAACTTGAATGTGACAAAAGTGGTAATAAATAAAAATTGTATGAAAATTAACCAGTGAAAATCAGACAATGCTTTTGAATTGTGGTTCAACAGAATTATTTTAAAAAACAAACTCATGAAACAGGCCTGGACAAAAATGATGGTATCCTTAACTTAATATTTTGTTGCACAACCTTTTGACCACCGGAGAGGTGGCTGAGTTGGTAGAGCATCCACCCCACACCTGGGAGGCAGGGGTTCAAATTCCAGCCGGCTCATGCCGAAGACCATATAAAAAAAGTGGAATTTCCTGCCGTCCAGCTTGGTGCTCAGCAATAATGGAATGGAGGAGGGAAATCTGTGGCGGCGCCTTGCATGGCAGCCGCCCTCTGATTCTATACCTGGGGTGTGTGTGATTAACACTGTAGATAGGCAAAACACAATCTCGTTCTACTGTACATGATTGGTTGTACAGTTGAATGACAATAAAGGGTGATTTAATTTAACTGAGGCAATCACTGCAATCAAACGATTTCTGTAACTGTCAATGAGACTTCTGCACCTCTTAGCAGGTATTTTGGCCCACTCCTCTTGAGCAAACTGCTCCAGTTGTCTCAGGTTTGAAGGGTGCCTTCTCCAGACGGCATGTTTCAGCTCCTTCCACAGATTTTCAATAGGATTTAGATCAGGGCTCATAGAAGGCCACTTTAGAATAGTCCAATGTTTTGCTCTTAGCCATTCTTGGGTGTTTTTAGCTGTGTGTTTTGGGTCATTATCCTGTTGCAAGACCCATGACCTGCGAATGAGACCAAGCTGTCTGACACTGGGCAGCACATTTCTCTCTAGAATACCTTGATAGTCTTGAGATTTCATTGTACCCTGCACAGATTCAAGACACCCTGTGCCAAATGCAGCAAAGCAGTCCCAGAACATAACAGAACCTCCTCCATGTTTCACAGTAGGGACAGTGTTCTTTTCTTGGTATGCTTCATTTTTGTGTCTTACCGACTGCACTATATAGTTCTCCACAGTATCTGCTGCTTGCTAATATATTTTAACTGCTGACCAGTATCACTTACTCTTATTCTACACTTTATTGCATGTATAGTTTATTTCTTTTATCTTATCATGTTTAATGTTGCAGCATTGCACCGAGACAAATTCCTAGTTTGTGTACTACATGAACAATGGCAATAAACCTGAT
The DNA here is from genome assembly GCA_020510985.1 of Pholidichthys leucotaenia. Taxonomy (NCBI): domain Eukaryota; kingdom Metazoa; phylum Chordata; class Actinopteri; order Cichliformes; family Pholidichthyidae; genus Pholidichthys; species Pholidichthys leucotaenia. The sequence continues at coordinate 442,163,929 of CM035837.1, read as the reverse complement.
TCTGATTCTGAACATAGAGCTGATGTGCCTTGCCAAAAAGTTCCAGTTTTGTCTCGTTTGTCCATAGGACATTCTCCCAGGAGCTTTGTGGCTTGTCAACATGCAGTTTAGCAAATTCCAGTCTGTTTTTTTTATGATTTGTTTTCAACAGTGGTGTCCTCCTTGGTCGTCTCCCATGAAGTCCACTTTGGCTCAAACAACGACGGATGGTGTGATCTGACACTGATGTACCTTGACCTTGGAGTTCACCATGAATGTGTTTAGAGGTTGTTCTGGGCTCTTTTGTTACCATTCATATTATCCGTCTCTTCCATTTTTCATCAAGTTTCCTCCTGGAGCTACGTCCAGGGAAGTTGGCTACAGTTCCGTGGATCTTAAATTTCTGAATAATATGTGCAACTGTAGTCACAGGAACATCAAGCTGCTTGGAGATGGTCTTATAGCCTTTACCTTTAACATGCTTGTCTGTAATTTTCTTTCTAATCTCCTGAGACAACTCTCTCCTTTGTTTCCTCTGGTCCATGTTTAGTGTGGTACACACCATGTCACTAAACAGCACAGTGACTACTTGTCACCCTTTAAATAGGCCGACTGACTGATTACAAGTTTGTAGATACCTGTGATGTTAATTAGAGGACACATCTTGGTTGAACATGTCCCTATGGTCACATTATTTTCAATCTTTTCTAGGGGTACCATCATTTTTGTCCAGGCCTGTTTCATGAGTTTGTTTTTTAAAGTAATTCTGCTGAACCACAATTCAAAAGCATTGTCTAATTTTCATTGGTTAATTTTCATAGAATTTTTATTACCACTTTTGTCAGATTCATGTTATTTCTGTGACCATTGTGGGTTTTTCTTTCATTAACAGAGGGGTACCAACAATTTTGTCCATGTGTGTATGTGGCTGCTGTACCAACAGTGTTGTACCTACATGGCTGGTGTAATATTGTTTGTGATGATAAGGCCCATGGTTAATTAAATGTATAGTGCATTCAAGCGGGTATAGTTGGCTTTTTTGGTAGTCTGTGTGTTATGGGTTTTGCCACATGATTTTCTCTCTGCTACCCACTTTTTCATTTCTGGCTACACCACTGATACAGTCCAGACGTGATCAGAGGTGACCCGTACTCAGAGCTGTGACCTTTGCCCCTCTGAACAACCTGGATGTGGATCCACAGGTGGATTTTGTGTGTGAATTTTTGGACCATCAAGGCAATTGTCCAGGCAGAGTACTTTAGTCCAATGTGAACGGAAAGAGGGGCAGATGAAAAACTGGACACCATGGCATAGATTATGTCTCCTCTGTCAGAGCTAAAACCAGACCACCATCACATCTGAAAACTGAATGGTTCTGACCTGTAGGGGGGCCTCCATCTGCTTGGACCTGGACTCCCATTTCTTGTCTAACCATGCTGGTCTCTGGACCGCCAGCCTCGCCCAGATTGTCTGTCAGGATCCTGAGAACCACCTTCAGGTCATCCTGACTCAGTGCCAGCTGCAGGAAGACAGGAGTGAAACATCTCAAGGACTGTCCGCACCAAGAACTATAATTATATTAATATAATGATATTAATAACTACAATAATAACGATGGGAGAAAAAAGACAGCGGGGACCCAGTCTAAATCCTGGATCCTAATCAGGACTAAAACAGTAACTTGGTCTAAATCCTGGATCCTAACCAGGACTGAAACACTAACAGGGCCTGGTCTAAATCCTGGATTCTAACCAGGACTATAACAGTACCAGGGTCTGGTCTAAATCCTGGATTCTAACCAGGACTAAAACAGACTGACACCATTTCAGTCTCTAGAGACAACCCTCCTGAGGAGAAACTGTACCTGTGGTGGTTTCCGTGCGGACTGGTTATAAAAACAAGGACAGACGTCATGGTAACAAAGTAAAAGATAAAGTTTCCGTGGCGTTTTCATCCTCTAGTCCCTGTCCTACCTTCATGGGTTTCAGGTCTCCATCAATGTCCACTGCAGCCATCTTTGTGTACCAGGACGCTGCCAGGTTCCTCCTGATTTTCAGATTCAGGTTGACTGGTTCCAGAAGTTCAGATCCAGATTGGCCTGAGGTCGAGTCCAGGCAGGTTCTGGTGTAAGGAGGAACATGTGTTAATAATGAAAAGATTGAAAATATATGTGATATATCCAAATTATCCTAATATTATCCTAAGATTATTCTGATGTATAGATGATAGGGTTCTACAACCTGTGGCTCCAAACCCACATTCAGCCCTCTGACTCCTACTCTGTAGTTAGATTTCACAACTCTATGAAATAAAAATATCACGAGAAAAATCACAGTTTTTTTTATAAAATCAAAATTATAAATATGCAAATTTGAGTGACAAAAATTCTAATCACAAATTTAAAACAAAAGGGAAAAATAAATGTAAAAAATCTAATATTTAATTTAACACAGACAGACTAGTTTATTATTAAAACACTGTGTTCTTTCATTTTATTATTATTTAGTTTTATTTCAGATTTGTTCATTATCTCCAGGCAGATTGCTTTGGACTTAAAATAATAAAAAAAAATTATTATCAAGGTTTTTCACTCCAGATTCAGATTTCTGCTGACTGGAGGAGAAATTTTATAAAACTTTTCCTGATGGTTTTAACATATTCAGACCTGGCTCAGGACAGGTTCCAGATCTTTTTTTACTGACCTGGACAGTTTGAGTTGAGTCAGCCGGACGTCCATGTTGTCGATGATGGCAGGTAGAGGATATCCATCCACATCCAGCAGAGAGAAGCTGTTCCCCACCGTGATGAGACCCAGGTCCACCACCAGTGCATTGTGGGAGTTGGAGGACTGGGGGACCACGATGAGCGGAGCTTTCAGTCTGACGTCCATGGAAAGACGGAAACTTTTCTGGGCCAAGTTTCTGACGCTGGACGCTGCCTTCTCTGCCGCCTCTGCAGTGGCGGCACTCAGAGCTTCTTTGGCCATCTGAAAGTTGTTGGTAAAGTTCTGCAGGAAGTTAAAAGAGATCAAAATCTGTTAATTTTTGCTGAACTAAGGTGTTTGTCTTCAGATAAAACTGAATTTCCTGATTTTTTTTTTCTGTCTACCAACAATCAAAATACTCCAAGCTGAAACTTTGAGCACTGAGGGCAGTGTAATATCCCCTTGTTTTCTCTGAAGATCCTGATATCTTAGTGAAGGAGTGCAGTTGTTAACTTCATGTCCATCATCAGCGTATATCAAACCCCGGTAACAAGTTTCAAAACATCTCAAACCAGATTGTCAGTGATGGAGTGGCTCACCAAAAATAGGTAAAAGGAAGAACAGACTCGTGAAACAAAAACCGATCAGAACAGGGTCAGTGTTTCAGTCAGTGTTATTCACCCAATGAAACTCATTTACCAACAATTTAAAAGACACATGTCTGTAATAAGCTGTACATGGCTACACTTAAATAAATAAATGTGGTGTTATCAGTGGTTGTGTTTTTGTTGTCATTATTGAGGGCTGTGTTTTGTCATCATTGAGAGTTGTGTTTTTGTCATCAAGGGTTGTGTTTTGTCATTAATGGATGTTGTTTTGGTCATCACTGATGGTTGTATTGTCGCTGATGGTTGTTTATGTCATCATTGATGGTTGTTTATGGTAGCGCGGTGGCGGAGTGGTTAGCACTGCGGCAGCACAGCAACTCACCCTTGGCCGTGGGATCCTGGGTTCGATCCCAGCCCCCGGCCAACAGTGATCTGTGTGGAGTTTGCATGTTCTCCCCATGTCTGCGTGGGTTTACTCCGGGATTTCTCCGGTTTCCTCCCACATGCCAAAAACATGCAAGTTAGGTTAATTGGCATCAAACTGGGGATTCTAAATTGTCCTTAGGTATGACTGTGAGAGTGAATGGGTGTCTGTCTCTATGCGTTGGCCCTGCGATGGACTGGTGATCTGTCCAGGGTGTACCCTGCCTCTCGTCGAAAGATGCTGGGATAGGCTCCAGCCCCCCCGCAACCCTAAAAGGATTAAATGGAAGAAAAAATGGATGGATGGATGGTTGTTTTTGTCATCATCGATGGATGTGATTTTGTCATTAAGGGATGGTTGTTTTTGTCATCACTGATGTTTGTTTGTGTCATTGCCAATGGTTGTTTATGTCATCACTGATGTGTGTTTGTGTCATCGCTGAATGTCATCATCAATAGTTGGTTTTAACTCACCAGTAATGATGTAACAAACTTGTGCAGGTAAACCACCTGGATGCAGCCCACGTTCAGCTTCACCGATCCATCGGTTTTAGTCGTGTCAGAGTAGGCGGCGCCTTCGGTGGATTTAGGCGTTAGACTGAGAATGAAGCTGAAGACCTCGTCACCCACGATGGAGATGGCCTGGTGGGTTACACAGAACTAGTTAGTTAGGTCAGAGAGAAGGGTTAGAATTCAGAGAAGACTAGTTAGGACAGTGATAACCAGTTTACAGTAGAAAACCAAGTTTTGAGTATTTCTGGAAACCTGGAGTTCCTTAGAACAGTTTAACCCGTCAACACCTGGAACTTTATTTTTGGTTACAGATACATGAAGGTTAAAGATTCTTTAGACTGAAATCAAATCTGAGATAAATAGAGATATAGTTGAGATAACAGTTGAGCTAAGATGATTGGTCATCAGACCTTCTTATGGACGCTCTTCGGATCGACGTTGAGAACCACGAAGTCTCGCAGACGGGCCGATAAATGAGTCTGAGGACCTTGGATCACCAGAGCCCCATTAAGACCTGAGGAACAAAATCAGAATCAGGTCAGAACCAACATCAGGACCAATCAAACAGGTGGGGCACGTGACACAGAAACTCTGCTCTGATTGGCTACCTTGGATCTTGATGTCAGCCATGTTGCTGTTCTGGTCACACATGAGAACGTTGAAGGCTCCGAGGGTCACTGAGACTTTCAGATCAACGACATCAACGTCAACAGGAGAAACCAGCGACACTGGAGGGAGAACATAACAATACTAGTGCATACCTGTGCATGCCCATAGAAAGCAAGTGTAAGCAAGCATTTCTGCATGCCCGCAGAAAGTTACTGTTACCATGGCAACAGTAACCATGGTGAAATCTGCCTTTGATCTTTGATTTCACCACTCATTCAGTGATGACTGCCTTTGATCTGTGATGGCTGCCTTTGATCTTTGATGATGTCATAGCGAGTCCTATGATCATGAGTGATGCCTGCCGTTGATCTTTGAAGATGTCCTAGCAATTCCTGTGTTCTTTTAGCGAGTCCTATGATAGCGAGTGATGCCTGCCTTTGATCTCATAGCAAGTCCTATGATCTTTAAGCAAGTCCTATGATCTACATGACATCATATAGACATCATGTAGAGATATACACATAGAATAATAGAGGTTTATAAATATAGAAAACAACAACAGCAGGAGAAACAACAGAGGCTGGAGCTAAAAAATATAGACATAAACACCTCACCCCCCCAACCAGTCACGGCAGAAGACTGCCCCTCCCTGAGCCTGGTTCTGCCGGAGGTTTCTTCCTATAAGGGAGTTTTTCCTTCCCACTGTCACCTAGTGCTTGCTCATAGGGGATCATTTGATGGTTGGAGCATTTCTCTGAATTACTTATGACTAGTGCATACCCATGGATGCCCGTAGAAACCAAGTATAAATAAGTATTTCTGCATGGCCGTAGAAAGCAGGTGTAAGCCAGCATTTCTGCATGCCCGTAGAGTTACTGTTACCATGGCAACAGTAACCATGGTGATGTCTGTGTAACCCAGTGTTAAAAACGTGGATTAAATTATAAATATTGATACCGCTTTTAAAAAGAAAAACACCCATTTCACAATGGGAATAAATAATTTGAATATGAATATTTAAATAAATATATGTTCATAAATAGTTAAGAACATTTTCTGGAAAGTTTTGATAATGTTCCCGATATTTTCATTGGGTATACTGAGCGACAAATGGCTGCGTCTTTTGTTTGGCAGCAACAGCCAATGGGGTCTCGCCAGCCAACAGGGTCACGCACTCCCTCGCTCGGTCTGTGCGTAATTCGCAGAACGCTGTCAGACACTGCCGAGACCCGACCGAGAGAGCGCGATTCCTCACGGAGACGATGAGCTAACGTGCTAATGGCAGCCTTTGCTTGGACAAAATTTGAGATTGATTGGGATCAAAAGGCTGTTGACGCCGTTGAGCGCGGGAATCCTATTGACGCACGTGTCACTTAGCTTGGTCAGGATTTTTTGTTTGGACTGGTTGGACCAGAAGAGTGTGATTCTCCAGTTCTGGATGGCGAGCCGAAGCCCGAATCTAAACCACTGGTAAAGGTGATCTGATTGATCACCTGGAACGGACACTAGTGAACTGTACATTGTGTAAATATATTTTGGTGTATTTTATTTTATTTTAATTTTTTCCACTATTGTTACAAGGGCTGTGTTTTTTAAATTGTACATATCTGTAAAAAAAAATATACACTACCGTTCAAAAGTTTGGGGTCACTTAGAAATTTCCTTATTTTTGAAAGAAAAGCATTGTTTTTTTCAACAAAGATAACTTTAAACTAATCAGAAATACACTCTATTAGCTAATATGCATTGCTAATGTGGTAAATGACTATTCTAGCTGCAAATGCCTGGTTTTTGGTGCAATATCTACATAGGTGTATAGAGGCCCATTTCCAGCAACTATCACTCCAGTGTTCTAATGGTACAATGTGTTTGCTCATTACGTCAGAAGGCTAATGGATGATTAGAAAACCCTTGTGCAATCATGTTAGCACAGCTGAAAACAGTTTAGCTGGTTAGAGAAGCTATAAAACTGACCTTCCTTTGAGCAGGTTGAGTATCTGGAAAAAAGTATTATTTCAAATACAAATCATTATTTCTAACCTTGTCAATGTCTTGACTATATTTTCTATTCATTTTACAACTCATGGTGGTAAATAAGTGTGACTTTTCATGGAAAACACAAAATAATTGCCTGGGTGACCCCAAACTTTTGAACGGTAGTGTATATAGTTGCAAGTTCCATACACCGTGTGTGTGTGATCTGTTGTTGCACCTCCCAGGCTCCTACGAACCTAGGGTCTACCTGATCTGGCCCAATTATCCCTTTTGCCCAGGTAGAACCGAAAAGGGTAATACACCTAAAGTGAGTAGGTGTTAGTGAGGGTTACACAAAAATCTGGCGAGCGCAGCCAGGAGCCTGGAGCGTTGCAACAACAGATGAGGATTCTGTTTTGACCCCTGACTAAACAGTTTATATACTGCCAAAATGGATTTCGTGGAAAAACATGGTGTTAAAATCCCTATTGCAGTCATTGTCAGTGGTGTTGTTGATAAAGAGAAAGACACAGACATTTTTGAGTTTCTAGAGCAACATGGTACTATCCGTAGGGTGCTTAGCATTAATGATAACTCATCTGACTTTGACAAAAGTCATATTGTAGAGTTCGAGTCTGGATTAACCATTGAAGCATTAGCACCTACGTTGCCGTGCTCCTTTCCATCCACTGACAATCCTGAGGTTAAATACTGCATTCAAGCTCTAACTGATGTCTACACTAAAACTGTAGGGGGAAGTGTTACTGAGGCTTATCTTAGCAACCTGAGGGGTTTAGCTAAGCTAAGTGGAAAAGGTTTTGAAGAGGTGTTGCAGGAGGTTATGTCCACAATAGGGAAGTCTATTGAATCTGCTGAGACAGCTGAAACGGTCTCTGTTGACGTTGATCTTGCTGTCCCTACTGTAGAACCCACACAAAGTGGAGTCTCTTCTCCACTCCAAGTTGAAGTTCCTCGCACCCCTAAAACTACTCAAGCACTCTTCCAAAGCCCTCTTAGACCAAACTTGACACCTCAAATGTTGAGCCCAGCTGATCTTAACCCACCCGAGGTTCAGAAAATCGTAGTCGAGCATGTCATTAAAAATGCAGAGAAGCCATCAAACGCCCATTCTTCCTTGAGAATCAGAGCTTTCTCTGGCAAAACGCCAAGGCCGTATACTGAGGCTGACTATGAAACATGGCGTTCACATGTTGACTTAATGATGGAAGATACTTCTTTGCCTGACTTGGAAAAATCTCGCAAGATCCTGGAAACGACTCTGCTTCTGTGTGGAGAGGACTGAGGCAAATCACCAACTATCGGCCTCAGGCTTCTAAGGGACAGGATAACAAAGCCCTTTGTCAAAGACTGTCCCAACACTATGCCCGTTCTGACACCTCGTCAGCTGTGTCCAACTCCCCCCCTCCCCCCAGCGCCACTGCCTCCATGGTCCCCACTTCATCAAAGGCGGCCCCCCCTCCTCCCCCCCTGCCCTTGCCATCAGTGAGCAGGACGTGCACAGACAGTTCTCCAGACTGAACCCGCGCAAGGACCCCGGTCCGGACGGCGTATCTCCCTCCACCCTGAGACACTGTGCGGAGGAGCTGACTCCTGTCTTCACAGACATTTTTAACACCTCCCTGAAGTCATGCCACGTGCCGGCCTGCCTCAAAACCTCTACCATCGTCCCTGTCCCCAAGAAGCCACGGATCACTGGACTTAATGACTACAGACCTGTAGCGCTCACCTCTGTAGTCATGAAGTCCTTTGAGCGCCTGGTCCTGCCCCACCTCAAGTCCATCACCACTCACCTCCTGGACCCGCTGCAGTTTGCCTACAGAGCCAACAGGTCTGTGGACGACGCAGTCAACCTGGCCCTCCACTCCATCCTGCAGCACCTGGACTCCCCGGGAACCTACGCCAGGATCCTGTTTGTGGACTTCAGCTCTGCATTCAATACCATCCGCCCCGCTCTGCTCCAGGACAAGCTGTCCCTGCTCAACGTGCCTGACTCCCTCTGCAGGTGGATCACCGACTTCCTGACGGACCGGAGGCAGCATGTGCAGCTGGGAAAGACTGTCTCAGACTCTGTTAGTATCAGCACCAGATCACCCCAGGGCTGTGTACTTTCCCCCCTGCTCTTCTCCCTGTACACCAACTCCTGCACCTCCAGCCACCAGTCTGTCAAGCTGATCAAGTTTGCGGACGACACCACCCCCATCGGGCTCATCTCCAACGGCGACGAGTCCGTCTACAGGAGAGAGGTGGCCCAGCTGGCGTCCTAGTGCAGCCACAACAACCTGCAGCTGAACGCTCTGAAGACAGTGGAGATGATCGTGGACTTCAGAAAAGTCACAGCCCCTCTACCCCCCCTTACCCTCACAGACTCTCCCATCACCACTGCGGACTCCTTCCGCTTCCTGGGCACCACCATCACCCGGGACCTCAAGTGGGAGCCGACCATCAGCTCCCTCATCAAAAAGGCCCAGCAGAGGATGTTCTTCCTGCGGCAGCTGAGGAAGATCAAGCTACCCACCAAGATGTTGGTGCAGTTCTACACGGCCATCATCGAGTCCATCCTCACCACCTCCATCACCGTGTGGTACGCAGGAGCCACCGCCAGGGACAGACTAAGACTGCAGTGCGTTGTGCGCGCTGCTGAGAAGGTGATCGGCTGCAAGCTCCCATCCCTCCAGGACCTGTACATCTCCAGGACCCGGAGGCGTGCAGGTCGGATCATAGCCGACCCTTCACACCCTGGACACGCACTGTTTGCCCCCCTCCCCTCAGGCAGAAGACTTCGGTCCATTCAGACTAAAACCTCCCGCTACATGAATAGCTTCTTCCCCTCTGCCATTAGACTGCTGAACACTAAGTGACTTATTAGACTCTCGTTCACTACATACAGCAGCTCAACCGGACTCATGATAATTATCACTCTTTTCTTTTGCACTACCGACTGCACTATGTGGAACTCCACAATATCTGCTGCTTGTTAATATATTTAAAAATTGCATAGATTAGTATTACTCATTCATATTCTACATTTTATTGCATGCATAGTTTTTTATTTTTATCTTTAGTGCTACTCCATGTTTAATGTTGCAGCATTGCACCGAGACAAATTCCTGGTTTGTGTACTACATGAACAATGGCAATAAATCTCATTCTGATTCTGATTCTGAAAGTCTTCTTGCTCCTGCGTCTGATGTTATTCGCCCTCTTGGACCTGAAGCCACCTCTGCCGACTATCTTAAGCCGTTGGACTCAGCTTTCGGGACTGTTGAAGATGGTGAGGAACTGCTTGTGTGATTCATGAACACTTTCCAAGATTATGGAGAAAAACCCTCTGCATATCTGCATCGTTTGCAGGTGGAGCTCAATCTCACAGTGCATAGAGGCGGTCTGGAGCCACAGGAAGTGGACAAACAGCCTCTCAAGCAGTTTAACAAAGGCTGTTGGGATGATAATCTGCTAAAAGAGCTACAGCTGGAACTAAAAGATAAACATCCACCTGCGTATGCAGAGTTATTGCTTCACCTTCGCACTGTTGAAAACAGACAAGAAGTTAAAAACACACGCATGAAAAAACACTTGGGCGCCACAAAACCAAAAGCAGCCTGCTACGAACAAACAGTCACCGAAACAAGTACAAATAGTGAAGTGGAGTCTGACAGTCTGAAAGAATTGAAAAAGCAAGTCGCTGATCTAAAAAGCCAATTAGCTGCTGTCGTGAAACAAAAGAAACAAGCACCACCGAAGAAAGACCCAACTAAGAAGTCTGAAAATAAAAAACCTGACCATGACAAACCTGAAAACTTACCTTCATCCAGCTGTCCCAATACTAGGCCCAAACCATGGTATTGCTTCCGCTGTGGCGAAGATGGGCATATTGTAGCTACTTGTGAGTCAGAGCCAAACCCTGCACTTGTAGCTGCAAAACGCAAAGAACTAAGAGTAAAAAGACAGATTTGGGACAGTCGGAACCCCCAATCTTCTTTAAAGCTGAAGTCTACCCCTGTTGCGGGACAAACAGAGGCTAGTTCAGAGATGACCTGTCCCAAACCAAAAGCTCCATTCAAGACACGTGCTAAACTGAAGTCGCATTACAAAACAGACCCCTTTAACTTTCCTAATGGTCTAATTGGTACAAAAAGTACAGCACAAGTCAAAGTGAATGGCTGTACTGTGAGCTGTTTGTTAGATACAGGCTCCCAGGTGACTACTGTCCCTGAGTCCTATTACAGACAGTACTTATCCAACCATGAGATTAAGCCACTTTTTGAGCAGTTAGAAGTGGAGGGAGCTAACGGTCAGAGTGTACCTTACTTAGGCTACATTGAAATGCATGTCACTTTCCCAAAAGACTTTCTCGGTATTGAAGCCGAAGTGCCAACACTTGCCTTAGTGGTTCCCGATGTATGTACAGCTGATCAGTCCTTAGTGTTAATAGGGACAAACACATTAGATGTACTTTACGAGCTGTACTCTGATGCATGTTCTGAACTGCAGCCAACCATGTCACTTGGTTATAAGGCAGTGTTAAAATTCCTTGAGCTCCGGCACAGACAGTCCAAAGATACTAGCCTTGGTTTAGTGACCATGCACAACAAAGAGCCACAGTTAGTTCCTGCAGGCCAAACAGTTGTTCTAGATGGTGCTGTAGCTGTGTCAGCTGGCAACAGTGAAAAATCTGTCTTGTTAGAACACCCGTTAATGTCAGCCTTACCTGGTGGTATCCTGGTAAAACCATGTCTCTTAGACTTACCTGAAAGAGCACCTTACCTTGTTCCAGTTGTACTTACCAATGAATCAGAACATGACGTGACAATTCCTCAGAAGTGTGTCATTGGAGAAATTTGTGCATATCAACGAGTCCTATCGCAAGAACACTCCGTGAAAGTTGCAAAGTCCAAAACTGAACAAAAGTCCACTCTGAAGTTCAACTTTGACTCTTCCCCCATTAGCGCTGACTGGAAAGAGCGCCTAACAGAAAAACTCAGTCAAATGTCCTAAGTATTTGCACAAAATGATCTTGACTTTGGCAAAACGGATCAAGTGAAAAACACAATCAAATTATCAGATGAAACACCGTTCAAACATAGAGCACGTCCCATACATCCAAATGACCTGGAAACGGTCCGTAAGCATCTCAAAGAACTCCAACAAGCAGGCGTGATAAGAGAGTCCACTTTCCCATTTTCTTTGCCTATTGTAGTGGTGCGAAAGTAAAATGCGATGTCCGCCTTTGTATTGATTACAGGAAGCTTAACATGCAGACTGTAAAAGATGCTTACGCTCTCCCCAACTTGGAGGAAACGTTTTCCACCTTGATCGGTTCGCAGTGGTTCTCCATCCTCGATTTAAAGTCGGGGTACTACCAAAGAGGAGCTGGACAAATCAAAGACGGCGTTCGTATGTCCCATGGGCTTTTGGGAATTCAATAGAATGCCCCAAGGCATTGCCGATGACACTAATCTATTATGCAGTGGAAGCAATTTGGAACAACTTTTGGATACACTCGGAAAGGAATTTGGAAAGCTTAAACTGTGGTTTGATTCAAACAAATTTACGCTCAATTTAAGTAAGACAAAATTTATAGTTTTTAACAACCATCACAACAACTTAGTATCTAAACTCAGTGTAAATGGTGTAGAGATTGAAAGGGTATCTGAAACTAAATTTCTTGGAGTAATAATTGATAATAAACTGTGTTGGAAGTCACATATTAATTATATTAAAAGTAAAATATCTAAATCAATCGCAATACTACACAGAGCGAAATATTTGCTGAATCAACCCACATTATATACTTTGTATCATTCATTAATACTCCCATACATGACATATTGTACTGAAGTATGGGGAAATACATATAAAACAAACATATATCCAGTCTTTATGCTTCAGAAGAGAGCTATTAGAATAATAAACAAAGCTGCTTACAGGGAACCAACAAACCCACTTTTTCTTAAATTAAAAGCTCTCAAGTTGAAAGATCTGGTTGACTTTAAAACTGCAGTAATAATGTTTAAAGTGAAGAATCTATCACTGCCCACAAATATCCAAAAGCTGTTCCAAATAAGGGAGAAACAATATCATCTCAGAGGAACATGTATATTTCAAAAACCTTCAGTGAGAACTACCACCAAGCAACACTGTGTTTCAGTGCAAGGAGTCAGATTATGGAACGATTTTGGACCTGAATTAAAATCATGTACAACGCTTGGACAATTTAAACAAAAACTAAAGGAAGAAATACTCCAAACATACAGGTATATCCAAGATGACATGTAAAATCACATAAGTATTGTCATATCCAGTCTGTGTTGTGTTGTTACTTAGTTTTTTTTGTCACATTTTGTCTTAGCTTTGTTCTGAATTGTAATCGCTCTTGTTTTGTTTTTCTTTTGAATTCTTGGATGGAATATGGGTGGGCAATATAAGCTGCGGCTTCAGCCATCACCCATTTCAGATAACTTATGTTGAACTGTATAATCAGAGGAGTTATTGTTTAATTTGACCTTATTGGATTTTTTCGCCTTTGTTATATTATTCTGTTTCTTTTTAATCTTTACTTTTAATCTATCCGAAATAAAGATTCATTCATTCATTAAATTTGCATTCAAAAGACTATCTTAACACTGCATAGAACTTCGAATAGGCCAGATGTGATGTATTATGAATACTAGAAGACTAGAAATATCAGCAGGGTATACTAGCACTGTATAACAGACACGTGCGTAAAAGACGGCAAAATCGCTCTGATATTTTATGTGTTTACATGATACACCAAGCATGACAAGGCTTGCAATTACACAGCACATGTTCTTCAGAATCTTAGGCATTATATAAAATGTATTCTCCCTTTAGATGTCGAATCCATGGTCCATTTGCCAGGGTTGAAGTGCAGTCGTGCGAACGTCTGCAGCAGTTTACATCGTGTTTACATCTCGCCATGTGCGCACGCCTCTCCGGGATTTTACACGAGAATAGAAACCTCAATACCCTCAATAGCGATAGCGTTAGCTTAGCAAATGCTTCAGGTAAAGCGTAGACCTGAAGCATTTACGCGGGAACCCCACTGACGCACGTGTCACTTAGCTTGGTCAGGTTTTTTTTGTTTGGACTGGTTGGACCAGAAGAGTGTGATTCTCCAGTTCTGGATGGCGAGCTGAAGCCCGAATCTAAACCACTGGTAAAGGTGATCTGATTGATCACCTGGAACGGACACTAGTGAACTGTACATTGTGTAAATATATTTTGGTGTATTTTATTTTAATTTTTTCCACTATTGTTACAAGGGCTGTGTTTTTTTTAATTGTACATATCTGTAAAAATATATACTGTATATATATAGTTGCAAGTTCCATACACCGTGTGTGTGTGTGTGTGATCTGTTGTTGCACCTCCCAGGCCCCTACGAACCTAGGGTCTACCTGATCTGGCCCAATTATCCCTTTTGCCCAGGTAGAACCGAAAAGGGTACTACACCTAAAGTGAGTAGGTGTTAGTGAGGGTTACATCTGCCTTTGATCTTTGATGTCATCATCCATTCAGTGATGCCTGCCTTTGATCTTTCATGATGTGTGTGTCTGGCAACAGTAACCATGATGAAAGCTGCATTTGACGTTTGCCGTTGAAAGCAGGTGTAAGCAAGCACGTCTGCACTTCTTCAGTGATGCCTGCCTTTGATCGTTAATGGTGCCATAGTGAGTGCTCTGGTCTTTGATGGTGTCATAGAGAGTCCTATGATCTTGAGTGATGACTGCCTTTGATCGTTGTTGATATCATAGTGAGTCCTATGATCTGTTATGACGGCATAGCGAGTCCTATGATTGTGAGTGATGGCTGCCTTTGATATTTGATGTCCTATGATCGTGAGTGAGCTTGAGTAATGCCTGCATTTGATCTCTGATGATGTCATAGCAAGTCCTATGATTGTGAGTGATGCCTGCCATTGATCAAAGACACCTGTCTATTTGTGTATATGACATCATATAGATAACATATCTCTGACGGCAGCGCGAGTCCTATGATGTCTGAGATCATAGGACCATCACAGGTCATAGCTAGTCCTATGATCGTGAGTACTGCCTGCTGTTAATCACATAAAGACGTCTGTCTATATGTCTATATGATGTCATCTAGACATCATATCTATAGGACTGCATTGGTCTATATGACATCAAAAAGACATCAAGGCAGGCATCATAGGACACTACATCATAGGTAGGCAGTCCTATTATCTATATGATGGCATCGCCTATATGACAGCATCGCGAGTCCTATGTAGCCTGAGATCATACGGTCATCATAGGACATCAGGCAGACATCATAGGCCGTCCTGTGATGTCCTATGATCATGACAGACAGACACATACAGAGAGATTTTTTAAATTTATAGTGATGATGATGATGATTTGTGCTTCGGTATCTTAGCGCCTTGAGATGACTTGTGTTGTGACTAGGCACTATACAAATAAAGTTGAATTGACAAATATATAGATTTATATGCCTATATAAATACAGTAGAAACCAGAGTCGCTGGAGGGAGAATGTAGAAAAATATACAAACATATTATAGTCATATTCAGAAATACAGAAAACTGAACAAAGAGCTTTAGTTTGTTGAAACCATGTCTGCGTGTGTGGTTCTGACCAGATTTGGTGGGAACCAGTCTGTCTTCTGTCTTCACTCTGACATCTCTCTCTGATGACGTCGGCCTATCAGACAACAGCGCCATGGATAGGAAGTTGATGGCTGACAGCAAAGCTTCAGTGTGGAGCATCACGTCCAGAGAGGAGAACATCACCTTTATTAACAACACTGTGTTAGAACATTTAAACATATGATCTACTGGGTTAGAATGTTTAAAATTATGGTTTACTGGGTTAGACCAGGGGTCACCAACTAAAACTGCAAAAGGTCCGATAAGTCGGTCCTCCTCCTCAGCCGAGGTCTGAACTAGGAGTGGGTATCTTTAGGAACCTCATGATTCAATTATGATTCAGAACTGCGACTTGATTCTACAACAATTCTCAATGCATCTTGACACATTTTTTTTCTGTTCAAGATTTTTCCCTCCCACTGTGTGACAACTTGGCCTTTTTAAAGCAAATTATTTGCAATGACCCATGAATTTACTTCCAACATCTTTCATTGAAACAAATGGAACAGAAATCTGACACATGGTGGGCAGTGGTGGCTTAATGGCTAGGGGTGTGGACTGGTGAGCGGAGGGTCGTGGGTTTGACCCCTGGACCGGCAGGATTAGATCTGGGTGGGACAGATAACAGCAGTGTTTACCCCACCCTCCTTAACCCCACTATGATGCCCTTGAGCAAGGCCCTTAACCCCAACTGCTCCGGTGGAGCTGCTCAGTGGCCACATATCAGTCTGTGGCTGTACTGGGCAGCTTCCTGGTGTGAATGTGTGAATGTGAACAGGGCGTCCTTGAAAAAGAGAGGTTGCCTCTCAGTGGAACTACCCTGTATAAATAAAGGTTAAATAAAAACATGGACAAATTTATCTCAAAATGTGCTTTTAAAAACTGTCATCCTTACTTTATTCTATTAATAATTTCATTATTTTATTCAGCTCATGTTTTAGCTCTAATTAATTTTTAAACAAAAAAATATTAAAATGAATTTTTTGTTCAATTTCAGACAAAACATAATAAAATCCTAAAAATGTTTTACAGGAGAAGGCAAACTAATTTGTACTGCATTTGGATTCACAATGATAGGATTAGTGGTTCAGTAGTTATTGACGAAAATGGCATTTTCCGTAATGGCGGTTTAGCGCCACAGTTCCCCCCATACAGTGTTTGTGTGTACGTTTTCAGATTCCTTGACCATGAAAACATATGACAAGCAATTGGATTGACAATGATAGGATTAGTGGTTTAGTAGTTATTCACGAAAATGGCATTTTGCGTAATGGCGGTTTTCTTGTGGACGGTGATCCGGATTACCACCAAAATCTAATCATCTGTAGGATACCCCATTTCTGACAATCTGTGAAAATTTCATGAAAATCCGTCCATAACTTTTTGAGTTATCTTGCTAACAAACAGACAAACAGACAGACAAACCAACGCCGATGATCACATAACCTCCTTGGCGGAGGTAAAAAAGATTAATATCTAAAAAAAACAAAATGTCACAAAAAGTCCACCTCTATACAATATTTTCAGCGCAGAAAAAAATGGACACAAAATATAATTCCACAGGACAGAATTCCTCCAACATTTTTAAAAAATCTCCACAGTAAACTCTGTTACAGCATGGGTGGAGCTGTAACTCCGTGATTACAGGGAGAGGGGAGGTGGAACTTTTTATGCTCAGTAACACACGGAGCTTTTACTGAGTTTTTAAGCGATACCAGCCAAGGTAATGTACATTCAGTTTAACAACAGTGCTTCTTTTTGTGGGTACAGACCTGAAAGGTCTGTCTGGGGTGGATGTCCTGGCTGTGGGTGTGTGTGTCCACAGCGAACCTGGTTTTGCAACCCGCTGATCTGGAGCGGTTGGAGCCGCAGCGTCTCTGCAGAGAGTGACGTGGGACAGCGAAGAGTCTGCAGCAGGAGGAGCGCGCCATAATCTGTCGAACAGTTGCTCATGCAGCAGTCCAGTTCCGCTTTTTCCGCCTTTTTTCCCCACCAAAATAAAAGTCTCCCTTTTCCCCAAATTGTATCAAAAGGCTTCAGGGTCCGGACCTGAACTGGAGTCCGCCAGTTGATGACCCCTGAGTTATGTTTAATTATATGACCTACTGGGTTACATCGTTTAATTATATAACCTACTGGGTTGGAACATTTAAAATTATGATCTACTGGGTTAGAATATTTAATTATATGATCTACTGGGTTCAAATATTTAAATAAATGATCTACTGGGTTAGAACGTTTAAATATATCATCTAGTGGGTTAGAATGTTTAATTATGATCTACTTGATTAAAACATTTAAATATAGGATCTACGGCATTAGAATGTTTAAATATATGATCTACTGGGTTAGAACACTTAAATATATGATCTACTGTTTCAGAATCAGAATCAGAATGAGTTTTATTGCCAAGCACGTTTACAAGTAAACATACAAGGAATTTGACTTCACATTGGGCGCGCACGATAGGCGCATCCCAATGACGCGGCAGCCATGACAAGGCGCCTGTCATACAGTGGAGGGTAAAGAGGGGAAGGGGCGGGGGAGGGAGTTTTAGAACATTTAAAATTAACAATTAACATTTAAAATTATGATCTACTGTGTTAGAACATTTAATTATATGATCTACTGGGTTAGAACATTTAATTATTTTTTTTATTTTGTGTACTTTTATTGATCCCTAGAGGGGAAATTCAGGGCATCCACCGAGATGGATGAAGCAGCCACAGTACAGCACCATCCCGTCATTGACACCTAGGGCCAATTTAGAGTCGCCAATTAACCTAACCTGCATGTTTTTGGCCTGTGGGAGGAAACCGGAGTATCTGGGGTAAACCCACGCAGACACGGGGAGAACATGCAAACTCCACACAGAAGGATCACTGATAGTCAGCGGTTGGGATCGAACCCACGATGGTGGGGGTGGAATCGATCCCATGACCTTCTTACTGTGCTGTCACTGTGCTAACCACTGCGCCACCAAGCTGCCCATTATTATATGATCTACTGAGCTACAATGTTTAATTATGAGCTACTTGATTAGAAAATTTAAATATAGGCTCTACTACATTAGAATGTTTAAATATATGATCTACTGGGTTAGATGATCTACTGGATTAGAACATTTAAATATATTATCTACTGCATTAGCATGTTTAGATATATGATATAACGGGTTAGAAGGTTAAAACATGATCTACTGGGTTAGAATATTAACATGAGCTACTGGGTTAGATGATCTACTGGATTAGAACATTTAAATGTATGAGCTACTGGGTTAGAACATTTAAGCAAGTAAGTAAGTCAAGTTTATAAAGCACATTTCACAGACATATACAGTGGAGTATAAAAGTATTTAGTCAGCCACCAATTGTGCACGTTCTCCCACTTAAAAGACGAGAGGTCACTTCCGGTTATGGCTGCCACGTAGGACGGACGTGTCTCGCTCTGCTCTGCTCCTGGAGAAAAAAATCGGCAAATAACTCTCTCATTTGGGACAGAACGTATCCCAGCATTTGAGCGAGGATATGTCGGCGAAGCCTAAGGCTGGAAAACCAGGAAAAGGAAAAAGCGAGCCGCCGAAACAGTCCAAATTAACGGACTTTCAGGTCTGTGACGCAGCAAACAAGGCTCCATATATGGCGGAGGAGGCGGGCGGCGGTGCGATTTCTGCGGGGAATGGCGCAGATGCGCTGATGGCTGCCATGAGTTCAATGAGAGCGGACTTTTCCTCTAGATTTGATGGGATTATGACAGCGTTGGAAGGAATAAGAAAGGAATTGGGTGACTGTGTAGAACGAACGGCGCAGATGGAGCTCCGTCTCGCTAGTGCTGAAGATGACGTCACCCGTCTTCAATTAAAGGTGCGCACTTTGGAAAAAAAAAATAAATCTCTGGAAGATAATATTTTGGATTTGGAATCTCGGTCGAGACAGAATAATTTGAGGCTGGTGGGTCTTCCAGAGGAATCAGAAGGTCGGGACGTATGTTCCTTTCTGGAAAAGTGGATTCCGGAGGTGCTGGGCAGCGAGGAGTTGCAATCAGCAGTGGTTCTGGAAAAAGCACATCGTATTGGCCCACGGAGAGACAAGGGACCGCCGAGGACCTTAATTATGAAGTTTCTTAGCAACAGAGACAGGATGAAGATCTTCAACGCTGCACGTGCTAAAGGAGAGATTAAACACCAGGACCAGCAGGTGCGGTTCTACCCAGATTTGGCCACAGGAATCCAACAATTGAGGAAGCAGTTTGATCCCGTACGTAAGGAGCTGCGCAACCTTGGGATTCGTCATGGTGTAATCTATCCTGCGAGACTGCTGACCACGTATGAGGGCAGAACCCACATCTTCAAGACCCCAGAGGAGGCGCAGGAGTTCATCAAGAAGATCAAAGAAGAAGAAGAGACTGGTGGGAGCTAAGCATGAACAAAATATAAGGTAGAATAATTAAGCATTTGCACAGGCATCTGACTGACTTGAAGTAAATAGTAAGTTTACAAAATATAGATTGTATTATATATTAAAAAAAAAAACAAAAACAAAACAAACAAAAAAAAAACTATGATGTACAAAGTTGTTAAAAATCTTGGAGTTAAGTTGGAAAACTACAGAGGAGAGTTAATGTTACGTCATTAAAAGTAGTAGAGTTAGGGTGATTGGGAGGATGAAGAAGGAGTGGCTTAGGCTGTTCCCCGTGGGTGTGGAACGGTCGATGGCTATATCGGGAGACAGAATTTTTCTTTTGATTTTGGGGGGTTTGCCACAAGTGTGGGAAGGGGAAATTTGTTTGTGTGTAGTTTGTAGGATGAATGTTCAACCACTCATGTTTTTGCTTCTCTGTATGAGCATGTTTACACTGCAAGGTAATCCTAAACTCTCTATTGATCATGGACCAAAGTGTTAATCTTAATTTAACTTCATGGAATTGCAGAGGTCTACAAAATTTAAAAAAACTTAAACAAGTTATGAATAAAATAAAGGACATGGGTTCAAGAATTGTGTTTTTACAAGAAACTCATCTGATAGAGGAGGATGTTAAAAGAATTAGGAGTAGATGGCAGGGAAGTGTATTCACCTCTTCATTTTCATCCCGAGCCAGGGGAGTTATGACTCTCATACATAAATCAGTTCCTTTTCAAGTGAAAAATGTAATTGGAGACAAATTTGGAAGATATGTAATCATTCAAGGTTCTTTGCTATTAGAAAATATAAATCTTGTGAACTTATATGGTCCCAATATAGATGATCAGAAGTTCTTTGCTAATTTATTTCTCATCTTATCATCACTTACAGGGCAACATATAATAGCAGGGGATTTTAATTGTACATTGAATCCAGGTGTGGATAGATCAACAGGACTGGATTGTACGCACATTGGATGTAGGATGACTATTAATCATTTTATGAAAGAATTGAGATTGTTAGATATATGGAGAGAAATGAAACCACAAGTTAAAGCCTATTCTTGTTATTCCAGTACCTACAAGACATTCTCACGTATTGATTATTTTTTGATTTCCACAGAATTAAGGTCCAAGATTCAAAACTGCTTTTATGATAACATCGTGATCTCTGATCATGCACCCTGTTGTCTAATATATGTAGATAAAAAATTGACAAAGGAATCAGGTAGATGGCAATTTCAGCATAAATGGCTTCAGGATGAGGAATTTGTCAAGTATATAGAAAAACAGATAGACGAGTTCTTTGACATCAATACTACACAAACATCAGCATGTGTAAAGTGGGAGGCTTTCAAAGCTTTTATTAGGGGACATATTATTAGTTATACAGGATCAAAATCTAAGAAGACTCGAGAGGAGAGAGCTAAATTGGAACATAAAATAAAAAATCTTCAGGAAAAAGTGTATGCAGGAAGTGACCCAAGGTTGGAGAATGAATTACTGATTTTGAGAGCTGAATACGACAAAAAATCAGCAAATAGAGCTGCCTCGAGTCTTCTAAGATTGAAACAATCTTTTTATGAACAAGGTGAAAAATCAGGAAAATTATTAGCATGGCAGATTAAACAATTGGAAATTAAAACACCAATTACCAGTATTATAAGTAATGGACAGGTAGTTATAGATCCTTTAGAAATTAATAGAGCCTTTAGAGATTACTATGAAAAATTATATGATACCAAAAATGAACCTGATTTAACAAAACTAAATGGGTTTTTGAACGAACTATCTATACCGTGTATTCCAAATGAAAACAGGGAGATATTGGAGTCTAAAATTAGTCAAGAAGAAGTTGGGCTAGCCATTGATAATATGAAATCAGGAAAAAGTGCAGGACCAGATGGTCTTCCAGTTGACCTTTATAAAAAATTTAAGAATAAATTAATAAAACCTTTTTTGGAAATGGTTTTAGAAGCATTTCAAAATAATAATTTACCATCATACATAAATAATGCCTTAATTATACTGCTGCCAAAACCAGGTAAGCCCTCTAATAAATGTGAAAATATGAGACCAATAAGCCTATTAAACGCCGACCTTAAGATAATCTGTAAAATTTTAGCAAGACGAATACAAGAAATTTTACCAAATATTATTAATCGAGATCAGAATGGCTTTATAAAGGGCAGACAAGGCTTCCATAATGTAAGAAGACTATTTAATATTATTTATTTTAATAAAGAAGCACCGGATACAGCTCTCCTATCATTGGACGCCGAAAAGGCCTTTGATAGAGTTGAATGGCCCTTTCTTTTTGAAGTCCTACAAAGGTTTGGACTTGGAAATAATTTCATAAAATGGGTTCAAATAATATACAATAATGCTACAGCAGAAATCCTAACAAATAACAATATTTCAAAACCAATAAAAATCAATAGAGGATGTCGACAAGGCTGTCCACTTTCACCTTTACTGTTTACTATGGCAATTGAACCTTTAGCGATAGCGATACGTTTACATTCACAAATATATGGAATTAAAGTTGGACCAACAGAACATAAAATCTCCCTGTACGCCGATGATATAATTTTGTTTATGTCGAATCTAAAAAAATCAATTCCAACCTTGTTGAATTTAATAAAGAATTTTGGGGAAATATCAGGATATAAAATAAATAAAACTAAATCTTCAATATTAATGCTAAATGAGACCCAGAGAAATTACCCAGCCCCTGAGGTAAATCAATTCAATGTTGTAAATCAGTTTAAATATTTAGGAATCCAAATTATGCCTAAGCTAGAATCAGTCGCCAGTGTCAACTATGAAGCCTTAATGTCAGATATCAGTGAGTTAACTCAGAGATGGATGTCACTACCAATGTCGATGATCGGGAGAATCAATATACTTAAAAGTAATATTTTACCTAAAATACTTTATTTATTTCAATACATTCCCTTATCACCACCTTTAGATCTATTCTCAAGAATAAAAAAAAAGTTAGTGGAATTTATATGGAACAACAGGAGGGCTAGATTACGTTTGTCTTTATTATATTTACCATTTGATCGTGGAGGTCTGAAATGTCCAAATTTTATGTTGTATTATTGGTCGGCACAACTGAGGTCTATGACATATTATTTTTCATCAAATGATCTCCCTCACTGGACTGAAATGGAATCATACAATTTACCTTTACCTCTTCCCATATTCATATACTCAGATTCGGCAAAAAAATTACAAAAACAAGTTAAAAATCCATTTGTAAAGCATATGATCAAAATATGGTGTGAAGCTAAAAACTATTTAAAAGAACCACAGTCATTGTCACAATTTAGTCCAATATGGGGTAATCAATATTTTAAACCAGGGAGAGCGGACGCTGTATTTAAAGTATGGAATTTAAAAGGGATACAAAAGATTCAGGATTTATATTTGCCAGGTGCAGACAACATAATGTCTTTTGAAGAGCTGAGGATCAAATTTAATCTCAATAGAACACATTTTTTTAAATATCTTCAACTTAGAAACTTTATTCGATCAAATCAAAATAAAGCTCTCACTCGACCTATTTATTCATCCTTGGAAAAAATGATGATGAAAGATAGTAAAAGAAAGGGTATTATTTCAGAGTTTTATAACTCATTGACACTATCTTCAAGTGAAAATTCACTGAAAAGATTAAACTACTGGAAAGAAGATCTGCAAATTGAAATTTCAGAGGAACAATGGGAATTGGCTTGTACAGAAGCTCAAACCAAATCAATAAATGCACGCCTTAAATTGATACATTTCAAATGGTTAATGCGGATGTATGTTACACCGGAGGAGTTAAATAGATATAACAAAAATATACCAGATACATGCACAAAATGCATGGAAAGTAAAGGAACCCTATTTCATTGTTTATGGGAATGTAGATTAATAAGAATGTTTTGGGAAGAGGTGAGGGTAACAATTGAAAAAATAATCTCAAAACAAATCATATTGAATCCTAAACTGTTTTTGTTGGGTCTGTACCCAGAAAAGCATAATTTTAATAAAAGTGAAAGAACATTCATAGACCTCAGTTTGCTTAATGCCAAAAAATGTATTGCACTATTATGGAAAAAGACTCATAGACCAGATGTGACTCAGTGGTTAAGACAGATGTTAACAAACCTTCCATTAGAAAGAATAACATATATACTAAAATCAAAGGAAATTGTGTTTGAGAATATATGGAGACCTTTTATTGATTATGTAAAAAATTTAAACATAACTCTTGAAGAAGAAGGTGAATGATGTGTGTGGACCTTGTAAATTCCAAACTGGTGAACATAATATGTATACTTATGTATTGGATTGTCTAGACTAAACAGAGGAGCATTGTTGAAGACTTGATTTTGTTGGTGGTTGTTGGTGTTTTTAGTGCATTTTTTTTTTTTTTGTAGTACTTTAGTGTTAGTGTTTGATTGTTTGTATCATGTTTGTTAAAAAAAAAAAAAAGGTTCAATAAAGATATTGTGGAAAAAAAAAAAGACGAGAGGTCTCCAATTTTCATCATAGGTATGCCTCAACTATGAGAGACAAAATGAGAAAAAACATTCAGAAAATCACATTGTCTGATTTTTAAAGAATTTATTTGCAAATTATGGTGGACAATAAGTATTTGGTCAATAACAAAAGTTCATCTCAATACTTTGTTACAGTAGTGATTAAGAAAGCTAGCTCTGTCCTGGGGCAGCGCCTTGATCCGATGGAGGAGATAGGAGAGAGAAGGACTGTGGCTAAACTGTCATCTCTGCTGGAGTCCGAGTTCCACCCTATGCAGGACATACTGAATGCACTGAGGAGCTCATTTAGCAGCAGACTACATCATCCCAGGTGCACAACCGAGAGGTTTCGTAGGTCCTTCCTACCAACGGCTGTCAGACTGTACAACCTAAGCAGGGCTGCTCGCAGAGATAGCAAAAAGACGTAACAAACTAATAGTTTTTTGAATGCAAAAGATGCAATAGACTTACACAATGGTCCCCTCCGGCATACAACTAGGAACTTACCGGTCGCTATGGAGGGTGGGAATATGTATGGGCACATAATCATACCATGTAGGATAACTAAGTAGACGGTTATGCTGTTTCATTCCATCTAGCAACAATGCTCTGCACTGTGTGTGTTTATATATTTACATATTTATTCCATCTAGCTACAATGCTCAGCACTGGGTGTGTTTATATATTTATATATCTACATATTATTCCATCTAGCTACATTGCTCCGCACTGTGTGTGTTTATATACTTGCATATTTATTCCACCTAGCTGCAATGCTCCGTACTGTGGGTGTTTATATATTTACATATTTATTCCATCTAGCTACAATGCTCTGCACTGTGTGTTCATATATTCATATATTTATTCCATCCAGCTACAATGCTCTGCACTGTGTGTCTGTGTGTGTGTGTATATATATATATTTTATAGTAATACGTACATATGTATATTAGCTGCTCTTGCTTGCTTGTTTTTTTTTTTTTTTTTTTTCTTGCCTTCTGATTGTTGCTCTGAGTGTTGCTATCCCTGTGCTGTTGCAATCCTGGAATTTCCCCGTTGTGGGACTAATAAAGGCTTATCTTATCTTATCTTATCTTATACTATACCCTTTGTTGGCAATGACAGAGGTCAAACGTTTTCTGTAAGTCTTCACAAGGTTTTTACACACTGTTGCTGGTATTTTGGCCCATTCCTCCATGTAGATCTCCTCTAGAGCAGTGATGTTTTGGGGCTGTCGCTGGGCAACACGGACTTTCAACTCCCTCCAAAGATTTTCTATGGGGTTGAGTTCTGGAGACTGGCTAGGCCACTCCAGGACCTTCAAATGCTTCTTACGAAGCCACTCCTTCATTGCCCGGGTGGTGTGTTTGGGATCATCGTCATGCTGAAAGACCCAGCCACGTTTCATTTTCAATGCCCTTGCTGATGGAAGGAGGTTTTCACTCAAAATCTCACGATACATGGCCCCATTCATTCTTTCCTTTACACAGATCAGTCGTCCTGGTCCCTTTGCAGAAAAACAGCCCCAAAGCATGATGTTTCCACCCCCATGCTTCACAGTAGGTATGGTGTTCTTTGGATGCAACTCAGCATTCTTTCTCTTCCAAACACGACAAGTTGAGTTTTTACCAAAAAGTTCTATTTTGGTTTCATCTGACCATATGACATTCTCCCAATCCTCTTCTGGATCATCCAAATGCTCTCTAGCAAACTTCAGATGGGCGTGGACATGTACTGGCTTAAGCAGGGGGACACGTCTGGCACTGCAGGATTTGAGTCCCTGGCGGCGTAGTGTGTTACTGATGGTAGCCTTTGTTACTTTGGTCCCAGCTCTCTGCAGGTCATTCACTAGGTCCCCCCGTGTGGTTCTGGGATTTTTGCTCACTGTTCTCGTGATCATTTTGACCCTACGGGGTGAGATCTTGCGCGGAGCCCCAGATCGAGGGAGATTATCAGTGGTCTTGTATGTCTTCCATTTTCTAATAATTGCTCCCACAGTTGATTTCTTCACACCAAGCTGCTTACCTATTGCAGATTCAGTCTTCCCAGCCTGGTGCAGGTCTACAATTTTGTTTCTGGTGTCCTTTGACAGCTCTTTGGTCTTGGTCATAGTGGAGTTTGGAGTCTGACTGTTTGAGGTTGTGGACAGGTGTCTTTTATACTGATAACGAGTTCAAACAGGTGCCATTAATACAGGTAACGAGTGGAGGACAGAGGAGCCTCTTAAAGAAGAAGTTACAGGTCTGTGAGAGCCAGAAATCTTGCTTGTTTGTAGGTGACCAAATACTTATTTTCCACCATAATTTGCAAATAAATTCTTTAATTCTTTAATTCTCCCACTCGGGAGATCGGATCACAACTTGGTTCATCTCCGGCCGGTGTACAAACCCCTAGTGCACAGACAACCTCTGGCCATGCACACTGTGGAGTTATGGTCTGAGGAGACAATGGACACTCTAAAGGGCTGTTTTGAAGCCACCGCCTGGAAGCAGATCTGCGATCCACATGGTGAGGACATCGATGGCCTCATTCACACCTTCACAGGCTACCTCAGCTTCTGTGTGGACAAATCCGTTCCCACCAAGACCATACGGCGTCACTCAAACAACAAACCCTGGATCAACCCTGAGATAAAAACACTTCTGAGAGAGAAGAAGAGGATCTTCAGGTCGGGGAATAGGGAGATGCTGAAGTCCGTACAGAGGGAGCTGAGGAGAAAGATCAGAGTAGGCAAGGACAGCTTCAGGAAGAAGATGGAGGACAAGCTGCAACAGAGCGACATCAGCGGGGTCTGGAGAAACCTCAAAACCATCTCTGGGCTCCAGAATACCTCCCCCCCAGGCCACGGGGGGCAGGGAGTGGGCGAACAACCTGAATCTGTTTTTCAATAGGTTTGACCAACCGCCCTCCCCCCTGTCTGCACAACAACCACTGCTGCCTCTAAAGAAATCAAGTCCTGCTGCCCACTCCCCACTCCACCAACACCCCCCCCCACTCCCAACACACAGCCCCCCATCCTGACCCTGACCAGGACCCAGGTGAGGACGGAGCTGAGGAAGATCAAGGCGAGGAAGGCGCCGGGACCGGACGGCATCAGCGCAAAGCTCCTCAAGTCCTGTGCAGACCAGCTGTGTGGGATTGTGACGTATATCTTCAACATGAGCCTGAAACTGGGGAGGGTACCACAGCTGTGGAAAACATCTTGTGTGGTACCTGTACCAAAAACTTCCCACCCCAAAGACCTGAACAGCTACAGACCGGTGGCCTTGACGTCCCACTTGATGAAGACCCTGGAGAGACTGCTCCTTGCTCACCTCCGCCCCCTGGTGGAACCAGCGATGGATCCACTCCAGTTCGCCTACCAGCATGGCATTGGGGTGGAGGATGCGGTGATCTTCCTCCTTCACCGTTCTCTGTCCCACCTGGAGAAGCCCGGGAATATGGTGAGGATCATGTTCTTTGACTTCTCCAGTGCTTTCAACACCATCCAACCGATGATCCTGAAGGACAAGCTGCTGCGCGCAGGGGTGGACCAGCACCTGTCATCATGGATCCTGGACTACCTCACGAACCGGCCTCAGTTTGTGAGAACCCGGGACTGTGTGTCCGACACGATCATCAGTAGCACGGGGGCCCCCCAGGGAACGGTGCTGGCTCCCTTCCTGTTCACTCTTTATACTGCGGACTTCTCACACAACACAACACACTGCCATCTACAGAAGTTCTCTGATGACTCTGCGATCGTTGGCCTCATCTCCAATGGAGATGAAGCTGAGTACAGAGGGCTTATCCAGGACTTCGTGGACTGGTGCCATCGGAACTGCCTCCAGATCAACGCGAGGAAAACTAAGGAGCTGGTGGTGGACTGCCGCAGGCATGGGCAGCCCCTCACAGCACCAGTAAATATACAGGGAACAGACATCGAGATGGTGACATCCTATAAGTACCTGGGTGTTCATCTGAACAATAAACTAGACTGGTCACACAATACTGACGCACTCTACAAGAAGGGACAGCACAGGCTGTTCCTGCTGAGGAGACTCAGGTCTTTTGGTGTACAAGGGGCGCTGCTGAAGACATTCTATGACACGGTGGTGGCATCAGCCATCACTTTTGGAGTGGTCTGCTGGGGCAGTGGCATTACTGCAGCCGATAGGAAGAGACTGAACAAACTGATTAAGAAAGCTAGCTCTGTCCTGGGGCAGCGCCTTGATCCGGTGGAGGAGATAGGAGAGAGAAGGACGGTGGCTAAACTGTCATCTCTGCTGGAGTCCGAGTTCCACCCTATGCAGGACATACTGAATGCACTGAGGAGCTCATTTAGCAGCAGACTACATCATCCCAGGTGCACAACCGAGAGGTTTCGTAGGTCCTTCCTACCAATGGCTGTCAGACTGTACAACCTAAGCAGGGCTGCTCGCAGAGATAGCAAAAAGACGTAACAAACTAATAGTTTTTTGAATGCAAAAGATGCAATAGACTTACACAATGGTCCCCTCCAGCATACAACTAGGAAAATACCGGTCGCTATGGAGGGTGAGAATATGTATGGGCACATAATCATACCATGTAGGATAACTAAGTAGACGGTTATGCTGTTTCATCCCATCTAGCAACAATGCTCTGCACTGTGTGTGTTTATATATTTACATATTTATTCCATCTAGCTACAATGCTCAGCACTGGGTGTGTTTATATTTATATATCTATATATTTATTCCATCTAGCTACAATGCTCCGCACTGTGTTTTTATATATCTACATATTATTCCATTTAGCTACATTGCTCCGCACTGTGTGTGTTTATATACTTGCATATTTATTCCACCTAGCTGCAATGCTCCATACTGTGGGTGTTTATATATTTACATATTTATTCCATCTAGCTACAATGCTCTGCACTGTGTGTTTATATATTCATATATTTATTCCATCCAGCTCCAATGCTCTGCACTGTGTGTCTGTGTGTGTGTGTGTATATATATATTTTATAGTAATATGTACATATGTATATAAGCTGCTCTTGCTTGCTTGTTTTTTTCTTGCCTTCTGATTGTTGCTCTGAGTGTTGCTATCCCTGTGCTGTTGCAATCCTGGAATTTCCCCGTTGTGGGACTAATAAAGGCTTATCTTATCTTATCTTAAAAATCAGACAATGTGATTTTCTGGATTTTTTTCCCCTCATTTTGTCTCTCATAGTTGAGGTACACCTATGATGAAAATTGGAGACCTCTCTCATCTTTTAAGTGGGAGAACTTGCACAATTGGTGGCTGACTAAATACTTTTTTGCCCCACTGTAGTCACAAAGCGCTGTACAGTAAAATAGAATAAAAAAAAAAACTTAATAGAGACACTATTAAAGAGAAAAGAAAAAATAGAGAGAACAAATTAAAACACAAGATTAAAAGATTTTAAAAAATATCAGACATACTATTAAAAAGCAGTTGAATTGAAATTCAATGGAAAGCCTCTTTAAACAAAAAAAATTTCAGTTGCTTTTTAAAAGAGTCCAGAGTCAGCTAAATGTAGCTGGAGTGGGAGATTATTCCAAAGCCTCAGAGCTACAAATTGAAAGGCTCTGTCCCCCCTGGTCTTGAGCCTCGTACAAGGAACAACTAACAAGTCCTGGGCTTCAGATCTAAGAGTGTGAGCAGGAGTATGGTTGAAAAAAAGATCAGATAAATAAGATGGGGCTTGTCCACGTAGTGCTCTATATGCAAGTTTAAGAACTTTAAAACGAATCCTAAACTCCCGTGGTATCCAATGGAACGTATATAATATGGAGGTAATATGATCTCATTTTCTAGAATGTGTAAGTAGTCTGGCTGCAGCATTCTGTATATACTGGAGACAACAAAAAGAAGATTTGTCTAAACCAGTAAACAAAGCATTGCAATAATCTAGTCGTGAAGACACAAATGCACGGATTATTTTTTTAAGCTCACTTGAAGAGACAATGGTTTTTAATTTGGAAATGTTCCTTAAATGAAAAAAGCATGAACGTGAGATAGAATTTACATGGGAATTAAAACCAAGGGAGGATTCAAACATAACACCCAACTTTCTAACACTGGACATTGGAGATGAGCAAAAAGAAGAAAGTGTCTGACTGATTATTGGATGAAGATCAAAAGGGGCTACAATTATGGTCTCGGTTTTATTGGAATTTAAGATGAGGTAGTTGTTGAAGAGCCAGTCAAAGATCTAGTTTAGACAGTTAACCAGGGTGGAAAGCCTGTCAAGCTGGTGAAGTTTAAAAGACGTATAACTGGAGGTCATCTGCATAAAAATGATAAGAAATGTCATTAAAAGATTGAATAATATGTGCTAAAGGAATTACATAAAAGGAAAATTATAATGGACCCAGGATTGAACCTTGCAGAACCCCACACGTCAGAGAGGCTGTGGAAGAATAAAACTCACCCACCCTTACAGAAAAAGTCCTCTCAGAAAGATATGAATAAAACCAATCTAAAGAAGAATCAGATATACCTGCCAGATGCTTTAGCCTATTAATTAAAATGTTGTGATCAACAGTATCAAATGCTGCACTAAGATCAAGCAATATAAGAACAGAACAATCCCCATGATCAGATGCCATTAAAAGATCCTTATACACCTTTAAAAGATCAGTCTCAGTAGAGTGCAGTTTCTAAAAGCCAAATTGAAAAGGATGGCTGATCTTTAATTTACATAATAAAGTTTTGAGCTGGGATTCCACAACCTTTTCTAATATTTTACTAATAAATGACAATTTAGAAATTGGTCAATAATTAACAACTAAGCTAGAATCGAGATTAGGTTTTTTTAAGTAAAGGAATTACCTCAGCATGTTTGAAATGGGAAGGAACACTGCCTCGTCTCAGTGAACTGTTAATGATGGTGAGTAATGAAGGTCCAATGGTGGTTAAAGACCCAGTTAGGACAGAAAGTGGTAAAATCTCAAATGAGGATGATGATGGTTTCAATTTGCTTATTATTTTAACCAAGTCATTAAGCGTAACTGGGGAGAATGAAGTAAATGGCTGAGGGCACTGAGGGCAGTCTTCATCAGGAGAGGACCTTATGGGGATTTTGGATCTCAAGTCCTGTAACTTACGTATTTACAAAATGATGAAGGGATTCATTGCAGTCATCATTAGAGAGTACTGGAGCTATATATGATCTACTGGGTTAGAACATTTAAATATACAGTATAATCTCCTGGGTTAGAACACTTAAAAGGAACTCCGATTATATTGGCATGTTAGCTCTATATGCTTTATTTTGATGTTAGTAACATAACTATAATATAATTTTTTTGAAAATAATTCCCAGTTTTATATATTTTTAAAAAACTTTATTACGATGTAAATCGCCATTTTTGTTTACGTCGCAATGCATTCTGGGTAGTGACGTAGAATGGTTGCAGCCGTTTTTACTGTCTTATACAAGCCAAGAAGCAAAGCTAAGAACTACTGCCATTTGTCAGTGAAAATGCCACATTGCGCGGCTTTTGGATGTAATTTCCAATCAAAGGGAAATAAAGAGAGCGGGGTAAAGCCTCCATAGCTTTCCTAAAGAGGGAAAGTTGAGGAAAAAGTGGGGCGGCAGCAGCTCAGGAGGTAGAGCAGGTCGTCTAATAACCCGATGGTTGGCGGTTGAATCACGCTCTCCCCAGATATCCTGCCGTTGTGTCCCTGGGCAAGACACTTCACCCACATTGCCTCCAGTGCCCATAACACTGGGTATGAATGTGTAAAAATGTTTAAATACTCGGTGGTGGCCGGAGAGGCCATTGGTGCGGATTGGCAGCCACATTTCCATCACTCTATGAGTGTCTATGATCAAGCACTATAGCGCACGCTTGATAAAGCTGATATACTGTATATATTTATCACGCTATGATAAAGCGCTATATTGCTCAAAGCGCACGCTTGACATGTCGAAGATCTGGCTGGCAGTCATTTGGAATGACTTTGGAGCACTGCTTATGGACGTTCAACTGAGAAAGCAACAGAGAAACCGCTTTATGTTGCCGAGAGTCCATGTTTATCAGTTCAGTGGCCATCATGCTTGTACACAATTTAAAGTTTCACCTTAAAATAATGCTTCCTCAAGCGCACGTTTGAGACACTCAAAGCGGAGAGACACTCGAGGAGCGGAGAGACACTCAAGTGCACGCTATATCGCTCAAGCATGCGCTTTGAGCGACATAGCGCTTTATCATAGCGTGATAAATATATATATCAGCTTTATCAAGCGTGCGCTATAGCGCTTGATCATAGACACTCATAGAGTGACGGAAATGTGGCTGCCAATCCGCGCCAACGGCCTCTCCGGTCACCACCGAGCATTTAAACATTTTTACACATTCATACCCAGTGTTATGGGCACTGGAGGCAATGCGAGTGAAGTGTCTTGCCCAGGGACACAACAGCAGGATATCTGGGGAGAGCGTGATTCAACCGCCAACCATCGGGTTATTAGACGACCTGCTCTACCTCCTGAGCTGCTGCCGCCCCACTTTTTCCTCAACTTTCCCTCTTTAGGAAAGCTATGGAGGCTTACCCCGCTCTCTTTATTTCCCTTTGATTGGAAATTACATCCAAAAGCCGCGCAATGTGGCATTTTCACTGACAAATGGCAGTAGTTCTTAGCTTTGCTTCTTGGCTTGTATAAGACAGAAAAAACGGCTGCAACCATTCTACGTCACTACCCAGAATGCATTGCGATGTAAACAAAAATGGCGATTTACATCGTAATAAAGTTTTTTAAAAATATATAAAACTGGGAATTATTTTCAAAAAAATTATAGTTATGTTACTAACATCAAAATAAAGCATATAGAGCTAACATGCCAATATAATCGGAGTTCCTTTTAAATATATGATTTACTGGGTTAGATGATCTACTGGATTAGAACACTTAAATACATATATGACCTACTGCATTAGAACGTTTAGATATATGATATAGGTTAGAACATTTAAATATGATCTACTGGGTTAGAACATTTAAATATATGATCTAGGGTGCCAGCTATGGCTCAAATAGCCACTGTTTGCACTGCCAGCATGCAGTTAGTCCTGCTACAGTGGCACTGCTGCTGTGCAGCATACCGGGGTATATCATCCCTTGCATGTGAAGACTGGACCCAGCAGAGGAGGCAGAAGATACCAACCTTAGGTACAACAGCTCTAAAGGCGGGGGCAGCACAGCATTGCAGAAAGCTTAGGGCATATGGGGACGTCGAAGACAACATGGCCATCTGCTGCGTCTAGCTCCATCCCAGTTGTCTTAGTAGCACCTTGCCACTGGATCCAGGTGGAGCATGGGAGGAGAGAGTGCGGCAGATGTCGCGCAACTCTCCCTCATTTAAAACAAAGTCAAATGCATATCTGGACTTGTCTATGCCAACATCATCCATCTCTACAAAAGAAAAGGAAACCTCCAGTCATGTGAAAACCATTGTGGAATCTTTCTTCTCTCACATGCTGGCAAGATCCTCACTCGTATTCTTCTCAACAGATTCATTTTCCACCTGGAAAACAATATGCTCCTCCCTGAGAGCCAATGCGGCTTCAGAACTGGCTGTGGAACTGCAGATATGATCTTCGCTACTCGGCAGCTACAAGAAAAATGCCAAGACCAGAAAAGAGCTCTACATGACCTTTGTGGACTTGACAAAAGCCTTTGACACAGTCTGTCGTGATGATCTATGGGCCATCATGGTCAAGCATAGCTGCCAACTCACTTTCATTCAGATGGTTCATCAATTTCATGAAGGCATGTGTGCCCATGTGTTTGACAATGGAGAGTTCTCAAACTCATTTGTAGAGCTGAACGGAGTGAAGCAAGGCTGTGTATTGGCACCCACTCTATTCAGCATGGTTTTCTCAGTCATGTTGACCAACGCCTTTGCCAAAGCTGTTTCAGACTCCACCATTAGATACAGAATGGATGATGGTGTGTTCAACCTGAGGAGACTTCAAGCCAGAACCAAGGTCAAGCTGCAATCCATTCAAGAGTTCCTCTATGCAGATGACTGCGTTCTTGGCTCCTGTTCAGACAGTGAGACGCAAGCAAGCCTAGACTCCTTTGCTAGTGCTTGCCAGCGTTATGACCTCACCATCAGCACGCAGAAGACTGAGGTGCTACACCAGCCTTCCCCAAGAACACCCTACATTGAGCCCCACATTTTCATGAATAACACAGATCTGAAGAACACGGAAAAGTTTGTTTACCTCAGGAGCACTATCAATCGAGCAGATAACATTGATGGTGAGGTTGATATGTACAGTAGTTATCCAAAGCCAGCCAGTCCTTTGGTCGCCTGAAAGTATCCATCTGGGACAGAAGAGGTCTGAGGCTTGGGACAAAACTGCAGGTCTACAATGCAGTGATAATCACCATTCTTCTCTATGCGTGTGAGATCTGGACAGTATACCAGCGATAGGCCAAGAAATTGAAACACTTTCATTTGAATTGCCTGCGCAATCTGCTGAAAATAAGGTGGCAGGATAAAGTTCCTGATACCGAAGTCCTGCATTGAACAAACCTCTGCGACATTTGTATATTTCAAAAACCTTCAGTGAGAACTACTATCAAGCAACACTGTGTCTCAGTGCAAGGAGTCAGATTGTGGAATGCTTTTGGACCAGAATTAAAATCATGTACAATGCTTGGACAATTTTAACAAAAACTAGAGGAAGAAATACTCCAAACATATATACAAGATGAAATGTAAAAGTACATAAGAATTATCATATTCAGTCTGTGTTGTGCTGTTGCTTAGTTGTTGTTTTTTTTGTCTTGTTTTGTTTTTCTTTTGAATTCTTGGATGGAATATGAGTGGGCAATATAAGCTGCAGCTTCAGCCATCACCCATTTCAGATAACTTATGTTGAACTGTATAATCAGAGGAGTTATTGTTTAATTTGACCTTGTTAGATTTTTTTCCCCCTTTGTTATATTATTGTGTTCCTTTCTTTCTATCTTTACTTTTAATCTATCCGAAATAAAGATTCATTCATTCATTTGCACCTTGATCAAGAAGGTGCAGCTCAGGTGGACGGCACACGTGTACCGCATGGAGAACAACAGGATCCCAAAAATGCTCCTCTATGGAGAGCTGACTGATGGCAAGAGAGCTTGTGGAGGACTGAAGAAAAGGTTCAAAGATAGCCTTAAAGCTACCTTGAAACATTGTGAAATCCAACCAGCTGAGTGGGAGGTTGCTGCTTCCAATCAAAGTGCTTGGAGGACAATGATTAGACGAGGTGCATCTTATTTTCAGGCCAGGAGGCTCTAGGAGGCAGAACAGAAGCAAGAAAGAGGAGAGCTGCTGCTCTGCCTCCAGCCCCTGATGATCCCAACCTTACGGTGCATCCGGAAAGTATTCACAGCGCTCACTTTTTCCACATTTTGTTATGTTACAGCTTTATTCCAAAAGGGATTAAATTCATTTATTCCTCAAAATTCAACACACAATACCCCATAATGGCAACATGAAAAAAAGTTTTGAGATTTTTGCAAATTTATTAAAAATAAAAAATTAAGAAATCACATGTACACAAGTATTCACAGCCTTTGCCATGATGCTCAAAATTGAGCTCAGGTCTCTTCTGTTTCCACTGATCATCCTTGATATGCATCTACAGCTTAATTGGAGTCCACCTGTGGTAAATTCAGTTGATTGGACATGATTTGGCAAGGTACACACCTGTCTATATAAGGTCCCACAGTTGACAGTGCATGTCAGAGCACAAACCAAGCATGAAGTCAAAGGAATTGTCTGTAGACCTCCAAGACAGGATTATCTTGAGGCACAAATCTGGGCAAGGGTACAGAAAAATTTCTGCTGCTTTGAAGGTCCCAATGAGCACAGTGGCCTCCATCATCCATAAATGGATGAAGTTCGGAACTACCAGGACTCTTCCTAGAGCTGGCCAGCCATCTAAACTGAGCGACTAGGGGAGAAGGGCCTTAGCCAGGGAGATGACCAAGAACCCTATGGTCACTCTGTCAGAGCTCTAGTGTTCCTCTGTGGAGAGAGGAGAATCTTCCAGAAGGCCAATCATCTCTGCAGCAATCCACCAATCAGGCCCGTATGATGGAGTGGCCAGATAGAAGCCACTCCTTAGTAAAAGGCACATGGCAGCCCACCTGGAGTTTGCCAAAAGGCAAATGAAGGACTCTCACACCATGAGAAACAAAATTCTCTGGTCTGAAGAGACAAAAATCGAACTCTTTGGCATGAATGCCAGGCGTCATGTTTGAAGGAAACTAGGCACCGCTCATCACCAGGCCAATACCATCTCTACAGTGAAGCATGGTGGTGGCAGCATCATGCTGTGGAGATGTTTTTCAGCAGCAGGAACTGGGAGACTAGTCAGAAGAATCAGAATCAGAATCAGATTTATTGCCAAGTACATTAACAGATCACTGATAACATACGAGAGAATTTGACTTGACACAGAAAATGAACCTGCATTTCCAGTGACGCGGCAGCATCAGAGACGCGCCTGCCAACAGGATAGTGAGTACAAGCATGAGAATAAGAATAATACAAGGAACAATAGGAAGGAGCAAAAAAATCATTGATTCAAAATACTGGTTACATAATTAATCAATATTAAGATTTCAAGGAAAAAAAAACTCTCAATGCACATTCGCTACACAGGGTTAACAAGACACAAGAGAGCAGTGTGTGTATCTTTATTCAGTTCATGGATCAATGTGTGTGCGGTGTTGAGCAGTGTTGATGTTAATAAGAGAGACAACAAGGACTCTTGGCAGGAGATGTTTTGACTGGCTGGCGCCGAGTCCTTATCTTGGCAGAGTCCAGCTGGCTGTCCAAGGCCTTATGCTCGTTGATTTTGAAAACACAGACTGCAGACAGCCAGGAGGAATTTTCATGGGGAAATTGAGCCAAATCGGACTGATCACAGAGAAGGCTTTTTATTTCTTCTGTAGATTCAGTACTTAATCCTTCATTGCGGGGCTTTAAATCCATCGTGGAAAGACCTAAGCGAGACCATGATGTAATCCACCTTCCGAGACAGTTCTCCATTTGTCGCTATCAGGGTCTTCTCCAATTTTTCAATTTGACAGATGCACCTCGCCTGGCCAGCATTTTGATAGGTTGAATCCATCTTCAGCAATTTGCAGTAAACCAGGACAATTCCAGTCCCAATCAGAAAGATCCCGATCACCATTATTACGAAGATAAACAAATCTTCAATATCTTCGATAGAGAGATTAGTGAGACACAGCATTCTCCAATTACCTGTGTCACGTAAATAGCCCGCTGGAGCCGTTCCTGCGGGGCAGACAGCTTCCCCCGGAGCACTTTTCCTTGTTGAAAAAATAGTGTCAATTGTGTTCAAAGCCCAGCTTATTAACTCCATAATTTCTTTTCGACGGTCGCAGTTAGACGCAGACAGACAACAGCAAGCTGGGATCCAGTAGTTGGGAGGGGAGGAAAAAAGTCAGAGCAGGAGAAAAAGAAAAAGCGTCTACTCTCTTGGGAGGGCGGAAGTGAAGAAGGATATAAAGAAAGATGAATGCAGCAATGTACAGAGACATCCTGGATGAAAACCTGCTCCAGAGCGCTCTTGAGCTCAGACTGAGGCGAAGGTTCATCTTTCAGCAGGACAATGACCCTAAGCAAACAGCCAAGATATCAAAGGAGTGGCTTCAGGACAACTCTGTAAATGTCCTTGAGTGGCCCAGCCAGAGCCCAGACTTGAATCCAATTGAACATCTCTGGAGAGATCTGAAAATGGCTGTGCACTGACGCCTCCCATCCAGCTTGATGGAACTTGAGAGGTGCTGCAAAGAGGAATGGGTGAAACTGCCCAAAGATAGGTGTGCCAAGCTTGTGGCATCATATTCAAAAAGACTTGAGGCTGTAATTGCTGCCAAAGGTGCATCAACAAAGTATTCCACAAAGGCTGTGAATACTTATGTACATGTGATTTCTTAGTTTTTTATTTTTAATAAATTTGCTAAAATCTAAAAAAAAAAAAAAAAAAATTCACGTTATCATGGGGTATTGTGTGTAGAATTTTGATGAAAAAAATGACTTTAATCCATTTCAAATCAAATCATCAAATCAAATCAACCTTTATTGTCATATTGCTGTACATACAACAGTAGTGCAGGCAAGATGAAATTGCGTTTCTCTCGGCATCCATATAAGTAAAAGAACATGATTTAAGACACACTCACACATATCTTCACCTCCCACCCCACCACATCTTATCTTATTTTTGAATAAGGCTGTAACATAACAAAACGTGGAAAAAAGTGAAGCGCTGTGAATACTTCCCAGATGCACTGTATATGCCATCTCTGCGGCCGAGCATTCCCAGCTTGCATCGGTCTCATAAGCCACATCAGGCACCTCCACCAGACCTGATCAGCAATTGTCAGCTATTACTTTTGACCTCTTTTACACCATGCCTACATTCAGTCATCCTGCACTCTTATCACGAAGCTTGTCTTGGTCATCGTCTTTTGTGATAGATGAACACGACTGGATTAGACAGTTTAATTATATGATCTGCTGGGTAAGAACGTTTAATTATGATCTACTGGGTTACAGCATTTAAATATATGATCTACTGGGTTAGAATGTTTATATGACAGAGCATTTAAATATATGGTCTATTGGATTACAATGTTTAATTATGATCTACTGGGTTAGAACGCTTAATTATATGATCTACATGATTAGAACATTTAAATATGATCTGCTGGATTAGAACATTTAAATGTATGATCTACAGATTAAAATGTTTAATTATGTGACCTACTGGATTAGAATGTTTAATTATGATCTACAGATCTTCACCATCTGATCAGTCAGCAGGTTAATGACCCTGTCATTAGTTCTTATTACACTCATTAACATTTAATAACTGACTTAAGATCTAATGATCTAGTCTGACAATGACAACAAATGTCTAAAGGTTTTACAGGTGAATAAGGGGACTCACATCAATCTTCTGCTCCATGTTCTGGTAGATGGTGCAGAAGTTCGGTCCAGCTCGGTCCGCCTGATCAGATACAGTCAGAAAGTCAGTCTGGTCCAGTAATCAGTAATCAGAGTACTTGAGTACTCACCTTAATGTACTCCACTTTGAGCAACTCTGATCGCGACGACACCGAGGAGCTGACGAGGCTCAGAGGTTCTCCTAACGAGTCTGGAACACCACAAGAAGAAGAACTTTCACCGTGTTTGGTTGCACGCATGTGTAAACACGTAGGGAACACATATGAGCATGTGAAAACACACAAAAAGGTTTATATGTTTGACTCAACCAGAATATCAATAATGGAACAGCTGCCCTGACGAAATCACCCAGAGAGTGCTTAGATCTCCTGATCATTGACCTAGACCTTAAACACACCCTAGATACAGACCCATCTAGGATGTGCTTAACATCAAGGTCAATGGCCTAGGTGGAGTAACAAAATCATAAATGGCCAGATCTCCTGACCTTGAACAATGACCTTGACCTTATCCTGGATGCAGACCCACCTAAGGATCACTGTGAGTGAGTTTGGTGATCATCGGGGCAATTGCCTAGAAGGAGTAGAGATTCCCATGAAGTGTCGACAGATGGACGGATGGACGCCGTGTCTTCGCATTAGTTCCTTTCAGTTTCAAAGGAATAAGCCAAAAAAAAACTGCAGCTCTGTACCGCATACTGGTCATGGTGATCTCCGATGTTCTCATGAAACCACATCTCCTCAGGTTTGTTCTCATGTTAACATACCTGCTCTTGAAAAAAAATGTATGTTCTCATGCAAATGGAATGTAAACAGACCTTTAAACTCCAGACTCTTCACAGCGATCTCTCTGATGTAGGTGGCGGCAGTCATGTCATACTTCCTGACTTTGGTCTTGATGCCCAGTTGGGTGGCATGGAAGTTGAGAAAGGGGAACTCTGTTTGGAGTTTAGGTTTCTTGAGGGTCAGAAGGACCTAAGGGACAAACATGAACCGGAATAAACCAACAGCAAAGAACCGTCATATTTTCTGGTTTCTGTCCAATAGATCTTCTCTGACAAAGGTCCAGCACCTCTTTAACTTCAAAGTCCAGTTGAACATTGACAGTGTTTTCGGTCAGATCCTCGTTGGTGGTCATGTCGTTTGACCCCAATGGTAACGAATCCTCCACCAGCTGATCCGGAACCACCTCCTTCTCTGTGGAGAAAATATAGTTAACATCTGTCTTTACAGAGTCTTTATCTGAATAGTTAAGATTTACAAGAACCTCTTCAACTAGAACTTTATTCTTTAGAAAAATGTCACCAGGTACAGTAGGGTTACTGAGAAAGTATAAAGAAACGCCACTGCTGAACTTTTATTTAAAGTCTCTGTTCAAAGTTAAGTTCCATTCACCGATTCTTGTGGCTTATTCAGCTCCTCATGGTTCTTCACCGCCCTCCATTTTAGGACAACCAACAAAAACCCTAAATCTGACTTCCTGTCCGATGACGCCACCGACAGAATCCCTGAATCTTAAAACCTTAAACCACCCTTTATTGTCATTCAATCCATACAGCCAATCATGTACAGTAGAATGAAATTGTGTTTCTCTTATCTACAGTGTTAATTACACATACACCCATATATAGAATCAGAGGGGTCGCTGCCATGCAAGGCGCCGCCACAGATTTCCCTCCTCCATTCCATTATTCCTGAGCATCAAGCTGGACGGCAGGAAGTTCCACTTTTATATGGTCTTCAGCATGACCCGGCCAGGGATTTGAACCCCTGCCTCCCGGGTGTGGGGCGGATGCTCTACCAACTGAACCACCACTCCGGTGACTTACTTCCTGTCGAAGACATCACCGACAGAATCCCTGAATTTGACTTCCTGACTGATGACGTCACTGACAGAAAACCTGATTCCCATTTCCTGTCCGATGACATCACTGACTGAATCCCTGAATCTGACTTCCTGTCCGATGACGTTGCCAAAAGAAACCCTGAATCTGACTTCTTGTCCGATGACATTGCCAATAGAATCCCTGAATCGGACTTCCTGTCCGATGACATTACCAACAGAATCCCTGAATCTGACTTCCTGTCCAATGACATCACAGACAGAAACCCTAAATCTGACTTCCTGTCTGATGACGTCACCGACAGAAACCCTAAATCTGACTTCCTGTCCGATGGCATCACCGATCGAAACCCTGAATCTGACTTCCTGTCCAATGACATCGTTGACAGAAACCCTGAATCTGACTTCCTGCCCGATGACATCACTGACAAAAACCCAGAATCTGACTTCCTGTCTGATCCTGGATGTGATTTTGATGAAAATGATGTCTAGACCTTGGCCAAAGGAACAGTTCCTCAGAAATTCAAAAGACTGATGAACTGTGCAGACTGTAGTTGCTCATAAGAAATCTCTACAGACTGAAGGCACTCTGAGATTAAGAAACAAAACTAGCATGTTTGACATTTAGAACTTTACTGTCTAACAATTCATCTGTGTTAAGATGGTCTGCCCATAAGATTTCTGGTAGAGTGTCTTGTGATGGTCCAACTGTTTAGGGTCCTGCTAAAGTATCCTCTGATGGTCTGCCTATGTGCCACTAGAGTTTTTAGTTAAAGTTTTTCCTGGACCCTGATAGCAGACTTACCGTGGAGTCCAGGTTTTTTCACATCAACTTCCAGTTCTTTAGTTCCCTCCCCGATGTTCTCTACTAAAGTCTTCATTAGCATACTGAGGTCTTCCTCACCCAGACTCATCTGAAGGACATGAACTCAGGTTCAGTTCTCTAACAGACTAAAACCTCATCTCTAACAGCAGAACCACTTACATTCATGGACCGCAGGACTCCTTTGACCTGGATTCCAGGAATCTTAAAGAACCAAGAAGCAGCCAGATTTCTGATGACCTGGAGCTCCAAGTTTATTGGCTGAAGGATTTCGATGTCCGGCTGGGAGGCGTTGGGTCTCAGAGACGATCTAGAGGACAGGTTAGTGAATAAAACCAGAGCGGAGGTGGTCAGAGATGCTCTAAAGGGTCATATGGTTAGTTCTCAGAGGGTTAGAGTTTGTTCTCAAAAACATTCTAGAGGACAGTTTAGTGAATAAAACAATAGGTGTAATGGTTCCTTCTGCTGGGACATTTAGCAAATCTCTAAAGAAGATTAAATGTTCCACATTTTCTTGGATTTAATGGAAAAGTTTTTTTAGTTTTTGGACAGAAATATTGCAGACATTCATGTGTTTGTTGTGTTTCTGCTGTGATAAATAAAGAAAAACTTCAGTTTACCGCTAACTCAGCTCTAAGGGTTAAATGCAGGAGAACAAATGTTTAGTTCACGTGTTTTGTTGAATTTTTTTTTAACAGATTTGTTTTTTTACAGTTATGAGGTGGTCATGAGATCGGGGTATTTATTAGCATCATTACTGATAAGCGTATCCTGATGAAATTTATTAGAGAAGTGGGGAACAGAATGATCTAGTAGATGCATGAGGTGGTCATGAGATCAGGGGTATTTATTAGGATCATTACTGTTAAGTGTATTCTGATGAAATTTATTAGAGAAGTGGAGAACAGAGAACAGAACGATCCATTTGATGCTAACGTGATCTGGGTGATTTTTCAGCGACAAAAAGAGGATTTTATTAAAGAATTTCAAAGAGGGGACGTACTGTCCTGGTCACCAACAGGAGGCACCCTCTGCCAGAACTAACAGGATGTTAGTGAAAGGGTTAGGGTTATGGTTTCGCCATTTCTGTATTTTTCGGTATTCTTTAGTAATACCTGGCCAGTTTGAGCTGTGTCAGTGTCACCTCTATCTTCTCCATAATGGCGGGCAGCGTAAAGCCTTCGGCTGGCAGCAGTGAGAAGCTGTTCCCCACCGTGATCAGACCCAGGTCCACCACCAGTGCATTGTGGGAGTCGGCGGATTGGGGGACCACGATAAGTGGAGCCTTCAGTTTGACATTCATGGACAGACGGAAACTCTTCCGGGTCAAGTCTCTGACGCTGGATGCCGCCTTCTCCGCTGCCTGAGCCGTGGCGGCACTCAGAGCTTCTTTGGCTGTCTGGAAGTTGTTGATGAATGTCTGCAGAGGAACAAAAGCTAAGAGTCAGGTGGAGGAAATGTTAACACGGAGTTAACGAGAAGCCATGAGGGAACGGATCTGAAGGACTGATGTAAGGCTTTAGACGACCAACAATTGGTTCCTGTTTCATAAACATCAGAGACAGGACATGAAGCTTTGCATTAATTTAAAGTTTGAGGCTGATTTACTGAAAATGAGCAGGTCTAAAATCAGGAAAACTTGTTATGAATCATAAAAGCACTGACTGGCTGACCAAACTACCAGGACTGAGTGATTCACATGAACAAAACAGTAGAAGGTGTGGATCATTATCTTTGTCTTAAAGGTTCAGTTTAGTGGTTCTGCATCGTGG
Organism: Pholidichthys leucotaenia; assembly: GCA_020510985.1. Lineage (NCBI taxonomy): Eukaryota > Metazoa > Chordata > Actinopteri > Cichliformes > Pholidichthyidae > Pholidichthys > Pholidichthys leucotaenia. The sequence continues at coordinate 442,120,074 of CM035837.1, read as the reverse complement.
CTGTGTTCAGTCGGTCCTGTAATGACCTTAGTAAGTGGGTCATGTCTTCCTCTCCTTTTAAAGAAAAGGGGAGGACAATTAAGCACAGTCAGGGCTGCAGTGGAGTGGAATGGGCTCATGTTTACAGACTATTTTAACATCTAAAAATACTGAAACCACCACAGGTCGAGAGGATTAGGGTTAGGGTCCAGACTGATTCAGATCGCTACATTTCTGTGCCAGACAGATTTACTTTATACCCCCTTTACACAAGGGTGACGATCACTGAGAAATCATTGAGAGATCTGGCCAATTTTTGATCTATCAATGATCTTCAGTGATTTCCACAGTCTCCTCAAGGTTCTGACTTAGTTCAAAACACACAAGGATCTCCTAAATGATCCCAGAAATCAAAAATTGGCCCACTCTCTCACCAATCTCTGTGCTGAGTAAAGGGGGCAACAGTGACAGATTTGCAACCAAAGAATGTTTGTCTTGTTGGATATGGACTCCTCTATGGAAACTCAGCTGTTTGGTGGAGGGATACAGCAGCCGTCACAGACTCCATCATCATCATCATGTGTTTTCACTTGGCACATACAGTTAGGCCCAGAAATATTTGGACAGTGACACAATCTTCATGATTTGGGCTCTGCATGCCACCACATTGGATTTGAAATGAAACAACTACAACAGAATTGAAGTGCAGACTTTAAGGTTTAATTCAAGGGGTTGAACAAAAATATATGATTAAACATGTAGGAATTGTAGCTATTTTTATACAAATGCTCCTCATTTCAGGGGCTCAAAAGTAATTGGACAAATAAACATAACCCTAAGTAAAATGTTACTTTTCAATATTTTGTTGAGAATCCTTTGCAGGCACTGACTGCCTGAAGTCTGGAACCCATGGACATCACCAAACACTGGGTTTCCTCCTTTCTGATGCTTTGCCAGGCTTTTACTGCAGCTGTCTTCAGTTGTTGCTTGTTTGTGGGTCTTTCTGCCTTAAGTTTTGTCTTGAGCAAGTGAAATGCATGCTCGATTGGGTTGAGATCTGGTGATTGACTCGGCCATTGCAAAATATTCCACTTTGTTGCTTTAAAAAACTCCTGGGTTGCTTCTGCAGTATGTTTTGGATCATTGGTGAAGCGCCAGCCAATCAACTTTGCTGCATTTGGCTGAATCTGAGCAGAAAGTATATCCCTATACACTTCAGAATTCATCCGGCTGCTTCTGTCTTTTGTCACATCATCAATAAACACAAGTGGCCCAGTGCCATTGGAAGCCATGCATGCCCATGCCATCACACTGCCTCCACCATGTTTTACAGATGTAGTGCTTTGGATCATGAGCTGTTCCAATTCTTCTCCAAACTTTCTTCTTCCCATCATTCTGGTACAGGTTGATCTTAGTCTCATCTGTCCAAAGAATGCTGTTCCAGAACTGGGCTGGCTTCTTCAGGTGTTTTTTGGCAAAGTCAATTCTGGCCTTCCTATTTTTGAGGCTGATTCATGGTTTGCACCTTGTGGTGAATCCTTTGTATTTACTCTCATGAAGTCTTCTCTTTATGGTAGACTTAGATACTGATACACCTACTTCCTGGAGTGTTCTTCACTTGAGTGGATGTTGTGAAGGGGTTGTTCTTCACCATGGAAAGGATTCTGTGATCATCAACCACTGCTGTCCTCCATGGACGACCAGGCCTTTTTGAGTTCCCACGCTCACCAGTGCACTCTTTTTTTCTCAGAATGTACCAAACTGTTGATTTGGCCACTCCTAACATTTCTGCTATCTCTCTGATGGATTTCTTCTTTTTTTTTCAGCCTCAGGATGGTCTGTTTCACCTCCATTGAGAGCTCCTTTGACTGCATGTTGTGCGTTCACAGCAACAGCTTCCAAATGCAAACGCCACACCTGGAATCAACTCCAGACCTTTTAACTGCTTAATTGATGACAGGTTAACGAGGGAAGAGCCCATGCAGCCTTGTTATTTTTTTTTTTTGCAGCCTTCTGAGTCAAATGTCCAATTACTTTTTGTCCCTTGAAAAAGAGGCGGCTACGTATTAAAGAGCTGTAATTCCTAAACCCTTGCTCCAATTTGGATGTGAATACTCTCAAATTACAGCTGACAGGCTGCACTTTAAGCCCATATTGATTATATAATTGTATCCTGAATATGTTTTCGTAAACAGCTAAAATAACAAAACTTGTGTCACTGTCCAAATATTTTTGGGCCTAACTGTAGATGCCTTGGGGTGCAGCTGCTCATTAAGTCCTTTTATCCATCATGTGCCTGAGAGCCTGCTGCCCATCAATTCCAAGGAGTTTTTCAGTGTTTCTCCAGTTTGTCCTTCTATCAAAGAGCATCTGCTTTTGAATACCATCATTTTCTATTTGACACACATGCTCAATGTACTTCAGATGATGGAGATGGCAGAAGTCCTTGATCGGTTGAGATTTAGTGATTTGTAGAAGTTTACCATTTAAAATTTTGAATGACTATTTTGCCTTCAACCAAAGAGTCAGGGTTGATGTCCTTTTGTTCCTGGGTGAAGCATTTTTGTGGGTATATCCTCCAGCGATTATCTTCTTCAGAAAACTGCTCCATATCACCTTCAGTTTTTGTATCTCTAACACAGAGTTCCCATGTCTGGACACTGTAGAGCAACCGGGACCAGACACATGCAACCAGAATCTTCATCTGTGATTTTTCAGACTGTAAGAATGTGTTTCAGTTCATTCTACTTTCCAAATGCTGATGAGAAGCTTTGGTGGAGAAATGCAGATGTATTTTTTTTTTTTTGGACTTATTTTGTACCTGTAGGTAGATTTGTTCTGCAGTCCGGTTACAAGCCACCAGCTGCCGGTCGCTGCGTGTGCAAGTGCCCCTTAACTCCCTAACCTGCATGTTTTGGCATGTGGGAGGAAACCGGAGAAATCCCGGGGTAAACCCACGCAAACACGGGGAGAACATGCAAACTCCACACAGATCACTGTTGGCCGGGGGCAGGGATCGAACCCACGATCTCATGATCCCCGCAATCCCCCGGCCGAGGGTAAAACTGTGCTGCCGCGGTGCTAACCACTGCGCCACCGTGATATATATATATATATATATACACAGTATATCACGGTGGCGCATATATCACAAATATATATATATATTTGTAAGCAAGTGTCCAAAGTAACAAAACTGTCTCACATTCTTTAATCCAACAGCTTTGACGATCACTAGACTCATCTGGTCCTTGATACTCTTGTTTGCATTGAATGCCATGGTCTCCATTTTCTTGTAGGACATGCATGTCAGGACATGCCCATACCTTTTGAATTTTTGTTATAGATCTCAAAATTTTTTGCAGCTCATTTATATTCTGAGAGAAAACCACATCATCTACATAAAAGAGTGCTGTGATTCTGATTACACCATGTGCTCTTCTAGTACGGAGTTAGAGAGGTAACATTTCATTTGGTATTACAAACTCTATATGAGCTCCAGTGTCAGGAAACTGATTGACAACTTTATGTTTGACACATTGCATGACAAAGTTCATATAGATGTTAAAGATATACAGACTCTCAAGAGCTCCTTGTCTGCAACAAACCTCCACCATTTTTGATGCAGGCCTTTGCACTGGTATATACCAGTATTTGGTGCAGTTCAGACAAATCTCTAAAGACTTAAAAACAGAGTACGACTGTGTTCCACATGAGACACTGTTTAAAGTATATGAAGCACAGAAAGAGAGTATGCTGTTCCTTCTATCCTGATCGAATTTCGCCACGACTTACACATATGACGTTTGTCAATTTAAAAGGTAATTTTCCATGTAAAGAACAGTGTAGGCTGTTGTCTGTTCAAGTATAAGGTTGTGAAAATATGCAAATCCAAAGACTACAAAACACAGACTCACATAAGTTATATCATTTTCAAAGAGCACCCACGATGAATTAATTAACAGTCCTCTGGATCAGCGGCATTTCTCAAAATACAAAACATTTGTGGGGTTTTTTTTGTAGCATCATCAGCTGGATCCAAATTTATAAAAGTACTCTTTGCTGAGGAGAAACTGTTTCACCCAAAAGTGTAGTCGTAAAACCCCCCTTTCCAAAACGCAAGACAGCCAGAGCTTTGAAGTCGCCTTCCATAGCCAAACTGACTCTCTGAAAGGAAATTTGGCATTACCTTCCCTACATCAATCTACCCAGAGGACTTGCATTACAGTAGTTTTATGATAACCTGTCAAGCTGATAACAAACCGCTAACCTGCAAGAATTTCTTCATTAGGACTAAAAAAAACTGAAAGTCCAACATTGTCCTCCGATTGATGTTAGTTGTTAGTTAATCCCTTCCATAGCATGTGGGACACCATGTGGTGTATGGGGTGGCGCCTATCTCCGTTTCACTGACCATAGGCCACACAGCTACTGTAAGTAGTGTAAGCTACAGTGGGGGTGGGGGGGGTCAGTCCTCTGGTAGCTCTGCACATTAACTTTCCTTTCCCCATTCTATTATGCTGAGCACCAAGCTAGAAGGTGGAAAGTACTATTTTTATATGCTCTTTGGTATGGCCCGGCCGGGATTTGAACCCACAACCTCCCGGCTGTGGGGCAGATGCTCTACCCTCTGAAGTACTGTAGGAATATTTCCCCTGAGGACTGAATACTTTCTCTCTGTACCTTAAAACTATGAATTGTGAACTATGAATTAACTTGTCATTCTCCACAGACAACATCAGCTATTGAAGAATACAGATGGACATTAATGGACCTGATGGGTTTGAAATGCTTTTATTGATATGATTTGATATGTGTTTCTTTATTTTCACGAAGTATTAATTTTGCATGTCCACTATAAAAAAAATTACACTTACATGGTTTTGTTCCTTTGTTAAGCAGAATATCTTAGTTACTACAGTTTTTAAAGAATTTATGCTTTAACGGGTATTATATATGTTTTAAGATGTTTTCCATTCTTCATATCAAATACTATGCACCCTTTTCTCAATGAAACTCACATTAAGTTAACGCCCAGAGTAAAACTCTGTTCTTTTGTAACTTTTTCAGACTTTTCTCTAAAATTCACTGTTTCCTTATTTTACACCTTTTTCTTAAATTACCGTGCCAACATTTGTTTTGATTTTCACTAAGCTTAAAGTGCTGATGACACGTTTTTGACATTTTTTAGCATGTTGTGTAAATCCAAAAGTCATTGTCTATGATCAATATAATATTTACAACAGCGCCTGCATAAACTAGTTATCATCAAAAAAAACCGCAGCTGCTGACTGGACAGTGGTGCCGCCCACCGAATTACGGGCGGTACCCCAATGACGCAATCGACAGAACGGACTCCGGTGTTGTTAACTAGAATGACAGCAGCTTTGTAGCTCACAGATTCTCTGGTTTCTTGTTTTAATTTTATGGCTATGCCTTCGCGTTGTGTCGCAGGCTTAGATAAACAGCAGACCATGAAAGCCCACATCACACGCTTCAGTTCCAACTGTCATAAGCCTCCTCGTGCACTTTTAGGCAGGAGGTGTGCATGAGGAGGGGAAGGATTAATGGATTTATGCGCAGCTTTGACCTATTTTCTGTGATCCCATGCTGACATCTCACTGGTCCAGCCATGTCCCCTCTATCATTATCACCAGCTGATTCCCCTTCCGCTGATCATGGTTCCCGGTCCTCGCCCAGATGCTTCTCATCACTAACTAACTAACTAACTAACCTGCACTTATATAGCGCTTTTCTAGTCACAAAGACCACTCAAAGCGCTTTCATTAATACTAACCCTCTATTCTAAGGGCCTATAGGAAACAGATATCTAGGGACAATTTAGAGCAGCCAATTAACCTAACATGCATGTTTTTGGCATGTGGGAGGAAACCGGAGAAATCCCGGAGTAAACCCACGCAACACGGGGAGAACATGCAAACTCCACACAGATCACTGTTGGTCGGGGGCTGGGATCGAACCCACGATCCCACGATCCCCACAATCCCCCGGCCAAGGGTAAACTGTGCTGCCGCAGTGCTAACCACTGTGCCACCGTGCAGCCCCATCACCAGCAGTGCATGTACATATTAGTGGCCGTTTGCCAGTAATGTACTGCTGGTCAATAGTATTGTCATCTGTGCTGTTAGTCTGCCAGTATTTTCAGCACTCTCATGACATTAGTCACTCCATGTTCACCGTGGTTCTTGTGCGTCCTTGAAGCGATGTCGGCTCTGGGGCACACCTGTGGCTAACACATCTCCTCTCATTCGTTCTCTGAGCGATGCCAGCCCCCGAACGCCATCAGTAAGCGTGTTTGTGTTTTTTGTACGTCTTCACCTTTTTGGGAATTGTCTGTCGTTCCATATTAAATGTGCTGTGGTGAACCCTGCATGTAAATCCTCGTTATTTCATAGAGAGGGATCTCCGTGCCCTGCGTAAGAGCGCACGGAGAGGGAGGATTTACGTGTAAATAACGAGGATTTACACGTGCAGGATTCACCACAGCACATGTATTGAACATAGAGACTGACCCCAAAAGGTGAAGACTTACAAAAACACACAGAAACACAAACAGTAGGCGTTCGGGGCCGACATCGCCCAGCAAACATATTAACCAGGAGACATGTTAACCACGGTTGCGCCCCAGAGCCGACATCGCTACAAGGGGCACAACAGAACCACGCCTGTGTGAAGTGGCTAACATGTTGTGATAGTGTTGGCAATACTGGCTGGCTGACAACACGGCAGATGATGCACACAAAACATGAACAGCTGACTGTCACTGAGTCTGACTCGCTAGGCACAATGCCTGCTTGGCATGGCGCAAACCTATACGGTTTGATGCCCCCAGATTCTTAATTGTCATCCCATTCTTCGGAACTATAATCGTCTGAAGATTGGATAACATAAACCAATTCCAGACTACATGTGCTGGAACCATCGTTGATGTTTTCAACCACTTCCATCCTGTGTGTACAAAGGGCAGCCAAGCACTGTGTTCCGTCGATGACGTTACAACATGGCCTGGGGGTTTTGCAGCCACTGACGCAATGGGTGACGTGGCGCTCATGAAAACGTCGGATATTCGTGTGAAAAAAAGTCTGTTTGACTTAGAACTGCACAGACCAACCTATTTCGTCATATTGTATTATGTGTTGAAAAATTAGAGGAAGTCAAAAACGTGTCATCAGTACTTGAAGTCTTCTTTGTTCTGACCACAATACATCGGAAGAATCGGACTTCATGGTTTCTTCTTTTATTGTTATTTATCAAGTTTGTTGTTCTGATCAGACTTTGAACTATAAACAAATAATTGGAATTTGACAACCTGGCCAGATGTCAAATTTCTTTTTCTGTGCATAAACTGAGACAACTGATCTACGTGCCAGCATCACCCAGCTTCTACGATTGTGAACTAAAGGGGCAGTGACCAGCACTGGACAGAACTTGTCCTTTCTTCCCAACGGACCTCCATTTAGACCAAGTTGGTACCTAAAAAGCCTGCTACCACCGTAAGGCACAATCTGACTGTATCTGCTGTGCTTAATGTCTGTTGTCCAGATTAAATTTAATTCTCCAGAATAAACCTTTTATAAGGTCTATAAACCTAGCATCTTCAAATTCCTTTCAGAAGGGCAAACATTTATCTTTTCATTAATCTCAATTGCTTTTCAGAGTGACACAAATTTGTTTTTTTATAAACTATTTTTGTCATCATTTTCTTCATAAAACTGCGTCTATTTTTCATGGTGATTTTGTCTTGCAGCAATTTTATGGTTTTTCTAAGTTTCCACTATATTGCAAATTCAAGCTATGTTTTTCTTTGGTTCAACAAATGTTTGATAATACACTTTATGCTCAGTAATACAACAGTTTAACGTGTTCATGATACTTGTTGAATTCACTGCCTTGAAGCCATCTGGTTGCACTCATCTATTCTGAAATTTCTTATTAAACTGTTCAAAGGCAAATTGGAATTGTTTAATTGCATGCCATTTTCTTGATTAAAAGCAGAAAGAATTCACAGAATTTTGAGACTGATTCACTGCTGGTACAAATATTGAATTATTAATAAAACTGTCCATTCTTTCTGGACGGGTGCCCCAAATTCTTTGATATATGCTGGTAATGAAAAGAAATCTTCATTCACACTCACATGAATATATTTAAATAAATAAATATATTTATACCCACATAACCACTGCATTTTTCTCCTCTTTGAATCCTTCTTTCATCAGTCAGAAAACAGGAGATGAGCTTTGAGAAGGAAACTGCCATAATCGTGTTTGGTGACATGTATAGTCCGAGACAAGGAGATGTAGTCCACCAACAGGTTTCACAAAAACTAAATATTACTGTTATTATACGACAACTGATAACTTTAATTATGTGGAAAATTCAAACATCGCATGTGTAACTTGTGGCAAAATTCCATCGGGATGGAATTTCTTCTCTTTCCATTCACTCCAATGGAGATTTTTTTCCGAGGTGAGGCCCCATATGTAGAAGGAGGGGGGCGAGGCTTAGGCATTTTATCTGGAGGAGGCTTCAGTCAGGACTTCTAGAAAAGAAGATAATTTTAACTCAATCCTACCTATAAACACGCCAAGCTTAAAGTTTAACAGATGTGAGGATTTTTGTGTGGAAAATGGGAAACTGTGCTATAAATTGGGTCTTTGATGTCACTTTATCACTTATCTCCATGCATACAGAAATGGAAAAAAACCTTTACACTTCCAGAATCCTGGCATCGTATGCACAGACAGCTGAACTGTAAAAGAAGTTTGGGGTAAAAATGCTGTGGGGTGCACAGGGTCTCAAACTGGGATGGTGGGGGTCTCTGAGACTTTTTCAATGTAAGAAAGTTCCTTGCCTCAAAAAAAAGGGTTAAAGAACACTGGATTAGAGGATTGATCAGGAGGATTAACAGAACCACTGAATGGAACTTTTAGGACAGAATTAATGATTCCACCGTCTGTTTCTTGTCATGTGAACTTTTCAGCTTGAACAGTTTAGCCGTGATTATCAGTGATGGCAGCAAATCAGCCTCAGAGTTTATTTATTCATCAGTTCTAATCAGAATTTACACACAGGAAACGTCACCGCCATTAATAATAGTACTAATTATGATGTCAGCGGTTCCTGTGATGACTTCACATGTTTACAAAACAGGAACAACGGTATCTGCAGGAAGTGAGGTCACACAGGCAGAGGTCATGTGACTGAGGGGGCGTGGCAGTGAAGGGGTTAATGAGTGGATAGCAGATGGAGGAAGTGAGGCTGTGGTCACATGACCACTGTGGCTGATCTTCATATCTGAATCACTAAAAAAAGTCTGTCGGATAAATCTGATGGTCTTTGGTGGATTGTTTTAGTTTTGGTTTTTTTTTGACAGATTAACTACAAACTCTGATTCCAGTGAAGTTGGAATGTTGTGTAAAACATAAATTAAAACAAAATAAAATCATTTAAAAATCCTCTTCCCCCAATAATCAACAAAGATATTTAATGTTCAAGCTGATAAACTTTGTTTTGTTGCAAATATTCACTCATTTTGAATTTGATTCCTGCAACACGTTCCAAAAAAGCTGGGACAGGGGCAACAAAAAACTGGGAAAGTTGAGGAATGCTCAAAAAAAAAAAAAAAAAAAAAAAAAACACCTTTGTGAAGCATTCCACAGGTAAACAGGTTAATTGCAAACAGGTGAATGTCATGATTGGGTATAAAAGGAGTATCCCCAAAAGGCTCAGCTGTTCACAAGCTAGGATGGGGCGAGGTTCACCACTTTGTGAACAACTGTGTGGGTAAATAGTCCAACAGTTTAAGAACAATGTTTCTCCGTGTACAATTGCAAGGAATTTAGGGATTTCATCTTCTACAGTCCATCAAAAGATTCAGAGAATCTGGAGAAATCTCTGTAGGTAAGCGACAAGCCCAAAAACCAACATTGAATGCCCGTGACCTTTGATCTCTCAGGCGGCACTGCATTAAAAACAGACATCATTCTGTAAAGGATATTGCCAGGAGGGCTTCGGAACACTTCAGAAAACCACTGTCAGTTAACACAGTTTGTTGTTACATCTACAAGTTAAAACTCTACCATGCAAAGCCAAAGCCATATATCAACAGCACCCAGAAACACCACCGGTTGCCCTGTGCCTGAGCTCATCTGAGATGGACTGATGCAAAGTGGAAAAATGTGCTGTGGTCTGACAAGTCCACCTTTCAGATTGTTTTAGGAAATCATGGCTGTCATATCCTCCAGGCTAAAGAGGAAAAGGACCATCCAGCTTGTTATCAGTTTTATCAGCTCTACCTCTAGGCCACCGGAGTGGTGGCCTAGAGGTAGTGCTCAGCAAAAATGTAACGTAGGGTGGAAATGTGGGCGGCAGTGGCTCAGGAGGTAGAACGGGTCATCCAATAACCAGAGGGTTGGCGGTTCGAATCCCGCTCTCCACAGCCATCCTGCCATTGTGTCCCTGGGCAAGACACTTTATCTACCTTGCCTCCAGTGTCCATGACAGTGGGTCGGAATGTGTATAAATGTTCGGTAGTGGTCAGAGAGGCTGTTGGTGTGGATTGGCAGCCACGTTTCTGTCAGTCTGCCCCAGGGCAGCTGTAACTACAGTAGTAGCTTACCTCTATCAATGTCTGTCTGGAGGGAATGAATAATGGACTTGCTGTAAGCACTTTGAGATGTCACTTGACATGTAAAGTTCCATATACTGCAAATCTAATCCATTATTATTTGTATTTTTTTTAAATTTTGTATACTTTATTAATCCCCAGAGGGAAATTCAGGGCATTCAACTGGATGGATGAGGCAGCCATGGTACAGCGCCAATCCCTTCACCATTCACACACACATTCACACCTAGGGCCACTTCAAAGTCTCCAATTAAACCCAACTTGTGTGTTTTGGGCCTGTGGGAGGAAACCGGAGTACCCGAGGTAAACCAACACAGACACGGAGAAAACATGCAAACTCCACACAGAAGGGTCACTGATGGTCAGGGGGTGGGATCGAACCTACAATGGTCAGGGGTGGAATCGATCCCAAGACCTTCTTACTGTGCTGCCACAGTGCTAACCACTGCACCACCGAGCTGCCCCAACACCAAGCTGCCACCATTATTATTATTATTATTATTATTATTATTAGTAGTAGTAGTAGTAGTAGTAGTAGTAGTAGTAGTTGTAGTAGTAGTAGGAGCTTTAAGTTCAAAAGCCAGCATCTGTGATGGTATGTGGATGTGTTAGTGCCCATGGCATAGGTAACTTACACATCTGTGAAAGCACCATTAATGCTGAAAGGTATATACAGGTTTTGGAGCAACATATGTTGCCATTCACGCAATGTCTTTTTCACGGACGTCCCTGCTTATTTCAGCAAGACAACGCCAAGCCAAGTTCTGCATGTGTCACAACAGCATGGCTTCGTAGCAAAAGAGTGCAGGGACTAGACTGGCTTGCCTGCAGTCTAGACCTGTCTCCCACTGAAAATGTGCGGAGCATTATGAAGAGTAAAATACAACAAGAGAGACTCCGGACTGTTGAGCAACTGAAGTACATCAAGCAAGAATGGGAAAGAGTGAATAAAGGCTGAAAGGGATTTTTAAATAATTATATTTTGCTTTATTTACATTTTACACAATGTTCCAACTTCAATGGAATTGGGTTTGTAGTTTGGTGGATTATCCATATTGGTGGATTAACTAGTTTGGTGGATAAACTCGTTTGGTAAATTAACTGGTTTGGTACTTGGTTTGGTATATTATCTAGTTTGGTATATTAATTGGTTTGGTATATTATCTAGTTTGGTAAATTAACTGGTTTGGTAGATTATCCAGTTTGGTAGAGTATCTGGTTTGGTAGATTATCTAGTTTAGTATATTATCCAGTTTGGTAGATTACCTGGCTCGGTAAATTATTGGGTTTGGTAGATTAACTGGTTTGGTAGATTATCCGGTTTGGTAGATTAACCGGTTTGGTAGATTATCTAGTTTGATATATTAATTGGCTTGGTATATCAACTGGTTTGGTAGATTATCTGGTTTGGTAGACTATCTAGTTCTGTATATTAATTGGTTTGGTAAATTAACTGGTTTGGTAGATTATCCAGTTTGGTAGATTAACTGGTTTGGTGGATTATCTGGTTTGGTGGATTAGCTAGTTTGGTGGATTAAACAGGCTGTTCTTTAATTCTTTAAAATTTCTTTGTATAATCAGATATTTAAAACCACAGAAAAAACCCAAAGACAATTATCTTTTTCCACTGGTGAAACATTAATATTTAGTGTTTTGGGGAACTACTTCCTGTGGACAGCATAGTAGGATGTCATGTGATTTCGACAAGGTCATGTGACCCAATAACATGGTGCATGCTGGTTTCTCTATGGAATGTAATAACATGAAAATCAAATCTTTCCTGGTGAATCCCATAAGGACCTGCTGGTTAGTCTGTTATCACATTAGTATATAGCAGTAAATTACAGCAGGGGCCTGTCCGGGATACGACCCCCAGACCCAACATGAGCTGCATGAAAATGTGAGGGCGTCAAGTGGTTTAGCTAAATTATTTATGGTTTAATTTAATGTAAAATTAGTTTAACAAGATATGAAGAGAATTTCTACACATTTGATAAAAAAAAATAAAAATTACTTACTGGTTCTTTAATTTAGATGATTAAGTTTGAATAAACTTTATTTATTCTGGTGTTTGGATCTCAGCGTCCTGGTCTATCCTTTTGGACAACTGAACAGTTTTAATGTTTAAGTGGATATAACGTAATCATCATCATGGATTCTCTTGACATTTATGTATGACCGCAGCTGGTTAGATGTAGAGATTAATTAACCCGGGTCAAACAGGTTAACTGGTGGTGGGACCTTAAACCAGATGGTATTTAAGGTGGACAGGTGTGAGGCTAAAGCGGGTTTGATGCAGGTCAGAGCTGCATGCTGGACGCTGTACCTCGTCAGCTGACCGATAGCTAAAAGAAGCCTGAAAGAACAACAACAGGAAGACATGAGAGACAAGAAATGGCAGAAAACACAGACATGCAGCAGGAAATTCCTCTGAATTACAGTCACTGATGCAGCTGGACTACAAACATGAGCCTTATGGTTTCTGTTTGTAGTCTAAAGGAAACTGACTAATATTTCTCTCTTTTCAATTTTAAATCACAGAATTCTGTAAATACTGTTCAGTCTAGAAATATATTTTTTACTAATTAAAAAATAATTTCATCCACAGCAGCTCTGGGGTGTCTCACATTTGGGGTTAGTCTGAGCCAAATAATTCACGACTGACTTTCCAGGATACCAGCCTAAGACGTAGCATGATCCCTTGGGTTCATACGAGCCACAGAGACAGGAAAAGTAAATCTGTTAGGGGCTTGTCCGGGATACCAACCATGACCTAGCGTGATTCTTCAGATTTGTACGAGCCACAGATGCAGGACAAGTTAATCTGTTGGGGGCTTGTCCCCTATCAACCATGGTCCAACACCAGTAGTTTGGTTTCTCTAAGCCAAACTGCATTTAAAGACAAGAATACCCTTATGGGCCTGTCCGAGGTATGAACCCATAACCTAGCATAAGACTTTGGTTTGTCTGAACTATACACTGTATGCAGAATAAAGAAATTTGGGGCTTGTCCAGGATATTAACCAACATCATTGGATGAGATTTTGGGTCCCCTTTGAACGGTAGATTTAGAAACTGTAGTACGTTTGGAGGCCTGTCCGGGATGATTTCTGATGGAGAGTCAGTGGCCGGCTGCAGAGCTGCTGCAGAGTTTTGACTTTGTTTTCTGATGATTTAAAAGTTTAAAGTCTGTATCATGAAGTATTTTAACCTCCATAAACAGAAGGTCATAAAATGATGACTGTAAATTTAGATAAAGAACGTGAAACAAATGAGAAAAACTTAGAAAAATAAAGTTCTAGATAATCACAGACTGAAGAACAGGACACATGAAAACACTGACATGTTCAGGTTTTCTGTGTTAAACTTTAAAAATCTGAATAAATGTCTGAATGAACATTAATGAGCAGACGGGTTTAATAAACAGCAGGAAAATGAACCAGAACATCATTAAATCAAAGGAAAAAAACAAAAACTGGTCTGCAATTGTGTTATTTTATCAAATAATACTAACAGGTTAGAGCTCAGATTTTAGAGAGAAATCACAGAATATTTCCTGTTTCTTTGGACCATTTCACTAAACACATGGTTAAAATATTAAAATCTGAACACCTAAAATCATCAGAACAGTTAAATATTCAGGTGTACAGAGGTGGGCAACAGAATTACTGATTCAGGTTCAGATTTGGCCTAAAATGTGATTTTAGGTTAAACAGGTCAGACACATTCCATCACTTTCAGTAACGAGTCTGTGAGAGCCAATCAGCTTAATTAAAACAGGAATATGACTGAAAATATTACAATGAAAATATAATAAACCTAATATACAGCAAGAAGTGATTTTTTTGTTCTTTACTGCTGCAGTTACACAGTGTAGCATCAGCTTCTCAGGCTAGCTCAGAAAATCACTCTTCTTCATCTTAAAGAAATTCTCATTCAACTCTGGTCAAGAATTGCTGTGTTTCTTCATCATCAGGACCCCCAGTGTAAACAACTTCCCTTTGTAGAGAAACCAGATAAGGACTTGCTTTTAAAGAATTAAAAAGTATGTCATAAAATTCTCAAGCCCCCCCCCCCCCCCCCAAGCAGATAAGAAGCCTTTGTACTAGGAACTGATGCTCTAAAAAAGTCAAAATATAAAAAAGTCATAAATTTCCAAGTTTCACTCCTTAACCCGTCAGGTTGCGCTGATAAAACTTGGAGCCTTTCTAGAAGCCCCATACAACTCTGTAGGATGCCCCCTCTTAACATACCAAGACCTAAAAATTATCTACAGCTCAACAGTACCTCCTAGTGGACATCTACGGAATGTTTCATTACTTGTGCAATCTGGAACTTTGCCATTTCTGACTGAACACTAACACTTTTTATAGTCTACATTTCACAGGATAACTCTGGACACTGTGAAGATAATCGCCCTTTGTGATGGACAATAATGGTTTGCAATAATTCACTAATCCTTGATTTAAATGTGAATGTATGTCTTCAGAATGTTTTTTTCATGAATGTTATTCAAATGAAGGTTAAAATTTTTAGTAATAGTATAAATGCACGGTCATTGAATATAAGCCTTGAGTCACTTAATTTAGTTAGATTTTATATTGAGTATATAATGAATTTCATAGGAATTGAATGAATGTTTTCTGAAACTCTGTTGTCCATCTTCCCACTCGCAATAACCAATCACCAGGCTGCCTCTCTATTGGACAACGCCCTTGCATTCGATTGGCTGTTCACAGACAAAGAACTGTTCCCTCATTGGACAAAAGCCCATTCAAACTCCTCTTTATGGAAGATAATTGGTCCATCTTGCTGCCAGTCACACTTTTATGATATCAGAAGCGTGACCCTTTTAAAACAGAGAAGGAGCTGCCTTAGGCAGGTTTTTGTCTAGGTGTTCTGTAAGCTTGGTTTTTGTCTAAGTTTTTCTGTGAGTAAGTTTCTGTGAGTTCTGTATGTTCTGTGTGTGTGAACCTTGTCAAGTCCTGTGCTAGTTTCTTAAATCGCCTTTTGATAAGCTTTTGCCTGTTTTTCTGGTAACTGAGGTTTTCTGTGAGCTCACTTTTAAAGAAAGTTAAACTCTCAAATCCTTTTCCTCTTCACCTCAGAAGCCGTGTTTATTCTGTTGAACGTTTTTTCCTGGACTTTTTGACTTTTCCTGTCCTTAAAGTGGACTTTTTAATTTTCCTGCCTTTAAAATGAACTAGAGATTTTTGGACCTTCTTTCCCTGCCTCACCCACGTATGACAACGTTCAGAAACCAGGAGCTGGTGGGTGAAACTGACCAAATACATTTTCCTTCAGCCTTTAGGGTTGTCCTGTGTGCCAGGGACATCCTAAATTCGGACTGGCTGCCAAAAGACGTCATGTCTGCTCCTGGAGCCCCGTTCATCCTGCTGCTGGCTAAGCGCCGCATGCTCCTGGAGCCCCCAGCTGAGTCTACACTTCTCACAGCTGTGAACCACCTGAAAGACAACTTTCCTGTCGCTTTCCCCTGTTTGCCATTGTACTGGCTTTGTGATTGCTGCTGAAATCGGCTGACCACCGCTGTATACCTGGAGCTACAGCTGTTCGTAAGTGAGACTCCCACTTTCTTATCTGCTGGGTCTAAACGAGATGTCCTAAATATCAATTATAATTGAACATAACCAATACTTCATGGTGCAATTAGTCCTTCGGCCGTAGGATACAGCTATAAACTGAAGGAAAATTCTTATTCTTTTTTTCAGTAACCTCCTTTCAATTTTGTAGATTAATTCAGAAGTTCCTTTTCAGATAATCAGCTTATGTAGTTTTTCCCCATAAAATTGCATTCTGATTTTGTTAGATACCTCAGCCTTCCATTGCATTACAGTTGAAATATAAAATCTGGTTTCCTCTTGGTTCCACAAAAGTTTAACTATAGATTTTATGCTCAGTAATCCATTAAGAGATGATGTGATATTTGACACCTGTTGATCAATCATTTGGATGTAATGTCATTTAACCTGAATGAGCTTTATTTAATAAACTTGTAAACGAGAGAAGCTGAAGTGTTTTCTTTGCATATATGCTTTCCTGGTCATGGCAGTAAAAGCACTTACTAAATTTTGAGACTGATTCATTAAGTTAATTGAAGGTACAGAAATGAATTAATAATTTGTTCTTTTAGAACTGGTGCCCCCTTTTACGAGTGCCTTTCTATTTCATTTAGTGAGTGTTGTGGTGACTCTTTAACTCTGTCTCCCACGCACACCCACTTCTAAATAAAATAAATAATTCCTGTACCTTATTACACTACATTTTATTAAATATTGCTACAACAGATATTGTTATAATGAATTTACTGGGATCAATAAAATAAAATAAAAAAAATAAAATGTTTTTCATTTCAAAGAGCAGAAATGTACTTCTGGTCATTTTTGCTGTGTGACGTCTTTATTACATCATATTTGTTCAAAGATCAATTATAATAAATCAATTATCATCAGTGTTAATTGTAACATAACGGGTACTTAATGTTTCTGAACCAAATTGGGGTTCCATACCAGCAGTGACATGTAGAACTTGTGCAGATAGACGATCCGGATGCAGCCCAAACGCATCGTCACCGTCCCGTCCACTGCTGACATGTTAGCGTAGCCATCGCCCTCTGTCGCCCCCGGAAACAAGGAAAGTTTGAAGCTGAACACCTCCTCCCCCACGATGGAAACGGCCTAGAGATGAAGGCGGTTGACAGGGATGATTAGGAATGTTATAAAATGAAGAGCGTCTAAAACTGTGGCATCATGGAGAAGATCATGAAACAGTTTCTAGAACATGAGTTTATGTTGATAATGACTTTATTATTCTGTACTGATGGTCTGTTTTTGACACCGTCACCACCGTTCTCTGTTAACAGAAAACAAAATAACTCTGTACCTTCTTGTGGATGGTTTTTGGGTTCACATCGGTCACCACGATGTCTCGGAGTCGAGCAAAAACTTCTGTTGCCTTGGGCCAAACCGACACCGATGCGTCGATTCCTGAAAACAAAAATAGAACTTCAGGGTTGAATGATGTTTTCTTCTGGTTCTACTGACACCTGGTGGTCACCAAGTGAACTGTAGCCTCTTCATCCAAAACTCCAGTCATGGACTTCAGAAAACTCTGATGGAGTACTCATTCCAGCCTGACCAAATCTCCGCTGGCACTGCCTAGATGAGATGGAGTCTGAACCTGGACCAGACTGAGACCTGGTCCACATTTGAGGAGCCTGAGAACTAGAAGGTCTACAGCCTACTGGACTTTAGAGGCTCTGGTACTACAGTAGTCTTGCTTTAGTATTTATTCATGGAAAGATTGACCTTAAAACCTTCATCAGGGACTTCAACAGTTTAAACACTGTTCCACCAATACGAACCCTGCTGCGGTGCTGACTAACCAATCACAAATGTCCCTGTGTCGGTTTTATTTACCATCAGAATTCTGAGTCAGAATCAGAACTCATCTAAACAGAAGAACCAACGTGAGGTCTCTTCACTTTAAATCAAGAAAAGAGATTAAAATAACAGCTTTTAGATGTTTTGACAATAGAACACCTTCTCCATTCTTCAAAAGTTCTAAACGGTACCCAAACCTAAACATTAGCATACCTTGGATCCGGATGTCTGCGAGGCTGCGGCAGTCATCACAAACCTCCACATGGAAACAGCCCAGAATGGCGAAGAGCTTAAAGTTGAAGATTCCCTCGTTTTTGGTTCCTCTGGAGACTGAAGAGAATAAAACAAAACCAGAACCTCAATCCCAAACCCTCAGACCAGAACCCTGAACCAGAGACCTTAAGGACTCACCTGTCCTGCTCTGTCCCATCTTCTCCGTCTGTTTTTTACTGTCTCGGTCCGCCATGGTTCCGATCTGCTGGGGGATGGCGTTGTTCAGGAAGTTAATGGTGGACAGGAGAGCTCTGGTGTGGAGAAGGAAGTCCAATGAGGAGAACTCCACCTGAGACCGGTGAGACGACAGGTGAGACAGGTAAAATGACAGGTGGGACAGGTGAGACAACAGGTAAGAGGACAGGTGAGATAGGTAAGATGACGGGTGAGACGATAAGTGAGACAGGTAGAACAGGTGAAGGTTAGCGACGGAACCCTAAATTCAATTCAGTTCAACTTAACTTTATTTATACAGCACCATTTGACAACAACAGTCATCTCATAGCACTCTCAACTGTAAGGGAAACCCCCACAATTGCAGAAAGACCACAGCAATCAAGCAATCCCCTGTGAGCAAGCACATGGCGACAGTGGAGAGGAAACACTCCCTTTTAACAGGAAGAAACCTCCAGCAGAACTAGGCTCAGGGAGGGGCAGTAATCTGCTGTGACTGGCTGGGGGGTGTGGGGATAGAGACGAAGAAAAAAAGAACAGACATGTAGAGAGCAAACAGCATGACGGGGACTCAATCTATGGGAGAGAACAAACAGATGTTAATGACCAGCAAAAATATTTCATTGAGAGTGAAGAAAGGAGTGAAGCCCCGTGCATTGTTGGAGGTCCCCCGGCTGTCTAAACCTATTAGCAGCATAACTAAGGAAGGGTTCAGGGGCACATGAACCCTCCCTAATTATAGGCTATATCAAAATGGAAGGTTTTAACCCTATTCTTAAAAACAGAGATCGAGTCTGACTCCCGAATCCAGATTGGCAGCTGATTCCACAGGAGAGGAGCTTGATAACTGAAGGCTCTGCCTCCCATTGTACTTTTGGAGATTCTAGGTATTACAAGTAATCCTGCATTTTGGGAGCGTAGCGCTCTGTTAGGATAATACAGTAGTATCAGATCTTTTAAACAAAAAGGGGCCTGATTATTTAGAGCTTTATAAGTAAGAAGAAGGATTTTAAACTTAATTCTAAACTCCATGAGAAGCCAATGAAGGGAGGCCAGAACCGGAGAGATATGATCGCTCTTTCTAGTACCTGTTAAAATTCTTGCTGCAGCATTTTGCATCAGCTGAAGACTTTTTAAAGATGTTTTAGGACAACCTGATAATAAAGAGTTAGAATTAATGCAGTTAGAGTTAGTTAACGCAGTGGTTCAACAAAAATAAATTATCTCTAAATCTAAAAAAAACCCCCAAAGATTACGTTGTTTGGAAATTATAAAATAAATCATGAAATAATGGTAACGATAGATGATACCAGAATAGAAACAGTACAGGAAAATATGTTTCTGGGGGTGACGCTAGACAATAAAATCTGCTGGAAACCTCACATCAGTCACATCCGGGCCAAGTTAGCAAAATGTATAGGGATACTGGGGAAGACAAGACACATCTTGGACTATAAATCATTGGTCTTACTGTACAATTCACTGTTTCTACCTTATCTTAACTACTGTGTAGAAGTCTGTGGAAACACCTACAAGACCAACCTACAGTCAATATGCACATTACACAAAAGAGCTATAAGGATAATAAATAATGTAGGATATAGAGACCATACCAACTCGTTGTTTTTAAAGTCACATGTCATAAAGTTCATCGATTTAGTTAAATTTAAGACAGCACAAGTAATGTACAGGGCAATTAATAATCAACTCCCAACTAATATACAAAAAATATTTTTAAAAAAAGAGACAATGATCATAATTTGAGAGGAGACTTAAACTTTACAAAACCCAAGATACGAACAACCAAGAAAAGTATGTGCATATCTGTCTGTGGGGTGGATTTGTGGAACAGTCTGGAGCCGGAACTGAAACTATGTACAAACAGAATTCAATTCAAAAAGAGGTATAAACATTATTTGCTGAAAGGATATATGTTAGAAGGGTAGTATTTATATGTACGATTCACTATGCTCACTCTGGGACATTATGGGACACTATGGAATGGTGGGTGGGACAGCACTGTGTATATCTGTGTTGTTTGAGGCTGGTTTTGATGTATGGACATCAATGTATGTTAGGATGGATGGGTGTTAATGTTGATATGTAAAAAATACAGAAAATTGTTTACTTGGGGTCTTAAAGGTGGTAATTTGTATATAATTCACATGGGTGTATTTATGGAAAAGAGGAGATGGAATTAATAAGTGTTCACTTCTTCCTTCTCCCTTTCGAACACTGTATACTATTACTTTATTGCATTTGTCATTTGTTTTGTTTTTGTTATACTTTTTTGTTCGAAATAAGGTATCTATCTATCTATAGAATAATCTAGAGCTAACAAAAGCATGGATTAGTTTCTCAGCATCACTTTGAGACAAGATGCTCCCAATCTTGGTAATATTACGCAAATGATAGAAGGCAGTCTTAGAAATCTTGATCAAAAATAACTCCAAGGTTCCTCACAGAACTATTAAGAGAAAGAGTAACCGCATGCAACCAAGAGTTTGATCTGAAAAGGTATTTCTAAGGTTTTTTGGACCCACAAGAATGACTTCAGTCTTATCTGAATTTAATAGCAGGAAATTACAAGTCATCCAAGCTTCGATTTCCTTAAGACAGCCCTCTAATTTGGCTAATTGATTACTATCATCTGGCTTCATTGACAGGTATAATTGTGTGTCACCTGCACAGCAATGAAAATGTATACAGTGCTTTCTAATAATATTGCCTAGCAGAAGCATATTAAAAACTAAAAAGAATAGGTCCTGACTTCCGGTTATGGCGGCCACGTAGGAAGACGTGTTTCACACTGCTCTGCTTGTAAAACTAAAAATTTTACTAAAACTCTCTCAATTGGAACAAAAACCCATCCCAGCGTTTTGGCGTGGATATGGTAAAGACCAAGACTGGAAAATTAGGTGGAGGAAAAGGCAACTCGACAAAACAATCCAAGCTAATGGACTTCCACGCTCAAGGTGAGGCAGGGAAAACTCCAGAGGCAATGGCGGAGGACGGAGGCAGCGGCGGAGCGGGAACTGCTGGGGAGGGGACAAGCGTAGTGCTCGCTGCCATTACCTCCATGAGAACAGAGTTTTCGTCTAAATTTGATGGGATTATAGCAGCGACAGAAGGTATGAGGAAAGAAATAAACGACTGTTTGGAGCGTCGCAGGCGGAGCTCCGAATATCAAACGCTGAGGATGACGTCACCAGCCTGCAAATTAAACTGCAAACAATGGAATTAAAATGGAAACGTCTGGAAAATAACGTCCTAGACTTGGAATCCCGCTCGCGACGGAATAATTTGAGGCTGGTGGGCCACCCGGAGGGAGTGGAGGGATGGGACTCATGTTCCTTTTTGGAAAAGTGGATTCCAGAAGCGCTGAACAACGCGGACCTGCAGTCATCGGTCGTTTTAGAGACCGCTCACCGAATCGGCCCACCGAGAGATAATATGACACCACCGAGGATGCTGATTATGAAGTTCCTCAACTACAGAGACAAGATGACAGTCACCAATGCGGCACGAGCTAAAGGGGAAATTAAATACCAGGATCAACAGGTGCGGTTCTACCCAGACTTCGCCACAGGAATACAACAATTAAGGAGGCAGTTCGACCCGGCCCGCAAAGAGCTGCGCAACCTCGGGATTCGTCACGGAGTGATTCATCCGGCAAGACTGCTGGTCACATATAAGGGGAGAAGCCACACCTTCAAGACCCCTCAAGAGGCGCAGGAGCTCATCAAGCAGATCCAAAAGGAGACTGGTCGGAGCTAAGCATGAACATGACAAAGGTATAAGGTAGAATTTTTAAGCATATGTACAGACATCTGATTGATCTGAAACATATAATAAGTCTACAAAATACAGACTGTATTTAAAAAAAAAAGCTGATGTACAACGTTGCTATAAAACTTTGAAATTATGTTGAAAAAACTACAGAAGAGAGTTAATGTTATAAGAATAGTAGTAGTGTCAGGGTGATTGAGAGGAGAAAGAGAGAGTGGTTTGACTGATCCTCGCAGGTGTGGAACAGTCACTAGCTATAACGGGAGATGGAATTTTTTGATTTTGGGGGGATTACCACGAATGTGGGGAAAGGGAATTTGTTTTTGTTTAGTTTGTAGGATGAATGTTCTATCATCCATGTTTTTGCTTCTCTGTAAGAGTATGTTCATATTGCAAGGTAATCTCAAACTCTTTACTGATCATAGATCAAAGCGTTAATCTTAATTTAACTTCATGGAATTGCAGAGGTCTACAAAATCTTAAAAAACTTAAACAAGTTAAGAATAAAATAAAAGACACAGACTCAAAAATTGTATTTTTACAAGAAATTCATCTAATAGAGGAGGATGTAAAAAGAATTAGGAGTAGATGGCAAAGAAGTGTATTCACCTCATCATTTTCATCCCGAGCCAGGGGAGTTATGAGTCTCATACATAAATCAGTCCCATTTCAAGTGAAAAATGTAATTGGAGACAAATTTGGACGATATCTAATCATCCAAGGATCTTTGTTATTAGAAAATATAAATCTGGTGAACTTATACGGCCCCAATATTGATGATCAAAACTTCTTTGTTAATTTATTCCTTACTTTATCATCACTTACAGGGCAACATATAATAGCAGGGGATTTTAATTGTACATTGAATCCCAGTATAGATAGATCAACAGGACTGGACTGTACGCACAATGGATGCAGGATGACCATTAATCATTTTATGAAAGAATTGAGATTGCTAGATATATGGCGAGAAATGAAACCACAAGTCAAAGCCTATTCTTGTTATTCTAATACCTATAAGACATTCTCACGTATTGACTACTTTTTGATCTCTACAGAATTAAGGTCCAAGATTCAAAACTGTTTCTATGATAACATTGTGATCTCTGATCATGCACTCTGCTGTCTAATATATGTAGATAAGAAATTGACAAAGGATCCAGGTAGGTGGCATTTTCAGCATAAATGGCTTCAGGATGAGGAATTTGTTAAGTACATAGAAAAACAGATAGATGAGTTCTTTGATATTAATACTACACAAACAACGGCATGTATAAAGTGGGAGGCTTTCAAAGCTTTTATTAGGGGGCATATTATTAGTTATACAGGTTCAAAATCTAAGAAGACCTGAGAGGAGAGAGTCCAATTGGAACGTAAAATAAAAATTCTTCAAGAAAAAGTGTATGCAGGAAGTAACCCACAGTTAGAGAATGAATTACTGATTCTGAGAGCAGAGTATGACAAAAAAAAAATCAGTGAATAGAGCTGCCTCGAGTCTTCTAAGATTGAAGCAAACTTTTTATGAACAAGGTGAAAAATCTGGAAAATTATTGGCATGGCAGATTAAACAATTAGAATTTAAAACACCAATTACCAGTATTATAAGTAATGGACAGGTAGTTATAGATCCTTTAGAAATTAATAGTGCCTTTAGAGATTATTATGAAAAACTATATGATACAAAAAATGAAACTGACTTAACAAAAGTAAATGGGTTTTTGGGTGGATTATCTATACCGTGTATTCCAAATGAAAACAGGGAGATACTGGAGTCTAAAATTAGTCAAGAAGAAGTTGGGCAAGCAATTGATAATATGAAATCAGGAAAAAGAGCAGGACCAGATGGTCTTCCAGTTGACCTCTAAAAAAAATTTAAGAATAAATTAATACAACCACTTTTGGAAATGGTTTTAGAAGCATTTCAAAATGGTAATTTACCACCATACATGAATAATGCCTTAATTATACTGTTGCCAAAACCAGGTAAACCCCCTAATAAATGTGAAAACATGAGACCAATAAGCCTATTAAATGCTGATCTTAAAATAATCTGTAAAATTTTAGCAAAACGACTACAAGAAATATTACCAAATATTATTAACCGAGATCAGAATGGCTTTATAATGGGAAGACAAGGCTTCCATAATGTAAGAAGACTATTTAATATTATTTATTCCAATAAACCAAAAGCCAGTTTAGAAAGCTTGGGATCAGTCCGCCAAGGTCTCCGCCTTTGACTGCTACCTAATCCACATAGCACCGGACTTCCATGATCCCTCCTGCAGGTGGTGAACCTACTGGAGGGCGGACCCATGTAACTCCTTCGGGCTGAGCCCGGCCGGGTCCCATGGGTGGAAACCTGGCCACCAGACGCTAGCCTTCGAGCCCCTCCCCCAGGCCTGGCTCCAGGGTGGGGCCCCGGTAACCCCATACCGGGCGGGGTACACTGAATCCTTGATATACAATTTATCATGAGAGTCTGTTGGATCGTTCTTAGTCTGGCCCTTCACCCAGGACCAGTTTGTCTTGGGAGACCCTATCAGAGGCAAATTGCCCCGGACAACATAGCTCCTGGGATCACTGGGGCACGCAAACCCCCCCACCACGATAAGGTGACGATCCATGAGGGGGATGTTGTTTGCAGATGATGTTGTCCTGTTGGCTTCATCCAGCAATGACCTACAGCTCTTGCTGGGACGGTTTGCCGCTGAGTGTGAAGCGGCTGGGATGAGAATCAGCACCTCCAAGTCCGAGTCCATGGTCCTCAGCCGGAAAAAGGTGGATTGTCCTCTCCGGGTTGGGGACAGGCTCCTGCCCCAAGTGGAGGAGTTTAAGTATCTTGGGGTCTTGTTCACGAGTGAGGGGAAAATGGAGCGAGAGATCGACAGACGGATTGGAGCAGCATCTGCAGTGATGCGGACGTTGTACCGGTCTGTTGTGGTGAAGAGGGAGCTTAGTTCTAAGGCAAAGCTGTCGATTTACCAGTCAATCTACGTTCCTACTCTCACCTATGGTCACGAGCTTTGGGTAATGACCGAAAGAACGAGATCGCGGATACAAGCGGCTGAAATGAGCTTTCTCCGTAGGATTGCTGGACTCACCCTCAGAGATAGGGTGAGGAGCTCAGTCATCCGGGAGAGGCTCAGAGTAGAACCGCTGCTCCTCCACATTGAAAGGAGTCAGTTGAGGTGGTATGGGCATCTGATTAGGATGCCTCCTGGACGTCTCCCACTTGAGGTGTTTCAGGCACGTCCCACTGGGAGGAGACCCCGGGGCAGACCCAGGACTCGGTGGAGAGACTATGTCTCCCAGCTAGTCTGGGAACGCCTTGGTATCCCCTCTGAAGAGCTGGAGCAGGTGGCTGGGGAGAGGGAAGTCTGGGCTTCTCTGCTTGAACTGCTGCCTCCGCGACCCGGACCTCCGGAAAAGCGGTAGAAGATGGATGGATGGATGGATATTCCAATAAAGAAGCACCGGATTCAGCTCTCCTATCACTGGATGCCGAAAAGGCCTTTGATAGGGTCGAATGGCCCTATCTTTTTGAAGTCCTACAAAGGTTTGGACTTGGAAATAATTTCATAAAATGCGTCCAGATAATATACAATAATGCTACAGCAGAAATCCTAACAAACAGCAATATCTCAAAATCAATAAAGGATGTCGGCAAGGCTGTCCACTTTCACCTTTACTGTTTACTATGGCAATTGAACCTTTAGCGATGGCAGTACATTTACATCCACAAATATATGGAATTAAAGTAGGACCAACAGAACATAAAATCTCCCTGTATGCCGATGACATAATTTTGTTTATGTCGAATTTTAAAAAATCAATTCCGACCTTGTTAAATTTAATAAAGAACTTTGGGGAAATATCAGGATGTAAAATAAATAAAACTAAATCTTCAATATTAATGCTAAATGAGATCCAGAGAAATCACCCAGCTCCTGAGGTAAATCAATTCAATGTTGTAAATCAGTTTAAATATTTAGGAATTCAAATTTTGCCTAAGCTAGAATCAGTCGCCAGTGCCAACTATGAAGCCTTAATGACAGATATTAATGAGTTACTTCAGAGATGGATGTCACTACCAATGTCGATGATCGGGAGAATTAATATACTTAAAAGTAATATCTTACCAAAAATACTTTTTTTATTTCAAAACATTCCTTTACCACCACCTTCAGATCTATTCTCAAGAATTAAAAAAAAGTTAGTGGAATTTATATGGAACAATAGGAAGGCTAGATTACGTTTGTCCTTACTATATTTACCATTTGATCGTGGAGGTCTGAAATGTCCAAACTTTATGTTGTATTACTGGTCAGCACAACTGAGGTCTATGACATATTATTTTTCATCAAATGATCTCCCTCACTGGACTGAAATGGAATCATACAATTTACCTTTACCTCTTCCCTTATTCATATACTCAGACTCAGCTAAAAAATTACAGAAACAAGTTAAAAATCCAATTGTAAAGCACATGATCAAAATATGGTGTGAAACCAAAAAATATTTAAAAGAACCACACTTACTTTCACAATTTAGCCCAATATGGGGTAATCAATATTTTACACCAGGGAGAGCGGATGCTGTATTTAAAGTATGGAATTTAAAAGGGATTCAAAAGATTCAAGACTTATATTTGTCACGCTCAGATAACATAATGTCTTTTGAAGAACTGAGGATTAAATTCAATCTTAATAGAACACATTTTTTTTAAATATCTTCAGCTTAGAAATTTTATTCGATCAAATCAAAATAATGCTCTCACTCGACCTACTTATTCATCTTTGGAAAAAATTTTGACGAAAGATAGTAAGAGAAAGGGTATTATTTCAGAGTTTTATTACTCATTGACACTATTCTCAAGTGAAAACTCACAGAAAAGACTGAATTATTGGAAAGAAGACCTGCAAATTGAAATTTCAGAGGAACAATGGGAAATGGCTTGTGCAGGAGCTCAAACCAAATCAATAAATGTACGTCTTAAACGGATACATTTTAAATGGTTAATGCGGATGTATGTTACACCAGTGGAATTAAATAGATATAACAAAAACATACCAGATACATGCACAAAATGTATGGAAAGTAAAGGAACCCTGTTTCACTGTTTATGGGAATGTAGAAAAATCAGAATGTTTTGGGAAGAGGTGAGGGTAACAACTGAAAAAATAATTTCAAAACAATTCACATTGAACCCTAAACTGTTTTTGTTAGGTTTGTATCCAGAAAAACATAACTTTAATAAGAGTGAAAAAGCATTCATAGACATCGGTTTGCTTAATGCCAAAAAATGTATTGCACTACTGTGGAAAAAGACTCATAGACCAGATGTGACTCAGTGGTTAAGACAGATGTTAACAAACCTTCCACTAGAAAGAATAACATATATACTGAAATTAAAGGAAAATGTGTTTGAGAATATATGGAGACCTTTCATTGATTATGTAAAGAAATTAAACATAACTTCTGAAGAAGAAGGTGAATGATATGTGTGGACCTTGCAAATTCCAAACTGGTGAATGTATATTATGTATTATTATGTAATAGATTACCTACACTAAACAGAGGAGCATTGTTGTTGACTTGCTTTTGTTCATGGTTGTTGCTTTTAGTACATTTTTTGTTGTTGTTAGTGTTTTTTTTTAATTTTTAAATTACTTTAGTGTTAGTGTCTGACTGTTTGTGCCATGTTTGTAAAAAAAGGTTCAATAAAAAATATTGTGGAAGAAAAAAAAAAAAAGAATAGGTCCTAGCACAGACTCCTGTGGAACTCTGTGACCGCACTTTGAGTTGGATGAAAACTCATTATTGAGATGAACAAACTGGAACCTATCAGATAAATAAGATCTAAACCACTGCAATGAAGTTCCATTAAGTCCAACATGGTGTCCTAATCTATCAAATAAAATATTAAGATCAATAGTATCAAAAGCTGCACTAAGGGCTAAAAGGACAAGTACAGACACAAGTCCATTATCAGATGCGATTAGGAGGTCATTAGTGACCTTCACTAAAGTTGTTTCAGTACTATGATGGATTCTAAACCCAGATTGAAACTCTTCAAATAAATCATTTCCCTGCAAGTGGTCAAATAATTGCATAGCAACAGCTCTTTCTAAGATTTTAGAAATGAAAGGCAGATTAGAGATTTTTTTTTTTTTTTTTGGTCAATAGATTGGTCGATAGTTAAAACTCCTGGATCCAGTGTTGGCTTTTTAAGTAAGGGATTAATTACAGCAGTTTTAAAAGCCTGGGGTACATGGCCTGATGTTAATGAAGAATTGATTTTTTGAAGAATAGAGCTACCAATAAATGGGAAGACTTCTTTTAATAACCTGGTAGGAATAGGGTCTAAAAGACAAGTTGAAGGCTTGGATGAGGAGATTATTTTATCTAACTCTAAAAGGTCAAATGGAGTAAACTTATCCAAACAGATAACAATTGAAGGAGTTGAAGTAGTTTCTGTATTTACGTTAATGGTGGGAAGAATCTGACTGATTTTATCTGTGATGGATGAAATTTTATTATGAAAAAGTTCATAAAGTCCTGACCAGTAAGCTCTAAGGGAATGCTAGGATTGACAGAGTCCTGACTCTTTGTCAGCCTGGCTACAGTGCTGAAAAGAAACCTGGGATTATTCTTGTGCTCTTCTATTAATGCTGAATAATAACTTGTTCTAGCTTTCCTAAGAGATTTTTTTTATAAATTAAAAGATGATTTCTCACTCTTGTTATTCCAATACCTACAAGACATTCTCACGTATAGATTATTTTTTGATCTCTACAGAATTAAGGTCCAAGATTCAAAACTGTTTTTATGATAACATCGTGATCTCTGATCATGCACCCTGCTGTCTAATGTATGTAGATAAGAAATTGACAAAGGAACCAGGTAGATGGCAATTTCAGCATAAATGGCTTCAGGATGAGGAATTTGTTAAGTATATAGAAAAACAGATGAGTTCTTTGATATCAATACTACACAAACATCAGCATGTGTAAAGTGGGAGGCTTTCAAAGCTTTTATTAGGGGACATATTATTAGTTATACAGGTTCAAAATCTAAGAAGACTCGAGAGGAGAGAGTCCAATTGGAACATAAAATAAAAATTCTTCAAGAAAGAGTATATGCAGGAAGAGATCCAAGGTTGGAGAACGAATTACTGATTTTGAGAGCTGAATATGACAAAAAATCAGCGAATACAGCTGCCTCGAGTCTTCTAAGATTGAAACAATCTTTTTATGAACAAGGTGAAAAATCAGGAAAGTTATTGGCATGGCAGATTAAACAATTAGAAACTAAAACACCAATTACCAGTATTATAAGTAATGGACAGGTAGTTATAGATCCTTCAGAAATTAATAGAGCCTTTAGAGATTACTATGAAAAATTATATGATACCAAAAATGAATCTGACTTAACAAAACTACATGGGTTTTTGAATGAACTATTTATACCGTGTATTCCAAATGAAAATAGGGAGATACTGGAGTCTAAAATTAGTCAAGAAGAAGTTGGACTAGCCATTGATAATATGAAATCAGGAAAAAGTGCAGGACCAGATGGTCTTCCAGTTGACCTTTATAAAAAATTTAAGAATAAATTAACAAAACCTTTTTTGGAAATGGTTTTAGAAGCATTTCAAAATAGTAATTTACCATCATATATGAATAATGCCTTAATTATACTGTTGCCAAAACCAGGTAAGCCCTCTAATAAATGTGAAAATATGAGACCAATAAGCCTATTAAATGCCGACCTTAAGATAATCTGTAAAATTTTAGCAAGACGAATACAAGAAATTTTACCAAATATTATTAATCGAGATCAGAATGGCTTTATAAAGGGAAGACAAGGCTTCCATAATGTAAGAAGACTATTTAATATTATTTATTCTAATAAAGAAGCACCGGATACAGCTCTCTTATCACTGGATGCCGAAAAAGCCTTTGATAGAGTTGAATGGCCCTTTCTTTTTGAAGTCTTACAAAGGTTTGGACTTGGAAATAATTTCATAAAATGGGTTCAGATAATATATAATAATGCTACTGCAGAAATTCTAACAAATAACAATATTTCAAAATCAATAAAAATCAATAGAGGATGTCGACAAGGCTGTCCACTTTCACCTTTACTGTTTACTATGGCAATTGAACCTTTAGCGATGGCGATACGTCTACAGTCACAAATATATGGAATTAAAGTTGGACCAACAGAACATAAAATCTCCCTGTATGCCGATGACATAATTTTGTTTATGTCGAATCTTAAAAAATCAATTCCGACCTTGTTGAATTTAATAAAGAATTTCGGGGAAATATCAGGATATAAAATAAATAAAACTAAATCTTCAATATTAATGCTAAATGAGACCCAGAGAAATTACCCAGCCCCTGACGTAAATCAATTCAATGTTGTAAATCAGTTTAAATATTTAGGAATCCAAATTGTGCCTAAGCTAGAATCAGTCGCCAGTGTCAATTATGAAGCCTTAATGACAGATATTGATGAGTTACTTCAGAGATGGATGTCACTACCAATGTCGATGATCGGGAGAATTAATATACTTAAAAGTAAGATCTTACCTAAAATACTTTATTTATTTCAATACATTCCCTTACCACCACCTTTAGATTTATTCTCAAGAATTAAAAAAAAAGTTAGTGGAATTTATATGGAACAACAGGAGGGCTAGATTACGTCTGTCTTTATTATATTTACCATTTGATCGTGGAGGTCTGAAATGTCCAAATTTTATGTTGTATTATTGGTCGGCACAACTGAGGTCTATGACATATTATTTTTCATCAAATGATCTCCCTCACTGGACTGAAATGGAATCATACAATTTACCTTTACCTCTTCCCATATTCATATACTCAGATTCGGCAAAAAAATTACAAAAACAAGTTAAAAATCCATTTGTAAAGCATATGATTAAAATATGGTGTGAAGCTAAAAACTATTTAAAAGAACCACAGTTATTGTCACAATTTAGTCCAATATGGGGTAATCAATATTTTAAACCAGGGAGAGCGGACGCTGTATTTAAAGTATGGAATTTAAAAGGGATACAAAAGATTCAGGATTTATATTTGCCATGTGCAGAAAACATGTCTTTTGAAGAGTTGAGGATCAAATTTAATCTCAATAGAACACATTTTTTTAAATATCTTCAACTTAGAAACTTTATTCGATCAAATCAAAATAAAGCTCTCACTCGACCTATCTATTCATCCTTGGAAAAAATGTTGATGAAAGATAGTAAAAGAAAGGGTATTATTTCAGAGTTTTATAACTCATTGACACTATTTTCAAGTGAAAATTCACTGAAAAGATTAAACTACTGGAAAGAAGATCTGCAAACTGAAATTTCAGAGGAACAATGGGAATTGGCTTGTACAGAAGCTCAAACCAAATCAATAAATGTACACCTTAAATTGATACATTTCAAATGGTTAATGCGGATGTATGTTACACCGGAGGAGTTAAAAAGATATAACAAAAATATACCAGATACATGCACAAAGTGCATGGAAAGTAAAGGAACTCTATTTCATTGTGTATGGGAATGTAGATTAATAAGAATGTTTTGGGAAGAGGTGAGGGTAACAATTGAAAAAATAATTTCAAAACAAATCATATTGAATCCTAAACTGTTTTTGTTGGGTCTGTACCCAGAAAAGCATAATTTTAATAAAAGTGAAAGAACATTCATAGACCTCAGTTTGCTTAATGCCAAAAAATGTATTGCACTATTATGGAAAAAGACTCATAGACCAGATGTGACTCAGTGGTTAAGACAGATGTTAACAAACCTTCCATTAGAAAGAATAACATATATACTGAAATCAAAGGAAATTGTGTTTGAGAATATATGGAGACCTTTTATTGATTATGTAAAAAATTTAAACATAACTCTTGAAGAAGAAGGTGAATGATGTGTGTGGACCTTGTAAATTCCAAACTGGTGAACATAATATGTATACTTATGTGTTGGATTGTCTAGACTAAACAGAGGAGCATTGTTGAAGATCTGATTTTGTTGGTGGTTGTTGGTGTTTTTTAGTGCATTTTTTTTTTGTAGTACTTTAGTGTTAGTGTTTGATTGTTTGTATCATGTTTGTTTTAAAAAAAAAGGTTCAATAAAGATATTGTGGAAAAAAAAAAAGATGATTTCTCCAAGCTAAACAGATTTCATCTAATTTAATGGAGCGCCATTTTCTTTTTAATTCAATTCAACTTTATTTATATAGCGCCATTTCACAACAACAGTCATCTCATAGCACTATCAACTGTAGGGGGGAACTCCCACAGTTGCAGAAAGACCCCAGCAATCAGGCGAAGCCTTGTGAGCAAGCACTTGGCGACGGTGGAGAGGAAAAACTCCCTTTTAACAGGAAGAAACCTCCAGCAGAACCAGGCTCAGGGAGGGGCAGTCACCTGCTGCGACTGGCTGGGGGGTGAGGGGATAGAGAAGAAGAAAAGAACAGACATGTAGAGCGCAAACAGCACGATGGGGACTCAATCTATGGGAGAGAACAAACAGATGTTAATGACCAGCAAAAAAAAAATATTTCATAGAGAGTGAGGAAAGGAGTGAGGCCCAGTGCATTACTGGAGGTCCCCCGGCTGACTAAACCTATTAGCAGCATAACTAAGGGAGGGTTCAGAAACACATGATCCCTCCCTAATTGTAGGCTATATCAAAAAGGTAGGTTTTAGCCCTGTTCTTAAAAACAGAGATCGAGTCTGACTCCCGAATCCAGATTGGCAGCTGATTCCACAGGAGAGGAGCTTGATAACTGAAGGCTCTGCCTCCCATTGTACTTTTGGAGATTCTAGGTATTACAAGTAATCCTGCATTTTGGGAGCGTAGTGCTCTGTTAGGATAATACGGTAGTATCAGATCTTTTAAATAAAAAGGAGCCTGATTGTTTAGAGCTTTGTAAGTAAGAAGAATGATTTTAAACTTAATTCTAAACTCTATGGGAAGCCAATGAAGGGAGGCCAGAACCGGAGAGATATGATCTCTCTTTCTAGTACCTGTTAAAACTCTTGCTGCAGCATTTTGGATCAGCTGAAGACTTTTTAAAGATGTTTTAGGACAGCCTGATAATAAAGAATTACAATAATCTAATCTCGAGCTAACAAAAGCGTGGATCAGTTTCTCAGCATCACTCTGAGACAAGATGCTCCTAATCTTGGCAATATTACGCAAATGATAGAAGGCAGTCTTAGAAACAAATTTAATATGTGAATTGAAGGACAAATCCTGATCAAAAATAACTCCAAGGTTCCTCACAGAGCTATTAAGAGAAAGAGTAACCGCATCCAAACTGAAAGTTTAATTTGAAAAGGAATTTCTAAGGTTTTCTGGACCAACAAGAATGACTTCAGTCTTATCTGAATTTAATAGCAGGAAATTACAAGTCATCCAAGCTTTGATTTCCTTAAGACAGGCTTCTAACTTGGCTAATTGATTACTATCATCTGGCTTCATTGACAGGTATAATTGTGTGTCATCTGCATAACAATGAAAATGTATACAGTGCTTTCTAATAATGTTGCCTAACGGAAGCATATATAAACTAAAAAGAGTAGGGCCTAGCACAGATCCCTGTGGAACTCCATGACTAAGCTTTGAGTTGAAAGAAAACTCATTATTTACATGAACAAACTGGAACCTATCAGATAAATAAGATCTAAACCATTGCAACGAAGTTCCATTAAGTCCAACATAGTGTTCTAATCTATCAAGTAGAATATTATGATCGATAGTATCAAAAGCTGCACTAAGGTCTAAAAGGACAAGTACAGAAACTAGTCCATTATCAGATGCAATGAGGAGGTCGTTAGTGACCTTCGCTAAGGCTGTTTCAGTACTATGATGGATTCTAAACCCAAATTGAAACTCTTCAAGTAAACCATTTCCCTGCAGGTGGTCAAATAATTGCGTAGCAACAACTCTTTCTAAGATTTTTGAAATGAAAGGGAGATTAGAGATTGGTCTATAGTTAGCTAAAGCTCCTGGATCTAGCGTTGGCTTTTTGAGTAAGGGTTTAATTACAGCCGTTTTAAAAGCCTGCGGTACATGGCCTAAAGTTAATGAAGAATTGATTATATGAAGAATAAAGCTACCAATAAGTGGGAAGACTTCTTTAAATAACCTGGTAGGAATAGGGTCTAAAAGACAAGTTGAAGGTTTGGATGAGGAAACTATTTTGTCTAACTCACAAAGGTCGATTGGAGTAAACTCATCAAGACAGACATCAATAGAAGGAGTTGCAGTAGTTACAGTATTTAACTGTGGGAAGAATCTGATTGATTTTATCTCTGATGGATGAAATTTTATTATTGAAAAAGTTCATAAAGTCCTGACTAGTAAGCTCTAAGGGAATGCTAGGATTGACAGAGTCCTGACTCTTTGTCAACCTGGCTACAGTACTGAAAAGAAACCTGGGATTATTCTTGTTCTCTTCTATTAATGCAGAGTAATAACTCGTTCTAGCTTTTCTAAGAGATTTTTTATAAATTAAAAGATGATTTCTCCAAGCTAAATAGATTTCATCTAAATTAGTAGAGCGCCATTTCCTTTCTAATTGATGAGTCTTCTCTTTTAAGCTACGAGTTTCTGTGTTGAACCAAGGAGTTAGAAATCTCTGATTAGACTTTTTCTTTTTTAAGGGGGCCACCAAGTCTAGAGTCTGATGCAGAGAAGCTGAAACACTATCCACCATGTTATCAATTACAGAAGGAGCAAGCTGTCTATAGCTTATTTCCGTTGTGTTGACACATGGCATAGAGGAAACAATCTGCATAAATTTGGAAACAGCATCATCTGAGAGGCATCTACTGTAATAATATTTTTCTTTAGGAGCCAAATAGACAGAAATGGTAAAATCAAAGGTTAACAGACAATGGTCTGACAGTACAGGGTTATGAGGAGACACTACAAGATTTTCTATTTCTATGCCATATGTCAAAACAAGGTCCAATGTATGGTGGAGGTAATGAGTAGAATTTCCTACTTTCTGAGAAAACCCAATCAAATCTAATATTGAATTGAATGCCACATTAAGGCAGTCACTATCTACATCCACATGTATATTAAAGTCCCCTACTATAATTATTCTAAGTCCAACTCCTAGCCTGCCCGTGTGGTTTAGTCTCTAAGCCCGGCGGAACTGCTTTTACTAATAGGAGAAGGGGCGAGGGCGGATCTCTGGCGCCTTAAAACCAGATGCTTCGGGTAGATGGTGGCTCGTCAACCTGGGATGGTAGCCCATCTAGGGGAAGGTAAACCCTGATTTCAAACCTCCGCTGCCTTGCGGCACACCCAGTCACGGGAAAGGCTTCGGGAGTCAACCCTGAGGAAAAATCCGGAGTCGGAGCCCCTAAGGCAGTTCTCTGTTGTGCTCAACATCGTTCTGGCAGCTCCTGCGACGGCGCTGGTGCCAAACTGTAGCAGCTCTGCTGTTCCTTTGGATTCATCAGTGACGTGGAGAGGGAGGACATGCTGCATGGGCAACATCTTGTCCTCCATATCTTCCTGCCCAGGCTTGAATCCTACTAACGCCCAACGCTGGAAGGTAGAACACCGGATCACTGGAGAGGACACTCCAGCTTCGCCTTTGGCGTAGACAAAACACGGGGAATGACAGTTACCGGTTATAAGCCACCGCTCAATTGGCGTAGAGCGCGGCGCCAGGGGTTGTTCCCGACGGTGGGAGGGATCATCGGATCTCACTGGACAGCTACCACCCGCCTCAAGCTGGGCAGCCCCCAGCCAATAAGGTGTTGTCCCGCCACAGCTTGCTTTCCTCATTGGGTGCATGGCGATGAGGAGAAGTCCGAACAGCAGGCTGAGAACCTTCGCACCAGGCAAGACAAAAAAAAAAACAAAAGAGACCAACTCTTTGGTCTTGATGTTGCCTTTAGCACTGTGGCAGCATAGTTTACACTCGGCCGGGGGATCGTGGGGATCATGAGATTGTAGGTTCGATCCCAGCCCCCGACCAACAGTGAGCTGTGTGGAGTTTGCATGTTCTCCCCGTGTTGCGTGGGTTTTCTCCGGGATTTCTCCGGTTTCCTCCCGCATACTAAAAACATGTAGGTTTAGGGCGCTCGCGCACGCAGCGACCGGCAGCCGGTGGCTTGTCACCAGACTGCAAACCAAATCTACCTACGGGTACAAAAAGTAACAAAAAAAAAAAAACCAAAAAAAAAAACCTCTAAAACTGGGAACTTGGAACATCCGCACTATGATGACAGGACTCGCTGCTAACCTCAAGGACATCAATGACACCAGGAAGACTGCCATCATCAATAATGAGCTGAAGAGACTGGGAGTGGATATCACCACTCTCCAGGAAACACGGTTGGCTGATGCAGGCACACTGAGAGAGAAGGACTACACGTTCTACTGGCAGGGAAAGGGCAGTGACAAACACAGGGAACATGGAGTGGGCTTCGCAGTGAAGAACACCTTGCTGAAGATGGTGCAACCGGGCAGCAATGGCTCTGCACGACTCCTCACCCTCCACCTCAACACCACTCAAGGCCCAGTCACCCTCGTCAGTGTGTATGCCCCAACACTGACAGCCACACCAGAGGCAAAAGACGAGTTCTACGAGAATCTCGCAACAACTGTCAGGATCATCCCCAACTCTGAATAACTCATTCTCCTTGGAGACTTCAATGCCAGAGTGGGTGCTGACCACGCCTCCTGGCCCTCCTGTCTTGGACCATTTGGCGTGGGCAGAATGAACGACAATGGACAGCGGCTGCTCGAGTTCTGCACATATCACGATCTGTGCATCACAAACTCGTTCTTCAAGACCAAGCCCCAACACAAGGTTTCCTGGCGACATCCACGCTCAAAGCACTGGCACCAGCTGGACTTGATCCTGACCAGACTCACCTCACTGAAGAATGTGCTAATCACCCGTTTGTTCCAGAGTGCAGATTGCGACACAGACCATTCATTGGTGTGTTGCAAGGTCAAGCTGCAGCTGAAGAAATTCCATCGTGCTAGACAGCCTGGAAAGGCACGGATTGACACCAGCAAGATGGCCCAACCAGAACTTGTTGAGCAGTTTGCCTCCACCTTTGAGAAGGAACTTGGTGTACCACAAGAAGGAGAATCTGCAAAGCAGAAGTGGGAAGAGCTGCGAAACACCATCCACCGCACAGCCTTGGCTACCTTTGGGAGGAAGACCTCGAAGTCATAGGACTGGTTTGATGCCAAGTTGACCAAGATGACCCCCGTCATTGAAGCCAAGTGCTCAGCACTTGCTGAGAACAAGAAGTGCCCAAACGAGAAGAATCTCCAGATTCTCAGGGCTGCGAGAAGCAAAGTTCAGCAGACTGCTCGGCGCTGTGCCAACGAGTACTAGACTCAGCTCAGCCAAGACATTCAAACCGCTGCCATAACAGGGAACATCCGTGGTATGTACGATGGCATCAAGAAAGCACTTGGTCCGGCTCAGAGCAAGACGGCCCCCCTCAAATCCTCCACTGGAGAGATGATCACAGAAAAGAACAAGCAGATGGAAAGATGGGTGGAACACTACTCCGACCTCTACTCCAGACAGAACACCGTGACACCGTCAGCCCTTGATGCCATCGACTGCCTGCCATCCATGGATGAACTTGACGCCGAGCCAGCCATCGATGAACTCAGCAAGGCCATTGATAGCTTGGCCACTGGCAAGGCACCCAGCAATGACGGCATACCCCTCGACCTGATCAAGCACTGCAAGACCGCCCTACTGCTGCCATTGCATGATGTCCTCTGCCAGTGCTGGAAGGAAGGTGCCGTACCACAGGACATGAGGGACGCCAAGATCATCACCCTCTACAAAAACAAAGGGGAGAGAAGCGACTGCAACAACTACAGGGGCATCTCCCTCCTCAGCGTTGTTGGCAAAGTCTATGCACGAGTTGTTCTCGTTCGTCTACAGAAGCTTGCCGAACGTGTCTACCCCGAGTCTCAGTGTGGCTTCCGCACTGAGCGATCGATGGTAGACATGATATTCTCCATCCACCAACTCCAGGAGAAATGCAGAGAACAGAACATGCCCCTGTACGTCGCCTTCATCAACCTCACCAAAGCGTTCAATCTGGTCAGCAGAGAGGGCCTTTTCAAGATCCTGTCAAAGATAGGATGTCCACCAAAGTTGCAAAGCCTCATCGAATCGTTTCACACCAACATGCAGGGGATAGTGCAGCACGACGGCAACGTTTCAGAGCCATTCAACATACGCAGCAGAGTGAAACGGGGCTGTGTACTTGCGCCAACCCTCTTTGGGATTTTCTTTGCTATGCTCCTGAGGCATGCCTTCAGCACAGCAACAGAGGGAATCTACCTGCACACAAGATCTGACGGCAGGCTTTTCAACCTTGCCCGCCTGAAAGCCAGAACCAAAGTACGTGAGGCTCTAATCAGAGACATGCTGTTCGCAGACGACGCTGCAGTCGCAACCCACACACAGCAGGAGCTTCAGACCCTGATGGACCGCTTCTCCCAGGCATGCAAGGACTTCGGGCTTACTATCAGCCTGAAGAAGACTAACGTCTTGGCGCAAGGCACGGAAGCACCACCAACCATCACCATCGATGACTACGAGCTAGAGGTCGTGAATCAGTTCACGTACCTGGGGTCCACGATCAGCAACAACCTCTCCCTTGATACAGAGATCAACAAGAGGATTGGAAAATCAGCCTTCACACTCGCTCGCCTCACCACACGAGTGTGGGAGAATCCCAAACTCTCTGTCAAGACGAAGATGGCAGTGTACAACGCCTGCGTCATCAGCACACTGCTCTATGGGAGTGAGACGTGGACAACATATGCCCGGCAGGAAAAGAGACTGAACTCCTTCCACTTGCGCTGCATTCGCCACATCCTGGACATATCCTGGCAGGACAAAGTGCCCAACACAGAAGTTCTGTCCCGCGCTGGCCTTCCCTCCATGTTCACTCTACTCAGGCAGCGCAGGCTCCGCTGGCTAGGCCACGTTCACCGTATGGAGGATGGCAGAATCCCCAAAGACGTCCTCTACAGAGAACTGGCGACTGGCAGGAGAGACGTTGGCCGCCCACAGCTGCGCTTTAGAGAAGTCTGCAAGAGAGACATGAAGGCCCTGGAGATCAACACAGAGCGCTGGGAGGACCTTGCAACGGACCGCTCCAAATGGAGAGGCACCCTGACCAGACAGCTCAAGGCGGGTGAAGAGAGACTGACTGCTGCAGCAGATGAAAAAAGGACCCGCAGGAAGAACCGCCACAGACCCAGCAGCAC
Source organism: Pholidichthys leucotaenia (assembly GCA_020510985.1). Classification (NCBI taxonomy): domain Eukaryota; kingdom Metazoa; phylum Chordata; class Actinopteri; order Cichliformes; family Pholidichthyidae; genus Pholidichthys; species Pholidichthys leucotaenia. The sequence continues at coordinate 442,080,491 of CM035837.1, read as the reverse complement.
GGAGACCACCCACAAGTGTGACCTGTGTGAGAGGGACTGCCATTCGCACATCGGCCTGTTCAGCCACAGGTGGTGCTGTTCCAGCAGAGTAGACGTTTAGGATTCTCTTCCATGGTCATCATAGACCGACGGAGGCCGACGAACTAGTAATTTGGAATGGTAAATTGTTGCTACTCCTCCTCCACGACCAGAACTTCTGGGATTTTGTTTAAATAAAACAACAGTTTAAATAACACTTTAAATAACCAGAGGGAGTTGTTTCATTTAAACCAACATAATCCTCTTGCCTGGACCAAGTCTCTGTAAGGGATACTAAATCAATCTGATGATCAATTAACAGATCATGGACTAGCAGAGACTTGGGAGTTAGAGACCTAATATTTAACAAACCACATTTAATTTTTAAATTATGAGGAGGAACAGAGGCCAAGTCATTAAATTTAGAGACTTCATGTTTAATTTGAGTTTTACCAACTTTTTGCTTAATCACTTTGGGATGCTTATATATTATATTTTTATTTACTTTGGAGGGAGCAGACAATGATTCTCTGATGGGGGAGACAGGGGCTAATTTGAGGGGTGGCGGATGAAGAGTTGCTGCAGAGAGGCATGTAAGACTGCGACTCTGCTTCCTGGTCCCAACTCTGAGTTGTCAAGGTTTTGGAAATTTGGATAAAAATGATGCCAGATTGTTAGATAAAAGAGATGCACCATCCAAAGTGGGATGGATGTTGTAAGACCAGGTTTCCCCCAAAATGAGTTCCAACTGTCTATGTAGCCCACATTGTTTGCAGGACACCACACAGACAGCCAACGGCTGAAGGATGACAAGCGGCTAAACATGTCATCACTGGTCAGATTGGGGAGGGGCCCAGAGAATACTACAGAGGCAGACATTGTTTTGGCAAAGTCACACACCGATTGGGCGGCACGGTGGCACAGTGGTTAGCAATGCAGCAGCACAGCAACTCACCCTTGGCCATGGGATCCCTGGTTCGATCCCAGCCCCTGACCAGCAGTGATCTGTGAGGAGTTTGCATGTTCTCCCCATGTCTGCGTGGGTTTACTCTGGGAGTTCTCCGGTTTCCTCCCACAAGCCAAAAACATGCAGGTGATGTTAATTGGCGACTCTAAAAGTGTCCCTAGGTGTGAATGTGTGTGTGAATGGTAAAGGGATAGCGCCGTACCGTGGCTGCTTCATCCATCCAGGTGGATGCCCTCAATTTCCCCTCTGGGGATCAATAAAGTATACAAAATAAAAAAAATTTTAAAAAAAGTTTTGTAACTTCCGACTGCCGGAGTCGGATGTTGTTAATGCCGGCATGGATAACAATTGTGGAGAATTTACAAATCAGATCCTGGGTTTACAAATCAGGATTTACAAATTAGATCCTGATTCATTTTAGCTCATTTTAGTGAAATATTAAAGACAGAAACGCTGTTAAAATTGATTCTTCTTCTTCATCCATGAATCTTCTCTGTGGTCTTCCTCTTTTCCTCCTTCCTGGCAGCTCCATCGTCATCATCCTTTGTCCAATATATCCACTATCCCTCCTCTGCACATGTCCAAACCATCTCAGCCTTGCCTCCCTTACTTTGTATCCAAACCGCTCAACCTGAGTTGTCCCTCTGATATTCTCATTTCTAGTCTTGTCCCTTTTAGTCACTCCCAATGAGAATCTTAGCATCTTCAACTTTGCCACTTCCAGTTCTGCCTGCAGTCTTTTTGTCGGCGCCACAGTCTCCAAACCATACATCATAGCTGGTCTCGCTACCGTCTTGTAAATCTTCCCTTTCATTCTAGCTGCTATCCTTCTGTCACAAATCACTCCTGACACTCTTCTCCACCCACTCTGCACTCTCTTCTTCACCTCTCTTGTGCATTTTCCATTGCTTTGGATGGTTGACCCCAAGTATTTAAACTCATCTACTTTCACTACCTCTACTCCTTCCATCTTCACCGTTACACCTGCCTCAATCTCATTCACACTCATGTATTCTGTCTTGCTTCTACTGATTTTCATTCCTCTTTTCTCCAGAGCATACCTCCACCTCCCCTTGTTCTCTTCCACCTGCTCCCTACTCTCACTACAGATCACAATGTTGTCTGCAAACATCATGGTCCTGCCTGACCTTGTCTATCAGCCTGTCCATCACCATGATGAACAGCTGATAAGTGATCATTTTCATTACTCAAATGATAATTTTAACTATCCCCCCCATGACCCAAACTCACCTTTAGGGTCTGTTCAGTGTTGTCAAACAGGGTCTGAAAGCAGGGACCAGTGGGGTCGGCCTGAGGACCACAGACAACAGGCTTAGAAATCATTTAAAATGCAGAGATACAGATTAAAAAAAAAAAATAATAATAATAATGTTTAAGGTTACAGAGATGTTAAAATAGGTTCTAAATTTTATAATAGTCTTTTTCAGCAAAGTTCTCTTTATTTTATAATTTGAATGTTACAATGTCCCGCCTGTTTTGTCAGAAAGCTTCTTCATTTTTCACCTGAATTTGTTTAACTTTCATATTTGTCCAAAATTTATATTTAATCATTTAATTTTATCATCAGTAATTTTAGTGCAGGGTTGACCTGGTTCTTATACGACGAGAACTGGTTAGAAAAATTCAAAGAATGAACATGAGCCATTCTGATAAACCATCTCCATGACAACCAGTTACCACAGAAACAGAAGCATTTAACCCTCCAACATCAGCTGATATCAGACATTAAACACTTTAAAACAGCTGATTATGAACATCTTCAATCAGTTTAACATTTTGGTTCTGATTTCTGACCTTGGAGAACTCCACTTTCAGCAGATCTGAGTTCTGCTGATCCGAGGAACGGATGAGATGAAGACAACCGTTCTGTCCATCTGAAGAATAAAAAATAATAGCAAAACCATGAAGTTCCTTAAAATAATAACAGCAGAATCATGAAGTTTCTTAAAATATTAACAACAGAACCATGACGTTCCTTATGTTCCCACTGAAATTCTCTGTTCTAACGTTTCAGAGTTTCAGCAGAGGTTCTGACCCAAATCACATTTAAACAGACCAGAACCTCCATTACCCAGCAGACAGATCCAGAACGTTGTCACATGTTAAAGTAGAAACGGAACATTACCGGGTAGATCACAGTAGTCCAGGCCGATGCGTCTCAGGTAGGAAGTGACGCTCAGGTCAAAACTTCGTTTCTTTCCTTCGGCGCCAAGCTGACAGACACTGAAGGACAGAAGAGTTTTCTCCTCCTCCTCCTGACGGGTCAACTCCAACAGAACCTGGAACCAAGACAGAACCGATCTGTTAGGGTTAGTCACCTGGATCACATAAACGGGTCAGCTCCAACAGAACCAGAACATACCACAGAACTCTCTCTTACAGATAGACCTCGGCTGATATAGATAACACAGGGTTACAAAAATAAATTTTTTGTAAGTTGTCTGTGTTTTTTCAACTGATTTAAAGTAGAACTGAACTGAACGGCATTGAACGGCACTGGGTGATAGTACATACAATTATAAAGATAATTTATCATTGGCACCCCCTCCACAAATCCCGGAATCTTGGAGAAAATCGCGATTTTGAATTTCCCGCCCTGAAAAATCAGACAAATCCGCCGAAGTGCAGCCGGAGTTCCGCGTGACGTCACGAGTGTGACACAGTCCTCCATGTTTACCATTGCGAGCACATCGACACTGGTTGTTTTTGGTGCATTTTGTCGTGATAGTCGACTACAAAACACTTCCCACACCTGGGAAGATCTGTTCAGTGGCCAAGGAAAGCTGTCATGGCGACGAAAGAAAAGAAAGGGGGAGGAAAAGCGACCGGGAAGCGATGCGTTTCTAGATATACAGTAATAAGTTGGAAAAATGCTGATGGTTTTTTTTCCCCCTTTCTTTTTTATTGTTAATTTTCCTTATCCTGACACCCCAAACATGCCAAAGTAAAGACTCACCATTCTGTATTCAATAAGCGACTCTCCTCCCCATCACTGCTGCGGTCTGAGACGGTGCCGGAATCCCCCGAAAATTCTGGCTCTAATCTGTACGGTTCGATGCCTCCCTCGCTCTCTTCCTGTTCACTTGACACTCCTGCATCCTCCTCTGTCTCGTCACCGATCCTGAATGCCTCTTCACTCTGAAAACTCTGGTGTTCTTGACTGCTGGAACTGCTATCATCTGCCATTGTTGTTTTGATAAGGGTCACACTTGTGACGTCACGCAGCGTCGTCTGCACTACTTCCGGTTTGTTTGGCACTGCCAGCCAGAGGCAAAAGTTTATCGGCTTATAGCTTGGCCATCGCACGGCCTAAAAATTTCTTTTATGTGTTGAAAAATACAATAGGTAATAAGGAATTAATCTGCTATTCTACTTTTTTGGCAAAAAGGTGAGTTCAGTTCTACTTTAAGACAATTTTGCACCGCTGACTCCAAAAATGACATCCGTTTCTCTCCATCAGGTGCTAAGTAAAAACCTGTACTTACTTAGTACTTACTTAGTACTGTGTTTGTACTTACCTTTATATAAAAGTACATGTAAATTGAATGTTACGTTATCATTGTTCAAAATTCAGAGGATTTCAAGACATTAAAAAAGAATTTTGCATCATATAAAGCGAAAATACCTGTACATGTAAACAAAAACGTATAAAACAACATGTGGCCATAATTCAAAAAGTTGACCTGATTGAGCAAAACCAATGTGATTTTTGGATTCAGCACATCAAAACTGTCCCAAATCAGCTAAAAAAAACTTAGACAATAAATCTGGTACCAGTGTAATTAGCTCAGATTTAGCAACAGCAACCGGGACGGCCAGCTTGGATTTGGTTCTGATGTAAATGATGTTCTGACTCGACGAGTGTTCCCTCAGAACTTCACAAAAATCTGACGGATACTGTAACCCGAGTTCACTACAGAACCAACGTTCAGACCGTGATGTATCCATGGTAACAGAGGCTGAAACCAACCTCTCTGACTTCAAATTTGAAGTGAACGTCTGTGAGTTCCTCCACAGCACAATGCTGATGTTCTTCATCTGTAGATTTTTCACTGACGTCTTCGTCTGAATCTGAAAAAAACAACAGGTTTAATGAAAGGAAACAAAGTTGCTGGAAACAGAGAAAAAAAACTTAACACTACTGAGGAGAGGAACCACAGCAAACATCTGAGATCATTTTTTCAGATCTTTGTTGGGTCTGAGGTCAGGACAGAATAACCACTGGGGGGCGGTGTGGTCACCGTTCAGCTGATCTGGGAGGCACCACTACACTGCTTAAGTTTTCTGACTGCTACATATTTAAGAGCTTTGTTACTATGACAACATGAAGACAAACTGATGACAGAATCAGTGACTAAAGAAGAACCTTCAGCACATGAAGAACATTAAAACAGATCTTATCACCAGAACTCTGGTCTGACTCTCGGTCTCCAAATTTACCCATTTCTATGGTTTCCAGGAGGGTGGGGTGAAGGGGTAAAGGTCGTGGTCGGGCCTCAGTCAGTGACAGCACCTGAAACATTTAAATCCGGTCACATGATTGCTGAGGTACAACCCACCCACACACACACCTGGACCTCCTCACCTTCTCTGTGGGGGTGGATGTGGGAGAGTCCATGTTGGGAAGAGGGATGCTGTCCACCAGTTGGAGAACATTCTGGATCTTCTGATCAGAGATCTTGACGTGAAGTAGTGGCAGCTCACCGCACACTTTAAACCTGAAACATCAAACTAGACTGTCAATGATGGAGAAATGTGGACAGACGGAGGGATGGACTGATGGAGGGAGGAACGGATGGCCGGACAGATGGATGGATGGATGACAGACATCATGCTATCAAACTAGTTCCTTTCAGTTTCACCGCAACAAGCTAAAAGTGTCAAAAATACACCTGATCTCAGTAGGAGACCCACCTGGGCATCCTGGAGTCCTTGTCCACCATACACTTGGCCAGACGCAGCGTGACGTCCATGGGTTGGAGGATGTGTTGGACTGAAGACACCTGAAGACGAGCTTTCTTCCAGGACTCACCTGAGAACAGGGAACAGCTGCAGGTTATTGGTCCGGTCTGGGGCTGTAGTGGGTTGGGTGTGGTGTGATGGTGCCGTCGTTGAGCTGGAGGTTGTAGGTGTGGACCTGACCTGTTATAGAGAACCTGAACCCGTCTCCATGGTGATTGTGTAGGTTAACATGGGGTGTGTATGTGGTTAGGTTGTGCTGTAGGTGTGTACCTGACTTGCTGTAGAGAACCTGAACCCGTCTCAGCTCCACGTTGAATCTGTCATAGGCCCGGTCCATGATCTCCTCCAGAGAGGAAAATGAGGATGAAGACGAGGACAGAGATGCCTGATCAACACTGTTTAACTGGAGACAATGGCACAACTGTGACTACACAACCAAATCCAACATTCATTAATCAATTTATTATTTCCACATTTAAACTGAACTGTAACAGTGGTCAAGTAACCAATCACAGACAGTTTTAGTGTCTGAACGTCAAACACCCAACCAGAACTTCACCTGAAGAACCGATGACCAAACAAGTATTAAAACTGACCTGGAAGCTGCCAAAATCCACGATAATGAGGTCAGAGGTGTTGCTATATAAACCAGACTTTGGAACCACTAGGTAGGACGGCTTCAGGTCAATCTTCAGGTCCAGAACCTTCCTGGTCTCGATGATGTGGGACAGACCTGTAGAGGCCAGAACCACTAAAGTGTTTGAACAGACAGTCCTGATGGACTGAAGATCCCCAGTTCTGCTCTGAGTTCAGATCTAGGGATATGTGACATTCCTACAGCTACAGGTGTAGGTACAGTTCCAACCCACCTGTGGCAGTTTTCTCTTTGATCTCCTCCAGTTTGGAGAGGGTGGCAGAGGTCAGAACTTCCAGATCGACTCCTTTCTCCATCTTGAAGAACTCCACCACACTGTTGACCGTCAGCTGTAAAACACAAAGTTCAACTGTCCCAAAACCAGAAGATCAACCTGAAACACAAAGACTGAAGCCTGATTAATAAAGTTAGTTTACAGCATCATAGATGATCTCCACTGCCTGGGACTGGACTCTCAGCAGCTGGTCTCCAGAACTCTCAGCGGGATTCACCTCAAAAACCACATCCAGCAGAGATGAGGACGAGTCCCCCATGGAGGTGATAAGAGAGGGGACGTCCCCCTGCTGCTGGAGACCAGTAACAAACCAGTGTTGCAAGGACACCTCCACCCTGGTTGAAGGACAGAGGTCAGAGGAGTCAATAAGACGGTACCATACCTCTGATATAGTATTATGGAGACTGCCACAACCAAATATGGGCAACAGACCACTGACTTCCTGATACTACAACAGACATAGGTTGGTACTGGAAGAACTCAGAAGGTCTGGCTATTGTGGTCATCATCAGGACTTCATAGATCACCTGATGGCCTGGGCCCCAGGTCTCTGGGAGATTTTGGTGCTCAGGTCGATCATCTGGACCTTCAGGATTTCAGGGACATCGGGTCGTTCTCGGATCGTCACTGAAGTTCTGAGAAGCTTGAAGTTAACGACCATGGCCACATACTGGAAAACAAGAGTTAATTTATGGATGGATCAGAACAGTTCTAACAGCAGCTCTAACAATGGCTCGCTATTAAAAACTCTGGTTCTATCAAAACAAAGGAGTCAGATATTAGACACGTCTATTTCTAATAGAAATGAAACATCTGTAACAGAAATTAAACACGTGTGTCTCCAATAAAATCTAACCAGAAGTCTTTGGTCATTAATCTGATTTCATAACCTTATCTTCACCCATTTCTACCTGTTTAGGTAAAGTCAGGTTTTGGGAGCTTCCACTGTAGCCAATGGCCGTGTACAATTTCTCTTTCTCCTCAGGAGTCATCAGCTGATCTAGACCAGATCCTGGACAGGAGGGACAGGTTCAGGTTCCGGGACCAGGAAACTCTGGAGGAATGTTTTAGACTTCAGATTAATCTGACAATCACTCACCCTCTGACTCCATGCTCTCCTCCACCTCCTGCTCCTCCTTCTTAGTTTTCCTCCCAAACCAGCCACTGAAGAACCCTCTTCCCTGTTTCTGTCCTCCGGACTTCTTCAGCTTCTGTCCAGACCGGATCACCTGGAGGAGGGATCAGGAGAGTATCAGTGGACCTGGTCCTGATATCAGCTTCCCCAGAACAGGTATAGAACATCCAGTAACCATGATCCAAACAGGATAGGATAGGACAGGATGTCCATCAGGACTTTACCTCCATCTGGGCCTGCTGTCGGACCAGGGTGATGTTAAACACATCCAGAACTTTCTCCAAGTCCTGGAGGACAGACAATACAGAATCAGGATTACCCTTAGTAAAAGGATCAATGAGATATTTGGAGTTGTCCTTTGATTTGTTTGGAGGTTTTGGGTCTGTTCTGCTCCTATTTGAGATATACTGTATATAAATAGTATTTATAGGCTCCTTTTGCTGTATAATAACTAACTACTTTATTTAAGTTATGCTGAACTTCCCAGTAGAATGGGGGAGGGAGCTGAGGGGATATGAAGAGGTTGGAGTTGGGGGGAGGGGTCTTGGGGGTATTTCTTCTATCAGACCACTGTAAAAGAAATAATCACATCATGGACTGGGACAATGTCAAAATCATTGGATCGGAGAGTAACAAACACGTTTTTTGTTTTTTCTTATTTCAGACAAGAACTAAAAGGAGATGTTTTTACCATTACATGTTTCAACTGGCAACTGCAGTCTTCTTTAGAAGTTTCAGTTGATTGCTGTGAAGTGCCATTTAGCTGTTTTTCCTAGGCTGGGCTGGCCCCACCTAGGAAAAACAGCTAAATGGCACTTCACAGCAATCAACTGACACTTCTAAGGAAGACTGAAGTTGCCAGTCGAAACATGTAAATGGTAAAAACATCTCCTTTTTGTTCTTATCTGAAATGATAATATAGTGAATTTTTAATATTTCATAACAATGAAATAATAATGAAAATATTAGTTTTCTGATAAACAGAAAACTAATATTTCTTGATGTGGTTTACCTGAATTTGCTGCTCAGTCTCCTGGCTGACTTTATTCTGGTTCAGTAGTCTGGTTTTGTAGGCAGTCTTGTAGGCCTTCAGTGTCTCCCGGTGCTGTCGGATGTTGGACCAGGACCACATTCGGCTGCAGCGGCGAATGTGGACCTCCAGAATGCTGGTGAAGGCGTACCTCCACCTGACAGAGGACATGGCAGTCAGAGACCAGGACAGAGATGGATACAGAGGACAGAATGATCAGAGACAGTGAGATCTGGTGGACTTTGGGCAGTTTCTGAACTTTCCTGATCCAATTTTCCTGGTACTGACCAGAGTTTAGCATTTCCGTGGGCGGGGACCTCAGGCCTGAACTTCCTGTAGGGGTTATTCTTCACCATCTGGTCTATGGATTCCAGCAGCTCAACCATGGTCAGGTACTGAGGAGGACAGAGAGGACATCAGGAGACTGGGTTAGCGTTAGCTTAACCTGAACCTTAACCCACCAAGGATCATGGTTAAAAACCCTTACCCAGATTCACCAGGGTCAGGTACTGAGGGGTACAGAGCGGTTAGAGTTAGTTTAACCTCAACGTTAACCTCCAGCATTACCCTCAACCTTAACCCTGATCCACCAAGGTCAGGTACCGAGGGGCACCGATAGGTTGAAGTTAGTTTAACCTCAACATATTAACTAACCAACCTGTGGTCTGGTGACCTCGATGCAGATGTTCTGGACCTCCAGCTGCAGTTGGGCCTTTGGAGTTTTCAACTCCTGCTCAGCATTTGGGTTGATGCAGATTTTAGCAGAAGCACAGATCGGCTTGAAAACTTGAAATATAAAAAAATAAGTTTATAGTATTCATCACAGATGATATTAATATAATAAGATTAAAACAGTAGAAATAACAGTATTATCAAAAAAACTGTATATTTATGTATATAAACTGGGGTGGGGGAAAACTGATGCTTTGTGGTGATGATACTGCATCGATTCAGAGACACAGTATTATGACACTTCATTAGAAATTATTAATATACTGGAGACTACAGACTAAACTGGAAAAAACAGTGAAGCTGTTTTTAAAAAGGCACAGACTAGACTTTTTTTTCCTGAAAACGTTAAGCTCGTTTAATATTAGTAAGAAGTTTCTCAATGTCTTCTATCAGGGAATCACAGCTAGTGCCTTGTTTTATGCTGTGCTCTGTTGGGGGGGGGGGGGTGGTATTGAGGTGGATTAAAATAGGATATCAACAAGTTGATAAAGAAGGCCGGCTGTGTGATTGGCCTTACTCTGGACTCTTGAGGTATAATGGAGAAGAGAATGCGGTCCAAATTGAAGATTGTGTTGCAACTTGAAAGTCATCCTTTTCATCATGTTTTAAATGAATGTCGCAGTTCTCTTTGTGAGAGACTGTTGATGCCTCGGTGCACCACAGAAAGACTGAGGAGGTCTTTTGTTGCTGGAGCAATTAGATTTTATAATAAGTATTTGTAGGGGGGGTATTGCATCTTATTCTTATATTACCATATGTATTTGTTTCTGTCTTTAAATGTTGTGTTGCTATGAATGTGTTGTGAATGTTGGTTTTGAACTGGTGGTAAGTGAATTTCCCCCTGTGGGATTAATAACGTTATCTTTCCTAAATGTTACAAATACAAACTTACTGTATGTATCAGAGTAATTAAAACCATTTGAGTTTTCAGTCCCTCAGATGGTGCTGGGGTGGTTGAACAGTTCATGGCAGTTAATCAGTATAACTAAGGTAGCTCACTGTGGTGGTGGTAAACCAGTTTGTATATGTTAACTAGCATAACTAGTACAACTCACTGCAGTGGTCATTAACCAGTTTGTGGTAGTTAACCAGAATAACTAATACAACTCATTGAAGTGGTAATTGACCAGTTTGTGGTAGTTAACCAGTACAACTAGTATAACTCACTGCAGTAGTAGTTAACCCCTATAACTAGTATAACTCACTGTAGTAGTAGTTAACCAGTTTGTGGTAGTTAACTGGTATAACTAGTATAACTCACTGTAGTGGTAGTTAACCCCTATAACTAGTATACCTCATTGTAGTGATAGTTAACCAGTTTGTTGTAGTTAACTAGTATAACTCACTGTAGTGGTAGTTAACCAGTATAACTAGTATAACTCACTGTAGTAGTAGTTAACCCCTATAACTAGTATACCTCATTGTAGTGATAGTTAACCAGTTTGTTGTAGCTAACTAGTATAACTCACTGTAGTCGTAGTTAACCAGTATAACTAGTTATAACTCACTGTAGTAATAGTTAACCAGTTTGTTGTAGTTAACCAGTATAACTCACTGTAGTAGCAGTTAACCAGTTTGTGGTAGTTAACTGGTATACCTAGTATAACTCACTGCAGTGGTCATTAACCAGTTTGTGGTAGTTAACCAGAATAACTAATACAACTCATTGAAGTGGTAATTGACCAGTTTGTGGTAGTTAACCCCTATAACTAATATAACTCATTGTAGTGATAGTTAACCAGTTTGTTGTAGTTAACTAGTATAACTCACTGTAGTGGTAGTTAACCCCTATAACTAGTATACCTCATTGTAGTGATAGTTAACCAGTTTGTTGTAGTTAACTAGTATAACTCACTGTAGTGGTAGTTAACCAGTATAACTAGTATAACTCACTGTAGTAGTAGTTAACCCCTATAACTAGTATAACTCATTGTAGTGATAGTTAACCAGTTTGTTGTAGCTAACTAGTATAACTCACTGTAGTCGTAGTTAACCAGTATAACTAGTTATAACTCACTGTAGTAATAGTTAACCAGTTTGTTGTAGTTAACCAGTATAACTCACTGTTGTAGCAGTTAACCAGTTTGTGGTAGTTAACTGGTATACCTAGTATAACTCACTGCAGTGGTCATTAACCAGTTTGTGGTAGTTAACCAGAATAACTAATACAACTCATTGAAGTGGTAATTGACCAGTTTGTGGTAGTTAACCCCTATAACTAATATAACTCATTGTAGTGATAGTTAACCAGTTTGTTGTAGTTAACTAGTATACTGCTATTCCCACTGTAGTAGCAGTTAACCAGTTTGTGGTAGTTAACTGGTATAGCTAGTGTAACTCACTGTAGTGATAATTAACCAGCTTAGTGTAGTTAACTAGCATAACTAGTATAACTCACTGTAGTGGCAATTAACCAGTTTGTGGTAGTTAACTAGTATAACTACTATAACTCACTGTAGTGGTAGTTAACCAGTTGCTGGTTCTTGGTGCTGATTCCCGACTTCAGCTGCTCCTGTAGAGACAAACCAGACTGTATGAATTCTGTGGGAACTTAATAAGTTATTAAACATCTAGGGCCATATTTTGACAGTCACACTTCATGCCTTATGGCAGTGCTTTAGTGCTGTTTTTATGCTAATGCCATTTAATTCCCAGTAGTCTGCTTTGCACTGCAAGAAGGAGGCTCATTTCAAAGAGGTGTAGCACCAGCAGAATCTCAGCACATCAGTACTTTGGTGCATTTTATGACAACACTATCATCAGAAGCACATTGTTAATGCTATTTCAATGGTGAATTTTGAAATCACACAGCTCCTACTGACGGGAGCACATGAGGAAACACAGCATGCGCTGGGATTTTCTGTTATTTTAATCGACAGTTGTAACAATTACAATGTAATCACCTGTCATATTAATTATAATATGATGATACATTTAATAGTTTTTATTCAATCTTCATTTTCAACCAGAGTGGTGGCCTAGAGGTAGAGCATCCGCCCCACAACTGGGAGGTTGTGGATTCAAGTCCCAGCTGGGTCATACCAAAGACCATATAAAAATAGTACTTCTTTCCTTCTAGCTTGATGCTCAGCAAAAATAGAATGGAGGAAGGAAAGTTGGTCACCCAGCCACAGGGAGTGCACAAGCCAGTGTCCCTGTGCCGGTCCCAAGCCCGGATAAATGGGCCGGGTTGCATCAGGAAGGGCAGCCGGTGTAAAAATCCTTGCCAAATCAACATGTGGATCATCACAATATAAAGTGATGATATACTTACTGTGCTGACCCCAAAAGGGAGCAGCCGAAAGAGCAAAAAAAAAACAAACCCAACAACATTCAATCCTCATTTTTTTTCAATTTTAAAGACAGACTTACAGATAGAATATAGTCTTAGAGATTAGGCATTAATGTATTTCTTTTTTTGGGGGGGGGGGGGCAATGAGCGTGAGTGTTTAACTTTTCACCAAATTGTACATTCAAGGCAGTTGTTAAGGCAGGAGGAGCCCCAACTGCTGCAGCCTCTATGATCTAGTCTGGATACAGACTGTGGTTCGGTAGCTGTACTGGGCCGGTGTTTAAGCATCGCCATTTCTCCCCAAGATGAACAAAGGCGGCGGTGGAACCGTCAGTGTGAAGATCTTAAACTACAAACCTCCATGCTGTGACAAAATATTCTGTCCACATTGTTACGGCCCCTTGGGTCCTATAGGGGGTGCTGTGCTCTAGCTTGATGTCAGTGATTGATTGCCAAGCAGGATCACCTGTGGCGTCTAGGTGACCCAGGGCATTTAATCCTTCTTGGACTCAGCATGTAGGCCATTTCATTCGGGTTGCTCCATCACATTACTGGGGGCTGGAGACCAGGCCTCGCACCTCTTCTCCCCTCTAACCTCTGTTTGTGCTTTTTCCCCTACAGGCAATCCCCTGTCCCGGTTTGGCTTGGGTTGTTTGACTGAGTTAAATAGGTTTTGCACTGCTCAACACCATTACACCATATTCTACACTCACTCACACCTTACACTACTGATGAAACACTTACACTCTGTAAATACTTCAGTTATGCATTTTCATAATCTGGTTTAATTTGGTTTAATAAAGTTGTGTTTAATTTCAACTCGGTGCGTCGTTCTTTTTGTTGTGGCCCTTGAGCCAGGTCATAACAAATGGGGGCTCGTCCATTAAGTTTAAAATAAAAAGTAACAAATTAAAAGAGAGCTTGTATTAAATAGAGGCTCATTTAAATTTGGATCATTCAGAGTTAATTGTTTGTAGTGGGTATGGTGATTGCACAATAATTGGCTCAGTGATTTCAGCTGTGGGTGCTTCAACAGCGTGATGTGGGCATACCATGTGCTTGGGAGCTGCTGAGGTTCCGGCATTGTAGTGGAGTTTTTTTTTTTGACAGAGGGTAAGTGTTATACTGTCTATCACGTATTCAGAGGTTTCTCCGCTAGGCTGAAGAAACACTTCCCCTTTGTGTTGTGTTTGTTGTTTTTGTAGTGCTGTGCGGAATGGTTAGTGTTAGTTGTCTATGACAACTATCTTGGGGGCACATCCTCAGTCTGTGTGGTGATTCATTGATTCGCTGTCAGATGTTAGGTTTCAGTGCTTAATACACCCACCGCGAACCACATGAAGACTAGGTGGAGTTTTAGCTAGCTTCTTGGTTAGGCAGTTAGGGGGAAATCCTCTGGGGCATTGTGATAGCCTTTATGTGTGTGTGGCGCATATTTGTAATTTGGCATTATGGCATCATTATTCGGGTTTTTTGATGCGCCTTCGGCAGCGTTTTTGAATAGCTGTAAAAAGGATCAGCTGTTCAAAATAGTGAGCCATTATGACATTATTGTCTCAGAAAAAATGTGCAAAGCTGAGGTAAAAGAGGTGGTTTTATCAGCTTGAACTGAACAAGGGGTGCTAAGTAAAAGTGAAGTTGGTGTGGATGTGCCTTGTTCTGTGTCTGTGCCAGGGATTGTGCAGGCGGCTGGCTTGACTTTTGAGCAACAGAAGGAGTTACTGGCTATGCAGCATGAACAAGAACAATTACGGCTGAGGACAGACATGGAAAAACATCTGGAATTGGAGAGGATTCGTCAGGACACAGAGAAAATTAAGTTAGATCTGGAGCACACTAGGCTGCAGTTGATCTGTGAGGTTAAAATTTCTCCGGGTGGTGAATCTGTATCTAGGAGTGTGGATGTGGCTGCACGGTTGCGTTTGGTTCCTAAATTTAACGAGCTTGATCCAGACTTTTTTCCCCTCACTCTCTTTGAGCAGGTAACTGAGGTACAGAAATGGCCTGGTAATGATAAGGTTCTCCTGCTACTGCGCATTTTTACAGGGAGGGTACAGGAGGCGTTTTCAGCCATTTCCTCAGAGGGTGATTTAAGTTATGCTAAAGTAAAATCTACTGTGCTTAAAGCATATGAATTGGTTCCGGAGGCGTATCGTCAAAAATTTAGATGGTGGGTATAAGGGGCCAAACAGACAAATGTTGAGTTTGTGCACGATTTATGGTCACATTTTACGTGGTGGCGTTCAGCCGTAAAAGCGGATGATCGTAATAGTCTCTGAGTTTATAGAGTTTAAAAACTCTGTTCCTCTGTGAATCATCATCATCATCACAGCAGTCTGTCGGGGGCGACAATGACTGTTTCATTTAGGTCTGATCAGCTTCCTCCATGCAGCTCTGTCCTTTGCCCTCCGCTGCCAGGAGCTCCTGACCTTGTTAACCTGGGCGACGTCCGAGCCAGTGTGAGTTGCTTTCTGACTGACCATTTCATGAAACTGCTTGCAAAGTATTTGAGTACGGCTAGCTTTTGCTGGACTAGCGGCACATTCTTGGCAGATAGAGGTATTATCAGTGGCAAGGATAGGCCAAGACAAACTGACTCCAGTATCTGTTGCAGTGACTGACCAGATGATAGGTTTGTTTATCTCTGCTCTTTGTGTAGTGCATGACACGATGCACCGACTGGCAAAAGTCCACCACAGACCTTGTGACAGATGTGCTTATCTGCCAGGATGTCCAGTCTCACCCCATATAACTGGGAGTGGTCCACCACAGACCTGTGACAGATACTGTTTTTAGTTCTGCCAGGATGCCCAGTTTCACCCTCCAAACCCTAGGAAGGGCGGGGTTGCCGGTTGAGTCGCCGACGGCTCGACCCATGAGACAGGTAGTACTGGTTTTCATGGTTATCCGGTAGCAAGCAAACCAATACCTGACCTGACAGCCAGCCATTGGCTGCAAATAAGATAAGATAAGATAAGATAAGCCTTTATTAGTCCCACAACGGGGAAATTCCAGGATTGCAACAGCACAGGGATAGCAACACTCAGAGCAACAATCAGAAGGCAAGAAAAAACAAGCAAGCAAGAGCAGCTAATATACATATGTACATATTACTATAAAATATATATATACACACACACACACACAGACACACAGTGCAGAGCATTGTAGCTGGATGGAATAAATATATGAATATATGAACACACAGTGCAGAGCATTGTAGCTAGATGGAATAAATATGTAAATATATAAACACCCACAGTATGGAGCATTGCAGCTAGGTGGAATAAATATGCAAGTATATAAACACACACAGTGCGGAGCAATGTAGCTAGATGGAATAATATGTAGATATATAAAAACACAGTGCGGAGCATTGTAGCTAGATGGAATAAATATATAGATATATAAATATAAACACACCCAGTGCAGAGCATTGTAGCTAGATGGAATAAATATGTAAATATATAAACACACACAGTGCAGAGCATTGTTGCTAGGTGGGATGAAACAGCATAACCGTCTATTTAGTTATCCTACATGGTATGATTATGTGCCCATACATATTCTCACCCTCCATAGCGACCGGTATGTTCCTAGCTGTATGCCGGAGAGGACCATTGTGTAAGTCTATTGCATCTTTTGCATTCAAAAAAAAAAAAAAAAAAAAAAAAAAAAAAAAAAACTATTAGTTTGTTACGTCTTTTTGCTATCTCTGCGAGCAGCCCTGCTTAGGTTGTACAGTCTGACAGCCGTTGGTAGGAAGGACCTACGAAACCTCTCGGTTGTGCACCTGGGATGATGTAGTCTGCTGCTAAATGAGCTCCTCAGTGCATCCAGTATGTCCTGCATAGGGTGGAACTCGGACTCCAGCAGAGATGACAGTTTAGCCACCGTCCTTCTCTCTCCTATCTCCTCCATCGGATCAAGGCGTTGCCCCAGGACAGAGCTAGCTTTCTTAATCAGTTTGTTCAGTCTCTTCCTATCGGCTGCAGTAATGCCACTGCCCCAGCAGACCACTCCAAAAGTGATGGCTGATGCCACCACCGTGTCATAGAATGACTTCAGCAGCGCCCCTTGTACACCAAAAGACCTGAGTCTCCTCAGCAGGAACAGCCTGCGCTGTCCCTTCTTGTAGAGTGCGTCAGTATTGTGTGACCAGTCTAGTTTATTGTTCAGATGAATACCCAGGTACTTGTAGGATGTCACCATCTCGATGTCTGTTCCCTGTATATTTACTGGTGCTGTGAGGGGCTGCCCATGCCTGCGGCAGTCCACCACCAGCTCCTTAGTTTTCCTCGCGTTGATCTGGAGGCAGTTCCGATGGCACCAGTCCACAAAGTCCTGGATAAGCCCTCTGTACTCAGCTTCATCTCCGCTGGAGATGAGACCAACGATCGCAGAGTCATCAGAGAACTTCTGTAGATGGCAATGTGTTGTGTTGTGTGAGAAGTCCGCAGTATAAAGAGTGAACAAGAAGGGAGCCAGCACCGTTCCCTGGGGGGCCCCCGTGCTACTGATGATCGTGTCGGAAACACAGTCCCGGGTTCTCACAAACTGAGGCCGGTTCGTGAGGTAGTCCAGGATCCATGATGACAGGTGCTGGTCCACCCCTGCGTGCAGCAGCTTGTCCTTCAGGATCATCGGTTGGATGGTGTTGAAAGCACTGGAGAAGTCAAAGAACATGATCCTCACCATATTCCCGGGCTTCTCCAGGTGGGACAGAGAACGGTGAAGGAGGAAGATCACCGCATCCTCCACCCCAATGCCATGCTGGTAGGCGAACTGGAGTGGATCCATCGCTGGTTCCACCAGGGGGCGGAGATGAGCAAGGAGCAGTCTCTCCAGGGTCTTCATCAAGTGGGACGTCAAGGCCACCGGTCTGAAGCTGTTCAGGTCTTTGGGGTGGGAAGTTTTTGGTACAGGTACCACACAAGATGTTTTCCACAGCTGAGGTACCCTCCCCAGTTTCAGGCTCATGTTGAAGATATACGTCACAATCCCACACAGCTGGTCTGCACAGGACTTGAGGAGCTTTGCGCTGATGCCGTCCGGTCCCGACGCCTTCCTCGCCTTGATCTTCCTCAGCTCCGTCCTCACCTGGGTCTTGGTCAGGGTCAGGATGGGGGGCTGTGTGTTGGGAGTGGGGGGGGTGTCGGTGGAGTGGGGAGTGGGTAGCAGGACTTGATTTCTTAGAGGCAGCAGTGGTTGTTGTGCAGACAGGGGGGAGGGCGGTTGGTCAAATCTATTGAAAAACAGATTCAGGTTGTTCGCCCACTCCCTGCCCCCCGTGGCCTGGGGGGAGGTATTCTGGAGCCCCGAGATGGTTTTGAGGTTTCTCCAGACCCCGCTGATGTCGCTCTGTTGCAGCTTGTCCTCCATCTTCTTCCTGAAGCTGTCCTTGCCTTCTCTGATCTTTCTCCTCAGCTCCCTCTGTACGGACTTCAGCATCTCCCTGTTCCCCGACCTGAAGATCCTCTTCTTCTCTCTCAGAAGTGTTTTTATCTCAGGGTTGATCCAGGGTTTGTTGTTTGAGTGACGCCGTATGGTCTTGGTGGGAACGGATTTGTCCACACAGAAGCTGAGGTAGCCCGTGAAGGTGTGAATGAGGCCATCGATGTCCTCACCATGTGGATCGCAGAGCTGCTTCCAGGCAGTGGCTTCAAAACAGTCCTTTAGAGTGTCCATTGTCTCCTCAGACCATAACTCCACAGTGTGCATGGCCGGAGGTTGTCTGTGCACTAGGGGTTTGTACACCGGTCGGAGATGAACCAAGTTGTGATCCGATCTCCCAAGTGGGGGGAGTTGTGATGAGGTGTACGCCTCCTTAGTGTTTGCGTAGAACAAATCCAGTGTTTTATTGTCTCTAGTGTGGCATGTGACATACTGGGTGAAAGTGGGCAGAATGGGAGACAGTGAAACGTGGTTGAAATCGCCTGAGATGAGGAGAAGAGCATCTGGGTGTTCTGTCTGCAGCCTGCTGGTTACTGAATGGATGACGTCACGCGCTGTCCCAGCGTTCGCCATCGGATTTGCATAAACAACAATGCAGATCACGTGTGAGTGTTCTCTCGGGAGATATGTAGGCCTCATGCTAACAGCTAGCAACTCAATGTCTTTGCTGCAGTGTCGTTGTTTAACAGTGATATGTCCCGGTCTGCACCAGTTGTTGTTAACATACATGATCACTCCACCGCCCCTAGTTTTGCCACTCTCTGGTGTTCGGTCAGCTCGTATCGTGTGAAAACCCTCCAGCTCAATGTTAGCATCTGCTGCTAGTTCAGTTAGCCACATCTCAGTAAACAAAAGGAGAGAGCACTCCCGGTAAGTGCTATCATAACGGGAGATAGCCGCTAGCTCATCTAACTTTCCCAGTATCGACCGTACATTTCCCATGACAACAGATGGAAGGGAGGGTCTGTACCTTATATTTTTTGTCCTCCGCCTTACTCCAGCCCGGCAGCCGCGGCGTTTTTGCCTCAGTTCTCTCGGTATGTCGAGTTTTTCCAGTGGGACCGGGTGGTGGTTAAATGCTAGCAGCTCTTCCCTGTTATATCGTATCCTGCTATAAACAGTGGCTCCGTCCACCGGCTCAGGTGGACGGAGCCACCTAAATAGCAGCTTACATAAATGAGTGTGAGGTAGTGAGTGCCCTTAGAGCGGCTGAGCTGGCTGACCATTTCATCCCAACTCATAAGATTAATTTCCCTGATGTACGCTCTGGTAATGAGTGGAAAGGGGTGGATGATAGCAGCCGGAGTCAGCGGGCAAGGAGGGGGAAATTTTAAGTCTTCTCCCTCATGGAGGTTTGCTACTATTTGCAATTACTGATGCAATAAGGGTCACTGGAAAGACCAGTGTCCATTGTTAAAAGGTAGAATGAAGCGGCATGAGTCCTCTCAAGCGCCGGTTATGTCTTGTGCTTCAGTTTCAAGATGGAGCCGGTGTGTGTGGAACATGGAGCGCTGTCAAGTTTTGAGCCATTTATTTTGGACACGTTCGTGTCATTGATAGGTAGTGATGAGCAGGTGTCAATTTAAGTGTTGCGGGATACAGGTGCCAAACACTCGTTTATTGTAGAGTCAGTGCTGCCTTTTTCTGCTGACTTGGAAACTGGTGAATTTGTGCTAATGCAGGGGATGGAGCTGGGATTAGTGCTGGTGCCACACCATAAGATTAAGTTGGAGTGTGAGCTGGTGAATGGCATTGTGCCTGTCAGGGTGCGTCCAGCACTGCCTCTTGAGGGAGTTATGATGGTTTTAGGTAATGACCTTGCTGGCAGTGCTGAGCAGGCGGCTGGGCCGCTGTCTCCGGCAGTGGTGGAGAAGCCGTCTTGTTTGGTGACAACAGATGTGAAGGATCTGGGGCTTTCGGGGATATTTCCAGTGTGTGTTGTAAAACGGGCACAAGCACGTCAGAAAGATGTGGCTAACTGTTCGGGTTCAGGGCCTGTGTGGACAGTGTTACTTTGCCTGAACTTCCTCCTGCGGTTTCACGTGAAGACTGGGCTGAGAGCCGGAAGTCTGATCCCTCTCTGCCTGCATTGTGGACTGACTCTGTGTCAGCTGAGAAAATTAGAGATGTGGCGCATGGTTATTTTGTCCAGGGTGGTTTGCTGGCACGTAAGTGGGTGCCCTGTGATGGAGAGTTTTTGGGAGACCCTGTTTTTCAGGTGGTGGTGCCAAGCAAGTTTTGTAAATCGGTATTAGAAACAGCGCATAATAGCGGTGGTCATTTGGGGGTCAACAAGACTTATGGCAAAGTTTTGCTTTATTTCTTTTGGCTTCATTTGAAGCGCAATGTGGCGGACTTTGTTAAATCGTGTCAAACATGTCAGCTTGTGGGAAACCCATTCAAGTTATTAAGTGCGCATCTCTCTGTCCTGTTCCTGCTATTAGCCAACCATTTGAACATTTGATCACACAGGGTTACAAAAATAATTTTTTTGTAAGTTGTCTGTGTTTTTTCAACTGACTTAAGACAATTTCCCACCGCTGAATCCGAAAATGACATCTGTTTCTCTCGACCAGGTGCTAAGTAAAAACCTGTACTTACTTTGTACTTACTTAGTACTGTGCATGTACTTACCTTTATATAAACGTAAGTACATGTAAATTCAATGCTATGTCAACATTGTTCAAAATCCAGAGAATTTCAAGACATAAAAAAGAATTTTGCATCATATAAAGCGAAAATACCCATACATGTAAACAAAAATGTATAAAAATGTGGCCATAATTCAAAAAGTTGACCTGATTGAGCAAAACCAATGTGACTTTTGGATTCAGCACATCAAAATTATCCTAAATCAGCTAAAAAAACTTAGACAATAAATTTGGTGTTGACCAGTGTAATTGACTGCGTGGGGCCCTTGCCTCCATCCAAGTCTGGGTGTGCCTGTTTGTTGACAGTAATGCGTCAGGTTAGTAGGTATCCTGCTGCATTTCCTTTGCACTCGATTTCTGTGAAATCTGTGGTGAAAGTGTTGACTCAATTTATTTCAATCTTTGGTATTCCGCGAGTGATCCAAAATGCTCAGGGGTCAAATTTCACTTCCCATGTGTTTCAACAGATTTTGAAGCAGCTGGGAGTAAAGCACAATCATGTGTCGGCATACCATCCACAGAGTCAAGGAGCATTGGAGTGCTTTGACCAGATGCTGAAATCTATGTTACTGCTTATTGTGTTGAGCTGGAAAAGGATTGGGAGGAAGGTCTGCCATGCATCATGCTGGCAGCCAGGGAAGTTGTCCAGGAGAGCACAGGATTTAGTCCCAATGAGTTGGTTTTTGGCCATAAAGTTCGTGTGCCTTTAGCGGTCTTGAAGAATAGTTTGGTGGACAAGGAGCCACCTAAAAATCTGGCAGATTATGTTAATGGCTTTCGCCATCAGCTTTATATGGCTGTGGAAATAGCAAGGGTGAATTTGACCGAGCCACAAAGTTAATGAAAAGTCATTATGATCGCCACAGTGAACGCCACCAGTTTAGTCCAGGGGACCAGGGGCCTCATGTACAAAGGGTACTTGTGCACAAAAACATGGTGTACGTCCTTTTCCACGGAAAATTTCAAATGTATCAAAAATGAAATGACCATGGAAATATGCACAGCCCCACGCTAACTTCATGGCTGGCGTACGCACGTTTCTACTGTTACTGATCTGTTGGTGACACTTAGAGGTGATTTTGGGATTCAAGGATTCAAAAATTTTATTGTCAATACATGCAGAACATACAGGAGAATTGAAATGGCGTTCTTCTCTCTCTCTACATTGGTGTGCATTTTATAAAAAGAAGGAAATTAGGCTGGATTAAAAAAAAGAAAAACAAGAACAAACAGTGACAGCAGCAGTCTATGTACAGTCTATATACAGTGATGCAACCCGTGGTGCCAATGGCAGCCAGAAGGTCTTTGGAGACTGATAATGATGTGAAAATGATTGTACACACCAGAGACACATGATGAACAAACATATGTGCAATTAGATGAGTGGATATAAAAGCAAGCGCAAAGAAGTGCAGAAAATGCCTCGAACAACAGAGGATTAAAAGACATTGCAAATCGTGCAGTGAGAAGAGAAAAGGTATTTAGAGACAGAAAATTTTCTGGCTCAGGATGATGACTGGCTTGTCAGCTGGTTTAGGTTTCCATGGGCAGTCCCTGTGAAACTGAGCTGAACAGAGCTACAGCCGCTCTTGGAGTGCGACACGGCGAGAAGCCGTGTGCTGCCAGTCCCAGTGCAGGTGCTGACAACTCTGGGGTTTCTGGAAATGGGCATTCCAGAGGGAGCTGGCAGACCCATTGGAAATTTCCCGGTCAACCCTGAGCCGAGCTATGCCAGCTCTGTGGGATGGCATTATCCAGCTGTCACCCAGGTACATCATATTCCCATACAATGCAGTTGAACAGGTCAACATCAAAGCACAATTTGCAGCGAAAACCAGTTTTCTTAATGATTCTAATGAACACCATTGTTGGGAACAAACTACAAGCTGGCACTGTGTGGATGGGTGGCTTCTTGGTGAGTAAATTCATGTAATTGTCCTAATAACAACCCACCTCATGTGCAACGCACCTGTGCGCCCCACAGATATCACCCTGTCTTCAAGGCTTCATTACAACTCCGTGGTTTGAGTAAGTGACTTCCTTTTTTTGCTGATTAAACTAGTTTCACAGCATCCTACCAAGCCCCAATTGCCTCTGTGTGTACAGTAGTCAATAAACACATGCGTGAAGTTTGAAATGCAACAGTGTCACCCATTCCCTGGTGCACTTCATTCATTTACAATAGTGTGTGTAATCCATGTAAGTTGTATATAACTATAAAGGATGAGATTTGCATTTTGGACATAAAATATCTACTTGTCGAGTCTAATATGATCCACTTTCAACTGACAGGTGATCGTGGCTACCCACTAAATAGGTTCATAATGTCTTCTTTTTCATGACCATTTTCCTTTATTCAACCAGCTGATCCTCCCGACTGGTCACAAATTGATTAATTTATTCATCATTTAAAATAACATTGTATAAAAGATACAACATACACTACCGTTCAAAAGTTTGGGGTCACTTAGAAATTTCCTTATTTTTGAAAGAAAAGCACTTTTTTTCAATGAAGGTAACTTTAAACTAATCAGAAATACACTCTATACATTGCTAATGTGGTAAATGACTATTAGAGCTGCAAATGTCTGGTTTTTGGTGCAATATCTACATAGGTGTATAGAGGCCCATTTCCAGCAACTATCACTCCAGTGTTCTAATGGTACAATGTGTTTGCTCATTGCGTCAGAAGGCTAATGGATGATTAGAAAACCCTTGTCCAATCATGTTAGGTCTGCAATGCTGTAATTGCTGCAAATGGAGGATTCTTTGACGAAAGCAAAGTTTGAAGGAAAAAATTATTATTTCAAATACAAATCATTATTTCTAACCTTGTCAATGTCTTGACTATATTTTCTATTCATTTTACAACTCTTGGTGGTAAATAAGTGTGACTTTTCATGGAAAACACAAAATAATTGTCTGGGTGACCCCAAACCTTTGAACGGTAGTGTACATTTAAAAACAATGCGATGTCACAAGAAAGTGCGCACACTTGTTTCCATTGGGGACCCTACAAGAGATTGCAGCTGGTCTCGTACCTGGAACCTTTTGCTTTGAAATCTGGCAGTTTAACCACTAAAGGCCCTTTTCCACTAGCCTCACTTGGCCCTACACCGCACCACTCAGCCCGCTTTAGGCGCTTTTCTACTAGCCCCAGCACCGGTTAAGCAGGTACTTTTTTCGTACCTGATCCAGGGCAGGGTCTAACCGGGCCGAGTAGGGCTGAGTATGGCTGTGATATGACTTTAAGAGACCAGTCGCCGCTGATTGGTCAGGTTGTAACGTCATGAAAGCGACTTTTTCTGCTGAATTTACTCCACCACCGCCATTTGTAATTGTTCAGCAGTGAACACAGTGCGCCCCTTTAATACGGTATATTATATTAATATACTGTATAATATACTGTACTTATATAATAATATACTCCTAATATTATATATTAGGAGGTGCGCAATTTTCTTTCTATATTAGGCCACGATCGCATCCAGCGCGAGTTGGACGGATCTACTTGAAATGCAGGTGTCCGAGCAGATGGCTTCTCAAGGGCACATCCGTACTGCCAAACAGTGTCGGGAGAAGCTGAAAAAGCTGAAAAGCGATTACCGAGCAGTGAAGGACCACATTGCTCCAAGTTCAGCGGATGGAAGGAGTGGAAGTGGTTTGCTGAGAGACATTGGGCTCCACACGGTCACGGTCACGGCCCTTGGAAACCGTGGATGGTGAGTGTTTATTTGATATTGCGCATCTGTTCGCCACTTGATCCGTTCTATGCCAAGCTCACTGTTTTTAAGAAATAGGAAGGTTGTTAGATTGTGAGTAATTGTTGTTACTGAGGCTCGCGTATTGTTTTGCAGCCAACTGCAGATTCACGCTTGCTCTGTGTTAAGTATTAGCGCGAACAAAACGCTGAATTACGCTTATTGTATTACGGTTAAAAACTTGAGAGTGTTGTGTACATGTTGCACTTTGGTGTTAAGTTTTAAATTGCGTGCATTTTCTTTCTAGAATCGCATTTCATATCACAGGGGTCCACCTCAGTGGAGATGACTGACACAGCGGACTCTCCTGGCGCTGCGTCTGCGTGTGCGTCTGGCTGAGCGCCAGCTGGATCAGCTCCACATCACCAGCTCCATCTGGATCACGTTCAAGTGCCGGTAAGGCACAATAACCACGATTTTTTTTTTTGGTTGAAACAGGTCCAGCAGCGGAAACCAGGGTCGAAAATCCATCCATCCATCCATCTTCTACCGCTTAATCCTTTACAGGTCGCGGGGGGGCTGGAGCCTAACAAGTTATGTACCAAATTGATTAATGCAATTTCCTGTAGCTGCATATTAATTAATTGAAAATGTCTTTTTAAATGTACAAAAAGGTTATTCTTTGGTCTTCACTTATCGGTGTTCCACAACCATTTTCAGGTGTGGTGATTGAAGTGCTGTTGTAATTCCTGTTTTATAAAAACAACTAAAGCTCATGAACTGCAGTTGAAATCAACATGCTTCATTGAAATGCTTTGCGTCAGCTGACTGTATTAACCCATTCAGATTTCTGCGGCCACACTACAAGCAACTATTTTAAACATTACCCATCCATCCATCCATATTCTTAATCCTTTTTAGTTTTGCCGGGGGGCTGCAGCCGAAGACAGCACCCTGCGTGTTGCAAAATCTGCTCTACTGAGGGGCAGCAACATGACAGTTCAGCTTATATACAGCAATGAAGCATAATATAATAGTGACATTCCACCACAGACTTTCACCTGTGTAATTCCATAATATATGTAGTGATCCAGCTTTAACGACCATGCCTTTCTGTCTTTCCATCTAGGCAAGACGAAAACAGACAACTCCCATCGCTGACCTTACATCAGCGATGGTCAACATGCATGACGAGGAGATGCGGCTCTTGGAACGGCAACATGACCAGCGGCAAGTATCAGGAGTACATGCAGCATTTGCGACAGGTGGCTGCAGATGTGCGGGCAGATGCGCATGAAGCCCTCGCTGCGTTACGAAGGGAAGAGCTCGCAGAGATGTCATCGCCCAGTCTGTTTTTTTGTTTGTAAATTTTGCTTCTGGAATAAAATTGTATTGTTTGCATCAAAAGTCTGGTTTATCTGTTATGACACCGTATGAGAAAAGCCAATAATTACATACACATTCCATTCTCTGTTCACTCCACATGCTGCTGTTCATCAGGTCAGGTGTATAGCCTTCTAATGGTAATTTAATTTTTAACAACACAACGAAACGTAATGTCTTGGTAGGTTTTTTTTTTAATTTTAAACAAATTTGCAATGCTGAATCCATTTCTCTTGAACGGGTACATTTTTTAGGTTATAAGCAGTTGTACAGGTGTGCTTGAACTTGTAGACACTGATAAAGGTAAGTACGTGTAAGTTGAATGTTGCATCACCAGTCAAAATTTAATAAATTAAGAAGGAATCTAGCAAAAATTTGGCACTAATAACAGTAGACAGATTGGACAAGGATACACAACTGTGTTTTTGTTGCACGCAACTGTTGTTACCAACAAGTGCAAAATTTATATTTCCTTTTCCCAAAAATTAAAAATCAATTTGTAAGTAAAAGTGGGAGACCTTTACATGGGAAAATATGACATGTATCAGCACATGATTTATAGTTCAATTTGCATTTCCACCTAAGCAAAAGTGGCTTGTCGAGCTGGATTTTTGTGAAGATGGCCTGTGCGGTGTTTCTGCATGTAATTACATACCTGTCAAGTGATACGGTTTCGCCGTATTTTAATACGGGGAAAATGCAATTTTAGCAAATACGGGCGTATTGCCATTTCTGTACGCTAAAGAGAAAAATATACGGGAAAAAAATTTGAGAGTGTGGGGAGGAACACGTGTGTGACCCCCACAGCGTACGGGGCTGTCAGAGCGCTCAGCGTGAGCAATTATCACAACAGAAGTGTGGACTCATCATTAGGCTGATGGCTTCGCACCTTCTTAACAGATAAGCGTTATGAACAAGAGGACAGGTAGATGGACCATGCACAACATTTTATTTACAAAAAACATTTTTGAAATATGTATGCACATAAATGTGGACAAAATAGACAAGTATTGCATCACATGTTATATTGTAACGTGCAGCTCAATATGGCGACGTCCCACCGGCAGGTTTGAACTCACGCCTCCCGCTCCGGAGTCCCGCACTCTACCTGTGTCGCCAATAGGGTCAATCCACTTGTCAAGCCAAGTAGGGTGCTTATATTGAGTTCGCTACAATATCACCACCCTGCTCCTCTGCTCTCTGTGCCGCTGCCACCACTGGTTCATCTACTGCATCATCCAATGTAGTGTCAAACGTCTCTCCATGACTCTCACACAGATTGTGCAGAGCACAACAAGTCAGCACCATAGATTTAACCAGTTTCATGTCACAGTCATTCCTCCTTCTCTCCTTGTCATCAGCCATGTTTGTTGTGGAGGATTCAGTCGCGTGTGTTTCACGTCACGAGGGTGTGGCGCCGCCTGCTGTTCAACAAATCCCACCCACAGCAGGTGCGCCAGCAGTAGTTGAAAAGCAACTGAGGCTGAACCGAACCGAAGTGAGTAGAGCCGGGTTTTCAAACCGGGGCTGAGTGGGGCTAGTGGAAAAGCGCCTTAAGCTATACATGGTGACAGTCACAGCAAGGACAACTACAGATGTCGGTCTACACATGTCAAAGTTAAAAACATCTCCTTCTTATCCCTGTCTGAATAAAGGAAACAATAAACTAATCTTCTACGGCTGTGAGCAGGCTATTAAATTACCTGTATCCGATGCTAATGCCAGATGACAACGTGTCAAACAAAATGTTTTTACATGCTTCTACCTCATTCAGAAGCACCTCCAACTCACATTTCATGAAATTTCATTAAATCCATTATTTTTGATTGTGGATACAGAAGAGTCAGACGTGCAGCACTTGTATACATCTATTTGCAGACCTATTTGCATCTAATTGCATATTCAGATGGAGGCGTGTCAAGGGAGCAGTCCAGTATTTCCTCACGTGAGTTCAATTTCAGGCAGATCAGTATGTACAAAGGAAATGTGCTTGGATTCCTGCATACGGACGGTTTCATACATCTGGATTTATTTATTTTTTTGTTTTGTTTTTGCTTACTTCTTGATTTAAACATACGTCATCTTTCAGTAGGAAATCCACGCAAGTCTTTGTACATGAGGCCCCTGGTGTTGGCGTTATTGCCATTGGGAGTATCACTATTTCAGGCAAAGTTTGCTGGCTCTTATTGTGTTGCGAAGCAGGTGTCGGATGTAAACTATCTTATTTCAACTCCTAATAGGAGAAAATCATCTCAATTGTGCCATGTGAACTTGCTTATACCTGATTATGGCTGTGATGCAGTTGATAACGGGATTTCTGCATTGCCAGTATTGAGCGTGGGGCCCAGGGTGTTCTCAGGGTCTGTGGTTTCAAGCCTGGAGTTTCCTTTGGGGGAGGATATTAAAACACTGGATGTGGCAATGACAAGTGGTAGACTTAAAAATTCGGAGTCTTTAAATAATTTAGATAACTGGTTAGGCCACTTGTCTTTGTCACAGAGAGCGGAAATGATCTCACTGATAAGGAAGTTTTTGTCATTGTTTGGGAATACGCCATCACACACGAATCTTATCCAGCATGATATAGATGTTGACGACTCTCCTCCAATTAAGCAACATTTTTATCGTTGTTAGTTGGATAAGTGTAAAATTTTGGAGGCAGAGGTGAAGTATATTTTGGATAATCATATTGCTGTGCTATCATCTTCTAGCTGGGCATCCCCAAGTTTAATAGTGACTAAATGTAATGGATCACCAAGGTTCTGTAATGACAATCAGAAGGTGAATAAAGTCTCTTGGTCTACAGTCCGACTGTTTTCCATTACCAGGCATGGAAAACTTTATTGATCACATGGGATCAGCTCGGTTTGTAAGCAAATTTGATTTGCTGAAAGGATATTGGCAGGTGCCTTTAACAGCTCTGGCACGGGAGATATCTGCCTTTGTGACCCCTTTTGTCTGTTTGAATATACGGTGATGAGTTTTGGTCTTTGCAATGCTCCAGCAACATTCCAGCACCTCATGAACCTGGTGACATCAGGTCTTGATGGTTGTTCTGCATATCTGGATGATGATGGTGTTGTTTTTAGTGATACGTGGGAGGAGCATGTTCAGCGTATCAGGGCCTTGTTCCAGCGCTTGACTAAAGCAGGTTTGATGGTGAACTTGGCAAAATGTGAGGTTGCCAGGGCAATGGTTACGCACCTGGGTTGAGTAGTTGGGCAGGGGCACATTCGTCTGGTGGAAGCCAAGGTTCAAGTGGTGTCGCAATATCCAGTACCAACTACAAAAAAAGAGCTGATGTGGTTTTGGGGTCTGGTAGGTTATTACAGAGCTTTTTGCAAAAATTTTTCTTCTGTGGTTGCTGCCTTAACTGATTTGTTGAAGGGGAAAGCTAAGTTTGTGTGGTCAGCTGCATGTCAAGAGGCATTTCAAAACGTGAAGTCTTTGAGTGTGGCTCCAGTTTTCCTTGCACCTCGTTTGGACAAAGTGGTCAAATTGGAGGTGGATGATAGTCATGTGGGGGCTGGTGCAGGGTTGCTGCAAGAAGTGGATGAGGTTGTTAGGCCGGTATGTTTCTTCTCTAAGAAGTTTAATTCATATCAACATATTCTGTCATTGAGAAGGAAACGTTGGCCTTGGTCTGGGCACGCCATCATTTTGAAGTGTATGTCGGTTCCGGTGGTAACCCTTGGACTGTATACACTAACTAACTAACTAACTAACCTGCACTTATATAGCGCTTTTCTAGTCACAAAGACCACTCAAAGCGCCTTCATTAATACTAACCCTCTATTCTAAGGGCCTATAGGAAACAGATATCTAGGGACAATTTAGAACAGCCAATTAACCTAACATGCATGTTTTTTTTTGGCATGTGGGAGGAAACCGGAGAAATCCCGGAGTAAACCCACGCAACATGGGGAGAACATGCAAACTCCACACAGATCACTGTTGGTCGGGGGCTGGGATCGAACCCACGATCCCACGATCCCCACAATCCCCCGGCCAAGGGTAAACTGTGCTGCCGCAGTGCTAACCATTGCGCCACCGTGCAGCCCATTGCGCCACCGTGACACTGACCACAACCCCTTAACATTTCTTTGCTCTTTATGCAGTCCAAATCGTTGGTTGTTGAGATGGGCTCTGTTCCTGCAGTCCTATACTTTGGACATTAGACATATTAAGGGTAAAGATAATATTGTGGCAGATGGGCTCTCTCGTGCGCCATTTGGATAGTTTGAAACTACTTTTTTTTTTTTAGCCGTTTCTGGTTTGCCTTATGGGGGAGTTGCTTATTACGGTGATCCCTTCGGGGACCCCGTCTTGGGGGGGGGGGTACAGCAGCTTGGGTCCTATAGGGGGTGCTGTGCTCTAGCTTGATGCCAGTGAGTGATTGCCAAGTGGCAATCACCTGTGGCACCCAGGTGACCTAGGGCATTTAAAGCCTGGTGTTGGACTCAGCATGTAGGCCACTGTATTTGAGTTGCTCCAACACATTACTGGGGGTTGGAGACCAGGCCTCGCACCTCTTCACCCCTCTAACCTCTGTTTGTGCTTTTTCCCCTACAGGCAATCCTCTGTACCGGTTTGGCTTGGGTTATGTTTGAACTCCTTGGTTAGGTTTGGTTGAGTTAATTAGGTTTTCCACTGCTCAACGCCATTACACCATATTCTACACTCACTCACACCTTACACTACTGATGAATACTTCAGTTATGCATTTTCCTAATCTGGTCTAATTTGGTTTAATAAAGTTATGTTTAATTTCAACTCCACTTGGCGTGTCCTCCTTTTTGTTGTGGCCCTTGAGCCAGGTCATAACAACATACATGATCTATATATACACATGATATATACATACACACACTACTCACAAAAAGTTAGGGATATTTGGCTTTCGGGTGAAATTTATGGAAAATGTTAAAGTTCACGCTACAGTGATATTATATCATGAAAGTAGGGCATTTAAGTAGAAGCATGTAATGGCGATTTTCTCATCTCAAACAATTTATTGAAACAAAAGCCAACAACAGCGGTGGGTACACCACAACAAAAAATGCCAGTGTCTCAATAACTCGTCATGTGTCCCTGAGCATCATTTACAGCTTGACAACAACGTCTCATGCTGTTCACAAGTTGACTTATTGTCTGCCGAGGCATGGCATTCCACTCTTTCTGAAGGGCGGCCCTCAGGCCATTGAGGTTGGGTTACGAGGCAGGGTTACGAGCCTCTACATGGTGACTCAGCTGATTCCATAGGTTTTCTGTGGGATTCAGGGCTGGAGGAAGTGCAGGCCACTACATCTGAAGTATCCCAGCCTCCAGCAGCCATTCCCTAATGATGCAACCTTGATGAGCTGGAGCATTGTCATCTATGAAGATGAAATTAGGCCTGTGTTGTTCATGCAGGGGTACAATGACTGTGCAGGTAGTATCGGCTTGTCACTGTACCATTCACAAAGGATAGGGCAGGTCTGTATTGACTAGACACACCTGCCCAGACTGTAACACCACCACCACCGCTAAGGGTTCATCTGGTGACAACAGTGGCTGATGCATAGCACTCTCCTTGACGTCTCCAACATCGTTGGGCCCATCATTTCTGCTCAACGTGAATTGACTTTTCATCAGAGAACAGCACTGAGGCCCACTGGTCCCTTGTCCAGTGTAAATGCTCCCTGGTCCATGCAAGACGATGACGCCTATGCCTGGTGGTGTGGTCAGGTACCTTTGCAAGTCATCTAGCACGCGGACCACGCTGATGTAAACGGTTGCAAATGGTCTGACGTGACACTTGGGTGCCTCTCACCTCCCTTAAATGTGCCTAGAGTTGAGTGGCATTCATCAGCCGGTTCCGCAGGGCACTGTTCACAATGAAGCAGTCATCAGCGAGGGATGTGGCCAAAGAATGTCCACTTCTATGCCTTTCTGTGACTCTCCCAGTCTCTCTGTATCTTTGTTGCAACCTGCTGATGACACTCTGTGACACTCTAACCTCAGTGGCCACTTCCCTCTGAGAACATCCTATTTGAAGTCTCACAACGGTGAGGTACTGTTGATCAATTGTTAGGTGTCGTCTTGGTCTCATGATGTCAAAATGTGAACAGCATGATGAAGAGGGCTGTTTAAATACCAATTCTAATTGAACCAGAAAATTTATTGGTCGATTCATGGATCAAACACCTGTTGTGAATTTTGCCATTAAGCACCTTGTTAGAGAACAGCAAGTTATGCGAAAAATACTCAAACACTGAACAGTTGGACATGTGCATTCAGAAGGTTAGAGAAGGTCAACTTAAGCTCACCTGTAAAGGTTATCGTGCATTCTAAGTAAATCCTGAAATTTCACCCGGAAACCGAATATCCCTAACTTTTAAACACACACACACACACACTCTTCAGCCCCAGTCACCTCCTTCAAACTTGTCTGTTTGTGCGTACATGTACTGTCTCGGTCAATAAAACACACAAGTTTTTTACCGCACAGAGAAAAAAAAATAGCGTGAACCAAAGTGAGGCATGCATCTATGCGTGCTAAATTAAACCTAAATCCATTTAAATTCAACTCAATTATTCATTCAATTTGTGTAATCATCTCCTCCTCTTCCTTCTAAAATAACTGACTAGTCCATCCGTCCATCCATCCATCCATCCATCTTCTACCGCTTAATCCTTTCGGGTCGCGGGGGGGCTGGAGCCTATCCCAGCATCTTTGGGCGAGAGGCAGGGTACACCCTGGACAGATCGCCAGTCCATCACAGGGCCAACACAGAGAGACAGACAACCATTCACTCTCACAGTCATACCTAAGGACAATTTAGAATCCCCAGTTTTGATGCCAATTAACCTAACTTGCATGTTTTTGGCATGTGGGAGGAAACCGGAGTGCCCGGAGTAAACCCACGCAGACACGGGGAGAACATGCAAACTCCACACAGAAGGGTCACCGATGGTCTGGGGGTGGGATCGAACCCACGATGGTCAAGGGTGGAATCGATCCCATGACCTTCTTGCTGTGCTGCCACTGTGCTAACCACTGCGCCACCGTGCTGCCCAACTGACTAGTCATCAACTATAATTAATGTTTTGTTTAATGCTAACCAGTGTTACTATCGCGCACATTTTCTTTCGCACACACCCTTTGGCCAGGGCAAAACCTGTCTTAAACAAGCCACCTTGATCAGCATTCACCTTCAGTTATACACCCTTGCTCAAGGGGTGGGCAGGAGCGTTTTGGATTGGATTACCCAGAACCAGTGTTGGGAGTAACGCGTTACAAAGTAATGCTTTACTGTAACGCCACTATTTTTGCAGTAATATGCTGTGTAACAAAATTATTGTTTAAAAATTCAGTAATGCATTACAGTTACTGAAATTTGATCAGATGTGTTACTTGTTACTCGTTTTATTAATATGGATAGATATTTTGAGCGCAAATAAATGAATATCCACCTTATACCTGAGGGTGCTGCTGTAGAAAGATTATTGGGGCAACTTCTGGTTTTGGGCTGAAGTAATGTCAGCAAGAGTGGAGGAGTGGGGCATATAAAACAGCATTTTTAAAAGTTTTTCAAATTTGTTTTAATGTATAGTTCACATACGTGTTTTGCAGTCAAGTAGTAGCTAATTTCAGCACTTGTAGTTTTTGTATTCTGGAATGCTTTTGCGTAGTTTTACTACTTGTTGTTGCTGTTTGTGGTTGTGCCATAGACTGTATACACAGCCAAGCACAGTCAAATCTTTGGCTTCAACAGCAATGCGTAGATCATGCACTGAAAACAAAAAAAAGGATTGTTCGTGTGATCGGTGGTACAGACACAAGAGCACCAGGTATGTTTTGTATGTATGTCACAGATCTGATGTTTATGCGTCATATATGTCACCAGATGTAAGGATGCATGAAGTAAAATAATAAATTTAAAAAATGGTAACAGTTTGCTTCCTAAGGCTTAATGACTTAAGAAAGATATCAAATATTTTTTTGAGGGGGCGGGGAGTTCCATTCGTTGCACTGCATTGGAACGACATGGACTTGATGTTAGCAGCTTCAGCATGCATTAATTTTTAAATTATTATTAAAATTTTGAACAATTGTCGGAAAAGGTCTGTACGTGTTAAGTTAAATAACAAGCATTCATGGCATGGCAGCAGCATGGGCATTTTAATGTCGGGGTAAAACAAACAGCTGCCTGTTTTACCCCAACATTAAAACTCCCAAACAGGTGTTATGGTTCTTTGTGGCTCTGACTAGATTCTACATCTGCTCTGAGGTAAATGTGGTTATGTCCAACATCTTTTAACAAAATGCAACTGACTTTATTGTGGTGGCGATATTGATGTATCTCAGTGCTTTTATTTGTTTACAGTATTAGCATTTTAGCAGCGGAGCTTACTAACAGAGCTACTGTCTGCAAGGTCACTTTTTAAGGTCATCTTCCCATCCCTCCATAGTCGTGGGAACAATTATATTACTGTTTTTGAGGCACAAAAGGCTGTGTTCCTGCATTTTTTCCTGCATAATGTAATCAATTAATTAAATTATCTTGCTGTGTGCAAGATGATTTAAGGATACATTTAAAAGTAACGTGAAAGCTAGTTTTCCAAGTAAGCAATTACTTTAATCATGCAGTAATTGGTAAAGTAACTCAATAACTTTTGAAAAGAAGCAACTAGTAACTGTAATTAGTTACAATTTTTTAGTAACTTGCCCAACACTGGTCAGAATACACTTCTGAATAATGACACCAGCCTTTTTTCACTGTTTGCCTGGTGCAGAGACCATTTTCCCACTGCCATGATAATGAAAGCACCAAGGTGCTGATGCCTCAGTGCCTGTGGCAGGGAGGCCTGTAAAAACGGTGCACTGCCACCTCTACTGGCCTGGCATAGTTATTACAATACCTTTATCCCTACTCCAGTGAAGGTAAAGGTGAGTTACATGTGTGTTTATTTTGATAACAAAGCCATATGTGAAAATTTTGCAAAATAAAAATTTGATAAAATATGACAATACAATGATACAAGCCTTTAGTTCCACTTGATTTTGACCAGGCGAGCTGAAATGGTGGTAACAAACAGACAGGCAGATACACACAGAGACGCATGTAGTGATTATGATATGCCTATGTTGCTTTGCACCGAGGCATAATTAATGTAACCAGGCAGACCCCAGTACGGAAGAAAAGTAGGACATTGGAAGAAAAATAATGTGATGTAACATAAGCTTTAAGAATCAAATGCTGTAGCTGTAGGAGTTATTAGTGTTTTAATATTGAAATCATGGCATAATTTAAGCACAAAACTTACTTTGAAATTATTTTTTCCTTCGCTCAGCTATCCACTTCGATTCGGCATGTTTTAGAGATAAGGAGTGTGGGACTTGTAGTTTTTACCAATGAGAAACATAATGTGACACAACAAAAGCTTTAAAAATCAACTGTTGCAGTAGTAGGAGTTATTAATGTTTTAATATTGAAATCACTGCATAGTTTAGTTTAAGCACAAAACTTACTTTTAAAGGGTTTTTTCCTTTCCTCAGCTATCCGCTGCAATCCACTATGTTTAGGAAGTTGTTCATGTGTTGTAAAAAAGTTGCACTGCTGCCTCTAGTGGTTTAGCATAGTTATTACACTACCTTTTTTTGTGGCTCGATTACACGGCAATGGCGAGATAAATTTGTGTTTATTTTGAAAACAAAGCCTTATGTCAAAATTCTGGCAAATTAAAAGTCAAGAAAATATTTTTAGTTCCACTTAATTTTGACCGGGCAAACTGAAAATCTGGTAACAGACAGACAGATACACACACACACACTGAGTGATGACCGTATGCCTTCGTTTTCCACCAAGGCATAACAAAATAGACTTGGACATGCCCATAAAAGCTCTTTGTGCCTCAGACAACAAACTTCAGACTGCCAAAACAGGCCTCTAATGAGACTCGTTAAGAGTCATTGACAAGACTGAACCTGGGTTAACTAAACTCACCACGATGTTGCTCCAGGAGTCTTTATAGAAAACTGGACTGTTGACATTCCAGTAGACACCCAAACACTCCAGGCTGCCCAGCTGGGTGATAATAACACAAATATTAATATCTAATAAAGGCTTATCTTATCTTATTTAAATGTAAAATTAATTAAATTATCATTAATTACACACACTCCAGACTGTCCAGCTAGATTATAATTATAAATACAATACAGACAATTAAAGACAAAGGTTTATCAATAAGTCAAATAAACCAACATCAAAAAAACATCTGACCTTATAGATGATCTTTGCTGCTTCATTCAGGATACACAACTTCCAGTTCTCGTCTGTGGTCTGAAAACATACACACAACATGGTTATAACATGTTCACGATAACATGATCATTATGACATGTTTATAACATGTTCATGATAACACGATTATAACACGATCATTATGACACATTTATAACATGCTCATAACATGATGTTCATTATGCATGATTATAACATGTTCACTATATGATTATAATGTTCACTGTAACATTCATTATTACACGTTTACAACATCCTCATAACATGATTAAAAGATGTTCATTACATCATGTTCATTATGATTGTGTTCATTACAACATAATTATAACATGCTCATAACAGGATTAAACATGTTCCCAATAACATTGTTATGTGTTCATTACAACATATTATAACATCGTCAATACAATGTGATTATAACATGTTCATTACAATATGATTGTAACATGCTCGTTATAACATCTTCATTACATTACATTATAACATGTTCATTACAACATGATTTAAAGTGTTCATTATAACGTGATTATAACATGTTATAATTGTGTTATATTGAACTTGTCATAATGATGTCTTAAGCACGTTATAATCATGCCGTAATGAACATGTTCTTTATATGATAACATGTTCATTATGACATGAGTAGTGATTGCAACATGTTCATCATGACTACAGTGATTATAACATGTTTGTTATGGCATGATTGTAGTGACTGTAGCAGGTTTGTTGCGATGTGATCATAACATGTTTGTTACAGTGTGATTATAACTGTTCATTGCGGCATGATTTAACGTGTTCATGACATGATTTACATATGTTCATTATGTGATTATAACGTGCTCATTAAGACGTGATTATAACGTGTTCATTACAACGTGATTATAGCGATTATAACATGTTCATTAACCCTTTAACTGTCCACATTTTATGGATGGGTCACGCGCCCCCAGTGGCACAGCACAGCAACTGCACGTCAACTTATTGACGTCCCCCAGCTATACTGAGAATATGGACTAATCTGTATTGATCTGACAGTTTAGAAGGCGGCAGACACGCACCGAAGGAATCATGGCTGACATGGAATGCAGCAAAGAAGAAGAAATCCTCATTATTATTCTTCCTTTTTCCGCTTTGAGCTCACACACCAATGTGGATGCTGCCATGTTTGGTCATCGCGACAGCGATGATGACTGAAACTGCATAAAGCTGAGTCACGCATCACATCACATCGCATCGTGTCAAAGCATTATCTTGTACACTTTTGTTTGTTTTTATTAACTTGAATGAATGAATGAATTTATTGAATGAATGAATTTATTTATTTCGGATAGTACATTACAGGTTAAAAGAAGCTGTATAATATAACAACAAGGTCAAATTAGACAAAGACTCCTTCTACTATACAATTCCACGTGAGTTATCCGAAATGGGTGATGGCTGAAGCCGCAGCTTATATTGCCCACCCATATTCCATCCAAGAATTCAAAGGAGAAAAAAGAGAAAACAAGACAAGAGCGATTACAATTTAAAACAAGGCTAAGACAAAATGTGACTGAGAGAAAAAGAAAAACTGAGCTAGTCTAAGTTAAGCGGTTACTATTCAAAAACAAATCTAAGACATAGTGTCACAAAGAAAAAAGAAAAAAACTAAGCTACAACACAACACAGGCTGGAAATGTCAATCCTTATGTGAGTTTACATGTCGTCTTGTAAATATGTTTGGAGTATTTCTTCCTTTAGTTTTTGTTTAAATTGTCCAAGCGTTGTACATGATTTTAATTCAGGTCCAAAATCGTTCCATAATCTGACTCCTTGCACTGAAATACAGTGTTGCTTGGTGGTTGCTCTCACTGTAGGCTTTTGAAATATACATGTTCCTCTGAAGTGATATCGTTTCTCCCTTGTTTGGAACAACTTTTGGATATTTGCGGGCAGTGATAGATTCTTCACTTTGAACATTATTATTGCGGTTTTAAAGTCGATCAGATCTTTCAACTTGAGAGTTTTTTGTTTAAGAAAAAGTGGGTTTGTTGGTTCCCTGTAAGCTGCTTTGTTGATTATTCTAATAGCTCTCTTTTGAAGCATAAAGAGTGGATATATGTTTGTTTTATATGTATTTCCCCATACTTCATTACAATATGTCATGTATGGGAGTATTAATGAATGATACAAGGTGTATAGTGTGGGTTGATTCAGCAAATTTTTCACTCTGTGTAATATTGCAATTGATTTGGATACTTTACCTTTTATATAATTAATATGTGGCTTCCAACACAGTTTGTTATCAATTATTACTCCAAGGAATTTAGTTTCGGATACCCTTTCAATCTCTACACCATTTACACTGAGTTTGGGTACTGGGTAGTTGTGATGGTTGTTAAAGACTATAAATTTTGTCTTGCTTAAATTGAGCGTTAATTTGTTTGAATCAAACCACAGTTTCAGCTTTCCTAATTCCTTTCCAAGTGTATCCAGAAGTTGTTCCAAATTGTTTCCACTGCATAGCAGATTAGTGTCATCAGCAAACAATATTAAGTCCATTTTTTCTGAAACTTTACATATATCATTTATATACATATTGAATAATAATGGTCCCAAAACTGAACCCTGTGGGACTCCACAGGTGACCTTCAGTAACACTGAGTTTTTGCTGTTAACACATGCAAA
Organism: Pholidichthys leucotaenia; assembly: GCA_020510985.1. Classification (NCBI taxonomy): domain Eukaryota; kingdom Metazoa; phylum Chordata; class Actinopteri; order Cichliformes; family Pholidichthyidae; genus Pholidichthys; species Pholidichthys leucotaenia. Next base: position 442,041,260 of record CM035837.1, on the reverse strand, counting down.
CTGATATCTATTCTTTAAGTAACTACTTAACCAGGACAGTGCTACCCCTCTAATACCACAATTTTGTAGTTTCTTTAATAATAGATTGTGATCTACTGTATCAAATGCTTTTTTAAGATCCAGGAATACTCCAACTGAATACTCTTTATTTTCAATGGCTGTTGATATTTTTTCTGTAAATTCCATTAAGGCATATGCTGTTGTCCTTTTGTGTCTGAACCCATATTGCTGCTCACACAATAAATCATTCTTCAGTATGAAGTTGTCAATTCTCTCATAGAATATTTTTTCAAGTATCTTGGAAAATTGCGGTAATAGTGAAATTGGTCTGTAGTTGGAGAGTTCCCCTCTGTCGCCTGTCTTGTAAATCGGAATTACTTTAGCTATTTTCATTGCATTGGGAAATATACCTGATTGGAGAGACAGGTTACAGATATACGTCAGTGGTTTCACTATGCATTCAATAACAGTTTTGACTAGTAGCATGTCAATACCATCGCAGTCAGTAGATGTTTTACTTTTGAACAATTTAACAATTTCCATGACCTCTCTTTCGTCTGTGTTCTTTATGAAGATGGTGTCTTTTACAGCAGTGTTATTGCATATTGTATCACTTCGTTTTTAATTTTTTATCTCTTTTTACTGATATTAGCTTTTTACTTAGTGTTAGCTTAGTGTTGGCCTAGCAGAAAGCCCGATTGGCACACAGGTGAATCAGACCCCAGGCAGGGCTGTTTTCACCAGGCTAGGCTATCCTGTTTTTAGCTGTTTTTAGCTAGCTAGCTAGGCTAATCTGTTTTTAGCTAGCTAGCTATTCACTTCTCGCCTGGAACGTCATGACTCCTTCCCGATGTGTGTCAGCTGTGTGTCCCTCCTTAAGAAGGTTTCTGAGTTGGAAGTGAGACTCTCCAATCTCTATAAGATTCGGGAGGCTGAAGACCACCTAGACACTATAATTCTCGGGAGAACAACTGCCCCGGCAACCGACTCGCAGCTAGCAGAGACGGCTACTTACTTGGGTGAATTCAGCACATCGCCATCCACTTCCACCGCTGCTCTGGTCTCCTCAGCTGTCCAGGACCCCAGCAATAAACACTGGCTTCAGCTCGGAGCTAAACCCAAAGCCCCGGGTGGTCTTTCACATCCTCAATGCGCACCCTGGACCTTGGTTGGGCCAACTAGCAAACATCAGCGATTGACCAGACATGGCGGCACCTCTTCTCTCCCCTTGCTACTGGAAAACAGATTCAACATCCTTTCCCTGGAAGATTTTCCCCACCTGGATATCGATCATCCTCCCATGGCCACCCACCCTCCCCCTCCTCCTTCAGCAGAGGCCCAAACCCACAAGCCCCGGATTAAAACTACTTTAGGTGTGCCAAACTATACACCAGCATCAAAAAGAAAAGAGCGCATCACCCCGCCATCACAACAACATCGGCAAATTATCCACCATTTAAGAAACCACCGGCAAGGCTCCCCCAGATGACGTTGGTAATTGGTGATTCGATTATGAGGAACATCAGAAGCAGGTACTGTGTCACTAAATTTTTTCCTGGGGCTAAAGTGTCAGACACCGAGGCTCTTACCCCTGACCTATTAAATGAATACCCCCATGCTAAAACTGTCATTATACATGTTGGATGCAACAACATCCCAGATGAAGCGTCGGAGATCTTAAAGAGTGACTTGAAGAGCCTTCTGTCCACTCTTATGAACTGTGGCAGACGTGTTTATTTCTGGGCCCTTGGCCCCCTTTAGATGAGGTTGCAATTATTTTAGCAGAACTCTCAGTCTTAATACCTGGTTGTGTTCTGCATGTCCTACTTTTAACATTGGTTTTGCAGACAATTTCAACCTGTTTTGGAACTGCCCATCACTTATGAGGCCAGATGGCATCCATCCAAATAGACTTGGTGCATGTGTTTTAAGGGACAATCTGTTCTATTCCATTCACCACTTTTTTTTAGTACAGTGACTAAAATTTAGTGCATTAACTCACCCCGAAGTTCCTAGGTCTGCCAACCAGCCTTTCTTTGTTTCCACTTCTCATATTAATCCTATTAATCCAAATAATCCTCACTGTTTAGATCAGTCTTCAATTGATAACCCCATAGAGATTGTGTCTGTCTCCCGTTACCCAAAATATTATAACCCAAGACAAATACAACATAACTTGATAAATTCACCCCTTTCTGCAGCTCCTTCTCATCACCCACCCCTCAACTCAGCCCGTCTTCCCTCTCAGAGAACCTTTGTCTATTCCCCCCAAAGTTAATAAAAATATAATGTATAAACATCCCAAAGTGATTAAACAAAAAGTTGGTAAATCTCAAATTAAACACCAAGTCTTTAAATTTAATGATTCGGCCTCTCTTCCTCCTCATAATGTGAAAATTAAATGCGGTTTGTTAAATATTAGGTTTCTAACTCCCAAATCTCTACTAGTTCATGATCTATTAATTGATCATCAGATTGATTTAATATCCCTTACAGAGACTTGGTTAGGACAAGATGATTATGTTGGTTTAAAATGAATCAACTCCCTCTGGTTATCTAAACTATCATAATCCTAGAAGTTCTGGTCGTGGAGGTGGAGTAGCGGCAATTTACCATTCTAAATTACTAGTTAATGTAAAGCAAAAAACATGTTTTAATTCCTTTGAGGGCCTGGTCCTCACTATGGGGCAAGTTAGCAATCTTAGCTTAAACCCAATTTTCTTTGCTATAGTTTACCATTCTCCCTCAGCCTACTCAGTTTTTATCCGAATTCGCTGAATTTTTAGCTGATTTAGAGCTGAAATCAGATAGAATAATTACACACGTGGACAAAATTGTTGGTACCCCTCTGTTAATGAAAGAAAAACCCACAATGGTCACAGAAATAACTTGAATCTGACAAAAGTGGTAATAAATAAAAATTCTATGAAAATTAACCAATGGAAATCAGACAATGCTTTTGAATTGTGGTTCAACAGAATTATTTTAAAAAACAAACTCATGAAACAGGCCTGGACAAAAATGATGGCACCCGTAGAAAAGATTGAAAATAATGTGACCATAGGGACATGTTCAACCAAGATGTGTCCTCTAATTAACATCACAGGTGTCTACAAACTTGTAATCAGTCAGTCGGCCTATTTAAAGGGTGACAAGTAGTCACTGTGCTGTTTGGTGACATGGTGTGTACCACACTAAACATGAACCAGAGGAAGCAAAGGAGAGAGCTGTCTCAGGAGATTAGAAAGAAAATTACAGACAAGCATGTTAAAGGTAAAGGCTATAAGACCATCTCCAAGCAGCTTGATGTTCCTGTGACTACAGTTGCACATATTATTCAGAAATTTAAGATCCATGAGACTGTAGCCAACCTCCCTGGATGTGGCCACAGGAGGAAACTTGATGAAAAATGGAAGAGACGGATAATACGAATGGGAACAAAAGAGCCCAGAACAACCTCTAAACACATTCATGGTGAACTCCAAGGTCAACGTACATCAGTGTCAGATCGCACCATCCGTCGTTGTTTGAGCCAAAGTGGACTTTATGGGAGACAACTAAGGAGGACACCACTGTTGAAAACAAATCATAAAAAAGCCAGATTGGAATTTGCCAAACTGCATGCTGACAAGCCACAAAGCTTCTGGGAGAATGTCCTATGGACAGACGAGACAAAGCTGGAACTTTTTGGCAAGGCACATCAGCTCTATATTCACAGACGCAAAAATGAAGCATACCAAGAAAAGAACACTGTCCCTACTGTGAAACATGGAGGAGGTTGTGTTATGTTCTGGGGCTGCTTTGCTGCATCTGGCACAGGGTGTCTTGAATCTGTGCAGGGTACAATGAAATCTCAAGACTATCAAGGTATTCTAGAGAGAAATGTGCTGCCCAGTGTCAGGCAGCTTGGTCTCAGTCGCAGGTCATGGGTCTTGCAACAGGATAATGACCCAAAACACACAGCTAAAAACACCCAAGAATGGCTAAGAACGAAACACTGGACGATTCTAAAGTGGCCTTCTATGAGCCCTGATCTAAATCCTATTGAACATCTGTGGAAGGAGCTGAAACATGCCGTCTGGAGAAGGTACCCTTCAAACCTGAGACAACGAGCAGTTTGCTCATGAGGAATGGGCCAAAATACCTGCTGAGAGGTGCAGAAGTCTCATTGACAGTTACAGAAATCGTTTGATTGCAGTGATTGCCTCAAAAGGTTGTGCAACAAAATATTAAGTTAAGGGTATCATCATTTTTGTCCAGGCCTGTTTCGTGAGTTTGTTTTTTAAAATAATTCTGTTGAACCACAATTCAAAAGCATTTTCTGATTTTCACTGGTTAATTTTCATAGACTTTATTTATTACCACTTTTGTCAGATTTAAGTTATTTCTGTGACCATTGTGGGTTTTCTTTCATTAACAGAGGGGTACCAACAATTTTGTCCACGTGTGTATAATGGGGATTTTAATATCCATGTTGATGTAGATAGTGACTGTCTTAATAAGGCATTCAGTTCAATATTAGACTCATTGGGGTTTTCCCAGAAAGTAGAAAATTCTACCCATTATCTCCACCATACATTGGACCTCGTTCTGACTTATGGTATAGAAACAGAAAATCTGGTAGTGTCTCCTCATAATCCTGTACTGTCAGACCATTGTCTGTTAAACTTTGATTTCACTATTTCTGATAATTTGACTCCTAAAGAAAAATATTACTACAGCAGATGTCTTTCAGATGATGCCGTCACCAAATTTTTGCAGATTGTCTCCTCTATACCATGTGTCAACACAACGGAAATAAAAGATGGAGAGCTTGCTCCTTCCGTAATTGATTGCATGGTAGATAGTGTTACAGCCTCTCCGCATCAGCCTCTAGACTTGGTGGCGCCTTTAAAAAAGAAAAAGTCCAATCAGAGATTTCTAACCCCTTGGTTTAACACAGAAACTCGTAGCTTAAAACGGAAGACTTGTCAACTAGAAAGAAAATGGCATTCCACTAATTTAGATGAATTCTATTTAGCGTGGAGAAATCATCTCCTAATTTATAAAAAATCTCTTAGAAAAGCTAGAACAAGTTATTACTCTGCATTAATAGAAGAGAATAAGAATAATCCCAGGTTTCTTTTCAACACTGTAGCCAGGCTGACAAAGAGACAGGACTCTGTCAATCCTAACATTCCCATAGAGCTTACTAGTCAGGACTTTTTGAACTTTTTCAATCATAAAATTTTATCTATTAGAGATCAAAATCAGATCAGATCAGATTATTCCCACTGTAAACTTAAGTATTGCAACTACTACAACTCCTTCAATTGATATCTGTTTGGATAAGTTTACTCCAATTGACCTTTTAGAGTTAGATAAAATAATCTCCTCATCCAAGCCTTCAACTTGTCTTTTAACCCTATTCCTACCAGGTTATTTAAAAAAGTCTTCCCATTTATTGGTAGCCGTATTCTTCAAATAATCAATTCTTCTTTAACCTTAGGTCATGTACTGCAGGCTTTTAAAATTGCTGTAATTAAACCCTTACTCGAAAAACCAACGCTCGACCCAGGAATTTTAGCGAACTATCGACTAAACTCTAATCTGCCTTTCATTTCAAAAATTTTAGAAAGAGTTGTTGCTACGCAATTATTTGACCATTTACAGGGAAATGGTTTATTTGAAGAGTTTCAATCTGGGCTCAGAATTCATCATAGTACTGAAACAGCCTTAGTGAAGGTCACGAATGACCTTCTTATCGCATCTGATAATGGACTTGTTTCTGTACTTGTCCTTTTAGATCTTAGTGCAGCCTTTGATACTATCGATCATGATATTCTACTTGATAGATAAGAACACTATGTTGGACTAAATGGTACTTCACTGCAGTGGTTTAGATTTTATTTGTCTGATAGATTTCAGTTTGTTCATATCAATAATGAGTTTTCTTCCAACTCTAAGCTCAGTCATGGAGTTCCACAGGGATCTGTTTTAGGCCCTCTCTTTTTAGTTTATATATACTTCGTTAGGCTCCATCATTAGAAAGCACTATATACATTTTCATTGTTACGCAGATGACACACAATTATACCAGTCAATGAAGCCCGATGACTGTAATCAATTAGCCAAGCTAGATGCCTGTCTTAAGGAAATCAAAGCTTGGATGACTTGTAATTTTCTGCTATTAAACCCGGATAAGACCGAAGTCATTCTTGTTGGTCCAAAAAACCTTAGAAATACCTTTCCAAATCAAACTCTTAATTTGAATGCAGCTACTCTTACTCTGAATATTTCTGTGAGGAACCTTGGAGTTATTTTTGATCAAGATCTGTTTTTTAATTCACATATTAAATTTGTTTCTAAGACTGCCTTCTATCATTTGCGTAATATTGCCAAGATTAGGAGCATCTTGTCTCAGAGTGATGCTGAGAAACTGATCCACGCTTTTGTTAGCTCGAGATTAGATTATTGTAACTCGTTATTATCAGGTTGTCCTAAAATATCTTTAAAAAGTTTTCAGTTGATCCAAAACGCTGCAGCAAGAGTTTTAACAGGTACTAGAAAGAGAGATCATATCTCTCTGGTTCTGGCCTCCCTTCATTGGCTTCCCATAGAGTTTAGAATTAAGTTTAAAATCCTTCTTCTCACTTACAAAGCTCTTAATAATCAAGCCCCCTTTTATATAAAAGATCTGATATTACCCTATCATCCTAACAGAGCACACTACGCTCCCAAAATGCTGGATTACTTGTAATACCTAGAATCTCCAAAAGTACAATGGGAGGCAGAGCTTTCTGCTATCAAGCTCCTTTCCTGTGAAACCAGTTACCAATCTGGGTTCGGGAGTCAGACTCGATCTCTATTTTTAAGAGCGGGGTAAAAACCTTCCTCTTCAATATAGCCTACGATTAGGGAGGGATCTTGTGTCTCTTAACCCTCCCTTTGTTTTGCTGTTAATAGATTTAGACTGCCGGGTGACCTCCAATAATGTACTCAGCTTCTCTCCGTTAATGTTTGCTCGCTTTATGTCTGTTCTCTCCATCTTCTCTATCCCCCCACCCCCCAGCCAGTTGCAGCAGATGACTGCCCCTCCTTGAGCCCAGTTCTGCTAGAGGTTTCTTCCTGTTAAAAGGGAGTTTTTCCTCTCCACTGTCGCCAAGTGCTTGCTCACAGGGGATCACCTGATTGCTGGGGTCTTTCTGCAACTGTGGGGATTCCCCTACATTTGAAAGTGCTATGAGATGACTGTTGTTGTGATGTGGCGCTATATAAATAAAGTCAAATTGAATTGAACTAAATTGAATGAAACCGGAAAAATAGCGGCGTAATACAAATGAAATTCACATGGGATAATTATAAGAGTTTGTAGATGTGGAACTGGGTGTAAATTACTAAGTAAACGCGAAACATCAGCCACGATTGACGAAAAACTGAGCTCCCATTACCAAGATGGCAGCGCCCACGAGCGGATGGATTCTCACCGGAAAAATGCACCAAACAGAAAAAATAGCCGCGTAATAGAAACGAAATTCATGTGGGATAATCACAAGGGTTTGTAGATGTGTAAGCGGGTGTAAATTACTAAGTAAACGCGAAACATCGGCCACGATGGATGAAAACGGTCCGGTCACGTGGGTGAGCGAGACCCCCCCCCCCCCCCCCGGCAACAGGTAAGAGAAATATATGTTTTTTTGACATTTTATTGATTTTCTGGTTCATATACTTTGAAGATTAGATAAAAGCATACCCCTGTAGACAAATCGGCGTAAAAAACCCCCAAATCATTCTTTATGTCAATGTGTCCAAAGTTCACTTTTGACTGAGTTATACAATTTATATAGCTGCCGTGACATTATGCAAATTAGAAGCGTAAATTTATTCCTATCTGAAACTTTGGATCATATTCTACATCTTTCTAATTGACAGTAAGCCATTATCTCTTGTAACTTTCAAGTTATAACCTTGGAAATCGGAACTATTTTATTGACAATCTTTTTTTACCACTCTTGACCACTAGGGGGGGCCTTGAGTTGCCTTGCGTTTCCCCAGGCGCCACACCTAGGGCAATTAGAGGGTTAAGACGTAATTATAACATGTTCATTAAGACATGATTACAATATTTATTAAGATGTGATTATAACATGTTCATTAAGACATGATGACGTGTTCATTACATGTTCATTATAACATGACTATGTGATATTACTGAGCTGCTCAGTGGCCACAGGTCAGTCTGTGGTTGTACTGGGCAGCTTCCTGGTGTGAATGTGTAACTTTTTGAGTGTGAACAGGGTGTCCGTGAAAAAGAGAGGTTTCCTCTCAATGGAAATGCCCTGTATAAATTAATCCCTTCCACACCATGTATGGGGTGGCACCTACCTCCGTTTCACTGACCCAGGCCACACAGCTACTGTGGGTAGTGAAAGCTACAGTTGGGGGGGGGGCAGTCCTCTGGTAGCTCTGTGCATTAACTTTCCTTCGCCCATTCCATTATGCTGAGCACCAAGCTAGAAGGTGGGAAGTACCATTTTTATATGGTCTTTGGTATGAGCCAGCCGGGATTTGAACCCACGACCTCCCGGTTGTGGGGCGGACGCTCTACCAAGTAAGCCACCACTCAGGTTGTATAAATAAAGGTTAAATAAAAAAAAATGTCTTGGACACTCCGGTAAAGAGAGGTACAGAGCTGTCAACTGATCATCACCTGGTGGTGAGTTGGATCACATGGCAGGGGTGAACACCACTCAGCCCCAGTAAACTTAAACATATAGTAAGGGTGTGCTGGGAATGTCTGGCTAAGGCCCCTGTCCGAGAGGTCTTCAACTCCCACCTTTGGAAGAACTTCGACCACATTCCGAGGGAGTCTGGCGACATGGAGTCTGAATGGGCCAGGTTCTCCACCTCCACTGTTGAAGCAGCTGCCCAGAGCTGTGGCAGCAAGGTCGTTGGTGCATCTCGTGGTGGCAACCCCCGAACCAAGTGGTGGACACCAGTGGTGAGGGCAGCTATTAAACCGAAGAGGGAGTCCTATCGAGCTTGGCTGTGGGACTCCCGAAACAGATGAGGTGTACCGGCAGGCCAAGCGGAGTCCAGCTCAGGTGGTTGCTGAAGCAAAAACTTGGGGGTGAGAGGAGTTTGCTGAGGCCATGGAGCAAGACTTTTGGTCAGCCTCGAAGAGATTCTGGCAAACTGTCCGGCGGCTTAGGAGGGAGAAGCAGCTCCCTGTCCACATTGTGTATGGTGCGGCTGGGGCGCTGCTGACTTTGACTGGGGATATTGTCGGGCGGTGGAAGGAATACTTCGAGGAGCTCTTCAATCCCACTGACATGCCTCCCACAGAGAAAGCAGGGCTTGCGGACGAGGGAGACAATTCTCCCATCACAGGGGCTAAGATTTGCCCTGAGTACCTCAAGGCCCTGGATGTTGTAGGACTGTTGTTGACACGCCTCTGCAACATTGCATGAAGGTCTGGGACAGTGCCTTTGGCATGACAAACTGGGGTGGCGGTTCCTCTGCTTCAGAAGGGGGACCGGAGGGTGTGTTCCAACTTTAGGGGGATCACACTTCTCAGCCTCCCTGGGAAGGTCTATGCAGGGGTACTGGAGAGGAGAATCCGACCATTGGTCGAACCTCGGATTCAGGAGGAGTAATGTGGTTTTTGCCCTGGCCATGGCCCATCGGACCAACTCTTTACCCTCTTGAGAATCCTCAAGGGTTCGTGGGAGTTTGTCCAACCAGTCCACATGGGTTTTGTGGACATGGAGAAAGCATTTGACTGCATCTCTCATGGTCTCTTGTGGGAGGTGCTGCGGGAGTATGGCGTATCAAGCTTGTTGCTACGAGCTAACCGGTCCGTATACGACCATTGCAAGATTTTGTATTGCCAACACCCAGTCGAACTCGTTTCCAGTGAGAGCTGGTCTCTGTCAGGGCTGCCCTTTGTCACCGATCCTGTTCATAATTTTTATGGACAGGATATCTAGGCGCAGCCAAGGAACGGAGGGTGTCATGTTCGATGACCACAGGATCTCATCTCTGCTGTTTGCGGATGATGTTGTCCTGTTGGCTTCTTTGAGCAATGACCTACAAGTCTTACTGGGACGGTTTGCTACTGAGGGTGAAGAGGTTGGGATGAGAATCAGCACCTCCATTTCCAAGTCCGCGGTCCTCAGCCGGAAAAGGGTGCATTGTCCTCTCTGGGTTGTGGACAAGCTCATGATCCAAGTAGAGGAGTTTAAATCACGTCATAATGCCATCCAACCATCCATTTGGATGGTTGGATGGCACACCACAGAGCGGTGCGGTGGCGCAGTGGTTAGCACTGTGGCAGCACAGCAACTCACCCTTGGCCATGGGATCCCTGGTTCGATCCCAGCCCCTGACCAGCAGTGATCTGTGTGGAGTTTGCATGTTCTCCCCATGTCTGCGTGGGTTTATTCTGGGAGTTCTGCGGTTTCCTCCCACAGGCCAAAAACACACAGGTTAGGTTAATTGGAGACTCTAAAAGTGGCCCTAGGTGTGAATGTGTGTGTGAATGGTAAAGGGATAGCACCGTATCGTGGCTGCTTCATCCATCCAGGTGGATGCCCTCAATTTCCCCTCTGGGGATCAATAAGGTATACAAAATCAAAAAAAATTTTTTTTTTACCAGTTTTCAAGGGGTCTGGGTCATGGAGGCAGTAGCTCAAGCAGAGAAGCCCAGACTTCCCTCTCCCCAGCCACCTGCTCCAGCTCTTCAAAGAGGATGCCACGACATTCCCAGGCCAGCTGGGAGACGTAGTCTCTTCAGCGTGTCCTGGGTCTGCCCCGGGGTCTCCTCCCAGTGGGACGTGCCTGAAACACCTCAAGTGGGAGGCATCCAGGAGGCATCCTGATCAGATGCCCAAACCACCTCAACTGGCTCCTTTCAATGTGGAGGAGTAGCAGTTCTACTCTGAGCAGTCCCTTGAGGATTTCATGGGATTTTTTTTTATATATTGTTGTGGTAAGTTGCGGGGCTCTCCTTGGGGATTGCCTGAATTGCGCATTGGCGCATGTCCAGACCGGAGATTCACAGCTTTAAAACTCATTGACAAGATGTAGTAGTGACTTTTACCTCTAAACAAGTATAAACTTTTACAGCACTAGCTGTAATAGATTCACTTGATTTTTGTGTGGTTTTATGGCGTTTCTGGGCACAGGCGCTCCCAAGACGGAGGTGCTTTCAGGCAGGCGGAAGTTTTTCAACACAAAACCATCATTTCATACACACGGTCATTACAGAAACTCGAGGAGACATTCACCGGCGGGCCGGGGGAGACGGAGGAAGGAACAATGTGTGGAAACTTGCAGGTGAGTGGTTTTTTTTTAATCACACAGTTTTTTGCTGATGTGTTCGACATATACTCACTGTAAACACAGAACTGAGCACAATGCAGCACCGCATTTGATTGGTCAGACTGATGACGTATACATATGGGTGCTACTGAGAGACAAATTTGATTGGCGAAACTGACAGACATTGACGACAATTGGCCAAAACTGCGGTAAAGTCGCGGTGAGTGGACAAAATTCAAATTATGCAGGACCTGCTGAAGTCGTGGGAATTGGTAGAATCGCAACATCGCGAAATCCTGGAGGGTCTGTCTGAGCCTCTCCTGCATAACTGAGCTACTCACCTCATCTCTAAGGTTGAGTCCAGCAGTCCTAAGGAGAAAGCCCAATTCAGCTGCTTGGATCAGCCAGCTCATTCTTTTGGTCATTACCCAAAGTTCAAAACCATATGTGAAGGTAGGAACATAGACTGACCTGTAAATCAACAGCTTTGCTATAGAGCTCAGCTCCCTTTTCACCACAACAGAACAGTACAACATTCACATCACTGCAGATGCTGCTCCGATTTGTCTGTCAATCTCTCACTCCATTCTCCCCTCACCCGTGAATGAGGTCCTGAGATACTTAATGTGCTCATTACGACGTGATTATAACGTGTTCTTTATGACATGATTATAACGTGTTCATTATGATGTGATAATGTTTTCAATGCGTGACTCGTTCATTACAACATAATTGTAACATTCTTAATACGTGATTATAACATTCATTACGTAGTTGATTATAACATTCTCAATACATGATTATAACACTCAATGTGTGATTATAACATGTTCATTACAACATGATTATAACATGCTCATTATGACATGACTATAGTGTCTATAACATGTTCATTACGACGTGATTATAACTGTGCATGCATTTGATTATGTTTGTGTGTATGGGCTATGTGACAGCTGGCTAGGTAAATGTGATATTGTGGTGGACACACATACGGGACCTGTTTTGTGACTCACATTTTAGGTCAGAACAAAGTAAGAGGCTTCCTTGGTGATTACAGGAAGCTGCAAGAATCTTAGCTTTGGTATGCAAGGCCTGAAACTGTGGGGGGTTTAATTAAAGGATTAAAGAAGGGATGCATTGTAGACCGTGGAAGTGATATCATGGAGGGAGGATGCATTGTTACTGTCTTTATAATGCAAGGTGATTCATGTGACGTGTGAACTGTAAGAGTCCTGATATTTAAGGGCAAGAGTTTCCTGTGTGGCTCTCTTACTGCTTTGAGACGATGGTGATGTGAATAAACCTGACTTGAGAGAGAACTCTGCCTCGTCATTCTCACATCTCCACACTGGTGACCCGAGACGTATCATGCAAGAGGAGAATTCCCCCGGGCCAGCCTCGTCAGGAGCCCCCAGCCAAGCGAATGCCGCTACAGTCCAGCTACCGGACTTCTGGCAGAACAATCCGTGCTCCTGGTTCAACGCAGTTGAGGCGCAGTTCAACCTCCGGGGAATATCGGTAGACGCCACGAAATTCTACCACGTAGTCGCAAAGCTGGACAACAACACGGCCCAGCATGTGGAGAGCCTGATCGACCAGCCGCCGGACAGCGACAAATACGGCACGTTGAAGGCTGCACTCATTCAGCAATTCACCCCCTCGGCGGAGGAGCGAGCAGAGAGGCTCCTGGCACTGACGGAGTCGGAAAATGACATGCCCGCGAACCTGATGGAGAAGTTGTTGAGGTTGAAAGACTCTGACGACGATCACTTCATTTTCACCCACCTCTTCCTCAGGACTCTACCGTCAGCAGCGAGAGCGACCCTGGCCAGTTCGCCACTGTTGGCCCTATGGGACTACCGCGCGCTGGGCCGGGAGGCACAGCGGATTGTCAACGCCACCAAGCGGCGCGCAGCAACGGCCACTGCAGCGGAACTCGGCGCGACGACCGGAGGCGACAGGAGGCCAGAGGCAGCGGTACCAGACTCACCGACGACGGCGGCGGCAGGGGCCAGGGAACGCGGATCGGACGTCCTTTGTTTCTACCATCGCAGTTTCGCAGAGAGGGCACGTAAGTGTGTACCACCATGCCAGTTCGGGCGTTCGGGAAACGCCAAGACCGGGGGTCGGTAGCAGCCGCGGCCCTCGGGGAGGAGAACAAGCTGCTCTACTTGTCAGACGCACGCTCGGGGAGGCATTTCCTCGTCGACACAGGCTCCCAGTTGAGTTTCATCACACCTTCCTACACGGACAGACTAGCGGGTTCCGGAGGTCCCCGGGTGACAGCAGCGAACAGCTCGGAGATTAAGACCTTTGGTGAGAAGACTCTGCTTCTGTCTCTACACGGCCGTACATTTGAGTGGACTTTTGTTGTAGCAACAGTAAATTTCAATATGTTGGGGGCTGATTTTTTGTGCTCACATGGTTTGTAGGTTGATCTCGCTAACAGGCGCCTGGTTAATGCCCTGTCTTTTGATTCTATCCCCTGTACAGCGCGAGTGGCCCCACCAACAGCACAAGCCAACGTCACAGCTGCCAGCGGTAAATTCCACACACTGCTCACTCAGTTCCCAGCACTCACGGTCCCCACATTTTCGGCAACAGTCGCTAAACACGGGGTGGAGCATTTTATTACCACTACCGGACCGCCCGTTTTTGCAAAAGCTTGGCGCTTGGACGCAGTTAAAATGGCCATAGCGCACGAGGAGTTCGCCAACCTGGAGAGGTTGGGCATTATCAGACGTTCAAACAGTCCTTGGGCTTCCCCGCTGCACATGGTCCCGAAAGCTGATGGATCATGGTGACCTTGCGGGGATTTCCGCAGGTTAAACAACGCTACAGCGCACGACCGCTACCCAATCCCACATATCCAAGATTTTTCCGTTCATTTGGCAGGGGCGCGCGTTTTTTCTAAAATAGACTTGGTCCGCAGTTACCACCAAGTCCCAGTGCACACTGAGGACATACCCAAAACAGCGGTAATAACTCCGTTTGGCCTATTCGAGTTTTTACGCATGCCATTCGGACTTAAAGGGGCTGCTCAGACATTCCAACGCATGATGGACGCGGTGCTTCGCGATCCCCCTTTCGTGTTCGTCTACTTGGACGATATTTTAGTAGCCAGCGCGTCCGAAGACGAACACGAAAAACACCTGGCCACAGTTTTCCGAAGGTTGGGAGATCACGGGTTAATAATCAACCCATCGAAGTGTCAGTTCGGGGTGGCGCAGATCGATTTTTTAGGACACCGCGTCTCCCCCGAAGGAGCAGTTCCGCTTCCTGACAAAGTGCGCGCGGTGGCAGACTTTCCCCGGCCGCAGTCAGTCAGGGCGTTGCAGGAGTTTTTGGGAATGGTGAATTTTTATAACCATTTTCTCCCCCGCGCGGCACAACTCATGCAGCCGCTGTATGCCGCGCTCAAAAAAAAGAAACCCGCGGATAAGGTCGAGTGGTCCCCGGAGCGGGACCAAGCGTTCTCGGAGGTGAAAGCAGCCTTGGCAAAGGCTGCGTTGTTGGCACACCCAGACCCAACGGCCCACATAGCGCTCACCACTGACGCATCAGATGTGGCCATAGGGGCGGTCGTAGAGCAACATGTAGCCGGGGTTTGGCAGCCCCTCGCATTTTTCAGCAGGACCTTGCGCGATAGCGAACGTAAATACAGTGCGTTCGACAGGAAGCTGCTGGCTCTCCATTTGGCCATCTGCCACTTTCAGTTCTGGCTAGAAGGACGCTCTTTCACCGCGTTTGTTGACCACAAACCACTAACATTCGCAATGGCCAAGGTTTCCGAACCGTGGTCAGGCCGGCAACAGAGACAGCTGGCCGCGATATCAGAGTTTACCACTGATATTCGGCATGTGGTGGGCAAACTGAATGTAGTGGCAGATTGCCTCTTGCGCGCTGTGGCGGCCCCAGTCAGCATAGGAGTAGATTACGCAGCCATGGCCGCGGAGCAGGTTAGTGACGCAGATGTGCGCGCGCTTCAGTCTGGACCAACAGGGTTAAGGCTGGAGAGCAGGGTGCTGCAAGACGGTATGCCCCCCCTAATCTGCGATGTCTCCACCGGACGGCCGGGTCCAGTAGTACCGGCCGCGTGGCGCTGCCGTATTTTTGACTCGATTCATTCTTTGGCGCACCCAGGAGTGCACGCGTTGGTCAAAATGGTAGGAGAGAAATTTGTGTGACCGAGCCTTCGCAAACAGGTTAAAGAGTGGGCAGCAGCCTGCACGGCATGTCAACGAGCCAAAGTACACAGGCACACGAAGGCTCCTTTGGAGCCGTTTCACATTCCGGCCAAAAGGTTCGATCACGTTCATGTGGACCTCGTGGGCCCCCTCCCGCCATCACAAGGGTGCACACACCTTCTGACAATGGTGGACTGCACCACACGCTGGCCTGAAGTGGTCCCGCTGGCATCAACCACGGCCGAGGAGGTGGCGCGCACGTTTTTAACAGCTTGGGTGGCGCGTTTCGGCGTTCCGTCGGACATTACGTCCGACAGAGGCCCTCAATTTGTGTCCGAGCTTTGGTGGACAATGGCCCGCAGCCTGGGTGTCACAATTCACCGCACAACTGTGTACAATCCGCAGGCTAACGGGTTATGCGAGCGTTTTCATAGGTCATTGAAAGCAGCTCTCAGAGCGTCACTGACGGATTCAAATTGGGTAGACAAGTTACCGTGGGTGTTATTGGGGTTGCGTTCTGCACCTAAAGAGGACTTAGAAGCCTCCCCAGCGGAGCTCGTGTTTGCGCAGCCACTCCGGCTGCCTGGGGAGTTTCTCCCAGATAACCCTGCGCCAGACGCCTCCCCATCTCAGCTGTTGCAGAGTAATATAGAATCAAGCACGCTGCCTGGCCCCGCGCACCACAGTTTTCCGTGCGTTTCTGTGCCTAAAACTTTGAAGAACGCAGAGTTTGTTTTTGTCAGACATGATGCGCACTGAACCCCGCTGCGACCGCCTTATGACGGACCGTTCAGAGTGCTAGAAACAGGGGACAAGCAGTTTTTGCTAGATTTGGGGGGTAGGAAAGAGAAAGTTGGCATAAACAGACTCAAACCCGCTTTTGTGGTGGCAGATGAGCAGGTGCTGTTGGCGAGAGCCCCGCGGCGATGTAGACCACCGCGGGGGGCTTCACAGAGTAATGTTTCCCCAGAACACCCACAGGTGCTGACAAAAGGTTTCCACCCCCAGACGGCAAACCCCCAGCGTGACAGCGCCGCAGAGACGTTGAATCCCAGCTACAGCAGGAGACTGAAACCTAGACAGCATGTGGACTGATGTGTATTGATACTGTCACGGCATGCATGTTGTTATTTTCTTGTTTGTTCTGTTTTTTTCTAAAATGTTGGGGGGCTTTGTTTGGTGGACACACATACGGGACCTGTTTTGTGACTCACATTTTAGGTCAGAACAAAGTAAGAGGCTTCCTTGGTGATTACAGGAAGCTGCAAGAATCTTAGCTTTGGTATGCAAGGCCTGAGACTGTGGGGGGTTTAATTAAAGGATTAAAGAAGGGATGCATTGTAGACAGTGGAAGTGATATCATGGAGAGAGGATGCATTGTTACTGTCTTTATAATGCAAGGTGATTCATGTGACGTGTGAACTGTAAGAGTCCTGATATTTAAGGGCGAGAGTTTCCTGTGTGGCTCTCTTACTGCTTTGAGACGATGGTGATGTGAATAAACCTGACTTGAGAGAGAACTCTGCCTCGTCATTCTCACATCTCCACAATATCACGTTTTAACTGAACGTCATTCTTAAGTTTAGAATGCATTTTGCACATCACAGTTTTGAATTTTACCATTAGCATCTACTATTTTCACTTAAAAAAAAAAAAGCTATTCATGCTCACTGTGGATAGTGTTTGGGCATTACACTACTAGGTCCAGCTACGGATGCGTCTGCTTGTCGTGCTAGCTATGCGATTTTTTAGATAGCTTAATAAGCCTGGAAAAAAGCCTATAAAAATGCTGTAATCTTAGGCCAAATTAGCTTTGACACAACATTGCACATCGTCATGGAACACTGGTATCTGTACCAATGTTGTTCTGTCTGTATATTGTTGTCATGTTATGAATAATATGTCTCTCCTTTCTTGGGAGTTTTTTTTTTCCTTCCCACTGTCGCCTAGTGCTTGCTCATAGGGGATCATTTGATTGTTGGGGTTTTTTGCTGAATTATTTATGATTTGTGCTTAGGTATCTAGCACCTTGAGATGACTTTTGTTGTGACTAGGTGTTATACAAATAAAGTTGAATTGAACTGAACATGTTTTTAATGACGTGACTATAACTTATATAACACGCTTGATATGATGTGACCATATTTATTAAAACGTGATTATGACATGTTCATTATGACGTGATTTTAACGTGTTCATTCTGATGTGATTTTAAAGTGTTCATTACGGTGTGATTATAACGTGTCCATTATGACATGATTATAACGTGCCATTATGACATTATTATAACATGTCCATTATGACAATTATAACGTGCCATTATGACATGTTTTTAATGTGTCCATTGCGACATGATTTAACGTGTCCATTACAACGTGAGCCAACGTGTTCATCACAACGTGATTAATACGTGTTCATTATGATGTAATTATAACATGTTCATTACGGCGTGATTATAACATGTTCATTACGGCGTGATTATAACATGTTCATTATGGTGTGATTATAACATGTTCATTACGGCATGATTATAATGTGCCCATGACAATGTGATAACACGTTCATTATGATGTAATTATAACATGTTCATGACATGATTTATAATGCATTCATCACAATGTGATTATAACATGTTCATTTTGATATGATTATAACCTGTTCATTATGACATAACATGTTCACGACGTGATTATAACATGTTAATTATGACGTGATTATAACGTGTTCATTATGACGTTATTAAAACATGTTCATTATGACATTACAACATGTTCCTTATGACGTTATAACGTGTTCATCACGACGTGATAACGTGTTCATTATGACGTTATTATAACGTGTTCATTATGACATAACGTGTTCCTTATGACGTTATGTGTTCATCACGTGATTATAACTTGTTCATTATGACATTATTATAACATATTCATCATGGTGTGATTATAACGTGTTCATTATGACGTGGTTACAATGTACTCATCACAATGTGATAGCGTGTTCATCATGACGTAATTATAACATGTTCATGATGTGATTGTAACGTGTTCATGTCGTGATTATAATGTGTTCGTCACAACACCATTATAACGTGTTCGTCATGACGTCATTATAACGTGTTCATCACGACGTCATAATGTGTTTGTCACAACATCATTATAATGAGTTTGTCACAATATCATTATAAAGTGCTCATTATGACGTGATTATAATATGTTCATCAACATAACGTGTTCAATATGACGTGATTATGACATTAACACAACTGAGCGGGACACTCACAAAACATGTGATATTATGGAAGCACACATGACACACACCAACCCAAAGACCTGACAGGAATGTCACCTGTACACTGTTCTACAGGAGAACGTGAGGGTCACCGATTCTACACACGGAAACATGTCATGAGCTGATTTTAACATGCTAGCATGTTTTCACTTAAAACATTAACATAGTCAGACATCACTGAGATGCAATAGAGCAACATTTTGGCTTCCTGTGGTAACGTATCATCACTTCCTGTGTTGCTGGCTGTTGGTGTGGTTTGCTCTGTGCTTAGCTCTCCTTACTCTCCTGAGGATTATTGTCTTTAATTGCATTTTAATCGCTTTTTTCCATCTACTGTCACCTCTCACTGCTGTTTAACAAGCCTCTTGCACCTGTGTGCACACTCGGTGTCACCTAATCACCCTCTTTAACCTTCTGTTCACCTTTCATCAGTGTTTGTGTTAGCCACTAGCTATGGCTACTAGCTCTCCTTCCCCTTCTCCTCTGGTGTGCTCTCTGGGTCAGATGTTTAGCTACACCTCTGCCTCTTTCAGTGATAATGGTAAATGTAATAAATATTGTCTTTTTGAGGTGCTCAAGGCCAGGTTGTGTGATTTGGAATCCCAGCTCCACTGCACTGAAACACCGTCAGCACCAGTTAATAATGACGGACTCCCCTTAGCTGCAGCAGAGCACCGTAGCATAGGGCGTGCTAGCCGTCCCCTGACATCCACCTCTCCTGAGCAGCCAGGAGAAAATGAGTGGGTGACGGTGAAAAGGAAGCACAGTCGCAAGCCTCTGGTTCACCACCAACCTGTTTATGTTTCTAATCGCTTTTCCCCGCTCAGCAACACTCCCACTGAGGAAAAAACTCTGATCATTGGCGACTCTATAGTCAGAAACGTGAACCTAGAGACTCCAGTGGCCATAGTCAAACGCATTCCTGGGGTCAGAGAAGGCGACAATGAGTCAAATTTGAGAATGCTGCCTAAAAGTAACTGTAAATACTCCACAATTGTTATCCACGCCGGCATTAACGACATCCGACTGTGGCAGTCGGCAGTTACTAAACTTAGTGTGCAATCAGTGTGTAACTTTGCAAAAATGATGTCTGCTTCTGGACTATTCTCTGGGCCCCTCCCCAACCTCACCAGTGATGACATGTTTAGCCACATGTCAGCCCTCAAGAGGGCTGGCTCTGTAATTGGTCTCAGACCGGAGACCTTTGAGACAGTAGTGGAGGAAGAACACTAAACTGCGATCCATCATGAAAAATCCTGATCACCCCCTCCACCACACACTAGATGGACAGCGAAGCACTTTCTCCAGTAGACTACTACAGCTTCGTTGTCGAACGGCCAGGTACAGGAAATCTTTCCTGCCACATGCAATTTCACTGTACAATAACTCACTATGATGATGTATTCTGGTCATAGCTATGCTGCCACAATGCACCTTACAGACTAACTGGTACCTCACATTTTCACTCTGCTCCTGATAGTCCTTCTTTGTGCAATGGGATGATTCATGTGTTTATACGGGTCATCATATATTAAGCTATGATGTATATAGGTTTTCTATAGTCGTGTTAGTTTTACTTTCCATGGGTAATCCGTCTGTCTGTCATGTGTGTGTTTCTGTTGTTTGGTTGTCTACTGTCATGCTGCTGTTACACTGCAATTTCCCAGTTTGGGATCAATAAAGTACATCTATCCATCTATCTATCCATCTATCCATCCATCTATCCATCCTTCAACTGCTGTCTGTCTGTGTGGTGTCCTGTAAACAATGTGAGCTACATAGACAATTGGAACTCATTTTGGGGAAAATGTGGTCTTATTAGACGAGACGGCGTCCATCCCACTTTGGATGGTGCGTCTCATTTATCTAACAATCTGGCATCATTTTTATCCAAATTTCCAAAGCCTTGACAACTCAGAGTTGGGACCAGGAAGCACAGTCTCAGTCTTACATGCCTCTCTGCAGCTTGTCTACATCTGAAGATGTAGAGAAGATGATCATAGATGATCGTCACTTCCTTGTGGTAACGTATCGTCACTTCCTGTTTTGCTGTCTGCCTGTGTGGTTTGCTCTCCAGCCACTAGCTAGCCACTAGCTATGGCTACTAGCTCTCTTTCCTCTCCTCCTCTGGTGTGCTCTCTCTGTCAGATGTTTAGCTACACCTCTGCCTCTTTTAGTGATAACGGTAAATGTAATAAATGTTGTCTTTTTGAGGCGCTCGAGGCGAGGTTGTCTGATTTGGAATCCCGGCTCCGCTGCATTGAAACACCGTCTGCGCCAGTTAATCTCGACGGACGTCCCTTAGCTGCAGTGGAGCTAGCTAGCTTAGGCCCCCCTGTCAGCGGTTCCCCGGCTGTCCTCAGCAGCGAGGAGACTGGGTGGGTGACGGTGAGAACGAAGCCTAGTGGCAAAGCCCCGGTACACCACCAACCTGTTCACGTTTCTAATCGTTTTTCCCCGCTCAGCGACACACCCGCTGAGGAAAAAACTCTGATCATTGGCGACTCTGTAGTCAGAAACGTGAACCTAGAGACTCCAGCGGCCATAGTCCAATGCATTCCTGGGGCCAGAGCAGGCGACATCGAGTCAAATTTGAAAATGCTGGCTAAAAGTAACTGTAAATATTCCACAATTGTTATTCACGCCGGCATTAATGACATCCGTCTCCGGCAGTCGGAAGTCACGAAACTTAATATAGAATAGGTGTGTGACTTTGCAAAAACGATGTCTGCCACTGTAGTATTCTCTGGGCCCCTCCCCAATCTGACCAGTGATGACATGTTTAGCCGCTCGTCATCCTTGAACCGCTGGCTGTCTGTGTGGTGTCCTGCAAATGACGTGGACTACATTGACAATTGGAGCTCTTTTTGGGGAAAACCTGGTCTTATGAGACGAGACAGCATTCATCCCACTTTGGATGGTGCTTCTCATTTATCTAACAATATGGCATCTTTTTTATCCAAATTTCCAAAACCATGAGTTGGGACCAGGAAGCAGAGTCGCAGTCTTACACGCCTCTCTGCAGCTCCTCTTCATCCGCCACCCCTCAGCTTAGCCCCTGACTTCCCCATCAGAGAATCGTTGTCTGCTCCCTCCAAAGTAAATAAAAATATAATGCATAAGCATCCCAAAGTGATAAAGCAAAATACTGGTAAAACTCAAATTAAACATAAAGCCTCTAAATTGAATGAATTGGCCTCTGTTCCTCCTCATAATTTAAAAATTAAATGTGGTTTATTAAATATTAGGTCTCTAACTCCCAAGTCTCTGTTAGTCCATGATCTGTTAATTGATCATCAGATTGATTTAATTTCCCTTACAGAGACTTGGTTAGGGCAAGAGGATTATGTTGGTTTGAATGAATCAACTCCTTCTGGTTATTTAAACTGTCAAAATCCCAGAAATTCTGGTCGTGGAGGAGGAGTAGCAACAATTTACCATTCCAAATTACTAGTTAATGTAAAGCAAAAAACATGTTATAATTCCTTTGAGGGCCTGGTCCTCAGTATTGGGCACTTTAGCAATTTTAGGTTAAACCCAATTTTATTTGCCATAGTTTATCGTCCCCCATCAACCTACTCAGAATTTTTATCCAAATTTGCTGATTTCTTAGCTGATTTAGTGCTGAAATCTGATAGAATAATTATAGTAGGGGACTTTAATATACATGTGGATGTAGATAGTGACTGCCTTAATGTGGCATTTAATTCAATATTAGACTCAATTGGGTTTTCTCAGAAAGTAGGAAATTCTACTCATTACCTCCACCATACATTGGACCTTGTTCTGACATATGGCATAGAAATAGAAAATCTTGTAGTGTCTCCTCATAACCCTGTACTGTCAGACCATTGTCTGTTAACCTTTGATTTTACTATTTCTGACTATTTGGCTCCTAAAGAAAAATATTATTACAGTAGATGCCTCTCAGATGATGCTGTTACCAAATTTATGCAGATTGTTTCCTCTATGCCATGTGTCAACACAACGGAAATAAGCTATAGACAGCTTGCTCCTTCTGTAATTGATAACATGGTGTGTGTGTGTGTGAAGCTGTGTTTCAGCTTCTCTGCATCAGACTCTAGACTTGGTGGCCCCCTTAAAAAAGAAAAAGTCTAATCAGAGATTTCTAACTCCTTGGTTCAACACAGAAACTCGTAGCTTAAAACAGAAGATTCGTCAATTAGAAAGAAAATGGCGCTCCACTAATTTAGATGAAATCTATTTAGCTTGGAGAAATCATCTTTTAATTTATAAAAAATCTCTTAGAAAAGCTAGAACGAGTTATTACTCTGCATTAATAGAAGAGAACAAGAATAATCCCAGGTTTCTTTTCAGTACTGTAGCCAGGTTGACAAAGAGTCAGGACTCTGTCAATCCTAGCATTCCTTTAGAGCTTACTAGTCAGGACTTTATGAACTTTTTCAATAATAAAATTTCATCCATCAGAGATAAAATCAATCAGATTCTTCCCACAGTTAACTTAAATACTGTAACTACTACAACTCCTTCTATTGATGTCTGTCTTGATGAGTTTACTCCAATCGACCTTTGTGAGTTAGACAAAATAGTTTCCTCATCCAAACCTTCAACTTGTCTTTTAGACCCTATTCCTACCAGGTGTAATATAAATGTGTTTTTAATGTGTGCCCTGATTTGTTTCTCAGTTGTTTTTAATATGTTTTAACAATCCAGTCCCATGAATCCAGTTCTCTTTATCTTAAGGCACACCATGACCTGGACAATATGACCTGTTTCTAGAAACTGTTTTCCTTAGCACAGCAAGTTTCTCACTCCTTAAATCACTGTTGCATGCTTATGAAACGAAGGCGTGACCTTTATTCCTTATATGTGTATTGGGAGAAATGTAGCAGGTGTTCCTGTATGTTTTGGGAATTGCCTGGGAACAGAAATTGGCCCTTCCTGTTCCCCACGCAATTCTATGATGGGAGGGGGGGGCTTGCTCGGAGCAGAGATGGCCACTCTGTTCTGTACCTAGCCTTCCTTTAAAAACAGGGGTTTTCCCTCAATACGGAGAGTCTGCCGTGAGTTTTCTTGCGCAAAAACGTCCGGCTGAGAAATCCCGCTCTTCCTGGCCGTGGGCTCCCGGTCACCTGTATCAAACGGTAAGAGCTTGTGAAATGACATGAAATGCATTGATCCTTGTGTGTGAAGGGAATGTGTGACATGCAATGATTTCTCTTTTGTGTATGGAGATATGGTCTGTGGGGAATAAAGAGATACAGTTTTATTCTAGCAGCCGTGTCTCAGTGTGAATACTTTGTCTCAGTGTACATTCTTTTCTATGTGCCGACTTCTCACGAACCTGTCTAAATATTTTCATAAAACATTTTGGCGTCACGAACAGGATTCGAAGAAAATAACAGAGGTTAAAGAGGAGCTGTGCATAGGAAAGTCATGTTTAAGAAAAAAATTAAACAGAGTGTAGCTGGGGGCTCTCCCAGCTGTTGTGCTGGTGATTGTGTTGGTAATTGTGCCGTTATCCCAGGCTGGGATGGCTTATGGAAGCAGGTTGGTGTGTGTTTAGCTGATGGAGGTGGCAGATTAGCGCCATGGGCAGATTTGGTAGGGGACAGGTCCCCTTCGGTGATGTCTGCGTGTCTACGGGGTATTGAAGTTGCTCCAAAAGCTCCGCTGAGCGGAATTCAGCAGCAGGTGCGGTGTTGTGTGAGTAGCCGTTCTTTCTCTCCCATCGGCAAGGGGAGAGGCGAGCAGCGCTACATGTAAAAAAATAAACCTCCTTTTCCTTTCTCTCTCTCTCTCTCTCTCTCTCTCTCTCTGTTCCTCGCTCTCCCAAAGGGGGCGGGTGAGGGATAATTCTCTCTCTCTCTCTCTCTCTCTCTCTGTTCCTCGCTCTCCCAAAGGGGGCGGGCGCGGGAAGTTCTCTCTCCCTCCCTCTCTCCTTTTGCCTGAGGGGCGGGGGAGAGGCAAAGTTTGGCCTTTAGAAAAAAACAGAAGGTGAATTTTCTTTGCTGGCAAGTGAAGAATGCAAGAGGCGGGGCTGCCTGCCTCACAAGACTTGGGAGATGCTGAGTTGCATAAAGGAAATATAAAAACAATAGGAATCAACAGTGAACAAAGAGGACAGTTTGATCCAGTTTTTAATGGATTTGGAACAAAGCAGAAGCTCTCCCAGAGGGTGAAATTTCTGGGAATCTGCTGGAATAAGGGAGAAAGGGAAATCACAGATAAAGCCCGAGAAAAGATAATGACTTTTGCCACTCCGCACACCAAAAAGGATGTGCAGCGGTTTGCTGGGCTGTTTGGATATTGGAGGAGTCACATTCCTCATTTGGGGCAAATTTTGCAGCCTTTATATTAAGTGACAAGGAAAAAAGAGCAGTTTGAGTGGACAGAAAAACAGCAAGTGGCTTTTGACATGGCCAAAGAGGCCATACAGCAAGCTCTATCATTAGGAAAACTGCAGTCTGGTCCAGTTGAGTTGCAGGTGTCAGCTCGGAATAATTATGCAAATTGGAGCTTATGGCAAAAACAAGGCAAACAACGGAAACCTTTAGGTTTCTGGTCAAGGAAGCTGCCGAGTGCAGGAATTTGTTACACGCCTTTTGAAAAACAATTATTGGCGTGTTATTGGAGCTTGGTGGAAACAGAGGCATTAACTGCAGGGCATGAGGTGCTCATGAGGCCATTGATACCTATTCTGACGTGGGTAATGAGTAACCCCACCACACATCGGATAGGTACCGCCCAGGAGAGTAGCATCATTAAGTGGAAATGGTACATGTCTGAAAGAGTGAAATCTGGACAAAAAGGAGTTTCGGTCTTGCATGAACAAGTTGCTGATGTCCCAGAGGCAGATGAGTCTTGTTTTGAAGTTGAACAGCTGCAAGAATCTCTTGTGTTAACAGGGCCCCGCTATGATGAACTTACAGAAGAGCAGAAAAGCAGGGCGTGGTTTGTGGATGGCTCTTCTCAGTGGGTAGCGGGAAAATGAAGGTGGAAAGCTGGGGCTTTCAACCCTCATCTGGGGCAAATTTTGGAAGAAATGGGTGAGGGAAAAAGCAGCCAATGGGCCGAGTTGAAGGCCGTACACATGGTGATACAACATGCGAGTGTGTCAGGAGCATATATTTACTCTGACTCCTGGTCAGTGGTTAATGGGTTAACCACATGGATGCCTACATGGCAGTCCAATCAATGGCGGATTCAAAAGAAAGAGGTGTGGGGTAAAGAGTTGTGGGAGGAAATCTGGCAAAAGGTTCAAGGGGTCACTATCCATGTCACCCATGTCGATGCCCATACCCAAAATATGGACTCAGAAGCCCTCCAAAATAGCTATATTGATGGGGTGGTTAGAGCAATGTCAGTGGAGAGGCAATCCACTGCGGATTTGGCCCGGTGGGCCCATGAAAAGAGTGGACATTGGGGAATTCAAGCTACCACCCAATGGGCCAGGGATAGAGGCATTGATTTTAAAACTGATGATGTAAAGACAGCCATTGAACAGTGTGAGGCCTGTCAGCATCACAGAAGAGGTGTCCCACAACATCTCACTGGACATATACAAAGGGGAAAGAGCCCAGGACAAATCTGGCAAATGGATTTTATTGGTCCTCTTCCAGAGTCACAATGGTGTAAATATGTATGCACGGTTGTGGATACATTTTCGGGTGTGGTAGTAGCACACCCAGCCAAAGTGGCTAATCAGAAGGCCACACTGGCCTGTTTGGACCTAATTGAAAGGTTCTATGGGCTACCTGTACAGATTCAAACTGACAATGGGACCCATTTCACCGGAAATCTGGTGAAAGATTGGGCCAAACACAATCATGTGGAATGGATTTATCACGTTCCATATCATCCCCAGGCTGCGGGTTTAATTGAAAGAATGAATGGGTTGTTGAAAGCCACCTTGAAAAAAGGAGGGACAAACAATAGTTTGGAAGGGTGGAAAAAACGCTTACCACAAGCGCTGAAACAGCTAAACAATAGACCCATTGCACCTGGTACAACACCACTGAACCGAATGATCACTGTCAATCTTGAACACTTTGAAGGACAAATTATTGAGATGTGGAAAATTAACCCAGAGGCAACACTACCAGTGCGAGCGACAAAAGGCTCGGCGGGATTAGATCTAAGAGCTATGGAAACTCTCACCTTAGTACCAGGAACACCCACTGTGGTAAAAACCGGACTAGGGTTGAAATGTCCGAATGGAATGTATGGTCACATATTGCCAAAGTCTGGATTATCCCTGAAAGGTTTAACGACTCTGGCAGGTGTGATTGACAGTGATTATCAAGGAGAACTGGGAGTGGTGTGCTTTGTACTGGGATCAGAGCCCATAACCCTGAATAAGGGGGATGAAGTGGCCCAATTGGTCATTATACCATGCCTAATGACTGACCCTGAAGAGATTGCTAAGCCGGCTGTGATGACGCAGAGGGGCGAAAAAGGCTTTGGTTCCACAGATAAATCTGGGGCCAAAGTATGGGTGAGGCAAGAAAATGGCCCTCCCCGCCCGGCTGAGATCATAGCTCAAGGGACGGATCAGGTGGTGACCATTTTGTATCCAGGAGAGCAAACCTGGATAAATGTACCAATATCAAAATGTTATCTAAGGGAGAACTAATTGTGTGTTTTCTCTTCTCCTAAGTATGTGCTTGCTTTGCAGGAATGTTCGGGGGGAGACTGGTGATTGGGCACCCGCAACGTCATGGGTCTTCTTCAACACCCCCCACAAGCACCGAGGACATGGCTATGTCGTCTGCTGGGACATGTGCCGCCCTGCCCTCATTGTGATCGTGTGGATGAGTATCGCCGGTTGCTGGATCCAGATCCACGCCACACCAGGCCAAGAAATGTTTGAGGTGGACCAACCTGTCTCGCTGAGCTGGAAGGAGAGTCGGGTCGGTGCCAATCGGAGTCAAGACGGTTTCTATTGTTTATCAAACCAAAAGTGCAAGATACTGAACTTAACCAGCCACTGTCCTATTTACATATGCCCCAAATGTGTCAAATACCAATATAATGTGTCTGCGGTGGAGAAGGGGTGTATAGTTAACTTGACTGCCAATGTAACCATATGTGTGGCCAAAGTGGTTAATGACTTACTGAAATGTGATACTACCTTAAATGGTAGAAAGCTATTCATCAACATAACAGGAGATAAGGAAGTGTATTTGATGAATGGAACAGTCATAAAGGGTCAACGCATCCCCTTTGTGTACCTTATTGTGGTGGTCGACAAAAACCCAAAGCATACATCCCCGACGAATCTGGCACCCATACTGTCGACATGTACAACAGTAGCCACACAAACCAGCCATATCACCGTCAATTGGATGGTAAAGATACCACCCATTCCCAAATGTTCAAAAAGAAAGAAGAGAGCATGGTATGACACGTTGCTGGGAGGATTTGGCACAGTTTTGGGAATCGCCAACACCATTAACAACGAGGTAACCAGATCAATGTTGGCAGATACTGGACATCAAACGTCTTTAGGCATTCAACAAGTTGGATTTTGGATGCCTACGGTGGTGGGGCCTCAAATGGAGGCCGCCAATCTGTTTCAAAAACGTTTGACTTGGGATTTGACCATGTGGAATGCTACGAGTGAATTGATGACAAACATCACTCGCGCTTTCAATTGGACTGTGTGCAACATTCAAGTTTTGGATATCCGCATGCAGTTGGAACGTTTTACTCGCATTGTCACTACCAATCACGCTCGACAATGGCGAGACGTGTGGAACATCACTGAAGAATGGTGGTTAATTCCGCATCCCGAAAAAACCATCTGCAATAGCACGATGTGTAGCGGGCAATGGACTCAATTAAATGTTACAGAAGCTGTTGATGTGTGCAAATATCATGTGTTACCAGTAATTACTGCTACAGCATTTTGGTTTATTCAGTTAAAAGGGGGATGGTTTGCTCCAGGGCAGAATAACACCTATGATTTATCAGAATGTGATTTGACTGACCAAGGATATGCATGCCTAAGTCGAGCAATATATACTGAACCATGCTTAACCATGACAGAGGCACTATGTGAATGGAGAATAGAAAAACCTCGTGACATGATGTGGCAAATAGGGCCCCATACTCTATGTGTAGCCACTTTAAACTCCCATCCAATGTTGCCTAGGGTACCTTTCACTGGGTGTCTGCATGGTGTTCACATGTGGCAATGGCATAATCGGACATATCGTCTTACCAACTTCTCTAGTGAGGCCCACCTGACCGCCCTGCAATGGCGGGTGCTGGAAGTTCCATGGCAGGTGTCCCTGGATCGATTCAGAGGCGCACTGAATGGATCCACGGAGATACAACAGCTCATTGGTGATCATATGTCTAATGTGCGTGCTGCAGTGATATCCACTGTGGTGGCCCAAGGAAAGGTATTGCATGCAGCTCATCAGATAGAGCAAGCTTCTGCTCATCACTGGTGGGATATATTCTCAGGCATGTCAGTCACTGCTCGCACAACACTGGTGCCTCCCCTAGCTATATTAGTTGCTGTTCTATGTGTCTTAACACTATGCAATTTCAGTGCTTTCTGCTATATTAGAAGAGTAAAACAGGTTTTAAGTAGAAGAATATATAATTCTCTGGCAAAATGAAAATAAAAGTTATCTTTCGAGATGGAGGATATGGTACCACATCTTGCAAAGTAGAGGTGAGTGCTGAACCTCCTGGTCACTGGATATGTTATAGCTATGCTGTAGGTCCGAGTAGTGAATGGAATTGGTACACTAGACATTTTACCACAAGAAATGAGTTATTATGGCATGTTGTAACATGCATTTGGGACATTAATTGGGTGGAATTAAATCACCACAATGGTATTGGAATACCTTACGAGGATGAAAGTATTCCCCAAGAAGACAGTAATTACCCAATGTTCTTCACCAACTGATAGAACAAATAAGGTCAAAGGGTGGAAAATGTGATATAAATATTTTTAATGTGTGTCCTGATTTGTTTTTCAGTTGGGGAAGAAGGCACTTAGTTGGGGAAGAAAGCAATTATCTTCACCAACTTAACAACTGATCACAAATAAGGTCAAAGGGTGGAATGTAATATAAATGTGTTTTTAATGTGTGCCCTGATTTGTTTCTCAGTTGTTTTTAATATGTTTTAACAATCCAGTCCCATGAATCCAGTTCTCTTTTTCTTAAGGCACACCATGACCTGGACAATATGACCTGTTTCTAGAAACTGTTTTCCTTAGCACAGCAAGTTTCTCACTCCTTAAATCACTGTTGCATGCTTATGAAACGAAGGCGTGACCTTTATTCCTTATATGTGTATTGGGAGAAATGTAGCAGGTGTTCCTGTATGTTTTGGGAATTGCCTGGGAACAGAAATTGGCCCTTCCTGTTCCCCACGCAATTCTATGATGGGAGGGGGGGGGCTTGCTCGGAGCAGAGATGGCCACTCTGTTCTGTACCTAGCCTTCCTTTAAAAACAGGGGTTTTCCCTCAATACGGAGAGTCTGCCGTGAGTTTTCTTGCGCAAAAACGTCCGGCTGAGAAATCCCGCTCTTCCTGGCCGTGGGCTCCCGGTCACCTGTATCAAACGGTAAGAGCTTGTGAAATGACATGAAATGCATTGATCCTTGTGTGTGAAGGAAATGTGTGACATGCAATGATTTCTCTTTTGTGTATGGAGATATGGTCTGTGGGGAATAAAGAGATACAGTTTTATTCTAGCAGCCGTGTCTCAGTGTGAATACTTTGTCTCAGTGTACATTCTTTTCTATGTGCCGACTTCTCACGAACCTGTCTAAATATTTTCATAAAACACCAGGTTATTTAAAGAAGTCTTCCCACTTATTGGTAGCCTTATTCTTCATATAATCAATTCTTCATTAACTTTAGGCCATGTACCGCAGGCTTTTAAAACGGCTGTAATTAAACCCTTACTCAAAAAGCCAACGCTAGATCCAGGAGCTTTAGATAACTATAGACCAATCTCTAATCTCCCTTTCATTTCAAAAATCTTAGAAAGAGTTGTTGCTACGCAATTATTTGACCACCTTCAGGGAAATGGTTTACTTGAAGAGTTTCAGTCTGGGTTTAGAATCCATCATAGTACTGAAACAGCCTTAGCGAAGGTCACTAACGACCTCCTCATTGAATCTGATAATGGACTAGTTTCTGTACTTGTCCTTTTAGACCTTAGTGCAGCTTTTGATACTATCGATCATAATATTCTACTTGATAGATTAGAACACTATGTTGGACTTAATGGAACTTCGTTGCAGTGGTTTAGATCTTATTTATCTGATAGGTTCCAGTTTGTTCATGTAAATAATGAGTTTTCTTTCAACTCAAAGCTCAGTCATGGAGTTCCACAGGGATCTGTGCTAGGCCCTACTCTTTTTAGTTTATATATGCTTCCGTTAGGCAACATTATTAGAAAGCACTGTATACACTTTCAATGTTATGCTGATGACACACAATTATACCTGTCAATGAAGCCAGATGATAGTAATCAATTAGCCAAGTTAGAAGCCTGTCTTAAGGAAATCAAAGCTTGGATGACTTGTAATTTCCTGCTATTAAATTCAGATAAGACTGAAGTCATTCTTGTTGGTCCAAAAAACCTTAGAAATTCCTTTCCAAATCAAACTTTCAGTTTGGATGCGGTTACTCTTTCTCTTAATAGCTCTGTGAGGAACCTTGGAGTTATTTTTGATCAGGATTTGTCCTTCAATTCACATATTAAATTTGTTTCCAAGACTGCCTTCTATCATTTGCGTAATATTGCCAAGATTAGGAGCATCTTGTCTCAGAGTGATGCTGAGAAACTGATCCACGCTTTTGTTAGCTCGAGATTAGATTATTGTAATTCTTTATTATCAGGCTGTCCTAAAACATCTTTAAAAAGTCTTCAGCTGATCCAAAATGCTGCAGCAAGAGTTTTAACAGGTACTAGAAAGAGAGATCATATCTCTCCGGTTCTGGCCTCCCTTCATTGGCTTCCCATAGAGTTTAGAATTAAGTTTAAAATCCTTCTTCTTACTTACAAAGCTCTAAACAATCAGGCTCCTTTTTATTTAAAAGATCTGATACTACCGTATTATCCTAACAGAGCACTACGCTCCCAAAATGCAGGATTACTTGTAATACCTAGAATCTCCAAAAGTACAATGGGAGGCAGAGCCTTCAGCTATCAAGCTCCTCTCCTGTGGAATCAGCTGCCAATCTGGATTCGGGAGTCAGACTCGATCTCTGTTTTTAAGAATAGGGCTAAAACCTACCTTTTTGATATAGCCTACAATTAGGGAGGGATCATGTGTTTCTGAACCCTCCCTTAGTTATGCTGCTAATAGGTTTAGTCAGCTGGGGGACTTCCAGTAATACACTGGGCCTCACTCCTTTCCTCACTCTCAATGAAATATTTTTTTTTTGCTGGTCATTAACATTTGTTTGTTCTCTCCCATAGATTGAGTCCCCATCGTGCTGTTTGCTCTCTACATGTCTGTTCTTTTCTTCTTCTCTATCCCCTCACCCCCCAGCCAGTCGCAGCAGATGACTGCCCCTCCCTGAGCCTGGTTCTGCTGGAGGTTTCTTCCTGTTAAAAGGGAGTTTTTCCTCTCCACCGTCGCCAAGTGCTTGCTCACAGGGGATCGCCTGATTGCTGGGGTCTTTCTGCAACTGTGGGGGTTCCCCCTACAGTTGATAGTGCTATGAGATGACTGTTGTTGTGAAATGGCGCTATATAAATAAATAAATAAAGTTGAATCTGCCACCCCTCAATTTAGCCCCTGCCTTCCCCATCAGAGAATCACTGTCTGCTCCCTCTAAAGTAAATAAAAATATAATATATAAGCATCCCAAAGAAAATTCTTAGTGGATTTAGTGCTGAAATCAGATAGAATAATTATAGTACGGGACTTTACTATACATGTAGACGTAGATAGTGATTGCCTTAATATGGCATTTAATTCAATATTAGACTCCATGGGGTTTTCTCAGAAAGTAGGAAATTCTACCCATTATCTCCACCACACATTGGACCTTGTGCTGACATATGGCATAGAAATAGGAAATCTGGTAATGTCTCCTCATAACCCTGTACTGTTTATTTATTTATGCAGGGACATGCACAATATACATTGACCTTAAAGAGGAAAGATGCATTGTACCAGGTTATAGCACAAGTGCTAATTTCCACCTGTAGTCCCTGGGCAGGCTGGTGTTAGCATTAAAAAGCAGACATTTGGTAAAACTACAAGTAAGCATTGATAAAAAACTAAAACCAAACATTGATTAAAAAACTAAAACCAAGCATTGCTAAAAACTAAAACAAACATTAATATCATTGATAAGAACCCAAAACATTGATAAGAACTAAAACATACAATAATACATTTTTATAACTCCATCCATATAAACAATTTTTCACATCCAACCACCGACTCTTATGGGTCCCACTGTCAACATCACACACTCTAACATCTTTATATCACAGTACATTACTGTCAGACCATTATCTGTTAATTTTTGACTTTACTATTTCTGACTATTTGGCTCCTAAAGAAAAATATTACTACAGTAGATGTCTCTCAGATGATGTTACCAAATTTAAGCAGATTGTTTCCTCAATGCTATGTGTCAACACAACGGAAATAAGCTATAGACAGCTTGCTCCTTCTGTAATTGATAGCATGGTAGATAGTGTTACAGCTTCTCTGCATCAGACCCTAGACATGGTGGCCCCGTTAAAAAAGAAAAAGTCTAATCAGAGATTTCTGACTCCTTGGTTCAACACAGACACTTGTAGCTTAAAACAGAAGACTCGTCAATTAAAAAGAAAATGGTGCTCCACTAAATTAGATGAGATCTATTTAGCTTGGAGAAATCATCTTCTAATTTATAAAAAAAATCTCTTAGGAAAGCTAGAACAAGTTATTATTTCTTTTTGATCCGTTTTTTTTCACTCCATTTATATCACAGACACACAGATCGTCCCAAATGTCTCCTGAGCCGGTGGACGGAGCCACTGTTTATAGCAGGAGACGATACAGCAGGGAAGAGCTGCTAGCACTCAACCGCCACCCGGTGCTAACGGAAAAACTCGACATACCGAGAGAACTGAGGCGAAAACGCCGTGGCTGCCGGGCTGGAGTAAGGCGGAGGACAAAAAAGATAAGGTACAGACCCTCGCTTCCATCTATTGTCATGGGGAATGTACGGTCGTTACTGGGAAAGGTAGATGAGCTAGCGGCTATCTCCCGCTACGATAGCATATACCGGGAATGCTCTCTCCTTTTGTTTTCTGAGACGTGGCTAACTGAACTAGCAGCAGATGCTAACATTGAGCTGGAGGGTTTCCACATGATACGGGCAGACCGAACACCAGACAGTGGCAAAGCAAGGGGCGGTGGAGTGATAATGTATGTTAACAACAACTGGTGCAGACCGGGACATATCACTGTTAAACAACGACACTGCAGCAAAGACATTGAGTTGCTAGCTGTTAGCATGCGGCCTACATATCTCCTGAGAGAATACTCACATGTGATCTGCATTGTTGTTTATGCAAATCCGACGGCGAACGCTGGGACAGCGTGTGATGTCATCCATTCAGTAACCAGCAGGCTGCAGACCGAACACCCAGATGCTCTTCTCCTCATCTCAGGCGATTTCAACCATGTTTCACTATCTCCCATTCTACCCACGTTTACCCAGTATGTCACATGCCACACTAGAGACAATAAAACACTGGACTTATTCTACGCAAACACTAAGGAGGCGTACACCTCATCACAACTCCCCCCACTCGGGAGATTGGATCACAACTTGGTTCATCTCCGGCCGGTGTACAAACCCCTAGTGCACAGACAACCTCCGGCCATGCGCACAGTGAAGTTATGGTCTGAGGAGGCAATGGACGCTCTAAAGGGCTGTTTTGAAACCACCGCCTGGAAGCAGCTCTGCGATCCACATGGTGAGGACATTGATGGCCTCACTCACACCTTCACGGGCTACCTCAGCTTCTGTGTGGACAAATCCGTTCCCACCAAGACCATACGGTGTTGCTCAAACAACAAACCCTGGATCAACCCTGAGATAAAAACACTTCTGAGAGAGAAGAAGAGGATCTTCGGGTCGGGGAACAGGGAGATGCTGAAGTCCGTACAGAGGGCGCTGAGGAGAAAGATCAGAGAAGGCAAGGACAGCTTCAGGAAGAAGATGGAGGACAAGCTGCAACAGAGCGACATCAGCGGGGTCTGGAGAAACCTTAAAACCATCTCTGGGCTCCAGAATACCTCCCCCCAGGCCATGGGGGGCAGGGAGTGGGTGAACAATCTGAATCTGTTTTTCAATAAGTTTGACCAGCCGCCCTCCCCCCTGACTGCACATCAACCACTGCTGCCTCTAAAGACATCAAGTCCTGCTGCCCACTCCCCACTCCACCAACACCCCCCAATCCCAACACACAGCCCCCCATCCTGACCCTGACCAAGACCCAGGTGAGGACGTAGCTGAGGAAGATCAAGGCGAGGAAGGCCTCGGGACCGGACGGCATCAGCGCAAAGCTCCTCAAGTCCTGTGCAGACCAGCTGTGTGGGATTGTGGCGTACATCTTCAACCTGAGCATGAAGTTGGGGAGGGTACCACAGCTGTGAAAAACATCTCGTGTGGTACCTGTACCAAAAACTTCCCACCCGAAAGACCTGAACAGCTACAGACCGGTGGCCTTGAAGTCCCACTTGATGAAGACCCTGGAGAGACTGCTCCTCGCTCACCTCCGCCCCCTGGTGGGACCAGCGATGGATCCACTCCAGTTCGCCTACCAGCATGGCATTGGGGTGGAGGATGCGGTGATCTTCCTCCTTCACCGTTCTCTGTCCCACCTGGAGAAGCCCGGGAATGTGGTGAGGATCATGTTCTTTGACTTCTCCAGTGCTTTCAACACCATCCAACCGATGATCCTGAAGGACAAGCTGCTGCGCGCAGGGGTGGACCAGCACCTGTCATCATGGATCCTGGACTACCTCACGAACCGGCCTCAGTTTGTGAGAACCCGGGACTGTGTGTCCGACACGATCATCGGTAGCACGGGGGCCCCCCAGGGAATGGTGTTGGCTCCCTTCCTGTTCACTCTTTATACTGCGGACTTCTCACACAACACAACACACTGCCATCTACAGAAGTTCTCTGATGACTCTGCGATCATTGGCCTCATCTCCAATGGAGATGAAGCTGAGTACAGAGGGCTTATCCAGGACTTCATGGACTGGTGCCATCGGAACTGCCTCCAGATCAACGCGAGGAAAACTAAGGAGCTGGTGGTGGACTGCCGCAGGCATGGACAACCCCTCACAGCACCAGTAAATATACAGGGAACAGACATTGAGATGGTGACATCCTACAAGTACCTGGGTGTTCATCTGAACAATAAACTAGACTGGTCACACAATACTGACGCACTCTACAAGAAGGGACAGCGCAGGCTGTTCCTACTGAGGAGACTCAGGTCTTTTGGTGTACAAGGGGCGCTGCTGAAGACATTCTATGACACGGTGGTGGCATCAGCCATCACTTTTGGAGTGGTCCGCTGAGGCAGTGGCATTACCGCAGCCGATAGGAAGAGACTGAACAAACTGATCAAGAAAGCTAGCTCTGTCATGGGGCAGCGCCTTGACCCGGTGGAGGAGATGGGAGAGAGAAGGACGGTGGCTAAACTGTCATCTCTGCTGGAGTCTGAGTTCCACCCTATGCAGGACATACTGAATGCACTGAGGAGCTCATTTAGCAGCAGACTACATCATCCCAGGTGCACAACCGAGAGGTTTCGCAGGTCCTTCCTACCAACGGCTGTCAGACTGTACAACCTAAGCAGGGCTGCTCGCAGAGATAGCAAAAAGACGTAACAACCTAATAGTTTTTGAATGCAAAAGATGCAGTAGTTTTTGAATGCAAAAGACACAATGGTCCCCTCCGGCATACAACTAGGAAAATACCGGTTGCTATGGAGGGTGAGAATATGTATGGGCACATAATCATACCATGTAGGATAACTAAGTAGACGGTTGTGCTGTTTCATCCCATCTAGCAACAATGCTCTGCACTGTGTGTGTTTATATATTTACATATTTATTCCATCTAGCTACAATGCTCCGCACTGGGTGTGTTTATATTTATATATCTATATATTTATTCCATCTAGCTACAATGCTCCGCACTGTGCGTTTATATATCTACATATTATTCCATCTAGCTACAATGCTTCGCACTGTGTGTGTTTATATATTTACATATTTATTCCACCTAGCTGCAATGCTCCGTACTGTGTGTTTATATACTCATATATTTATTCCATCCAGCTACAATGCTCTGCACTGTGCGTCTGTGTATAAATATATTTATAGTAATATGTACATATGTATATTAGCTGCTCTTGCTTTTTTTTTGCCTTCTGATTGTTGCTCTGAGTGTTGCTATCCCTGTGCTGTTGCAATCCTGGAATTTCCCCATTGCGGGACTAATAAAGGCTTATCTTTTTTTTTTTTTTTTTTTTTTTTTTGTTACTTATTTGTACCCGTAGGTAGATTTGGTTTGCAGTCTGGTGACAAGCCACCGGCTGCTGGTCGCTGCGTGCGCGAGCACCCTAAACCTACATGTTTTTGGTATGCGGGAGGAAACCGGAGAAATCCCGGAGTAAACCCGCGCAACACGGGGAGAACATGCAAACTCCACACAGCTCACTGTTGGTCGGGGGCTGGGATCGAACCCACGATCTCATGATCCCTGCGGTCCCCCGGCCGAGGGTAAAACTGTGCTGCCACAGTGCTAAACCACTGCGCCACCGTGCAGCTAAATAACCTGGTAGGAATAGGGTCTAGTAGACAAGTTGAAGGCTTGGATGAGGAAATTATTTTATCTAACTCTAAAAGGTCAGTTGGAGTCAGCTCATCCAAACAGATATCAGTTGAAGGAGTTGTAGTAGTTACTGTATTTAAGTTAAAGGTGGGGAGAATAAGGCTTATCTTATCTTATTCCGCATTAATAGAAGAGAACTAGAATAATCCCAGGTTTCTTTTCAGCACTGTAGCCAGGCTGACAAAGAGTCAGGACTCTGTCAATCCTAGCATTCCCTTAGAGCTTACTGGTCAGGACTTTATGAACTTTTTCAATAATAAAATTTCATCAATCAGAGATAAAATCAGTCAGATTCTCCCCACCTTTAACTTAAATACAGTAACTACTACAACTCCTTCAACTGATATCTGTTTGGATGAGTTGACTCCAACTGACCTTTTAGAGTTAGATAAAATAATTTCCTCATCCAAGCCTTCAACTTGTCTACTAGACCCTATTCCTACCAGGTTATTTAAAGTCTTTCCACTTATTGGTAGCTCTATTCTTCAAATAATCAATTCTTCATTAACCACTTGCGCTCCGTTGTTCCGCGGGCGGGCAAGTCTCTGCGTCCTATGACGCACGAGGGCGCGCGAGAGCGCGCTCGTGCGCCCTCGTGCGCATGAAGCATGATGGTGGTGATGGTGATGGTGATGTAGTAGCATCCAAGCGCCACTCAAAAAAAAACTGCAGAGACAGCCGCGAACAGATTAGTTCATCTGATTGACCTCTCATTCGACTAATAAGAGCCTTGAATTGGGTTTCTGAAACCTTGAAGAACCAATGAATGAAAATCTAGGAAGGAGGACCCGCCTAACTAACTAACTAACTAACCTGCACTTATATAGCGCTTTTCTAGTCACAAAGACCACTCAAAGCGCTTTCATTAATACTAACCCTCTATTCTAAGGGCCTATAGGAAACAGATATCTAGGGACAATTTAGAACAGCCAATTAACCTAACATGCATGCTTTTGGCATGTGGGAGGAAACCGGAGAAATCCCGGAGTAAACCCACGCAACACGGGGAGAACATGCAAACTCCACACAGATCACTGTTGGTCGGGGGCTGGGATCGAACCCACGATCCCACGATCCCCACAATCCCCCAGCCAAGGGTAAACTGTGCTGCCGCAGTGCTAACCACTGCGCCACCGTGCAGCCTACTGTGAACGCAGGAGCCAATTGAAGCACAGAAATTCTGGCTGGGTGAAGCGATATTTACTGCTGCAGAAGGACTCTGTACGAATGTCCTACAGACCCAGGCTCACCCAGCAGCATGGAGAACACCCACAAGTGGGACTTGCACTCATTCCAGCAGAATAGACGGAGGCCGACGACAAAAGTCGTAAATCATTCGCCAAAACGGCAATAATGGAATTATGTTGATCGGGATCCACGAGCGGAGCAGCGTCGCGTTCGTCTGACGCGTGGGAAGAGCTGTTCGCCACGACTCTGCTGCTTTGAAGAGGTAAGGTGTTATAAGCTAAATTATTATTTATCCCTGAAAACTGTAATCCAAAAATGACTTCTGACCGATCGGTAAATTACAACTGTACTGCGCACAAAATACGAAGTGCGTGCACCGCGATAAACGGTTCATTTGCTGTGTTCGGACCGTGAAGGCCCCCCCCCCGCTGCAGAAGAGGAGCGGGGGGGGGCACGGTCCGAACGCTCCCCGGTCCGGGGGGGGGAAGCATATCAGTCTATTCCATCATGTAGCGATGGCCCTCTTCTGTAGCGAGGGGGGGGGGTGTTCACGGTCCGTTCACGGTTCCCCCCCCCCACACACACACACACAGTAGCGAGGGGGGGGGAGCCGCTGTGAAAACATGCAAGGAAAAAAAAAAAAAGTGTATTCCGTCATGTAGCGAGGGCCGAATTTGGTCCTTGGTAGCGGGGGTGGGGGGAACGACCCCCCGCCCACACACACACACACACAGACACAGCCCTGAGTGTGACCTTTCATTAGAGCCTAAAATGAAGATTCTACATTGAATTATTCAAAAGTTACAGACGTTTTTCCAAACTGTGCCATTTGGCACAATTTGGCACAGTTCCATAACGCCTGGGAACAGCCTGAGAACAAAGCTGTGTAAAATATTCATTTTTGGTGGTATTGTTACCAAATTTGGATCTCAGCTGGATAACACTTGGTTCTACATTTCTGTTGCATTTTCCAGCCGGATCGGACAGCTGTGTGTTATTTACAAGCATTTGTATCCAAAAAAACACTGTGTCCAATTTTTTTTTTCTTCAAGTTCAGTATGTTTAGATGACTGTAACTCAGTGGCTGGAGCACGTAGAGAGATTATGGTTTTTTTTGCCAAAAAATTCAAAGTGTTTTCTTTTAAATGAGACCAACCCCATGAAGATGCTGCAAAGGGTTGAATAACAGCTTTTGATTTACTTTGGGCACGTTATTTTTGGGCATTTTTAGGAAAATTGCCCGGAGTGCAAGTGGTTAACATTAGGCCATGTACCGCAGGCTTTTAAAACTGCTGTAATTAAACACCCTGTATAAGCCCGTGTTTTTTTTTTTTAACATATTTGGACATATGGATATTTAATATTAATGTTAAAAATACTGGGAGATTCATGCAATACAACTAAACAATTAAAAATGAATTAAAAATGAAAAAAATGGTGTGTGAATGTGTGTGTGAATGGGTGAATAGCAGAATCTGTAAAGCGCTTTGGTCATCAAGAGATGAGAATAAAAGCGCTATATAAGTGAATGCCATTTTACCAAAAATGAATTAAAGACTTTTTTTTTAATTTTTTGTAAAATGTAATTCTAAACAAATAGTGAGGAATGAATTAGGACACCCCCCCCCATCTTTTTTAGGACACCCCCACATTCATTCCCACTTAAAATGGCTAAAATAAATGTTAAAAAATGCAAATAAAAACAAAAACAAGGTTAGACATAGATATATGAACATTTATTAATAAAGAACTGAATATTTAATGGGGTGTCCTAATTACACATTACTGTAACTATAGACCCATCTCTAATCTGTCTTTCATTTCAAAAATCTTAGAAAGAGTTGCTACACAATTATTTGACCACATGCAGGGAAATGGTTTATTTGAAGCACTTCAATCTGGGTTTAGAATCCATCATAGTACTGAAACAGCTTTAGTTAAGGTCACTAATGACCTCCTTATCACATCTGATCATGGACTTGTTTCTGTACTTGTCCTTTTGGACCTTAGTGCAGCTTTTGATACCATCAATCATAATATTTTACTTGCTAGACTGGAACACCTTGTTGGACTTAATGGAATTTCGTTGCAGTGGTTAGGATTAAGCGGAAGAAGATGGATGGATGGATGGTTCAGATCTTATTTATCTGATAGGTTCCAGTTTGTTCTTGTCAATTATGAATTTTCTTCCAACTCAAAGTGCAGTCACGGAGTTCCACAGGGATCTGTGCTAGGCCCTGTTCTTTTTAGTTTATATATGCTTCTGCTAGGCAACATTATTAGAAAACACTGTATACATTTTCATTGTTATGCAGATGACACACAATTATACTTGTCAATGAAGCCAGATGATAGTAATCAATTAGCCAAATTAGAGGCTTGTTTAAAGGAAATCAAAGCTTGGATGACTTGTAATTTCCTGCTATTAAATTCAGATAAGACTAAAGTCATTCTAGTTGGTCCAAAAAACCTTAGAAATACCTTTTCAGATCAAACTCTTAGTTTGCATGCGGTTACTCTTTCTCTTAATAATAGTTCTGTGAGGAACCATGGAGTTATTTTTGATCAAGATCTGTTCTTTAATTCACATATTAAACTTGTTTCTAAGACTGCCTTCTATCATTTGTGTAATATTGCCAAGATTAGGAGCATCTTGTCTCAGAGTTATGCTGAGAAACTAATCCACGCTTTTGTTAGCTCTAGATTAGATTATTCTAACTCTTTATTGCCAGGCTGTGCTAAAACATCTTTAAAGGGGACCTGTGGTGGTCGTCTAAATGCATTCAACTTGAAAACATTAGGCAAAGTATTCGTTATTTGGTTAAATAATTATTGCCAGCCATCTACCACCAGAGAAATATGCAAATACGACCGCAGGCATGGCCAGCCAATGAAAACTATGCGCGCAGCCATGACACATGTGGATGTGACGTCACTACGTTGCTACTGAAAAGTCAATACTCTGCCTGTATCAGCGACTAGGGTGCTTTTGTGAGTGTTTTTATTCTATTATGGCTGAATTGTCGGACTCTGAGGAAGAATTTGTCCAACATGGCTACAGGTTTGAGCCAGAAATGGTCTTCTGAGGGTGAAAGTGACAAAGTGGTCCTCACACACAACGCAATTTCGCCTGAAAGGAAACATCTGTGCCCTGTTCCGAGATTGCGCAACCACTTTTCCGCTACGATCTTCCGACAAGGTAAGCTGGGTTTGGGTACACAAAAGAAGTGTTTATCTTTGTTTTTTCGCTTATTATTGAGACATCCAAAGGCTTTACATTCCGCCATGTTGCGATATCCATATCGCATTGTATGTTTTTGTTGTTACAAGAGCGCCAAGTGTCTGCTGCTCTGTATATAGTTTTAGCGGTGAGGGAAGAGCACAGCGCCGAATCCCCGGCCGTCTGGCGGCCGTTACGACCTCAGATCAGACGAGACGACCCGCTGAATTTAAGCATTTATTTATTTATTTTCTACTCGTTTTAGTTCTACATTTAATATGAACCCTGAGTTTGAAATAAACGTTTGAATTTGAATTTGAATATCCCGAAAGCCACTGCTCATCCGGGCACTCCAGGCTCAGCCAATATTGATCCAGATCGCGGTATCCACGACACTACGTCACAGGAAGCGTCCTGGCAGGCCATGTAGCTGCCAGTATGGCTGCACGCATGTTTTGCTGACGTAGCTGAACCAGCACATCAGCAATGGATTTATATCACATTGCTTTGAACTTGAACTTGAACTAGAACGTGAGACAGGGGCTCAATATAATATCTTTTTTTTTCATGACCACCACAGGTCCCCTTTAAAAAGTCTTTAGCTGATCCAAAATGCTGCAGCAAGAATTTTAACAGGTACTAGAAAGAGATCATAGCTCTCCAGTTCTGGCCTCCCTTCACTGGCTTCCCATAGAATTTAGAATTAAGTTTAAAATCCTTCTCACTTACAAAGCTCTAAATAATCAGGCCCCTTTTAATTTCAAAGATCCGATACTACCCTATTATCC
Source organism: Pholidichthys leucotaenia (assembly GCA_020510985.1). Lineage (NCBI taxonomy): Eukaryota > Metazoa > Chordata > Actinopteri > Cichliformes > Pholidichthyidae > Pholidichthys > Pholidichthys leucotaenia. The sequence goes on along the minus strand of CM035837.1, from coordinate 441,998,395 downwards.
TAACAGAGCACTACACTCTCAAAATGCAGGATTACTTGTAATACCTAGACTCTCAAAAAGTACAATGGGAGGCAGAGCCTTCAGTTATCAAGCTCCTCTCCTGTGGAATCAGCTGCCAATCTGGGTTCGGGAGTCAGACTCGATCTCTTTTTTTAAGAATAGGGTTAAAACCTTCATTTTTGATATAGCCTACAATTAGGGAGGGACCATGTGCCTCTGAACCCTCACTTAGTTATGCTGCTAATAGGTTTAGACAGCCGGGGGACCTCGAACAATGCACTGGGCCTCACTCCTTTCTTCACTCGCAATGAAATATTTTTGCTGGTCATTAACATCTGTTTGTTCTCTCCCATAGATTGAGTACCTGTCATGCTGTTTGCTCTCAACATGTCTGTTCTTTTCCTCTTCTCTATCCCCTCACCCCTCAGCCAGTCACAGCAGATGACTGCCCCTCCCTGAGCCTGGTTCTGCTGGAGGTTTCTTCCTGCTAAAAGGGAGTTTTTACTCTCCACCGTCGCCAAGTGCTTGCTCACAGGGGATCTCCTGATTGCTTGAGTCTTTCTGCAATTGTGGGGGTTTCCCCTACAGTTGAAAGTGTTATGAGACGACTGTTGTTGTGAAATGGCGCTATATAAATAAAGTTGAATTGAACTGAACATGCAGGTTAGGTTAATTGGCATCAAAAACTGGGGATTCTAAATTGTCCTTAGGTATGAATGTGAGAGTGAATGGTTGTCTGTCTCTCTGTGTTGGCCCTGCAATGGACTGGCGATCTGTCCAGGGTGTACCCTGCCTCTCGCCCAAAGATGCTGGGATAGGCTCCAGCCCCCCCCCCCCCCGACCCAAAAAGGATTAAGCGGAAGAAGATGGATGGATGGATGGATGGATGGATGGATGGATGAACTAAACCATTCAGTGGTTTTTGTTTTTCACTCCGATTGGCTGAACATGCTGAGTTCTCACTGGTTCCTCAACATTGGATTAATCCGTGCCACTCGTTACATTGCTGTAAATTATTACATATATTAAGTTTTATACTTTTAAATAACATTAGTGTCCACCAACTTTAATTTAGTTAAAATCCAGAGTAAAAACGGAAAAAAAACCATCTTAGATAAAAATAAAAAAGTGTGTAAGGATCATAAATGAAGAAAAAAAAATCAAGGATGGAGCGATGATGAAACTTTAGGCTGTAGGTATGTGTGTGTAGTAGTGCATGATTGTGTGAGTAGCTGTGTATAGTTGTGTGCAGTAATGTATGTATGTACTTTTCTGTTACCTGCAGACTAAGCTCTGACAGGGTGACTCCCATGGAGAGGGGGCGCTGTGGGTCTGACAGCTGAAACATAAGAGAACGTTAACACTGTTATATCTGTACAACAACCAGGAGGACCTGGACCAGGACCTGAACCCAGTACCCACATCATCCTCGTAGCGTAGATGGATGCTGTTGATCTTCACTTGAAGGTTCTTGATCACCTGGGTTGCCAGTTTCTCCACAAACGAGTCCTTCTTCTCCTCTTTGAGTTTGTCTAGAACAACAAGACAGGATCAGGACACTGATACCACTTGGTAGTCTGAACTGATCAAACACCTGGTTCCCACAGGTAGACTGTCGCAGCCTGTCTGAGTTCTACAATGGACCCCTATCAGAGGGTGGTTGATCATTCTGATCCCCGAGGAACAGCAGGGCTGTCAGAAAGCCTTCAGGGGTCCGAGAACGCTTGTGATCCAAGGACTGGTCCCCGACAATCCCCACCCGACTCATCTATTTTTAAGGCTTAACAGTCTGGAGGAACGCTCCTTTATATTTTATTAATTTAATTTTGTTTTACTGTTTTTGTCATATTTTAATCTGTGTTTTGGGACCACAATGGAAATAAGTGCTTTCACTTTATTGTGTTATCCTAATTTATAGAATGTATTTATACTATATTGTATGTATTGCGTCTATATGTACATTTTATTTATTGAATCAAATCAAATCAAATCACCCTTTGTTCTCCTCTGTAAAATGGTCAAACTCACCTTCTCTGACATTGGGATGTTTCAGTTTCTTTAGAACTTCTTTGTGGTTTTTTACATCTTTGAGGTTCTATAATCTATATTACAGTTTTAACCATTTAGGGTTCTACAGTGTATATTTCTCTATAGAACCACAAAGAGTTAATTAATCTACATTTTTCTCCATAATTATTAACCCTTTATGATCCTGGTCAAACTCACCTTCTCTGACATCGTGATGTTTCAGTTTCTTCAGGCCTTTTTTGTGTTTTTTGTATTTTTTGCGTCCTTTTGGGACTTTGGCAGCATTAAAGAAAGAGACAGAAGTTAGTGAGAGAAAAGCCCGAAAACACAGACAGGAAGTAGCAGCAGCAGCCAATCAGAGCGAAGAGATCAGAACGGTGTGACTGTAGAGTAGATCGGCCAATCAGAGCAGAGCTTTGAACGATGACCGAAGGAAAACCTGGGGATGCTGGACCTGGGTCAGAGTACAGGACTCTGGCACACCAGACTCTCCAGATCAGTGTGGTATTGTGTGTTGTACTGTTGTGTATTATGTGTCGTACTGTTGTATATTATTGTGTACTGTTATGCATTATGTGTCGTACTGTTGTGTATTATGTGTAGTAGTGTTGTATATTATTGTGTACTGTTGTGTATTATGTGTCGTACTGTTATGTATTATTGTGTACTGTTGTGTATTATGTGTAGTACTGTTGTGTATTGTGTGTAGTACTGTTGTGTGTTACAGTGTTACCGTAGTGCCTCTCCTGGTACACCACACTCTCCAGATCAAACAGCAGATCTCCACTGTGAGAGGCTGATGGCCAGCGCAGCGTGAATAGGACACAGCAGGTTAGTGCAATCAGACTAGCATGTCCATAGTAACACTGTCACATTAACACCATCACACTAGCATGTCCATATTAACACTGTCACATTAACACGTCACACTAGCATGCAAATATTAACACTGTCACACTAGCATGTCCATATTAACACCGTCACACTAGCATGTCCATATTATCACGTCACACTAGCATGTCCATATAAACACCATCACACTAGCAAGTCCATTTTAACACCATCACAGTAGCATGTCCATATTAACACCGTAACACTAGCATGTTCATATTATCACCGTCAAACTAGCATGTCCACATTATCAACGTCACATTAACACAGTCACAGTAGCATGTCCATAATAACACGTCACACTACCATGTCTATATTAACACATCACATTAACACAGTCACAGTAGCATGTCCATATTATCACCGTCAAACTAGCATGCCCACATTATCACAGTCACATTAACACGTCACAGTAGCATGTCCATATTATCACCGTCAAACTAGCATGTTCATATTATCACCATCAAACTAGCATGTCCACACTATCACAGTCACATTAACACCGTCACAGTAGTATGTCCATATTAACACTGTCACAGTAGCATGTCCATATTAACACCGTCACAGTGGCATGTCCATTTTAACACGTCACACTAGCATGTCTATATTAACACGTCACATTAACACTGTCACAATTGCATGTCCATATTAACACCGTCACACTACCATGTCCATATTATCACCGTCACACTAGTATGTCCATATAAACACCATCACACTAGCATGTCCATTTTAACACCGTCACACTAGCATGTCCATATTAACACTGTCACAGTGGCATGTCCAAATTAACACGTCACACTACCATGTCTATATTAACACGTCATATTAACACAGTCACAGTAGCATGTCCATATTAACACGTCACACTACCATGTCTATATTAACACGTCACATTAACAGTCAGTGGCATGTCCATATTAACACCGTCACACTAGCATGTCTATATTAACACGTCACATTAACACAGTCAGTGGCATGTCCATATTAACACCGTCACACTACCATGTCTATATTAACACGTCACATTAACACAGTCAGTGGCATGTCCATATTAACACCGTCACACTAGCATGTCTATATTAACACGTCATATTAACACAGTCACAGTAGCATGTCCATATTAACACAGTCACAGTAGCATGTCCATATTAACACTGTCACAGTGGCATGTCCATATTAACACCGTCACGCTAGCATGTCTATATTACCACGTCATATTAACACAGTCACAGTAGCATGTCCATATTAACACCGTCACACTAGCATGTCTATATTAACACGTCATATTAACACAGTCACAGTAGCATGTCCATATTAACACTGTCACAGTGGCATGTCCATATTAACACCGTCACGCTAGCATGTCTATATTAACACGTCACATTAACACAGTCACAGTAGCATGGCCATATTAACACCGTCACACTAGCATGTCTATATTAACACGTCATATTAACAGTCACAGTAGCATGTCCATATTAACACCGTCACAGTGGCATGTCCATATTAACACTGTCATACTAGCATGTCTATATTAACATGTCACATTAACACCGTCACACTAGCATGTCCATATTAACACCGTCACACTAGCATGTCTATATTAACACGTCATATCAACACAGTCACAGTAGCATGTCCATATTAACACCGTCTCAGTGGCATGTCCATATTAACACGTCACACTACCATGTCTATATTAACACATCACATTAACACAGTCACAGTAGCATGTCCATATTATCACCGTCACACTAGCATGTCCACATTATCAGTCACATTAACACCGTCACAGTGGCATGTCCATATTAACACGTCACATTAACACAGTCAGTGGCATGTCCATATTAACACCGTCACACTAGCATGTCTATATTAACACGTCATATTAACACAGTCACAGTAGCATGTCCATATTAACATGTCACACTAGCATGTCTATATTAACACGTCACATTAACACAGTCAGTGGCATGTTCATATTAACACCGTCACACAAACATGTCTATATTAACACGTCACATTAACACAGTCAGTGGCATGTCCATATTAACACCGTCACACTACCATGTCTATATTAACACGTCACATTAACACAGTCAGTGGCATGTCCATATTAACACCGTCACACTAGCATGTCTATATTAACACGTCATATTAACACAGTCACAGTAGCATGTCCATATTAACACTGTCACAGTGGCATGTCCATATTAACACCGTCACGCTAGCATGTCTATATTACCACGTCATATTAACACAGTCACAGTAGCATGTCCATATTAACACCGTCACACTAGCATGTCTATATTAACACGTCATATTAACACAGTCACAGTAGCATGTCCATATTAACACTGTCACAGTGGCATGTCCATATTAACACCGTCACGCTAGCATGTCTATATTACCACGTCACAGTGGCATGTCCATATTAACACCGTCACGCTAGCATGTCTATATTACCACGTCACAGTGGCATGTCCATATTAACACCGTCACGCTAGCATGTCTATATTAACACGTCACATTAACACAGTCACAGTAGCATGTCCATATTAACACTGTCACAGTGGCATGTCCACATTAACACCGTCACGCTAGCATGTCTATATTAACACGTCACATTAACACAGTCACAGTAGCATGGCCATATTAACACCGTCACACTAGCATGTCTATATTAACACGTCATATTAACACAGTCACAATTGCATGTCCATATTAACACCGTCACACTACCATGTCCATATTATCACCGTCAAACTAGCATGCCCACATTATCACAGTCACATTAACACGTCACAGTAGCATGTCCATATTATCACCGTCAAACTAGCATGTTCATATTATCACCATCAAACTAGCATGTCCACACTATCACAGTCACATTAACACCGTCACAGTAGTATGTCCATATTAACACTGTCACAGTAGCATGTCCATATTAACACCGTCACAGTGGCATGTCCATTTTAACACGTCACACTAGCATGTCTATATTAACACGTCACATTAACACTGTCACAATTGCATGTCCATATTAACACCGTCACACTACCATGTCCATATTATCACCGTCACACTAGTATGTCCATATAAACACCATCACACTAGCATGTCCATTTTAACACCGTCACACTAGCATGTCCATATTAACACTGTCACAGTGGCATGTCCAAATTAACACGTCACACTACCATGTCTGTATTAACACGTCATATTAACACAGTCACAGAAGCATGTCCATATTAACACGTCACACTACCATGTCTATATTAACACGTCACATTAACACAGTCAGTGGCATGTCCATATTAACACCGTCACACTACCATGTCTATATTAACACGTCACATTAACACAGTCACAGTAGCATGTCCATATTAACACTGTCACAGTGGCATGTCCATATTAACACCGTCACGCTAGCATGTCTATATTAACACGTCACATTAACACAGTCACAGTAGCATGGCCATATTAACACCGTCACACTAGCATGTCTATATTAACACGTCATATTAACAGTCACAGTAGCATGTCCATATTAACACCGTCACAGTGGCATGTCCATATTAACACTGTCATACTAGCATGTCTATATTAACATGTCACATTAACACCGTCACACTAGCATGTCCATATTAACACCATCACACTAGCATGTCTATATTAACACGTCATATCAACACAGTCACAGTAGCATGTCCATATTAACACCGTCACACTAGCATGTCTATATTAACACGTCATATTAACACAGTCACAGTAGCATGTCCATATTAACACGTCACACTACCATGTCTATATTAACACGTCACATTAACACAGTCAGTGGCATGTCCATATTAACACCGTCACACTACCATGTCTATATTAACACGTCACATTAACACAGTCAGTGGCATGTCCATATTAACACTGTCACAGTGGCATGTCCATATTAACACCGTCACGCTAGCATGTCTATATTACCATGTCATATTAACACAGTCACAGCAGCATGTCCATATTAACACCGTCACACTAGCATGTCTATATTAACACGTCATATTAACACAGTCACAGTAGCATGTCCATATTAACACTGTCACAGTGGCATGTCCATATTAACACTGTCATACTAGCATGTCTATATTAACATGTCACATTAACACCGTCACACTAGCATGTCCATATTAACACCGTCACACTAGCATGTCTATATTAACACGTCATATCAACACAGTCACAGTAGCATGTCCATATTAACACTGTCACAGTGGCATGTCCATATTAACACCGTCACGCTAGCATGTCTATATTACCACGTCATATTAACACAGTCACAGTAGCATGTCCATATTAACACCGTCACACTAGCATGTCTATATTAACACGTCATATTAACACAGTCACAGTAGCATGTCCATATTAACACTGTCACAGTGGCATGTCCATATTAACACCGTCACGCTAGCATGTCTATATTACCACGTCACAGTGGCATGTCCATATTAACACGTCACACTACCATGTCTATATTAATACGTCACATTAACACAGTCACAGTAGCATGTCCATATTAACACTGTCACAGTGGCATGTCCATATTAACACCGTCACGCTAGCATGTCTATATTAACACGTCACATTAACACAGTCACAGTAGCATGTCCATATTAACACTGTCACAGTGGCATGTCCATATTAACACCGTCACGCTAGCATGTCTATATTAACACGTCACATTAACACAGTCACAGTAGCATGGCCATATTAACACCGTCACACTAGCATGTCTATATTAACACGTCATATTAACACAGTCACAGTAGCATGTCCATATTAACACTGTCATACTAGCATGTCTATATTAACATGTCACATTAACACAGTCACAGTAGCATGTCCATATTACCACGTCACAGTGGCATGTCCATATTAACACGTCACACTACCATGTCTATATTAATACGTCACATTAACACAGTCACAGTAGCATGTCCATATTAACACTGTCACAGTGGCATGTCCATATTAACACCGTCACGCTAGCATGTCTATATTAACACGTCACATTAACACAGTCACAGTAGCATGGCCATATTAACACCGTCACACTAGCATGTCTATATTAACACGTCATATTAACACAGTCACAGTAGCATGTCCATATTAACACTGTCATACTAGCATGTCTATATTAACATGTCACATTAACACAGTCACAGTAGCATGTCCATATTACCACGTCACAGTGGCATGTCCATATTAACACGTCACACTACCATGTCTATATTAATACGTCACATTAACACAGTCACAGTAGCATGTCCATATTAACACTGTCACAGTGGCATGTCCATATTAACACCGTCACGCTAGCATGTCTATATTAACACGTCACATTAACACAGTCACAGTAGCATGGCCATATTAACACCGTCACACTAGCATGTCTATATTAACACGTCATATTAACAGTCACAGTAGCATGTCCATATTAACACCGTCACAGTGGCATGTCCATATTAACACTGTCATACTAGCATGTCTATATTAACATGTCACATTAACACCGTCACACTAGCATGTCCATATTAACACCATCACACTAGCATGTCTATATTAACACGTCATATCAACACAGTCACAGTAGCATGTCCATATTAACACCGTCACACTAGCATGTCTATATTAACACGTCATATTAACACAGTCACAGTAGCATGTCCATATTAACACGTCACACTACCATGTCTATATTAACACGTCACATTAACACAGTCAGTGGCATGTCCATATTAACACCGTCACACTACCATGTCTATATTAACACGTCACATTAACACAGTCAGTGGCATGTCCATATTAACACTGTCACAGTGGCATGTCCATATTAACACCGTCACGCTAGCATGTCTATATTACCATGTCATATTAACACAGTCACAGCAGCATGTCCATATTAACACCGTCACACTAGCATGTCTATATTAACACGTCATATTAACACAGTCACAGTAGCATGTCCATATTAACACTGTCACAGTGGCATGTCCATATTAACACTGTCATACTAGCATGTCTATATTAACATGTCACATTAACACCGTCACACTAGCATGTCCATATTAACACCGTCACACTAGCATGTCTATATTAACACGTCATATCAACACAGTCACAGTAGCATGTCCATATTAACACTGTCACAGTGGCATGTCCATATTAACACCGTCACGCTAGCATGTCTATATTACCACGTCATATTAACACAGTCACAGTAGCATGTCCATATTAACACCGTCACACTAGCATGTCTATATTAACACGTCATATTAACACAGTCACAGTAGCATGTCCATATTAACACTGTCACAGTGGCATGTCCATATTAACACCGTCACGCTAGCATGTCTATATTACCACGTCACAGTGGCATGTCCATATTAACACGTCACACTACCATGTCTATATTAATACGTCACATTAACACAGTCACAGTAGCATGTCCATATTAACACTGTCACAGTGGCATGTCCATATTAACACCGTCACGCTAGCATGTCTATATTAACACGTCACATTAACACAGTCACAGTAGCATGTCCATATTAACACTGTCACAGTGGCATGTCCATATTAACACCGTCACGCTAGCATGTCTATATTAACACGTCACATTAACACAGTCACAGTAGCATGGCCATATTAACACCGTCACACTAGCATGTCTATATTAACACGTCATATTAACACAGTCACAGTAGCATGTCCATATTAACACTGTCATACTAGCATGTCTATATTAACATGTCACATTAACACAGTCACAGTAGCATGTCCATATTACCACGTCACAGTGGCATGTCCATATTAACACGTCACACTACCATGTCTATATTAATACGTCACATTAACACAGTCACAGTAGCATGTCCATATTAACACTGTCACAGTGGCATGTCCATATTAACACCGTCACGCTAGCATGTCTATATTAACACGTCACATTAACACAGTCACAGTAGCATGGCCATATTAACACCGTCACACTAGCATGTCTATATTAACACGTCATATTAACACAGTCACAGTAGCATGTCCATATTAACACTGTCATACTAGCATGTCTATATTAACATGTCACATTAACACAGTCACAGTAGCATGTCCATATTACCACGTCACAGTGGCATGTCCATATTAACACGTCACACTACCATGTCTATATTAATACGTCACATTAACACCGTCACACTAGCATGTCTATATTAACACGTCATATCAACACAGTCACAGTAGCATGTCCATATTAACACCGTCACACTAGCATGTCTATATTAACACGTCATATTAACACAGTCACAGTAGCATGTCCATATTAACACGTCACACTACCATGTCTATATTAACACGTCACATTAACACAGTCAGTGGCATGTCCATATTAACACCGTCACACTACCATGTCTATATTAACACGTCACATTAACACAGTAAGTGGCATGTCCATATTAACACTGTCACAGTGGCATGTCCATATTAACACCGTCACGCTAGCATGTCTATATTACCATGTCATATTAACACAGTCACAGTAGCATGTCCATATTAACACCGTCACACTAGCATGTCTATATTAACACGTCATATTAACACAGTCACAGTAGCATGTCCATATTAACACTGTCACAGTGGCATGTCCATATTAACACCGTCACGCTAGCATGTCTATATTACCACGTCTCAGTGGCATGTCCATATTAACACGTCACACTACCATGTCTATATTAACACGTCATATTAACACAGTCACAGTAGCATGTCCATATTAACACCGTCACACTAGCATGTCTATATTAACACGTCATATTAACACAGTCACAGTAGCATGTCCATATTAACACTGTCACAGTGGCATGTCCATATTAACACCGTCACGCTAGCATGTCTATATTACCACGTCACAGTGGCATGTCCATATTAACACGTCACACTACCATGTCTATATTAATACGTCACATTAACACAGTCACAGTAGCATGTCCATATTAACACTGTCACAGTGGCATGTCCATATTAACACCGTCACGCTAGCATGTCTATATTAACACGTCACATTAACACAGTCACAGTAGCATGTCCATATTAACACTGTCACAGTGGCATGTCCATATTAACACCGTCACGCTAGCATGTCTATATTAACACGTCACATTAACACAGTCACAGTAGCATGGCCATATTAACACCGTCACACTAGCATGTCTATATTAACACGTCATATTAACACAGTCACAGTAGCATGTCCATATTAACACTGTCATACTAGCATGTCTATATTAACATGTCACATTAACACAGTCACAGTAGCATGTCCATATTACCACGTCACAGTGGCATGTCCATATTAACACGTCACACTACCATGTCTATATTAATACGTCACATTAACACAGTCACAGTAGCATGTCCATATTAACACTGTCACAGTGGCATGTCCATATTAACACCGTCACGCTAGCATGTCTATATTAACACGTCACATTAACACAGTCACAGTAGCATGTCCATATTAACACTGTCATACTAGCATGTCTATATTAACATGTCACATTAACACAGTCACAGTAGCATGTCCATATTAACACCGTCACACTAGCATCTCTATATTAACACGTCATATCAACACAGTCACAGTAGCATGTCCATATTAACACCGTCTCAGTGGCATGTCCATATTAACACGTCACACTACCATGTCTATATTAACACATCACATTAACACTGTCACAGTGGCATGTCCATATTAACACGTCACATTAACACCGTCACAGTAGCATGTCCATATTATCACCGTCAAACTAGCATGTCCACATTATCAGTCACATTAACACCGTCACAGTGGCATGTCCATATTAACACGTCACATTAACAACGTCACAGTAGCATGTCCATATTATCACCGTCAAACTAGCATGTCCACATTATCAGTCACATTAACACCGTCACAGTGGCATGTCCATATTAACACCGTCACAGTGGCGTGTCCATATTAACACGTCACACTACCATGTCCATATTATCACCGTCACACTAATATGTCCATATAAACACCATCACACTAGCATGTCCATTTTAACACCGTCACACTAGCATGTCCATATTAACACTGTCACAGTGGCATGTCCAAATTAACACGTCACACTACCATGTCTATATTAACACGTCATATTAACACAGTCAGTGGCATGTCCATATTAACACCGTCACACTAGCATGTCTATATTAACACGTCACATTAACACAGTCACAGTAGCATGTCCATATTAACACTGTCACAGTGGCATGTCCATATTAACACCGTCACGCTAGCATGTCTATATTAACACGTCACATTAACACAGTCACAGTAGCATGTCCATATTAACACTGTCATACTAGCATGTCTATATTAACATGTCACATTAACACAGTCACAGTAGCATGTCCATATTAACACCGTCACACTAGCATCTCTATATTAACACGTCATATCAACACAGTCACAGTAGCATGTCCATATTAACACCGTCTCAGTGGCATGTCCATATTAACACGTCACACTACCATGTCTATATTAACACATCACATTAACACTGTCACAGTGGCATGTCCATATTAACACGTCACATTAACACCGTCACAGTAGCATGTCCATATTATCACCGTCAAACTAGCATGTCCACATTATCAGTCACATTAACACCGTCACAGTGGCATGTCCATATTAACACTGTCACAGTGGCATGTCCATATTAACACGTCACATTAACAACGTCACAGTAGCATGTCCATATTATCACCGTCAAACTAGCATGTCCACATTATCAGTCACATTAACACCGTCACAGTGGCATGTCCATATTAACACCGTCACAGTGGCGTGTCCATATTAACACGTCACACTACCATGTCCATATTATCACCGTCACACTAATATGTCCATATAAACACCATCACACTAGCATGTCCATTTTAACACCGTCACACTAGCATGTCCATATTAACACTGTCACAGTGGCATGTCCAAATTAACACGTCACACTACCATGTCTATATTAACACGTCATATTAACACAGTCAGTGGCATGTCCATATTAACACCGTCACACTAGCATGTCTATATTAACACGTCATATTAACACAGTCACAGTAGCATGTCCATATTAACACAGTCACAGTAGCATGTCCATATTAACACTGTCACAGTGGCATGTCCATATTAACACCGTCACGCTAGCATGTCTATATTACCACGTCATATTAACACAGTCACAGTAGCATGTCCATATTAACACCGTCACACTAGCATGTCTATATTAACACGTCATATTAACACAGTCACCGTAGCATGTCCATATTAACACTGTCACAGTGGCATGTCCATATTAACACCGTCACGCTAGCATGTCTATATTAACACGTCACATTAACACAGTCACAGTAGCATGGCCATATTAACACCGTCACACTAGCATGTCTATATTAACACGTCATATTAACAGTCACAGTAGCATGTCCATATTAACACCATCACAGTGGCATGTCCATATTAACACTGTCATACTAGCATGTCTATATTAACATGTCACATTAACACCGTCACACTAGCATGTCCATATTAACACCGTCACACTAGCATGTCTATATTAACACGTCATATCAACACAGTCACAGTAGCATGTCCATATTAACACCGTCTCAGTGGCATGTCCATATTAACACGTCACACTACCATGTCTATATTAACACATCACATTAACACAGTCACAGTAGCATGTCCATATTATCACCATCACACTAGCATGTCCACATTATCAGTCACATTAACACCGTCACAGTGGCATGTCCATATTAACACTGTCACAGTGGCATGTCCATATTAACACGTCACATTAACACAGTCAGTGGCATGTCCATATTAACACCGTCACACTAGCATGTCTATATTAACACGTCATATTAACACAGTCACAGTAGCATGTCCATATTAACACGTCACACTACCATGTCTATATTAACACGTCACATTAACACAGTCACAGTAGCATGTCCATATTAACACTGTCACAGTGGCATGTCCATATTAACACCGTCACGCTAGCATGTCTATATTACCACGTCATATTAACACAGTCACAGTAGCATGTCCATATTAACACCGTCACGCTAGCATGTCTATATTAACACGTCACATTAACACAGTCACAGTAGCATGTCCATATTAACACTGTCACAGTGGCATGTCCATATTAACACCGTCACGCTAGCATGTCTATATTAACACGTCACATTAACACAGTCACAGTAGCATGGCCATATTAACACCGTCACACTAGCATGTCTATATTAACACGTCATATCAACACAGTCACAGTAGCATGTCCATATTAACACCGTCACACTAGCATGTCTATATTAACACGTCATATTATGTCATATTAACACAGTCACAGTAGCATGTCCATATTAACACTGTCACAGTGGCGTGTCCATATTAACACCGTCACGCTAGCATGTCTATATTACCACGTCACAGTGGCATGTCCATATTAACACGTCACACTACCATAGTCACAGTAGCATGTCCATATTAACACTGTCACAGTGGCATGTCCATATTAACACCGTCACGCTATCATGTCTATATTAACACGTCACATTAACACAGTCACAGTAGCATGTCCATATTAACACTGTCACAGTGGCATGTCCATATTAACACCGTCACGCTAGCATGTCTATATTACCACGTCACAGTGGCATGTCCATATTAACACGTCACACTACCATGTCCATATTAACACGTCACACTACCATAGTCACAGTAGCATGTCCATATTAACACTGTCACAGTGGCATGTCCATATTAACACCGTCACGCTAGCATGTCTATATTAACACGTCACATTAACACAGTCACAGTAGCATGTCCATATTAACACTGTCACAGTGGCATGTCCATATTAACACCGTCACGCTAGCATGTCTATATTAACACGTCACATTAACACAGTCACAGTAGCATGGTCATATTAACACCGTCACACTAGCATGTCTATATTAACACGTCATATTAACACAGTCACAGTAGCATGTCCATATTAACACTGTCATACTAGCATGTCTATATTAACATGTCACATTAACACAGTCACAGTAGCATGTCCATATTAACACCGTCACACTAGCATGTCTATATTAACACGTCATATCAACACAGTCACAGTAGCATGTCCATATTAACACCGTCTCAGTGGCATGTCCATATTAACACGTCACACTACCATGTCTATATTAACACATCACATTAACACTGTCACAGTGGCATGTCCATATTAACACGTCACATTAACACCGTCACAGTAGCATGTCCATATTATCACCGTCAAACTAGCATGTCCACATTATCAGTCACATTAACACCGTCACAGTGGCATGTCCATATTAACACTGTCACAGTGGCATGTCCATATTAACACGTCACATTAACAACGTCACAGTAGCATGTCCATATTATCACCGTCAAACTAGCATGTCCACATTATCAGTCACATTAACACCGTCACAGTGGCATGTCCATATTAACACTGTCACAGTGGCGTGTCCATATTAACACGTCACACTACCATGTCCATATTATCACCGTCACACTAGTATGTCCATATAAACACCATCACACTAGCATGTCCATTTTAACACCGTCACACTAGCATGTCCATATTAACACTGTCACAGTGGCATGTCCAAATTAACACGTCACACTACCATGTCTATATTAACACGTCATATTAACACAGTCAGTGGCATGTCCATATTAACACCGTCACACTAGCATGTCTATATTAACACAGTCACAATAGCATGTCCATATTAACACCGTCACACTAGCATGTCTATATTAACACGTCATATTAACACAGTCACAGTAGCATGTCCATATTAACACTGTCACAGTGGCATGTCCATATTAACACCGTCACGCTAGCATGTCTATATTAACACGTCACATTAACACAGTCACAGTAGCATGGCCATATTAACACCGTCACACTAGCATGTCTATATTAACACGTCATATTAACAGTCACAGTAGCATGTCCATATTAACACCGTCACAGTGGCATGTCCATATTAACACTGTCATACTAGCATGTCTATATTAACATGTCACATTAACACCGTCACACTAGCATTTCCATATTAACACCGTCACACTAGCATGTCCATATTAACACGTCATATCAACACAGTCACAGTAGCATGTCCATATTAACACCGTCTCAGTGGCATGTCCATATTAACACGTCACACTACCATGTCTATATTAACACATCACATTAACACAGTCACAGTAGCATGTCCATATTATCACCGTCACACTAGCATGTCCACATTATCAGTCACATTAACACCGTCACAGTGGCATGTCCATATTAACACGTCACATTAACACAGTCAGTGGCATGTCCATATTAACACCGTCACACTACCATGTCTATATTAACACGTCATATTAACACAGTCACAGTAGCATGTCCATATTAACACGCCACACTACCATGTCTATATTAACACGTCACATTAACACAGTCAGTGGCATGTCCATATTAACACCGTCACACTACCATGTCTATATTAACACGTCACATTAACACAGTCAGTGGCATGTCCATATTAACACTGTCACAGTGGCATGTCCATATTAACACCGTCACGCTAGCATGTCTATATTAACACGTCACATTAACACAGTCAGTGGCATGTCCATATTATCACCGTCACACTAATATGTCCATATAAACACCATCACACTAGCATGTCCATTTTAACACCGTCACACTAGCATGTCCATATTAACACTGTCACAGTGGCATGTCCAAATTAACACGTCACACTACCATGTCTATATTAACACGTCATATTAACACAGTCAGTGGCATGTCCATATTAACACCGTCACACTAGCATGTCTATATTAACACGTCATATTAACACAGTCACAGTAGCATGTCCATATTAACACAGTCACAGTAGCATGTCCATATTAACACTGTCACAGTGGCATGTCCATATTAACACCGTCACGCTAGCATGTCTATATTACCACGTCATATTAACACAGTCACAGTAGCATGTCCATATTAACACCGTCACACTAGCATGTCTATATTAACACGTCATATTAACACAGTCACCGTAGCATGTCCATATTAACACTGTCACAGTGGCATGTCCATATTAACACCGTCACGCTAGCATGTCTATATTAACACGTCACATTAACACAGTCACAGTAGCATGGCCATATTAACACCGTCACACTAGCATGTCTATATTAACACGTCATATTAACAGTCACAGTAGCATGTCCATATTAACACCATCACAGTGGCATGTCCATATTAACACTGTCATACTAGCATGTCTATATTAACATGTCACATTAACACCGTCACACTAGCATGTCCATATTAACACCGTCACACTAGCATGTCTATATTAACACGTCATATCAACACAGTCACAGTAGCATGTCCATATTAACACCGTCTCAGTGGCATGTCCATATTAACACGTCACACTACCATGTCTATATTAACACATCACATTAACACAGTCACAGTAGCATGTCCATATTATCACCATCACACTAGCATGTCCACATTATCAGTCACATTAACACCGTCACAGTGGCATGTCCATATTAACACTGTCACAGTGGCATGTCCATATTAACACGTCACATTAACACAGTCAGTGGCATGTCCATATTAACACCGTCACACTAGCATGTCTATATTAACACGTCATATTAACACAGTCACAGTAGCATGTCCATATTAACACGTCACACTACCATGTCTATATTAACACGTCACATTAACACAGTCACAGTAGCATGTCCATATTAACACTGTCACAGTGGCATGTCCATATTAACACCGTCACGCTAGCATGTCTATATTACCACGTCATATTAACACAGTCACAGTAGCATGTCCATATTAACACCGTCACGCTAGCATGTCTATATTAACACGTCACATTAACACAGTCACAGTAGCATGTCCATATTAACACTGTCACAGTGGCATGTCCATATTAACACCGTCACGCTAGCATGTCTATATTAACACGTCACATTAACACAGTCACAGTAGCATGGCCATATTAACACCGTCACACTAGCATGTCTATATTAACACGTCATATCAACACAGTCACAGTAGCATGTCCATATTAACACCGTCACACTAGCATGTCTATATTAACACGTCATATTATGTCATATTAACACAGTCACAGTAGCATGTCCATATTAACACTGTCACAGTGGCGTGTCCATATTAACACCGTCACGCTAGCATGTCTATATTACCACGTCACAGTGGCATGTCCATATTAACACGTCACACTACCATAGTCACAGTAGCATGTCCATATTAACACTGTCACAGTGGCATGTCCATATTAACACCGTCACGCTATCATGTCTATATTAACACGTCACATTAACACAGTCACAGTAGCATGTCCATATTAACACTGTCACAGTGGCATGTCCATATTAACACCGTCACGCTAGCATGTCTATATTACCACGTCACAGTGGCATGTCCATATTAACACGTCACACTACCATGTCCATATTAACACGTCACACTACCATAGTCACAGTAGCATGTCCATATTAACACTGTCACAGTGGCATGTCCATATTAACACCGTCACGCTAGCATGTCTATATTAACACGTCACATTAACACAGTCACAGTAGCATGTCCATATTAACACTGTCACAGTGGCATGTCCATATTAACACCGTCACGCTAGCATGTCTATATTAACACGTCACATTAACACAGTCACAGTAGCATGGTCATATTAACACCGTCACACTAGCATGTCTATATTAACACGTCATATTAACACAGTCACAGTAGCATGTCCATATTAACACTGTCATACTAGCATGTCTATATTAACATGTCACATTAACACAGTCACAGTAGCATGTCCATATTAACACCGTCACACTAGCATGTCTATATTAACACGTCATATCAACACAGTCACAGTAGCATGTCCATATTAACACCGTCTCAGTGGCATGTCCATATTAACACGTCACACTACCATGTCTATATTAACACATCACATTAACACTGTCACAGTGGCATGTCCATATTAACACGTCACATTAACACCGTCACAGTAGCATGTCCATATTATCACCGTCAAACTAGCATGTCCACATTATCAGTCACATTAACACCGTCACAGTGGCATGTCCATATTAACACTGTCACAGTGGCATGTCCATATTAACACGTCACATTAACAACGTCACAGTAGCATGTCCATATTATCACCGTCAAACTAGCATGTCCACATTATCAGTCACATTAACACCGTCACAGTGGCATGTCCATATTAACACTGTCACAGTGGCGTGTCCATATTAACACGTCACACTACCATGTCCATATTATCACCGTCACACTAGTATGTCCATATAAACACCATCACACTAGCATGTCCATTTTAACACCGTCACACTAGCATGTCCATATTAACACTGTCACAGTGGCATGTCCAAATTAACACGTCACACTACCATGTCTATATTAACACGTCATATTAACACAGTCAGTGGCATGTCCATATTAACACCGTCACACTAGCATGTCTATATTAACACGTCATATTAACACAGTCACAGTAGCATGTCCATATTAACACTGTCACAGTGGCATGTCCATATTAACACCGTCACGCTAGCATGTCTATATTAACACGTCACATTAACACAGTCACAGTAGCATGGCCATATTAACACCGTCACACTAGCATGTCTATATTAACACGTCATATTAACAGTCACAGTAGCATGTCCATATTAACACCGTCACAGTGGCATGTCCATATTAACACTGTCATACTAGCATGTCTATATTAACATGTCACATTAACACCGTCACACTAGCATTTCCATATTAACACCGTCACACTAGCATGTCCATATTAACACGTCATATCAACACAGTCACAGTAGCATGTCCATATTAACACCGTCTCAGTGGCATGTCCATATTAACACGTCACACTACCATGTCTATATTAACACATCACATTAACACAGTCACAGTAGCATGTCCATATTATCACCGTCACACTAGCATGTCCACATTATCAGTCACATTAACACCGTCACAGTGGCATGTCCATATTAACACGTCACATTAACACAGTCAGTGGCATGTCCATATTAACACCGTCACACTACCATGTCTATATTAACACGTCATATTAACACAGTCACAGTAGCATGTCCATATTAACACGCCACACTACCATGTCTATATTAACACGTCACATTAACACAGTCAGTGGCATGTCCATATTAACACCGTCACACTACCATGTCTATATTAACACGTCACATTAACACAGTCAGTGGCATGTCCATATTAACACTGTCACAGTGGCATGTCCATATTAACACCGTCACGCTAGCATGTCTATATTAACACGTCACATTAACACAGTCAGTGGCATGTTCATATTAACACCGTCACACTAGCATGTCTATATTAACACGTCACATTAACACAGTCAGTGGCATGTCCATATTAACACCGTCACACTAGCATGTCTATATTAACACGTCATATTAACACAGTCACAGTAGCATGTCCATATTAACACTGTCACAGTGGCGTGTCCATATTAACACGTCACATTAACACCGTCACACTAGCATGTCCATATTATCACCGTCACACTAGCATGTCCATATTATCACCGTCACACTAGCATGTCCATATGATCACCGTCAAACTAGCATGTCTACATTATCACCGTCACATTAACACGTCACAGTAGCATGTCCATATTAACACGTCACACTAGCATGTCTATATTAACACCGTCACACTAGCATGTCCCTATTATCACCGTCACAGTAGCATGTCCATATTAACACCATCACAGTAGAATGTCCATATTAACACCATAACACTAGCATGTCCATATTAACACCGTCACATTAACACTGTCACAGTGGCATGTCCATATTAACAAGTCACACTAGCATGTCCATATTATCACCGTCACACTAGCATGTCCATATTATCACCGTCACACTAGCATGTCCATATTAACACAGTCACAGTAGAATGTCCATATTAACACCATCACAGTAGAATGTCCATATTAACACCATAACACTAGCATGTCCATATTAACACCGTCACAGTAACACCATCACAGTAGCATGTCCATATTAACACCGTCACACTAGCATGTCCATATTAACACCGTCACAGTGGCATGTCCATATTAACACGTCACATTAACACAGTCACAGTAGCATGTCCATATTAACACGTCACATTAACACAGTCACAGTAGCATGCCCATATTAACACTGTCACACTAGCATGTCTATATTAACACATCATATTAACAATGTCACAGTAGCATGTCCATATTATCACCGTCACACTAGCATGTTCATATTATCACCGTCAAACTAGCATGTCCACATTATCACAGTCACATTAACACCGTCACAGTGGCATGTCCATATTAACACCGTCACAGTGGCATGTCCATATTAACACTGTCACAGTGGCATGTCCATATTAACAAGTCACACTAGCATGTCTATATTAACACGTCACATTATCACCGTCACACTAGCATGTCCATATTATCACCGTCACACTAGCATGTCCACATTATCACCATCACATTAACACGTCACAGTAGCATGTCCATATTAACACCGTCACACTAGCATGTCTATATTAACACCGTCACATTAATACCGTCACAGTAGCATGTCCGTATTAACACTGCCACACTAGCATGTCCATATTATCACCATCAAACTAGCATGTCCATATTATCACCGTCACACTAGCATGTCCATATTATCACCGTCACACTAGCATGTCCATATTATCACCATCAAACTAGCATGTCCATATTAACACCATCACACTAGCATGTCCATATTATCACCGTCACACTAGCATGTCCATATTACCACTGTCACAGTAGCATGTCCATATTATCACCGACACAGTAGCATGTCCATATTAACACCATCACAGTAGAATGTCCATATTAACACCATAACACTAGCATGTCCATATTAACACCGTCACATTAACACCATCACAGTAGCATGTCCATATTAACACCATCACACTAGCATGTCCATATTAACACCGTCACAGTGGCATGTCCATATTAACACGTCACAGTAGCATGTCCATATTAACACCATCACACTAGTATGTCCATATTAACAGTCACATTAACACCATCACACTAGCACGTCCATATTAACACCGTCACACTAGCATGTCCATATTAACACTGTCACACTAGCATGTCCATACTGACACCGTCACACTGGCATGTCCATATTGACACCGTCACACTAGCATGTCCATATTGACACCGTCACAGTGGCATGTCCATATTAACACTGTCATACTAGCATGTCTATATTAACATGTCACATTAACACCGTCACACTAGCATGTCCATATTAACACCGTCACACTAGCATGTCTATATTAACACGTCATATCAACACAGTCACAGTAGCATGTCCATATTAACACCGTCTCAGTGGCATGTCCATATTAACACGTCACACTACCATGTCTATATTAACACATCACATTAACACAGTCACAGTAGCATGTCCATATTATCACCGTCACACTAGCATGTCCACATTATCAGTCACATTAACACCGTCACAGTGGCATGTCCATATTAACACTGTCACAGTGGCATGTCCATATTAACACGTCACATTAACACAGTCAGTGGCATGTCCATATTAACACCGTCACACTAGCATGTCTATATTAACACGTCATATTAACACAGTCACAGTAGCATGTCCATATTAACACGTCACACTACCATGTCTATATTAACACGTCACATTAACACAGTCAGTGGCATGTTCATATTAACACCGTCACACTAGCATGTCTATATTAACACGTCACATTAACACAGTCAGTGGCATGTCCATATTAACACCGTCACACTACCATGTCTATATTAACACGTCACATTAACACAGTCAGTGGCATGTCCATATTAACACCGTCACACTAGCATGTCTATATTAACACGTCACATTAACACAGTCAGTGGCATGTCCATATTAACACCGTCACACTACCATGTCTATATTAACACGTCACATTAACACAGTCAGTGGCATGTCCATATTAACACCGTCACACTAGCATGTCTATATTAACACGTCATATTAACACAGTCACAGTAGCATGTCCATATTAACACTGTCACAGTGGCATGTCCATATTAACACGTCACACTACCATGTCTATATTAACACGTCACATTAACACAGTCACAGTAGCATGTCCATATTAACACTGTCACAGTGGCATGTCCATATTAACACCGTCACGCTAGCATGTCTATATTAACACGTCACATTAACACAGTCACAGTAGCATGGCCATATTAACACCGTCACACTAGCATGTCTATATTAACACGTCATATTAACACAGTCACACTAGCATGTCCATATTATCACCATCAAACTAGCATGTCCATATTAACACCATCACACTAGCATGTCCATATTATCACCGTCACACTAGCATGTCCATATTACCACTGTCACAGTAGCATGTCCATATTATCACCGACACAGTAGCATGTCCATATTAACACCATCACAGTAGAATGTCCATATTAACACCATAACACTAGCATGTCCATATTAACACCGTCACATTAACACCATCACAGTAGCATGTCCATATTAACACCATCACACTAGCATGTCCATATTAACACCGTCACAGTGGCATGTCCATATTAACACGTCACAGTAGCATGTCCATATTAACACCATCACACTAGTATGTCCATATTAACACCATCACACTAGTATGTCCATATTAACAGTCACATTAACACCATCACACTAGCACGTCCATATTAACACCGTCACACTAGCATGTCCATATTAACACTGTCACACTAGCATGTCCATACTGACACCGTCACACTGGCATGTCCATATTGACACCGTCACACTAGCATGTCCATATTGACACCGTCACAGTGGCATGTCCATATTAACACTGTCATACTAGCATGTCTATATTAACATGTCACATTAACACCATCACACTAGCATGTCCATATTAACACCGTCACACTAGCATGTCTAAATTAACACGTCATATCAACACAGTCACAGTAGCATGTCCATATTAACACCGTCTCAGTGGCATGTCCATATTAACACGTCACACTACCATGTCTATATTAACACATCACATTAACACAGTCACAGTAGCATGTCCATATTATCACCGTCACACTACCATGTCTATATTAACACGTCACATTAACACAGTCAGTGGCATGTTCATATTAACACCGTCACACTAGCATGTCTATATTAACACGTCACATTAACACAGTCAGTGGCATGTCCATATTAACACTGTCACAGTGGCATGTCCATATTAACACTGTCACAGTGGCATGTCCATATTAACACGTCACATTAACACAGTCAGTGGCATGTCCATATTAACACCGTCACACTAGCATGTCTATATTAACACGTCATATTAACACAGTCACAGTAGCATGTCCATATTAACACGTCACACTACCATGTCTATATTAACACGTCACATTAACACAGTCAGTGGCATGTTCATATTAACACCGTCACACTAGCATGTCTATATTAACACGTCACATTAACACAGTCAGTGGCATGTCCATATTAACACCGTCAAACTACCATGTCTATATTAACACGTCACATTAACACAGTCAGTGGCATGTCCATATTAACACCGTCACACTAGCATGTCTATATTAACACGTCATATTAACACAGTCACAGTAGCATGTCCATATTAACACTGTCACAGTGGCATGTCCATATTAACACCGTCACGCTAGCATGTCTATATTAACACGTCACATTAACACAGTAACAGTAGCATGGCCATATTAACACCGTCACACTAGCATGTCTATATTAACACGTCATATTAACACAGTCACAGTAGCATGTCCATATTAACACTGTCACACTAGCATGTCCATACTGACACCGTCACACTGGCATGTCCATATTGACACCGTCACACTAGCATGTCCATATTGACACCGTCACAGTGGCATGTCCATATTAACACTGTCATACTAGCATGTCTATATTAACATGTCACATTAACACCGTCACACTAGCATGTCCATATTAACACCGTCACACTAGCATGTCTATATTAACACGTCATATCAACACAGTCACAGTAGCATGTCCATATTAACACCGTCTCAGTGGCATTTCCATATTAACACGTCACACTACCATGTCTATATTAACACATCACATTAACACAGTCACAGTAGCATGTCCATATTATCACCGTCACACTAGCATGTCCACATTATCAGTCACATTAACACCGTCACAGTGGCATGTCCATATTAACACTGTCACAGTGGCATGTCCATATTAACACTGTCACAGTGGCATGTCCATATTAACACCGTCACACTAGCATGTCTATATTAACACGGTCACAGTAGCATGTCCATATTAACACGTCACACTACCATGTCTATATTAACACGTCACATTAACACAGTCAGTGGCATGTTCATATTAACACCGTCACACTAGCATGTCTATATTAACACGTCACATTAACACAGTCAGTGGCATGTCCATATTAACACCGTCACACTACCATGTCTATATTAACACGTCACATTAACACAGTCAGTGGCATGTCCATATTAACACCGTCACACTAGCATGTCTATATTAACACGTCACATTAACAGTCAGTGGCATGTCCATATTAACACCGTCACACTACCATGTCTATATTAACACGTCACATTAACACAGTCAGTGGCATGTCCATATTAACACCGTCACACTAGCATGTCTATATTAACACGTCATATTAACACAGTCACAGTAGCATGTCCATATTAACACTGTCACAGTGGCATGTCCATATTAACACGTCACACTACCATGTCTATATTAACACGTCACATTAACACAGTCACAGTAGCATGTCCATATTAACACTGTCACAGTGGCATGTCCATATTAACACCGTCACGCTAGCATGTCTATATTAACACGTCACATTAACACAGTCACAGTAGCATGGCCATATTAACACCGTCACACTAGCATGTCTATATTAACACGTCATATTAACACAGTCACAGTACCATGTCCATATTTACACTGTCATACTAGCATGTCTATATTAACATGTCACATTAACACAGTCACACTAGCATGTCCATATTATCACCATCAAACTAGCATGTCCATATTAACACCATCACACTAGCATGTCCATATTATCACCGTCACACTAGCATGTCCATATTACCACTGTCACAGTAGCATGTCCATATTATCACCGACACAGTAGCATGTCCATATTAACACCATCACAGTAGAATGTCCATATTAACACCATAACACTAGCATGTCCATATTAACACCGTCACATTAACACCATCACAGTAGCATGTCCATATTAACACCATCACACTAGCATGTCCATATTAACACCGTCACAGTGGCATGTCCATATTAACACGTCACAGTAGCATGTCCATATTAACACCATCACACTAGTATGTCCATATTAACAGTCACATTAACACCATCACACTAGCACGTCCATATTAACACCGTCACACTAGCATGTCCATATTAACACTGTCACACTAGCATGTCCATACTGACACCGTCACACTGGCATGTCCATATTGACACCGTCACACTGGCATGTCCATATTGACACCGTCACACTAGCATGTCCATATTGACACCGTCACAGTGGCATGTCCATATTAACACTGTCATACTAGCATGTCTATATTAACATGTCACATTAACACCGTCACACTAGCATGTCCATATTAACACCGTCACACTAGCATGTCTAAATTAACACGTCATATCAACACAGTCACAGTAGCATGTCCATATTAACACCGTCTCAGTGGCATGTCCATATTAACACGTCACACTACCATGTCTATATTAACACATCACATTAACACAGTCACAGTAGCATGTCCATATTATCACCGTCACACTAGCATGTCCACATTATCAGTCACATTAACACCGTCACAGTGGCATGTCCATATTAACACCGTCACAGTGGCATGTCCATATTAACACTGTCACAGTGGCATGTCCATATTAACACGTCACATTAACACAGTCAGTGGCATGTCCATATTAACACCGTCACACTAGCATGTCTATATTAACACGTCATATTAACACAGTCACAGTAGCATGTCCATATTAACACGTCACACTACCATGTCTATATTAACACGTCACATTAACACAGTCAGTGGCATGTTCATATTAACACCGTCACACTAGCATGTCTATATTAACACGTCACATTAACACAGTCAGTGGCATGTCCATATTAACACCGTCACACTACCATGTCTATATTAACACGTCACATTAACACAGTCAGTGGCATGTCCATATTAACACCGTCACACTAGCATGTCTATATTAACACGTCACATTAACACAGTCAGTGGCATGTCCATATTAACACCGTCACACTAGCATGTCTATATTAACACGTCATATCAACACAGTCACAGTAGCATGTCCATATTAACACCGTCACAGTGGCATGTCCATATTAACACCGTCACGCTAGCATGTCTATATTAACACGTCACATTAACACAGTAACAGTAGCATGGCCATATTAACACCGTCACACTAGCATGTCTATATTAACACGTCATATCAACACAGTCACACTAGCATGTCCATATTATCACCGTCACACTAGCATGTCCACATTATCAGTCACATTAACACCGTCACAGTGGCATGTCCATATTAACACTGTCACAGTGGCATGTCCATATTAACACGTCACATTAACACCGTCACAGTAGCATGTCCATATTATCACCGTCAAACTAGCATGTCCACATTATCAGTCACATTAACACCGTCACAGTTGCATGTCCATATTAACACTGTCACAGTGGCTTGTCCATATTAACACGTCACACCGTCACAGTAGCATGTCCATATTATCACCGTCAAACTAGCATGTCCACATTATCAGTCACATTAACACCGTCACAGTGGCATGTCCATATTAACACTGTCACAGTGGCATGTCCATATTAACACGTCACATTAACACCGTCACAGTAGCATGTCCGTATTAACACTGTCACAGTAGCATGTCCGTATTAACACTTCACATTAACACCGTCACAGTAGCATGTCCATATTTTCACCGTCAAACTAGCATGTCCACATTATCAGTCACATTAACACCGTCACAGTAGCATGTCCATATTGTCACCGTCACACTAGCATGTCCATATTATCACCATCACACTAGCATGTCCATATGATCACCGTCAAACTAGCATGTCTACATTATCACCGTCACATTAACACGTCACAGTAGCATGTCCATATTAACACCGTCACACTAGCATGTCTATATTAACACCGTCACATTAATACCGTCACAGTAGCATGTCCGTATTAACACTGTCACAGTAGCATGTCCGTATTAACACTGTCACACTAGCATGTCCATATTATCACCATCAAACTAGCATGTCCATATTAACACCATCACAGTAGAATGTCCATATTAACACCATCACACTAGCATGTCCATATTAACACCATCACAGTAGAATGTCCATATTAACACCATCACAGTAGAATGTCCATATTAACACCATAACACTAGCATGTCCATATTAACACCGTCACATTAACACTGTCACAGTGGCATGTCCATATTAACAAGTCACACTAGCATGTCCATATTATCACCGTCACACTAGCATGTCCATATTATCACCGTCACACTAGCATGTCCATATTAACACCGTCACAGTAGAATGTCCATATTAACACCATCACAGTAGAATGTCCATATTAACACCATAACACTAGCATGTCCATATTAACACCGTCACAGTAACACCATCACAGTAGCATGTCCATATTAACACCGTCACACTAGCATGTCCATATTAACACCGTCACAGTGGCATGTCCATATTAACACGTCACATTAACACAGTCACAGTAGCATGCCCATATTAACACTGTCACACTAGCATGTCTATATTAACACATCATATTAACACAGTCACAGTAGCATGTCCATATTAACACCATCTCAGTGGCATGTCCATATTAACACGTCACACTACCATGTCTATATTAACACATCACATTAACACAGTCACAGTAGCATGTCCATATTATCACCGTCACACTAGCATGTTCATATTATCACCGTCAAACTAGCATGTCCACATTATCACAGTCACATCAACACCGTCACAGTGGCATGTCCATATTAACACTGTCACAGTGGCATGTCCATATTAACAAGTCACACTAGCATGTCTATATTAACACGTCACATTATCACCGTCACACTAGCATGTCCATATTATCACCGTCACACTAGCATGTCCACATTATCACCATCACATTAACACGTCACAGTAGCATGTCCATATTAACACCGTCACACTAGCATGTCTATATTAACACCGTCACATTAATACCGTCACAGTAGCATGTCCGTATTAACACTGCCACACTAGCATGTCCATATTATCACCATCAAACTAGCATGTCCATATTATCACCATCACACTAGCATGTCCATATTATCACCGTCACACTAGCATGTCCATATTATCACCGTCACACTAGCATGTCCATATTATCACCATCAAACTAGCATGTCCATATTAACACCATCACACTAGCATGTCCATATTATCACCGTCACACTAGCATGTCCATATTACCACTGTCACAGTAGCATGTCCATATTAACACCATCACAGTAGAATGTCCATATTATCACCGTCACACTAGCATGTCCATATTACCACCATCACACTAGCATGTCCATATTACCACTGTCACAGTAGCATGTCCATATTACCACCATCACACTAGCATGTCCATATTACCACCGTCACACTAGCATGTCCATATTAACACCATCACACTAGCATGTCCATATTATCACCGTCACACTAGCATGTCCATATTACCACTGTCACAGTAGCATGTCCATATTAACACCATCACACTAGTATGTCCATATTAACAGTCACATTAACACCATCACACTAGCACGTCCATATTAACACCGTCACACTACCATGTCTATATTAACACGTCACATTAACACAGTCAGTGGCATGTCCATATTAACACTGTCACAGTGGCATGTCCATATTAACACCGTCACGCTAGCATGTCTATATTAACACGTCACATTAACACAGTCAGTGGCATGTCCATATTAACACCGTCACACTACCATGTCTATATTAACACGTCACATTAACACAGTCAGTGGCATGTCCATATTAACACCGTCACACTAGCATGTCTATATTAACACGTCATATTAACACAGTCACAGTAGCATGTCCATATTAACACTGTCACAGTGGCATGTCCATATTAACACGTCACATTAACACCGTCACACTAGCATGTCCATATTATCACCGTCACACTAGCATGTCCATATGATCACCGTCAAACTAGCATGTCTACATTATCAACGTCACATTAACACGTCACAGTAGCATGTCCATATTAACACCGTCACACTAGCATGTCTATATTAACACCGTCACATTAATACCGTCACAGTAGCATGTCCGTATTAACACTGTCACAGTAGCATGTCCGTATTATCACCGTCACACTAGCATGTCCACATTATCAGTCACATTAACACCGTCACAGTGGCATGTCCATATTAACACCGTCACACTAGCATGTCTATATTAACACGTCACATTAACACAGTCAGTGGCATGTCCATATTAACACTGTCACAGTGGCGTGTCCATATTAACACGTCACATGAACACCGTCACACTAGCATGTCCATATTAACACCATCACACTAGCATGTCCATATTATCACCGTCACAGTAGCATGTCCATATTAACACCATCACAGTAGAATGTCCATATTAACACCATCACAGTAGAATGTCCATATTAACACCATAACACTAGCATGTCCATATTAACACCGTCACATTAACACTGTCACAGTGGCATGTCCATATTAACAAGTCACACTAGCATGTCCATATTATCACCGTCACACTAGCATGTCCATATTATCACCGTCACACTAGCATGTCCATATTAACACAGTCACAGTAGAATGTCCATATTAACACCATCACAGTAGAATGTCCATATTAACACCATAACACTAGCATGTCCATATTAACACCGTCACAGTAACACCATCACAGTAGCATGTCCATATTAACACCGTCACACTAGCATGTCCATATTAACACCGTCACAGTGGCATGTCCATATTAACACGTCACATTAACACAGTCACAGTAGCATGTCCATATTAACACGTCACATTAACACAGTCACAGTAGCATGCCCTTATAAACACTGTCACACTAGCATGTCTATATTAACACATCATATTAACACAGTCACAGTAGCATGTCCATATTAACACCATCTCAGTGGCATGTCCATATTAACACGTCACACTACCGTGTCTATATTAACACATCACATTAACACAGTCACAGTAGCATGTCCATATTATCACCGTCACACTAGCATGTTCATATTATCACCGTCAAACTAGCATGTCCACATTATCACAGTCACATTAACACCGTCACAGTGGCATGTCCATATTAACACTGTCACAGTGGCATGTCCATATTAACAAGTCACACTAGCATGTCTATATTAACACGTCACATTATCACCGTCACACTAGCATGTCCATATTATCACCGTCACACTAGCATGTCCACATTATCACCATCACATTAACACGTCACAGTAGCATGTCCATATTAACACCGTCACACTAGCATGTCTATATTAACACCGTCACATTAATACCGTCACAGTAGCATGTCCGTATTAACACTGCCACACTAGCATGTCCATATTATCACCATCAAACTAGCATGTCCATATTATCACCATCACACTAGCATGTCCATATTATCACCGTCACACTAGCATGTCCATATTATCACCGTCACACTAGCATGTCCATATTATCACCATCAAACTAGCATGTCCATATTAACACCATCACACTAGCATGTCCATATTATCACCGTCACACTAGCATGTCCATATTACCACTGTCACAGTAGCATGTCCATATTATCACCGACACAGTAGCATGTCCATATTAACACCATCACAGTAGAATGTCCATATTAACACCATAACACTAGCATGTCCATATTAACACCGTCACATTAACACCATCACAATAGC
Organism: Pholidichthys leucotaenia; assembly: GCA_020510985.1. Taxonomy (NCBI): domain Eukaryota; kingdom Metazoa; phylum Chordata; class Actinopteri; order Cichliformes; family Pholidichthyidae; genus Pholidichthys; species Pholidichthys leucotaenia. The sequence continues at coordinate 441,965,991 of CM035837.1, read as the reverse complement.
ATGTCCATATTAACACCATCACACTAGCATGTCCATATTAACACCGTCACAGTGGCATGTCCATATTAACACGTCACAGTAGCATGTCCATATTAACACCATCACACTAGTATGTCCATATTAACAGTCACATTAACACCATCACACTAGCACGTCCATATTAACACCGTCACACTAGCATGTCCATATTAACACTGTCACACTAGCATGTCCATACTGACATCGTCACACTGGCATGTCCATATTGACACCGTCACACTAGCATGTCCATATTGACACCGTCACAGTGGCATGTCCATATTAACACTGTCATACAAGCATGTCTATATTAACATGTCACATTAACACCGTCACACTAGCATGTCCATATTAACACCGTCACACTAGCATGTCTATATTAACACGTCATATCAACACAGTCACAGTAGCATGTCCATATTAACACCGTCTCAGTGGCATGTCCATATTAACACGTCACACTACCATGTCTATATTAACACATCACATTAACACAGTCACAGTAGCATGTCCATATTATCACCGTCACACTAGCATGTCCACATTATCAGTCACATTAACACCGTCACAGTGGCATGTCCATATTAACACTGTCACAGTGGCATGTCCATATTAACACGTCACATTAACACAGTCAGTGGCATGTCCATATTAACACGTCACATTAACACAGTCAGTGGCATGTCCATATTAACACCGTCACACTAGCATGTCTATATTAACACGTCATATTAACACAGTCACAGTAGCATGTCCATATTAACACGTCACACTACCATGTCTATATTAACACGTCACATTAACACAGTCAGTGGCATGTCCATATTAACACCGTCACACTAGCATGTCTATATTAACACGTCACATTAACACAGTCAGTGGCATGTCCATATTAACACCGTCACACTAGCATGTCTATATTAACACGTCACATTAACACAGTCAGTGGCATGTCCATATTAACACCGTCACACTAGCATGTCTATATTAACACGTCACATTAACACAGTCAGTGGCATGTCCATATTAACACCGTCACACTACCATGTCTATATTAACACGTCACATTAACACAGTCAGTGGCATGTCCATATTAACACCGTCACACTACCATGTCTATATTAACACGTCACATTAACACAGTCAGTGGCATGTCCATATTAACACCGTCACACTAGCATGTCTATATTAACACGTCATATTAACACAGTCACAGTAGCATGTCCATATTAACACTGTCACAGTGGCATGTCCATATTAACATGTCACACTACCATGTCTATATTAACACGTCACATTAACACAGTCACAGTAGCATGTCCATATTAACACTGTCACAGTGGCATGTCCATATTAACACCGTCACGCTAGCATGTCTATATTAACACGTCACATTAACACAGTCACAGTAGCATGGCCATATTAACACCGTCACACTAGCATGTCTATATTAACACGTCATATTAACACAGTCACAGTAGCATGTCCATATTAACACTGTCATACTAGCATGTCTATATTAACATGTCACATTAACACAGTCACAGTAGCATGTCCATATTAACACCGTCACACTAGCATGTCTATATTAACACGTCATATCAACACAGTCACAGTAGCATGTCCATATTAACACCGTCTCAGTGGCATGTCCATATTAACACGTCACACTACCATGTCTATATTAACACATCACATTAACACAGTCACAGTAGCATGTCCATATTATCACCGTCACACTAGCATGTCCACATTATCAGTCACATTAACACCGTCACAGTGGCATGTCCATATTAACACCGTCACACTAGCATGTCTATATTAACACGTCACATTAACACAGTCAGTGGCATGTCCATATTAACACCGTCACACTACCATGTCTATATTAACACGTCACATTAACACAGTCAGTGGCATGTCCATATTAACACCGTCACACTACCATGTCTATATTAACACGTCACATTAACACAGTCAGTGGCATGTCCATATTAACACCGTCACACTAGCATGTCTATATTAACACGTCATATTAACACAGTCACAGTAGCATGTCCATATTAACACTGTCACAGTGGCGTGTCCATATTAACACGTCACATGAACACCGTCACACTAGCATGTCCATATTATCACCGTCACACTAGCATGTCCATATTAACACGTCACATTAACACAGTCAGTGGCATGTTCATATTAACACCGTCACACTAGCATGTCTATATTAACACGTCACATTAACACAGTCAGTGGCATGTCCATATTAACACCGTCACACTAGCATGTCTATATTAACACGTCATATTAACACAGTCACAGTAGCATGTCCATATTAACACTGTCACAGTGGCGTGTCCATATTAACACGTCACATGAACACCGTCACACTAGCATGTCCATATTATCACCGTCACACTAGCATGTCCATATTATCACCGTCACACTAGCATGTCCATATGATCACCGTCAAACTAGCATGTCTACATTATCACCGTCACATTAACACGTCACAGTAGCATGTCCATATTAACACGTCACACTAGCATGTCTATATTAACACCGTCACATTAATACCGTCACAGTAACATGTCCGTATTAACACTGTCACACTAGCATGTCCATATTAACACCATCACACTAGCATGTCCCTATTATCACCGTCACAGTAGCATGTCCATATTAACACCATCACAGTAGAATGTCCATATTAACACCATAACACTAGCATGTCCATATTAACACCGTCACATTAACACTGTCACAGTGGCATGTCCATATTAACAAGTCACACTAGCATGTCCATATTATCACCGTCACACTAGCATGTCCATATTAACACCGTCACACTAGCATGTCCATATTAACACAGTCACAGTAGAATGTCCATATTAACACCATCACAGTAGAATGTCCATATTAACACCATAACACTAGCATGTCCATATTAACACCGTCACAGTAACACCATCACAGTAGCATGTCCATATTAACACCGTCACACTAGCATGTCCATATTAACACCGTCACAGTGGCATGTCCATATTAACACGTCACATTAACACAGTCACAGTAGCATGTCCATATTAACACGTCACATTAACACAGTCACAGTAGCATGCCCATATTAACACTGTCACACTAGCATGTCTATATTAACACATCATATTAACACAGTCACAGTAGCATGTCCATATTATCACCGTCACACTAGCATGTTCATATTATCACCGTCAAACTAGCATGTCCACATTATCACAGTCACATTAACACCGTCACAGTGGCATGTCCATATTAACACCGTCACAGTGGCATGTCCATATTAACACTGTCACAGTGGCATGTCCATATTAACACTGTCACAGTGGCATGTCCATATTAACAAGTCACACTAGCATGTCTATATTAACACGTCACATTATCACCGTCACACTAGCATGTCCATATTATCACCGTCACACTAGCATGTCCACATTATCACCATCACATTAACACGTCACAGTAGCATGTCCATATTAACACCGTCACACTAGCATGTCTATATTAACACCGTCACATTAATACCGTCACAGTAGCATGTCCGTATTAACACTGCCACACTAGCATGTCCATATTATCACCATCAAACTAGCATGTCCATATTATCACCATCACACTAGCATGTCCATATTATCACCGTCACACTAGCATGTCCATATTATCACCGTCACACTAGCATGTCCATATTATCACCATCAAACTAGCATGTCCATATTAACACCATCACACTAGCATGTCCATATTATCACCGTCACACTAGCATGTCCATATTACCACTGTCACAGTAGCATGTCCATATTATCACCGACACAGTAGCATGTCCATATTAACACCATCACAGTAGAATGTCCATATTAACACCATAACACTAGCATGTCCATATTAACACCGTCACATTAACACCATCACAGTAGCATGTCCATATTAACACCATCACACTAGCATGTCCATATTAACACCGTCACAGTGGCATGTCCATATTAACACGTCACAGTAGCATGTCCATATTAACACCATCACACTAGCATGTCCACATTATCAGTCACATTAACACCGTCACAGTGGCATGTCCATATTAACACTGTCACAGTGGCATGTCTAAATTAACACGTCATATCAACACAGTCACAGTAGCATGTCCATATTAACACCGTCTCAGTGGCATGTCCATATTAACACGTCACACTACCATGTCTATATTAACACATCACATTAACACAGTCACAGTAGCATGTCCATATTATCACCGTCACACTAGCATGTCCACATTATCAGTCACATTAACACCGTCACAGTGGCATGTCCATATTAACACTGTCACAGTGGCATGTCCATATTAACACGTCACACCGTCACAGTAGCATGTCCATATTATCACCGTCAAACTAGCATGTCCACATTATCAGTCACATTAACACCGTCACAGTGGCATGTTCATATTAACACTGTCACAGTGGCATGTCCATATTAACACGTCACATTAACACCGTCACAGTAGCATGTCCATATTTTCACCGTCAAACTAGCATGTCCACATTATCAGTCACATTAACACCGTCACAGTAGCATGTCCATATTAACACCGTCACACTAGCATGTCCATATTAACACTGTCACACTAGCATGTCCATACTGACACCGTCACACTGGCATGTCCATATTGACACCGTCACACTAGCATGTCCATATTGACACCGTCACAGTGGCATGTCCATATTAACACTGTCATACTAGCATGTCTATATTAACATGTCACATTAACACCGTCACACTAGCATGTCCATATTAACACCGTCACACTAGCATGTCTATATTAACACGTCATATCAACACAGTCACAGTAGCATGTCCATATTAACACCGTCTCAGTGGCATGTCCATATTAACACGTCACACTACCATGTCTATATTAACACATCACATTAACACAGTCACAGTAGCATGTCCATATTATCACCGTCACACTAGCATGTCCACATTATCAGTCACATTAACACCGTCACAGTGGCATGTCCATATTAACACTGTCACAGTGGCATGTCCATATTAACACTGTCACAGTGGCATGTCCATATTAACACGTCACATTAACACAGTCAGTGGCATGTCCATATTAACACCGTCACACTAGCATGTCTATATTAACACGTCATATTAACACAGTCACAGTAGCATGTCCATATTAACACGTCACACTACCATGTCTATATTAACACGTCACATTAACACAGTCAGTGGCATGTTCATATTAACACCGTCACACTAGCATGTCTATATTAACACGTCACATTAACACAGTCAGTGGCATGTTCATATTAACACCGTCACACTAGCATGTCTATATTAACACGTCACATTAACACAGTCAGTGGCATGTCCATATTAACACCGTCACACTACCATGTCTATATTAACACGTCACATTAACACAGTCAGTGGCATGTCCATATTAACACCGTCACACTAGCATGTCTATATTAACACGTCACATTAACACAGTCAGTGGCATGTCCATATTAACACCGTCACACTACCATGTCTATATTAACACGTCACATTAACACAGTCAGTGGCATGTCCATATTAACACCGTCACACTACCATGTCTATATTAACACGTCACATTAACACAGTCACAGTAGCATGTCCATATTAACACTGTCACAGTGGCATGTCCATATTAACACGTCACACTACCATGTCTATATTAACACGTCACATTAACACAGTCACAGTAGCATGTCCATATTAACACCGTCACGCTAGCATGTCTATATTAACACGTCACATTAACACAGTCACATAGCATGGCCATATTAACACCGTCACACTAGCATGTCTATATTAACACGTCATATTAACACAGTCACAGTAGCATGTCCATATTAACACTGTCATACTAGCATGTCTATATTAACATGTCACATTAACACAGTCACACTAGCATGTCCATATTATCACCATCAAACTAGCATGTCCATATTAACACCATCACACTAGCATGTCCATATTATCACCGTCACACTAGCATGTCCATATTACCACTGTCACAGTAGCATGTCCATATTATCACCGACACAGTAGCATGTCCATATTAACACCATCACAGTAGAATGTCCATATTAACACCATAACACTAGCATGTCCATATTAACACCGTCACATTAACACCATCACAGTAGCATGTCCATATTAACACCATCACACTAGCATGTCCATATTAACACCGTCACAGTGGCATGTCCATATTAACACCGTCACAGTGGCATGTCCATATTAACACGTCACAGTAGCATGTCCATATTAACACCATCACACTAGTATGTCCATATTAACAGTCACATTAACACCATCACACTAGCACGTCCATATTAACACCGTCACACTAGCATGTCCATATTAACACTGTCACACTAGCATGTCCATACTGACACCGTCACACTGGCATGTCCATATTGACACCGTCACACTAGCATGTCCATATTGACACCGTCACAGTGGCATGTCCATATTAACACTGTCATACTAGCATGTCTATATTAACATGTCACATTAACACCGTCACACTAGCATGTCCATATTAACACCGTCACACTAGCATGTCTAAATTAACACGTCATATCAACACAGTCACAGTAGCATGTCCATATTAACACCGTCTCAGTGGCATGTCCATATTAACACGTCACACTACCATGTCTATATTAACACATCACATTAACACAGTCACAGTAGCATGTCCATATTATCACCGTCACACTAGCATGTCCACATTATCAGTCACATTAACACCGTCACAGTGGCATGTCCATATTAACACTGTCACAGTGGCATGTCCATATTAACACGTCACATTAACACAGTCAGTGGCATGTCCATATTAACACGTCATATTAACACAGTCACAGTAGCATGTCCATATTAACACGTCACACTACCATGTCTATATTAACACGTCACATTAACACAGTCAGTGGCATGTTCATATTAACACCGTCACACTAGCATGTCTATATTAACACGTCACATTAACACAGTCAGTGGCATGTCCATATTAACACCGTCACACTACCATGTCTATATTAACACGTCACATTAACACAGTCAGTGGCATGTCCATATTAACACCGTCACACTAGCATGTCTATATTAACACGTCACATTAACACAGTCAGTGGCATGTCCATATTAACACCGTCACACTAGCATGTCTATATTAACACGTCATATTAACACAGTAACAGTAGCATGGCCATATTAACACTGTCACAGTGGCATGTCCATATTAACACCGTCACGCTAGCATGTCTATATTAACACGTCACATTAACACAGTAACAGTAGCATGGCCATATTAACACCGTCACACTAGCATGTCTATATTAACACGTCATATCAACACAGTCACAGTAGCATGTCCATATTAACACCGTCTCAGTGGCATGTCCATATTAACACGTCACACTACCATGTCTATATTAACACATCTACCATGTCTATATTAACACATCTACCATGTCTATATTAACACATCACATTAACACAGTCACAGTAGCATGTCCATATTATCACCGTCACACTAGCATGTCCACATTATCAGTCACATTAACACCGTCACAGTGGCATGTCCATATTAACACTGTCACAGTGGCATGTCCATATTAACACGTCACATTAACACCGTCACAGTAGCATGTCCATATTATCACTGTCAAACTAGCATGTCCACATTATCAGTCACATTAACACCGTCACAGTGGCATGTCCATATTAACACTGTCACAGTGGCATGTCCATATTAACACTGTCACAGTGGCATGTCCATATTAACACGTCACACCGTCACAGTAGCATGTCCATATTATCACCGTCAAAGTAGCATGTCCACATTATCAGTCACATTAACACCGTCACAGTGGCATGTTCATATTAACACTGTCACAGTGGCATGTCCATATTAACATGTCACATTAACACCGTCACAGTAGCATGTCCATATTATCACCGTCACACTAGCATGTCCATATTATCACCGTCACACTAGCATGTCCATATTATCACCGTCACACTAGCATGTCCATATTAACACCGTCACAGTAGAATGTCCATATTAACACCATCACAGTAGAATGTCCATATTAACACCATAACACTAGCATGTCCATATTAACACCGTCACACTAGCATGTCCATATTAACACCGTCACAGTGGCATGTCCATATTAACACGTCACATTAACACAGTCACAGTAGCATGCCCATATTAACACTGTCACACTAGCATGTCTATATTAACACATCATATTAACACAGTCACAGTAGCATGTCCATATTAACACCATCTCAGTGGCATGTCCATATTAACACGTCACACTACCATGTCTATATTAACACATCACATTAACACAGTCACAGTAGCATGTCCATATTATCACCGTCACACTAGCATGTCCACATTATCACAGTCACATTAACACCGTCACAGTGGCATGTCCATATTAACACTGTCACAGTGGCATGTCCATATTAACAAGTCACACTAGCATGTCTATATTAACACGTCACATTATCACCGTCACACTAGCATGTCCATATTATCACCGTCACACTAGCATGTCCACATTATCACCATCACATTAACACGTCACAGTAGCATGTCCATATTAACACCGTCACACTAGCATGTCTATATTAACACCGTCACATTAATACCGTCACAGTAGCATGTCCATATTAACACCGTCACACTAGCATGTCTATATTAACACCGTCACATTAATACCGTCACAGTAGCATGTCCGTATTAACACTGCCACACTAGCATGTCCATATTATCACCATCAAACTAGCATGTCCATATTATCACCATCACACTAGCATGTCCATATTATCACCGTCACACTAGCATGTCCATATTATCACCGTCACACTAGCATGTCCATATTATCACCATCAAACTAGCATGTCCATATTAACACCATCACACTAGCATGTCCATATTATCACCGTCACACTAGCATGTCCATATTACCACTGTCACAGTAGCATGTCCATATTATCACCGACACAGTAGCATGTCCATATTAACACCATCACAGTAGAATGTCCATATTAACACCATAACACTAGCATGTCCATATTAACACCGTCACATTAACACCATCACAGTAGCATGTCCATATTAACACCATCACACTAGCATGTCCATATTAACACCGTCACAGTGGCATGTCCATATTAACACGTCACAGTAGCATGTCCATATTAACACCATCACACTAGTATGTCCATATTAACAGTCACATTAACACCATCACACTAGCACGTCCATATTAACACCGTCACACTAGCATGTCCATATTAACACTGTCACACTAGCATGTCCATATTAACACTGTCACACTAGCATGTCCATACTGACACCGTCACACTGGCATGTCCATACTGACACCGTCACACTAGCATGTCCATATTGACACCGTCACACTAGCATGTCCATATTGACACCGTCACACTAGCATGTCCATATTAACACCATCACACTAGCATGTCCATATTATCACCGTCACACTAGCATGTCCATATTATCACCGTCAAACTAGCATGTCCATATTAACACCGTCACACTAGCATGTCCATATTATCACCGTCAAACTAGCATGTCCATATTATCACCGTCAAACTAGCATGTCCATTTTAACACGTCACACTAGCATGTCCATATTATCACGTCACATTAGCATGTCCATATTAACACCATCACAGTAGCATGTCCATATTAACACCATCACAGTAGCATGTCCATATTAACACTGTCACAGTGGCATGTCCATATTAACACCATCACACTAGCATGTCCATATTAACACTGTCACAGTGGCATGTCCATATTAACACCATCACACTAGCATGTCCATATTAACACCATCACACTAGCATGTCCATATTAACACCATCACACTAGCATGTCCATATTAACACCATCACACTAGCATGTCCATATTAACACTGTCACAGTAGCATGTCCATATTAACACCATCACACTAGCATGTCCATATTAACACTGTCACAGTGGCACGTCCATATTAACACGTCACACTAGCATGTCTATATTAACACGTCATATTAACACTGTCACAGTGGCATGTCCATATTAACACCGTCACACTAGCATGTCTATATTAACACATCACATTAACACAGTCACAGTAGCATGTCCATATTAACACCGTCACACTAGCATGTCTATATTAACACGTCATATTAACACTGTCACAGTGGCATGTCCATATTAACACCATCACACTAGTATGTCCATATTAACAGTCACATTAACACCATCACACTAGCACGTCCATATTAACACCGTCACACTAGCATGTCCATATTAACACTGTCACACTAGCATGTCCATACTGACACAGTCACACTGGCATGTCCATATTGACACCGTCACACTAGCATGTCCATATTGACACCGTCACACTAGCATGTCCATATTAACACCATCACACTAGCATGTCCATATTATCACCGTCACACTAGCATGTCCATATTATCACCGTCAAACTAGCATGTCCATATTAACACCGTCACACTAGCATGTCCATATTATCACCGTCAAACTAGCATGTCCATATTAACACCGTCACACTAGCATGTCCATATTATCACCGTCAAACTAGCATGTCCATATTATCACCGTCAAACTAGCATGTCCATTTTAACACGTCACACTAGCATGTCCATATTATCACGTCACATTAGCATGTCCATATTAACACCATCACAGTAGCATGTCCATATTAACACCATCACAGTAGCATGTCCATATTAACACCATCACAGTGGCATGTCCATATTAACACTGTCACAGTGGCATGTCCATATTAACACCATCACACTAGCATGTCCATATTAACACCATCACACTAGCATGTCCATATTAACACTGTCACAGTGGCATGTCCATATTAACACCATCACACTAGCATGTCCATATTAACACCATCACACTAGCATGTCCATATTAACACTGTCACAGTGGCACGTCCATATTAACACGTCACACTAGCATGTCTATATTAACACGTCATATTAACACTGTCACAGTGGCATGTCCATATTAACACCGTCACACTAGCATGTCTATATTAACACATCACATTAACACAGTCACAGTAGCATGTCCATATTAACACCGTCACACTAGCATGTCTATATTAACACGTCATATTAACACTGTCACAGTGGCATGTCCATATTAACACCGTCACACTAGCATGTCTATATTAACACGTCATATTAACACTGTCACACTAGCATGTCCATATTAACACTGTCACAGTGGCATGCCCATCTTAACACTAGCACGTCTATATTAACACGTCACATTAACAGCCACAGTAGCATGTCCATATTAACATCTCATACTACAGTACCCATGTCCTGCCCCAGTTTCACATGCTGACTCAGCTCATAGAGGTGTTAATGACACGTCAGAATACCTCCCCCGATGATGTCATTGTGCTAATGCTAACCATCTGACAGCCAGCCTGAGCTAGCTAATGTATTGGCCGAGTGCAAAAGCCCAAATATTTGGGAGGTGAAAGTTAAAACAGAACTAAGTTTGGTGACTGAGCAGCAGAGGCGTGTAAAGGAGACAAGAAGCAGCAGAGGTCAGGGGTCAGAGGTTAAGGGTCAGTCCCACCTCTCCTCGCAGCCGTCTGCAGCGCCCCCTCAATCCTCTGCAGCTCCTTCTGTTTGGCCTCCTGCTGGTAATGCTCCTCCTTCGTGGCGTCATATTTCATTGCTGAGAATAAGAACATGTTACATCTGAGAAACCATCTGAACCAATCAGAATGCTTCTTTAGAAATCCACCAATACAGACCCTCGTTTAAAAATGTACAATGTCCTCCCTACACGAGCTGTTCTAATCCATCCTGAGGAGTTTTCCTCATACATTTTTGAAAGCAGCTCACCAGCTCACAATAAAATCATCATTTCATTATAGAAAACAAAACTGTGACAGGTTTTACAGTCAGTCCCCCATGTCAGAATTAGACTGAACATTATTCACCTGTTCAGGTTTTCACTTTATAGTTTGATATTTAGACATTTTAGAAAATAAAACTGTGCTGCACATAACCACCAACAGGGGGCAGAAGAGCTTCTCTTTGTTCTCCTTCATTGGCCGTTATGATGGTGTGGTTAATATTAGAACAGATGAGCCATTCTGTGATTGGTTCACAGTCATCAATGACATCATCACTTACTGGCTCCAGGGATGACCAGTAGGTACAGACCCTCCAACGTAGCGACGACGGCATCGTTATAGAGGTTCTTCCAGGGAATCTTTAACGTTAGTTTACCTAGAACAAAGAGCAGGAACAATTACTCATTCAGACATTCATTACAGAGATTCACTTTAATCTTTAACATCAGTTTACCTAGAACACAGAACAGGAACATTTTATTCTATATTTGTTCTACATAAATTGTTGTGTAGAATCTTTAACGTGGAGAAACTCCCAAAATTCAACAAATTCACTAAATTCACTCAAGTTATGAATCTTTCAAGTATAGAAAGAGAAAATAAAAAATATTCTGTCAGCTGCTCCCTTTAGGGGTCTCCACAGCGGATCATCTGCCTCCATCTCACCCTATCCCCTCATCTTCTTCTGTAGCACCAAGCCTTTCCATGTCCTCCTTCACTACATCCATGACTCTTCTCTGTGATCTTCCTCTTCTCCTCCTGCCTGGCAGCTCCATCTTCAACATCCTTTGTCCAGCCACTATCCCTCCTCTGCACGTCCAAACATCTCAGCCTTGCCTCTCTTACTTTGTCTCTAAACTGCTCAACCTGAGGTGATGTACTCATTTCTAGTCCCATCCCTGATACTTAGTAACAGGTGAGTCTTCTTCACTTTCTAGTTAATGTTTTTAAAAGTGTCTGCAGCAGGTTCATGGACAGAAGTTTAACAGAAGAACATTAAAGATAAATAATCAAGACAATCCAACTTTATTTATAAAACACTTTAAAAACGACAGCTGACACAAAGTGCTGTGCGTCTACGATAAACAAAATATAAAAACATAAAAGATAGCAATAAAAACAATAAAATACAGCTAAAAAAGTACAAAACTGCACAATCAAAACAGTAGTCATACAACAGAGGCAATAAGAACAAATAAAATCAGTGTCTCAAATTGGGTCAAAAGCCAGAGAATAAACATGGGTTTTAAGATGAGTTTTAAATCTGGACAGTGAAGAGGCCTGTCTGATGGACAAAGGCAGACTGTTCCACAGTTTAGGAGCAGCAACAGAAAAAGCTCTGTCCCTTCTTAACTTCCTTTTTGATTCTGGTATCTCCAGGAGCAGGTGATCAGCTGACCTGAGAGACTGAGCAGGAGTGCAAGAGTGAAGGAGCTCAGAGAGGTAAGGCAGGGCAAGGCCATTTAATGACTTAAAAACAAAAGAATTTTAAAATGCACCCTAAAGTGCACAGGCAGCCAGTGAAGGGAAGCTAAAATGGGTGTAATGTGGTCCCTCTTACGTGTTCCAGTTAAAAGGCGTGCAGCTGCATTGTGAACCAACTGGAGACTTGAGAGGGAAGACTGGCTGACTCCAAAATAAAGTGCATTACAGTAATCCAGCCACGATGTAATGAAGGCATGGATTACTGTTTCAAAGTGCTGCTTTGAAAGGACTGGTTTAACCCCTTGAACTCTGTGAATTCCACGGGTGGTCACGTCTCTGCATCTTAGTGCGTCTCAGTGCGCACTGAAAAAAAAAAGCTGTATTTCCGGTCTTCCAGTACAGACACAGCTTTGTTACAACCTGAGAAAAAAGCTGTATAATGTATTCATTTTTTGTGGTATTTTTACAAAATTTTGACCTGAGCTTGAAAACACTTGGTTCTACATTTCTGTTGTGTTTTCCAGCCAGTATCTGACAGCTGTATGTTATTTGCAAGCATTTGTAACTAAAAAAACACCCAGGCGAACTTTCTTGTTACTCAGCAGCAGGAGCACTTAGAGAGATTATGACTGTTTTGCCAAAAAATTCAGAGTGTTTTCTTTTAAATGAGACTAACCCCATGAAGATGCTGCAAAGGGTTGAAGAACAGCTTTTGATTTACTTTGGCCATGTTATTTTTAGGCATTTTTAGGGAAGTTGAACAGAGTTCAACAGGTTAACCTTTGCCAACTGCCTTAGATGAAAAAAGCTGGACTTCACTGCTGAGGATCTAATTTAAAATCACTGTCCAACTTAAAACCCAGATTAGTAACGGTTGGCTAGTAACGGTTGGCTTAACAAACTGTGCCAAGGGGCCCAAGTCAGCTGGTGGGTAGAGCCACTGGGTCCAAACACCGTCACTTTGGTCTTATTTTCATTAAAACTTAAGAAGTTTAAAGCCATCCAATCTTTAATGTCATCAGGACATGCAAGGAGTGATTTTAATGCATTACTTGGCAGTGCCACCACCACTACCAAGACAAACATGACATCAGTGATTAAGAACAAACAGGTACTCACCGATCTGTCCTGCTTTCACTTTGAAAGGAACATCAAACTCACTCTGAAACACAAACACAGAGTCAGAACTTTGAACATGGAACACGGGAACCTGCTGGGTGGCACCAGGGTCCAAGTCTTACCACAGTTCAGGTCTGAACACGGTCCAGCTCTGAACACGGTCCAGGTCTGAACATGGCTCAGCTCTGAACACGGTCCAGGTGTGAACATGGTCCAGGTCTTACCACAGTCCAACTGTGGACATGGTCCAGGTCTTAACATGATCCAGGTATGACCACAGTCCAGATGTGGACATGGTCCAGGTCTGACCACAGTCCAGGTGTGGACATGGTCCAGGTGTCAACATGGTCCAGGTCTGAGCACAGTCTAGGTGTGGACATGGTCCAGGTCTGAGCACAGTCCAGGTCCAGTTGGTCTCCCTCTGAACTGAGGGGTCATTCACACTGAAACTGGAAAAAAAGAATCTGCTTTCAAATGTAGAATTCCAGAAAAAAGACCCATCCACACAGACCCAGAACATAGGGTAGTGTTCCAGGGCAGTTATGTATTCACGATGGGTTCTCTGTCTGAGGAGCAATCTCAAACCATCTGCCTCACTGACATCAGGTGTGAATGTTTGAAGATCTGAACCAGTCTGGTTGGTCTTATAAGTTCTAAGAGAAGAACCCTATAGAAGAACACTGATGTTTAATGACAGTACCAGGGTTCTGTAGCTGGATCAGAACCGTTCTCCTCCTCTTCCTCAGTCTGGTCGATCTCATAAGTTTAAATAACAATAATAATGCATCAGATTTATATAGCACTTTTCAAGGACACTCAAAGATGCTTTACAATGAGTCCATTATTCATTCACTCTACAGACAGTGGTAAGCTACCTCTGTAGCCACAGCTGCCCATGGGCAGACTGACGGAAGCATGGCTGCCAATCCACGCCAATGGCCTCTCTGACCACTACCGAACATTTATACACATTCATACACCAGAGTCATGAACACACTGGAGGCAAGATGGGTAAAGCATCTTGCCCAGGGACACAACGGCAGGGTAGCTGGGGAGAGCGGGATTCAAACAGGCAACCCTCCGATTATTGGACAAACCCGCTCCATCCCCTGAGCCACTACCGCCTCTAGGAGAAGAACACTGATGATTAATGAAGGTACCAGGTTCTGTAGCTAGATCAGAACCGTTCTCTTCCTCCTTGGTCAGGTTCCAGTCTGTCATCCTCTGTGGGTAAACTGCAGGAACCCAGCCGTGACGGGATTCAAACCTGTGACATCACAGCTCTGACATCACAGCGTCATACAGACGAACGGTCGAAGTGGAAGAAACCGTCATGGTTACGGCCTCTAAAAACCTGAACCCATTCTGCTGACAAAAAGGAAGGTCCTGAGGTCAGCGTTCACAGCAACAGTGATGGTGATCTGTAACCACAGTAACCACTAAGAGTTCACACCACTGCCACCGCCATCAGACCAACAGGAAGTGTCCACACAGCTGAAACACATGCCGTGTCTCAATTCAGGTTCTGCATCCTCCAAGTGCACATTTCTAGGCCAGATACGTCACTGTTCTGTGTCCAAGACTGTCCCATTCCGTGGGCTCCTTCAAATGTGACCGACAAATGCAGCCTTCAAAACCCCGAAAACCAAAAGCACATGACAGGATCCTTGTGGCCCTGACATATCCCAGCATTCAGCACGTGGCTCAGCCTGGCTTCTTTTCCCTCAGCTCAGGCTGTAGTCAGAAACAGTTCAAAGTCAGTTTTTTTGCTTGAATTCTGCAGTGGTTTGAACATGAAAACAGCAATAATCCAGAAAACAGCAACATCTGATTATTTAAGCTCATGTTAGGTAACATACAGTATATTGACATACAGTGGGGTAAAAAAGTATTTAGTCAGCCGCCAATTGTGCAAGTTCTCCCACTTAAAAGATGAGAGATGTCTCCAATTTTCATCATAGGTATACCTCAACTATGAAAGACAAAATGAGAAAAAAAAATCCAGAAAATCACATTGTCTGATTTTTAAAGAATTTATTTGCAAATTATGGTGGACAATAAGTATTTGGTCAATAACAAAAGTTCATCTCAATACTTTGTTATATACCCTTTGTTGGCAATGACAGAGGTCAAACATTTTCTGTAAGTCTTCACAAGGTTTTCACACACTGTTCCTGGTATTTTGGCCCATTCCTCCATGCAGATCTCCTCTAGAGCAATGATGTTTTGGGGCTGTCGCTGGGCAACACGGACTTTCAACTCCCTCCAAAGATTTTCTATGGGGTTGAGATCTGGAGACTGGCTAGGCCACTCCAGGACCTTCAAATGCTTCTTACGAAGCCACTCCTTCGTTGCCCGGGCGGTGTGTTTGGGATCGTTGTCATGCTGAAAGACCCAGCCACATTTCATCTTCAATGCCCTTGCTGATGGAAGGAGGTTTTCACTCAAAATCTCACGATACATGGCCCCATTCATTCTTTCCTTTACACGGATCAGTCGTCCTGGTCCCTTTGCAGAAAAACAGCCCCAAAGCATGATGTTTCCACCCCCATGATTCACAGTAGGTATGGTGTTCTTTCTCCTCCAAACACGACAAGTTGAGTTTTTACCAAAAGTTCTATTTTGGTTTCATCTGACCATATGACATTCTCCCAATCCTCTTCTGGATCATCCAAATGCTCTCTAGCAAACTTCAGACGGGCCTGGACATGTACTGGCTTAAGCAGGGGGACACGTCTGGCACTGCAGGATTTGAGTCCCTAACAGCGTAGTGTGTTACTGATGGTAGCCTTTGTTACTTTGGTCCCAGCTGTCCGCAGGTCATTCACTAGGTCCCCCGTGTGGTTCTGGCATTTTTGCTCACTGTTCTCATGATCATTTTGACCCCATGGGGTGAGATCTTGCGTGGAGCCCCAGATCGAGGGAGATTATCAGTGGTCTTGTATGTCTTCCATTTTCTAATAATTGCTCCCACAGTTGATTTCTTCACACCAAGATGCTTACCTCTTGCAGATTCAGTCTACCCAGCCTGGTGCAGGTCTACAATTTTGTTTCTGGTGTCCTTTGACAGCTCTTTGGTCTTGGCCATAGTGGAGTTTGGAGTCTGACTGTTTGAGGTTGTGGACAGGTGTCTTTTATACTGATAACGAGTTCAAACAGGTGCCATTAATACAGGTAAGGAGTGGAGGACAGAGAAGCCTTTTAAAGAAGAAGTTACAGGTCTGTGAGAGCCAGAAATCTTGCTTGTTTGTAGGTGACCAAATACTTATTTTCCACCATAATTGGCAAATAAATTCTTTAAAAATCAGACAATGTGATTTTCTGGATTTTTTTTTTTCCTCATTTTGTCTCTCATAGTTGAGGTATACCTATGATGAAAATTGGAGACCTCTCTCATCTTTTAAGTGGTAGAACTTGCACAATTGGTGGCTGACTAAATACTTTTTTGCCCCACTGTATATGATATGACAGATATGACATATTGTACTGAAGTATGGGGAAATACATATAAAACAAACATATATCCAGTCTTTATGCTTCAGAAGAGAGCTATTAGAATAATAAACAAAGCTGCTTACAGGGAACCAACAAACCCACTTTTTCTTAAATTAAAAGCTCTCAAGTTGAAAGATCTGGTTGACTTTAAAACTGCAGTAATAATGTTTAAAGTGAAGAATCTATCACTGCCCGCAAATATCCAAAAGTTGTCCCAAATAAGGGAGAAACAAAATCATTTCAGAGGAACATGTATATTTCAAAAACCTTCAGTGAGAACTACCACCAAGCAACACTGTGTCTCAGTGCAAGGAGTCAGACTGTGGAACGATTTTGGACCTGAATTAAAATCATGTACAACGCATGGACAATTTAAACAAAAACTAAAGGAAGAAATATTCCAAACATACACTACCGTTCAAAAGTTTGGGGTCACTTAAAAATGTCCTTATTTTTAAAGAAAAGCACTGTTTTTTTCAATGAAGATAACTTTAAACTAATCAGAAATACACTCTAATATCTAATATACATTGCTAATGTGGTAAATGACTATTCTAGCTGCAAATGTCTGGTTTTTGGTGCAATATCTACATAGGTGTATAGAGGCCCATTTCCAACAACTATCACTCCAGTGTTCTAATGGTACAATGTGTTTACTCATTGCGTCAGAAGGCTAATGGATGATTAGAAAACCCTTGTGTAATCATGTTAGCACAGCTGAAAACAGTTTAGCTGGTTAGAGAAGCTATAAAACTGACCTTCCTTTGAGCAGGTTGAGTATCTGGAAAAAAATTATTATTTCAAATACAAATCATTATTTCTAACCTTGTCAATGTCTTGACTATATTTTCTATTCATTTTACAACTCATGGTGGTAAATAAGTGTGACTTTTCATGGAAAACACAAAATAATTGTCTGGGTGACCCCAAACTTTTGAACGGTAGTGTATATACAAGATGACATGTAAAATCACATAAGGATTGTCATATCTAGGCTGTGTTGTGCTGTTGCTTAGTTTTTTGTCACGTTTTGTCTTAGCTTTGCTCTGAATTGTAATCGCTCTTTTTTTCTTTTGAATTCTGGGATGGAATATGGGTGGGCAATATAAGCTGCAGCTTCAGCCATCACCCTTTTTGGATAACTTATGTTGAACTGTATAATCACAGGAGTTATTGTTTGATTTGACCTTGTGAGATTTTTTCCCCCTGTGTTATATTATTCTGTTTCTTTTTTTTTTATCTTTACTTTTAATCTATCCAAAATAAAGATTCATTCATTCATTCATTATTTTTTTAATAATTATTTTTTTAATAATTCATTATTTTTTTTAATTCATTATTTTTAAATTTTTTAATAAGGTACAGACCCACCTTCCCATCCGTTATTATGGGGAATGTACGCTCTATATTGGGAAAGGTAGATGAGCTAGCGGCTATCTCCCGCTACGACAGCTTATACCGGGAATGCTCCCTCCTTTTGTTTACCGAGTCGTGGCTATCTGAACTAGTAGCAGATGCTAACATTGAGCTGGAGGGTTTCCACGCGATACGGGCAGACCGAACATCAGACAGTGGCAAAGCAAGGGGCAGTGGAGTGATGATCTATGTTAATAACAACTGGTGCAGACCGGGACACATCACTGTTAAACACCAGCACTGCAGCAAAGACATCGAGTTGCTAGCTGCTAGCATGCGGCCTACATATCTCCCGAGGGAATACTCACACGTGATCTGCATTGTTATTTATGCAAATCCGACTGCGAACACTGGGACAGCGCGTGACGTCATCCACTCAGTAACTGGCAGGCTGCAGACAGAACACCCAGATGCTCTTCTCCTCATCTCAGGCGATTTCAACCATGTTTCACTGTCTCCCATTCTACCCACGTTTACCCAGTATGTCACATGCAACACTAGAGACAATAAAACACTGGACTTATTCTACGCAAACACTAAGGAGGCGTACACCTCATCATAACTTAGTCTGTTATGGTCTGAGGAGGCAATGGACACTCTAAAGGGCTGTTTTGAAACCACCTCCTGGAAGCAGCTCTGCAATCCACATGGTGAGGACATTGATGGCCTCACTCACACCATCACGGACTACTTCAGCTTCTGTGTGGACAAGACCGTTCCCACCAAGACCATACGGTGTTGCTCAAACAACAAACCCTGGATCAACCCTGAGATAAAAACACTTCTGAGAGAGAAAAAGAGGATCTTCAGGTCGGGGAACAGGGAGATGCTGAAGTCCGTACAGAGGGAGCTGAGGAGAAAGATCAGAGAAGGCAAGGACAGCTTCAGGAAGAAGATGGAGGACAAGCTGCAACAGAGCGACATCAGCGGGGTCTGGAGAAACCTTAAAACCATCTCTGGGCTCCAGAATACCTCCCCCCAGGCCACGGGGGGCAGGGAGTGGGCGAACAATCTGAATCTGTTTTTTAATAGGTTTGATCAACTGCCTCCTCCCCTGACTGCACAACAACCACTGCTGCCACTGAAGACATCAAGTCCTGCTGCCCACTCCCCACTCCACCATCACCCCCCCACTCCCAACACACAGCCCCCCAACCTGACCCTCACTAAGACCCAGGTGAGGACGGAGCTGAGGAAGATCAAGGCGAGAAAGGCCTCGGGACCGGATGGCATCAGTGCAAAGCTCCTCAAGTCCTGTGCAGACCAGTTGTGTGGGATTGTGGCGTACATCTTCAACCTGAGCCTGAAGCTGGGGAGGGTACCACAGTTGTGGAAAACATCTTGTGTGGTACCTGTACCAAAGACTTCCCACCCCAAAGATCTGAACAGCTACAGACCAGTGACCCTGACGTCCCACATGATGAAGACCCTGGAGAGGCTGCTCCTTGCTCACCTCCGCCCCCTGGTGGGACCAGCGATGGATCCACTCCAGTTCGTCTACCAGCATGGTATTGGGGTGGAGGATGCGGTCATCTTCCTTCTTCACCGTTCTCTGTTCCACCTGGAGAAGCCCGGGAATACAGTGAGGATCATGTTCTTTGACTTCTCCAGTGCTTTCAACACCATCCAACCGATGATCCTGAAGGACAAGCTGCTGTGCGCAGGGGTGGACCAGCACCTGTCATCATGGATCCTGGACTACCTCACAAACCGGCCACAGTTTGTGAGAACCCGAGACTGTGTGTCCGACACGATCATCGGTAGCACGGGGGCCCCACAGGGAACGGTTCTGGCTCCCTTCCTGTTCACCCTTTATACTGCGGACTTCTCACACAACACAACACACTGCCATCTACAGAAGTTCTCTGACGACTCTGCGATCGTTGGCCTCATCTCCAACGGAGATGAAGCTGAGTACAGAGGGCTTATCCAGGACTTTGTGGACTGGTGCCATCGGAACTGCCTCCAGATCAACGCAAGGAAAACTAAGGAGCTGGTGGTGGACTGCCGCAGGCATGGACAACCCCTCACAGCACCAGTAAACATCCAGGGAACAGATGTTGAGATGGTGACATCCTACAAGTACCTGGGTGTTCATCTGAACAATAAACTAGACTGGTCACACGATACAAGAAGGGACTCTACAAGAAGGGACAGCGCAGGCTGTTCCTACTGAGGAGACTCAGGTCTTTTGGTGTACAAGGGGCGCTGCTGAAGACATTCTATGACACGGTGGTGGCATCAGCCATCACTTTTGGAGTGGTCTGCTGGGGCAGTGGCATTACAGCAGCCGATAGGAAGAGACTGAACAAACTGATCAAGAAAGCTAGCTGTGTCCTGGGGCAGCGCCTTGACCCAGTGGAGGAGATGGGAGAGAGAAGGATGGTGGCTAAACTGTCATCTCTGCTGGAGTCCGAGTTCCACCCTATGCAGGACACACTGAATGCACTAAGGAGCTCATTTAGCAGCAGACTACATCATCCTAGGTGCACAACCGAGAGGTTTCGCAGGTCCTTCCTACCTACGGCTGTCAGACTGTATAACCTAAGCAGGGCTGCTCGCAGAGATAGCAAAAAGACGTGACAACCTAATAGTATTGAATGCAAAAGACGCAATAGACTTATACAATGGTCCCCTCCGGTATACAACTAGGAAAATACCGGTAGCTACGGAGGGTGACAATATGTATGGGTACATAATTATACCATGTAGGATAACTAAGTAGACGGTTATGCGGTTTCATTCCATCTAGCTGCAATGCTCTGCACTGTGTGTGTTTGTTTGTATATTTATATATTTATTCCATCTAGCAACAATGCTCCACACTGTGTGTTTATATATTTACATATTTATTCCATCTAGCTACGGTGCTCCGCACTGTGTGTGTTTATGTGTTTGCATATTTGTTCCATCTAGCTACAATGCTCCGCACTGTGTGTGTTTATATATTCATATATTTATTCCACCTAGCTACAATGCTCCGCACTGTGTGTGTTTATATATTCATATATTTATTCCATCTTGCTACAATGCTCCGCACTGTGTGTTTATATGTTCATATATTTAGTCCATCTTGCTACAATGCTCCGCACTGTGTGTTTATATGTTCATATATTTAGTCCATCTAGCTACAATGCTCCGCACTGTGTGTTTATATATTTGCATGTTTGTTCCATCTAGCTACAATGCTCCGCACTGTGTGTTTATATATTCATATATTTATTCCATCTTGCTACAATGCTCCGCACTGTGTGTTTATATGTTCATATATTTATTCCATCTAGCTACAATGCTCCGCACTGTGTTTATATATTTGCATGTTTGTTCCATCTAGCTACAATGCTCCGCACTGTGTTTATATATCTATATATTTATTCCATCTAGCTGCAATGCTCTGCATCGTGTGTCTATATATTTATGTTTATATGTACATATGTATACTCGCTGCTCTTTTTTTTTTTTTTTTCTCTTGCCTTCTGATTGTTGCTCTGAGTGTTGCTGTCCCTGTGCTGTTGCAATCCTGGAATTTCCCCGTTGTGGGACTAATAAAGGCTTATCTTATCTCTTTTTCTGATGTGCTGGATGCTTTGCTTAATGTATTAATTAAACATGTTGAACTGCTATTTTTTCTGAAGTCAAACCTTTTTCCCCATTAATGTTACTTTATTTACTAATGTAGTAATATAAAAATACAGTATAACGTGGTTGAAATAACTTGCGTTAAGATAACTTTTAAAGTCCTGTAGAGACATTGGGAAATTGATGTTATTTATTTGCTTATATGGTGTAAATAAAAAACACCTAAGGTTATTTTTAGAGAAAATGAAGCAGTTAATGAAGCTGAGGAGGGGCAGGGCATCTGTAATAATTTTATTATGCTGATCTTAAAAATGCTCCATCACATCTTAAGTGATAATCAGATTTCTGATTTTTTTTTCTGGTTTATTTCTGAGGTCCACGGTGGAGAACCTGCAGGAACGGCCAGTTGTAGAGAGAATGGACTGAAGATTTATGAAAGTGATATTTGACTGAAATGAATGAATTGCTTTACTGACTGTGATTTTTTAGCAGTTTACTTTGCAAAGTGAAGCCAGCTAAATAAAAATACTGCATGTTTACTGTTAACAGTTAGAAAAACTGCATTTCAATGGAGCAATTTTTTGAAAACGATGATTTTTTGCAAGATAATTCTAAAAGAGACTTTTATACATTTATTACACACAGAGTGAATCATTTTAAACCTGATTTAATATTGATGATAATGATTATAGTTTTTAAAATTAAATGACAAATCCTGATTTTCTAATTTACTGAGGTGCACCAGTACAACGTAGCTGAAGCTGAAGATGGAATCTGTTCTACTGCTGCTGAACATCACTGAGGCTCATCATCCTACAGTACAGGACTGTGGTCTGCTGCAGAACAATGAAACTAAATGTCACAGCTGATACAAGGCAGAACATACAAATGTTTAGCTACATAATGGTAAGAAATGATAACAGTAAACTTTTGTATTTTCCACAGCTCATGTAATTAAGAATATATTTTAGAACCAAATACATATTTAAAATTTATCTATTTTGTGGTTTTAATTTACCTTAATTTTACCTGCTGACTTTAATATGAGTGCAGGCGTGCCGGAGCGAGCCCAGAGACTCTCGTCTGATGAAGATTCTCCAATAAAAGGTAAAGAAAATACAATAATAAAAAAAGATTAAAAAAAAAAGTTCTGTCAAAAATGTCAGAAAAAAACTCAACTGATGCTGTCATGGTTGCTAGGCAACAGGGTACTGCAAGGTCACGCAAACATACACTACCGTTCAAAAGTTTGGGGTCACTTAAGAAATTTCCTTATTTTTGAAAGAAAAGCACTTTTTTCAATGAAGATAACTTTAAACTATTCAGAAATACACTCTATACATTGCTAATGTGGTAAATGACTATTCTAGCTGCAAATGTCTGGTTTTTGGTGCAATATCTACATAGGTGTATAGAGGCCCATTTCCAGCAACGATCACTCCAGTGTTCTAATGGTACAATGTGTTTGCTCATTGCGTCAGAAGGCTAATGGATGATTAGAAAACCCTTGTGCAATCATGTTAGGTCTGCAATGCTGTAATTGCTGCAAATGGAGGATTCTTTGACGAAAGCAAAGTTTGAAGGAAAAAATTATTTCAAATACAAATCATTATTTCTAACCTTGTCAATGTCTTGACTATATTTTCTATTCATTTTACAACTCATGGTGGTAAATAAGTGTGACTTTTCATGGAAAACACAAAATAATTGTCTGGGTGCCCCCAAACTTTTGAACGGTAGTGTACATCTTCCAAAGACTAGACCGTCTCATTTAACAGTCATAAATCAGCCTTTAGATGTAGCCTACTGACCTATGAGTGTTCTGGCCTCCAGGGCCACAGTCTACGAGGCTGCTGCACCTGAACTGAGGCATAGCCACACAGACACTCCTCCAAAATAAGAGGCTAAACTACAGAATGATGTCGACAGGTCAGATGATCTAAATCTGACCGCTGGTTTACACCGACTGTGGCGTCGGTCCGTTACACATACAGTCCGGTTCCCAGCTTACAGTGCTCCCCACCGGCCGCGTTTGTGTTTGGAAGTGGTATGGGTCAGAAGGTTGGCAATGACAAGATTACGCAAGAGCTCAAGACAGACTGAGATAATAACGAGGAAGCAGGACGTGCAGCAGCATTTGTTACAGCGAACCAGATCTGTTCCACATCGAACACTGTAGACGAATAGAGCACTGACTAGAACAGGAATGGTCTGCTGTGGAGGCCAGATCGCAGAACCATAAACTGGAGTCAGGGTAAATCAGAGAGACTGAGTCCTAATGATGTCACAGAGTTCTACTCAACTTTATTTAAAACAACAACAGGGAGAACATGATAACAAGATGGTTCTGAGTCATATGGTTTGGTCTCTCATGTCCGTTTGAGGAACAATGAGTAATCAGAGTATGAGAGTAATCTGAGTATCAGTGAGCAGTAACAGCAAGTTCCTCACCAGAGCATTCTCCTTCACCTTCAGGTTCTCCAGGACAACGTTCCCTACAGAGACACAGAAGAACAAGCAGAACCATTATACTCTATGGTTACAGTACTGAAACTAAAAGGCCTGTACGCTGAACCTATGCAGTCGGTGAATAGTTCATCCATGAAAGGAAACAGGCGAAGAAAAAGCCAAAGTTCCATGTGAGGGAAATGGAATGCAGCCTGACCAGGTGTGTTCAGGTGAGCAGGTCTGTCAGGTAAATGATATGGATCAGGACCAGGTCTGATGGAATAACAGCCATCACTGTTAGCTCTAGTAGGTTCATTCTGTCTTCTTTTAATTATTTACCTTTTATTCTTATTAAAGACAAAAATAGAAAGGAGATGTTTTTACCTTCTTTACATGTTTCGACTGTTCACTGCAGCCCTAAACATGTAAAGAAGGTAAAAAACATCTCCTTTCTATTTTTGTCTTTAATAAGAACAAAAGGTAAATAACCATCACTGTTATTTCAGATAAAATAATTAAACAGATTAATTTAAATCCTGATTAACTCATCATTTGCCTCCAGCTGCAGTTCCACCCTAAACCAGCAGGGGATTCCTACCTCCGAGGAGACTAAATTAATTTATTAAGTCATTTAAAAAAAACTGCATAAAAACTGTCAAATTATCAATCAGAAACTTTAAAATCAACCTGGTCCTGCAACATTGCTTGAAAATATTAACGTTTACTCACTAATTTGCATATTTCCTGGTGCATTTCAAAACGTTTTAATCTTAATAAATGTATGAATTTTGTCTCTTCTGTTTGCAATTTATTTCGGTTAATTTACTTGTTATTCTTATAAATTTGCAGTTTTATTTCCTGTGTCAATTTGTAATTTCTCGCTTAAACTCGACTTGTTTTTCCTGTAAATGTGCAGTATTTTCAGGACTTTGTCTAAAAGCTTCATAAACCCTCCAGTTCAGCAGGTTGTCACATAAAAACACTAAAGCAGCTCTGGTCACTTTAAGTATTAGAAAGTAATTAATGCCAACATTTAATGGCGCCCAAAATAACTAAACCAACAGTGACGAGCCACCCTGTGTGTCTGTGTGAGATAAGCTTCAGTCTAACTGAATAAGCCCTAATTTATCACATTTATTCTCCACTATCTGATATTAAATCAGAAACATTTAAACATTCATATCAGTTTTAAAACAGTCCACATTTTCAGGTCAGCTCCTGTCCGTGTCGGACTCCGAGTAACAGCCAGAAATTTAACGTAAACGACTCTCAGAGAAATTTAAACACTAACAATAAAAACTGAGTTTATTTCTTCCTAATCGGTGTGTGCGGATTTTTAAATCGGTGAGGATTTTGCAGACTTAAAGCCTTAAAATTTAGTAAAACTGACATTTTTAACCACAGTTACAGCAGTTCTTCCATTGACGTCTTGTCATTGTTTTGGACACAGGAAACAGGAGGAGCGTTGATTAAAGTAAATTTTACAAAGAATAAAAGAACATTTCAGATTTAACAAACAGCCGAAAACAGAAAAAGATCGTCACGTTTAAAATAATCCATTCTATCCTGCTTTATTTTGTTTTATATATGAGGACAGAGTGATAAGATCTTAAATCTTCGATAATGTTAACGGATCATGGTCCATGCTAAGCTAACTGACCTCCCCATATCCCGATCTTCAGCTGGGATTTATCCAGATTTTCCACATAATCGCCAATAAATCTGTTCAGGAGGTCACTGACCAAAGACTCGAACACCATCCTGAGGAAGAAACGGACAGAAACGGACAACGCTACCGTTACCGTCACCTGATTAAAACCTGACTTCCGGATCAGGTGATGACAGTTATGACCAAGCAGCTCTGAGATCGATTAGCATTGTCTGAATGATTAAACATGCCCGTCTAGGAGAAACGAAGGAGAGGAGGAGAGCGTCGATCTGATGAAGGTGTAGGTTAGTATGATAGGTGTTTCTGGCCGAATCTCATCCTCCCTAAACCCTCAAGCCCTGAGCCCCTGCAGACTGAGGCGACAGCCATTAGTAGTGTGTGAGTGTGCGAGTCTTCTTCTTCTTCCTCTTCTTTTAGATTTGATTGGCTGTTGGCAACCAGCTTACAGGTGCATTACCGCCACATACTTCACTCTATATCATCACTCTGTCTGGTCAGGAGCTGTAGTCCTTCTATCATCATTGCTGTGTCCAATCGAACCTCAGTTCTATCTTCAGACATCACTCTTCTTCGTCTCCTTGTACTTTACTCTATATCATCACCTCACTCTATATGATCACTCTACACATCTTGGCTGTGGCAAGTGCCAAGGCCAAGATGTCTGCTGCTGTGACGGCTTGAAATTTATAAAAGGAATGAGACACTTTATGACATGACACCCTACTTGACAACAGTGTATGACAAACTTGCGTGACAACAGTGTATGACAAACTGACTAGAAGGGCGCATGCGCATGCAGCGACCGGCAGCTGGTGAAAAAGTCTGTCGTCTGTGTGTCTTGTTTTTATGTACTTTAATGTGTTTTTACGAAATCCTCTGTGTCGTTTCTGTCCTGGAATGTTTGTGGACTGTATGGCGAAGAGCTCCCTGGTGTGGCATACATATTTGAGATGCTTAGACTGCATATGTATATTGTGTTACCTCACGTCTTAGAAGGAACAATAAGTCTGGACCTCCTGGGGATAACAGTAGGAGGTGGAGGTGCCTTTAGAAATGACTCTGAAAGGACTTCCTGACCTCCAGGGGTCAGGTGGAGGAAGAAGAGACCTGGGGGAGATGTATTGTCTATGGGGGGTTGAATGACAATGTGATTCTGTACTTTGATGTCCCGGGTATAAAAGGAGGGGACTGGAGAAGTTGGTCCTCTTTTCTGTTTGAGAGGACGTTGGAGATGTGAGATGATTAATAAACCTGAATTGAGAAATAAATTCAGCCTCTTCATTTCACGCTCTCCACACCTGGCTCCATCAACATGGACTTCCTCCCCTTTTTTGCACTGCTGCTACTTTTCCTCCGGCTCTTTGTCTATGAGGTAAACGCGACCGGCATCATGGCGAGCAGAATACATTATTCCAGGGACATGTTGCTGCATTTAAACACGGTTGATGCAGCGGCTGTGATTGAGCCTAAGCCGCAACTGCCAGACTTTATTTTGAGAGACGGACACAGCGGTGAAAAGAGAGACGGGAGAGACGGGAGAAGGAAACGCGGAAAGCGTGGAGGTGTGAAATTGCGCCTGAGAAGACGTCAGTTTGGTAACATTCCTCTTCCTTCTATGATTTTTGGGAACGTACAGTCTCTGAGAAACAAGGTGGATGAAATTCAAGGGAATGTACGCTACCAGAAGGACTTTAAGAACTGCTGTGTCATGGCCTTCACCGAATCTTGGCTTAATGCACATGACCGAGACGCAGACCTGTGGATTGACAGCTTTGGAGCCCCACTGCGCTCTGATTGGCAGGAAAAGGTAACGGAGAAACGTCAGGGGGGCGGCGTATGTTTATTAATAAGCAGTACTGCACATTTGTCACGGTCAGAGAGCGCATCTGTACACCCGATGTGGAGCTGCTGTCTGTGTCACTACGCCCCTTTATTTGCCTCATGAGTTCCCCCAGCTTTTCATCACAACTATTCATTTCATTACAACTATTCATTTCATCACAACTATTCATTTCATCACAACATTCACCCGAGGGCAGACGCTGAGTCTGCCTCCAGCACCATCTTTGATGTGATCCAGCAGCTGCAATCAATTTCTCCAGAGGCACCAAACTTCATTCTTGGGGATTTTAACCATGTTTCTTTAAAGAAGACACTTAAAAACTTTTATCAGTATGTCTCCTGCCCAACCAGGCGAAAAAAGACATTGGACCTGTGCTATGGATCCATAGAGCGGGCCTATAAATCACTCCCCCTTCCTCCTGTAGGATCCTCAGATCACAACTGTGTACATTTGCTGCCCACATATAAAATTGCTCTCAGAAGAGGCACGGTGGAGACGAGAGACATTGATGTGTGGACAGAAGATTCAGTGCACAGCCTCCAGGAATGCTTTAACTGTACAGACTGGGAGATGTTCACACTGTCCTGCGGGGATGATTTGGACTCTTTGGTGGACGTCACATGCTCATACATGGCTTTCTGTAAAAATATGATCGTTCCACGTAAACGTGTCAAAATATATCCCAACAACAAACCATGGGTTACTAAATCAGTTAAATCCTGCTTACAGAGGAAAACTCTTGCCTTTAAACAGGGGTCTGTTTCTGAGCTACAGGTTGCCACAAAAGAGCTGAAGTCCGAAATTTTAAGCGCAAAACAGAATTATAAATCAAAATTGGAAAGCAAGATGGCAACAAAGAAACTTGATTCAGCCTGGGCCAGTATGAAAACTATTGCAGGCCTTCAGAGCACAGAGCGCAGTAATCGTGTGTTTTTAGATGGTTTTAATTCAGACACAGAGCTGGCTAATGCTCTTAATTGCTTTTATGGTCGTTTTGACTCCTTTGATTTTAGCACAGAAACCCAAGATTTGAAACAGAAACTCAAAGACAATCAGCACTTTAATATTGAGGTGCAGGATGTTAAAAGGGAGTTCTGCGCTGTAAAAGTGAACAAAAGTCAGGGCCCTGACAATATATGTGGGTGCTTGGTAAAGTCCTGTGCACATGAACTGAGTCCTATATTTCATTACATTTTCAATAAGTCCTTACAGACACAACATGTGCCTAAGATCTGGAAAGAAGCCGTGGTTGTTCCCGTTCCAAAATCCAGCTGTCCTAAAACGGTAAACGACTTTAGACCAGTTGCTTTGACTTCAATTTTAATGAAAATTTTTGAAAAACTGGTCAGATGTGAGGTCCTAAAGCAGACTGAGCATGCATTGGATCCTCTGCAGTTTGCCTATAGGCCTCACAGAGGAGTGGAGGATGCCACTGTCACTCTGTTTAACATGCTTTTTAAACATCTGGATTTTAATGGGACACACGCCAGACTTTTATTCTTGGACTTTTCCTCCGCCTTTAATACAATCCAACCTCATATTTTAGTTGAAAGGCTCCTGCAACAATTTGATTTGAGCAATAATCTGGTGGGTTGGATTCTGGATTTCTTAACCAACAGGACGCAGAGAGTAAGGGTCAATGGTACATTGTCTGACCTAAAGTGCTCTTCTACTGGCTCTCCTCAGGGGTGTGTGTTGTCACCACTACTCTTCATCCTGTACACAAACATGTGTCGGAGCAGACATGACAACAGACACTTTATAAAGTATGCTGATGACTCAGTTATTGTCAGTCTCTTCCAGGATGGTGAGAGTGGCCACGGCCCAGTAGTTGATGATTTTGTTCACCGGTGTGAGGATTCCTACCTGCAGCTGAATACGACAAAAACTAAAGACATGATTATTGACTTTCGGAGGAAAACTCCCAGGCACAAAGTCACCGTACTAAAAGGCCAGACCACCGAATGTGGACAATCCTACAAATATCTTGGGACGATTATTGATAGTAATTTAAACTTTGAAGAGAACTGTGAAAGGGTGTGCAAAAAGGGTCAGCAACATTTGCATTGCTTGAGAAAACTTGCACGCTTCCAAATTGACCGAACCATAATGACAGTGTTTTATCGGGCTTTTATTGAATCTGTTTTATCCTTTTCTTTAGTGTCATGGTTTGGTCAGATAAAACTGAAACAGAGGAAATCCTTGGATCAGGTACTTAGATGGTCCAGTCGTTTGCTTGGTGAGTCACAGCTGAGCCTGACATCCCTGTACACCAAAAAACCATTGGAAGTTTTGTACAAACAAGCAAAGTTATGGATAAAAAACCTAGGCATTATCATCATTGTGCAATTTTAAAAAAATACAGTCTTTTAAATTGGGATAGTCTTCATACATTTGCAAATTTAAATTTGATTTATAAAGTACTGCATGATTTGGCTCCAGATCCTCTGGCAGAGTTCATCAGCCAAAGAAACAGCTCTGAGCGTGTCACTCGAGGCTCTGTCAGAGGTGACTGTTTCATTCCTCTGCGCAGGAGCACTTTCAGTAAGTCGGCCTGGTCAGTGAGGAGCGCTAGTGAGTGGAACTCAGTACCTGAGGAGGTTAAACTGCTCACAACATTCAAGGCCTTCACAAAAAAATTGAAAATGTGGCTTATAAACACCTATAGCTGCCAACACTAAAAGATAAGTCTGCTGTGATGTTTGATGTGTTTAAATGTACGGTTTGTTATGTATATGTTATTTGTTACATTAGTGCCCTCTTAAATGTCTAACCATGTTTTTTTTCTTGTAGATGCATTTTACTGCTTTTTTACATCTTGGCCAGGGGACTACAGATGAAAACTAGCCTTTTGGCTAATTCTGGCTTTTTTAACCGTGTGTAATCATGTGTTTTATGAAATTGCATTGTCCCTTTTCAAATAAACTAAACTAAACTAAACCAGACAAGTACAGAGGATGGCTACCTCCATTTTAAATGATGACTCCCACCCTTTGCACTGCAACTTTCAGCTTCTTCCCTCAAGAGGAAGGTTTGCTGTCCCAAAAAGTAGAACCCAGCGCTACAAAAACAGCTTTGTTCCTGCTGCTATCAAAGAGTTGAACAAGCTGTAACAATATATTGCACATAATTTAGGTACCTATTTATTAACTCCATTTTAAATTTACTTATTTTTGTAGGATGTTACTTGGGTTCTAAATATTTTATTGGGTTTTAGACCTTTGAGTTTTTAACCTCTTTGACTAGTTTTTAACTTTTAATATGACCCTTCTCTCTTACCTCTGGTTTTTCTCCCATCTCTTTGTCTTTTTATACCCTGATTGATGGAGCCTCGAGTATTTTTATCATGTTTCTAGTCAGCTTCATGTGTGCCTGTGTTTGTGTCTATGTTGAATGTAATTTGTGGCTTGTAAATATGGATGTCACCAGACTGCAAAACAAATCTACCTACGGGTACAAATAAAGTAACCTGAACCTGTATTTGTTGGATAGTATATTGTGTATATTGTGGAGTGTGTCCAAGCGCCGAGGTCTTGCAAAAACGGGCGGCCCAGTGGTGGTGATAAAGTGCTCCACCCCGTGTTTAGCGATGGCTGCCAAAAACGTCGGGACCGTGAGTGCTGGGAACTGAGTGAGCAGTGCTTGGAACTTACCGCCTGGAGCTGTGGCGCTGGCTTGTGCTGTTGGCCGGGTCCCTCGAGCTATACAGGGGAGAGATTCAAAGGACTGCATTAACCAGGCGCCTGTTAGCAACATCCACAAGTAAACCATGTGCACACAGAAAATCAGCGCCCAGGAGCGGGCAACACAGTGCTGCTATGATAAAAGTCCACTCATACGAGCGGCCATGTAGAGATAAGGTCAGTGTTCTCTCACCGAGCATCTTAATCTCCAAGCCGTTTACTGCCACCATTCCAGGGCCGCTAGGTCCTGCAAGCTGGTCAGCATAGGACGGCAGGATGACGCTCTTCTGGGCTCCGGTGTCGATGAGGAAGCGTCTCCCCGAGCTCAAGTCCGTCACGTAGAGCAGCTTGTTCTCTTCACTGGCGGTCGCAGCTGCTACCGACTGCTGGCCTTGGCGTTTCCCGAGCGCTTGAAGTGGCACGGTGGCGCGCATCTGCGCGCGTTCTCTCCGAAGCGGCGGTGGTAGAAGCAGAGCGTGTCTCTCTGGCGCTTCTTGGCCCCCGTTGCTGCTACCGTCGGTGGCTCCTCGCCTCCCTTGGTCGTCTCGCTGGGCTCCGCTGCCGCCGCGTTGACTGTGATTGCCCTGGTGGTGAGGATGATCCTGTCTGCCTCCTGGGCTAGTGCACGGTAGTCTCGCATGGCCAGCAACGGCGAATTGGCCAGAACTGTTCTTGCTTCTGTTGGAAGGTTCCGGAGGAAAAGATGGGCAAACAGAAAGTGCCCGTCATCCGTGCCCATCAAAGCCAGCATCTTCTCCATCAGGTCTACGGCCGACCCATCTCTTAACTCGGTCCACGCCAGGAGCCTCTCCACTCTCTCACACTCCGAAAGCATGTAGCGCCGCGTGAGCGCAGCCTTGAGCGCCTCATATTTGTTGCTGGCTGGTGGCTGATCGAGCAGGCTCGCTACCTGCTGGGCTGTGCGTGAGTCCAGCGCTGCTACCACCTGGTAGAACTTGGTGTTGTCTGCCGTTACTCCCCGGAGGGTGAACTGGGCCTCGGTGTGGTGGACCCAAGAGCGCGGGTTGTGCTGCCAGAAATCCGGTAGCTTGACTGAAACTGCACACGCGTTGCTGGGGGTTCCAGTCCTGGCTGTCTGTGGAATGGCTGCTGCGTCTCTGGGGCTTCCCGACCGGGCCAGCTCTGGGGTTCTCGCCTCGTGTTCCATAATACGTCTTGGGTCACCAGTGTGGAGTGTGTAAATGAAGAGGCAGATTCATTGCAGACGATTTATTACACACTCACATCTCACAAGCACAGAACAGACTGACTGGTTACAGCAAGCACTCCTCTCTATATAACAAGTCACCTTCACAAGCTTCAAGGCACTTCCTCATACACAGCCTGATATTTACACTACACTTCATTCAACCCCCTCTCACCCTCTTGGGCATTGTTCTCCCATGTGTATTCATTGTCTCTGTCTGAGGTGCGAAATAACCTGACTTGCATACCGCCCCCCCCCAGCATCTTAGATAGAACAATAGAATATCAGTCCACATGCTGTTTTGGCTTCAGTCTCCTCCCATACCTGCTGTAACTGGGGTTTACTGCCTCCGTGGCGCTGCTGTGCCGGTGGGGGGCTGCTGGGAGTGTGTCCGACTGCGGGTGAGCCATGGTGGTGGTGGTGGTGGGGTTCGCTCTGTCCGTGTGGCTGCTCTGATGAATCGTTCCCTTGGGGAGTTCTCCATGGGGGTCTTCCATGCCGAGGGGCCCTCGCCAACAGCACTTGCTCATCCGCCACTACAAAGGCGGGTTTGAGTCTGCCTATGCCAGTTTTCTCCCTTCTACCCCCCAAGTCTAGCACAAAATGCTTATCCCCTGTTTCCAACACTCTGAACGGTCCATCATAGGGTGGGCGCAATGGAGGGCAGTGGGCATCGTGTCTGACGAACACGAACTCCGCGTTCTTCAAAGTTTTAGACACAAAGGCATGCAGAAAACTGTGGTGGGCAGGGCCCGGCAGCATGCCTGTGTTTGCGCTACGCTGCAAAGGCTGAGACGGGGAGCTGCCCGGCACGGGATTATCCGGTAGAAATTCCCTAGGCAGCCGTAGGGGCTGCGCAAAAACAAGCTCTGCCAGGGAAGCTTCCAAATCCTCTTTTGGCACGGAGCGCAACCCCGATAAAACCCACGGCAGCCTGTCTACCCAATTTGCATCCGTCAGTGAAGCCCTGAGTGCTGCTTTCAGTGATCTATGTAAACGTTCGCATAACCCATTGGCCTGTGGGTTGTACGCGGTTGTGCGATGAAGTGCAACACCCAGGGTGCGGGCCATCGCGGACCAGAGGTCGGAAACAAATTGCGGGCCCCTGTCGGACATAATGTCCGACGGGACTCCAAAACGCGCCACCCATGCTGTTAAAAAGGTGCGTGCTACGTCCGCGGCTGTGGTTGCCGCCAGCGGGACTGCTTCTGGCCAGCGTGTGGTGCGGTCCAGAGTGTGAACCGACTCAAACACGCGGTGGCGCCACGCGACTGGGACCACCGGACGTGGGTTTCTGTCTCTTGAGCGCGGCGTACAATGGTTGCATGAGCCGCGCCGCGCGGGGAAGGAAACGGTTATAAAAATTCACCATCCCCAAAAATTCCTGCAGCGCCCTGACCGTCTGAGGCCGGGGAAATCTGCCACGGCGCGCACTGGGACCTGGTGGTAACCGCGGACCAGGTCTATTTTAGAAAAAACGCGTGCTTCGGGGAGGCGAATGGAAAAATCCTGTATGTGGGGAATTGGGTAGCGGTCGTGTGCTGTGGCATTGTTCAACCTGCGGAAATCACCGCACGGTCACCACGATCCCTCAGCCTTAGGGACCATGTGCAGCAGGGATGCCCATGGGCTGTTTGATCGCCTGATGATGCCCAACCTTTCCAGGTTGGCGAACTCCTCGCGCGCTATGGCCAGTTTAGCTGCGTCCAAGCGCCGAGGTCTTGCAAAAACGGGCGGCCCGGTGGTGGTGATAAAGTGCTCCACCCTGTGTTTAGCGATGGCCGCCGAAAACGTTGGGACCGTGAGTGCTGGGAACTGAGTGAGCAGTGCTTGGAACTTACCACCTGGAGCTGTGACACTGGCTTGTGCTGTTGGCCGGGTCCCTCGAGCTATACAGGGGAGAGATTCAAAGGACAGTGCATTAACCAAGTGCCTGTTAGCAACATCCACAAGTAAACCATGTGCACACAGAAAATCAGCGCCCAGGAGCGGGCAACACAGTGCTGCTATGATAAAAGTCCATAAAAGTCCACTCATACTCATACATACATAAGGTCAGTGTTCTCTCACCGAGCATCTTAATCTCCAAGCCGTTTACTGCCACCATTCCGGGGCCGCTAGGTCCTGCCAGCCGGTCAGCGTAGGACGGCAGGATGACACTCTTCTGGGCTCCGGTGTCGACGAGGAAGCGTCTCCCCGAGCGCAAGTCCGTCACATAGAGCAGCTTGTTCTCTTCACCGGCGGTCGCAGCAGCTACCGACTGCTGGCCTTGGCGTTTCCCGAGCGCTTGAAGTGGCACGGTGGCACGCATCCGCGTGCATTCTCTCCGAAGCAGCGGTGGTAGAAGCAGAGCGTGTCTCTCTGGCGCTCCTTGGCCCCCGTTGCCGCTACCGTCGGTGGCTCCTCGCCTCCCCTGGTCGTTTCGCTGGGGTCCGCTGCCGCCGCGTTGACTGTGATTGCCCTGGTGGTGAGGATGATCCTGTCTGCCTCCTGGGCTAGTGCACGGTAGTGTCGCGTGGCCAGCAACGGCGAATTGGCCAGAACCGTTCTTGCTTCTGTTGGAAGGTTCCGGAGGAAAAGATGGGCAAACAGAAAGTGCCCGTCATCCGTGCCCATCAATGCCAGCATCTTCTCCATCAGGTCTACGGCCGACCCATCTCTTAACTCGGTCCACACCAGGAGCCTCTCCACTCTCTCACACTCCGAAAGCATGTAGCGCCGCATGAGCGCAGCCTTGAGCGCCTCATATTTGTTGCTGGCTGGTGGCTGATCGAGCAGGCTCGCTACCTGCTGGGCTGTGCGTGAGTCCAGCGCTGCTACCACCTGGTAGAACTTGGTGTCGTCTGCCGTTACTCCCTGGAGGGCGAACTGGGCCTCGGTGTGGTGGAACCAAGAGCGTGGGTTGTGCTGCCAGAAATCTGGTAGCTTGACTGAAACTGCACACGCGTTGCTGGGGGTTCCAGTCCTGGCTGTCTGTGGAATGGCTGCTGCGTCTCTGGGGCTTCCCGGCCGGGCCAGCTCCGGGGTTCTCGCTTCGTGTTCCATAATACGTCTTGGGTCACCAGTGTGGAGTGTGTAAATGAAGAGGCAGATTCATTGCAGACGATTTATTACACACTCACATCTCACAAGCACAGAACAGACTGACTGGTTACAGCAAGCACTCCTCTCTATATAACAAGTCACCTTCACAAGCTTCAAGGCACTTCCTCATACACAGCCTGATATTTACACTACACTTCATTCAACCCCCTCTCACCCTCTTGGGCATTGTTCTCCCTTGTGTATTCATTGTCTCTGTCTGAGGTGCGAAATAACCTGACTTCCATAATATTATTATTATGGCGGTGCCTTAGGGTAGAGAGGTGGTGATGCCCCGCCTCTGGGGGGTGGCGTCACCTGGGGTATATAAGACAGCAGTGGGAGCCATCTTGTCTCTTCGCTGTCACTCTCAGGCTAGCGCAAGATTCTCCTGTGTTCCTGGTATCGTGTTCTTAAAACCATAAAACGTCATCTCGACTCCTTCTTAATTAGCGACACAACATTTGGCGACGAGGATATACGGCATGGAGAGGGCAGCTACCGCTTTTCAACCATTTCTGGAGGCTCCGGGTGAGCCGCTGGTCCCATGGGCCAGATGGTATGTGACCTTCGAGAATTATCTCACCGCGCTGGACCTTGGCGACCTGGACAAATTATGCACGAGGGCTATTCTGGTCCACAACCTTGGTCTGGAGGCCCAGAGGATCCTGAGCACGCTGGGAGGAGGTGACACATTTGGAGACATCGTGAGGCTCATGGCGGGCTACTTTCGTGCCCCTGAAAACATCATTATGAGGCGCATACAGTTCAGGCAGCAACGCCAGCGACCCGGAGAATCGGTTCAACAGTTTGTGGCAGACCTTCAGTAGCTGGCGGGTGAGTGCAGGTTCGGGGCCTTGGAGGAGGAGATGATTTGCGACCAGCTAGCTGAGCACGTGGCACACTCCTCTGCTAGGGTCCATCTGCTAACTCACACTGGAGAGCTAACATTGCTAGCAGCCATGGAGCTAGCGCAACAACACGAGGTAGCGGAAATGATTTCAAAGAATCTTGGTGACATGGAGGCCCTGCCCAGGAATGATAAGCAGTGGAAGGCACTGGCCTTGGATCCGGATGACGGCAGCGATGACGAGTATGCAGCCATCGTGAAGATTAGGTCCGCCCCAAGATGTTACGGCTGCAGATCCAGCAGGCACTGCTATAGAGCGAGGGAGTGCACAGCGAAGGGGAAGCATTGTGGACGGTGTGGATTGTTCCACCACTTTTCTAGGATTTGCTGGAACTTTGAGAAGGAGGAACGGGGACCCGGGAAGGGGGCTTCGGCTAAGAAAACATCTACAGTGGTCCACACGGTCTCGCCCAACGCAGACGGACGAATTCTGTGCAACATCATTTTGGACGGGATGCCAATTCCGTTGATGGTGGACACGGGGTCGGCGACCTCCATCTTGAATCTGGCGAAGGTGACGAAGTTCTTCCCGCATTACACCGTGAGTAAGACAGACATTGCCTGTTACAGGTATGGCAACAACCCCCTGGACATTGTGGGCTCGGTGTGGCTATCAGTGAGTTACAAGGCGGCCTCAGTGTATGCAGCCGAGCTCATGGTGGCCCATGAAGGTAACAACTTAATGGGCTGTGATTTGTTTTACGTGCTCGGTTTCTCCATCGCCTGCAGAGAATTGGAGGAGTGGTCAGGTAGTTGACTGTGTGACCGGCCATTTTATGTGGGAAGTGGCGATGAAGTGTGGAACTTAGGATGGCCCAGTCTGGGTGAAGAGGGCCGCCACCAGCACCAGAGTACGCCGTCACGACAAGCATTCTGTGCCAGTGTTTGCAGTTCCTTGGACGAGGGACCCCAACAACATGGATTAGCACCTGTGGGAGCAGATGGTTTCAGAGAGCAGGTGCAGCGAAGCTCCGGTGGCCGACCGAGTACCACCGTTGAGCCGGGTGCTGTCGGTGCCGCTCCAA
The DNA here is from genome assembly GCA_020510985.1 of Pholidichthys leucotaenia. Classification (NCBI taxonomy): domain Eukaryota; kingdom Metazoa; phylum Chordata; class Actinopteri; order Cichliformes; family Pholidichthyidae; genus Pholidichthys; species Pholidichthys leucotaenia. The sequence continues at coordinate 441,927,037 of CM035837.1, read as the reverse complement.
TGCAAGAAATGAAAACGATCAGGGCGAGTCCGGATGGCACGATCCCTAGACGTGCCCAGGATGAAAACAAGGGACAAGGCTCGAGTCTGATCGGTGGGATGCTAAGGAGCCATGTGGGTACCGGTTCACGACGCCGTAGAAGAAGGAAGCCAGTGAGTACTCCCCTGGGTGTGGGTGATGACGTGCGCCATAGGGTTGAGTCTTGGCTAGGATGGGTTCGTAGGTCGAGGGAGCAGTGAGACGGATAGGGTGGCCTGCGTGTGGTACGGACTGGCGACGACGGTTACCCGGAACTGACGGATGGGTCGAGATGGCACCCGAACGAGCTCTGGCATTTGGAAGGGAAGAAACGCCAGTGCAGCCCATCTCCGGTTAAGAAGAGGCAGAGATGCTCTGGGAGCGGGCTGCGGGACAGACGCTTCCGACGGGAGCCTACGGGAGACTCGGGTTAAGACTGTGTTTTATTTGGGGCTTACGGTGTGTCTAATCATAGTGTGTTTTGCTGTTTTATTGCTATAGTTAATAGTTTTAAAAAAAAGATAAAGAAAGAAGTGACCACCATTGTGTGTGTCGAATGCCATGTATGTGTGGGGGTATTGAGTGTAATGTGTATGTGTGTGATGAGGTGCGGTAACACTGAAGTGTGGAAGTAGGATAATGACTGTGACTGAAATGTAAATGTGCCCCATGTTGTGTTGCTAAGTTTCCTCAAAATGTTGTGCCCATGTTATGGGGTCGGAGTGCTAGTTTGGAGAGTCAGGTACCTCCATTGTTTGCAGAGTTTATGACTGCATACAGTCTTACTGTCTAGAATGTACGTATTTATTTATTTTGGGATTAATTTATTTTAGTGTGTGGCCCTTTTATGTTCATTGACTGTCTATTTACATTGCGGAGTGACCCGCTGGGCCGGTGTGGTATGAATGGGTAGGCCTGTATATTTCTGTATTACTAACTAACTAACTAACTAACCTGCACTTATATAGCGCTTTTCTAGTCACAAAGACCACTCAAAGCGCTTTCATTAATACTAACCCTCTATTCTAAGGGCCTATAAGAAACAGATATCTAGGGACAATTTAGAACAGCCAATTAACCTAACATGCATGTTTTTGGCATGTGGGAGGAAACCGGAGAAATCCCGGAGTAAACCCACGCAACACGGGGAGAACATGCAAACTCCACATTAGTGAGTGTCTCGGGTATATATTTAAAGGGGGGGCCAATTGGTGTGCTTGTGATCCTTGGGGGGGGGGTATGTTGATAGTATATTGTGTATATTATTATTATGGCGGTGCCTTAGGGTAGAGAGGTGGTGACGCCCCGCCTCTGGGGGGTGGCGTCACCTGGGGTATATAAGACAGCAGCGGGAGCCATCTTGTCTCTTTGCTGTGACTCTCAGGCTAGCGCAAGAGTCTCCTGTGTTCCTGGTATTGTGTTCTTAATAAAACTATAAAACGTCACCTCGACTCCTTCATAATTAGAGACACAACAGTATTGTAGGATTCTGGCTTTTTATTTTAAGAATGATTTTATCTTCAAGGCCAAGGAACAGAAGGAATCAGTTGCCTGATCTGAATATCTTGCAGGCACTAGCCTTACAGAATGAAAGAGAGGTAATTATGAAAAAAATAATTTTACTTTTTTATGAAAATTACACAAAATAATTGATAAATAATGTCTGCACTATAGTATATTTATTTTTTATTTATTTAACCTGTATATGATATGTGTTAAATGCAGTATCTTAAATCCTTAGTTATAGTCATCCACTGGCTTACTAAATAATCATAATCAATAATCAATCAATATACCAGCTGAGTACTTGAATCCTTGAGCAGATGTGTTTCTGTAGCCCAGGAATTTGGAGTCATGTTCAATACAAACCTCAATAAACTGTAATGTTTCTTCACTGCTGTCAGGAACTGAGCCGGCTTGGTTTCCCCCGGCTCGGTCCTGGCCGTTCTATGGGTACGTGCCACATTGTATGTATGTTAGTATGTATTTCTGTGTGCCTTGCCGTGCCCATAGCCACTGCCTTCTGGTCGGCAGCGAGGAGGCAGCCTCTTGGGCTCATGCTGGAGTGAGCGCTGTCTAACTGTCTGCCAGCTGGACCACGCCCCCTCTCTATTGCTGCCAGCTGTTCCCACTCCCGTGTGCCATCTCCCCGCTCCTTGCCCAGGTGTACCCAATTTGTGGAACCAGCAGTGCATGTTCATAAGGAGCCTGCTTCCAGTCATGCATTGCTGGGTCATTGTGCTTCATCTGAGCGTCTCCACCTAGTGAAGTCGAGGACGGTTTCCCTCGGGAATTATTTTGGGCTACTGGACTGCTCCAGCTCCGTGAGTTAATTACTGTGTGTTTTTCCCTGGTATTTCTCCCCTGTAGACTGTTGAGCATCCAGAAGGGCTCCTTAAGCTTTCAAAGGGAACATTAACTGTAACTGTGTGACTGAGCATTGTATTAATAAATGTGTGTGGCATTAACCAGCACGTAAATCCTCATTATTTCCCCCCTCGCCGTGCGCATTGGAAAAGCGCACGGGAGGGTTCATGACAATTGCTTCCTGTTTGTAAATAAAAAAAGATGTTTTATTATGCAGCTATAGACACACTGCAGACCAGTGAGATACATTATACTGACATGTAAACATCTTCTTTTTAGCGATGTTTGGAGTTGTTCCTTCCATGCTTCTGTGTTTACCTGTTTTCTTTCTTTTTTTGTGGGGTGGAGCAGGGGTGAAGGGGTGGTCATTGATGAACAGGTGACCAATCAGGAGCTTTTTCCTTGAGAAACCCTGACATGGTGCTCTGAACTCTGGGTAATTCCCTTAAGTCAGCATGCTATGCTGACTTAAGGGAAGGGCTCATTTAAGGGCTCATGAAGTCAGCGAGCGAGCAGTCAGCCACTTCCTGATTTCAGATTCCTGATTCACTTCACGTGAACATGCCTAAAGTAAACGAGTCTGCAAGGGAGGAGAATGAGATTCGGCCTCTGTTTTTATCTGCTAGATCACCATAGGGCTGTCTACACATCCGGGTACTTACACGGGAACGTGCAAACCTGGGAAAGCGCAGAGGAAAGAAAAAAACGGCAGTTTGTCATTGAAACAATATGGCATATCAATATTACACTTCTGAGAGAGAAGAAGAGGATCTTCAGGTCAGGGAACAGGGAGATGCTGAAGTCCGTACAGAGGGAGCTGAGGAGAAAGATCAGAGAAGGCAAGGACAGCTTCAGGAAGAAGATGGAGGACAAGCTGCAACAGAGCGACATCAGCGGGGTCTGGAGAAACCTCAAAACCATCTCGGGGCTCCAGAATACCTCCCCCCAGGCCACAGGGGGCAGGGAGTGGGCGAACAACCTGAATCTGTTTTTCAATAGATTTGACCAACCGCCCTCCCCCCTGACTGCACAACAACCACTGCTGCCTCTAAAGAAATCAAGTCCTGCTGCCCACTCCCCACTCTACCAACACCCCCCCACTCCCAACACACAGCCCCCCATCCTGACCCTGACCAGGACCCAGGTGAGGACGGAGCTGAGGAAGATCAAGGCGAGGAAGGCGCCGGGACCGGACGGCATCAGCGCAAAGCTCCTCAAGTCCTGTGCAGACCAGCTGTGTGGGATTGTGACGTATATCTTCAACATGAGCCTGAAACTGGGGAGGGTACCACAGCTGTGGAAAACATCTTGTGTGGTACCTGTACCAAAAACTTCCCACCCCAAAGACCTGAACAGCTACAGACCGGTGGCCTTGACGTCCCACTTGATGAAGACCCTGGAGAGACTGCTCCTTGCTCACCTCCGCCCCCTGGTGGAACCAGCGATGGATCCACTCCAGTTCGCCTACCAGCATGGCATTGGGGTGGAGGATGCGGTGATCTTCCTCCTTCACCGTTCTCTGTCCCACCTGGAGAAGCCCGGGAATATGGTGAGGATCATGTTCTTTGACTTCTCCAGTGCTTTCAACACCATCCAACCGATGATCCTGAAGGACAAGCTGCTGCGCGCAGGGGTGGACCAGCACCTGTCATCATGGATCCTGGACTACCTCATGAACCGGCCTCAGTTTGTGAGAACCCGGGACTGTGTGTCCGACACGATCATCAGTAGCACGGGGGCCCCCCAGGGAACGGTGCTGGCTCCCTTCCTGTTCACTCTTTATACTGCGGACTTCTCACACAACACAACACACTGCCATCTACAGAAGTTCTCTGATGACTCTGCGATCGTTGGCCTCATCTCCAATGGAGATGAAGCTGAGTACAGAGGGCTTATCCAGGACTTCGTGGACTGGTGCCATCGGAACTGCCTCCAGATCAACGCGAGGAAAACTAAGGAGCTGGTGGTGGACTGCCGCAGGCATGGGCAGCCCCTCACAGTACCAGTAAATATACAGGGAACAGACATCGAGATGGTGACATCCTATAAGTACCTGGGTATTCATCTGAACAATAAACTAGACTGGTCACACAATACTGATGCACTCTACAAGAAGGGACAGCGCAGGCTGTTCCTGCTGAGGAGACTCAGGTCTTTTGGTGTACAAGGGGCGCTGCTGAAGTCATTCTATGACACGGTGGTGGCATCAGCCATCACTTTTGGAGTGGTCTGCTGGGGCAGTGGCATTACTGCAGCCGATAGGAAGAGACTGAACAAACTGATTAAGAAAGCTAGCTCTGTCCTGGGGCAGCGCCTTGATCCGATGGAGGAGATAGGAGAGAGAAGGACGGTGGCTAAACTGTCATCTCTGCTGGAGTCCGAGTTCCACCCTATGCAGGACATACTGAATGCACTGAGGAGCTCATTTAGCAGCAGACTACATCATCCCAGGTGCACAACCGAGAGGTTTCGTAGGTCCTTCCTACCAACGGCTGTCAGACTGTACAACCTAAGCAGGGCTGCTCGCAGAGATAGCAAAAAAGACGTAACAAACTAATAGTTTTTTGAATGCAGAAGATGCAATAGACTTACACAGTGGTCCTCTCCGGCATACAACTAGGAGCATGCCGGTCGCTATGGAGGGTGAGAGTGTGTATGGGCACATAATCATACCATGCAGGATAGCTGGGTAGACGGTTATGCTGTTTCATTCCATCTAGCGGCAATGCTCTGCACTGTGTGTGTTTATATATTTGCATATTTGTTCCGTCTAGCTGCAATGCTCCGTACTGTGGGTGTTTATATATTTATATATCTACATGTTATTCCATCTAGCTACATTGCTCCGCACTGTGTGTGTTTATATACTTGCATATTTATTCCACCTAGCTGCAATGCTCCGTACTGTGGGTGTTTATATATTTACATATTTATTCCATCTAGCTACAATGCTCTGCACTGTGTGTTCATATATTCATATATTGATTCCATCCAGCTACAATGCTCTGCACTGTGTGTCTGTGTGTGTGTGTATATATATATATTTTATAGTAATACGTACATATGTTTATTAGCTGCTCTTGCTTGCTTGTTTTTTTTTTTTGTTTTTTTTTTTTTCTTGCCTTCTGATTGTTGCTCTGAGTGTTGCTATCCCTGTGCTGTTGCAATCCTGGAATTTCCCCGTTGTGGGACTAATAAAGGCTTATCTTATCTTATCTTATCTTATTATGATGAGCTTTCACCAAGATCGGATCAGATATGATCAAAAACTGTAAATTTGTGATCTCAAAAAGTGTCCCTACTGTCTATGAGCCAGTATGTGGAACAATGATCCAACAGTGTCCAGAAACAATATTTATTGATATTTGTAATGACAAATAAATGCGCCAGCTTGACTATACATTGGCAGAACACTCTAATAATAGAAAATAAATTGTACCTGCCGTGGAAATTGTTATGTCTGGTAAATACCTTTGTAATGATGAGGCCAGGTGAATGGGCGAACTTAGCTTTATTAAAGACTTGAACCACAATGGACACACAGCAGGCACCAGGCAGAGGGCACCCGTCAAAGAGGCTGTATAAGGGATGCCTTCTGCTATTTATAGGGTGGTGCAGTGGCGGAACAGGAAGTGACTGCCACTACACTGCACTTCACAGTAAGGGTGTTAAACCCCAACACCACATCCCCCCCATTCCCCTTAGAAAGTCCAAAACCACTCTCTCAATTAAGACACTTCCCAATTTGGGACCCGACTCACACTAACAAAACGGAAACTGATATCTCTACATGGTCTACCACATTCACACAACAGAACCTATAATAGGGTGGACGGGTGGACTACCGTCCTGCCCACACGGCAAGGTGGATTTTTCTGCCATGTGCTAAAATTAACCAAAGTCCATTAATAAACTAAAATCATTGCCATGTTCCTAAACTACTAAAACACACAAAATGATAACATTTTACTGACATAAACATATGAACATTAGAACTATTTAGCAGATTTTACAGTACTGTCCCTTGGGCAGAAAAGAGTAGAACTGGCTTGGAGGGGCCCAGGGCAGCCCCTCAGTAGATGCGCCCCTGGAAGCAGCAGGCCCCTGGGATAGTGGCTGACCTCATGGATGAAACCGCCTCTCCTCATCGCCACCGACCACCACTCTCGTCCAGCCCTGCCACCAGAAGCCTCTTCCCGGACACGCCGCAGCTCATTGGCATGCCTCGCCGAGCCGTCAGACAGCTGGAAGTAAGCTGCGCCCAGCTTAGCTACGATGCGCAGGTGTTCCTGGTGTTTCGCTGGCTCCCATCTGGCCCGTATTCACTGTGGACGTTCCTCTCCTCAAACCCGGATCAAGTCCATAACCCTAAGAGGGGTTCTGCTCAGCTTGATATGGTGCTGCTTGGCACGCAGTTTCTCCGTGCCAGTTGGTCTGCTGAAGCTGTCGTAGCAGTCACCATCATAGCTGCAGATCCTCTATCCCTCTGGGGCAAAGCTCCGGAGGAATCTGGGGCTAGCACATTGGCGTCACTCGCCAACGCAGGCACCTCACTGCCACGCTTGGTTCCCCCCTCTACCGTTTCGCAAGCGCCGGCACTGAGACTCTCCTGTGCTGAACCTGAGTGAGACTGGTCCTGCTTGACTGCCGTGGTGTCCGTTAGTTTTTGGTCCCACACAATGTCATCATCGACCGCCGGAACTGGGGGGTTCCACTGGCCACAACCCGACCATTCCTTCCCAGCACTGTCTTTAATGGCGAAACCCAGTCCGTAGAACAAATCACAGCCCATGATGTTGTCGCCTTGGACCGTCACGTGGGACATGAAGTCAGCCACCGTCGCAGACTTACACCGAACTGTTAACTCCAAACTCCCAACCATGCACAGCCTTCCACCTCCATAACCATAAAGTGACGCTGGGTTACTTTTTATCTTGTGGTAGGGGAAAAACTTCTTCACCGTGGCCCAATTCAGCATCGATCCTTCCGCCCCCCAGGTTGAGCAGCAGTGGTACCTCCACGCCGTCCAGCTCCACTGCACAGAACGAGTACCCATTGATACTGGGGGACGCCGTGTGGATAGTTGTCGGGGGCAGGTGGTGTGATCACTTTCATGGGCTCGCCGGCTCAGATACATGGCACACTCTAGCATAATGGTTCAAGCGTCCACATCTGCTACAACGCTTCCCTCTAGCCAGGCAGTCCTTAGCCTTATTTTGGTGTTTCACTGACCCACAACCAATGCAAAGCGGTTTTCCCGGGGCAGACCTGCGGCTTTCATAGTATCCTCATCCAAGCTATCCTTGCTTCCCAGGTCCGCAACTAATGCCACGTCGGGAGGCTCCGACTGTTGCAGTGTCTGGCACCAATTTAGCTAGCTTCTCTGCGGCCTCCAATTGGAGAGCTAGCTCGACAGCTCTGGCTAACGTTAAGTCACTCAGTGCCGTGAGTAGCCTGGCCCTTTAAGCGGCACTACTTGTGTACTCCGCCAGCTGGTCATGTACCAATTCATCCTCCAGCGGCCCAAAACGACACTTGCTAGCTAGCTGCCTCAAGTCGGCAACAAACTGACAGATAGGCTCACCCACATGTTGATGTCTCTGCCAGAACCAAATTCTCTGGACAGTCACGCTGTCCGGGGTGTGAAAATGGCTTGCTAGCAACTTGACGACATCCTGAAATGAGTCCGAAGTCCCGAGTGTGCGTAGGAATTGCTGGCTCTCCATCCCAAGGTTGTGTACAAGAAGCACACGTGCGCTTAACTTATCGAGCTCACCCAGGTTGAGTGTGACAATGTAATTTTGAAAAGTGGCAAATCAAATTGGGCTGCACGGTGGCGCAGTGGTTAGCACTGTGGCAGCACAGTTTACCCTTGGCCGGGGGATCGTGGGTTCAATCCCAGCCCCTGACCAACAGTGATCTGTGTGGAGTTTGCATGTTCTCCCCGTGTATGCGTGGGTTTACCCCGGGATTTCTCCGGTTTCCTCCCACATGCCAAAAACATGCAGGTTAGGTTAATTGGAGACTCTAAAGTGGCCCTAGGTATGAATGTGTGTGTGAATGGTTAAGGGATGGCGCCGTATCGTGGCTGCTTCATCCATCCAGGTGGTGGATGACCCTCAATTTCCCCTCTGGGGATCAATAAAGTATACTAAGTCTAAATAAATCTAAAAAAAATCATTTTGGCCAGGGCACAGGCAACTCGCCTGGGAGCTCCAGGAAGGGGCGAAGTGGTGCAATACACACCTCCATTAGTTAATCCTTGATCGCCAAATGTTATGTCTGGTAAAACACCTTTGTAATGATGAGGCCAGGTGAATGGGGGACCTCAGCTTCATTAAACACTTGAACCACAACGGACACACAGCAGGCACCAGGCAGAGGGCACCAGTCAAAGAGGCTGTATAATGGATGCCCTCTGCTATTTGTAGGGCGATGCAGTGGCTGAACAGGAAGTGGCCACCACTACACCGCACTTCACAATAGAGGTGTTAAACTCCAACACCACAGAAATCCCTAAAAAGCCATCATGTTTAGGTTTGCAAAATTTATCCACCATAGCTTAGAGGAAAAACAACCTGTTTATTTACACTTGTTCGCCCTGTTAATCCCGGCACTTCATTTCAGCTCTACAGAGCTTCAGTCCATTTGTCAGCAGGCAAGTGTCAATCTTATTTTTAAACTAGTTTAATAGCAGTGGTGATACGTTTACTCTGAGGCTGATAAACAGCTCAGATTGGAATTAATATTCATACCGAGCCAACACGTTTCTATGCTAATGCTATTTTAGCCATTAGCTCCCTCTGATGCAAGTAATAAGAGTGAATGTGTGTGGGGGAGAACACAAATGGATGTGAGTAGGTTGGAGCGCAAGTGAGAGTGTGTGTATGGGTGAACATGACTGACTGTGGGTGACTCTGAGGGTGAGTGGGAGCGAGATTGAGCGGGTACAGGAGTGGGAGAGAGTGGGTGGGTCTGGGAGTGCGAGTGTGGGATTATGTGGGGGAGAGGGCAAGCGAAAGTGAGTGAGTCCATATGCGTGCAAGTGGGTGCATATGGGAGCGTGAGGGTGTGAGTGCATGGGAATGGGTGTGTGTGCTGGTCGGGAGGTGCTGGATTGAGGGGGCAGCACCTCTTGGCTGTGTGGGCTCCCTTGGATGGGGGGACAGCCACCTGTGGGGCCTCTGTGCCTTGCTGCCACCTTCTTTGGGCATGGGGGTCCCCAGGGTATGCGGTGGTGGCGCTGGGGTGGGAGTGGGCCCGCTGTGGGGGTGTCTGGGGGGGCTCCTGCCGGGGGCGCGGACTGGTCTCCAGCCCGGGGGATGGGGACACTGGCCTCCTGGGGCCCGGGGACTGGCGTTGTCCCCACTGGGGGGATGGGGACCCGCGCTGGGGGGACCGCGCCGGCCACTTGGTGACCCGGCCTCCCTCGGCCGTCCCTCCTGGAGCAGATGCCTGGCCGTCCTGGGGCTTGTTGGCCTTGGGACATTTGTGCTCTGTGGGGGTTGGTGGCATTGTCCTGCTTGCTCGGGGTTTCCCAGGGGAGGGGGGGTTAATGTGACCGGCCACCCTCTTTGTATGCTTCCTGACAAACCACTCCTACATGCTCACACTTTATTTTGCGTGTGCTCTCATACACACGCACATGTATGCACATACATATACTGTATGTCTCTCTTTTAACAGCTGCAGATACCAGACTCGTGTTGAGCCCTCTTCAGTGGAAGAAACAGTCTAGTTGTTAGTTTGTTTGTCGTCTTTGTTCCTCTCTCTTTCTTGTTCCCCCTCCCCACCCCTGTTGGGTCCATCATGGATGGAACTTATGCTGGTGGAACTTAGACGGTTATGCTGTTTCATTCCATCTAGCAACAATGCTCCGCACTGTGTGTGTTTATATATTTACATATTTATTCCATCTAACTACAATGCTCCGCACTGTGTGTGTTTATATATTTACATATTTATTCCATCTAGCTACAATGCTCCGCACTGTGTGTGTTTATATACAGTGATCCCTCGCTACTTCGCGCCTCACCTTTCGCGCCCTCAGTGCATCGCTGATTTTTCAAAAATATTCATCAAAAATTCAAAATTGAGAAAAAATGGGCGGGCGCTAGCAGAAGGCAGGGAGACTACATTAGAACATCAGGTATCAACACGGAGAGCCCGCACAACTCAAAATCCACCTCTCTGTTCGCTGTTCTCGTGTTGGCTCGGCTCGGGAATCTCGCGAGCTGATTGGCCGAGACGTTTTACCCAGCTTCTCTCCCTGCCGAGCGCCCATACCCAGCGAAGGAAGACCGCATTCATTGTTCTTTATCGCTCGTGTTGCTTAGTCTCGCCGCATGGAACTTTTCGCTGTTCTCTTGTGCCTTTTTGTGCGAAATAGTCTTCCCGTCGAGCCACTATGCCGCCTCCTGCAGCTTCTCCAGCTCTATCGGAAGCTGCCCTCGATGATCCTGCGCCTCTAGCACCTGACGATGAGGCGTCACCTGAGGAGCAGTAAAGCTCTTGTTAACCTGTGCAGTAAATCATCTTCATCTTGAGTTACGTATCTTGTTATAAGAATAAAAGAGTTCTAAAAACATATTTATGTACACTTTATTTACATCTACGTATGTATGTACACTTACACACACACACACACACACACACACACACACGTATCATATGAGAGAGAGAGTGAGAGAATGAACGTACGTATTATTTATGGGTGACGTCATTAGGGGTGACGCTACTTCGCGGTTTTTCACTTTTCGCGTTCGGTTCTGGAACCCATTAACCGCGATAAGTGAGGGATCACTGTTGTGGCGGATGATAAAATGAAGCAGCGAAGTGAGGTTTTAAATAGGTTTATTATCATACCGCCGTCACGGGGCTCGCTCCATGAGCGAGCCCTCGGGCTCTCCAGCAAAGTGTGCAGATGAGCAGTAGCAGAGAATGAGAGAGTGAGTTATAGGCTCTTGCAGCATATATACCCAGTTACAACAATACATGAAAGAACATTTCACAGCAGTTGGTATGGGCATTTGCATTTCAGAGACACAGCAAGGACAGGATGCATGAACTCAATACATGAATGGCACATTAACATCACAAAGCATGAATGGCACATTACATCTCAGTAGCGCAGCGGAAAAAACCAGGAGTAGCGAGCTGTCTGTCCTTAGTCTGTTGGGGGGTTTTCCCAAACCGCCACAACTGTACTCATATATTTATTCCATCTAGCTTCAACGCCCCACACTGTATGTGTGTTTATATATTCACATATTTATTCCATCTAGCTACAATGCTCCGCACTGTGTGTCTATATATTTATGTTTATATGTACATATGTATACTCGCTGCTCTTGTTTTTTCTTGCCTTCTGATTGTTGCTCTGAGTGTTGCTATCCCTGTGCTGTTGCAATCCTGGAATTTCCCCATTGTGGGACTAATAAAGGCTTATCTTAACTTATCTTAACTTTTTTTTGATTAATCTTTTTTAAGAGCATACAATGATTATGAAGATAGTGTCACAATTACAGCTTTTCTCTTTTTTTTCCCATAACACCCATACCATCACCAAGGCCCTTACTGGGCCAACAATAGAACAGTCTCTGTTCAGTGCAATAACAAAATATCAAGTATAGAATACACATGAAAAGAAAAGAAGAAGAAATGGGGGGAGGGGGTCAGTCTGGAGGCAAGGTTTGCAATGACTCAAAGCAATCTATCAAAGATTGCCATTTATGAAAAACATTAGCTGAAGAACCTTTTACTGCAAATCTTACTTTTTCTTATTTACTTACTTACTTACTTTTTTATTGCATGTATAGTTTATTTCTTTTATTTTATCATGTTTAATGTTGCAGCATTGCACCGAGACAAATTCCTAGTTTGTGTACTACATGAACAATGGCAATAAATCTGATTCTGATTCTGATTCTATTTAAGAAAAAACATGACATCCTTAAGCCGGAGGGAAATAGAGGGGGGTTTAGGAGATTTCCATGCAAACAAAATGCGGTGTCTTGCTAAGAGAGATGCAAAGGTTAATATATCTGACTGAGTAGAGTCAATATGATGGGAGTTAACAGACAGCCCAAATATAGCCATGAGGGAGGCTGGAGAAGCATTTTTCCCCAGAGCCTTAGACATGATTTCAAAGTAGTGACCCCAAAATTTCTGTAACCTAGGACAGGAAAAAAACATATGACTTACAGGGAGAGGCGTGGCTTTTTTCAATTTGGTATGCAATATCAGGGTAAATTTCAGATAAATGAGATTTAGACCAGTGAGCCCTACATAGCACTTTGAACTGTAAAAGCTGTAGCCTGGCACAAGGCATGCTAGAACGTATACTGGAGACAGCTTTGTCCCACAACTCATCTGTTATGTTCAAACCTAGCTCCTGTTCCCAAGAAATTTGCGCTTTTGCAACTGATTGACCATCAAATGTGAATAGCTGTGCATATATTTCAGATATAAGATATTTCTGACTTGGTTTCAGATTTAGGAGATTGTCCCATGGTTGGCTAGTGGGGAGGCAAGGGAAGCTTGGAAACAGAGAAGAGGCACAATGCCTAAGTTGGAAGTAAGGAAACAGATGAGATGCAGACAAGTTATAAGTTGACATCACATCTGAAAATGTGGAAAAAATACCATCTTTGTATAGATCCCTGAAACGCTTAAGGCCGCGACTCTGCCAAATCATGAAAGTAGTATCAATAAGGGATGGAGGAAACAGATAATTTTGTGTTACAGGTGTAAGAGTTGATGGTGACAAAAGTTTAAAATGGCATCTAAACTGATCCTAAAACTTAAGGGTGGAGAGCACCACGGTGGTTACTTGTAAAGTTGGATGTATTCAAAGGTAGGGAGGAGGAGACTAGAGCCAATAGGGAAGAAGAAGAAAGTGACTGAGCCTCCAGCCTACACCATAATAACCCCAGACAGTGAAACCAGTGGATCAATTTGTGAATATGTACTGACCAATAATAAAACAGAAAATTAAGTAATGCAAGACCATCGTCAAGTTTAAGTTTTTGCAAGAGTGAATACTTAACTCTGGGAGTTTTACTGCCCCACAAAACATTTGTAACAATTTGATCAAGGGATTTGAAAAACTTTTTAGGTAAAAACAAAGGAATACACTGAAACAAAAATAGAAATTTAGGCAATAAGGTCATTTTCACTGCATTAATTCTACCTATCAAAGACAGTTGTAGAGAATTCCACCTCTGCAAGTCTGCCTTGACCTGACTCATCAGTGGAGAAAAATTAGCAGCAAAAAGAGAGGTTGGAGGTTGTTTTGATCCCCAGATATCTAAACCCCAACAAGCTAAGTTTAAAAGGTATGTCAGATTGTTTAAGTTACAGAGCAGAGGAATTTATGGGATAGCATTCACTCTTAGAAAGATTGACTTTATAGTTGGAGAAAGAGCCAAACTGCTTTAAGAGGGATAATATTGATGTAATACTAGTCAATGGATCTGATACATACAGCAGCAGGTCATCTGCATAAAGGGGACAATTTCAGTTCAGTACCAGATCAAAAGACAACCATGAAAGAGTGGAAGAGATTTCAGAGCAATTGACAGTGGTTTAATGGCTAAGGCAAAAAGAAAAAGAGAAAGAGGACACCATTGTCTAGTGCCACAAGATAATGTAAAATAAGTGGAGTGAGTGTCGTTAGTATGAATGCTAGCCTGGGGGGAAGTGTAAAGAAGTCTAATCCATGATATGAATCTGTCACCAAATCCAAACTTATGGAGAGTAGTAAAAAGATAATTCCACTCAACTCAGTCAAACGCTTTTTTGACATCAGTTGAGATAACAACCTCAGGGACCAAAGAGGAATTTTTGGAAAAAATCACATTCAAAAGTGTGTGAACACTATAAAAGAGCTGGCGGCCTTTGATAAACCCATTTTGTTCTTCTGATATGATATTAGGAAGAATCTTTTCAAGATGAATTGCTAATACTTTAGCTGAAATTTTCCAAGGACGGATAATTTTTTCACACATAAGGAGTTGTTCAGAACTCCTTATACAAAGATATAGAGTGATGATAAGTCAGTGGCGGTAATGCACCTGTAAGCTGGTTGCCAACTGCCAATCAAATCTAACAAAAGTAGAAGAATTTTGGCATCAACGTTCAATAGGGACAAGAGCTTAATTCAGGGTCCTTGTCCTGCTTCAAAAGAAGGGTTATGGAGGCCTGAGTCAAGGTTGGTGGCAGTGAACCTCGTTCAAAGGACTCGTACACTTAAATGAGTAGAAGGGCAAGTCTGTGTATTTTTTTAAAAACTCAACACCAAATCCATCGGGGCCAGGGGCCTTATTACTTTGCATTGCTTTAATGGCTGCTGTAATTTCTTGCAAACTAAAGGGAGTATCAAGCTCACTAGCCACATCTGTGTCAACAGTAGGTACACTGAGATTTTTGAAAAAGGAAGTAATTTCTGCTGTTTCAGGTGGAGATTCAGATTCATAAACAGAAGAGTAAAAGGACTTAAAAACTGAATTGATAGTATTTGGGGCAGAAGTGATTGAACCGGTAAAGTCTCTAATTCTGGGGATCAATCAAGACGTGGCTTGTCTTTTTAATTGATGAGCCAACAGCCTGCTCAGTTTAAGATAAGATAAGATAAGATAAGCCTTTATTAGTCCCACAATGGGGAAATTCCAGGATTGCAACAGCACAGGGATAGCAACACTCAGAGCAACAATCAGAAGGCAAGAAAAAACAACATCTAGTAAACATATGTCCATATTACTATAAATGTATATATATAGACACACAGTGCAGAGCATTATGGCTGGTGAATGTGCAGCAGAAAGTCTAAGTTCTCTCTCCGCGGATGCAGCGGGCCAGCTGGAAGTCTTTGGGCATGATGGTGACCCCCTTAGCGAAGAAGAGACCACCAGGTGGGTCTCGCTGGTCTCCTGCAGAGCCATGACGGCGAAACTCAGGAAACGCAGGACGGTCTTGAAGTCCTGAGCGATCTCCCTCACCAGGCGCTGGACGGGCAGCTTACGGATGAGCAGCTCCGTGGATTTCTGGTAGCGACGGATCTCTCTCAGAGCCACGGACCTGTGACGGCGAGGCCTCTTCACTCTGCCGGTGGCCAGAGCGCCTCTCCGAGCAGCCCTGGTGGCTAGCTGTCTCATGGGGGGCTTCTTCCTCCAGTAGATTTTACGGGCGGTCTGCTTGGTTCTTGCCATCGCTCTTTATTATTCTGTCTTATATTTCTTTCACGCCGCCTAAACTCCAGCCCGGCACCCGCTTCGTTTTCGCTACAGCTCCCGGTATGTCGAGTTTCCCATTAGCACCGGGCGGCGGCCAAGTGCTAGCTAGCACTAGCTCCTCCCCGCAGTAACGTCTCCCGCTGCAAACCGTGGCTCCGTCCGCCGACCCGGGAGACCCCCGGGGCGATCCGTGCGTCCGTGATATATATACAGAGTGAAAGGTGTAGAAAGAAGAAGGAAGATAAAAAAAAAGGCTGTTGCAACAGGCAGCCCACTCGTGTGGCGCCGCCGGTCCGGCAGAGCCGGAACCGGAAATGCCATATATATAATATGCCATTTATTGCCATATTCATAATAATTGACACGGGAGTGCAATAAAAGACGTTCAGCATCTGCTGTTGTTACCAGATCGAGCTCCGACTGTAAACTGAGCCAACACTTCAACAAGGTTGGGCTTAGATTAATTGAATTTAATTTGTCTGTATCTGAAAGTTTTGATGTGAGTTCCTGCACTTTTGCTTTGCAAGTTTTATTAGTGTATGCTGAATAAATGATTTGTCCACGCAAATATGCTTTGAGTAACTCCCATAATAACGAAAAACTAATAGTCTGATTTGTTTAGGGCTATGAAATCATCCATTGAGGAGGATATAAAGGTATTAAATGCGTCATCAGATAACAATTGTAACTTAAACCTACAAGGTGAAGAAAAATGAGGCTGTTCAAGAAGTCTTAAGTGTAAAGTTAGGGGGGCAGGATCTGAAATAACAATTGGGTGGTTATTTAGAAGAGGTTACCTTAGAATGGTTCCAAGGTTGTCATAGCCAGGAGCGGCACTGGGGTTAAGCTCCCAGTGCTCATAAAATCCTCCTTATGGCGTGCGTCTCGAAAAGCCTCTGACAACTAAGTCCAACTCCTAGCCTGCCCGTGTGGTTTAGTCTCTAAGCCCGGCGGAACTGCTTTTACTAATAGGAGAAGGGGCTAGGGTGGATCTCTGGCGCCTTAAAACCAGATGCTTCGGGTAGATGGTGGCTCGTCAACCTGGTAAGGTAGCCCATCTAGGGGAAGGTAAACCCTGATTTCAAACCTCCGCTGCCTTGCGGCACACCCAGTCTCGGGAAAGGCTTCGGGAGTCAACCCTGAGGAAAAATCCGGAGTCGGAGCCCCTAAGGCAGTTCTCTGTTGTGCTCAACATCGTTCTGGCAGCTCCTGCGACAGTGCTGGTGCCAAACTATTGCAGCCCTGCTGTTCCTTTGGATTCATCAGTGATGTGGAGAGGGGGGACATGCTGCATGGGTAACATCTTGTCCTCCATATCTTCCTGCCCAGGCTTGAATCCTACCAACGCTCAACGCTGGAAGGTAGAACACCGGTGCGCATCGGCCTGTTCAGCCACAGGCGGTGCTGTTCCAGCAGAGTAGACGTTTAGGATTCTCTTCCATGGTCATCATAGACCGACGGAGGCCGACGACGAACCTTAGAAAGAAGAGAGCTGTCAACAAAAAAGTAAACAGTGCGAGAATATGTTAAGATAAGATAAGATAAGATAAGATAAGCCTTTATTAGTCCCACAACGGGGAAATTCCAGGATTGCAACAGCACAGGGATAGCAACACTCAGAGCAACAATCAGAAGGCAAGAAAAAAACAAGCAAGCAAGAGCAGCTAATATACATATGTACGTATTCCTATAAAATATATATATATACACACACACACACAGACACACAGTGCAGAGCATTGTAGCTGGATGGAATAAATATATGAATATATTTATATTTATGTTTGATGTACTTTTGAAAAAAAAAGAAAACTCGATAGCTTGAGGATTACAGAACCTCCAGGGATCAACAAACCCATTTTTGAACATGAAATCAGAAATTGACTTGGACATGGAGGGTTGGGTCAAAGTGCGGGGGTTTGAACAGTCTAGAGAAGGATTAATAACACAATTCAGATCACCACCCAATATCAGAAGGTGGGTGTTCAAGACCGGGAGGGTACTAAATAACCTATTGGTAAAATTTGGGTCATCGAAATTGGGTGCATTAACATTTCCAACAATACAGGTTTGTGGTGCAGCATACCTACAACAATTAAGTATCTTCCATTTTTGTCAGTTATTGTCTTAGAGGGGGAAAAATGGACTCTCTTATTGATCAAAATTGCAACCCCTCTAGCCTTGGAATCAAAATTTGAATCAAACACATCCCCAAGCCAAGGGCATCTGAGTCTGAATTGGTCTCTATTACGCAAATGAGTCTCCTGAAGGAAAGCTACAGTATATCAATATCTAAACGCTTAATATGTGAAAATATTTTTGATCACTTAATTGGATAATTCATGCCTTTAACGTTCCACCTTAAGAAACTAATGCTCGATCCAGTATGAATGTTTTGTGAATTGGTATTAACCATCAGCAGTATCACAAAGGTGACTGTCTTGCCCCTTATGAATGGGGTAAGGGGAAAAAGGGAAGAAAAAAGGGAAACAAAATAAAACAAAAAAAGCTTCCATACACACAGACAAAACCCAAGAACCAACAACCCAAACACTTACCCTCCCACCCACCCACATAACTGCACATATAGTGTTCCCATCCCCAAATGATAAGAACAACTGTGCGAAGTCCAAAAGGAGCCATACTCAGAGTTGCTTTCGACTGAGTAGCTAAGCTAACTTACAAGTGCCTGCAGAGACAGAACTTATGTATGATCTATATGGCACACAGTAATTGACAGTCTGAAATAATATGACAGCTATAAGCTGCTGAAAAGGCAGAGTATAAAAACAAAAACAAAGAGGAAAAAAATAATGTTATTTTATAGCATAACATGGCTGCAGTAATCAAGGAGAAAAAATAATGTGGATATATTTAACCTGGAACGACATGAATAGAAGAAATATTGTAAGCCTACAGTAGTTAACAGTATTGTTCATATAGGCAGTCAATGTCCTGGAGTGAATTATGATATGGAATCATATTTGTTTATGATAGATGGTGCCCACCGTTGGCGAACGTCTTTGCTCATTCCGCTCCCGAATGCCGACTTTTCTCCTTTTTTGCATAGTTGATCTTCTTTCTACAGTGCATGGAGGTCATGCACTGCTAACATGGGACCGACAAACACTACTGGATATCGCCAAGTCAAGCAGCCACACAGTTTACTGGCTTTATACCACCCGACCTGCAATGCATCGTCCACCCCAGCGGTGCCTGCACAGACTGGGATGTGTTTAAAGCTGCAGCCAATCAAGATGACTCTTCTGTTAACATACAGGACTACGCTGAATACGTGACTGCGTACATCAGCATGTGCGTTGATTCCATTGTACCCACCATACAGGTCAGGAAGTTCCCCAACCAGAAGCCCTGGATCAACAGTCAGGTACGTCAGATGCTGCGTGCTCGCACTCATGCATTTAAATCAGGCTGTGAGGCCGAGTACAAAGCTGCAAAGTATGGACTGAGGAAGGCTATAACAACAGCCAAGAGGCAGTACAGAGAAAGGCTGGAGAGCCTCTACTCCACTCCTGATCCGGGGTACATGTGGCAAGGCCTGCAACACATCACAGACTACAAGAAGACCAACAGCAGCACCGCTAGCCCTACAGACAGCCTGCCAGACGATCTCAACATCTTTTACACCCGCTTCGACACCATCAGCCACAGCACAGAGAAGAGACACACACTCACGCACCCCCCACCCACTAAGAGTCTCACCAGACCAGGTAAACAAAGCACTAAGGAATATTAACCCCCGCAATGCAGCAGGACCAGACAACATCCCTGGGCGGGCCCTCAGAGGATGCGCTGCAGAGCTGACTGATGTTCTCACAGCAATCTTCAACCTCTCCCTCAACCAGAACATAGTCCCCTCCTGCTTCAAAACAGCAACCATCATTCCCCTTCCCAAAAGGAGCCCGCCAACCTGTCTGAATGATTACAGACCGGTAGCACTCACTCCAATCATCATGAAGTGCTTTGAGAGAGTGGTGCTGCCCCTCATTCAGGACAGCATACCGGGCACCCTGGACCCCCTGCAGTACGCCTACCGGCCCAACAGGTCCGCCTCAGATGCCATTGCCGTAGCACTCCATTATTCTCTGTTCCACTTGGAAGATATAGACTCCTACATTAGGATGCTCTTTGTCAACTACAGCTCTGCCTTCAACACGGTCATCCCCCACAAACTCACCAACAAACTGTCTTCACTTGGCCTGCACCCCAGACTGGCTAATGGACTTTCTAATTGGCAGGCCCCATTCTGTCAGGATGGGTAACAGGACCTCAGCCAGCATCATCACAAACACAGGTGTCCCCCAGAGTTGTGTTCCCAGCCCCATCCTCTAAAGCCTCTTCACCCATGACTGTGTTGCCTCCCACAAAGACAACATCATCCTAAATTTTGCGGATTACACAGCAGTGATAGGACGCGTCACTGGTGATGACGAAGCATCCTACAGGAGGGAGGTGGCCAACCTGGTGTCATGGTGTGAGCACAACAATCTCACCCTCAACACGGTCAAGGCAAAGGAAATGATAGTGGACATGAGGAAAGGGAGGAGGAGACCCCATCAGCCACTGTTCATCCGGAAGCTTGAGGTGGAGAGGATGAACAGCTTTAAATACCTGGGCATCCACATCAGCGAGGACCTTAAGTGGACACACGACACCACAGAGCTGGTCAAGAGAGCTCAGCAGCGGCTGTACTTTCTGAGGAGGCTGAAGAAATTCGGCATGTCTTCCAGGATCCTCAACAATTTCTACAGCTGCATCATCGAGAGTATCCTGACCAACGGCATCACTGCATGGTACGGAAACACCACTGCCCTGGAGCACAAATGCCTGCAGAGAGTGGTGAAGACAGCGGAGAAGATCATCAGGACTCCACTCCCCTCTCTGCAGAGCATCTACCACCACAGAGTCCAAAAGAGAGCTGACACCATCCTCCGGGACCCCACCCACCCCCAACACAGACTGTTCGCACTTCTACCCTCAGGCCGGAGGTACGGAAGTGTGAAATGCCAGACAACCAGACTGAAAAACTCCTTTCCCACTGCTATCAGACTCATGAACAGACAACAACTCCCAAAACTCTGTAACACAGCTTTGCATATAGGAACTCACACACCGGCTGCTAAATTTGCACACTGCTCACCTGTACAGTAGATATAGTATCACCTGTCTGATGTCCATATCATCTCTGCTGCTACTTAAAAATAATTTGCAATTATACACTGCTTGTTGCACAATGCTCATTTGCACACTGTACATAAGTCTATGCCATCTCAGGTTACATCAGGTTGCACAATGCTCATTTGCACACTGTACATAGGTTCATGCCATCTCAGGTTCACATCATCTCTGATATCAATATACCACTATCACTTTATTCATCCGGTGACTTCATTTTCATTTGTCTACTGCCTAACTGTGTGTTGGTGTATGTGTCTTAGCATCCATCAGTACTAGGATTGAGTTACTGTGTTAGTGTGTCATGACCAATTAGAATTATTTCTGTACCTTTAACTTGGCATTCGTTCAGAGAGTAAAGTAAGAATTTCATTGCTCAGGAAATGTAGCATTTCTTAACTATGCACATGATAATAAAGGCTTTGAACCTTTGAACCTTAATTTACTCACTCACAAAGGAAACTAAGATGCAGTCTCATTGGATGAGTTCTTAACGAATGCCATGGCTTCCTCTGGCAATGTAAACTCTTGCTGCTGGCCTCTGTATGTTATGCGCAGCTGGGCAGGATATAGCAGACCAAATCTGACTCCCTCAATCTTGTGCAGCTGGTGGCAAATATTATTGAAGGTGGCACGGGCCCGCATCATCTTGGGGGTGTAGTCTTCTTCTTCTTCTTTTAGATTTGATTGGCGGTTGGCAACCAGTTTACAGGTGCATTACTGCCACTGATTTGATTATCATCACTCTATGTCTTTGTATAAGTTCTTATAAGGAGTTCTGAACAACTCCTTATGTGTGAAAAAATTATCCGTCCTTGGACTGTGTCCAGGAGCTGTTAAAGGTGTAGTCCAGGAAGACGGAGATGGTCATCGTAGTGTTGTTCTTAAGACTTATTATTGTGTGACACAGGTGGTGGCTTCACCTTCTGGTTCTGCCGCCACCCGGGGTATAAGAGGGCTGTGAGGAAGGAGGGCGGTCTCTTTGACCAACTCTCAGCCTAGCCAGAGTGCTTCTGTATAACCTGTGAGTCTATAATAATGTCTTGCTCAGTTCCACCTTAAGTCTCGTCATTCACCCTCAATTACAGACATTATATTTGGTGACAAGGATAAAAAACGTGGATGTGCGAGTCACTATCATTTGGCCATTTCTGGAGCTTCCCGGCGAGCCACTAGTCCCTTGGGTGAGATGGTTCACCGCATTCCAAAATTACTTACCTTGGTGAACTGAAGAAGATACGGGCTCAGGTAATATTGGTTCATAGTTTGGGTATGGAAGGACAGCGTATCCTTGCTACCTTGGGTGCTAGTGATAGCTTTGAGGATGTTGTTGAGCTAATGGCGCAACATTTTCGCGCCCCAGAAAACGTCATCGTCCGGAGGATCCAGTTTCGACAGCGCCACCAGCGGACTGGTGAGTGGGTGCAGCGGTTTATAACAGTCCTACACCAGCTGGCCAGAGACTGTCAGTTTGGAGCGTTGGAGGAAGAGATGGTCTGCGACCAGTTGGTGGAACATGCTGTTTGTCCGGCTACGAGGATGAAAATCCTTACATACTTGGGCGAACTGACATTATCCAAGTCCATCGAGATAGCTTAGTAGTGTGAAGTAGTGGACTGTCTATCATGTGATCTCGGTGAGAGAGCTATGCTGTACTGCTCTGAATCACAACCAACGGTGCAGGCTGTGGACCTGGACAGCAATGATAGTGAGCAGGAGAAGGAGGAATGCGCTACGGCTGTGAAGATAAGGTCCGCCCCGGGATCGCCCAGGTATTTGGGTTGTGAGTCCACTAAGCACCTCTGTAAGGCAAGAGGAAAACGCTGCAGCAAGTGCGGACTTCTGCATCATTTTGCCAGGGCCTGTAATAGGTTCGAGTGAGGGGAATGGCGATACAAAGCGGACATCCCTGCTCCAACTCCTATGGTTATCCACACCGTCTCCCCGAACACCGATTGCCGTACATACTGTATGGTGAAGCTGGACGGAGTGGAGCTGTCGCTGCTGATTGACACGGGCGCAGTGAGGTCTGTGTTGAATTGGCCTACCGTGAGGAGTTTCTTCCCATACTACCGAGTGAGAGGTCATTCATCACCATTGTGTGGGTATGGAGGAAAAAGGCTAGCCATTGTGGGTTCGATGAAACTGACGGCTAGGTACAAATTGGCGGAGGTGTCGAACCTGCAGTTCGTGGTGACCACCGATGGCGAGAATATTATGGGCTGTGACCTTTTTATGGACTGGGCTTTTCGATCACCAGTGGTGTTGGAGAAGAGTGGTCGGGCTGTGGCTTGTGGGACCGGCCGGTTCCGCGAGTGGTGGACGATGCTGTATGGGATGAAACTTGGCCTAGTATTCTGGAAGATGAGCAGAACCAACCCCACCCAGGGCCATTGCGGGAGGGTCCCGGTGTCAGTGCCCCAGTAACCCTAGCTGAGGGAACTGGGCAATGCAGTGGGATGCCCGTGACGGTGGGTGGAGCTGAGTGGCTGACCCACTCTGCTTCTGGAGTTCGGCTGGGAGGTACTGAGAAGCAAGGGGTCACAACGGCTTTGCCAGCGTCTGAAATGAAAGCGACCGGGGCAGGACCGGCTGGCACGGTAAAACGACGTGCCACTCAGGGACACTGGAAGCTGAGTCGGGCTCCTCTAGGGGTTGCTGATGTGGTCCGACCCAGAGAGGAGGCCCGGTCAAGAGGGGCTCGTAGAAAGCGCAAGTGACATGAGGACCAGGGGCAGCTGCAGGTGGTGGCCGTTCAGGAGGATGGCTACTTTCAGTTGTCTGATGGCTCATGCAGCATCCCAGCGAGCTGCAGCACGCCAAGCTGGAGAAGGAGGTGTTTGGACAGTGGCATGTGCCACCCCTGGACGTGAAGAGAAGAAGTTGCTCCAGAGGGAAGCCATCTGATGGTTTTCCAGGGGATGGTTCCTCTACTGGGGCAGACTGTTGGTTGGGGGGCAATGTGTTCAATACATGTTGTTAGTATGTAAATTGTCCGGGTTATAGCAGCTATACTGATGTGTTTGATGCATGATGTTGAAATGAGAATTATCCAAGTTGTTTATGGGATTTGCTAGTTTGTATATATGTTCTGTTATGGGGATTGTTTTATGTTATTTATTTTAGGAGCATGGCGATTTAATGTTTAAAGGACTATATTCTAGCAGAGACGGCAGAATAATCCATCTAGCCGTGTGGGGGTGGGACGGTAGTCCACCTGTCTCCCCCTAGCTTTAGTTGTTTTGTATGAATGTGGTAGGCCCTGATATTTCTGTTCACTTTTAGTGTGTGATTCGGGTTCGAAATTGGGGAGGGTCTCGATTGTATGTGTATTTTGGACCTTTTTGAAGGGGGGGGTGTAGTGTTGTTCTTAGGACTTATTATTGTGTGACACTGGTGGTGGCTTCACCTTCAGGTTCCGCCGCCACCCGGGGTATAAGAGGGCTGTGAGGAAGGGGGGCTGTCTCTTTGACCACCTCTCAGCCTAGCGGGAGCGCTTCTGTATAACCTGTGAGTCTATAATAAAGTCTTGTTCAGTTCCACCTTAAGTCTCATCATTCACCCTCAGTTACAGACATAACAGTCATATTATAGAGTTTTATCTGCTGCAGCTCTCTGGCTCTCCTGAGGATGTCAACACAGTCCGTGTAGTAGTGAAGCTTTACCACAATAGTGCGGGGGTGACCTCCAGGTTTCAGCTTCAGCATAAGAGAGCGGTGGGCACGATCCACAAGTGGCTTCTCATCCAAACCAAAAGTCTCCCTCAGTAGTTTGGATACACTGGCCGCAGACAGTGAGGTGGGGTCATCCTCCGGGACACCAATAATTCTTATATTTTGACGATGAGCTCTCATCTCCGGATCTTCACATTTATTCTCCAGCCTCATGCATTCTTTAGATAGATGCTCCACTTTACGCTGGAGAGCAACAGTGTCGTTGGAGCAGAGAAAGTGCTCCTTCTCAGTAACTGTAACGTTAAGCCTCGCGACGTCCGACTTCATGGAGGAAATACTACCGGACAGTTCTGTTTTCAAAATGAGCAGCTCGGACTTGATAGTCGTTAAATTGTCACTCAGTGCTGCTTGAAGCTCGGTCTTAAATATCGCTGCAACCTCATTACGAAGATTGGAAAGAATCTCCATTTTGAGCGCAGCGATGTCTGCAGTCAGAGGTGGCATGTTGCAGGTGTTAGCAGGCGGAACAGAATCACTGTGGGGCGGTGAGGCTGCATGCACAACAGGCCACAGGCTAGGCTGAGAGATGTTTCCTGGCTTATTATGTTTAGGAGGCATTTTTGTGATTAAAAAAAGCCGAGGTGACCAAGTCAAAAAAGCATTAGTACAAGCTTCAACTGTAAAAGTGATGTAAATGGTGCCGTCTGAAAGAAAAAATAAATTAGCTCTGCAGGAGCTCCCTCACATGCGTCTCACTCCATGTTCGCCGAGCCAGAAGTCCATGGGTGGAACAATGTAAATAAAGTATTAAAAGTTATTACAAGAGGAGTTTATAACTGCCACGAGCTGAGCTCTGGAAGTTCCCCCAGGCTCAGTCTCATGGCTTTTCTCTGTATTTATATTTTTATATTTATTTGTTGTATTTTTTGTGCCTTTTGGTTTTGTTATCCCTGCATGTTTTCTATTTTCCAGTTTATGTCTTAGTTCTACTGTTTTCTGATTCTGTATTATTGGTACCTATTTCTCAGTTGCACTTGTTTATTTATAATTTATTCTACTCCCTATTATTCGAGGTTGTCAGCTGTCAGAGCATTTCCCGATTGGTGCTCCGTGTGGGTGTAGCCCTGTCAGCTGCCAGCCGGTGTGCTCTCATCTCATTACTTCCATCTGATCCTAATCACTATTCATTGTTACCTTTTTGCCCGCTCATGTGAACCCACACCTGCCACTACTTATGTAATGGTTTTTTGGCCATATTTAAGGGGAGTTATTTTCATTTTCATTTGCCGCTGTCTTGACTCTGCAACCTACTCGTCGTCTCAACCAGAGTTCTATCCCTGCTCTGGTGTGCTGTTTCTGTAAGTTTTCTCCCTCATTTGTATTTTGTGTTTGGAGCACCTTGTTGAACTTTATGTCTGTTGCTTTTTTCAGTAAATTACCCAAACTCACACTTCAGAGCGTGGGTCTCACCTTCCTGCCCCAAAGGGCATTCATGACAGAAGACAGTGACCAGCAGAGACCCAGCTGCTGTGAGTTTGTGGATTTTTGTTTTTTTCCTTTCACGCACCTATTTTGTGGAGCTCGATATGTCCCCAGCTCGCCGACATCCGATGATCAAGGGGAGATCAGCAGCTGGTTCCCTGAGCATGGAGGAGGAGTGGGCTGCTGAATTCATCCAAGGCTTCGTGGATGAAGCCCTCGCCTCCCGGAGCCCAAAAACGATCTGGGAAAAGGTGGATTCAGCAACCGCCATCGTCAAGGCACATCCAGGGTTATGGAGGCATGCCCAGTTTGCTGACTTGTTGGCCACGCTTTCCATGTTGCAGCAGTCTTTCCCCCAGCTGACATGGGGGCCGCCTCTAGGGAACCCAGAGTCTACAGGGAGACACGCTCCATGGAAGATGTCCTGCCTCACCTCCAATGCACCCACTCCTGCTCCTGATTCATCAGCTCCACAACGCCAGTGCCATCCAGCTCCCGACTGCCGGAGGAATACTCCCACCTCTTGGGCAACAAATTCCCTTTTTCCCAGGCAGAAGCCTCCCTCAGCAGTGCACACTTTGTGTTTTTCGTCTCCGGCTGAATTGTCAGCTCCTCCCCCCTCCGCAGCTGCTGTTCTCTGCTTCTCCTCAGCGCTCTCATCCGCTGCTGAGAGGTCCTCTGTTTTTCACCCGGCTCCGCCCGCTTCCATGTCCACTGGGGCTGCTCCTCCATGATCCTCTGAGGATCCAGTATCCACTGTAGCCACAGAGAGGGATGACACTACACCTGCTGCAGCAGGCAACATCGAAACCTGGGAACACAGGCAAGTGTCATTTCATTCCCCTTCATTTTATGATGATATGCCTTGTCTGATTCCTGGTAGTGAGGCTCAGGGTTTGCAGTCCCCTGAGTCCTCACTGCCTGTTGCAGCTATTAACTTCTCACCTGCCCTCTCCCTGTCTCCACCTATCCTCCCTGAGGGTCCGCCGATGACAAGGTTGAGCTGCCGGATGATGGAGGAACCTGCGGCCCTGGAGGACCTGGTCCCAGCCCCGCAGCCACTGTCTGGACAGAGGGAGAGTGCTTCCTGCAACCCAAAGCCTGCGCCCATGGCAGAGTGTCCCCTGGCTTCAGCTACGCGGAATCCAGCGCCAGCGGTGAGCCGACCCCCAGCCGCCATGCCAGACGAGCCACCTGCGTGGGTCACTTCGCCTGGGAGCCCCGAGACTGCATCTATCACCATGTCTGCTGCAGGGGCCGCCGCAGCAGAGTTGGAGCTGGACCTCCAACGGACCAGACCCGAAACATCGTCGCCAGGATCGACGGAGTCCTGGATGGCAGTGGAGCTCGAGCTCAGGCAAGTGCTCTCCTTTGTTTTCATTGTCTCAGTTTTGGAGAGTTTTTGTTGGGGTCTTGGTGGGGAGAACCTAGGGCAACCCTCAGCTGCACCTGAGCTCACCTCGACGGGCTCCACTGCTGCCGGTGACCCTGGCCCTGTTTCTCCACCTGTTTTGTCTGAGTTCTCCCCTAGGGCCACCGAGGTACAGTGGGGCAAAAAAGTATTTAGTCAGCCACCAATTGTGCAAGTTGTCTCACTTAAAAGATGAGAGAGGTCTCCAATTTTCATCATAGGTATACCTCAACTATGAGAGACAAAATGAGAAAAAAAAATCCCGAAAATCACACTGAAAGATTTTTAATGAATTAATTGGCAAATTCCTCGGTAAAATAAGTATTTGGTCAATAACAAAAGTTCATCTCAATACTTTGTTATATACCCTTTGTTGGCAATGACAGAGGTCAAACGTTTTCTGTAAGTCTTCACAAGGTTTTCACACACTGTTGCTGGTATTTTGGCCCATTCCTCCATGCAGATCTCTAGAGCAGTGATGTTTTGGGGCTGTCGCTGGGCAACACGGACTTTCAACTCCCTCCAAAGATTTTCTATGGGGTTGAGATCTGGAGACTGGCTAGGCCACTCCAGGACCTTGAAATGCTTCTTTCGAAGCCACTTCTTCGTTGCCCGGGCGGTGTGTTTGGGATCATTGTCATGCTGAAAGACCCAGCCACGTTTCATCTTTAATGCCCTTGCTGATGGAAGGAGGTTTTCACTCAAAATCTCACGATACATGACCCCATTCATTCTTTCCCTTACACGGATCAGTCGTCCTGGTCCCTTTGCAGAAAAACAGCCCCAAAGCATGATGTTTCCACCCCCATGCTTCACAGTAGGTACGGTGTTCTTTGGATGCAACTCAGCATTCTTTCTCCTCCTAACACGACACGTTGAGTTTTTACCAAAAAGTTCTATTATGGTTTCATCTGACCATATGACATTCTCCCAATCTTCTTCTGGATCATCCAAATGCTCTCTAGCAAACTTCAGAGGGGCCTGGACATGTACTGGCTTAAGCAGGGGGACACGTGTGGCACTGCAGGATTTGAGTCCCTGGCGGAGTAGTGTGTTACTGATGGTAGCCATTGTTACTTTGGTCCCAGCTCTCTGCAGGTCATTCACTAGGTCCCCCCGTGTGGTTCTGGGATTTTTGCTCACCGTTCTCTTGATCATTTTGACCCCACAGGGTGAGATCTTGCATGGAGCCCCAGATCGATGGAGATTATCAGTGGTCTTGTATGTCTTCCATTTTCTAATAATTGCTTCCACAGTTGATTTCTTCACACCAAGCTGCTTACCTATTGCAGATTCAGTCTTCCCAGCCCGGTGCAGGTCTACAATTTTGTTTCTGGTGTCCTTTGACAGCTCTTTGGTCTTGGCCATAGTGGAGTTTGGAGTCTAACTGTTTGAGGTTGTGGACAGGTGTCTTTTATACTGATAACGAGTTCAAACAGGTTCCATTAATACAGGTAATGAGTGGAGGACAGAGGAGCCTCTTAAAGAAGAAGTTACATGTCTGTGAGAGCCAGAAATCTTGCTTGTTTGTAGGCGACCAAATATTTATTTTCCACCATAATTTGCAAATAAATTCTTTAAAAATCCTTCAATGTGATTTTCTGGATTTTTTTTTTCTCATTTTGTCTCTCATACTTGAGGTATACCTATGATGAAAATTGGAGACCTCTCTCATCTTTTAAGTGGGAGAACTTGCACAATTGGTGGCTGACTAAATACCTTTTTGCCCCACTGTATTTCCAGATCTGCCAGATGTCTCCGTGGGTCCAGGTTTGCTGCCAGAGATCATCGTGGGTCCAGCTCCTCCCGCTGAGTTCATCGCGGGCACTCCGTCCCAGCCTGGGACCTCTGTGGGTGCAGCCTTGGCCCAGTCCAGGTCTACCAAGGGTGCTGCTTCCTTTTCTGGGGAGGTCGTCGTGGGTGCTCCGTTCCAGCCTGGGGCCTCTGAGGGTGCAGCCTTGGCCCAGTCCAGGTCTACCGAGGGTGCGATTTTGGCCCAGTCCGGGCCCACCGAGAGTGCAGCCATGTCCCAGCCCATGTGTAACCCAGCGTTAAAAACGTGAATAGAGTTGTAAATATTGATACCGCTTTAAGAAGAAGGGGACACTCATTTCACAATGGGAATAAATATTTTGAGGATAAATATATAGATGGATATAAGTTCAAAAAATATATCCATAGAGTGTATTCATAGATAGTTAAAAACATTTTTAAGGGGCTCTGATGAAGTTCCTAATGTTTTTATCTGGTATATCGAGCAACCAATGGCTGCGTCGTTTGTTTGGCAGCAACAGCCAATGGGGTCGCGCCAGCCAATGGGGTCACGCGCTCCCTCGCTTGGTCTTAGTGTGGCCTGCAGAACGTTTTCAGTCACAGCAGAGACACGACCGAGAGAACGCGATCCCTTACTGAGACGATGAGCTAACGTGCTAGTAGCAGCCTTTGCCCGGATAAACTCTTGAGATTGATTTGAACCCAAAGGCTGTGAACTCACGTGAGCGCGGGAATCCTGTAA
This sequence comes from Pholidichthys leucotaenia, assembly GCA_020510985.1. Lineage (NCBI taxonomy): Eukaryota > Metazoa > Chordata > Actinopteri > Cichliformes > Pholidichthyidae > Pholidichthys > Pholidichthys leucotaenia. The sequence goes on along the minus strand of CM035837.1, from coordinate 441,897,142 downwards.
AGCACGTGTTGCTTAGCATGGTCAGGTTTTTTTTGTAACCTGGATTCAGAAGAGCGTGTATCTCCAGATCTGGATGGCGAGCCGAAGCCCGAACCCTATTAACTGCTAGAGGTGATTCATCCGGTCACCTGGAACTGATACAAAAGGAATGAAAGTATTGTAAATATATTTTGGGGTATTTTATTTTTATTTTTTTTAATTATTATCGTTGCAAGCGCTGTTTGTTTAAGTGTACACAACTGTTAAAAAATATGCACATACGTGAAAGCTCCCATACTATGGTGTATGTGTCATCTGTTGTTGCACCTCCCAGGCTCCTACGAACCCAGAGTCTATTTGACCTGGCCCAATTGTCCCTTCTGTCCAGGTGGTAAGGTTAAAGGTAACTACACTGCCATACCCAGTACTACGAAAGCCACCGCAGGTGCAGTTTTGCTCCATCCCGGAGCCACCGTAAGTGCTGCTTTGCTCCAGCGTGGAGCCACCGCGGGTGCTGCTTTGCTCTAGCCTGTAGCCACCGCGGGTGCTGCTTTGCTCCAGCCCGGAGCCATCGCGGGTGCAACCTTGTCCCAATCCAGGACCACCGCGGGTGCAACCTTGCTCCAGTCTGGAGCCACCGCGGGTGCTACTATGTCCCTGTCCGGGACCACTGAGGGAGCTGCTGGCCCCTGTGGTTCCCTCTTCTTTGCCAGACACCATCGTGGTCCCCTCTTTTCTGCCAGACGCCGTCGTGGTCTCCTCTCTTCTGCCAGATGCCGTTGTGGTTCCCCCTCCTCTGCCCGATGTCGTCATGGTTTCCCCGACTCCTCCATCCTGCCCACCATTGATTCTTCCTGCTGGGCAGCCGCCCCCTGGACCACCATTACTGTTCAGGTGACTGAAGGACTCCGGTCGACCGCCTGATGGACTGGGCTATTGGGTTGGGTGGCCCATATTCTCCGGCAGGCCACTCAACTCGTACCACCTCACCGTCTGCCAGACCTGAGACTTTGGTCGCCCACCTGAGCTTTCTAGCTCTTTGGTCCGGGGGGCCTAAATTATTGATTTTAACTGGTGTGGTTCCTGAGCAGGGTGTTTGTTTCATTCCCTCCTAACCTGTTCCCCTCACCACCCACCCTGGATGGGTTATTGTTGAATTAATTTATTGTTCACAATTGCAGAGATTCTGTTTTAGAGAGAGAGAGAAAAATATTAAATATTCCTGCATCGTCCACCAGATGGCACTGTAAAACTCTGGTTGGTTAATGAGGAATCTTGACTCGCAAATCTGGATTATATCAATCATAAATCTGTCATTTGGGGCATTCCTTTGCCAAAGAGCAGAAAAGGGAGAATGACTAAGTCCTTGAGAAGGGATTAACTTCCACTTTATGACCAATGGATAGTGTTACAGCTCTGGTCCTTGGGTGATAGAAGCAGTTCATGACCAGACTTTTGAGTTGAAACAATTTTTTTTCAGCAAAGAATGATTTTATGGATTGGAACCAAAAGGGTTAATTGTTGCCTTTGATTTATGGAATATAGCAGTTTTCTGAACCTCAAAGACCACTCAAAGTGCCTATCAACCCTACTAACCCTCTGTGAGGTCCCTCACAACAAAAAGATCTGACTCTCCTGGATGGTTGTAGCTCAGGTACAACTGTCTGAGATGGGAGGGGTTGGATCTCAGAGCTGAGCTCAGCATCATTGTATTATTCTGCCTTGCTGTGCTTTGATCTTTTGCTTGCCCTAGAGCCTGAGACTGCCTTCTGCATTGGAATTATTATATGCCGGCCTTGATCCAGCCAGCTGTACTCTAACCCCTGCCTGCCTCTGGATTCAGAAACCAGCCTTACAGATTGGATTTGGATGTTCTCAGACTGTGCACACTATCACCTCCCCAAGTAAGTCGACTTACCACCATTTGCCTCCACTGTTCTTGACTCTCACTCCCCAGCACTCAGGCCTGGCCAGTCTGTTTTCAGCCACCTCCTGGAGACTCCCCTGCAGCACCTCAGCATCTTCCCCCCGGCAACCTGCTCCCACAGCGTGGAGGTCCTTCACCTGCTCCCAGCCACGCTCTCCTGTGAAAGTGTAAGCACAAAAACTAACATTAAAACTTTATCATACTGTTCACCATTTATACTTACCTGTCCCTCTGCTCTCCCCTTATAGGGCTTCCAGATCCTTGAGAAGATCTTCTTCGCACATTACTTTGCACATTTATTGTAATAAAGATTATTGTTTCACTTCAATTATCATTTCCTCCTGTGTCTGCTTTTGGGTCATATGCCATAAACCTTAACAGTACATCACCAGCAAAACTGACCCAACAGACATAGGATAGAAGCAGTAAAAAAAAACAGCTCAGGGCTCTTAAGCAATGGTTTGATCAGGCTGACTACCACAACCAGGTAATTTTGAATCAAGTAAACAAGCTTACCAAGCGCATGACCCAGAATGGGACTTCTGAACAATCACACTCTTTTGTGGGCCCAAGCCATTATCCAGGGGCCAAATTATAATGCCTACACCTACAACCGTTTTACGAAAGAGTTCATCCGCATGTTTGACCATTCGGAACAGGTGGGGACTGCATCCTCCCGGCTCATGACTATTCGCCAGGGGGCCACATCAGCAGCCGAGCAATCTACTGATCTCCGGGTTCTCGCTGCCTCCATGGGCTGGGATGACATCACGTTACACTCAGCATTTACCTATAGCCTTAATTCCACCCTTCGTGACAAGCTTGCCTGCCTTTAGGATGAATCTGAGCCACTCGATGCGCTCATTTTTCTCGTCGTTAAACTGGAATACAGGCTATGGGAGCGCTCTAGGGAACGACAATCCGGCTCTCGGCCCCTAACTCCCTCCTCACCGCCCCACTCGCAGCTTCTCTCTCTCCCACCACCCAATTCACCCGAACTTATGGCCATAGGCCAGTCCAAACTCTCTCAAGCTGAACTGCAGCAACATCACGAGGCGGGGGTATATCTCTATTATGGGCAAGCGGCTCATTTGGCTGCACATTGTTCCGCGAAGGGAAAAGACACCGCCTGCTAGTCGCAGTAGGAGGACTAGCGGGCAATGCTTCCAAATCCCCGTGAATGCGTTTCACCTTACCCATATGACTGTTGCTCAATGCCACCGAGCATGTCAGCTCAGCTCTCATTGATTCTGGTACTGAGCAAAATTTTATTTCTGTGGGTGTGGCAAACCATTTAAAGATTCCATGCAAAGAGTTACCACAGCCACTAAGTTTAGTTGCTCTGTCTGGTCAATCCATGTGCCATATTACTAAACAAACCCCTCCCATAGCCATGATTTCCTCCGGTAACCATTGCAAATTCAATTCAATTCAATTCAATTTTATTTATATAGCGCCAAATCACAACACAGGTTATCTCAAGGCACTTTACAGAAAAGAGTGGGTTTAGGCCACACTCTCAAGTTTATAGAACCCAGCAGAGACCCCTAAGAGCAAGCACTGCGGTGACACAGGCGAGGAAAAACTTCCCTTTAACGGGCAGAAACCTCAAGCGGAACCATAGCTCATAGAGGACAGCCATCCGCCTCGACCGGCTGGGTTGAAAAAAGAGGTAAAAAGTAGGAGGCCTGGTAGTAGCTACATTCAAAACAAATGTAATAAATACTATATTCAAAGCCAAACATTCCAGTATCAAGCCTGGTTAGGCTGCACATGCGAGTGAAGGCCTGGCAGCGGCAACATTTTTAACTATAGGCCTTATCAAAGAGAAAAGATTTCAACTTACTCTTGAATAAAGAGAGAGTGTCTGTCCCCCGAACTGAACTGGGAAGATGGTTCCACAGGAGTAGTTTGGATTTTTGGGAGCGCAGAGCTCTGGTTGGATGATAATAAATAAAGCTGAATTGACATAAATAAAGCTGAATTGAACTGAACTGAATGATAGGGAACTATGAGTTCTTGCAGATAAGAAGGAGCCATACCATTAAGGGCTTTATAAGTTAGGAGCAATATCTTGAATTCAATTCTATATTTTATTGGGATCCAATGTAAAGAATGTAAAACTGGGGTAATGTGATCTCTTCTCCCTGTTCTCATTAGGATACGTGCAGCTGCATTCTGAATGAGCTGGAGAAACTTTATGGACTTATTAGGACAATCTGATAAAAGTGAATTACAATAGTCTAACCTAGAGGTGATAAAGGCGTGGACAAGTTTCTCTGCATCTTTATGAGACAGGATGGACCTAATTTTAGAAATATTACACAGATGAAAGAAGGCAGTCTTAATAGTTTGCTGTATATGAGAGTTAAAAGACATCTTGGTCAAAGACAACTAAAAGATTCCTAACAGAAAACATAGAAGCCAATATAATGCCATCTAGTGTTGTTATCTTACTAGAAAGAGTACTTCTAGCATGTTTGGGGCCAAAAGCAATGACTTCAGTTTTATCTGTATTCAGCAATGGAAAGTTTTTCATCCAGGTTTTAATATTCTTAAGACACTCCTGGAGTGAACCCAACTGACTGGGATCATCTGGATTGATGGATAAATATAATTGTCATCAGCATAACAATGAAAATTAATAGAATGCTTCCTCATAATGTCTCCCAAAGGCAGCATGCATAATGTAAACACTGTGGAGAGCGTGAAAAGATGAGGCTGAGTTTATTTCTCAAATCAGATTTATTCACTTGTCTCCAACATCCTCCAAACAGAAAAAGAGACACATCCTCCCACATCTGTCCTTTTTATACCGGGGACATCAAAGTACAGAGTCACATTGTCTTTAAATCCCAAGACACAATACATCATCCTCCAGGTCTTCTCCCCTACACCTAAAACCACTGGTGGTCAGGAAATCTCTCAAGGCCATCTCCACAGATCACATTTCGCACCCTCCTGTTATCCCCAGGAGACCCAGACCTATTGTTCATTCTGAGACGTGAAGCAAGAGTAATATACATATGCAGCCTAAGCAACTCACATATGTGTGCCACATGACCCCCCCCCCCCCCAAACGTCTAAGATGAAACAATACAACACAGTCTGCATATCATGATAAAATCACAAACATCAGTCCACGTGCTGTTTGGGCTTCAATCGTCTTCCGAACTTGCTGTAAGTGGGCTTTACCACTCCCGCGGCGCCATCCTGCTGTGGATCTGCTATCTGAGGATGAGAACTGTTAGTCAATCCCTGTGGGAGTTCTGGGGAATGCTCCCTAGGAGGTCTGCCGCGTCGAGGAGCCCTCGCCAACTGCACAGCTTCGTCAGCCATCACAAAAACGGGTTTGAGTCTGTCTATGCCAATCATTTCCCTTCTGCCCCCCAAATCTAGCAAAAAGTGCTTATCACCTGTTTCCAGCACTCTAAATGGGCCATCATAAGGCGGTCGCAAGGTTGGGCGATGAGCATCGTGTCTGACAAAAACAAACTCCACATTTTTTAAAGCCTTAGGTACAAAAACGCGCGGAAAACTGTGATGAACACGGCCAGGAAGCGTGCTCGCTCCCGTGTCACTCAGTAACCACTGAGCAGGGGGGCACTCTGGCACAGGATTATCTGGGAGAAACTCCCCGGGCAGCCGGAGTGGCTGCGCAAAAACCAATTCAGCTGGGGAGGCTTTTAAGTCCTCTTTAGGTGCAGAACGCAACCCCAATAAAACCCATGGTAGCCTGTTTACCCAATTTGCATCTGTAAGCGACGCTCTGAGGGCTGCTTTCAATGACCTATGGAAACGTTTGCATAAACCATTAACCTGGGGGTGGTACGCGGTAGTGCGGTGGATCGTTACCCCCAGGCTGCGGGCAATCGCTGACCAAAGCTCGGAAACAAATTGAGGACCTCTGTCGGACGTAATATCCGACGGAACTCCAAAACGCGCTACCCAAGCCGTTAAAAACGCACGCGCCACCTCCTCGGCTGTGGTTGATGCCAGTGGGACCACTTCAGGCCAACACGTGGTACGGTCCACCATTGTCAAAAGATGTGTGCACCCCTGTGATGGCGGAAGGGGGCCTATGAGGTCGACATGCACATGATCGAACCTCTTAGCCGGGATGTGAAACGGCTCCAAGGGGGCTTTAGTGTGTTTGTGTATTTTGGCTTGCTGGCAAGCCATGCAGGCTCTTGCCCACTCCTTAACATGCTTGCGCAGGCTCGGCCATACAAATTTCTCTCCTACCATTTTTACCAACGCCCGCATCCCCAGGTGTGCCAGAGAATGAATCGAGTCAAAAACGCGGCGGCGCCACGCGGCCGGCACCACGGGACGTTGTCGTCCCGTGGAGACATCGCAGATTAAGGGGGGCATACCACCTTGCAGCACCCTGCTCTCCAGCCTTAACCCTGTTGGTCCAGACTGGAGCGCGCACACGTCTGCGTCGCTAACCTGATCTGCGGCCATGGCTGCATAATCTATCCCCATGCGGACTGGGGCCGTGCGCACCTCCGCGCCGCTAGCCTGCTCCGCGGCCATGGCTGCACAATCTACCCCTACGCGGACTAGAGTAGTTACGGCGCGCGAGAGACAATCTGCCACTACATTTAGTTTACCCGCTACGTGTTGAATATCGGTAGTAAACTCGGAGATTGCAGCCAGCTGCCTCTGCTGCCGGCCTGACCACGGCTCTGAAACCTTGGCCATCGCGAAAGTCAGTGGCTTGTGGTCGACTAACGCGGTGAAACGGCGTCCTTCCAGCCAGAACTGGAAGTGGCAAATGGCCAAGTGGAGCGCTAACAACTCCCTGTCGAACACACTGTATTTTCGCTCGGTATCGCGCAAAGTCCTGCTGAAAAAAGCGAGCGGCTGCCAAGCCCCTGCGACCCGCTGCTCCACAACCGCCCCTATGGCCACATCTGACGCGTCAGTAGTAAGCGCTATGCGGGCCGTTGGGTCTGGGTGTGCTAACAACGCAGCGTTTGCCAAGGCGGTTTTAACCTCCGAGAATGCGCGCTCCCGCTCCGGAGACCATTCGATTTTATTTGCGGGTTTTTGTTTTTTAAGCGTGGCATACAGTGGTTGCATAAGCTGCGCGGGGGAGGAAACGGTTATAAAAATTCACCATTCCCAAAAACTCCTGTAATGCTTTGACCGTTTGTGGCTGGGGAAAATTTGTTACTGCGCGCACTTTGTCCGGCAGCGGAACTGCTCCTTCTGGAGAGACGCGGTGCCCCAAAAAATCAATCTGCGTCACCCCAAACTGACACTTTGCTGGGTTGATTATTAACCCGTTCTCTCCCAACCTCCGAAAAACTGCCGTGAGGTGTTTTTCATGTTCCTCTTCGGACGCGCTGGCTACCAAAATGTCGTCCAGGTAGACGAACACAAAGGGGAGATCGCGCAACACCGCGTCCATCATGCGTTGGAATGTCTGCGCAGCGCCTTTAAGCCCAAACGGCATGCGCTAAAACTCGAAAAGGCCAAACGGAGTTATTACCACTGTTTTGGGTATGTCCTCAGCGCGTACTGGGACTTGATGGTACCCGCGGACCAAGTCTATTTTAGAAAAAATGCGCGCCCCCGCCAGATGAACGGAAAAATCTTGGATATGCGGGATTGGGTAGCGGTCGTGCGCTGTAGCGTTGTTCAACCTGCGGAAATCACCGCAAGGTTGCCACGAGCCGTCAGCTTTAGGGACCATGTGAAGTGGGGAAGCCCATGGGCTGTTCGAACGCCGGATGATGCCCAACTTTTCAAGGTTGGCGAACTCCTCATGCACTATGGTCAGTTTAGCTGCATCCAAGCGCCGAGCTTTTGCAAAAACGGGGGGACCGGCGGTAGTAATAAAATGTTCCACTCCGTGTTTAGCGACGGCTGCTGAAAATGTGGGAACCGTGAGTGCTGGAAACTGAGTGAGGAGTGTGTGGAACTTACCGCTTGCCGTAGCGACGTTGGCTTGTGCTGTGGGCGGGGTCACTCGGGCTGCACAGGGAATAGAGTAAAAAAAGAGTGCATTAACCAAGCATCTATTGGGAAGATCAACCAACAACCCATGTGAGCACAGAAAATCAGCCCCTAACATGTTGAAGCTCACCGCAGCTATAATAAAAGTCCACTCAAATGTACGGCCTTGCAGGGACAGAAGCAGAGTCTTCTCACCGAAGGTCTTAATGCTCGAGCCGTTCGCTGCCAATGCTCCGTGACTCCCGGGGCCTGCCAGCCGGTCAGCATAGGTTGGCATGATGAAACTCACTTGGGAGCCTGTGTCCACGAGGAATTGCCTCTCTGAATGCGCATCCGTCAAGTAGAGCAGCTTGTTCTGTTCACCGAGGGCCGCGGCTGCTACCGACCCTCGGTTCTGGCATTTCCCGAGCTCTTGAACTGACACGGTGGTATACACTTGCCTGCCCTCTCTGCAAAGCGACGATGGTAGAAACAGAGGTCATCTCCTCCGCGATGTTTGGCCTTCACCGCCGCCATTGCCAGTGGGTCTGCTGCCGCCGCCTCTGGCCCCCTGCCATCTCCGGCCCTCGAGTCGAGTCCTGTCGCTGCTGCGGTGGCCGCGCGCTGTCTGCTGGTGTTGAGAATCCACTGTGCCTCCTGGGCCAGCGCGCGGAAGTCTCGCTGGGCCAACAACGGTGAACCGGCCAGGGTCGCTCTCGTGGCCGATGGTAGGGTTCTCAGGAAAATGTGGGTGAAGAGAAGGTCGTCGCCATCTGAGCCCCTCAGCATGTCTTCCATCAGGTCGACGGGTGTGCTGTCTCCCAAGTCGTTCAGGGCCAGGAGTCTCTCCGCTCTTTCCTGGACTGAGGGAGTGAAACGTTGGATGAGCGCAGCCTTCAACCCGCCATATTTGTCTTCAGCCGGTGGGCGCTGCACCAGGCTCTGCACATGTCGAGCCGTGCGGTTGTCGAGCTTGGCGATAACGTGGTAGAATTTTGTGTCATCTGCCGTTATTCCCCGGAGAGCGAACTGAGCTTCGGCCAAGAGGAACCAGGAGTCCGGGTTGTCCTGCCAGAAATCTGGTAGTTTGACTGAGACTGCGTTCGTCTGGCTGGTTCCTGGCGAGTCCAGCTCGGGGGAATTTCTTTCGCCCATGATACGTCTTAAGGTCACCAGTGTGGAGAGCGTGAAAAGATGAGGCTGAGTTTATTTCTCAAATCAGATTTATTCACTTGTCTCCAACATCCTCCAAACAGAAAAAGAGACACATCCTCCCACATCTGTCCTTTTTATACCGGGGACATCAAAGTACAGAGTCACATTGTCTTTAAATCCCAAGACACAATACATCATCCTCCAGGTCTTCTCCCCTACACCTAAAACCACTGGTGGTCAGGAAATCTCTCAAGACCATCTCCACAGATCACATTTCGCATCCTCCTGTTATCCCCAGGAGACCCAGACCTATTGTTCATTCTGAGACGTGAAGCAAGAGTAATATACATATGCAGCCTAAGCAACTCACAAATGTGTGCCACAACACTACTGGTCAAAGTACCGATCCCTGCAGAACTCCATAGCTAACCATGGTGTGGGTAGATGACTTGTTATGGACATGAACAAACTGGGAACGGTCTGATAGATAAGACTGAAACCATCTTAGCATTGTTCCTTTCAAACCAATTCACTGTTCAAGTCTCTCTAGCAGAATATGGTGGTCAATGGTGTCAAAGGCAGCACTAAGGTCCAGTAAGCCAAGGATGGAGACAAGTCCTTTGTCAAATGCCATAAGGAGGTCATCAGTAACTTTCAATAAGGCTGTCTCTGTGCTGTGGTGTTTCCTAAAACCTGACTGAAATTTCTCAAATATAGAATTATTTTTTAAAAAGTGCAGCACAGCAACTCACCCTTGGCCGGGGGATCCTGGGTTCGATCCCAGCCCCCGACCATCAGTGATCTGTGTGGAGTTTGCATGTTCTCCCCGTGTCTGCATGGGTTTACTCCGGGATTTCTCCGGTTTCCTCCCACATGCCAAAATCATGCAAGTTAGGTTAATTGGCATCAAATCTGGGGATTCTAAATTGTCCTTAGATATGACTGTGAGAGTGAATGGTTGTCTGTCTCTCTGTGTTGGCCCTGCGATGGACTGGCAATCTGTCCAGGGTGTACCCTGCCTCTCGCCCAAAAGATGCTGGGATAGGGTCCAGCCCCCCCGCAACCCAAAAAGGATTAAGCTGAAGAAGATGAATGAATGAATGAATGAATGCACAGTTGATTGGTGACTACTTTTTTGAGGATCTTGGAAAGGTAGGGGAGGTTAGATATTGGTCTATAATTGGCCAAAATCCCAGAATCAAGTTAAGGTTTTCTAAGTAGTGTCATGGGTGGCCCTCACGGGCCATTAATGAGACGCTTCAGGCAGCCGATGAGTTTGCGTATTTATTAACAAAAAACAAAGATGACAAATTAAACAGCCACGTGGGGCAAAAACACAAACAAGAACTATGGTTAAGACTAAGGACACAAGATAACAGACTCTAAACAACACACTTACTGGGATTGAGAATCAAGAGGGTGACTGGAGCCGGGGTTAGGGACTCCAGCCGAACGTTGTGGGGAACCAACGTTGTGCAAGGTCGCAGCCAGGAGTAACCTCAGCTGCTCCCTTAAATAAGGCACAGACATTAATCCGGCAATGAGAAACTAATCAGAGGAATGTGGATCAGCTGTCACGGCGCAGCTCGGCTCTGATAGCCGAAAGTCCCGCCATGACGCTGTCACAATAAAAGCCCTGGATGTCATAGGGAACACAACACAGAAGAACGGGGAAAATACTGGATGATCCGAGTATGGACAATATCAGCGCTCAGACCATGACAGTACTCCCCCCTAAAAAGGCGCATTCCAGGCGCAACATAACATCCAGGCCTCCCCCCCACCCAGACGGCTACCAAGGCCGACCCAGGGAGGGTGGAGGGGGAACAGGCCAGGAGGGTGAGAACCACAAAAAGGAGATGAGAAACACTAACCAGAAAAAAAAAAACACAAAAGAGGAAAACAAAGAACCAGAAATGACAAGGTTCATAGAAAAATAAAGACATGGTACAACAATCCGAGCATGGTAGAATACACAAGAAAACTAAAATCCAGGTACATACAACACACTGCACCCAAAAAATACCAAGAAGAAAAAAAACTCAGACCACTACAAACAGTGCAGCACACTAAGAATACAGTCAATCAAGTAACAGGCAAGGGAAAAAAAAAACCAAAACAAAAAACCAAAGGAGCATCTCTCAAACCACAGAGGAGCAAGAAAGCTGAAATACAGGCACATAATACAGCGTACCCCATAATACCAAGAAAAAAATAACACACTATAGAGCGGCGATATACAACAGTTCAATAAAGTCCACAGACAAAACAAAAGAGCATCTGTAACACTACAGGGGAGGAAAGAAAAAAAAACACTACAGGGATGTCAGCAGGCAGAGCACAATGAAACAACAAAAGAATCAGTTTGGGCGGTCTACCCCAGTCCCAGGCCCGGAAAAACAGTACCTCTGGCGGCCGGACCAGGTCACCAAACAAAGAATGCAGTCCATTGGGTGGCCGTCCCAGAACGCTGAACCTGCGAAGCAGTTTCCCGGGCGGCCAACCCGCGTCATTAGTCCACCAGGACCGAAGGGGAGAACTCGGAGGCGGCCTCCCTACCGAGAGGGATAGCGAGGGGAAGCCGAGCCGAATACGGGGAATCCCAGCGGTACCCGGTGGAGGAAAAAAGAGATTGGGGAAAAGATGAGTGGCCAGTCCTGTGTCAAACGGCGGAGGATCTGCAGCTCCTTCTCCGAACTTCACTCAAACCGGCGCTGCGCCCTTGCTGGACCCCGACTGGGACAGTGTTGCACCCACGACAGACCCCGACTGGGCCAGAACAGCGACCACGACGGACCCCACTTGGGTCAGAGCTGCACCCACGACGGACCCCAATTGGGTCAGAGCTGCACCCATGATGGACCCTGACTGGGCCGGCGCAGCACCAGGAATGACCTCCAAACACAAACCCAGAACTTCCAGGACAGCGACCGGAACCAACTCGTCACTGGTGACCCTGGGAGAAGGCTCAGAAGAACAAAGGACACCGGAATCAGGATCACCGGCAGTGGCAGAACCTGGTGAGACAAGCTCGGATGCAGCGGTCAGCTGCAACTGGCTCGTCTCCCTGAGAGACATGCAATAATGCTCTAGAATAGAAAAGAGAAAAACAAAATAGAGCACTTGCCTGATCTTGGGTTCTACTGCCGTCCAGGACTTTGACGATCTAGGTTCCATGAGCTGGAGGTCCACTCCTGGTTCCCACTCGACTGCAGCAGGCTCCACAGCCAGCATGATGGCTCTCACAGTCTGAGGATTCCCTGGCGCAGAAGTCCATGCTGAAGGCCCGCACGACGTGGTGGCAGGGGATCCGTGGCCTGCTGGGTCAAACCGTTCCTCCATGGAGACCCAGGGGTGCTTAATCATTGGCGCAGGCTCCAGTCGGCAGTCTGCCCTCCTCCTCTGCCTGTGACGTGGCTGCGGGGCTGGTACCAGGCTCTCCAGGGCCGCAGGCTCCTTCCTCGTCCGGCGGTGTATTCCTGGCCCCGGGGGACGCTCAGGGGAAGGAGACACAGAGGATGCAGGCTCACAATTAATAACTGCAGCAGGTGGAGGAAGCTCAGGAGACTGTGAGCCCCGAACTCCACCCCCAGGAGTCAGACAAGGCAATTCACACTGTGACGGAAAAGAATGAAATAGCACTTGCCTGCTCAGCTGAGGGCAGATGGAAACTGTTGCAGTGGGCTTGGTTCTCTCTTTTTCCCTCTGGATGGTGACAGAGGGCCCTCCGGGAAGACAAAGAGGAGCCGCTCCCACCGGATTAGGATTGGGCACAGCTGGAGACGGACTCGTGGAGCTCACAGCAGCTGGGGAGAGTGTCGAGGAGGAGGGAGGACCAACCATGACAGTCTGGGGACGAGGAGCTGTGGGAACAGCGGAAACAGATGACCCGGAGGAGGAGGCTGCTGTCTTTCCCTTTTGTCGTGACGCAGGGGCAACAGCTGGCTGGGAGGCAGAGTTCTTTCGGCAACCCGGAACTGGATCTGGACAGGGATCTCGCTGAGGCTTATTATGAGCAGTGTGACGACGTTTACCGGCAGAGGGCAAGGCGAAAGTTAAGTCTGGGAAATGCTGCTCCTGCGCGGAGACAGAGGTTAGCAGATCAGCGTACTCGGGATAGTCATAGAGTTCAGGACTGACCTCCACCAGTCTGACTGCCGCCGTCACATGTTTCATGATTTCAGTTGGATGGGAGGAAGAGCGAGCCTCAGCCACACGGCCCTGGATGAGCTCAGCTATCCACTGTGTCTCTTCCGGGGGAATCCCGGCTGACGTCCTCCTCCGCTGTAGATGGGAATGGCCCTTGGGTGACATGAACTCCTGGACTGGATGGGCGACAGGAACTGGATTCCGAGGCGAGGAACGGGGATGCCTCACCTTCAGCTTCCTGCTGGAGTTCCCCTCCGGTCCATGGGTCTTCTCCCGGAGAGCCGTGATTTCCACCATCCTCTTCCTGACTTCGGCGTGGTTGGCAAGGTGAGGATTGCGGTTAATAGCCGCCTCAGCGAGGTCCACGTACCAGCGTGCGTCGAAGGGAGTGAAGGCCTTATGAACGCCGTCGAGGAGGTAGTCTACCTCTCTGAGAGCTACGATCAGCTCGTAGCCCAAGTCCAAGGAGTAGCCTGCTCCTGGTGATGCCATCTCCAACAGCTGGTACACGGAAAAACAGAGAAAAACACAAGCCCAAAAAAACAAACTCACGGTGACCGGCGTCTCGTTTTGGCTGCGACCTACTGTCATGGGTGGCCCTCGTGGGCCATTAATGAGACGCTATAGGCAGCCGATGAGTTTGCGTATTTATTAACAAAAGACAAAGATGACAAAGTAAACAGCCACGTGGGGTAAAAACACAAACAAGAACTATGGTTAAGACTAAGGACACAAGATAACAGACTCTGAACAACACACTTACTGAGACTGAGAATCAAGAGGGTGACTGGAGCCGGGGTTAGGGACTCCAGCCAAACGTTGTGGGGAACCAACATTGTGCGAGGTCGCAGTCAGGAGTAACCTCAGCTGCTCCCTTAAACAAGGCACAGACATTAATCCGACAATGAGAAACTAATCAGAGGAATGTGGATCAGCTGTCACGACGCAGCTCGGCTCTGACAGCCGAAAGTCCCGCCGTGACGCTGTCACAATAAAAGCCCTGGATGTCATAGGGAGCACAACACAGAAGAACGGGGAAAATACTGGATGAGCCGAGTGTGGACAATATCATCGCTCAGACCATGACGAGTAGAGGTTTAATTACTGCCACTTTAAAAGACTGCGGTGCATGTCCTATCAATAGAGACATATTAATTATGTTCAAAAGCAGTGGACTAATCATAGCGATTCCTTCAGGAGTCTAGCAGGGATTGGGTCTAAGAGACAAGTAGTTGGTTTAGAGGCTGACACTGTTAGGGCTAGGTCAGAATAACTAATACGAGAAAATTCAGAAAAGTGGAGTTATGAGCCTGTGGACACAGTAGTGTTAGGCAAAGGCTTGGTATTTTTAAGGGGGCTATTTTTTTGGAATATTATTCCTAAGACTGATAATTTTATCATTACAAAAAATTCAAAAAGTCGTCAGCACTAAGAACTGGAGGAATGTAGGGATGTATGGCATTTTGGCTCTTGGTTAGCTGAGCCACAGTGTTAAAAAGAAATCTATGGTTGTTTTTATTTTCTTCTATCAAGGATGAATAGTACGGTCGCCTAGCACTACGGAGAGATTTCTTATTGTTGATAAAGCTGACATTCCAGGCTGAGCATGATTCTTCTGTCTTATTTGCACGCCAAAGCCTTTCACAGAATCTAACTTTCTGTTTTAACTCACGAGTGTGGGAGTTGTACTATGGAGGTAATATCCTATTTTTAATAGTTTTCTTTTTAAGAGGGGCTATGGCGTCAAGTGTTGTCTGCAGTGAGGCTGCAGTACTACCAACTAAAAGGTCTAATTCTAATGGATTCAAGCAGTCAGTGTTGTCCTCTCCTATATTGAGACATGGTAATAGAGTAAATGCTGAAGGGATTAATTCTTTAAAGCAAGCCACACCACTATCAGGTAAGTATCTGGTAACTATATTTCTGCTTGATGCTGTAAAATCAGGTAACACAAATTTGAAAGTTATCAAATAATGGTCAGTCAGTGTAGGATTTTGAGGGATGACAAGCAGCTCATCAGTTTCTACGCCATAGGCCAAGACCAGGTCAAGGGGGTGAACATGTAGATGAATATTAAAATCACCAGCTATGATAATCTTGTCTGAACTGAGAACTAAGGTTGTTAAGAACTCAGAGAATTCAGACATAAATTCAGCAAAAGAAGGAGGGCGATATACTGTGATAAATAAAATAGGCTGTTCTGTCCTCCAGGATGGGTGTGCTAAGCTAAAAATTAAGCATTCAAAAGAGTTATAATGTGAGTTTAGCTTAGGCTGAGGGTTCATTTGTAATGTGGATTCATATATTACCCCAACATCACCACCTCGGCCAGTGTTTCCTAGGAATATGAGTATTACCATAGCTGGGGGGGTGGCCTCATTGATACTAACAAAATCATTGGGGCCGTAGCCATGTTTCTGTAAGACAGAGTATATTTATATCGTAATCCTTGATCATATCATTAATTGAGGTTGCTTTATTGGACAGAGATCTTATATTCAGCAGTCCACTTTTATTTTATTTTTCTGTGGTAGATTAATGGTTTTAATCTTTTTCAAGTTATGTTGTATTTGTCTTGGGTTATAATGTTTTGGGTATCGGGGTACAGACACAATCTCTATGGGGTTGTGAAATGAAGACTGATCTAAACAGAGGGAATTATTTGGATTGACAGGGGTAATATGATTAATATGATTCTCTTTTCTAAAGCCCATCCAGGGACAAGAGTTGCAAATTAGCTAATAGCTATACACTCTATGTGCAACACATCAGATTGATTGTCATTGATTAATTGTCTATGTTTATTGCACTGTCCCTGTCAAATAAACTAATCTATCTATCTATCTATGAGACGTGGAAGCAAAAGGAAGCTGGTTGGCAGACCCAGGCACTTTGGGGTGAGGTGACTCACCAGCTTTCAGTCACTGTACAAAAAAATGCTGAATCGAATTAAACAGATTGTTAAAAGAATGTTAAAAGTAGGACATGTTGAGCACAACCAGGAATTAAGGGTAAGAGTTCTACTGAAATAATTGCAACCTCTTTTAAAGGGAGCAAGGGGTCCAGAGACATGTCTGCCACAGTTCTTAAGAGTGGACAGAAGGCTCCTGAAGTCTCTCTTTAAGATATCAGATGCTTCATTTGGGATGTTGTTGCATCTGGCATGCATAATAACAGTTTTAGCGTGGGGGTATTCATTTAGTAGGTCAGGGGTAAGAGCCTCAATGTCTGACACTTTAGCCCCAGGAAAAATTTTTGTAACACAGTACCTGCTTCTGACGTTCCTCATAATGGAATCACCAATTACCAGCGTCATCTGGAGGGAATTTGTCGGTGGCTTCTGTAATGGTAAATAGTTTTGCCGTTGTTGTTGTTGTTGCTGCTGAGGCCGCGGGATGCCGGTGTGGGGGTGACGTGGGGGGTTGCACTCTCTTCTTTTTGGAGCTGGTGTAAAGTTCGGCACACCTAGGGTAGTTTTAATCCAGGGCTTGTGGGTTTGGGCCTCTGCTGAAGGAGAAGGGGCAGATATGGGGGGGGGGGGGGAGATCAGCGTCCAGGTGGGGGAAATCTTCCAAGGAAAAGATGTTGAATCTGTTTTCCAATGCGAGGGGAAGGGAGGAGATGCAGCCATGCCTGGTCAATCCCCGACATTTGCTGTTGGACCCGACAATCGTCCAGGGCTGAGAAGAACCACTCGGGGCTTTAGGTTTAGCTCCGAGCTGAAGCCAGTGTTTAGTGCTGCAGTCCTGGACAGCTGAGGTGACTGGAGTAGGGGTGGAGGTGGATGGCGATATGCTAATTTCACTCAGGTAGGTAGCCGTCTCTGCTAGCCACGAGTCTGTCGCTGGTGCTGACGGCTGACCAAAATTGTGTCTAGATGATTTTCAGCCTTCTGAATCTTATAGAGGTTAGAGAGTCTCAGTTCCAACTCAGAAACCTTCTTAGAGAGGGAAACACAGCTGTCACAGGTCGGAGAGGGAGCCATGGCTTTCCAGGCCAGGGGTGGCTAACCAGAACAAACAGGTTAGCCTAGCCCGGTTTGTTGACCAAGAAAGATCAAGTGGCAAGAATCCTAGGTCCAGTAAAATTATGAGTGGGTAAAAATCATCAAGGACGATAATGCAATAATTCCAATTGTTTGACAGCGTCTAGCAGCGTCTGACAGCTCCTGACTTCAGGCACTAAGTCAGAGGATCAGAGGTACAAGCGTTGCTCTCCAGACCACCATAGAAGCTTTTAGCACACCATTAAGGTCGGAAGCTCTAGTGTTTTTTGTCCTGTTCTAGTGTTTTTTTTTTTGTCCTTCCAGCCTCCACTTCCTCCATAGTGCTAGGGTACTCCTGGTTAAGGCTCCATAACCCAACCATTGACTGGTCCAAGGGGACTATTGGTTCTTGAAGCCCATTCTGCATATCCGTTTGCCTCCAGTCTGCCACCTGTTCACCACACATTCCCATTCTGCCTCCCACTCCAGAGCCCCCCGATTTGGCCAATGTACCCTCAATCTACCATGATCTGGTGCCCGCTTTCAGTAAAACCAAAGCTCTGTCCTTTCCTCCTCTCCAACCATATGACTCTGCTATAGAGCTCCAACAGGGGGCGCAATTACCTTCCAGCCTCCTGTATAGCCTCTCAGCCCTGAGAGGCCATTGATAAATATATTAAAGAGCCCCTTAGTGCCGGTATCATTCGCCCCTCATCATCTGCGGTGGGAGCAGAGTTGTTCTTTGTGGGTAAAAAGGATGGCACCCTTCGCCCATGCATTGATCACTGAGAACTCAACAACATTACTGTAAAGGACGAATATGTATTACCCTTCATTAACACGGCTTTAGACCAACTCCAGTGGTCCACCATTTACACAAAACTGGACCTCCGGAACGCATACCATCTTGTCCAGTTCCGAGAGGGGGACAAATGGAAGAGAGGATTCCGTACCCTCACCGGCAATTTCAAATACCTTATCATGCCCTTTGGCCTCACTATCCCCCCTGCGGTCTTTCAACGTTTCATGAACGATGTGCTACATGATTACCTTGGTACCTTTGTTTTTGTCAACCTGGTGGACATTTTGATATTGTCTCATTCCCTAGCAGAGCACAAGGTCCATATCCGCGGGGTGCTTCAACAGCTTTTGGAGAGCCAACTGTATGTCAAGGCAGAGAAATGTGAGTGCTGCACCACATCCACTACATTCATAGGGTTCATCATTACTGATGGCCAGATTAAACCAGACCCTAAGAAGGTTCAAGCAGTTACTGATTGGCCCATACCCACCTCTAAGAAGCAGTTATAACAGTTCCTTGGATTTGCCAACTTCTATCACAGATTTATTTGTAATTACAGCTCTGTCGTTTCTCCACTGACCCACCTGACCTCCACCAAGTCCCAGTTTGTCTGGTCAGACAAGGCCAATACCGCATTTGCCTTGTTAAAGAACAAGTTCACTGACACTCCTATTCTAACCCAGCCAGACCCTGAGTGACAGTTTATTGTGGAGGTGGATGCCTCAGACAGTGGGGTGGGGGAAGTTCTCTCCCAGCGCTTGGTCACCGATAATAAAGTCCACCCTTGTGTGTTTTTCTCGGGGCACTTCACCTGCTGAGAGAAATTACATCAGTGACCGAGTACTGTTGGCTGTTAAGCTAGCCTTAGAGGAATGGCGGCATCAGTTTGAGGGATCCACCCAATCTTTCCTGATATGGACCAATCATGAAAACCTGGAATACATCAAGACCGCCAAGAGGCTGAATTCTTGCCAGACCAGGTGGGCTCTGTTTTTCGGTTGGTTCAATTTCACCCTTACATATAGACCTGGTTCCAAAAATGTTAAGCCTGATCCTCTCTCTGGACAGTTCTTCCCCGATTCTATGATTTCAAGAGCTGACGTTATCATCCCGGCCTCCACCGTCATGGGAATCCTCATGTGGGAGATTAAGCAGAAGGTGAGAGATGCTCAGGCCACTGATCCAGACCCTGGGGGGGGGCAGACACTGGGTCAGATGTTTGTCCTGGTTGCAGTCAAAGAGGAGGTCATCCATTGGCTGGACACAGCTAAATTTTCCTGTCACCCTGGGGTGTTCCGGACCCTCGCCACCCTGCGCCCCATCTTCTGGTGGCTGACCATGGAGCGCGATGTACGGGAGTATGTCAAGGTGTGCCCACAGTGCTCTGCAGGCAAATCCCTGACCCCCCTTCCCCCACCAGGTTGCTCCATCCCCTCCCCATCCCCAGCCGCCCCTGGTCAAGCATTGCACTGGACTTTGTCACTGGGTTGCCGCCCTCTAATGGCCACATTGTCATTCTGACGATCGTGAACAGGTTCTCCAAGGCTGCACATTTTGTTCCATCCATCCTTCCATCTTCTACCACCTTTCCGGTGGTCCGGGTTGCAGAGGCAGCAGTTCAGGCAGAGAAGCCTAGACATTCCTCTCCCCAGCCACCTGCTCCAGCTCTTCAGAGAGAATACCAAGGCATTCCCAGACCAGCTGGGAGACATAGTCTCTCCAGTGAATCCTGGGTGTGCCCCAGGGTCTCCTCCCAGTGGGACATGCCCAGAACACCTCAAGTGGGAGGTGTCCATGAGGCATCCTGATCAGATGCCCAAACCACCTCAACTGGCTCCTTTCAATGTGGTCTCTGGTCTCTGGTATTCTGAGCCTCTCCCGGATGACTGAGCTCCTCAACCTATCTCTAAGGGTGAGTCCAGCAATCCTATGGAGAAAACTCATTTCAGTGTCTTGTATCTGCCATCTCATTCTTTCAGTCATTACCCAAAGCTCATGATCATAGGTGAGGGTAGAAATGTAGATTGACCGGTAAATGGACAGCTTTGCATTAGAGCTCAGCTCCCTCTTCACCACGACAAACCGGTACAACGTCTGCATCACTGCAGATGATGCTCCGATCCGTCTGTCAGTCTCTCTCTCCATTCTCCCCTCACTCATGAATAAGACCCCAAGATACTTAAATTCCTCCACTTGGGGCAGGAGCTTGTCCCCAACCCAGAGAGGACAAGCCACCTTTTTCCGGTTGAGGACCATGGACTCAGACTTGGAGATTCTGATTCTCATCCCAGCCACTTCACACTCAGCAGCAAACCATCCCAATAATACCTGTAGGTCATTGCTGGATGAAGCCAACAGAACAATATCATCTGCAAACAGCAGAGATGAGATCCTATGGTCACCAAGCATGACACCTTCCATTCTTTGGCTGCGCCTAGAAATCCTGCCCATAAAAATTATGAACAGGATTGGTGACAAGGCAGCCCTGACGGAGTCCAACTCTCACTGGGAATGAGTCCGACCAAGTGTTGGCAATACGAACCAAACTCTCACAATGGTCGTATAGAGACCGGATAGCTCGTAACAACAAGCCCGATATCCTATACTCCCGAAGCACCCGCCCCCCCCCCCACACAAAAAAATAAGAGGGATGTGGTTGAATGCCTTCCAAGTCTACAAAACACATGTAAACTGGTTGGGCAAACTCCCACAAACCCTCGAGGATTCTCAAGAGGGTAAAGAGCTGGTCCGTTGTGCCATGGCCAGGCCGAAAACCACATTGCTCCTCCTGAATCCAAGGTTCTACCAGGTGGCGGTCGATGGTAGAGACCTTGGTGGTCTGATCCCAAGCTTCCTTCCTTCCACATTTTGTTCCCCTATGCAAATTACCATCTGCCTTGGAGACCACCAACCTGCTTGTCAACCACATCATCAGACTGCACGGCATACCTCGTGACATCGTCCCTGACCATGGACCCCAGTTTGTATCGCAGGTATGGTGGGCATTCTGCAAGTCCATCGGTGCCATGGTCAGTCTGTCCTCCGGCAACCACCCACAGTCCAATGGGCAGTGCGAGTAAATCAACCAGGAGCTGGAGGCCTTCCTACGGTGCATCACAATGGCTGACCCTGCGTAGTGGAACACTCACCTCCCCTAGGTGGAGTATGCCCACAATACCACCACCTCCGCCACCACAGGGTTTTCCCCCTTTGAAGCATCACTGGGCTACAGCCCCCTCTCCTGTCCATCACGGAGGAGGAGATCACCCTGCCTAGTGTCGCTGATTATATCACTAGATGCCGTCGATTCTGGAGGGACACCAAGGCGGTGCTGCTCCGCTCTAGGGAGGACAGCGTAAAGTGGGCCAAGTTTAGGAGGACCTGCTCCCGCCTACAAGGTTGGAGACAAGGTATGGCTGTCGACAAAATACTTCCCCCTCAAAATGGATTGTAAGAAGTTGGCCCCTCATTTTTTTGGTCCGCTTAATGTTACTGCCATTGTTAACCCTGTTTTTGATTTTCTGCTTGCCCTAGACCCTGAAACTGCCTTCTGCATTGAAATTATTTGCCTGCCTTGGTCTAGCCTGCCATGCTTTGATCCCTGCCTGCCTCTGGATTCAAGAAATAGCCTTACGGATTGGATTTGGATGTTCTCGGACTGTGCGAATGTGGCAGGAGAGATTTTTTCCCCTCACTTGCTAACCTGTGATTGGCCACACCTGTTGCACTGCAGCGCACTGATTGCAGTGTGGCCTCAGTGCCTATAATTAGAGGGTTAGTCGGTTCGGCTCTAGAAAAGGAATATTTGCTGTGGTCGCTGGCATGCTATGTCTCATCTCATTCATGTAAATTATCCACTGATCATGCTTTAATACACAAAGCGGCTTTTCTGTGTTTGACACCCATGCTCGAGCTTGCAGTGCGGTGGTGGTTTTGCTGGCCACTGTATCCCTTGTAGGTCGATTAGTTGGTGTGTTGTGAGTGTACAGTTAGGCCCAAAAATATTTGGACAGTGACACAAGTTTTGTTATTTTAGCTGTTTACGAAAACATATTCAGGATACAATTATATAATCAATATGGGCTTAAAGTGCAGACTCTCCGCTGTAATTTGAAAGTATTCACATCCAAATTGGAGCAAGGGTTTAGGAATTACAGCTCTTTAATACGTAGCCGCCTCTTTTTCAAGGGACCAAAAGTAATTGGACAATTGACTCAGAAGGCTGCAAAAAAAATAACAAGGCTGCATGGGCTCTTCCCTCATTAACCTGTCATCAATTAAGCAGTTAAAAGGTCTGGAGTTGATTCCAGGTGTGGAGTTTGCATTTGGAAGCTGTTGCTGTGAACACGCAACATGAAGTCAAAGGAGCTCTCAACAGAGGTGAAACAGACCATCCTGAGGCTGAAAAAAAAAAAGAAGAAATCCATCAGAGAGATAGCAGAAATGTTAGGAGTGGCCAAATCAACAGTTTGGTACATTCTGAGAACAAAAGAGTGCACTGGTGAGCTTGGGAACTCAAAAAGGCCTGGACGTCCACGGAAGACAACAGTGGTGGATGATCGCAGAATCCTTTCCATGGTGAAGAACAACCCCTTCACAACATCCACTCAAATGAAGAACACTCTCCAGGAAGTAGGTGTATCAGTATCCAAGTCTACCATAAAGAGAAGACTTCATGAGAGTAAATACAAAGGATTCACCACAAAGTGCAAACCATTAATCGGCCTCAAAAATAGAAAGGCCAGAATTGACTTTGCCAAAAAAACACCTGAAGAAGCCAGCCCAGTTCTGGAACAGCATTCTTTGGACAGATGAGACTAAGATCAACCTGTACCAGAATGATGGGAAGAAGAAAGTTTGGAGAAGAACTGGAACAGCTCATGATCCAAAGCACACCACATCTTCTGTAAAACATGGTGGAGGCAGTGTGATGGCATGGGCATGCATGGCTTCCAGTGGCACTGGGTCACTTGTGTTTATTGATGATGTGACAAAAGACAGAAGCAGCCAGATGAATTCTGAAGTGTATAGGGATATACTTTCTGCTCAGATTCAGCCAAATGCAGCAAAGTTGATTGGACGGCGCTTCAGAGTACAGATGGACAATGATCCAAAACATACTGCAAAAGCAACCCAGGAGTTTTTTTAAAGCAAAGAAGTGGAATATTCTGCAATGGCCGAGTCAATCACCAGATCTCAACCCAATCGAGCATGCATTTCACTTGCTCAAGACAAAACTTAAGGCAGAAAGACCCACAAACAAGCAACAACTGAAGACAGCTGCAGTAAAGGCCTGGCAAAGCATCAGAAAGGAGGAAATCCAGCATTTGGTGATGTCCATGGGTTCCAGACTTCAGGCAGTCATTGCCTGCAAAGGATTCTCAACAAAATATTGAAAAGTAACATTTTACTTAGGGTTATGTTTATTTGTCCAATTACTTTTGAGCCCCTGAAATGAGGAGTGTTTGTATAAAAATAGCTACAATTCCTACATGTTTAATTTTTGTTCAACCCCTTGAATTAAACCTTAAAGTCTGCACTTCAATTCCGTTGTAGTTGTTTCATTTCAAATCCAATGTGGTGGCATGCAGAGCCCAAATCATGAAGATTGTGTCGCTGTCCAAATATTTCTGGGCCTAACTGTATGTGTGTGTGGGTGAGACTATGTTTTGGCTTTTGGTGTATGTTGTTTATTATATGAAGTTCATTGTCCAAACTCCCCCATGGCCATGTGACTGACTATTTACATTCCGCCCTCAGCCCCCCATCACTCTATGGCTTCAACTCACTGTTCCATCTCCAGCCACAGCTCCCCCTACAGGCTCTAACTGCTTCTGCTCCCTCCTGCCACTGTTTTCCCATTCACCCCATAGTCACAGTTAGATCCTCATCACATCATCATAATAAATCGCAGGTAAACCCATCCAATCTCCTCCCCATTCCTCAGTCTTCTCAACCTGTGCCAAAGCAACGCCTCCTGAAACTGGCTCTGCTCAACACACATTCACTGAATAATAAAAGCTTCATCCTGAACTAATTCATCACTGACAATAACCTGGATTTTCTTTGCATCACTGAAACATGGCATAAACCCCTGGACTATTTATGACTCAATGAGACCACACCTTCCGGATTCACCTACATTGATAAACCCTGCCTTGATGACCGGGGAGGTGGTGCTGTCATTCACTGAAAAAACATCAAAATATCCAACATTCTCACCCCCACAGTCCACTCATTTGTACAGCTTGCCTTCAAATTCTCTGGTCCCACCTCTTGATCACTGCTGTTATCTACCAACCCCCAAGCCAAATCCCTCCTATCTATCCGAACTCTCAGATCTGTTGACCCAGCTCTCTGCCATCTCACCCTCTGTTCTTCTCCTCGAAAACTTTAATCTCCACATCAATGCCACTGACTGCAAACCTGCCACCAACTTCCTGGAGAAGTGCTTCAGTGCTTCACCTTCACTCAACATGTTGACTTCCGACTCTCTCACATGGACACATTCTGGATCTGGTCTCCTCAACTAGACTAACAATGCTCCAATTCGGCAGCATCAACCTCCATATCTCTGACCATCTGGCAATCACCATGGACATCAATGTCCCCATCCCCTCCCCTAAAGAAAAGTGCACAATATCCTTCAGAAATATCAAAACCATCACTTCTCCAGTCTTCTCAGCCTCACTCACCAGCATGATGACGGCCTTCCCTCCCCTGCTCTCTGACGACCCCACAGATCTTGTCCGCTATTACAACACCACTCTCTCCTCCTGCCTGAACCAGTTAGCTCCTATCAAAACTAAAACAGTCTCCTTCACTCACTCTGCTCCCTGGTACACGGTTGAATTCCATGCCATGAAATCCCATAAACAACAGCTGGAAAGCCTCTACAAGAAAACAAACCTAACAGTTCATCTCCAAGCTTACACTGACCACCTCCAACAATACAAGACTGACCTCAACACAGCCCGGTCCAACTACTACTCCCACTTCATACATGCTGGATCCAACTACCCCAAAACACTCTTCTCCGCAATAAACAAACTTCTCAAACCATCAACAACACTTCCCCAGCATTCACTGCTGAAAAGTGCAACCCATTCCTGTCTTTTTCTAAACAAAGATCACCACCATCCACAGCAACCTGACTACCTCCACTCCAATCCTAAACCCTGCATTAACTCCTCCCCCCACCTCTATTCAGCCGCTGTCTCATTTCCCCACATTGACTCCTGTAGAACTCACTAAAATTAACACAGGAATAAGAAGCCCCACATCCAAACTGGACCCTGTTCCTTCCATACCTATCAAATCCTGCCTCCTATCCCTATCCCCACTTATCTGCACCATCATCAATGCCTCCCTCAGCTCTGACCCAGTTCCTGATCCCCTGAAACTCGCCGCTGTCACCCCAATCCTCAATAAACCTGGACTAAACCCCGACATCATGAATAACTTCCATCCCATCTCCAACCATCTCCACCTACAGGAACCTACTGGAATGTCACTTGTGGTAACGTATCGTCACTTCCTGTTTTGCAGTCTGTCCGTGTGGTTTGCTCTCCTCACTCTCCAGAGCTTTGGGTTAGCCACTACCTATGGCTACTAGCTCTCCTTCCTCTCCTCCTCTGGTGTGCTCTCTCTGTCAGATGTTTAGCTACACCTCTGCCTCTTTTAGTGATAACGGTAAATGTAATGAATGTTGTCTTTTTGAGGCGCTCGAGGCGAGGTTGTCTGATTTGGAATCCCGGCTCCGCTGCATTGAAACACTGTCTGCGCCAGTTACTCTCGACGGACGTCCCCTAGCTGCAGCGGAGCTAGCTAGCATAGGCCCTGTTAGCGGTCCTCCGGCTCTCCTCAGCAGCGAGGAGACTGGGTGTGTGACGGTGAGAAGGAAGCCTAGTCGCAAAGCCCCAGTACACCTCCAACCTGTTCGCGTTTCTAATCGTTTTCCCCGCTCAGCGACACACCCACTGAGGAAAAAACTCTGATCATTGGCGACTCTGTAGTCAGAAACGTGAACCTAGAGACTCCAGTGGCCACAGTCAAATGCATTCCTGGGGCCAGAGCAGGCGACATCGAGTCAACTTTGAAAATGCTGGCTAAAAGTAACTGTAAATACTCCACAATTGTTATTCACGCTGGCATTAATGACATCCATCTCCGGCAGTCGGAAGTCACGAAACTTAATGTAGAATCGGTGTGTAAATTTGCCAAAACAATTTTTTTTTTATTACTTATTTTGTACCCGTAGGTAGATTTGTTTTGCAGTCTGGTGACAAACCACCAGCTGCCGGTCGCTGCATGCGCAAGCGCCCCTTAACTCCCTAACCTGCATGTTTTTGGCATGTGGGAGGAAACCGGAGAAATCCCGGAGTAAACCCACACAAACACGGGGAGAACATGCAAACTCCACACAGATCACTGTTGGCCGGGGGCAGGGATTGAACCCATGATCTCCGCAATCCCCCGGCCGAGGGTAAAACTGTGCTGCCACAGTGCTAACCACTGCGCCACCGTGCAGTGGTGAATCGGTGTGTGACTTTGCCAAAACAATGTCGGACTCTGTAGTATTCTCTGGGTCCCTCCCCAATTTGACCAGTGATGACATGTTTAGCCGCTCGTCATCCTTGAACCGCTGGCTGTCTGTGTGGTGTCCTGCAAATGATGTGGGCTACATTGACAATTGGAGCTCATTTTGGGGAAAACCTGGTCTTATGAGATGAGACAGCGTCCATCCCACTTTGGATGGTGCGTCTCATTTATCTAACAATCTGGCATCTTTTTTATCCAAATTTCCAAAACCTTGACTACTCAGAGTTGGGACCAGGAAGTAGAGCCGCAGTCTTACACGCCTCTCTGCAGCTCCTCTTCATCCGCCACCCCTCAACTTAGCCCCTGTCTTCCCCATCAGAGAATCACTGTCTGCTTCCTCCAAAGTAAATAAAAATATAATAATATAAGCATCCCAAAGTGATTAAGCAAAAAATTGGTAAAACTCAAATTAAACATAAAGCTTCTAAATTGAATGATTTGGCCTCTATTCCGCCTCATAATTTAAAAATTAAATGTGGTTTATTTAATATCAGGTCTCTAACTCCCAAGTCTCTGTTAGTCCATGATCTGTTAATTGGTCATCAGATTGATTTAATATCCCTTACAGAGACTTGGTTAGGGCAAGAGGATTATGTTAGTTTAAATGAATCAACTCCCTCTGGTTATTTAAACTGTCAAAATCCCAGAAGTTCTGGTCGCGGAGGAGGAGTAGCAACAATTTACCATTCCAAACTATTAATTAATGTAAAGCAAAAAACATGTTAAAATTCCTTTGAGGGCCTGGTCCTCAGTATTGGGCACTTTAGCAATTTTAGGTTAAACCCAATTTTATTTGCCATAGTTTATCGTCCTCCATCAACCTACTCAGAATTTTTATTCGAATTTGCTGATTTCTTAGCTGATTTAGTGCTGAAATCAGATAGAATAATTATAGTAGGGGACTTTAATATACATGTGGATGTAGATAGTGACTGCCTTTAATGTGGCATTTAATTCAATATTAGACTCGATTGGGTTTTCTCAGAAAGTAGGAAATTCTACTCATTATTTCCACCATACGTTGGACCTTGTTCTGACATATGGCATATAAATAGAAAATCTTGTAGTGTCTCCTCATAACCCTGTACTGTCAGACCATTGTCTGTTAACCTTTGATTTTACTATTTCTGACTATTTGGCTCCTAAAGAAAAATATTATTACAGTAGATGCCTCTCAGATGATGCTGTTACCAAATTTATGCAGATTGTTTCCTCTATGCCATGTGTCAACACAACGGAAATAACGGAAATAAGCTATAGACAGCTTGCTCCTTCTGTAATTGATAACATGGTGGATAGTGTTTCAGCTTCTCTGCATCAGACTCTAGACTTGGTGGCCCCCTTAAAAAAGAAAAAGTCTAATCAGAGATTTCTGACTCCTTGGTTCAACACAGAAACTCGTAGCTTAAAACAGAAGACTCATCAATTAGAAAGAAAATGGCGCTCCACTAATTTAGATGAAATCTATTTAGCTTGGAGAAATCATCTTTTAATTTATAAAAAATCTCTTAGAAAAGCTAGAACGAGTTATTACTCTGCATTAATAGAAGAGAACAAGAATAATCCCAGGTTTCTTTTCAGTACTGTAGCCAGGTTGACAAAGAGTCAGGACTCTGTCAATCCTAGCATTCCCTTAGAGCTTACTAGTCAGGACTTTATGAACTTTTTCAATAATAAAATTTCATCCATCAGAGATAAAATCAATCAGATTCTTCCCACAGTTAACTTAAATACAGTAACTACTACAACTCCTTCAATTGATGTCTGTCTTGATGAGTTTACTCCAATCGACCTTTGTGAGTTAGACAAAATAGTTTCCTCATCCAAACCTTCAACTTGTTTTTTAGACCCTATTCCTACCAGGTTATTTAAAGGCGGCTTCCCACTTATTGGTAGCTTTATTCTTCATATAATCAATTCTTCATTAACTTTAGGCCATGTACCACAGGCTTTTAAAACGGCTGTAATTAAGCCCTTACTCAAAAAGCCAACGCTAGATCCAGGAGCTTTAGCTAACTATAGTCCCTTTCATTTCAAAAATGCAGTTATACGCAATTATTTGACCACCTGCAGGGAAATGGTTTACTTGAAGAGTTTCAATCTGGGTTTAGAATCCATCATAGTACTGAAACAGCCTTAGGGAAGGTCACTAACAACCTTCTCATCGCATCTGATAATGGACTGGTTTCTGTACTTGTCCTTTTAGACCTTAGTGCAGCTTTTGACACTATCGATCATAATATTCTACTTGATAGATTAGAACACTATGTTGGACTTAATGGAACTTCGTTACAGTGGTTAAGATCTTATTTATCTGATAGGTTCCAGTTTGTTCATGTCAATAATGAGTTTTCTTTCAACTCAAAGCTTAGTCATGGAGTTCCACGGGGATCTGTGCTAGGCCCTACTCTTTTTAGTTTATATATGCTTCCGTTAGGCAACATTATTAGAAAGCACTTTAAACATTTTCATTGTTATGCAGATGATACACAATTATACCTGTCAATGAAGCCAGATGATAGTAATCAATTAGCCAAGTTGGAAGCCTGTCTTAAGGAAATCAAAGCTTGGATGACTTGTAATTTCCTGCTATTAAATTCAGATAAGACTGAAGTCATTCTAGTTCAGGGGTGTCCAACCATGTGCCATGGAGAACCAAGACCCTGCAGGTTTTCTCTTCTACCCAGTCTCTTCAGCAGGTGTTTTCACTTATCAGCAATCAGTGGGAAGAAGTTCACAGAAATCTGCTGTTGAAGACACTGGTTGGAGGTAAAACCTGCAGGGTCTTGGCTCTCCATGGCACATGGTTGGACACCCCTGTTCTAGTTGGTCCAAAAAACCTTAGAAATACCTTTCCAAATCAAACTTTCAGTTTGGATGCGGTTACTCTTTCTCTTAATAGCTCTGTGAGGAACCTTGGAATTATTTTTGATCAAGATCTGTCCTTCAATTCACATATTAAATTTGTTTCTAAGACTGCCTTCTATCATTTGTGTAATATTGTCAAGATTAGGAATATTGGCTGCACGGTGGCGCAGTGGTTTAGCACTGTGGCAGCACAGTTTTACTCTCGGCCGGGGGATCGCGGGGATCATGAGATCGTGGGTTCGATCCCAGCCCCCGACCAACAGTGAGCTGTGTGGAGTTTGCATGTTCTCCCCGTGTTGCGTGGGTTTACTCCGGGATTTCTCCGGTTTCCTCCCGCATACCAAAAACATGTAGATTTAGGGCGCTCGCGCACGCAGCAGCCGGCAGCCGGTGGCTTGTCACCAGACTGCAAACCAAATCTACCTACGGGTACAAATAAGTAACAAAAAAAAAAAAAAAAAAATCTTGCCTCAGAGTGATGCTGAGAAATTGATCCATGCTTTTGTTAGCTCGAGATTAGATTATTGTAATTCTTTATTATCAGGCTGTCCTATAACATCTTAAAAAAGTCTTCAGCTGGTCCAAAATGCTGCAGCAAGAGTTTTAACAGGTACTAGAAAGAGAGATCATATCTCTCCGGTTCTGGGCTCTCTTCATTGACTTCCCATAGAGTTTAGAATTAAGTTTAAAATCCTTCTTCTTACTTACAAAGTTCTAAACAATCAGGCTCCTTTTTATTTAAAAGATCTGATACTACTGTATTATCCTAACAGAGCACTATGCTCCCAAAATGCAGGATTACTTGTAATACCTAGAATCTCCAAAAGTACAATGGGAGGCAGAGCCTTCAGTTATCAAGCTCCTCTCCTGTGGAACCAGCTGCCAATCTGGATTCGGGAGTCAGACTCGATCTCTGTTTTTAAGAATAGGGCTAAAACCTACTTTTTTGATATAGCCTACAATTAGGGAGGGATCAGTGTTTTTGAGCCCTCCCTTAGTTATGCTGCTAATAGGCTTAGTCTGCCGGGGGACCTCCAATAATGCACTGGGCCTCATTTCTTTCTTCACTCTCAATGAGGAAATGGAATTAATAAGTGTTCACTTCTTCCTTCTCCCTTTCGAACACTGTATACTGTTACTTTATTGCATTTGTCATTTGTTTTGTTTTTGTTATACCTTTTTGTTCAAAATAAAGTATCTATCTATCTATCTATCTATCTATCAATGAAATATTTTTTTTTTTTTTGCTGGTCATTAACATCTGTTTGTTCTCTCCCATAGATTGAGTCCCCATCGTGCTGTTTGCTCTCTACATGTCTGTTCTTTTCATCTTCTCTGTCCCCTCACCCCCCAGCCAGTCGCAGCAGATGACTGCCCCTCCCTGAGCCTGGTTCTGCTGGAGGTTTATTCCTGTTAAAAGGGAGTTTTTCCTCTCCACCGTCGCCAAGTGCTTTCTCACAGGGGATCGCCTGATTGCTGGGGTCTTTCTGCAACTGTGAGGGTCCCCCCTACAGTTGAAAGTGCTATGAGATGACTGTTGTTGTGAAATGGCGCTATATAAATAAAGT
Organism: Pholidichthys leucotaenia; assembly: GCA_020510985.1. Classification (NCBI taxonomy): domain Eukaryota; kingdom Metazoa; phylum Chordata; class Actinopteri; order Cichliformes; family Pholidichthyidae; genus Pholidichthys; species Pholidichthys leucotaenia. Next base: position 441,866,162 of record CM035837.1, on the reverse strand, counting down.
TGAATTGAACTTGCCCTTCCTATCAAAAATCCTAGAACATGTTGTTGCCACCCATCTCAAAACCTACCTCACCTCCAATGACCTCTTTGAGACATTCCAATCTGGATTCCGCTCACAACATAGCACCGAAACATTCATTCATTCATTCATTCATTTTCTTCTGCTTAATCCTTTTTCGGGTCGCAGGGGGGCTGGAGCCTATCCCAGCATCTTTGGGCGAGAGGCAGGGTACACCCTGAACAGATCGCCAGTCCATCACAGGGCCAACACAGAGACACAGACAACCATTCACTCTCACAGTTGCACCTATGGACAATTTTAGAATCCCCAGTTTTGATGTCAATTAACCTAACGTGCATGTTTTTAGCATGTGTGAGGAAACCAGAGAAATCCTGGAGTAAACCCATGCAGACACAGGGAGAACATGCAAACTCCACACAGATCACTGTTGGTTGGGGGCTGGGATCGAACCCAGGATCCCCCAGCCAAGGGTGAGTTGCTGTGCTGCCGCAGTGCTAGCCACTCCGCCACCGCACCGCCCAGCACCGAAACAGCCCTTTTCAAAGTGACAAACAACCTCCTCCTCTCAGCCAACTCTGGACTCCTGAACATCCTCATCATGCTCAACCTCATGTGGGGGCTGTGGTCCTTTGTTGTTTTATATGTTGATCTGCATGTTAATTTATATAGATTTGGGTTGGTTTTGTGGATTTGTTTTATAATTACTATTGCATGTTGTGCAGATTTTTGTGTGTATTTTTTCCCTTTTGTTCATGGCACTTCAGCCTCCTCCTAATTAAACACACCTGAACGTGATTGGGTTTGGGGCAGCAGCTGGTGCAGCATTTAGGCAGTGGAGCAGATACGACTGCAGGACGGTCAGGAGAGGAGCCTAGACGCATGAGAGGAGGCAGCCACCCTGAGGTGAATACATCATCGTGGAGCTGACCCACCTTCCAGAACCGGCAGTCGCCCAGAACTCCCACCCAGGCATCTACACGTAGTCTGGACAGCTCGTAAAACGAGCAAGGGAGGGTGGGGAGTAAAGCGTTGTGGCATTGATGTATGTCTTGCTGGCACAAGTCTTACCTTGCTGCAGGAGAGCGCAGTTCAGGGAGAAGGAGGGAGGAGACGGTGAAGTGGTGGCTGCTGATTCTGGGTTTCCATTCCTCTGACCTGCATTTGAACTGAACCAAATTAAACTGAGCTGATTTTAGCTTTTTTTATAACCTCTGTTCTATATTCTACTTTGTAATAAATTTTTTAACTCTTATCCTCCCTGTTGATAATTCATTGCACACCCCTGTACAGGATATAGGAGTCCTGCGCTCACTCCTAGGTGGCATTGTTGTGACTATGGGAAATCAATCACCCCGCCACATAATTTTGGCACTGTTGGAGCAGGATACAGGTTTGTGAGCAGTGTTTTATCAGAGGGGAATTTTATTTTTGTTTTATTTTAAAAATGATGGTGCCTATTTATCCTGGTGCCTCGTGGATGCCAAAATTTGATGGAAATGAGGGTGACTTGAAATATGGAGAATGGAAGGAGCAATTGCAAGGCCTTGTAGAGACACATGACCTAACAGAACCACAAAAGATTAGGATTTTGATGGGTTCATTAACGGGGCTTGCCAAAAGACAAACTAGTGTTTTAGATGAGGAGAAACGCAATAGAGCTGCTAAAATTTTGGGGGCTCTTGATCAATTGTATATAAAGAAAGTATCTGCTTCTGGATTAAGGTCACAGTTTTCTGGATGTGTACAAAAACCTGAGGAGTCAATACAGTCTTATGCTTTGAGCTTAAAAGAATTATTTTGTAGATTGCGGCAGCATGACCCAGAAGATGCCCCCACAGACTGCTCCCTTTGGGACCTGTTTCTCCGAGGCCTGGAGGAGGGTACTGTTCTCCAGTCATTAAAAAGGTTTGTCCGTCTGGACCCAGAAACTACCTTCTCTGATGTACGAGAAGAGGCCCCACTACTGGAGGAAACCTATATGGATGGAGGTGGCCAGGGGTAACCTGTTCTGCAGTGGGAGGTATTAATGGTGGTAAGTCTCATCCACAGGCTGAAATCTGCAAAGAGGAGCTGAAAAGGGATATCCTAGAGGAGGTCAAAGGTCAACTAAATGACATGACTCAGGGGCTGATAAGAGAGCTGAGGCTAAGGAGCCCCCCATGTACCCCAGAGTAGCAGTCCTATCACAATTCCAGGGCTCAGCCCTGTAGGGGCAGGACAGCCAGTTCCTCCAACATATGGTATGCAGAGGGTAAGCCAATCTGTAGGCATTGCCAACAGTCTGGTCATGTTGACAGATTTTGTCAGCGGTTTGTAGAGCACAAACAGGCTTTAAACTTGTCAGCCCTACTGTTGCAATTCAAGCAGTGGGGTCAGGCTTTCTTGAGGGTCAAAGTCCTCAAGCAGAAGTTTCAATAGGGGGTGTAGCACTCACAGAACTGCTAGACACTGGCTCACAAGTAACCCTGATGCAGCAGAGTGTATATATTGAGTGCTTTCCTGATGATAATGTGAATGAAATCCCTCCGTTTGTAAAGCTGAAAGCAGCTAATGTCCTCAAGATCCCGTGTTGGCTATGCAGTAATGGACATTGAGATTGAAGGACTCAAGATGGACAGTTGTGGAATCTTTATTGTAATGGATGAGTTTTCATCTAACCCTCTGATTGTTGGCATGAATGTCATTAGGGCATGTTGGGACACTGTTTTTAAAGATCCACAGAAACCACTGTCCTTTTCAGAGTGGTCTGAGTTCATCTTGTGATTCATTTTGGATCGTCACTTCCTTGTGGTAACGTATCGTCACTTCCTGTTTTGCTGTCTGCCTGTGTGGTTTGCTCTCCAGCCACTAGCTAGCCACTAGCTATGGCTACTAGCTCTCTTTCCTCTCCTCCTCTGGTGTGCTCTCTCTGTCAGATGTTTAGCTACACCTCTGCCTCTTTTAGTGATAACGGTAAATGTAATAAATGTTGTCTTTTTGAGGCGCTCGAGGCGAGGTTGTCTGATTTGGAATCCCGGCTCCGCTGCATTGAAACACCGTCTGCGCCAGTTAATCTCGACGGACGCCCATTAGCTGCAGCGGAGCTAGCTAGCTTAGGCCCCCCTGTCAGCGGTTTCCTGGCTCTCCTCAGCAGCGAGGAGACTGGGTGGGTGACGGTGAGAAGGAAGCCTAGTCGCAAAGCCCCGGTACACCACCAACCTGTTCACATTTCTAATCGTTTTTCCCCGCTCAGCGACACACCCGCTGAGGAAAAAACTCTGATCATTGGCGACTCTGTAGTCAGAAACGTGAACCTAGAGACTCCAGCGGCCATAGTGCTTTCAACACCATCCAACCGATGATCCTGAAGGACAAGCTGCTGCGCGCAGGGGTGGACCAGCACCTGTCATCATGGATCCTGGACTACCTCACGAACCGGCCTCAGTTTGTGAGAACCCGGGACTGTGTGTCCGACACGATCATCAGTAGCACGGGGGCCCCCCAGGGAACGGTGCTGGCTCCCTTCCTGTTCACTCTTTATACTGCGGACTTCTCACACAACACAACACACTGCCACCTACAGAAGTTCTCTGATGACTCTGCGATCGTTGGCCTCATCTCCAATGGAGATGAAGCTGAGTACAGAGGGCTTATCCAGGACTTCGTGGACTGGTGCCATCGGAACTGCCTCCAGATCAACGCGAGGAAAACTAAGGAGCTGGTGGTGGACTGCCGCAGGCATGGGCAGCCCCTCACAGTACCAGTAAATATACAGGGAACAGACATCGAGATGGTGACATCCTATAAGTACCTGGGTATTCATCTGAACAATAAACTAGACTGGTCACACAATACTGATGCACTCTACAAGAAGGGACAGCGCAGGCTGTTCCTGCTGAGGAGACTCAGGTCTTTTGGTGTACAAGGGGCGCTGCTGAAGTCATTCTATGACACGGTGGTGGCATCAGCCATCACTTTTGGAGTGGTCTGCTGGGGCAGTGGCATTACTGCAGCCGATAGGAAGAGACTGAACAAACTGATTAAGAAAGCTAGCTCTGTCCTGGGGCAGCGCCTTGATCCGATGGAGGAGATAGGAGAGAGAAGGACGGTGGCTAAACTGTCATCTCTGCTGGAGTCCGAGTTCCACCCTATGCAGGACATACTGAATGCACTGAGGAGCTCATTTAGCAGCAGACTACATCATCCCAGGTGCACAACCGAGAGGTTTCGTAGGTCCTTCCTACCAACGGCTGTCAGACTGTACAACCTAAGCAGGGCTGCTCGCAGAGATAGCAAAAAGACGTAACAAACTAATAGTTTTTTGAATGCAAAAGATGCAATAGACTTACACAATGGTCCCCTCCGGCATACAACTAGGAACATACCGGTCGCTATGGAGGGTGAGAATATGTATGGGCACATAATCATACCATGTAGGATAACTAAGTAGACGGTTATGCTGTTTCATTCCATCTAGCAACAATGCTCTGCACTGTGTGTGTTTATATATTTACATATTTATTCCATCTAGCTACAATGCTCAGCACTGGGTGTGTTTATATATTTATATATCTACATATTATTCCATCTAGCTACATTGCTCCGCACTGTGTGTGTTTATATACTTGCATATTTATTCCACCTAGCTGCAATGCTCCGTACTGTGGGTGTTTATATATTTACATATTTATTCCATCTAGCTACAATGCTCTGCACTGTGTGTTCATATATTCATATATTTATTCCATCCAGCTACAATGCTCTGCACTGTGTGTCTGTGTGTGTGTGTGTATATATATATATTTTATAGTAATACGTACATATGTATATTAGCTGCTCTTGCTTGCTTGTTTTTTTCTTGCCTTCTGATTGTTGCTCTGAGTGTTGCTATCCCTGTGCTGTTGCAATCCTGGAATTTCCCCGTTGTGGGACTAATAAAGGCTTATCTTATCTTATCTTATAGTCAAATGCATTCCTGGGGCCAGAGCAGGCGACATCGAGTCAAATTTGAAAATGCTGGCTAAAAGTAACTGTAAATATTCCACAATTGTTATTCACGCCGGCATTAATGACATCCGTCTCCGGCAGTCGGAAGTCACGAAACTTAATATAGAATCGGTGTGTGACTTTGCAAAAACGATGTCTGCCACTGTAGTATTCTCTGGGCCCCTCCCCAATCTGACCAGTGATGACATGTTTAGCCGCTCGTCATCCTTGAACCGCTGGCTGTCTGTGTGGTGTCCTAAAAATGACGTGGGCTACATTGACAACTGGAGCTCTTTTTGGGGAAAACCTGGTCTTATGAGACGAGACAGCATTCATCCCACTTTGGATGGTGCTTCTCATTTATCTAACAATCTGGCCTCTTTTTTATCCAAATTTCCAAAACCCTGACTTCTCAGAGTTGGGACCAGGAAGCAGAGTCGCAGTCTTACACGCCTCTCTGCAGCTCCTCTTCATCCGCCACCCCTCAGCTTAGCCCCTGTCTTCCCCATCAGAGAATCGTTGTCTGCTCCCTCCAAAGTAAATAAAAATATAATGCATAAGCATCCCAAAGTGATAAAGCAAAATACTGGTAAAACTCAAATTAAACATAAAGCCTCTAAATTGAATGAATTGGCCTCTGTTCCTCCTCATAATTTAAAAATTAAATGTGGTTTATTAAATATTAGGTCTCTAACTCCCAAGTCTCTGTTAGTCCATGATCTGTTAATTGATCATCAGATTGATTTAATTTCCCTTACAGAGACTTGGTTAGGGCAAGAGGATTATGTTGGTTTAAATGAATCAACTCCCTCTGGTTATTTAAACTGTCAAAATCCCAGAAGTTCTGGTCGTGGAGGAGGAGTAGCAACAATTTACCATTCCAAATTACTAGTTAATGTAAAGCAAAAAACATGTTATAATTCCTTTGAGGGTCTGGTCCTCAGTATTGGGCACTTTAGCAATTTTAGGTTAAACCCAATTTTATTTGCCATAGTTTATCGTCCCCCATCAACCTACTCAGAATTTTTATCCGAATTTGCTGATTTCTTAGCTGATTTAGTGCTGAAATCTGATAGAATAATTATAGTAGGGGACTTTAATATACATGTGGATGTAGATAGTGACTGCCTTAATGTGGCATTTAATTCAATATTAGACTCGATTGGGTTTTCTCAGAAAGTAGGAAATTCTACTCATTATCTCCACCATACATTGGACCTTGTTCTGACATATGGCATAGAAATAGAAAATCTTGTAGTGTCTCCTCATAACCCTGTACTGTCAGACCATTGTCTGTTAACCTTTGATTTTACTATTTCTGACTGTTTGGCGCCTAAAGAAAAATATTATTACAGTAGATGCCTCTCAGATGATGCTGTTACCAAATTTATGCAGATTGTTTCCTCTATGCCATGTGTCAACACAACGGAAATAACGGAAATAAGCTATAGACAGCTTGCTCCTTCTGTAATTGATAACATGGTGGATAGTGTTTCAGCTTCTCTGCATTAGACTCTAGACTTGGTGGCCCCCTTAAAAAAGAAAAAGTCTAATCAGAGATTTCTAACTCCTTGGTTCAACACAGAAACTCGTAGCTTAAAACAGAAGACTCATCAATTAGAAAGAAAATGGCGCTCCACTAATTTAGATGAAATCTATTTAGCTTGGAGAAATCATCTTTTAATTTATAAAAAATCTCTTAGAAAAGCTAGAACGAGTTATTACTCTGCATTAATAGAAGAGAACAAGAATAATCCCAGGTTTCTTTTCAGTACTGTAGCCAGGTTGACAAAGAGTCAGGACTCTGTCAATCCTAGCATTCCCTTAGAGCTTACTAGTCCGGACTTTATGAACTTTTTCAATAATAAAATTTCATCCATCAGAGATAAAATCAATCAGATTCTTCCCACAGTTAACTTAAATACTGTAACTACTACAACTCCTTTTATCGATGTCTGTCTTGATGAGTTTACTCCAATCGACCTTTGTGAGTTAGACAAAATAGTTTCCTCATCCAAACCTTCAACTTGTCTTTTAGACCCTATTCCTACCAGGTTATTTAAAGAAGTCTTCCCACTTATTGGTAGCTTTATTCTTCATATAATCAATTCTTCATTAACTTTAGGCCATGTACCGCAGGCTTTTAAAACGGCTGTAATTAAACCCTTACTCAAAAAGCCAACGCTAGATCCAGGAGCTTTAGCTAACTATAGACCAATCTCTAATCTCCCTTTCATTTCAAAAATCTTAGAAAGAGTTGTTGGTACGCAATTATTTGACCACCTGCAGGGAAATGGTTTACTTGAAGAGTTTCAGTCTGGGTTTAGAATCCATCATAGTACTGAAACAGCCTTAGCGAAGGTCACTAACGACCTCCTCATTGCATCTGATAATGGACTAGTTTCTGTACTTGTCCTTTTAGACCTTAGTGCAGCTTTTGATACTATCGATCATAATATTCTACTTGATAGATTAGAACACTATGTTAGACTTAATGGAACTTCATTGCAGTGGTTTAGATCTTATTTATCTGATAGGTTCCAGTTTGTTCATGTAAATAATGAGTTTTCTTTCAACTCAAAGCTCAGTCATGGAGTTCCACAGGGATCTGTGCTAGGCCCTACTCTTTTTAGTTTATATATGCTTCCGTTAGGCAACATTATTAGAAAGCACTGTATACATTTTCATTGTTATGCTGATGACACACAATTATACCTGTCAATGAAGCCAGATGATAGTAATCAATTAGCCAAGTTAGAAGCCTGTCTTAAGGAAATCAAAGCTTGGATGACTTGTAATTTCCTGGTATTAAATTCAGATAAGATAAGATAAGATAAGATAAGATAAGCCTTTATTAGTCCCACAACGGGGAAATTCCAGGATTGCAACAGCACAGGGATAGCAACACTCAGAGCAACAATCAGAAGGCAAGAAAAAAACAAGCAAGCAAGAGCAGCTAATATACATATGTACATATTACTATAAAATAAAGATAGATAAGATAAGATAGGATTAGATAAGACTGAAGTCATTCTTGTTGGTCCAAAAAACCTTAGAAATTCCTTTCCAAATCAAACTTTCAGTTTGGATGCGGTTACTCTTTCTCTTAATAGCTCTGTGAGGAACCTTGGAGTTATTTTTGATCAGGATTTGTCCTTCAATTCACATATTAAATTTGTTTCTAAGACTGCCTTCTATCATTTGCGTAATATTGCCAAGATTAGGAGCATCTTATCTCAGAGTGATGCCGAGAAACTGATCCACGCTTTTGTTAGCTCGAGATTAGATTATTGTAATTCTTTATTATCAGGCTGTCCTAAAACATCTTTAAAAAGTCTTCAGCTGATCCAAAATGCTGCAGCAAGAGTTTTAACAGGTACTAGAAAGAGAGATCATATCTCTCCGGTTCTGGCCTCCCTTCATTGGCTTCCCATAGAGTTTAGAATTAAGTTTAAAATCCTTCTTCTTACTTACAAAGCTCTAAACAATCAGGCTCCTTTTTATTTAAAAGATCTGATACTACCGTATTATCCTAACAGAGCACTACGCTCCCAAAATGCAGGATTACTTGTAATACCTAGAATCTCCAAAAGTACAATGGGAGGCAGAGCCTTCAGTTATCAAGCTCCTCTCCTGTGGAATCAGCTGCCAATCTGGATACGGGAGTCAGACTCGATCTCTGTTTTTTAAGAATAGGGCTAAAACCTACCTTTTTGATATAGCCTACAATTAGGGAGGGATCATGTGTTTCTGAACCCTCCCTTAGTTATGCTGCTAATAGGTTTAGTCAGCCGGGGGACCTCCAGTAATGCACTGGGCCTCACTCCTTTTCTCACTCTCAATGAAATATTTTTTTTGCTGGTCATTAACATTTGTTTGTTCTCTCCCATAGATTGAGTCCCCATCGTGCTGTTTGCTCTCTACATGTCTGTTCTTTTCTTCTTCTCTATCCCCTCACCCCCCAGCCAGTCGCAGCAGATGACTGCCCCTCCCTGAGCCTGGTTCTGCTGGAGGTTTCTTCCTGTTAAAAGGGAGTTTTTCCTCTCCACCGTCGCCAAGTGCTTGCTCACAGGGGATCGCCTGATTGCTGGGGTCTTTCTGCAACTGTGGGGGTTCCCCCTACAGTTGATAGTGCTATGAGATGACTGTTGTTGTGAAATGGCGCTATATAAATAAAGTTGAATTGAATTGAATTGAATTGAATTTTCTTGTAATAACTCAAAGTCTCAGCAGGTGTGGAAAGAAGCTTTCACAGTGTGCTGAAGAGCAGCTGTTACCACGGAGGATGGTTTCCGGGGCTGTTTAGCCAGGAGATGCAGATTCACCGTCCCAACCTGCAGTGAGATTATTGTCTGGGCTCATGCTGGCCCTCTGGGAAAGAGCTACTATGCCCTGGTTGAAGCCTTGGAGGAACCCAACTCTGTTTCGGTGGTTTGGACTCTGGCTGTAGTTAAAGAGGGTAGAGTACCAATATGCATTCGTAATTTTAACAACATTGCTGTCCCTATAGGCTGTTTCCAGAAGATTGGCAAGCTGTATCAGGTGGACAACACCGATGTTCATGGGGCCCATGACTTCAGCCTAACCCCTGATGCTGATGACATGGTGGAGGTGGGTCTTTTACAGATGACTGGACCTCAGGTGAGCCCAGGTGGTGCTGTCCAGAGGCTTGGGGAAAAGCCTGATTTAACTGAAGAACAGCAGGGTGAACTTGTAGTGCTGCTAAGTAAACTGGACAAAGATTTTTCCAAGCATGAAGAGGACTGTGGTAGAACAGATGCTGTGAGGCACACCATACCAACAGGTGATGCCTGCCATATAAGGGAAAGGTTGCGGCCTCTGCCCCCCTTAATGTATAAAGAAATGAGATCACTGTTGGCTGACATGCTGGAAGGGGGAATTATAACTGAAAGCTCCAATCCATAGGCAGCACTCACTGTAGTGGTAAAGAACACAGATGGGACCTGGAGGTTCTGTGTGCACTATAGAAAGCTAAATGCAGTTACTCACAAAGATGCTTTCTCCCTTCCCAGGATTGAAGAGACGTTGACATCCCTCTCGAAAGTTAAATAGTTCTCCACGCTGGATCTGGCCAGTAGGTGTTGGCAAGTGGAAGTTGATTGCAAAGACTGTGAAAAGACTGCATTTACAACACCACTGGGCCTCTACAAATTTCAACATATGCCTTTTGGTCTTTGTAATGCACCAACCACATTTCAAAGGCTCATGCAACAATGTCTAAGTGGCCAGATCACCGAGTCACTTTTGTCATACCTTGATGACATTATTGTGTACTCACCTGATTTCACAGCCCACCTAAAGCATCTGGATGAAGTCTTTGAACGTCTCTGGAGACATGGCCTGAAGCTGAGACCAGATAAGTGTAAGCTTCTGCAGCATGAGGTAAAATTCCTTGGTCATGTTGTTAACAAGAATGGAATTATGCCTAACCCTGAAAAAGTGTCTGCAGTAACAGTGGCCAAAACCAGCTACTGTCAAGGAGGTCAGAGCATTTTGGGGCTTAGCAGGCCACTATAGACGCTTTATTTGTGGCTTTGCAAAAATTGCTCACCCTCTAAATAAACTGCTTGTAGGTGTTTCGCACAATAAGAAGTCTGCATCCAGGGCTATTGATTGGACAGCAGAGTCCCAGTTGGCTTTTGATAGCTTGAAGAAGGCCCTTACACAAGCCCCAATATTAGTTTATGCAGACTACAACATCTCTTTCATACTGTACACAGACGCAAGTAATCATGGGTTGGGAGCAGTGCTGGCACAGAAGCAAGGTGGAAAAGAGCAAGTCGTCACCGATGCTAGTAGGAGTTTGCATCCCACTGAACAGAATGATGCCAATTATAGCTCCTTTAAGTTAGAGTTACTGGCACTGAAGTGGGCTGTTACAGAGAAATTTAAAGACTACTTGACGGGGATAAGATTCACTGTATTTACAGACAATAATCTTGTTGCCCATTTGCAAACTGCTAAGCTTGGTGCAGTAGAACAGAGGTGGGTGGCACAGCTGGCATCTTTTTATTAAGTCAAATACTGAGTGGGAAAGGAAAATGTTAATGCTGATGCGCTGTCCAGGGTTCCAGCATCTGCCCCTGTTATAGCAACATCTGCTGAAATTACCACAGCTACTGTAACTTCCCTGGTAACTGTCGTGACCTCTGGTTCCCATGGAGGCCCTACATCAGGAGAAGACTGGCAGGCCCTCCAGGTATCTGATTCAAATATCCCATTTGTGAGAAGGTATGTTGAGGTGGGCAGCATCCCAAATCTTCTAGAAAAAAGAACTGTCTCTATTGAGCAAAAATTACTGTTATGGCAGCAGAAGAGACTGTACATGCAGAATGGTGTCCTTTGTCGGAAGGTGATTAACCCCCGTATGTGTGAGCAATGTGATGTGTTCAGATTGTGTGCCCAGCTTTTAAGCACCAGGAAGTTTGGAGAAGATGCCATGAAGCTGCCACCCAAGCAGGAGCAGAACAGAATCTGGCCAAAATAAGACACAACTTTTTCTGGCCAAAGATGGAGGACGAGGTACGTGGGTTTCAATCTGGGTGTGCTGCCTGTAACCTACAAAGAGACCGGGTTAAACCCCGAGCTCCACTTAAACCCATTGAAGTTTCCTACCCATTAGAGGTTGTGGCGCTAGATTTTCTCATGCTTGGCAGACCTAGTGATGTGTATCAGAACATTCTAGTAATGACAGATATGTTTACTCGGTACTCATGGGCCGTTCCCACACATGACCAAACTGCTAAGACTACTATACATGCCATTTGGTTTTACATCATTCAGACTTTTGGTTGCCCGTCTCATTTTCACTCTGATCAAGGTCCAATTTTTGAATCAGAATTGATGAAACAGCTTTGTGAGATGTATGGCTTCCTTAAAAGTCGCACTACTCCATATTACCCAGAAGGTAATGGGAGGGTAGAATGAATGAAACAGACATTGTTGAACATGCTCCGCACCCTTAAGGTAGAAAAGCAGAGTAACTGGCAAGAATATTTGCCAGAGTTGCTTCAGGCATGGGCGGTGTGGTGGCGGAGTGGTTAGCACTGCGGCAGCACAGCAACCCACCCTTGGCTGGGGGGATCCTGGGTTTGATCCCAGCCCCCGACCAACAGTGATATGTGTGGAGTTTGCATGTTTTCCCCGTGTCTGCGTGGGTTTACTCCGGGATTTCGCCGGTTTCCTCCCACATGCCAAAAACATGCAAGTTAGGTTAATTGGCATCAAACTGGGGATTCTAAATTGTCCTTAGGTTTGACTGCGAGAGTGAATGGTTGTCTGTCTCTCTGTGTTGGCCCTGTGATGGACTGGCGATCTGTTCAGGGTGTACCCTGCCTCTCTCCCAAAGAAGCTGGGATAGGCTCCAGCTCCCCTGCGACCCAAAACGGATTAAATGGAAGAAGATGGATGGATGGATGGATGCTTCAGGCATACAGTAACACCATTCATAGTGCCACTGGTTTTGTCCCAGCTTGTCATGTACTGAATTTGGGTTTTTCCCCAAACTCAGTTTCATGACTTCCCTGGGTATTCATATTTATCTGCCGTATTGTTATTTCTTGTGAGTTCCACATCGCCTTCCGTTTTCCCAGTATTGATCACTATCTGTTGCCTGTATTTAGGTTCTGTTTACCATTTTCCTGTTGTGTGTCTAATTTCTGCAGTTTTGATATGTATTATTTAGGATGTCATTTTATTTTGGTTCTCCTGTGCTGCTTTTCACTTTCAACAGTTGTCAGGGTTCTGCAGCCTTCCATGGTCATGCCCTGTTGCTTGTCAAACTTCCAGCTGGCCCTCCCTCAATTGTCATTACTGTCAGTCGCTCTCTCTCATTATTACCATCAGCTGATTCCAATTTCTGTTGTGTTTTCCTTGCCTGCTCATGTGATTTCACGCCGGTGTTCACTTATGCTATCAATTTTCACTTGTATTTAAGCCTTGCTGCCTCTCTGCCTCTTTGCAGCGTTATTATTGGTGTCAACCTGGTATCCCTCGTCTCATCCCAGCCTCTGAGCGTCTTCAGCGCCGAGGCTTTTCCTCGTCAAGGTATCACTTGTTATATTTTGCCTTGTATTCTCTTTTTGGACTGTTATGTGCTTTCTTTTATTAAATGTTCAAACGCATCCAGTGCCTGGGTTTATTTCCCTGCCCCTCTGGGGCCCTGTACACAACACAGCTTACTTGAAGTTTGGCCGTCATGCTAGACTAAGGATAAGGATAAGGACCTGTACTTACATAGCGCTTTTCTAATCTCAAATACCACTCAAAGTGCTTCACTAGTACTAACCCTCTATTCTAAGGGCCCATAGGAGACATATCTAGGGACAATTTAGAACAACCAGTTAACCTAACATTCATGTCTTTGGATTGTGGGAGGAAATTGGAGCCCCTGGAGTAAACCCACACAGCACAGGGAGAACATGCAAACTTCACACAGAAAGGTTCCTACCCCTGCCAGCCTGGGGATTCGAACCTGGAACCTTCTAGCTGTTAGGCAACAGTGCTAACCACTGCACTACCGTGACTACATGTTGATATCAGTCTGGGAGGGCAGGATCAACAGCCTAGATATGATGTTGTGGGGTGGCTGAATGAACATCACAAGAGAGTGATGTTTGCTTGTGATCTAGTTATGCTGCTAATAGGTTTAGTCAGCCGGGGGACCTCCAGTAATGCACTGGGCCTCACTCCTTTCCTCACTCTCTATGAAATATTTTTTTTTTGCTGGTCATTAACATTTGTTTGTTCTCTCCCATAGATTGAGTCCCCATCGTGCTGTTTGCTCTCTACATGTCTGTTCTTTTCTTCTTCTCTGTCCCCTCACCCCCCAGCCAGTCGCAGCAGATGACTGCCCCTCCCTGAGCCTGGTTCTGCTGGAGGTTTCTTCCTGTTAAAAGGGAGTTTTTCCTCTCCACCGTCGCCAAGTGCTTGCTCACAGGGGATCGCCTGATTGCTGGGGTCTTTCTGCAACTGTGGGGGTCCTCCCTACAGTTGATAGTGCTATGAGATGACTGTTGTTGTGAAATGGCGCTATATAAATAAAGTTGAATTGAATTGAATTGAATCTTGCACAAAAGACTATGACCATTGCAGCAAAGCAGGAGAAGCAACAATATGACAGGAGAGCTCAAGCACGACGACTCCTCCCTAGCGAAAGGGTGTGGGTTCGTGATCGCAATAGAGAAGGGAAGGAGAAACTACATAGCTGGTGGGACCCAGAACCCCAGGTTGTGATTGGATTGGTGGGAGACTGTGAGTTGGTTTATAGGGTTAGGCCTGAGAAAGGTGGCAAAGAGAGGACTTTCCATAGGAATTCCCTTAACCCTTGCATTGCTCCTTCCATTGAGTCAACCAACGCAGACCGAGCTGTACCAGTTGAATCCCCGGTGTTGCCCCAAATATTGTATTTTCCAGCTACAATGGACACCCCTACGGAACATGTACCATTGCGGCGATCTAATCGCGCAACACAGGGGCAATGCCCAGTGAGATACAGAGACTACTAGGCGGTTGCGGGGACTGTCAATCTCAAAGTGTCATGGGCAGCAAGAGCGCACCCCTCCCATCCTGCCTCACATTCACCAACTCATCGCTGCACCTGAGGCAGAAGACACACCTGCACCCACTTATCAGCCAGCATACTTAAGGAGGCTTATTTACCTTTTGTTCTTATTAAAGACAAATATAGAAAGGAGATGTTTTTACCTTCTTTACATGTTTTGACTGTTCTCCTTTCTATTTTTGTAAAGGTAAATAATTAAAAGAAGACAAAATGAACCTACTTGAGCTATTAAGGACGCTCTATTTGCGCAATCAACGCTGGCTCATCTGGGTATACTGCCCGCGATTAAGCAAGTTAAAATTAAGTTATAGGTGTTGACACGCTGTTAACCTTATTTCTCCTTTTTTCTCAGGTTGCTGCCACTGTGTAGGTGTGTCTCTAGGACCGCGCGCGCTCTCCTGCCACATCTCACCATACCTCAGCTTCCTACTCCATCCGGTCAGGCACCATCAGCTCATCTTCCCCCCATTCTACTGGTTCATCTATTCCTCGCTGGGTCCCTGCCGGTTCTCCCTGGATTTCCCAGGTAAGTGGCAATTTGGCTTGCACCATTTCCCCTTACTCCAGTCTTCTGCTCACAGCTCTCGTCTTCTCTCCACAGGACTATTCCTCTGGCGAGTGACTGTTTCTGCACCTGTGTGCTTTGGTTTTTTGCTATTTAATAAAACTTTCAAACGTGCCCCTCTGTGTGGTTCCTTTCTGTGCTTTGGCATTGTGCACGTGAGCTGTCAATCTTCATTAGTCATGACACAAAGTGTGTGGGGATGTGGGGGATGTGGTCCTTTGTTGTTTTATATGTTGATCGTCATGTTAATTTATATAGATTTTGTTTCGTTTTGTGGATTTATTGTATAATTACTATTGCATGTTGTGCAGATTTATGTGTGTAGTTTTTTTCCCCTTTTGTTCATGGAGCCACAGCTTCCTCCTGATTAAACACACCTGAACGTGACTGGGTTTGGAGCAACAGCTGGTGCAGCATTTAGGCAGAGGGGCAGATGCGACTGCAGGACGGTCAGGAGAGGCGCCATGATGCACAAGAGGAGGCAGCCACCCTGAGGTGAGTACGTCGTCATGGAGCTGACCCACCTTCCAGAACCGGCAGTTGCCCAGAACTCCCACCCAGGCATCTACACATAGTCTAGACAGCTAGGAGAGCTGTCCAAACATAATGTGAATAAACGAGCAAGGGAGGGTGGGGAGTAAAGCATGGTGGTGTTGATATGTCTTGCTGGCACACGTCTTATTCTGTTGCAAAAGAGTGCGGTTTGGGGAGAAGGAGGACGGAGACGATGAAGTGGTGGCTGCTGATCCTGGGTTTCCATCCCTCTGACTTGCATTTGAACTGAACCGAATTGAACTGAGTTGATTTTAGTTTTTTTAACCTCTGTTCTACATTCTATTTTGTAACATTTTTTTTTAACTCTTATCCTTTGATAGAAAAGTTTCATATTTGTTTCATACATGTGATTTGCTTTGTCTCAGAGTCTGCCTCAGAGTCTGTGTAAAAGTGTGAAGGATGCAGCTGCATTAGTTATCATCTTGTTTGTAGTTCTTTTTGTGCGACTCCTGTGTGACTGGTCCTGAGTGAGCATCATGGCTCTTGAGAAAGAGATAGTCTGTACACCAAGTTTTGACCAAATATTCTGGACCGATCATGATGGACAATTGCTCCTCCATCTCTCAGATAACAAAGGGCTTAAAGAACTGGGTGATGTGTGTTTGAGTCAGAATGGTGTGCAAATGGGCTCTGAGACTATTTTTGTATTGCTCTCCACTGGCCAGTGTAATTAAATTTGCTGAAACTCTGATCCAGCCTGGTTTTTGACTGAAGGTTAAGAAGGATTTTTCTAATACCTCCCTGTTGATAATTCATTGCTCACCCCTGTACAGAATATAGGAGTCCTGGGCTCACTCCCAGGTGGCGTTGTTGTGACTTTGGGAAATCAATCACCCCGCCACACTCACAGCTGCCTTTGATACAGTCAACCACTCCATTCTCCTCTCCCGTCTGGAAACCTTCCTCAGCATCGCTGGTGCAGCGCTCTCCTGGTTCCACTCATATCTCACCAACAGACAGCAATTCATCCACGTCAACAACTGCACCTCCCTCACAGCCACCCTCTCCCATGGTGGTCCCCAGAGTTCTGTGCTTGGCCCTCTCCTCTTCATCATCTATATACTCTTGGTTGGTAACATCATCCACCGACATGGCCTTAATTTCCACTGTTATGCCAGTGATGTTCAGACCTTAATTTCTACTAACTGCATAACCACAGTAACCTGCTCCATACTGGAAAACCATCTCTCTGAAATAAAATCCTGCATACAAAAGAACTTTCTAAAACTTAACTATGATAAGTCTGACATGATGATCGTTGGCCCAGAATCTCTCATCAATGCCACCCACAACTTCATCCTCACTGTTGCCAACTCCACACTTTCCCCATCCCCACAGATACGAAACCTTGGAGTCATCTTTGACAGCCACCTCACTTTTGAACCACACATCAATCATATCACCAAAACTGTCTTCTTTCATCTAAAAAACATAGCCTGACACCATCCCTCACTCACCTTCTCCACCGCAGAAACCCTCATACACGCATTTATCACATCCAGACTCGACTACTGCAATAGCATTCTTTACGGCTCATCATCCAAAGTCCTTCAGAAACTTCAATACATTCAGAACTCAGCCACTCATCTCCTCACCCAGTCCCGCTCCCGTAACCACATCACCCTTATCCTCCAGAACCTCCACTGGTTCCCATTCTCACAACGCATAAGGTTCAAAGTCCTTTTCCTCACCTTTAAAGCCCTCCATCATAAGGCCCCTTCCTATCTCATTATTATTATTATTATTATTATTATTATTATTATTATTATTTTGTACAGCACTTTGAGCTGCTACACTGTATGAAAAGTACTTTATAAATAAAGTCTGATTGATCTGTCATACTGTCTAACAAGCTGCGTGCAAGCTTCCTGTACAACACTCAAACCTGTACAGTCAGCTTATCATCAAGCTGTGAAGATACCTGACAGGAAACTAAACTCTTATCATCACTGTCACTGCCTTGCAAACCATAATTTAATGAGCTGGGACAATTTATCAAATTCACAGACATCTGCCTTCTTTATAAGATTTTACATGGCTTGGCTCCTCCCCCTTGATGCTTTTATACAACAGAGAACATCTTTGGTAGACGCACTAGGTCTGTTGAAAGAGGGGACTGTGTAATTCCTATGAGGAGGTCTACTTTTAGCCACTCAGCTTTTTCAATGACAGCAGTTCACACCTGGAACAGTCTGCCAATAGCTGTTAGAGACTGTGACACCTACTGTTCTTTTAAAGTTAACTTAAAAATCATGGTTCAAGCACAATTAAATATGTGACTGTTCTATATAATTTTGTCTTAGTGTTCTGAAATGTGTATTTTTTTTTGTTTGTTTTTTGCTGTTTTACTGTTGTCTTGGTTTTTTTTAATGTAGGTGCTGTCCTTTTTTATTATGAGTGTGTCCTGTTACATGTGCAGTGTTGAGGTTCCTTAAATTTGTGTTTTACCTGCCCAGGGACTGCAGCTGAAAATCAGCCAATTGGCTAAACTGGCACATTTACAGAAATGTTTATTAATGTGCATTGTCCCTGTAAAATTAAACCATTAAAATAAAAAAATAGGTTTGTGTGTGCACGAGTGAGTGAGTGAGTGAGTGAGTGAGTGAGTGAGTGAGTGAGTGGTAGTGGTGGATTGGATTTGTGTAATGCTTTACATGTCAAGTGACATCTCAGAGTACTTGTAGTGGGTCCATTGTTCATTCACTCCGGGGTGACGTTGGTGGTGGTGGGCTGTTTCTGTGGCTGCAGCTGCCCTGGGACGGGCTGACAGGGGCGTGGCTGCTGGTCCACACCAGCGGCCTTTCCAGCCACTCCTGAGCATTTGTGCATTTTTGTGCCCGGTATCGTGGGCGCTGGGGGAGCGGAGTGGGTGAATTATCTTGCCCGGGGACATGGCAGCGGGGTAGCTGGGGGGGTGGGGGGAATTTGGGCCACAGCCCCTCTGGTTGTTGGATGGACCACTCTGTCTCCTGAGCCACTGCTGCCCCAAATGTGAGTGAGAGTGAGTGATTGTGAGTGAATATGAGAGTAGGTAAATGGTGGATGACGTTCACTTGTGTGGTGCTTTTTTCTCATCTCTGGATGACCAGGGTGCTTTTTGGATCCTGCTGTCTGCCTGTTTGGCCACACATTCGCACACTGGGGAAGGATGCTGGCCTGGCCTGCTGGGAGCAGCTTGAGGTTCGGTGTCTTGCTCTTTGTGTGTTGGGGTGGGGGTGGGGGGGTGACTCTTCGGTCAGAGGTTGGCCGTGCTACACCTGCACCACAGCCACCCCAAGTGTGAATTGTGAATGAGTGCAAGTGAGTGTGTAAGAGTGAGCATGGGTAAATGTGAGTGAGTCAGAGCACGAATGAGTGAATGAGAGTGTGTACATGAGTGAGCGTGAATGAAAGGATGCATGAGTGAATGCGAGTGACAGTGTGAGTGGGAGTGTCAGCAAGTATGAGTGAGACTGAACAAATAGGAGAATGGGTGAGAGAGAGTGCTAGTGAGTGAGTGAGTGAGTGAGTGAGTGAGTGAGTGAGTGAGTGAGTGAAGACACCCACGGAACCTTCAAGATTTGAAGACAGTTTGTGTGGAAGAATGGGCCAAAATCACTCCTGAGCAATGCCTGAGACTAGTTTCTCCATATGGGAGGCATCTGAAAGCTACTACCAACAAAGGCTTTTCTACTAGATAGTAAATGAATTTCACCAAGTGTGTTCAATACTTATTCCCTGTGTCATTCCACTTTATTAAATATGACTTGTTTTCTGAACACAGTTGCCTTGATTTCTCTGTATATATGGATTACCTGGGTTGCTACTGATATCTGGTGAAAATCTCAGGTCAGTGGCTCCATCAGAAATATGTTTAATGAGAAAAATGTTGATGTGTTCAATACTTATTTTCCCCACTGTAAGTATCTGTGAGTAACTGTGAATTTATTTATTTTGTGGAGGTATGTGTGGAAGGATGAGACTGAGTTTATTCCTCAGATTCAGCTTTATTCACAGATCACATACTCCAACAATCTCAAGCATGAAAAAGAGGCAGAATCATTCTCACATCTTTCTTTTATACCCCGGACCCCGACACTGCAGTCACATGGTGCTTAATCAAACATACAGTCACATGGTACATAATCCCAGTCACAATGTAACCCCCCTGATCTTCACACCATCGTCCCTTAGCCTCCGGTAGTCCGGAAATCTCCCCAGGTCGTCTCTCTGAAACAAAGGCCAAATCTCACACTCTCCTGTTGTCCCCCGGGGCTCAGTCCTTTTGTTCCTTGAGACGTGCAGCACACAATAAACACACAGCAATACAGTGGGGCATATGTAACCTTCATATGTGCCCACATGACCCCCCCCAAACGTCTAATATGGAACAAACATAACCAGAGATGCATGACACAATAACATTACTACATATCAATCCACCAGTTGCCTAGGTCTGAGCCTTCTGCCGTATTTGCTGTAAGCCTGCTTTACTGCTTCCTCAGCGTCCTCCTGCTGTGGAACTGTTGCCTGTGGATTAGAACTGTTAGTCAATCTGTATGTGTGTTCTGGAGAATGCCCTCTAGGGGGTCTGCCGCGACGGGGGGCCCTCGCCAACTGCACTGCTTCATCCGCCAAAACAAAAGCAGGTTTGAGTCTGTTTATCCCAATCAACTCTTTTCTGTCTCCCAAATCCAGCAAAAAATGCTTCTCTCCTGTTTCCAGCACCCTCTGAAAGGCCCATCGTACGGCGGCCGCAAGTTTGGGCGATTGGCATCATGTCTGACAAAAACAAATTCCGCATTTTTTAAAGCTTTTGGCACAAAAACGCGTGGAAAACTGTGATGAACCAGGCCCGGAAGCGTGTTTGCTCCTGTGTCGCTCTGCAGCAGCTGAGCGGGAGGGCAATTTGGCGCAGGATTATTGGGGAGAAATTCCCCGGGCAGGCGGAGCGGCTGTACAAAAACTAACTCAGCTGGGGAGGCTTGTAAATCCTCTTTAGGTGCAGAACGCAACCCCAATAAAACCCATGGAAGCCTGTCTACCCAATTTGTATCTGTAAGCGACGCTCTGAGGGCTGCTTTCAATGACCTATGGAAACGTTCTCATAAACCGTTAGCCTGGGGGTTGTACGCGGTAGTGCGGTGGATCGTTACCCCTAGGCTGCGGGCCATCGATGACCAGAACTCGGAAACAAATTGAGGACCTCTGTCGGACGTTATGTCCGACGGAACTCCGAAACGCGCTACCCAAGCCGTTAAAAACGAGCGTGCCACCTCTTCAGCTGTGGTTGATGCCAGTGGGACCACTTCCGGCCAACGAGTGGTGCGGTCCACCATTGTTGAAAGATGTACGTACCCCCATGACGACGGAAGGGGGCCTACCAAGTCGACATGCACATAGTCAAAACGCTTAGCCGGGATGTGAAAAGGCTCCAAAGGAGCTCTAGTGTGTCTGTGTATTTTGGCTCGCTGACATGCTACGCAGGCTGTCGCCCATTCCTTGACCTGTTTGCGCAACCCCGGCCATACAAATTTCTCTCCTACCATTTTGACCGATGCGCGCACCCCCGGGTGCGCCAGAGAATGGATCAAGTCAAAAACACGGTGGCGCCACGCGGCTGGTACCACCGGACGAGGCCGCCCAGTGGAGATATCGCAGATTAGAGGGGGCATGCCATCTTGCAGTGCCCTGTCCTCCAGCCTTAAGCCTGTTGGTCCAGACTGGAGCACGCGCATGTCCGCGTCACTAACCTGCTCCGCGGCCATGGCTGCATAATCTAACCCTACGCGGACCGGGGCTGCGCGCGCTTCCGCGTCACTACCCTGGCCTGCAGCCATGGCTGCAGAGTCTACCCCCACGGGGCCTGGCACCGTCACAGCACGTGAGAGGCAGTCTGCCACTACATTATGCTTACCCGCGACATGCTGGATATCGGTGGTAAACTCTGATATCGCGGCCAGCTGTCTCTGCTGCCGGCCCGACCAAGGTTCCGAAATCTTGGCCATCGCAAAAGTCAGCGGTTTGTGGTCCACGAACGCGGTGAAACGGCACCCTTCCAGCCAGAACTGGAAATGGCGAATGGCTAAGTGTAGCGCCAACAACTCCCTGTCAAACACGCTGTACTTTCGCTCGCTATCGCGCAAGGTTTTGCTGAAAAACGCGAGCGGTTGCCAGGTCCCAGCTACGTACTGTTCAACGACCGCCCTTACTGCTAAATCGGACGCGTCAGTGGTGAGCGCCATGCGGGCCGTTGGCACTGGGTGTGCCAACAAGGTAGCGTTTGCCAAAGCTGATTTGACTTGAGCGAATGCGCGCTCCCGCTCAGGAGACCATTCGACTTTATTCAAGGGTTTTTGCTTTTTTAGTGCAGCGTACAATGGTTGCATGAGCTGCGCTGCGCTGGGGAGGAAACGGTTATAAAAATTAACCATTCCCAAAAACTCCTGTAACGCTTTGACCGTTTGAGGTTGGGGAAAATTTGTTATCGCGCGCACTTTATTGGGCAGAGGGGCCGCTCCTTCTGGCGAAACGCGATGCCCCAAAAAATCAATCTGCGCCACCCCAAACTGACACTTCGCTGGGTTGATTATTAACCCGTGTTCTGCCAACCTCCGGAAAACCGCTGTGAGGTGACTTTCGTGTTCGTCTTCGGACGTACTGGCTACCAAAATATTGTCCAAATAGACGAACACGAAAGGGAGGTTGCGCAGGACCGTGTCCATCATGCGCTGAAATGTCTGCGCAGCACCCTTGAGTCCAAAAGGCATGCGCAAAAACTCAAAAAGCCCGAAAGGAGTTATTACCGCCATTTTGGGTATATCCTGAGCGCGCACTGGAAGCTGATGGTAACCGCGTACCAAATCTATTTTAGAAAAAATGCGCTCCCCCGCCAAATGAACGGAAAAATCCTGGATGTGCGGGATCGGGTAGTGGTCGTGTGCAGTGGCGTTATTCAACCTGTGGAAATCACCGCAAGGTCGCCACGAGCCATCATCCTTTGGGACCATGTGCAATGGTGAAGCCCAGGGACTTTTCGAACGCCTGATGATACCCAGTTTCTCCAGGATGGCAAACTCCTCGCGCGCTATGGTCAGCTTAGCTGAGTCCAGGCGCCGAGCTTTTGCAAAAACGGGTGGGCCGGTGGTAGTGATATAATGCTCCACCCCATGTTTAGCCACTGTCGCCAAAAACGTTGGGACTGTGAGTGCTGGGAACTGAGTGAGGAGTGCGTGAAACTTACCACCTGCAGCTGTGACATTGGCTTGTGCAGTTGGGGGCGCCACTCGAGCTGTGCAGGGAATAGAGTGAAAAGAGCAAGATCAACTAATAAACCATGTGAGCACAAAAAATCAGCCCCTAACATGTTGAAGTTAACTGCTGCTACAACAAAAGTCCACTCAAATGTACGGCCCTGCAGAGACAGTAGCAGAGTCCTCTCACCGAAGGTCTCAATCGCTGAGCCGTTCCCTGCTGACACCAGGGGGACCTTAGATGGGGTCAGCCGGTCCGTGTAGGAAGGCGTGATGAAGCTCAGCTGGAAGCCCGTGTCTACAAGGAAATGCCTTCCCGAGCATGCATCCGTCAGGTAGAGTAGCTTGTTCTCCTCCCCGAGGGCCGCAGCCGCTACTGACCCCCGGTCTTGGCGTTTCCCGAACACTTGAAGTGGCACGGTGGGAGGCACTTGTGTGCCCTCTCTGCAAAGCGGCGATGATAGAAGCACAGGACGCCGTCTGCTCCGTGTCGCCTGGTCCTCGCAGCTGCCGTCGTCGGTGTGTCTGGTGCTGCAACCACTGGCCCCGTGCCGTCTCCGGACGTTGCGCCTAGCTCTGCTGCCGCGGCCGAAACCGCGCTCCTTTTGTGGGTGTCGACGAGCCGTTGCGCCTCCTTGCTCAGCTGGTGGTAGTCTCGCCGGTCCAGAAGAGGTGAGCCTGCCAGGGTAACCCCTCACCGCTGGCGGCAGGGTCCGTAGAAGAAGGTGGGCAAAGATAAATTCACCATCCTCGGAGTCTTTCAGCCTCAGCATTTTCACCATCGGGTCTGCGGGTCTGTCGTTCTCTGAAGATCGTCACTTCCTTGTGGTAACGTATCGTCACTTCCTGTTTTGCTGTCTGCCTGTGTGGTTTGCTCTCCAGCCACTAGCTAGCCACTAGCTATGGCTACTAGCTCTCTTTCCTCTCCTCCTCTGGTGTGCTCTCTCTGTCAGATGTTTAGCTACACCTCTGTCTCTTTTAGTGATAATGGTAAATGTAATAAATGTTGTCTTTTTGAGGCGCTCGAGGCGAGGTTGTCTGATTTGGAATCCCGGCTCCGCTGCATTGAAACACCGTCTGCGCCAGTTAATCTCGACGGATCTCGACGGATGCCCCTTAGCTGCAGCGGAGCTAGCTAGCTTAGGCCCCCCTGTCAGCGGTTCCCTTGCTCTCCTCAGCAGCGAGGAGACTGGGTGGGTGACGGTGAGAAGGAAGCCTAGTCGCAGAGCCCCGGTACACCACCAACCTGTTCACGTTTCTAATCGTTTTTCCCCGCTCAGCGACACACCCGCTGAGGAAAAAACTCTGATCATTGGCGACTCTGTAGTCAGAAACGTGAACCTAGAGACTCCAGCGGCCATAGTCAAATGCATTCCTGGGGCCAGAGCAGGCGACTTCGAGTCAAATTTGAAAATGCTGGCTAAAAGTAACTGTAAATATTCCACAATTGTTATTCACGCCAGCATTAATGACATCCGTCTCCGTCAGTCGGAAGTCACGAAACTTAATGTAGAATCGGTGTGTAACTTTGCAAAAACGATGTCTGCCACTGTAGTATTCTTTGGGCCCCTCCCCAATCTGACCAGTGATGACATGTTTAGCCGCTCGTCATCCTTGAACCGCTGGCTGTCTGTGTGGTGTCCTAAAAATGACGTGGGCTACATTGACAATTGGAGCTCTTTTTGGGGAAAACCTGGTCTTATGAGACGAGACAGCATTCATCCCACTTTGGATGGTGCTTCTCATTTATCTAACAATCTGGCCTCTTTTTTATCCAAATTTCCAAAACCCTGACTACTCAGAGTTGGGACCAGGAAGCAGAGTCGCAGTCTTACACGCCTCTCTGCAGCTCCTCTTCATCCGCCACCCCTCAGCTTAGCCCCTGTCTTCCCCATCAGAGAATTGTTGTCTGCTCCCTAACTAACTAACTAACTAACCTGCACTTATATAGCGCTTTTCTAGTCACAAAGACCACTCAAAGCGCTTTCATTAATACTAACCCTCTATTCTAAGGGCCTATAGGAAACAGATATCTAGGGACAATTTTTAGAACAGCCAATTAACCTAACATGCATGTCTTTTGGCATGTGGGAGGAAACCGGAGAAATCCCGGAGTAAACCCACGCAACACGGGGAGAACATGCAAACTCCACACAGATCACTGTTGGTCGGGGGCTGGGATCGATTTATTTACTTTGTCCCTCCAAAGTAAATAAAAATATAATGCATAAGCATCCCAAAGTGATAAAACAAAATATTGGTAAAACTCAAATTAAACATAAAGCCTCTAAATTGAATGAATTGGCCTTTGTTCCTCCTCATAATTTAAAAATTTAAATGTGGTTTATTAAATATTAGGTCTCTAACTCCCAAGTCTCTGTTAGTCCATGATCTGTTAATTGATCATCAGATTGATTTAATTTCCCTTTTCAGAGACTTGGTTAGGGCAAGAGGATTATGTTGGTTTAAATGAATCAACTCCCTCTGGTTATTTAAACTGTCAAAATCCCAGAAGTTCTGGTTGTGGAGGAGGAGTAGCAACAATTTACCATTCCAAATTACTAGTTAATGTAAAGCAAAAAACATGTTATAATTCCTTTGAGGGCCTGGTCCTCAGTATTGGGCACTTTAGCAATTTTAGGTTAAACCCAATTTTATTTGCCATAGTTTATCGTCCTCCATCAACCTACTCAGAATTTTTATCCGAATTTGCTGATTTCTTAGCTGATTTAGTGCTGAAATCTGATAGAATAATTATAGTAGGGGACTTTAATATACATGTGGATGTAGATAGTGACTGCCTTAATGTGGCTTTTAATTCAATATTAGACTCGATTGGGTTTTCTCAGAAAGTAGGAAATTCTACTCATTACCTCCACCATACATTGGACCTTGTTCTGACATATGGCATAGAAATAGAAAATCTTGTAGTGTCTCCTCATAACCCTGTACTGTCAGACCATTGTCTGTTAACCTTTGATTTTACTATTTCTGACTATTTGGCTCCTAAAGAAAAATATTATTACAGTAGATGCCTCTCAGATGATGCTGTTACCAAATTTATGCAGATTGTTTCCTCTATGCCATGTGTCAACACAACGGAAATAAGCTATAGACAGCTTGCTCCTTCTGTAATTGATAGCATGGTGGATAGTGTTTCAGCTTCTCTGCATCAGACTCTAGACTTGGTGGCCCCCTTAAAAAAGAAAAAGTCTAATCAGAGATTTCTAACTCCTTGGTTCAACACAGAAACTCGTAGCTTAAAACAGAAGACTCGTCAATTAGAAAGAAAATGGTGCTCCACTAATTTAGATGAAATCTATTTAGCTTGGAGAAATCATCTTTTAATTTATAAAAAATCTCTTAGAAAAGCTAGAACGAGTTATTACTCTGCATTAATAGAAGAGAACAAGAATAATCCCAGGTTTCTTTTCAGTACTGTAGCCAGGTTGACTAAGAGTCAGGACTCTGTCAATCCTAGCATTCCCTTAGAGCTTACTAGTCCGGACTTTATGAACTTTTTCAATAATAAAATTTCATCCATCAGAGATAAAATCAATCAGATTCTTCCCACAGTTAACTTAAATACAGTAACTACTACAACTCCTTCAATTGATGTCTGTCTTGATGAGTTTACTCCAATCGACCTTTGTGAGTTAGACAAAATAGTTTCCTCATCCAAACCTTCAACTTGTCTTTTAGACCCTATTCCTACCAGGTTATTTAAAGAAGTCTTCCCACTTATTGGTAGCCTTATTCTTCATATAATCAATTCTTCATTAACTTTAGGCCATGTACCGCAGGCTTTTAAAACGGCTGTAATTAAACCCTTACTCAAAAAGCCAACGCTAGATCCAGGAGCTTTAGCTAACTATAGACCAATCTCTAATCTCCCTTTCATTTCAAAAATCTTAGAAAGAGTTGTTGCTACGCAATTATTTGACCACCTGCAGGGAAATGGTTTACTTGAAGAGTTTCAGTCTGGGTTTAGAATCCATCATAGTACTGAAACAGCCTTAGCGAAGGTCACTAACGACCTCCTCATTGCATCTGATAATGGACTAGTTTCTGTACTTGTCCTTTTAGACCTTAGTGCACCTTTTGATACTATCGATCATAATATTCTACTTGATAGATTAGAACACTATGTTAGACTTAATGGAACTTCATTGCAGTGGTTTAGATCTTATTTATCTGATAGGTTCCAGTTTGTTCATGTAAATAATGAGTTTTCTTTCAACTCAAAGCTCAGTCATGGAGTTCCACAGGGATCTGTGCTAGGCCCTACTCTTTTTAGTTTATATATGCTTCCGTTAGGCAATATTATTAGAAAGCACTGTATACATTTTCATTGTTATGCTGATGACACACAATTATACCTGTCAATGAAGCCAGATGATAGTAATCAATTAGCCAAGTTAGAAGCCTGTCTTAAGGAAATCAAAGCTTGGATGACTTGTAATTTCCTGCTATTAAATTCAGATAAGACTGAAGTCATTCGTGTTGGTCCAAAAAACCTTAGAAATTCCTTTCCAAATCAAACTTTCAGTTTGGATGCGGTTACTCTTTATAGCTCTGTGAGGAACCTTGGAGTTATTTTTGATCAGGATTTGTCCTTCAATTCACATATTAAATTTGTTTCTAAGACTGCCTTCTATCATTTGCGTAATATTGCCAAGATTAGGAGCATCTTGTCTCAGAGTGATGCTGAGAAACTGATCTACGCTTTTGTTAGCTAGAGATTAGATTATTGTAATTCTTTATTATCAGGATGTCCTAAAACATCTTAAAAAAGTCTTCAGCTGATCCAAAATGCTGCAGCAAGAGTTTTAACAGGTACTAGAAAGAGAGATCATATCTCTCCGGTTCTGGCCTCCCTTCATTGGCTTCCTATAGAGTTTAGAATTAAGTTTAAAATCCTTCTTCTTACTTACAAAGCTCTAAACAATCAGGCTCCTTTTTATTTAAAAGATCTGATACTACCGTATTATCCTAACAGAGCACTACGCTCCCAAAATGCAGGATTACTTGTAATACCTAGAATCTCCAAAAGTACAATGGGAGGCAGAGCCTTCAGTTATCAAGCTCCTCTCCTGTGGAATCAGCTGCCAATCTGGATTCGGGAGTCAGACTCGATCTCTGTTTTTAAGAATAGGGCTAAAACCTACCTTTTTGATATAGCCTACAATTAGGGAGGGATCATGTGTTTCTGAACCCTCCCTTAGTTATGCTGCTAATAGGTTTAGTCAGCCGGGGGACCTCCAGTAATGCACTGGGCCTCACTCCTTTTCTCACTCTCAATGAAATATTTTTTTTTGCTGGTCATTAACATTTGTTTGTTCTCTCCCATAGATTGAGTCCCCATCGTGCTGTTTGCTCTCTACATGTCTGTTCTTTTCTTCTTCTCTATCCCCTCACCCCCCAGCCAGTCGCAGCAGATGACTGCCCCTCCCTGAGCCTGGTTCTGCTGGAGGTTTCTTCCTGTTAAAAGGGAGTTTTTCCTCTCCACCGTCGCCAAGTGCTTGCTCACAGGGGATCGCCTGATTGCTGGGGTCTTTCTGCAACTGTGGGGGTTCCCCCTACAGTTGATAGTGCTATGAGATGACTGTTGTTGTAAAATGGCGCTATATAAATAAAGTTGAATTGAATTGAAATTGAATTGAATTGACTCCGTCAACGCTAGGAGCCCCTCTGCTCACTATTGTACCGAGGTGGTGAACTGGCTGATAAGCGCAGCCTTCAATGCGTTGTATTTGTCGCTGTCCGGTGGGTGATTGACCAGACTCTCCACCCTCTGGACTGTGTGGCTGTCCAGCTTCGCCACCACATGCTAGAATTTCGTGCCGTCCTTCGAGATTCTCCGGAGGTTGAACTGCGCCTCGACCGCGCTAAACCAGGAGCGCGGACTATGCTGCCAGAAATCGGGCAGCTGGCATGTGGCGGCAGCCACCAGGCTGGCTTCTGTCGAGATTTGCTCGGGAGAATTATCTCTGCTCATTCTTCGTCGTAAGGTCACCAGTGTGGAGGTATGTGTGGAAGGATGAGACTGAGTTTATTCCTCAGATTCAGCTTTATTCACAGATCACATACTCCAACAATCTCAAGCATGAAAAAGAGGCAGAATCATTCTCACATCTCTCTTTTATAACCCGGACCCCGACACTGCAGTCACATGGTGCTTAATCAAACATACAGTCACATGGTACTTAATCCCAGTCACAATGTAACCCCCCTGATCTTCACACCATCGTCCCTTAGCCTCCGGTAGTCCGGAAATCTCCCCAGGTCGTCTCTCTGAAACAAAGGCCAAATCTCACACTCTCCCGTTGTCCCCCGGGACTCAGTCCTTTTGTTCCTTGAGACGTGCAGCACACAATAAACACACAGCAATATATTTGTGGGGCATATGTAACCTTCATATGTGCCCACAATTTAACCTTTATTTATACGGGGGAGGTCCACTGAGAGGCAACCTCTCTTTTTCAAGGACGCCTTGTTTACATTCACACCTGGAAGCAGCCCAGTACAGCCACAGACTGACCTGTGGCCACTGAGCAGTTCAGGTTAAGGGCCTTGCTCAAGGGCATGAGAACATGGTTAATGAGGGTGGGGCAAACAATGTCATCTGTCCTATCCAGATCGAATTGAACTGGTGACTCTCCACTCACCAGTCCACATCCCTAACCATTAGGCCAACACTGTGATCCCAGTGCGGCGGCATGAAATAAAGCAGCGTTGTTGGAGGTTTTAAGTAAGTTTTATTAATCATACCGCCGTCACGGGATCCCCTCTCCAGCCCAAGTGTGTGCAGGCTGGATGGGGATCCTCTGGCTCTCAGAGAAGAAGACACAGAGTGCGTGTCTGCAGCAGAGGTTGTCACGCCGCGCCATTCATCAGCGGCGCCACCTGCTCACGCACCTGACAATCATCAGCGGCGAGGGATAAAGGCCGTCTCGCCCGGAGGCTCGGCCTGAAGCCGTCAGACTTCGTCCCTCACCGTTGTGAGCATACTTCCCTTCAGCGTCACCATTTTGGTAAGAAGATCGCTTACCTCTTTTCTTCAGTCTTCTCCCCTGTGCACAGGTGGATTCCCCAGCGGCGGACATCTCCACTCCATCGCCCAATCCTCGCTGCTGTACGGAGCTCTCCAGGTGGCTGTCTTCCGGGCTTCGCCCCCTTGTTGTGCCAGCTGTCCTGACCCACCAAGTAAGTCCTTCTCTCGCCATAAATCCCTCCTGTGTTGGTGTATGCCCGTCACCCTCTCCCTGTGCTCTCTCCATAGGGTTGCTCGGCTGTACGGTCACCTGCCTCTGTGCCTGGAGCAGACACCATCACCAACACATTTACATCCCGCAGACACGCACTCATTCACTCCTGCTGTTAATAAACTCTTTGAACTACTCTAAGCCTGTGTGTGTGCGTCTCCTGAGCCGTGCGTTATGTCAGAGGTTGAAGTGTGAGTGAGAGGAAGTGTTACAGAACCTGTGCAGTATTTATACCCAACTCAAACAATACATCAAAGCAGATTCACAGCGGTTGGTCTGATCAAAGGGACTGCAGAACAGGCATGAGATATTTGCATTTGTGAGACATACATCACAATAGGCAGATTTGCTAGACTGCTCCAGCTGCAGAACAAAGAGGTTAACAGGCACATCTACATATTGATCTGAGTCTCTAGGTCACAGTAAGGACAGGACGCATGAACACAATGCATGAAAGGTAAGACAAACATTTTCTCTTGTTCAGTGCTTGACTGACATTATTTACATTACTCTAACTTTATTCTTCTTCTCTTTGGGTCCCAACAGCAGATCATGGGCTGCACATTTGAGTTGGTAAGGATTTTACATCGGATGCCTTTCCTGACGAAACCTTCTCCATTTACCAGGGCTTGGGACTGCGCTCTCCTCTGTCGCTGGATAACCAACATTCCTCCCCCCATTCTGTTATGCTGAGGACCAAGCTTTTTTTTTTTTAAGGGTCTTTGGCATGACCCAGCTGGGGCTTGAACCCACAACCTCCCAGCTGTGGAACGAATGCTCTAGTCTACACCCCTACTCTATCCACCATAAGGCCAACACTCCAGTCAACTGTGATCAAGATGAGTCGAAGAATGAAGTTAGATTAATGTAAATGATGTCAGTCAAGCACAGAACAACAGACCACATTGTTCTTGCACTAAAAGTACCCATTATCCAGCATTTCTCATTTGACAGAGATGGTTCTGGAAGCTTAGACAATATATAACGTTAAACAAAGGGGTTAAATCTGTAGAAGAGCTTGGAATAACGAGGCGATGTGATTTATAAACCAAAGTTTATTATCAGCTTCGCTCCTCTAACAAGTCTCATCTCAGTGCAGAAGCAGAATAAGAGGTCGAACACATTCAGACCTACATACTTATACCTACACATAACAAAAGACATTGCATATCAAAGCTGACATCCCGCATTAGCTTAATCCCCCCTCCTTTGTCTTCCGACTTCTCCACCTGACCCTGGGTGGTCAGGGCGATCGATCTCCTCCATTGTCCTCTGTATCCTCCACCTGGCCCTGGGAAGTCAGGGCGGTCGATCTGGTCTCCACCGCTGCGCCTCGGATGCTCTTTGATCTTCGCTGGCGGTTGAGACCTCTTGTCCTGTTCTGAGGCATGAGGTCGTTGCACATTGTAATCACCAAACATTCTAATATGCTTATACATATGTAGGTTATGGGATATATGATTAATATAAACCACAGCCCCCCCCAAACGACTAAGAAAAGGACAATCAAAGTAAGTCCACAGTTTAAGATAATTTCTATGACATACTATACTGTGCCAACGAGTACTGGACTCAGCTCAGCCAAGACATTCAAACCGCTGCCATAACAGGGAACATTCGTGGCATGTACGATGGCATCAAGAAAGCACTTGGTCCGGCTCAGAGCAAGACGGTCCCCCTCAAATCCTCCACTGGGGTGATGATCACAAAAAAGAACAAGCAGATGGAGAGATGGGTGGAACACTACTCCGACCTCTACTCCAGAGAGAACACCGTGACACCGTCAGCCCTTGATGCCATCGACTGCCTGCCATCCATGGACGAACTTGACGCCGAGCCAACCATCGACGAACTCAGCAAGGCCATTGATAGCTTGGCCGCTGGCAAGGCACCCGGCAATGACGGCATACCCCCTGACCTGATCAAGCACTGCAAGACCACCCTACTGCAGCCATTGCATGACGTCCTCTGCCAGTGTTGGAAGGAAGGTGCCATACCACAGGACATGAGGGACGCCAAGATCATCACCCTCTACAAAAACAAAGGGGAGAGAAGCGACTGCAACAACTACAGGGGCATCTCCCTCCTCAGCGTTGTTGGTAAAGTCTACGCACGAGTTGTTCTCATTCGTCTACAGAAGCTTGCCAAGCGTGTTTACCCTGAGTCTCAGTGTGGCTTCCGCGCTGCGCGATCGACGGTAAACATGATATTCTCCAGCCGTCAACTCCAGGAGAAATGCAGAGAACAGAACGTGCCCCTGTACGTCGCCTTCATCGACCTCACCAAAGTGTTCGATTTGGTCAGCAGAGAGGGCCTTTTCAAGATCCTGCCAAAGATAGGATGCCCACCAAAGTTGCAAAGCCTCATCGAATCGTTTCACACCAACATGCAGGGGATAGTGCAGCACGATGGCAACGTCTCAGAGCCATTCAACATACGCAGCTGAGTGAAACAGGGCTGTGTACTTGCGCCAACCCTCTTTGGGATTTTCTTTGCTATGCTCCCGAGGCATGCCTTCAGCACAGCAACAGAGGGAAACTACCTGCACACAAGATCTGACGGCAGGCTTTTCAACCTCGCCCGCCTGAAAGCCAGAACCAAAGTACGCGAGGCTCTAATCAGAGACATGCTGTTCGCAGACAACGCTGCAGTCGCAACCCACACACAGCAGGAGCTTCAGACCCTGATGGACCGCTTCTCCCAGGCATGCAAGGACTTCGGGCTTACCATCAGCCTGAAGAAGACTAATGTCTTGGCGCAAGGCACGGAAGCACCACCAACCATCACCGTCGACGACTATGAGCTGGAGGTCGTGAATCAGTTCATGTACCTGGGGTCCACGATCAGCAGCAACCTCTCCCTTGATACAGAGATCAACAAGAGGATTGGAAAATCAGCCTTCACACTCGCTCGCCTCACCACACGAGTGTGGGAGAATCCCAAACTCTCTGTCAAGACGAAGATGGCAGTGTACAATGCCTGCGTCATCAGCACACTGCTCTATGGGAGTGAGACGTGGACAACATACGCCCGGCAGGAAAAGAGACTGAACTCCTTCCACTTGCGCTGCATTCGCCACATCCTGGACATATCCTGGCAGGACAAAGTGCCCAACACAGAAGTTCTGTCCCGCGCCGGCCTTCCCTCCATGTTCACTCTACTCAGGTAGCGCAGGCTCCGCTGGCTAGGCCACGTTCACCGTATGGAGGATGGCAGAATCCCCAAAGATGTCCTCTACGGAGAACTGGCAACTGGCAGGAGAGACGTTGGCCGCCCACAGCTGCGCTTTAGAGATGTCTGCAAGAGAGACATGAAGGAACTGGAGATCAACACAGAGCGCTGGGAGGACCTTGCAACGGACCGCTCCAAATGGAGAGGCACCCTGACCAGACAGCTCAAGGCGGGTGAAGAGAGACTGACTGCTGCAGCAGATGAAAAAAGGACCCGCAGGAAGAACTGCCACAGACCCAGCAGCACGGAGACCACCCACAAGTGCGACCTGTGTGACAGGGATTGCCATTCGCGCATCGGCCTGTTCAGCCACAGGCGGTGCTGTTCCAGCAGAGTAGACGTTTAGGATTCTCTTCCATGGTCATCATAGACCGACGGAGGCCGCCGACGACGACTATACTGTTAAACCTCTTGACAAGGAAGAAACTTTTCCAGCAGCCATGCTCCTGTAGAGAATTCAGTGGTAACCATAACAGCGTAGTAACATCACAGATCAATCTTAAAACTGTCACAGCACAATCTGATAAAATAGTTAACAGCTTTTGGTTAATTTGCATCAGTCCCTGTGCTGTCTGGGTTTTAATCTTCTCCCGAATCTGCTGTAGGTCCGCTTGGGCGTCCTGGCGGGACCTTCCTGTAAGGAATCTGCAGCTTGGGGAGGAGAGTGGTTATTTGTTCCCTGCAGGGGGGTTGAGTCTTTTTTCTTGGGGGGTCTACCCCGCCGAGGTGCCCTTGCCACCCGTGCAGGTTCGTCTCTCAACAAGAAAGCAGGTTTAAGTCTGTCAATGCTGACTGTTTCTTTTCTGTCCCCTAAATCAAGCACAAAATGCTTATCACCAGGTTCCAGCACTCTGAATGGTCCATCGTATGGTGGACGGAGGGTTGATTTTGAAGCATCATGCCTAACAAAAACGAATTCGGCGTTTTTTAAAGCTTGGGGGACAAAAACCTGTGGAAAAGAGTGATGTGCCGGTCCGGGGAGAGTGTCCGGTCCGTTGCTGCCTAAAGGCCTCAGGGTTGGAAGATGCCCAGGCTCTGGGTTCTCTGGTAAAAACTCACCTGGGAGTCTGAGAGGTTGTGCAAAAACTAATTCTGCTGGGGAGGTGTCTAGATCCTCTTTAGGGGCAGCACGCAACCCCAATAAAACCCAGGGAAGTTTATTTACCCAATTTGTATCCGTTAGCGAGGCCCTGAGGGCGGCCTTTAAAGATCTGTGAAAGCGCTCGCATAACCCATTAGCCTGAGGGTGATAAGCGGTGGTGCGGTGAATTGTCGCCCCTAAGCTGCTGGCCATAGCTGACCAAAGCTCTGAGACAAATTGAGGCCCCCTATCGCACGTGATGTCCGATGGGACGCCGAAACGTGCCACCCAGTTTGTCAAAAAAACGTGAGCGACTTCCGCCACTGTGGTTGACGCCAGAGGGACCGCCTCAGGCCAGCGCGTAGTACGGTCTATCATTGTTAACAGGTGTGTGAAACCTTGAGAAGAAGGTAGTGGTCCCACGAGGTCGACATGAACGTGGTTGAACCTTCTAGCTGGGATTGGAAAAGGCTCTAGAGGGGCTTTTGTGTGCTTGTGTATTTTGGCGCACTGACAAGACATGCAAGTTTTTGCCCATTCCTTTACATTTTTGCGCAAATACGGCGGCGCCAGGCAGCTGGGACTACCGGGCGAGGTCGGCCGGTTGAGATGTCGCATATTAGGGGGGGTACACCGTCGCGTAAACCCCTTTCCTCCAGCTATAACCGTGTTGGTCCAGACAGGAGCTCGCGCACGTCCGTGTCACTGCTTTGCTCCTCTGCCATGGCTGCGTAATCTATCCCTACGTGAATCGGGGCCGCGTACATGTCCGCGTTAGCGAAGAGTTCTGTGGCTGAGGTAGTATAATCTGTCTCCTCGTGCTCTGGCGATGTCACAGCGCGAGAGAGGCAGTCTGCTACCACGTTAAGTTTGCCTGCCACATGTCGAATGTCTGTGGTGAACTCTGAAATTGCAGCTAGCTGTCTTTGTTGCCTGCCTGACCATGGTTCTGAAATTTTAGCCATCGCAAAGGTGAGCGGTTTGTGGTCTACAAAAGCCGTGAAACGCCGCCCTTCTAACCAGAACTGGAAGTGGCGGATGGACAAATGAAGCGCTAGCAGCTCCCTGTCAAAAGTGCTGTATTTACGCTCAGTTTGGTTTAACGATTTGCTAAAAAATGCTAAAGGTTGCCAGGTTCCGCCAACGTGTTGTTCCACAACTGCCCCTATGGCCAGGTCTGAAGCGTCTGTGGTTAGCGCAATGCGGGCCGAGGGATCAGGGTGAACCAACAATGTGGCGTTCGCTAGAGCACTTTTTACTTCCGCGACGGCGCGTTCGCGCTCCGGGGTCCATTCAACCGCGTTGGAAGGCTTTTGTTTTCTGAGCACGGCATACAGGGGCTGCATGAGTTGAGCTGCGCGGGGGAGGAAATGGTTGTAAAAATTAACCATTCCCAAAAATTCTTGCAGCGATTTGACTGTTTGTGGTCGTGGAAAATTTTTTACTGCGCAAACTTTGTCTGGCAATGGGACTGCCCCCTTCGGTGAAACTCTGTGTCCCAAAAAATCAATTTGTGACACGCCGAATTTGCCTTTGGCTGGATTGATTATTAACCCGTGCTCTTCTAGTCTCTGAAAAACCGTAGTGAGGTGTTGTTCGTGTTCTTCCTCCGACGAGATGGCTACCAGCATATCGTCGAGGTAGACGAACACGAAAGGGAGATCGCATAATACTGCGTCCATCATCCGCTGAAAGGTTTGAGCAGCGCCTTTGAGGCCAAACGGCATCCGCAAAAATTCAAAAAGATCGAAGGGGGTTATTACAGCTGTTTTAGGAATGTCTTCCGCTCGAATGGGGACTTGGTGATAGCTGCGGACCAGGTCTATTTTAGAAAAAATGCACGCACCCGCCAGATGTAGTGAAAAATCTTGGATGTGAGGAATTGGGTAGCGGTCATGCGCTGTCGCATTGTTTAATCTGTGGTAATCGCCGCACGGTCTCCAAGAACCGTCGGTTTTCGGGACCATGTGTAGTGGCGATGCCCAGGGGCTTTTCGAGCGTCTGATAATGCCTAATTTTTCAAGGGTGGTAAATTCGTCCCGTGCTATGGTGAGCTTGGTCGTGTCTAAGTGCCGAGCTTTGGCGAATATGGGTGGGCCCGTTGTGGGAATGAAGTGTTCAACCCCGTGTTTCGCTACTGTTGCTGAAAATTTTGGAACTGTGAGTGCTGGAAATTGGGTGAGGAGTTGGTCAAACTTACCTCCTGCTGTTGTGACATTGGCCTGCATGGGTGGTGGAGAAACTTGAGCTGAGCAGGGGATAGAAGAAAATGACAGTGCATTAACCAAGCGTCTATTTGCTAGATCGACTAACAACCCATGTGCACACAAAAAATCAGCGCCCAACATGTTAAAGCTCACCGCCGCTACAATAAATGTCCATCTATAGTTGCGGCTGTGGATGCAAAGATGCAGGTTCCTTTCACCGAAGGTGTCGATGATCGAGCCGTTGGCTGCCATTGCTCCATTTCCCCGGGGACCCATGGCCCGGTCTGCGTGGGAAGGGGTGATAAAACTCAGCTGAGCTCCGGTGTCGATCAGGAATTGTCTCCCGGTGTGTCCGTCAGTCACATACAGTAGTTTATTTTTCTCGCCGAGAGCCGCGGCTGTTAACGGCCTCTCGGCTTTGGCGTTTCCTGAACTTTTGAATTTGCAGGGGGGTGCGCATTTGTACGCTCTCCCGGCGAAACGGTGGTGGTAATAGCAGAGGTCGTTCCGCCTGCTGCGTCTTGGTCGTGTTGCCGCCATGGTGGGCGGGCTCTGCTCGGTTGTCTGTGGTTCTCTGCTGCTCTGGGCTTCCGCGCTGAGATCTGCGGATGCTGCCGTGGCCATCTGTTCCCCGCAGGCGTTGACGAGCCGCTGCGCCTCTCGGGCTAGCGCGCGGAAGTCCTGCTGGGTGTTGCACCGCATATTGACCAGCGTCCCTCTCATGTGTGGTGGCAGAGTGCTGAGGAAGATATATCGGAAAAGGAAGTTGTTGTTGTCCTCTTCCTTAAGCTGCAGCATGTCCTCCATGAGGGCCTTGGGTCTGCATCCTCTGTGGCCGTAGATCGCCAGGATTTTCTCTGCTCTCTCCTCGGCTGAGGGGACGAAATTCTCCACGATGATCGCCTTAAGCTCTCTGTATTTGTCATGGGCGGGCGGCCGTTGGATTATGCTCCGTGCACATCTTGACGTGGCAGCGTCGAGTTTGGCGACGATGTGATAAAATTTTGTGTCGTCTGCCGTTATGCCCGCCAGTGCAAACTGAGCCTCAGCTTGCTGGAACCACGAGCTCAAGTCTTCCTGCCAGAAGTCTAGCAGCTTGACAGTGACGGCGTTTGTGTGGGCCGTCCCTGATGTGTCCGCCGGGTGAGAGCGCCTTTCTTCCGCTTTCACGGCGGGGCTGGTGCTCGGTTGAGCCCTCTCTGTAGCTTCTGCTGTGGGGGAACGTTGTCCATCTGTTCCCTTGTCTGCATGGGCGCCGGCGCTTGCCTGGGTCGCCTCCGATGAGTCAATCACGGGAGAACGTCTCTGTTCCATCTTCGTGTCAGGGTCACCAATGTAGAAGAGCTTGGAATAACGAGGCGATGGGATTTATAAACCAAAGTTTATTATCAGCTTCGCTCCTCTAACAAGTCTCATCTCAGTGCAGAAGCAGAATAAGAGGTCGAACACATTCAGACCTACATACTTATACCTACACATAACAAAAGACATTGCATATCAAAGCTGACATCCCGCATTAGCTTAATCCCCCCTCCCTTGTCTTCCGACTCCTCCACCTGACCCTGGGTGGTCAGGGCGATCGATCTCCTCCATTGTCCTCTGTCTCCTCCACCTGGCCCTGGGAAGTCAGGGCGATCGATCTGGTCTCCACTGCTGCGCCTTGGATGCTCTTTGATCTTCGCTGGCGGTTGAGACCTCTTGTCCTGTTCTGAGGCGTGAGGTCGTTGCACATATGTAATCACCAAACATTCTAATATGCTTATACATATGTAGGTTATGGGATATATGATTAATATAAACCACAAAATCCATCATTTTTGTATACTTGTTACTGAGACACCAAAGATCCTTCATGAAGACCTGAAACTGAGATCACAAGTACTCATTGATACTTACATGTGTTACATGTTTTCATTTCCATGATAATAAAGCATTGTATATGCTGTGTATGTAAAAGTTTCTTCAGATTATTTCAGACAGATGCTTCATTCCATTTAGTACCAAATTGTATCATGGTTGGGCACAGCCACCACATTGTGCAGTATAATATTGTTATGTCACCATGTTATAATAATATAATAATAATGTAACATAACTATATATCATATGTATAATATATCATGTAATAATATGATTTGGGGTCTTAAACACCACTTGTGTTTCTTTCTGAAAGTCAGTTTTGACATACAGTAGTTTGTATGAATAACTGGGTACCCATAGTCAAGTGGTCAAGATAGGTATTGCATTCCAAAATTTTCAGTGTTAACATTCATTTTCATGTTCAGTATATCCATACACTTCAGAAAAACATGATTTCATAGATGGGTGGTGGTGGTGGTGGTGGTGGTGGGGTGACCCTCTCTGGCCCATGGCCTATACCTGTCATAACTTCCTTTCAGGGAAAGATAAAGGCACCATGTGCCGGCTATGAGTTTGAAGATTTATTGGAGACAAACACAAAACTTACAAAAATAACAGTAGAACACAGAAGAAGCCCAAAATAGCTACGGCTAAGGCGAGAGGAATCGCCAGCTAAACCTGGAAGAAAGGGCATGGAGCACACGCTAGGATACACAGAATACACAGAGAAAAATAAAGAGGAACTTATAACCAAATGTTGAGAAGGGTGCTGCTCCGGACAATCGTGCCACAGCCCCCTAAATAAGGCAAAGGAAATTGGCCACAAATGGTAACAGGTACGAGGAATAATAATCCCAAAATAAAGACAGCTGTGCCGCAAACTTGGACTAATAATGGAAGTCAGCAATGAACACTGTCAAAGTGCAGGAACAGCAGGAACTTATAAACAGAGCCATAACAAACTCAAAGCACAAAATACATCCAACAACGTAAGGTGAATGATAACACCGAAATGAGGAAATACAGGAAATAAACTGTCATGACCTTGGGTTTGGTGGTCCCAAACCCAGTTCTGACACTGTGGCTATTTTGTCTCTTTACATTGTTTATTTTCCATCAGGTACTCCAGGGAGCCCTTTGGGTCCTCCGCTCCCTGACAGCTCGGCCATTCCCTCTCCTCCTGTCAGTGTCACCAGCTGTTCCTCAATACACACGCATACACACACCCCTCCCTTCATCTCCATTCACATGCTCAGACACTCACTCATGCACACCTGTTTTCTATTCTTTCCAGCCCACGCACATTTACACTGGCGGTCTCCTTCCTCATTAGTATTGTCATTACTTAAGCTCTGTTTGAGTGGGAAGAGATCGCCGGATCATTGTGCAATATGCACAGTCGCTGCTCCCTCTGTGTGTTAGCCTCCACTCCCTACTTATTACTTTCAGCCTAACTGTTGAGTCTTTTATAACGCCACCTGACTATCGCTGGATACCTGGTGTTAGCGGCTGTTCCTGCCTCGTCTGCTCTCACCAGACAGCACGGACTGCCTCAGACTGCTCCAGCGCATAAGATTATGTTTGCCTTTCTCCTTGTGCCATCAGCTGTTCTGTGGCACTAGGCATCCCTTCCCTCGGACTGTTGAGGGTCCGAGAGGCGTCCCTGTTTTCCTGGTGTCCTCCATGACCATAATCTCATCCCTCTGTTTAGTATTGTGACTGTTTGCTGGACTAAGTTGTTTTTCTTGTTCAATAAAGTGCACGCTACTACCTCTGCACGTGGGTTTTAATTCCTTCCTCCATGCGCCGCGTAATGGCGCATGGGGAATCATAACAGAATGATCCGGCCAGAAAAAGAAAACCCAGCAGAGTAGTCATGTGCTTTTCTTTTCTTTTCTTTTCACCTTTTTCTCTTTCCCCTCCAAGCTATGCGATGGTGGTTTGGACAGACAAGGAACTGAGAGCTCAAGATCTCTTGGACCAGGCTCTCTTTTCTGCTCAATGGCCGCAGTTTACAGAGGATGTTCGACTGGCGCAGATCACCGCTGAGGACATCATGTGGTGTCATCTCAACCTCTGGCAAATTCCGAGGGTGGATGACATCCTCTCAGTCCTCTTCTCCCAGCCAGATGAGGAGTTGGAGTGGGCCTCCCCGACGCTGGAGCCATCATCCCATTGGAAGAAACGCTTGCGGCGGAAGAAGCCACTCTTCTCCTGCAGCTCTCCCGCTCCTGCATCATCCCTCGAGCCTGGGTACGAGGCTTTACATCCATCCATTTTTTTCCATCCTCCGTCATAACACATCCACTTGTGTTATGACGGAGGAGGAGAAGTGGCCTTTGCTAGCCCACATAGACTGCCAGATGGAGGAGGAGCGCTGCGAGAAGGAAGAATGGAGACGTGCTTCGCCGGCCAAAACTGCTTCGGACTCCAGACCGGGGTCCGCCCACCCCAAGTTTGTTAGGATGGAGGATTGGCTCTACTAGCACAACTTGAATGTCAGATGGAGGAGGAACGCCACGAGAGGGGGAACAGAGGAACTCGGTCAGGTTGTTTATTCCCCCTGCAGCTACTTCTTCCTCAACCTTCACATCTGCCGAAATGGAGAAGACAGTTTTCCCCTCTTCCTCAGCTTCCCCTGCGCCTGTTTGGGAGACTCCTCCGCCACCTACCGAGGAGTTCGGGCCTGGGGTGGACGTTCAGAGGAGAGAAGACGCCCCGGATGCCACTGGGAATGTCAAGGGCCA
The DNA here is from genome assembly GCA_020510985.1 of Pholidichthys leucotaenia. NCBI lineage: Eukaryota > Metazoa > Chordata > Actinopteri > Cichliformes > Pholidichthyidae > Pholidichthys > Pholidichthys leucotaenia. The sequence goes on along the minus strand of CM035837.1, from coordinate 441,824,850 downwards.
GGAGAATAGGCAAGTTCTTTCTCATTTCAATATGGGGTGTGCAGGTGGCGCAGGTGTAGTGTGACGACTACTGATTGGAGGGTCATGGGTTCGATTCCCGCTCTGTCTGCTGTCCGCTTGTCGAAGTGTCCTTGAACAAGACACTGAACCCCCAGTTGCTCCTGGTGGCCTGGTTAGCGCCTGTGTGTATGGCAGCTCTGCCACCATCAGTGTGTGAATGTGTGTGTGAATGGGTGGATTGCAGGATCTGTAAAGCACTTTGGCCATCCTAGATGAGAAGAAAAGCGCTATATAAGTGAATACCATTTAATCTCAACTTTTGATGAACAATTTTGCCTGTCCCCTGGCCAGGAGACTCGGGGTTTGCAGTCCCCCAAGTATTCTTTACCAGCGGTATGTTATAACTCTTCACCTGACCACTCCAAATTCCCTCTGTGTGCTCCTATGAGTTTGCCAGTCCCAGAACCAAGTCACCAGAGGGGGGAGGAACCTGAGGCCCTGGAGGATCCAGTCCCAGGGTCGGCGGTGAGGCAATCCCCGGCTGCCACACCGGATGGGCTGTTGGCGTGGAAGATGGTGCACGGGGGCATGGAGACTACAACCACCATCACGGCTGCTGCAAGGGCCGCCGCAGCAGAGTCATCCAGCGGACCAGACCTCCAGCTGACTTGGCCCCAGATGTCGTTGTCAGGATCAACGGAGTCCTGGACGGTGGTGGAGCTTGAGTCCAGGCAAGTGCTTTCATTTGTTTCTCTCCCCTGTAAATTGGAGCAATCTTGTCTGGCTGTTGGTAAGGACAGTCTGATGCAGCCCTCAGCTGCATCGGATCTCACCTTGCCGAGCTCCACTGCTGCCGGCGACCCTCTTCCTGTCATCCCGAGCTCCTTCCTAGGGTCAACGGAGAGGATCCGCCCCAACCTGGGATGCCCATGGACAATAACAATGTGAGTCCAGCTGCCCTGGTGGAGGCTGATGTGGTTACAGCACCTCACAGACTTCCATAACCAGCGCATCCTAGATCGCCGAAGTCCTGGATGGTGGTGGAGCTAGAGTTCAGGCATGTGTGCTCCATAATGTCTCCTGTGCCTATATTGAAGTCACACTGCCTGACTCATGGGGAGGAGGGTCCCGGGCAGCTCTCTGCAGCCCCCAGGCTCACCTCAGAGCTCCTTGCCAGGGTCGCCAGAGAGCAGCCAATGCCACTGGAGGTCTCCATAGAGGTTGTAGACCTCCAGCCAGAGTCCACCGCGGGTGTTGCAGAGCTCCAATCAGGAGTCACCATGGGTGCTGTAGAGCTCCAGCTGAGAGCCACCATGGGTGCAGCAGAGCTCCAGCCGGGAGCCACCATGGGTGCTGCAGAGCTCCAGTCGGGAGTCACCATGGGGGCCACAGAACCACAGCCTGGAGTCACTGTGGGTGCTGCTGGGCTCCAACTGGGAGCCACCACGGGTGCTGCAGAGCTCCAGCTTGGAGCCACCAAGGGTGCAGCATTGACTCAGTCGGGGTCCATCGTGGGTGCAACACAGGCCCAGTTGGGGCTTGCCGCGGGAGCAATGAGGTCCTGGGAAGGGGCCACTGCCGGTGCAACATTGTCCCAGACCGGGACCACTGCGGGTGAAGCTATGTCCCAGACCGGGACATCGTGGGTGCTACGATCCCCCTGCTCAATGCCTCGGAGGGCGGGGGGGGCTCCTTCCCCGTCGCCTGACACCGTCATGGTTCCAGTGCCTCTGCCACCAGCAGCCATGGGGGTTCCTATCCCTCGGCCCGGTCACCCACCTTTAAGTCTCCCGGTAGATAGGCCACCCCCTCGCTTTCCCCTCCGACCCTGGTGGCTCAACAACGCTGGCCAGCCACCCAAAAAACTTGGTCTTTGGGTTGGGTGGTCCATCGGTCCTGGCAGCCGCCTGACGCTGTTCAGCGGGCTGCCTGCTGGGCTTGGGACTCTGGCAGGCCACCCGGTCAGTCACCCCTCACCATGCCTGGGGCCTGGGACTCCGGTTGGTCCCCTGAACTTTGGACTCCTGGGTAGGGGGGTTAGTGTCCTAGGTTGGGGCTGTTAGGAGGTTCACCTCACTTTATTTGTATATTATTTTTGTATTATTTACTTGTTGCTTCCCTCCTAACCTGTTTTCCTCCACCTCCCACCCTGGGTGGCTGTTTTCCTCTTGGGGGGGGGGGGTCCTTATTGTGTTTTTTTTTTGTAACTTTGATTTTCATTCATTTTTCGTCATACATATTACATTCAGATCACAGTCTCTATATTTAAAAAAGGAGCTAAAAGAAGAAGAAAAAAAGAAGAAAAAAAGGGGGGGGGGGGGGACAAATGTTGGAGCATCAAGTTTTTAGTTTCCATCTCTTAATTCTTTTGGTTTTTCCAGTGTCTTTGGTTATTCTTTCAATTTCTGTCTCGTTGTTGCACTTTGTAGTGTGTCCATTTCCACCATTTTTTTTCATATTGTCCTTCTTGCATTCTTTGTCGATTCTTTTCCATTAAACGTATATCCTCAGCAATGTCTGTCCATTGCGCTTGGTCAGGAAGAACTTCTGATTGCCATTTTCTTGTGATTGTTTTTTTACATGCAATCAGCGTGATTTTAACTAAATATCTGTCCTCAGCCTGTATTACATTGTCTCTTTTAAGATCACATAAATACATCAATTTACAATTCATTGGTATATTATATCCTAATATCCTCTGTATTGTCACATGTATAGATTTCCAGAATGATGAGATTTTGCAGCATTTCCAAAACATATGCGAGTGGTCTGCATTTTGAGCCCCACAGCCCCTCCAGCATATAGATTTGGTATTTGTGTATTTTCTTTGGATCTGTGGTGTAAGGAAATAGCAAATCAGGTTTTTCCATCCAAATTCCCTCCATGTCCTTGAACTTGTTGATGTGTGTTGTGTTTTCCATATTTCTTGCCAGTTTTCTTCTGTTTAAATTTAGCTCTTTCTCCCATTTCTCCTTTATATAGTTACTTGAAAGTTTGTTTGCCATAAGTTTCTGATATAGCTTTGAAATAATTCTTATTTTATTTCCTGCATACGAGCTTAAAATGAATTGTATAATCTCACTCACATCTGTGTGGAGGTTATGTCTAATCTTGCTCATATAATAATCTCTCATCTGCAGATATCTGAAGAATTCAGATTTTTCTAGTTTAAATTTTCTTCTCATGTTTACAAAACTCCCGAAATCTTTTTTTCCCATAATGCCCCATGCTGTGATTCCCTTGTTCACCAGATTTTTGTATCCCCTATCTTGCTTTGCTGGTTCAAACTGACTGTCAAATGCTACCCATTTCAATAGTTTTATGTCCTCCTTTATATTATACTTTTGTACTATTTTATACCACAGTTCCAAAGTAAATTTAGTGATTTGGTCTATTTGTTTGATTTGCTTATATGCATCCTTATCTCCTATTATGCTTTGTACTGGGAGTCCCTCAGTTTCCTTTTCCATTTCTTTCCATTTCTTTCCATTTCTTTCCATTTTGCCTCGTGTCCTCCGTCGCACCAACATATGATATATCTTATTTGTGCTGAGTAGTAATATTCCTTTAGACTCGGTAGACCCATGCCTCCTTTCTCTTTTGGTAATTGGAGAGTTTTATATTTCACTCTTGGCTTTTTATCTCCCCAAACAAATCTCGATATCATCCTGTCCCACTTTGAGAACTGGGCACCAGGAATCTCTGTTGGTAGAGCCTGGAAGAGGTAAAGCAGTCTAGGTTGTATGCTGATTCTGACTCTTAATTTTTTTTCTTAGTCTTAATTTTTGAATTCAGATCCATGTTTAAGATTAACCATCTATCAATATCTTTTTTTATTTCTTGTTCTAATCTATCATAGTTTGCTTTATAGGTTTTGCTTAAATCTTTAGGTATGTTCACTCCAAGGTATTTTATTTCTTTTTGTTTCCAGTTTAGTTTAATCTTATCGGTTATCTGGTTTAAAGGGTTATAGTGGAATGTCAGTATTTGTGTTTTTGGTATGTTTATCTTGTACCCTGATAATTTTCCAAAATTTTCTATCAAGTCCATCATTTCCATTATTGATTCATCTGGTTGTTCAAGGAAACTATAATATCGTCTGCAAACAGCCCAATCTTGTGTTCCGCTCCCTTTATTGTTACACCTTTTAATTTCTTATTTTGTCGCATCGCTTGAGCCAGTGGCTCTATAAACAGAGCAAACAAGGTGGGCGATAGGCAGCATCCCTGCCTAGTTAATCTTTGTATATTTACTTTGTCTGTTAAGCTACCGTTTATCTTGATTCTTGCCACAGGTTTTTGATACAGTGTCTTTATGCATTGCACTGACTTTTCATTAAATCCAAAGCGTTCCAGTACATTATATAGGAATATCCAATTAAACCTATCAAATGCTTTTTCTGCATCTAAACTCATTATTACTGCGCTTTTCTTTTCTTTATGTATTTGATTAATTATGTGTATTGTTCTCCTGATATTATCTTGTGTTTGGCGTCCCTCTATGAAACCAGTTTGATCATTCTCTATCAATTCCGTCAAGAATGTCTTTATTCGTTTACAGATAATCGTTGTATATATTTTATAATCCACATTTAATAAAGAGATTGGCCTATAGTTTCCGCATTGTTCCCTATCTTTCCCTAGCTTTAAAATAACTGAAATAATGGCTTCGTTCCATGATGGAGGTATTTTGTTGTTGTTTAATGTCCAATTAAATGACTTTAGGAGCTGTGGTGTGAGTTCTTCTATAAACAGTTTATAAAACTCAGACGGGTATCTGTCACTACCTGGTGATTTACCATTTTTTAGTGACTTAATCACATCTTTAACCTGTTGCACTTTAGTGTACCGCGGGCGGACATGTCTCTGCATCCTAGGGCACACGAGGGCATCCTAGGACGCACACTGTGTGTCCTAGGAGGCACTGAAAAAAAAAAGCTGCATTTCCGTTCTTCCACTACAGACACAGCCGCGAACAGAAAGCCAAAGGACTGCTTTGATTGATTTAGATGTGATTGACCTCTCATTCGACTAATAAGAGCCTTGAATTGGGTTTCTGAAACCTTGAAGAACCAATGACTGAAAACCTAGCAAGAAGGACCCGCCTACCAACAGCTGCGAATACAGTTGAAGCACAGTAGTTTGAAAGCGTGCCTCCCTTGCAAAATCTGTTTTGTTTTAGCCGCTGGGTGACACACACGCGTTCACCAGTCTTTTTTTTCTTACTATTGTTGTTCTTATTTGTTTTAAAAAATCGTTCACCAAAACCGCAATCATGGAAGCGCAAAACCGCAATAATGGAATTATGGTTTGACAGGGTCGCGTGACCAGAACCACCAGTCCGTAACAAGCGGACCAGCATCATGTTCGTCTGACAATGAGGAAGAGAAGTTCGCCAGCGACACTGCTGTTGTGGACAGGTAAGTGTTATAAGCTAAATTATTCTTTGTCCCTGAAAATTGTAATCAAAAATGACTTTTGACCGATTGGTAAATTACAACTGTGCGTAGTAGACCGCAGCGCACCATGACCGCGGCGCACCGGGCGATGTCCGTCCTCTGTAGCGGGGTGGGGGGGTGGGAGTTATTATCTTCTACATTACAGATATTTTAGTATAATTTTTAGTGCACTGTAGGTTATTTTTTCTTGTAAAAAAAGCCACACATTTTTTACGTGGCATGCTTCTTTGTGTGTGGGGGCTTGTTTGTTCATTCATTCATTCATGAATGAATAAACAACCCCCCCCCACCCACACAGCCCTGAGCGTCACCTTTCATTAGAGCCCAACATCAAGCTTCTATATTGAATCATTCAAAAGTTACAGACATTTTTCCACACTGTGCCATTTAGCACAATTTGGCACAGTTCAAAAACTCCTGGGAACAACCTGTGAAGAAAGCTCTGTAATATATTCATTTTTTGTGGTATTGTTACAAAATTTTGACCTCAGCTGGATAACACTTGGTTCTACATTTCTGTTGCATTTTCCAGCCCGGATCTGACAGCTGTGTGTTATTTGCAAGCATTTGTATCCCCCCCCCAAAAAAAACACCCAGGCGAAATTTATTTTCTTCAAGTTCAGTATGTTTAGATGACTGTTACTCAGTGGCCGGAGCACTTAGAGAGATTATGACTGTTTTGCCAAAAAATTCAAAGTGTGTTCTTTTAAATGAGACCAACCCCATGAAGATGCTGCAAAGGGTTGAAGAACAGCTTTTGATTTACTTTGGGTACATTATTTTTTGGCGTTTTTAGGAAAATTGACCAGAGTGCAAGGGGTTAATCTCTTGTGTTGTTATTTCTGCTGTTAGCTTTTCATTTTGTTGGTTTCCTATTGATGGCAAGTCCAATGTGCATAGAAATTTTTTAATGTCCTTAACATTTGTCTCTTCAGGTTGTGAGTATAGTTCTTGGTAGAATTTATGGAATATTTCTTTGATGTTTTCTGGGGTAACTGTGGATTTATTTGTGATGGGGTCCTTGACCTTATATACATTATTCACTGTTTGTTGTTTTCTTAACCGTTTTGCCAGCAGTTTTGTGGCCTTTGGCCCCATTTCATAATATTTTTGTTTTAAATATCTATTTTTCCTTTCAATTTCATCTATTTGTATTTCTTTTATCTTTATTTTTTCTTCCTTAATTTCTTGATGTATTTTGGGGTCATTTGTGTTTTGATGCTTACGTTCTAATTCCCTCAGTCTCTCACATCTTTGTTCATATGATTCCAGTTAAGATTTTTTTGCTTTTCCTGATTCAACAATTAATTTACCTCTTAACACGGCTTTTAGTGCGTCCCATAGTATTGTTGGGTCCACTTCTCCATTATCATTCTCCTTGATATACTCATTTATGTTTAACTTTATTCTTTCTTTCATTTTCTCATCATTTAATAGTCCTACATTAAGTTTCCATGTTGTTTGTTGTTTTCTATTGTTTAAATATATTTCCATGTATATAGGATTATGATCTGATATTTCTACCCCTCCAATCCGACAATTTCTCACCCTGTGTCTGTCACCTTCATTCATAAGGAAGTAATCTATTCTAGAGTGTACTTTATGGACTGCTGAATAATGTGTATAGTCTTTTTCGAGTGGGTGCAGGTCCCTCCATATGTCTACCATACCCATTTCTGCCAGTGAGGTTCTTATGAACTTTGTTACATGTTTTTTTTGTCTTCTTAACACTTGTTGTGTCAACTTCATGATCCATGATGGCATTTAAGTCTCCTCCACAAATTAGGACTCCTTCACTGTGTGTTGCTATGAGATCAAACAGATGTTGAAAAAATCCCTTGTCACTTTCTGGTGGAGCATAGATGTTCACTAATGTGATCTGCATACCATCTCTTCTTCCCTTTACTATTGCATATCTGCCTTCTTTATCCTGGATTTCTTGTTCACATTCAAATTGTATTTTATTTGAAATTAATATCATAACCCCCCTTTTAGTTCCTCCCTTAAATGAACTGTAGTAGGAGTTCTTATAGCCAAATCGCTTTAGTTTCTCATGTTCTGTCTTGTTCAAATGTGTCTCTTGCATAAATATAATTTCGGCTTTTTCCTTCTTGAATTTTCTTATTATTCTTTCCCTTTTAACAGGTGAGTTCAGACCATTCACGTTTAATGTCATTATCTTAAGATTTTTAACCATATTCATGTTTTTCCATTTTTATAACTTGTGCTCCTAGCCCCTTTAACAACAAAACTAACACATATATGTACAAAAACACATTAACGAACCTCGACCTCCGTACTTTGGGCCTTTCTTCTGCCCATTGGTCCCTGTTGGAGGGTGGAGGGAATGTCCTCACCGAGTGAGGGGCCCTCCCTAGACCTGTATTTACTATCCAAGTAATAGTCATTAGTCTAGAAATGTCCAACAAAAATCACTTTAACCTCTCCTAGCCATTTGTTTCTCTTTTACCTTGTCTTCTTGGCCTTCATTTCTTCTATGCCCTTCTTAATCTTTGCTATAATCTAGGCTTTCTGTTGAAAGCCTTGCAGTTTTTCTTGGGCTCAGTGCACCACGTCTGTCTCCTGCCCTCTGCTGCTCACTCGCCTCCACTCCGGCTGTCTTGGTGCGCTCCGTGCCGCCACTGCTCCAGCCTCTTCCTTCGGTACGCTCACCACAAAGCCTCGCTCCTTCATGTCCCGCGCTGCCTCTCTGGCCGTGTTGTAGGTTTTCACGCCGTCATCCCAATGAATTCTCATCTTCGTTAGCGGCGTTTGGAATCTAATTTTTTTCTCTTTCAGCATTTTTTTAATGTTGGCATATTTCTTTCGCTGTTGCACAATTTCTGTCGGGTAGTCATGGTCAAAGAATATCTGTTTGTCGCCAACTAGTATCTTTTTTTTCCACGCTTGTGTCAGGATTCTTTCCTTTACGTCGTATTTTAAAAAGTTTACCACAACTGACCTGGGTGCAGAGTTTGAGTTCGGGTTCTGTGCTAAGGCTCTGTGTGCACGTTGGATCTGGAGGTCTGTTTCATTGGGCAGCTCAAGCTCTTTTTTTAAGAATTGATCTATGAATTTCGTCATTGAGTTGCCTTCAGTGCCCTCCGGAATCCCGAAGATGCGCATATTGCTCCGTCTGGACCTGCTCTCCAGGTCGGTTATTTTTTTCCTGCATCCTCTGTGTTTGTGCCGTCAGAGTCTGTAGCAGCTCGCTTGCCTCAGTCTTCCAGTCTTACAGCTCTGATATTCGAGCCTGTGCTTCTGCCATACACGCCCGTTGAGTGCGCAGCTCCTCCATGTTTTCTGCTTGTTTGCGGTCCATTTCTTTTCGGAGACCCATAATTTCCTCCTTCATCTCTTTTTTCAGTTCTTCCTTAAGAGCCGTTAAATCCTGTTGGAGTTGTCGCTTGAGGTCTTTTATGTCCTTACTTATATTGGCGAAGCCAGTGTTCATAACATCGAGGTTGGCGTCCTCCATTTTCTCTGAAGTCTCCTCGTTTTTTTTGGCCTCATGTTCAGCGATTTCTCCAGTGTTGTTGAAGAGGGATTTTTTAGTTTTACCCTGCTTTTGTCCGTGTGCTCGGCTTCTTCGTGTTTTCATCCCTTGGTTTATTGACCTATTTATGTCGAGTTGGCCATTTACCAAAGATTTTTAATCCGACTAGGGAGAGCTCTCTGTTTAAGCGTTATGCCTGTCTGCCATCTTCCCGGAAGTCCCTCCTTATTGTGCTTTTGGTGTTTTTCTTCTGGTGTCACTAGGGTGTCTGGAATCCACCCCTTGAGTGGGGGGCTCTGTCATGAACTTGGGTTTGGTGGTCCCAAACCCAGTTCTGACACTGTGGCTATTTTGTCTCTTTACAATATTTATTTTCCATCAGGGGCTTCAGGGAGCCCTTTGGGTCCTCCGCTCCCTGACTGCTCGGCCATGCCCCCTCCTCCTGTCAGTTTCACCAGCTGTTCCTCATTACGCATGCCGCATACACAAACACACACGCCTCCATTCATCTCCATTCACATGCTCAGACACTCACTCATGCACACCTGTTTTCTATTCTGTCCAGCCCATGCACATTCACACCGGCGGTCTCTTTCTTCATTAGTATTGTCATTACTTACAGTAAGCTCTGTTTGAGTGGGAAGAGATCGCCGGATCATTGCGCAATATATACAGTCGCTGTTCCCTCTGTGTATGTTAGCCTCCACTCCATAGTTATTACTTTCAGCCTGACTGTTGAGTCTTTTCTAACGCCACCTGACTATCGTTGGTTACCTGGTGTTAGCGGCTGTTCCTGCCTCGCCTGCATCACTGGACAGCACGGACTGCCTCGGACTGCTCCAGCCCTTAAGTTTATGTTTGCTTTTCTCCTTGTGCCGTCAGCTGTTCTGTGGCACTAGGCATCCCCTCCCTCGGGCTGTTGAGCGTCCGAGAGGCGTCTCTGTTTTCCTGGTGTCCTCCATGACCATAATCTCATCCCTCTGTTTAGTATTGTGACTGCTTGCTGGACTAAGCTGTTTTTGTTGTTCAATAAAGTGCACGCTACTACTTCTGCATGTGGGTTTTAATTCCTTCCTCTGTGCGCCGCGCAATGGCGCACGGGGAATCATAACATAAACAGAAATAAACTGACAGCATGAGCACAGTGCATACACTGTGCTCGGTGTCACGACAATACCTTTGCTACAATTCTCTGATTTGGTAACATGTTCGCAGTAGGAGGGATGCCTTAATGGGGTAGTGCAGACCACAAACAAATAACAGGGTGTGGGTTCCATTGTCAGCAGAAATCTGTAAATCCAGGTTGCAAAAGAAAGGCTTTGAGGTTTTAAAGGATTCTTTCATCGACCTAACTGCCTTTTCAACCTTATGCCCTCTGACAATAGTGAAAATCAATAAGATGAAAATTATTTCAGAACAGTACATACCCTGCAGCTGTATATCTTCTTTGCACTCTGGACTTAACACTTTAGAATAGTGTTAAGTCTTAACTATGGCTCAGTGTAGTTTTTAAGCCTCAGCCTCTGACAGGTTGAAGGTGTTTTGTCGTTGCCCCGTGGGGCAGATGGGCAGCGGCAGCAGTGTCAACACCTACCTTGTGGATGCAATAACTAGAGAAAGAAATGATGTAAGCGTTTCAAATCAATGCCATAGTTGTATTTATGAAGAATTTCAGACGAGTTTGAATTTGGGTGACCTCTGACCTTCAGGTCAATGTCAGAGGTCAGTTTTAGATAGATAGATAGATAGATAGATAGATAGATCAGAATCAGAATCAGAATCAGAATCAGAATCAGATTTATTGCCATTGTTCATGTAGTACACAATCTAGGAATTTGTCTCGGTGCCATGCTGCAACATTAAAAACATGATGAGATAAAGAGATAAACTAAAAAACTAAAAGACTAAAAACATGCAATAAGTGTAGAATAATAAGTAATAATAATAATAATAATAATAATAATAATAATAATAATAATGAGTAATACTAGTCAAGGCAGTTTTAAATAAATTAGCAAGTAGCAGATAATATGGGGTACCACAGTGCAGTCGATAATGCAACAGAAAAACAGTGATGAATGACATGAGCTGCTGTATATAGTGCACGAGAGTCAATAAGTCACTTAATGTTCAGCAGTCTGATGGCAGAGGGGAAAAAGCTGTTCATGTGCCGGGAGGTTTTAGTCTGAATGGACCGAAGTCTTCTACCTGAGGGGAGGGGGGCAAACAGTACGTGACCAGGGTGTGAAGGATCGGCTATGATCCGGCCTGCACGCCTCCGGGTCCTGGAGATGTACAGGTCCTGGAGAGATGGGAGCTTGCAGCCGATCACCTTCTCAGCAGTGCGCACGACGCGCTGCAGCCTTAGTCTGTCCCTGGCAGTGGCTCCTGCGTACCACACGGTTATGGAGGAGGTGAGGATGGACTCGATGATGGCCGTGTAGAACTGCACTAACATCTTGGTGGGTAGCTTGAGCTTCCTCAGCTGCCGCAGAAAGAACATCCTCTGCTGGGCCTTTTTGATGGTTGGCTTCCATTTGAGGTCCCGGGTGATGGTGGTGCCCAAGAAGTGGAAGGAATCTGCAATGGTGATGGGAGAGCCTGTGATGGTGAGGGGGGGCAGGGGGGTTGTGACTTTCCTGAAGTCCACAATCATCTCCGCTGTCTTCAGAGTGTTCAGCTGCAGGTTGTTGTGGCTGCACCAGGACACCAGCTGGGCCACCTCTTTCCTGTAGACGGACTCGTCGCCATTGGAGATGAGCCCGATGAGGGTGGTGTCGTCCGCAAACTTGATCAGCTTAACAGACTGGTGAGAGGAGGTTCAGGAGTTGGTATAAAGGGAGAAGAGTAGGGGGGAAAGTACACAGCCCTGGGGTGATCCGATGCTGATGCTAACAGAGTCCGAGACAGACTTCCCCAGCCGCACATGCTGCCTCTGGTCCGTCAGGAAGTCGGTGATCCACCTGCAGAGGGAGTCAGGCACGCCGAGCAGGGACAGCTTGTCCTGGAGCAGAGCGGGGCGGATGGTGTTGAATGCAGAGCTGAAGTCCACAAACAGGATCCTGGCGTAGGTTCCCGGGGAGTCCAGGTGCTACAGGATGGAGTGGAGGGCCAGATTGACTGCGTCGTCCACAGACCTGTTGGCACAGTAGGCAAACTGCAGCGGGTCCAGGAGGGGAGTGGTGATGGACTTGAGGTGAGACAGGACCAGGCGCTCAAAGGACTTCATGACTACAGAGGTGAGCGCTACAGGTCTGTAGTCATTAAGTCCAGTAATCCGTGGCTTCTTGGGGACAGGGATGATGGTGGAGAATTTGAGGCAGGTCGGCACGTGGCATAGCTTAAGGGAGGTGTTAAAAATGTCTGTGAAGACAGGAGCCAGCTCTTTCGCACAGTGTCTCAGGGTGGAGGGAGACACGCCGTCCGGCCCGGGGGCCTTGCGCGGGTTCAGTCTGGAGAATTGTCTGTGCACGTCCTGCTCACTGATGACAAGGGCAGGGGGGGAGGAGGAGGGGGGGACCGCTTTTGATGAATTAGGGGCCGAGGAGGCAGTGGAGCTGGGTGGAGTGGGGGAGTTGGACACAGCTGACGAGGTGTCAAAACGGGCGTAATGTTGGGACAGTTTTTGACAAAGAGCTTTGTCATCCTGACCTTTAGAAGCCTGAGGCTGATAGTTGGTGATGAAGTTGAAGATCATGTGTGGCTCCTTTAAACATGTCCCAGTCAGTTATTTCCATGCATGTGTTCAGTTTCTCTCCAGCTTCACTGGTCAATTTCTTCGTGGTGGTCACAACAGGTTTAGTGAGTTTCAGTCTCTGTCTGTATGTGGGAATGAGGTGGACCATCACGTGATCAGATAGTCCGAGCGCAGCGCGGGGAACAGCGCGATATGCGTCCTTCACTGTAGTGTAACAGTGATCCAGCGTGTTTTTTCCTCTGGTGGGGCATTTAATAAACTGTTTGTATCGGGGGAGCTCGTGACTCAGATTGCTCTGGTTAAAGTCGCCTACCACAATAACCAGGGAGTCTGGAAAAGTCCGCTCCGCATGTAGGACATGATCTGTGAGCGCGTGCTGGGCCTCGCGCGCGTCCACGTCGGGAGGGGCGTACACAGCGATCAAAACAAATGATGCGAACTCCCGCGGGGAATAAAATGGCTTGCAGTTAACAGAGAGAAATTCTAGATCGGTAGAACAGTGTTGTGAAACCACCGTTACATCAGAGCACCAGCTGCTGTTAATGTAGAAGCAGACTCCTCCTCCAATAGACTTACCGGAGAGCTCTGTGACGCGATCAGCACGAAACAGCTGAAATCCCTCGAGGCTGATCGCGCTGTCCGGTATAGATAGATAGATTTGTTTATTTGACAGGGACAGTGCAATAAACATAGACAATTAATCAATGACAATCAATCTGATGTGTTGCACAGAGTGTATAGCTATTAGCTAATTTGCAACTCTTGTCCCTGGATGCGCTTTAGAAAGGAGAAACAAGTAAAAAAAAAAAAAAAAAAAAAAGGAATACACAATAACCACATACATCAATGCAAAAAACATAAATACATTATAAATACACAATTATAAATATTATAAATACACAAATATAACAACCTGACACACATTTGCCTATTTCAGGCCTCCCTCCCTTCCTCACTCACTATAAACAAACACATTCATTCCTTCCCTTCATTCACTCTCACCCTGCAGACAATCATTTCATACATGGGTACATTCTTGTTTATTTTTCAGCCAGTTTTTAACCTTTTTAGTGAATGTTTTAAAGTCCGTTATTATTTTAATTTCATTTGGCATTGTGTTCCAGATGTGACTGCCCTTTATAGAGAAAGCTGTTTGTCCAAATGTGGTTCTGCGGTGGAATATTTTACAGTTATTGTTAACAGAACTCCTGGTGGCTCTGCTGCTGTCCTGTCTTTGGATGAAACCAGCAAGTGGCTCAGGTGCTGATTTATGGAAACATTTGAAAGTTAATTTCAGTAAATAGAGGTCAATGAAACTCTCAAAACTCAATAGGTTGTATTTTTTTTAAAATATTACAGTGATGCCGCCTAATGGGCTTTTTGTCCAAGATTTTTAGGGTTTGATTATATAATGAACCTATATGTCTTATTGTGGAAGGGGCTGCTTGAGCCCAGACTGTCAAACAGTATGATATATGAGAAAAAACCATAGAATGCATATACAGTACAGCTGCTTCGTAAGGTATGTAATATCTAATTAATTTAAAGCAGTTCAGATTTTTTTTTACTGTTTTTGAAATTTTCTTTATATGAAGATTAAATTTGAGTTGAGGATCTAGTACAACGCCAAGGTATTTGAATTCTGTGACTAAACTGATGTCATGATCATGTATATTAACTTTAAAACATTGCAGGTTATATTTTTTGATTGAAAAGCACATTGAAACTGTTTTCTGAAGGTTCAGCAATAGATGGTTCTGGAGGAGCCACTCTTGGACATCAACCATACTTGTAGACAGCACATCTGCAGCCTGTGCTGGAGTCTTGGTAGCTGTGTAAATAACTGCATCATCTGCATAAAGTTGGCATGTTGCAGCAGAGCAGTGTAGCGGCAAGTCATTAATAAAAATGCTGAAAAGTAAAGGACCAAGAATGGACCCTTGTGGGATACCCATACGGTTGTTTAAAAGTGAGGATTTATCCTGGTGAACTTTTACACACTGTTCTCTATTCTGGAGACAAGATGCAAACCAGTCTAATGTGTCTGGAGAGAAGTTAAAAGATACCATTTTGGATAAAAGCAAACTGTGGTTTACAGTATCGAAAGCCTTTTTGAGATCTAGAAAAACAGCTCCTACCACATTACCCCTGTCCAAGGACTGTTTGACATTTTCAATAAGGCAACAATTTGCTGTTTCTGTTGAGTATCCTGGTCTAAAACCAAATTGATGTGGATGAAGAAGTTGACTGTCTTGTAAGTAGTCTATCAGCTGTGTAGCTACAACTTTTTCAAGAGCCTTAGACAGGACTGGTAAAATAGAGATTGGGCGGTAATTGCATATATCGTCTTTACTGCCTGATTTATGAACTGGTATGACGACAGCTTTTTTCCAGCCAGAAGGAAATGTACTAGACCTAATGGAGAGATTAATGAGATGAGTCAGTGGTTTGATTAATATTTTGCTGTGTGTTTTGAGAAAGGAGGTGCTCATGTTGTAGATATCATTAGTTTTTGAGTTTGACAGTGTTTTGACAACACCAGCAATTAACTCCTCATTTACCTCATCGATGTGAAAAGAATCTGTTGGAAGTATTGAATTTGTGTTGTTGAGCACATTTGGCGGCACAAAGTTTTTTGTTAAGTCTTCCACAGAGCCCACAAAATATGAATTAAATTTATTTGCCAATGTAGCCTTGTCACTGATGGTCTTGCCATTGATTCTAAGTTCCTTTACCCCCTTCTGAACATTTTTTTTATTAGTTAAGTTATTTAAATGCCTCCATAGGGAACTGTTGTTACCCTTTGCATGATCTATCAGTTTATTGTAATAAGATACTTTTGATTTTCGCAGCTCTTGTACCACTTTATTTCTTAAACTTTTGTACACAAGGTGATTTTTTTTTTTTTTTTATTTTTTTTTTTTGAATGCAAAAGATGCAATAGACTTACACAATGGTCCTCTCCGGCATACAACTAGGAACATACCGGTCGCTATGGAGGGTGAGAATATGTATGGGCACATAATCATACCATGTAGGATAACTAAATAGACGGTTATGCTGTTTCATCCCACCTAGCAACAATGCTCTGCACTGTGTGTGTTTATATATTTACATATTTATTCCATCTAGCTACAATGCTCTGCACTGGGTGTGTTTATATTTATATATCTATATATTTATTCCATCTAGCTACAATGCTCCGCACTGTGTTTTTATATATCTACATATTATTCCATCTAGCTACATTGCTCCGCACTGTGTGTGTTTATATACTTGCATATTTATTCCACCTAGCTGCAATGCTCCATACTGTGGGTGTTTATATATTTACATATTTATTCCATCTAGCTACAATGCTCTGCACTGTGTGTTCATATATTCATATATTTATTCCATCCAGCTACAATGCTCTGCACTGTGTGTCTGTGTGTGTGTGTGTGTATATATATATTTTATAGTAATATGTACATATGTATGTATATTAGCTGCTCTTGCTTGCTTGTTTTTTCTTGCCTTCTGATTGTTGCTCTGAGTGTTGCTATCCCTGTGCTGTTGCAATCCTGGAATTTCCCCGTTGTGGGACTAATAAAGGCTTATCTTATCTTATCTTATCTTATCTTATCATTTTGCAGTTTAGAGGTTAATGATGTTTTCAATGCAGAGTCTCGCCTCTTCATAAGTTTTCTTATTTCATTATTTAACCATGGTAGGTTAATCTTCTGTTGTCTACTTTTAATTTGCTTTGTAAATTTTTCTATGGACTTAGTAATTGTTGCAGTTATAAAATTACAACAATCATCTACTTCATATATAGACATGAGCTGCTCCCAATTTTGATTCTCTAAGTAATGTTCAAATTCCTCATTTTTTGATTTGGGAATAATAAAATTTGATTTGTCAATATCGACTCCTCCAAAATACTGTAGTCGCTTTTTAGTGAGTTTTCTGACAGCAAGAACCATGTTATGATCTGAGAGACCAGTTACAAGATTATAGGTTCTGGTTATTCGTTCTGGTTTATTAGCGAATACCATGTCAATAAGTGTATGCTCCTTTTAAGCCAGGTCTCAGAGAAACAGATGACAGACGAGGAAGCGAGGTCCTTAAATCGCATCAGCAGTCTTAATTCTTCTACCTTGTTCAAGAGAGAATTGGCATTGGATAGAAATATGCCAGGCAAGGCTGTTCGCATGCCTCTCCTTCGCAGCCGAGCGAGAATCCCCCCTCGCTTTCCTCTTTTTCGCCGTCTTACTCTTTGAGCCAAACAATGAATCAGATCGGCGGCAGGAGCTAAAAAAACTGGGAGAAGGTCCGTAGGAGTGAGAGTCCTGATATTTAATAGCTCTTCACGAGTATAAGAGCTGGCAGACACACAATCGACAAACAAAAACAAACAAATTAAACAAATTAAAGGGCAGCGTAGCACCATGTCGACCACTGTGGGCGCCATCTTGG
Organism: Pholidichthys leucotaenia; assembly: GCA_020510985.1. Classification (NCBI taxonomy): domain Eukaryota; kingdom Metazoa; phylum Chordata; class Actinopteri; order Cichliformes; family Pholidichthyidae; genus Pholidichthys; species Pholidichthys leucotaenia. Next base: position 441,807,741 of record CM035837.1, on the reverse strand, counting down.
AAAAAAAAAAAAAAAGATGTACTAGATAGATGTACTTTATTGATCCCAAACTGGGAAATTACAGTGTAACAGCAGCATGACAGTTGACAGCCAAACAACAGAAACACACACATGACTGACAAAGGGATTACCCATGGAAAGTAAAAACTAACATGACTATAGAACCTATATACATCATAGCTTAATATATATGATGACCCGTATAAACACATGAATCATCCCATTGCACAAAGAAGAACTATCAGGAGCAGAGTGAAAAGTAATGTACCAGTTAGTCTGTAAGATGCAGTGTAGAAGCATAGCTATGGCCAGAATACAACATCATAGTGAGTTACTGTACAGTGAAATTGCATGTGGCAGGAAAGATTGCTTTGCTGTCTATCTAGTGTGTGGTGGAGGGGGTGATCAGGATTGTCCATGATAGATCGCAGTTTATTTAGTGTTCTCCTCTCCACCACTGTCTCAAAGGTCTCCGGTCTGAGACCAGTTACAGAGCCAGCCCTCTTGATAATCTTGTCAAGTCTGTTGGTATCTCTGGCCCTGATACTGCTACCCCAACAGGCCGCAGCAAAGAAGATGGTGCTGGCGACAACGGTCTGGTAGAAAAGCTCCAGCATCCTGCTGCACATGTTGAAGGATCTCAGCTTTCTCAGGAAGTAGAGTCTGCTCATCCCCTTCTTGTGCGCAGCATCGGTGTTGGATCTCCAGTCCAACCCGCTGCTGATCCTGAAACCCAGATATCTGTAGTCCTCAACCACTCCCACATCCTCCCCCCTAATCTGCAGTGGCTGAAAAGAAGCCTTCCTCTTCCTGAAGTCAATCACCATCTCCCTGGTCTTGCTGACATTCAACCTCAGGTGATTCTGTTCCGTCCACTCCACAAATCTGTCTACCAGTGCCCTGTACTCCAGTTTTCCCTAAATCATGGAAACATGATAACTCTAGAAATGATATAGGCTTTTCAAATTGGTATCATTGTATCTAAGACAAATCTTGGATTACTCAGACCTTTGACTATTGGTCTGGGATCAAAAAAGGCCAATGTTAACATTCCCTATGCAGTATTACTATAGAACGAATAGAGCTAGGGTCACCAAACTTTGTATACAGGTTCTCCCTGTGACCTTTGACTATGCTTTTGGGATCACAAGGCCAAAGGTATATATACTGCTCAAAAAAATAAAGGGAACACTTTGAAAACACATCAGATTTTAATGGGAAAAAATAAGCTGGATATCAAAATTGTGGCAGGCTAGTCCAGCTTACTCAGATTAAAGGAACACTTTTTAATCTAAAAATTCTATAATTTTTAGATTTCTATTTCTATAATCTATAATTCTAGGTTCTAATCTAATATAAACTAGCCAGTTAGCCAGGTTTGTTGCACATCAATGCACTGGAGCTTAGCATAGTGGCCAGATGAGGTTTTAGATGCCACAACTTACCACTTTTAATTTATGATACCTTGCATGGCATCGGGGTGGGGGGGATGATAGAATAATTTTGTATCCTTTATCTTTTGGAACCTCACAGTCTTTGTGAAATGTGTACAAGGTCGACCAGCTAGACATTTATCTGGTTGTTCTCATGCGAATGTTCTGTGTTATAATTACACTACCGTTCAAAAGTTTGGGGTCACTTAGAAATTTCTTTATTTTTGAAAGAAAAGCACTGTTTTTTTCAATGAAGATAACTTTAAACTAATCAGAAATACACTCTAATATCTAATATACATTGCTAATGTGGTAAATGACTATTCTAGCTGCAAATGTCTGGTTTTTGGTGCAATATCTACATAGGTGTATAGAGGCCCATTTCCAGCAACTATCACTCCAGTGTTCTAATGGTACAATGTGTTTGCTCATTGCGTCAGAAGGCTAATGGATGATTAGAAAACCCTTGTGCAATCATGCTAGCACAGCTGAAAACAGTGTAGCTGGTTAGAGAAGCTACAAAACTGACCTTCCTTTGAGCAGGTTGAGTATCTGGAAAAAATTATTATTTCAAATACAAATCATTATTTCTAACCTTGTCAATGTCTTGACTATATTTTCTATTCATTTTTCAACTCATGGTGGTAAATAAGTGTGACTTTTCATGGAAAACACAGAATAATTGTCTGGGTGACCCCAAACTTTTGAACGGTAGTGTATGTCTGAGGAAGGAGACAGCTTGGAAGAACCAGCCTGACCCAGAATTGTCTCATGGACAGTAATGAGATAATAAGTATGCTTTAAAGATTGAAAGCTGTATATGTGAATCAGAACGATTTCTGGAGGCGACTCTGAATGTACCACTTATTGTTCTCCACTGATCAGTGCAAATTAAATTTACTGAAACTTTAATCCTGCCTGATTCTTTGACTGAAGGTTGAAGAGAAATTATCCAACAGGCACATATTTTTTCCCAGTTTATAAAATTTTTCACTGGGTCTGAGGTGTGTGTGAAAAAAAAAAGTGTTTTGGTTAATGTTTAGAGTGTCCAAATGCGATAGTTTAGGCAGAATAATAATAATAATAATCTTGCATCAATAAAAAACAAATGCTTACAATACAGCAGCGGCACTCAGTCTTTGCCAGTCACGCCCTCAAAGCTCAGATCGTTATTTGGTCTCAGCATCGCTCCAGCGCAACGATATAATCACCGCCTCAATCTTAACATTAAAGTTTTAAAAAACTTTTAATAGCAATATTCCATCCATCTATCTTCTACTGCTTTTCCGGAGGTCCAGGTCGCAAAGGCAGCAGTTCAAGCAGAGAAGCCCAGACTTCTCTCTCCCCAGCTACCTGCTCCAGCTCTTCAGAGAGGATACCAAGGCTCCGTAAGATTATTTATTACTCAGCCCATTCAACCCACTATTGCTGAATGTTATTAATCCCCTCTCTCCTCTCTCCCCGCAGGGTTGCCAGTTCTCTCCCGCTCTGCACTCACCTCCATTCTCTCACACACTCATCCACTTTGTTAATAAAGATCATTGTGATTTCTAATCGAGTTTGTGTCTGCATTTGGGTTTTCGTGCAAACATGTCAGTCAGACCATTGTTGCTAATGTCTTCTTCTTCTTTTAGATTTGATTGGTGGTTGGCAACCAACTTACAGGTGCATTACCGCCACTGACTTGATTATCATCACTCTATATCTTGTTGCTAATGTCAGACCATTGTTGCTGATGTCTTCTTCTTCTTCTTCTTCTTCTTTTAGATTTGATTGGCAGTTGGCAGCCAGCTTACAGGTGCATTACCACCACATACTTCACTTTATATCACTCTTCCCCTTCTTCTAGATCTGGTTGCCAGCTGGCAACCAGCTCACAGATTGTTGTTACTTACTGTATGTTAGATTGTTGTTGTTGATGTCAGACCATTGTTGCTGATGTCAGATGCTTTTTGCTGATGTCAACTTGTTGCTGATGTCAGATTGTCATTGCTGATACCATCTGCTTCTTCTTCTTTTAGATTTGATTGGCGGTTGGCAACCAGCTTACAGGTGCATTACCGCCATGTACTTCATTCTATGTTGTGGATGTCAGATTGTTGTTGCTGATTTGAGTGTTTTTAGTGAGGTCAGACCATTATTATTGATGTCAGACCTTTGTTGCTGATGTGAGATTATTCTTGCTGATGTCAGATTGTTGTTGCTGATGTCAGATTGTTGTTGCTGATTTGAGAGTGTTATTAGTGAGGTCAGACTGTGGCGGGTTGGTGTAACCCCCACAACAGACTGGACAGACACAGCGCTCGGCTAGAGCAATTAACAGAACAGTGAAATGTGTGTATTAATGTCTACAGGCTGCCCCGCTTCTTCTGGCTCACTACTGTGATGTTAATGTGCCTTTCATGCATTGTGTACATGAGTCCTGTCCTTACTGTGACCTAGAGACTGAGATCAATATGTAGATGTGCCTTGTAACCTCTTTGTCTTGCAGCTGGAGCAAAGGCCAGCAATCTGCCTATTGTGATGTCCATCCATCCATCCATCCATCCATCCATCTTCTACCGCTTTTCCGGAGGTCCGGGTCGCGGAGGCAGCAGTTCAAGCAGAGAAGCCCAGACTTCCCTCTCCCCAGCCACCTGCTCCAGCTCTTCAGAGGGGATACCAAGGCGTTCCCAGACCAGCTGGGAGACATAGTCTCTCCACCGAGTCCTGGGTCTGCCCCGGGGTCTCCTCCCAGTGGGACGTGCCTGAAACACCTCAAGTGGGAGGCGTCCAGGAGGCATCCTAATCAGATGCCCATACCACCTCAACTGACTCCTTTCAATGTGGAGGAGCAGCGGTTCTACTCTGAGCCTCTCCCGGATGACTGAGCTCCTCACCCTATCTCTGAGGGTGAGTCCAGCAATCCTACGGAGAAAGCTCATTTCAGCCGCTTGTATCCGTGATCTCGTTCTTTTGGTCATTACCCAAAGCTCGTGACCATAGGTGAGAGTAGGAACGTAGATTGACTGGTAAATCGACAGCTTTGCCTTAGAACTAAGCTCCCTCTTCAACACAACAGACCGGTACAACGTTCGCATCACTGCAGATGCTGCTCCAATCCGTCTGTCGATCTCTCGCTCCATTTTCCCCTCACTCGTGAACAAGACCCCAAGATACTTAAACTCCTCCACTTGGGGCAGGAGCCTGTCCCCAACCCGGAGAGGACAATCCACCTTTTTCCGGCTGAGGACCATGGACTCGGACTTAGAGGTGCTGATTCTCATCCCAGCCGCTTCACACTCAGCGGCAAACCGTCCCAGCAAGAGCTGTAGGTCATTGCTGGATGAAGCCAACAGGACAACATCATCTGCAAACAACAGAGATGAGATCCTGTGGTCACCAAGCATGACACCCTCCATTCCCTGGCTGCGCCTAGAAATCCTGTCCATAAAAATTATGAACAGGACCGGTGACAAAGGGCAGCCCTGGCGGAGTCCAACTCTCACTGGGAATGACTCCGACCGAGTGTTGGCAATACGAACCAAACTCTCACAACGGTCGTACAGAGACCGACTAGCTCGTAACAACAAGCCCGATACCCCATACTCCCGAAGCACCCCCCACAAAAATCCACGAGGGACGCGGTCAAATGCCTTCTCCAAGTCCACAAAACACATGTAAACTGGTTGGGCAAACTCCCACGAACCCTCAAGAATTCTCGAGAGGGTAAAGAGCTGGTCCGATGTGCCACGGCCAGGATGAAAACCACATTGCTCCTCCTGAATCCGAGGTTCAACCAACGGCCGGACTCTCCTCTCCAGTACCTTGGCATAGACCTTCCCAGGGAGGCTGAGGAGTGTGATCCCTCTAAAGTTGGAGCACACCCTCCGGTCCCCTTTTTTGAAGAGAGGAACCACCACCCCGGTTTGCCATGCCAAAGGCACTGCCCCCGACCTCCACGCAATGTTGCAGAGGCGTGTCAACCATGACAACCCAACAACATCCAGGGCCTTGAGGTACTCGGGGCGAATCTCGTCCACCCCCGGGGCCCGGCCACCAAGGAGATTTTTAACCACCTTGGCGACCTCAGCCCCTGTGATAGGCGAGTCATCCCCCTCGTCCCCAAACCCTGCTTCCTCTGTGGAAGGCGTATCAGTGGGATTGAGGAGATCCTCGAAGTATTCCTTCCACCGCCCGACGATATCCCCAGTTGAAGTCAACAGTGTCCCATCCGCACCATACACAGTGTGGACGGGGAGCTGCTTTCCCCTCCTGAGCCGCCGAACAGTTTGCCAGAATCTCTTTGAAGCCGACCGAAAGTCTTGTTCCATGGCCTCACCGAACTCCTCCCATACCCGGGTTTTTGTTTCAGCAACCACCCGAGCTGCACTCCGCTTGGCCTGCCGGTACACCTCAGCTGCTTCGGGAGTCCCACAAGCCAACCAAGCTTGATAGGACTCCTTTTTCAGCTTAATGGCCCCCCTCACCACTGGTGTCCACCACTTGGTTCGGGGGTTGCCACCACGAGATGCACCGACCACCTTGCGGCCGCAGCTCTGGGCCGCCGCTTCAACAACAGAGGTGGAGAACATGGCCCATTCAGACTCCATGTCTCCAGACTCCCTCGGAATGTGGTTGAAGTTCTTCCGGAGGTGGGAGTTGAAGACCTCCCGGACAGGGGCCTCAGCCAGATGCTCTCAGCACACCCTCACTATACGTTTGGGTCTACCAGGTCTGAATGGCTTCCTCCCCTGCCATCGGATCCAACTCACCACCAGGTGGTGATCAGTTGACAGCTCTGCACCTCTCTTTACTCGGGTGTCCAAGACATACGGTCGCAGGTCTGATGATACGATAACAAAATCGATCATCGACCTGCGGCCTAGGGTGTCCTGGTGCCAGGTGCACATATGGACACCCTTATGCTTGAACATGGTGTTCGTTATGGACAGACTGTGGTTAGCACAGAAGTCCAATAACTGAACACCACTCGGGTTCAGATCGGGCAGGCCGTTCCTCCCAATCACCCCCCTCCAGGTTTCACTGTCGTTGCCCACGTGCGCATTGAAGTCCCCCAGTAGGACAATGGAGTCTCCAGGAGGAGCACCCTCCAGCACCCCAGTCACAGACTCCAAAAAGGGTGGGTACTCTGAAACATCATTTGGTGCATAGGCACAAATGATGGTCAGGACCCGTTTCCCAACCCGAAGGCGCAGGGAAGCAACCCTTTCGTCCACCGGGGAAAACTCCAATATAGAGGCAGCAAGGTGGGGCGATACAAGAATACCTACCCCTGCTCGTCGCCTCTCGCCCGGGGCAACTCCAGAAAAGGCCAAGCTCCAGCCCCTCTCCAGGAGACTGGTTCCGGAACCGGAGCTGTGTGTTGAGGTGAGGCCGACTATATCTAGCCGGTATCGCTCAATCTCGTACACCAGCCCAGGCTCCTTCCCCACCAGAGAGGTGACATTCCACGTACCAAAAGCCAGTTTAGAAAGCTTGGGATCAGTCCGCCAAGGTCTCCGTCTTTGACTGCCACCTAATCCACATAGCACCGGACCTCCATGATCCCTCCTGCAGGTGGTGAACCTACTGGAGGGCGGACCCATGTAACTCCTTCGGGCTGAGCCCGGCCGGGTCCCATGGGTGGAAACCCGGCCACCAGACGCTAGCCTTCGAGCCCCTCCCCCAGGCTTGGGGGAGGGGCTTTTTGTTACTTATTTGTACCCGTAGGTAGACTTGGTTTGCAGTCTGGTGACAAGCCACCGGCTGCTGGTCGCTGCGTGCGCGAGCGCCCTAAACCTACATGTTTTTGGTGTGCGGGAGGAAACCGGAGAAATCCCGGAGTAAACCCGCGCAACACGGGGAGAACATGCAAACTCCACACAGTTCACTGTTGGTCGGGGGCTGGGATCGAACCCACGATCTCATGATCCCCGCGGTCCCCCGGCCGAGGGTAAAACTATGCTGCCACAGTGCTAAACCACTGCACCACCGTGCAGCCGGGTACGGTCTGGCGTGAGATTTACACCTTCTCCCCTCTCTCAGACTCTCATGATAAATTGTATATTGTGATGTATGTCTCTCAAATGCAAATGTCTCATGCCTGTTCTGCAGTCTCTTTGATCATACCCACTGCTGGGGAATGCTCTTTTATGTATTGTTGTAGTTGGGTATATATACTGCACTGTAATCCAGGCTCATTCTCTCATTCTCTCACTCCTCAACTGCTGCTGGACACACGCACTTTGTGTCCCTCTGCTGAGAGCCGCTGGGCTCGCTCCCGGCGCACATGCACGGCGCCGGGAGCGGAGCTCATGACGGCAGTATGATTCAATAAACCTGCTTAAAACCTTCACCAACGCTGCTTTATTTCATGCCGCTTCACAGACCATTATTATTGATGTCAGACCATTGTTGCTAATGTCAGACCATTGTTTCTGATGCCAGATTGTTGTTGCTGATGTCAGATTGTTGTTTCTGATGTCAGATTGTTGTTGCTGATGTCCAATTGTTGTTGCTGATGTTCTTTTTCTCCTTCTTCTTCTTCTTTTAGATTTGATTGGTGGTTGGCAACCAGCTTAGAGGTGCATTACCACCATGCACTTCACTCTATATCATCACTTTATATATCAAAAGCTGAAAACCCTTTCTCTGTCCTTGGACTGTGTCTGATGTCAGACCATTGTTGCTGATGTTAGATTGTTGTTGCTAATGTCAGATTGTTGTTACTGATGTCAGATTGTTGCTGCTGATGTCAGATTGTTGTTGCTGATGTTAGATTGTTGTTGCTGATGTCAAATGGTTTTTGACGCTGTCAGAGTGTTTCTTCTTCTTTTACATTTGATTGGTGGTTGGCAACCAGCTTGCAGGTGCATTACTGCCACTGACTTGATTATCATGCCCTTGACTATATTTCACTCTATGTCAGACCATTGTTGCTGATGACAGATGCTTTTTACTGAAGTCAGATCATTGTTGCGGATTTCAGATTGTTGTTGCTGATGCGAGAGTGTTATCAGTGAGGTTAGACAAACATCACTCTATAAATTTAAGAAATCTCAATGTGTCTGTGTGTCTTTGTGTCTGTCACGTTTATAGGACATCATAGGATGGCCTATGATGTCTGCCCGATGTCCTATGATGCATCATAGGACGTCCTATGACCTCAGGCATCATAGGACTCGCAATGCTGTCATAAAGATATTCGCGATTCGCGATGCCATCATAAAGATATTCGTGATGCCGTCATAAAGATATGCTGTATCAACAGTTTAAACTATTAGGGCTAATGGAGGAAGTCCGAGAATTGAAATTAACAATTAAAGAAAGAGACAAAAAAAATTGCAGACTTGGAGCGACCCATCGAGGATCTTGAACAATATTCTCGTATGGATGATTTAATTATTAGTGGACTAGACATTAAATACCAATCATATGCCAATGCTACAGCAGGAATGAGAGGTGAGGAGGCTCCCCTAAGTGAATCAGTCTCCCTGGAAACCCAGGTGCTTCAGTTCCTTGAAAGCAGAAATATAAATTTTGAAGTAAATGCAATTTCAGTCTGTCATACTTTACCCAGAAACGATAATAAAACAAAGAAATCAATTGTGATGCACTTTGTGAACAGAAGGGTAAAGAACGACATACTGAGGCAGGCCAGAAAGCTACGGGGAACAGAAATTTACCTAAATGAACATTTAACAAAGACTAATGCTGAAATAGCACTGCAAGCACGGATGCTGAAAAGACAAAACAAGATACAAGCAATATGGACAAGAAACTGTAGAGTTTGGATCAAACTAAACAGAACACCTGAGGAAGCAAAGGCCATAATAATAAGAGATCTCACTGACTTAAATAAATATAGATGAACACTGATTAAGAAAATTAAGAGACTATGATAATCCATACCTAAACACACATGGCAAGAACAGGGCTGCACGGTGGCGCAGTGGTTTAGCACTGTGGCAGCACAGTTTTACCCTCGGCCGGGGGATCGCGGGGATCATGAGATCGTGGGTTCGATCCCAGCCCCCGACCAACAGTGAGCTGTGTGGAGTTTGCATGTTCTCCCCGTGTTGCGTGGGTTTACTCCGGGATTTCTCCGGTTTCCTCCCGCACACCAAAAACATGTAGGTTTAGGGCGCTCGCGCACGCAGCGACCAGCAGCCGGTGGCTTGTCACCAGACTGCAAACCAAGTCTACCTACGGGTACAAATAAGTAACAAAAAAACAAAAAACAAAAAAAAAAAGAACAGTTCTTTTGTGACACACCATATCAATGTACTTAAAAAAAAAACAAAAAAAAACAAACAAACTTAAGACTGACTTTAGTAGACATCAATCATCCTCAGTTGGAGGAAATCATTTGACAAAGAGTGAGGAAATTCAGACTCTGAAAATATGCCAATGTGCTGAACATAAATGACAAGAGATGGAGAATGATATTGATCCTGAGAACCACTTCTTCAATAATATTCATAATCACTGTGAATATTATACTGAAAAGCAATTCAAAAAGTCAAGTGCAATTAGATGGTAAACTGTCAATAATACACTTCAACAGCAGAAGTCTTAACAAAAACTTTCCGTAGATTCAGAACTATTCAAAACAGCTAGATAGAAAATTTACAGCTATCGCAGTCTCTGAAACTTGGCTCAATGACAAGCAGGCTTCTCTGATGGCAATAGAGGGATATCAGATGCTTTATATTAATAGATCTCAAAAAAAGGGTGGTGGTGTTGCACTGTATATTGATGACCTGTATAGGTGTAAACTTGTAAATGAAATGTCCTTTGCGCTACCAGGGATTCTGGAATGTGTTACTGTTGAGATTGATCAAGATAAAAAAAAAAAAATCTAATTATAAGTTGTATATACAGTATATATAGAATGCCGGAAACTTGCACTGAGACATTCAGTGATAAATTAGTTGAGCTGTACAATAATATAACTAGTAAGAAAATGGTTGTAATCTGTTGAGATTTCAATATTGGTTTACTAAATCCATTTCAACAAAATGAAATTACAGAGTTCATGAATTCTATGTACAGTATAAGATAAGATAAGATAAGCCTTTATTAGTCCCACAACGGGGAAATTCCAGGATTGCAACAGCACAGGGATAGCAACACTCAGAGCAACAATCAGAAGGCAAGAAAAAAAAAAAGAAAAAAAAGGCAAGCAAGCAAGAGCAGTATAGTATGAGTCTATATCCCACAATAACACATCCCAGTAGAATCACAGCTCACACTGCTACACTTATTGATAACCTGTTTGTTAATATTATTGATAAGAAAACAGAAAGTGGATTATTGATAAATGACATAAGTGACCATTTGCCAGTCTTTGCACTTATCCATGGCCACACGGGGGCCAATACAGAAAAAACTTTAAAATCTTTCAGATACAAATCACAAAATGCAATCAGTTCTTTTAAAGAAGACCTGCTGAAGCAAGACTGGACAAAAGTCTATGCATCAGATGTAAATGAAGCCTATGACACATTCATGAATATTGTAACGACTCTTTATGAAAAAAATTGTCCATTAGTAAAGAAAAAGCTTCAACAGAAATTTGTCGACAAGCCATGGTTAACCAAAGGATTACAAAAAGCGTGTAAAAACAAAAATTCATTATATAAAGCTTTTCTAAAGAAAAGGACAAAAGAAACAGAGCAGCGGTATAAAATATATAATGAGATGCAGTAAAAGAGACTATTACAGTAAAGAACTGGAGAAAAACAGAGATAATATTAAAAATACATGGACAATACTTAACAATATTCTTGGAAATAAAAACAGAAATACAAGCTACCCAACCAATCTTTCAAAAAAAAAAAAAAAAGACAGAGTGTGAATGCATTCCCAACTGCAGATGAATTTAATAAATTTTTTGTTAACATTGGTCCTAATTTGGGTCAAGAAATACCCATTACAGCATCTGCAGGTGATACAATAAGCAAAAACATTGCTATAAAAGACTCCATTTTCATAAAGAACACAGACAAGAGAGAGGTCATTGAAATTGTTAAATCGTTTAAAAGTAAAACATTTATGGATTGTGATGGTATTGACATGCTTTTAGTCAAAACTATCATTGAATGCTTACTGAAGCCACTGACGTATATCTGTAACCTGTCTCTCCAAACAGGTATGTTTCCCTGTGCAATGAAAACAGCTAAAGTAATATCCGATATACAAGATGGGTAACAGAGGGGAATTTTCCAAACTGTAGACCTATTTCACTATTGCCGCAATTTTCTAAGATACTTGAAAAAATATTCTGTGAGAGAACTGACGACTTCATAATGAAGAATAATTTATTGTGTGAGCAGCAATATGGGTTCAGACACAAGAGGACAACTGCATTTGCTTGAATGGAATTTATAGAAAAAATATCAACTGCTGTTGAATCAGAATCAGAATCAGAATCAGAATCAGAATCAGCTTTATTGGCCAAGTATGCACAGCACATACAAGGAATTTGACTTTGGCTAAAAACTTGCTCTCGTTGTTCAGGTGGAGGATTTAAATAAGATTTAAATAAGGATTCAATGACAACAGAGTATGTACAGTAAATTACAGTCTTTATTACAGAAAATAAAGAGTATTCTGTTGGGGTATTCCTGGATCTTAAAAAAGCAATTGATACAGTGGATCATAATTTATTATTAAAGAAACTACAAAATTATGGTATTAGCGTGGTAGCACTGTCCTGGTTATGTAGTTACTTAACCTCTTGCACTCCGGTGTACCACGGACGGGCACGTCTCTGGGTCCCAGAGCGCACGAGAGCACCCTCGTGCGTCCTAGAGCGCACGAGGGCGCTCTAGGATGCACGAGGGCGCTGCGTCCAAGCACGCACTGAAAAAAAAAAAGTTCTTCCACTACAGACACAGCCGCAAAAAGATCAGATATGATTGACCTCTCATTCGACTAATAAGAGCCTTGAATTGGGTTTCTGAAACCTTGAAGAACCAATGACTGAAAACATAGCAAGAAGGACCCGCCTACCAACGTTGTGAATGCAGCGAGCCAATTGAAGCACAGAAGTTCGCTGTTTTGTGTAAGGCTGGGTGAAGAGAGACTGACTGCTGCAGCAGATGAAAAAAAGGACCCGCAGGAAGAACCTGCTACAGACCCAGCAGCACGGAGACCACCCACAACTGCGACCTGCACTTATTCCAGCAGAATAGACGTTTAGGATTCTCTTCCATGGTTATCATAGACCGACGGAGGCTGACGACGAAGGTTGTAAATCATTCTCCAAAATCGCAATCATGGAAGCGCAAAACCGCAATAATGGAATTATGTTTTGACCGGGAACCACGAGCGGACCAGCGTCGTGTTCGTCTGACAATGAGGAAGAGAAGTTCGCCAGGACACTGTTGCTGTGAAGAGGTAAGTGTTATAAGCTAAATTATTCTTTATCCCTGAAAATTGTAATCAAAAATGACTTTTGACCGATCGGTAAATTACAACTGTGCGGCGCACGAAGCCCAAAGTGCGTACGCCGTGGTACACGGTTCGTGCACCGCGTCCGGACCGTGAACGCGCCCCCCCCCGCTACTCTTCTGTAGCGAGGGGGGGGAAGCCGCGGTGACTGCGCCGCGGTCGCCACATGAGTCTATTCCGTCATGTAGCGATGGCCGATGTCCGTCCTCTGTAGCGGGGGGGGGACACCCCCCCCCCCACACACACACACACATACACAGCCCTGAGTGTCACCTTTCATTAGAGCCCAACATCAAGCTTCTATGTTGAATCATTCAAAAATTACAGACGTTTTTCCAAACTGTGCCATTTGGCACAATTTGGCACAGTTCAAAAACGCCTGAGGAAAAAGCTGTGTAATATATTAACTTTTTGTGGTATTGTTACAAAATTTTGACCTCAGCTGGATAACACTTGGTTCTACATTTCTGTTGCATTTTCCAGCCCGGATCTGAAGCTGTGTGTTATTTGCAAGCATTTGTATCCAAAAAACACCCAGGCCAAATTTATTTTCTTCAAGTTCAGTATGTTTAGATGACTGTAACTCAGTGGACGGAGCACTTAGAGAGATTATGACTGTTTTGCCAAAAAATTCAAAGTGTTTTCTTTTAAATGAGACCAACCCCATGAAGATGCTGCAACGGGTTGAAGAACAGCTTTCGATTTACTTTGGGCATGTTATTTTTTGGCGTTTTTAGGGAAATTGACCGGAGTGCAAGAGGTTAAAGAACAGATATCAGGATGTATGTGTTGGTAGCAAAAACTCACAGTTACTTAAGGTTACTTGTGGAGTCCTACAGGGTTCAGTTTTGGGGCCATTGTTATTCTATATGTATATAAATGATATATGTAAAGTTTCTGAAAAAATGGATTTAATATTGTTTGCAGATGACACTAATTTATTATGTAGTGGAAGCAATTTGGAACAACTTTGGGATACACTTGGAAAGGAATTAAGAAAGCTTAAACTGTGGTTTGATTCAAACAAATTAACGCTCAATTTAAGTAAGACAAAATTTATAATTTCTAACAACCATCACAACAACTTAGTATCTAAACTCAGTGTAAATGGTGTAGAGATTGAAAGGGAATCCAAAATTAAATTTCTTGGAGTAATAATTGGTAATAAACTGTGTTGGAAGTCACATATTAATTATATTAAAGGTAAAATATCCAAATCAATTGCAATACTACACAGAGTGAAATATTTGTTGAATCAACCCACACTCCAGCTGGCTAATGACCTAAACAGCTTTTACTGCAGGTTTGAAAAGAACCTACAGTTCTCACCTCCCACCCACACAAAAGGATTATCTGCAGCCCCAGGAACTCCATCCCTCCTCCACTCTGACCTCCCACCAGCACTAATGATCTGTGAAGAGGAGGTGCGCCGGGTCTTTCAGAGACAAAAGATCAAGAAGGCTGCAGGACCTGATGGTGTGTCTCCGTCCTGCCTGAGAGTCTGCTCCAACGAGTTGGCCCCCATCTTCACCCGGATCTTTAACAGATCACTGGAGCTGCGTGAAGTGCCTTCCTGCTTCAAACGCTCCATCATCATTCCAGTTCCCAAGAAACCCTCTATTACAGGATTAAACGACTACAGACCTGTTGCCCTGACCTCTGTGGTCATGAAATCCTTGGAGAGATTGGTGCTGAACCACCTGAAGGTCATCACAGGCCCCCTGATGGACCCACTGCAGTTTGCCTACTGGTCAAACAGGTCAGTGGATGATGCAGTGAATATGGGACTACATTACATCCTGCAACACCTCGACTCCCCAGGGACGTACGCCAGGATCCTGTTTGTCGACTTCAGCTCAGCGTTCAACACCATCATCCCAGGCATTCTTCATCAGAAACTCCTCCAGCTCAAGGTGCCCCCCTCCACCTGCCAGTGGATCTCCAGCTTTCTGACTGACAGGTGGCAACAGGTGAAGCTAGGGAGATTTACATCCAGCTCCCGAAAAATTAGTACTGGCGCCCCCCAAGGATGTGTCCTTTTGCCACTGCTCTTCTCCCTCTACTCCAACGACTGCACCTCAGAGGACCCTTCGGTGAAGCTCCTGAAGTTTGCGGACGACACCACAGTCATCGGTTTGATCCGGGATGATGATGAGTCTGCATACAGGCGGGAGGTGGAGCAGCTGATCCTCTGGTGCAGCCAGAACCATCTTGAACTTAACCCAGCCAAAACGGTGGAGATGACTGTGGATTTCAGGCGACACCCCCCTTCATTCCCCCCACTCACCATCCTCAACAGCACAGTGTCCACTGTGGACTCCTTCAAGTTTCTGGGTACCACAATCTCCCGGAACCTGAAGTGGTCCTCCCATATTGACACTGTCCGGAAAAAGGCCCAGCAGAGGTTGTTTTTTCTGCGTCAGCTCAAGAAGTTTGATTTGCCTCAGGAGCTGCTGGTTGTCTTCTACACCGCCATCATCCAATCTGTCCTCTGCTTTTCCATCACTGTCTGGTTTGGATCTGCCACTAAACAGGACAAGACCAGACTGCAGCGGATCATTAAGTCTGCGGAGAGGATCATTGGTACCGACCTACCCTCCATTGAGAACTTATATCGGTCCATAACCAGGAAACGGGCGGGAAACATCTGTGCTGACCCATCACACCCCGGCCACAAACTGTTTGAACTTCTATCTTCTGGTCGTCGTTACAGATCACTGAAGGTCAAAACCACCCGTCACAGGAACAGTTTCTTTCCTCAAGCCATCACTCTGATAAACTCCTAACATTCACCTAGTCCTACCTGTTGCTGTACTCATGACTTTTCATCCATTATTACATTGCACATAACTCTCACACTGCTTTTTACTTCATTCACATTATATCACTGAATCTGAGTCCACATTGAAATACTGTGTGATTGTATATTTTTTCATATATTTCTGCAAAGTGTGGTTAGTCCGAGTAAATAACTGCATATATTCCTGTATATATTTGCATCCTTTTATAGAAACGTGGACAGACTGTAATTTACTGTACATACTCTGGTTGTCATTGAATCCTTATTTAAATCCTTCACCTGAACAACGAGAGCAAGTTTTTAGTTTTTAGCCAAAGTCAAATTCCTTGTATGTGTTGTGCATACTTGGCCAATAAAGCTGATTCTGATTCTGATTCTGATTCTGATTCTGACTATATACTTTGTATCATTCATTAATAATCCCATACATGACATATTGTACTGAAGTATGGGGAAATACATATAAAACAAACATATATCCAATCTTTATGCTTCAGAAGAGAGCTATTAGAATAATAAACAAAGCTGCTTACAGGGAACCAACAAATCCACCTTTTCTTAAATTAAAAGCTCTCAAGTTGAAAGATCTGGTTGACTTTAAAACTGTAGTAATAATGTTTAAAGTGAAGAATCTATCACTGCCCACAAATATCCAAAAGTTGTTCCAAATAAGGGAGAAACAATATAATTTCAGAGGAACATGTATATTTTAAAAACCTTCAGTGAGAACTACCACCAATCAACACTGCGTCTCAGTGTAAGGAGTCAGATTGTGGAACGCTTTTGGACCTGAATTAAAATCATGTACAACGCTTGGACAATTTAAACAAAAACTAAAGGAAGAAATACTCCAAACATACAGACGTGTACAAAATTGTTGGTACCCCTCTGTTAATGAAACAAAAACCCACAATAGTCTCAGAAATAACTTGAATCTGACAAAAGTGGTAATAAATAAAAATTCTATGAAAATTAACCATTGAAAATCACAGAATGCTTTTGAATTGTGGTTCAATAGAATTATTTTAATAAAACAAACTCATGAAACAGGCCTGGACAAAAATGATGGTACCCTTAACTTAATAGTTTGTTGCACAACCTTTTGAGGTAATCACTGCAATCCAACGATTTCTGTAATTGTCAATGAGACTTCTGCACCTCTCAGCAGGTATTTTGGCCCACTTCTCATGAGCAAACTGCTCCAGTTGTCTCAGGTTTGAAGGGTACCTTCTCCAGACGGCATGTTTCAGCTCCTTCCACAGATGTTCAATAGGATTTAGATCAGGGCTCATAGAAGGCCACTTTAGAATGTTCCAATGTTTTGCTCTTAGCCATTCTTGGGTGTTTTTAGCTGTGTCTTGGGTCATTATCCTGTTGCAAGACCCATGACCTGCGACTGAGACCAAGCTGTCTGACACTGGGCAGCACATTTCTCTCTAGAATATCTTGATAGTCTTGAGATTTCATTGTACCCTGCACAGATTCAAGACACCCTGTGCCAGACGCAGCAAAGCAGCCCCAGAACATAACAGAACCTCCCCTATGTTTCACAGTAGGGACAGTGTTCTTTTCTTGGTATGCTTCATTTTTGTGTCTGTGAACATAGAGCTGATGTGCGTTGCCAAAAAGTTCCAGTTTTGTCTCATCTGTCCATAGGACATTCTCCCAGAAGCTTTGTGGCTTGTCAACATGCAGTTTGGCAAATTCCAGTCTGGCTTTTTTATGATTTCTTTTCAACAGTGGTGTCCTCCTTGGTTGTCTTTCATGAAGCCCACTTTGGCTCAAACAACGACGGATGGTGTGATCTGACACTGATGCACCTTGACCTTGGAGTTCACCATGAATGTGTTTAGAGGTTGTTCTGGGCTCTTTTGTTACCATTCGCATTATCCGTCTCCTCCTGGAGCCACGTCCAGGGAGGTTGACTACAGTCACGTGGATCTTAAATTTCTGAATAATATGTGCAACTGTAGTCACAGGAACATCAAGCTTCTTGGAGATGGTCTTATAGCCTTTACCTTTACCATGCTTGTCTATAATTTTCTTTCTAATCTCCTGAGACAACTCTCTCCTTTGCTTCCTCTGGCCCATGTTTAATGTGGTACACACCATGTCACCAAACAGCACAGTGACTACTTGTCACCCTTTAAATAGGCCGACTGACTGATTACAAGTTTGTAGACACCTGTGATGTTAATTAGAGGACACATCTTGGTTGAACATGTCCCTATGGTCACATTATTTTCAATTTTTTCTAGGGGTACCATCATTTTTGTCCAGGCCTGTTTCATGAGTTTGTTTTTTAAAATAATTCTGTTGAACCACAATTCAAAAGCGTTGTCTGATTTTCATTGGTTAATTTTCATAGAATTTTTATTTATTACCACTTTTGTCAGATTCAAGTTATTTCTGTCACCATTGTGGGTTTTTCTTTCATTAACAGAGGGGTACCAACAATTTTGTCCACGTCTGTATATACAAGATGACATGTAAAATCACATAAGAATTATCATATTCAGTCTTTGTTGTGTTGTTGCTTAGTTTTTTGGTTTTTTTTTGTGGTCACATTTTGTCTTAGCATTGCTCTGAATTGTAATTGCTCTTGTTTTGTTATTCTTTTGAATTCTTGGATGGAACATGGGTGGGCAATATAAGCTGCAGCTTCAGCCATCACCCATTTTGGATAACTTATGTTGAACTGTATAATCAGAGGAGTTATTGTTTAATTTGACCTTGTTAGATTTTTTCCCCCTTTGTTTTATTATTCTGTTCTTTTCTTTTAATCTTGACTTTTAATCTATCCGAAATAAAGATTCATTCATTCATTCATTCATTCATTCATTCATTCATGTCTGTATGACAGCACATAGACAGATAGGCATCATAGGACTGTCACGGCCTATGATGTCTGCCTGATGTCCTATGATGCATCATAGGACGTCCTATGATCTCAGTCATCGTAGACCTTGCGATGCCATCATAAAGATAGTCGCGATTTGCGATGCCGTCATAAAGATATTTGCGATGCCGTCATAAAGTTATGATGTCTCTATGACGGCACATAGACAGATAGGCATCATAGGACTGTCTATATAGACACTGTGTATATAGACACAGGTAATCAACATAACAGAACAATAACAAGCAGGAGAAGAAGTAACAAGCAGGGGCAAACAGAGACGGCAGGGCATGGTTACAGAAAATGGAATGGGCAGGGCTGCACAGATAATCACACACAGGGGACCAGAGGGAAGGCAAGACCAAGGCAATAATGATAATGATAATGACAATAATAATAATAATAATAATAATAATAATAATAATAATAATAATACTGATAAACTTAAACTAAGAGGAAGACCAATGAAGAAATAAATATGCAAGACAGAATAATAATAATAATAATAGCAACCCAGGATAATAATAATAAGGTGAAATACAGAAAATCCCAACTTAAAGCGAAGATGTGGGCTGGGACCCATGCCCTCGAGACAAGGAATATCACTCTATACATAATTCAAGAAATCTCTGTCTGTCTCAAATGTTATAATGTCATGATCATAGGACTTGCTAAAAGATCATAGGACTTGCTACGAGATCAAAGGCAAGCTTCACTCACGATCGTAGGACTTGCTATGACATCATCAAAAATCAAAGGCAGGCATTACTCATGATCATAGCACTCACTATGACATTATCAAAAATCAAAGGCAGGCATCACAGATCAAAGGCATCAACGAATGAGTGGTGATGTCAAAGATCCAAGGCAGGTTTCACCATGGTTGCAGAAATGTTTGCTTACACTTGCTTTCTATGGGCATACACGTATGCATGGGGATGCACAGGTATGCGCTAGTTTCTCTATAAATTCAAGAAATCTCTGTCTGTCTGTCTGTCTATGTGTCTGTCAGTGTGTGTGTCACGACCAAAGATCATAGGACCGCATATGATGTTCCTATGATGTCTACATGATGTCCTATGATGTTCCTGTGTGTAACAAACGACTCCTTATGTGTGAAATGTCCTATGATGTTCCTTTGTGACAAAGGCAAGCATCACTCATGATCATAGGACTCGCTATGACATCATCAAAGATCAAGTGCAGGCGTCACTCAAGATCATAGGACTCGCTATGACATCAACAAAGATCATAGGACTCACGATGACATCAGCAAAGATCAAATGCAGGCATCATAGGACTTGCTATGACATTATCAAAGATCATAGGACTCACTATGACATCATCAAAGATCAAAGGCAGTCATCACTCACGATCATAGGACTCGCTATGACATCATCAAAGCTCATAGGACTTGCTATGACACAATAAAAGATCAAAGGCAGGCATCATTGAACGAGTGCTGACATGCTTGCTCATGCCATTGCTTACACCTGCTTTCACGGGCATGCACTGGTAAGCACTAGTCATCATCATAATTCAAGAAATCTCTGTGTGTCTGTCTGTCTGTGTCTGTGTGTCACGACCATAGGACTCGCTGAAAGATCATAGGACTGCCTATGATGTTCCTATGATGTCTGCGTGATGTCCTATGATATTCCTATGTACTCCTTAGGTGTGAAAAAATTATCTGTCCTTGGACTGCATCACTCATGATCATAAGACTCACTATGACATCATCAAAGATCAAAGGCAGGCATCACTCACGCTCATAGGACTCACTATGACATCATCAAAGATCAAACGCAGGCATGACTCACGATCATAGGACTCGCTATGACATCAGCAAAGATCATTGGACTTGCTATGACATCATCAAAGATCATGGGACTCACTATGACATCATCAAAGATCAAAGGCAGTCATCACTCACGATCATAGGACTCACTGTGACATCATCAAAGGTCATAGGACTCGCTATGACACAATCAAAGATCAAAGGCAGGCATCACTGAATGAGTGCTGACGTGCTTGCTTACGCCCTTGCTTACACCTGCTTTCTATGGGCATGCAGAGATACTTGCTTACACTTGGTTTCTACGGGTATGCACGGGCATGCACAGGTATGCACTAGTTATTACTGATGTCAGAGCATTGTTGCTGATGTCAGATTGTTGTTGCTAATGTCAGATTGTTGTTGCTGATGTTAGATTGTTGTTGCTGATGTTGGATTGTTGTTGCTGGTGTCAGATGTTTTTTGATTATGTCAGAATGTTGTTAGGGATGTTGGACCATTGTCGTTAATGTCTTCTTCTTCTTCTTCTTTTAGATTTGGTTGGCGGTGGGCAACCAAGTTTCAGGTGCATTACCGCCACTGACTTGATTCTTCTTCTTCTCTTAGATTTGATTGGCGGTTGGCAACCAGCTCCCAGGTGCATCACCGTCACTAACTCAAGAAATCTCTCATCAGTCTATACCTTTGTATAAGGAGTTCTAATAAGGAGTTCTGAACAATCGTCTTCTTCTTCTTTTAGACTTGACTGGCAGCTGGCAACCAGCACACAGGTGCACCACCGTCACGTACTTCACTCTATATCATCACTCTATCTGGTCAGGAGCTGTAGTCCGTATCTGTATGTTATCTCATTCTTCTTCTTCTTCTTTTAGACTTGATTGGCGGTTGATCCACCTGCCCATGATGTCTGTGAACTTAAAGATCCTCCACTTAAGTCCTCAACTGCTTCCCAATGTAGCCCCTTAATGCCAAGATATTTTTCTGCTGCTTTCACAGCGATTTTGATTTTTTCTGTTTTCTTGGAAGTCTGCACAGTGCAGTTTATCACATCTACCTCAAATAAGACAAAATTATTTTCCTTCAAAACCAGAGAATCTTCCTTAATTCTACTGCATACACTGGAAGTCTGCACACTTTCCCTCTTAGAGTCCACTCCCACTTTTTTAGCTGGCACCTTTTTCGCAGCTTCTGCATATGTTAATCTCTGGAAGACTTCTATCTGCTGAATTTCTGCTGCTGTTTTGCTGGCTTCACAATCTCGATATGCAGAGCTATATTCACCCCTGCAGTTACAGCACTTTAATTTGGCTCCACTTTCACACTTGTTATATTCATGTTCACCGGAGCATCTGGCACATCGTTGTCTACCGTTGCATATCACTGCTACATGACCAAACTTTTGACATTTGAAACATCTGAGTGGAGGAGGAACGTCAAGTCTGACTTCATAACTCATGTAGTCAGTATACACCTTACTTGGTAGTTTTGTTTCATCAAATTTTAACATTACCGACAGACTATCACATTTTTCGTCATTTCTATTAATTTTCAATCTTTGTAAGTTTTTCATTATTTCATCAGTTGAGACAGCCATTGAAATGCCTGATATCACTCCTCTCATTGCCTTATTTCCTTCCGGTACTGAACACTGCACATTTTTTCCCCTCCATCTTATTGACTCTGATTGCTTTTCCTTGTTGAACACTATCTTTACATGTAACTAGTAACGAACCACTACGAAGAATTCATGAATTTAAAACTTCTCCAAGTAACTTATTAATTGCATTTGTGAGCTTAATTGGGTTCCACTCACGAAATGATGCTCCTTCCTGAGTAAGTTTAATGATTATACTCCTTCTGTTTATTCTGGGATTCTTCATCTTCTGATTCATCAGCACTTGATAACACTTTGGATTGATTTTATTTACGTCTACGTTTGCTTCTTTTAGATTCCACCAAGCTCCAAACTTCCTCTTCCCCGCTTCCTACGTCCATTTCTCCTAGTTGAATTATACCCACTTCTTCTAGATTTTTCTGTCATGGTCTGAGTGCTGATATTGTCAGTGCTCGGATCATCCAGTATTTTCCCCGTTAGTCCATGTTTTCCTTATGGCCTTCCAGGGCCTTTATTATGACAGCGTTACGGCGGGATTCCGGCTGTCAGAGCTGAGTGCGCCGTGACAGCTGATCTGCATTCCTTTGATTACTGTCTCATTATTGGTTGTGCCCTATTTAAGGGGGCAGCTGTGGTTACTCTGGGCTGCGACCTCGTTAAACCCCCATCTTAGATTCACGATATGTTCTTCTCACAGTAAGTGTATTCCTTCAGAGTCTGTTTTCCTTTGTCCATAGTCTTAGTCATAGTCATAGTCATAATTACTAACTACTAACTAACTAACCTGCACTTATATAGCGCTTTTCTAGTCACAAAGACCACTCAAAGCGCTTTCATTAATACTAACCCTCTATTCTAAGGGCCTATAGGAAACAGATATCTAGGGACAATTTAGAACAGCCAATTAACCTAACATGCATGTTTTTGGCATGTGGGAGGAAACCGGAGAAATCCCGGAGTAAACCCACGCAACACGGGGAGAACATGCAAACTCCACACAGATCACTGTTGGTCGGGGGCTGGGATCGAACCCACGATCCCACGATCCCCACAATCCCCTGGCCAAGAGTAAACTGTGCTGCCACAGTGCTAACCACTGCGCCACCGTGCAGCCAATTGTGTTTTTGCCCCACATGGCTCATTATTTTGTCATGGTTGTCTTTTGTTAATAAACATGAAAACTCATTGGCTGACTTTCGGTGTCTTATTGATGGCCCGTGAGGGCTATCACTGACATTTTCCTTCAAGGAGTCTTTGTCAGTGTCCTACTTCTGTGCACCTGTAGTTCTGTCTCTGTTTGATCTGTCCACACAGTTCTCCCTCTAAAAAATCCTGTTACTGTGCCATTTATATCTATATTCCTGCAACCCCTCTTTTAGACTTGATTGGCGGTTGGCAACTAGCTTCAGACCATCACTATAAATTCCAAAAATCTGTGTGTGTGTGTGTGTGTGTGTGTGTGTGTGTGTGTGTGTGTGATGATCATAGGAGTCGCTAAAAGATCTAGATGTCATGATGTCTGCATGATGTCCTATGATGTTCCTATGATGCCTTTACGTTCATAGGACATCAAAGATCAAAGGCAGACATAACTCACGATCATAGGACTCGCTATGACATCATCAAAGATCATAGGACTCACTATGACACAATCAAAGATCAAAGGCAGGCATCACTGAATGAGTGCTGATGTGCTTGTTTACACCCTTGCTTACACCTGCTTTCTATGGGCTTGCAGAAATACTTGCTTACACTTGGTTTCTAGGGCGTGCACAGGTATGCACTAGTTGTTGCTGATGTCAGATTGTTGTTACTGTATGTTAGATTGTTGTTGCTGATGTCAGATTGTTGTTACTTACTATATGTTAGATTGTTGTTGCTGATGTCAGACCATTGTTGCTGATGTCAGATACTTTTTGCTGATGTCAGATTGTTGTTGCCAGTGTCAGATTACCATTGCTGATGTCAGATCATTGTTGCTGATGTCAGATTGACCATGTTTACATGTACACAAACTAGAAAAGCACTCGAAGAGCGCAGACCTAAACCGGTTATGATTGGATATCTGGAGTTATCTGATTGTTCAAGTGACCATGTAAACCGAATAATCTGACAAAGGTCATGGAACTGCTGTCATTATTAACTCAAATGGTTTAAACCTCCAATAATCAGTTTATTCAGTTTCATTCAGACTAGTACATACCCGTGCATACCCGTCCATGCCTGTAGAAACCAAGTATAAGCAAATATTTCTGCATGCCCATTGCTGAAGGGTTTCCTCCTATCTGAGATGGCTGTGTTGTTCACAGTCATGCCTGTGGTGTACTGCTCGAACCTGAGGTGTTTCATCTTCATGGCATCTTTTCTGATGTGCAACAATTCTCCTCACTTTATTGCTCTCCATCTGGTGGGTCTTATTGTTCTTCTTCTTCTTCGTTCAGACCATTGGTTGAGGGATAGGTGCCTTGTAATTCCAGTTCATGGACAGGATCATGAAAATAGATCTGAGCAAAAAGTGCCTTTTGACCCTGTTCAGGAAGACCCATGCATGCCCGTCGAAACCCAGAAACTGGAGCAAATCAGCGCTTTGCTTGGCATTTTACACATTTGTGGTGTAGACTGCCATTCTTCATGGGTACTGCTTCAAATGGGTGTGGTTTAAAGTAGTGTGTCTTATTCTTAATCGGGTGACAGACTGACACACTGACAGAGATTTCTTGAATTTATAGAGTGCCTTCTGCCTTACTGAGAGAGATTTCCCGATTTACTGCTTCGAATGAGTGTGGTTTAAAGTAGTGTGTCCTATTCGGTCTCAGCTTCTCTGTGCCCTGCCTGGCGTGCAGTGTTGGCAGCCAGCCGACTATTCTGCATCTCCTGGGTCTCTTTGCGGGCATTTCGGGCTTCAAGTGACTCAGCACGTGCATGGCACACTGCCACACGTTTCCTGTCTGTCTGTGCATCCCTTGTCTGTCGTACCCTATGCTGGTGAAGGGTCTCCTCCTGTCTCAGATGGGTGTGTTGTTCACAGTCATGCCCGCAACATACTGCTTGAACCTCAGGTGTTTCACCTTCACGGCATCTTTTCTGATGTGCAACACAGTCATGCCTGCAACGTACTGCTCGAACCTTAGGTGTTTAATCTTCACGTTATCTTTTCTGACGTGCAACACAGTCATGCTTGAGAGGTACTGCTCGAACCTCAGCTGTGTCACCTTCACAGGATCTTTCCTGACATGCTCGAACCTCAGGTCTTCATCTTCACGGCATCTTTTCTGATGTGCAACACAGTCATGCCTGGGAGGTACTGCTGGAACCTCAGCTGTTTCATCTTTATGGGATCTTTCCTGACGTGCAGCAGTTCTCCTCACTCTATTGCTCTCCTTTTATGTAGCGTCTGGTTTAAATTAGTGTGTCATATTCTTAATTGGGTGATGAGTATCTCTTCTTTCCTGTTTCTGGCAACTCCCATTCCACAGTTTACGTGCTTTTGAATTGCGGGTGTGGTTTAAAGTGCTGTGTCCTATTTGTAATCGGGTGATGAGTATCTCTTCTTTGGTGAGTGATGGTCTATATGACATTATAAAGACGTCAAGGCAGGCATCATAGGACACTACATCATAGGTAGCCAGTCCTATTGTCTATATGACGGCATCGCAAGTCCTATGTAGCCTGAGATCATAGGATCATCATAGGACATCATGCAGACATCATACGCAGTCCTATGATGTCCTATGATTGTGACAGACAGACAGACAGACAGACAGACAGACAGACAGACAGACACACACACACACAGAGATTTCTTGAATTTATAGAGTGATGCTAGATAGTTGTTGCTGATGTCAGACCATTGTTGCTGGTGTCAGAAGCTTTTTGCTGATGTCAGATTGTGGCTTGTCATGAACCGAGCCTGTGTTTCCTGTAGGCTCAGTATTGTGTTCCCTCCTTTCCTGTTGCCCCTACCTCCCACCCGGGTTCGTGTGTTATTGTTGTGCCTGTTGGGGTTGGGGGGGGGGGTCCTTGATGTTACCGTGGGTGTCTGATATCCACCCCTAGAAGGAGGGGCTCTGTCATGAACCGAGCCCGTGTTTCCTGTGGGTTTGGTTCTGATCGATCCGGGTGGCTCAGGCAATGGGTTTATTATGTGGAGTTGTGTTTTGATTTCTTGTTGTTTTCATGTCCGTGCATCGTTTCTGTTCCTACCTGTTGCTGCTGCTCTGGCCTGTCTGGCCACGCCCCCCTCTTTCTGACAGTCAGCTGTTCGCCTCGGTAATCATCTTTCCCGCACTCGCCCAGGTGTTCCCAATTTGCCACGCCAGCGGTGTTTGTACAAAAGCAGCTCTTTGCTAGACAAATGCCGCTGGATTATTGTACGTGTTGGATGTCTGAGCTTCACCATCTAACCGTCATGTCAACGAAAGACTGTTTTCACTCGCTGGACTGCTGGACGTTTTGGGACTGCTCCCCCTGTGATTAAACTGTTAGTGTTTGCTTTGTGCTGCCTTTACGCTGTGCCAGAAGCGTTCCTGTTCTCGGTTCAATCCTGCTTCGCTTCTGGCGGCGTTTCCTGTCCGCAGCACCATCGTTACGCTTTGGGTTAACCCAGTTTACGTTCTCAGCAGGTGTGTAGAGCTACCCTCTGTTTTCCCTGCTTCCCCGAGCGCAGCCATCATTCACTAGCCTCTGTAACTGGTCTGTCAATAAATGTGTGTGTGGTGAATCTCTGTGTCTAAATCCTCATTCTTCCTTCTCTCCACCATGCGTAATAGTAGAACGCGCGGTGGAGTTCATGACAGTTGTTGATGTCAGATTGTCGTTGCTGATGTTGGATCATTGTTGCAGATGTCAGATCATCATTGTTGCTGATGTCAGATTGTTGTTGCTAATGTCTTCTTCTTCTTTTAGATTTTATTGGTGGTTGGCAACCAGCTTACAGGTGCATTACCGCCACGTACTTCACTCTGTATCATCACTCTATCTGGTCAGGAGCTGTAGTCCTTCTATCATCATTGCTGTGTCCAATCGAACCTCAACTCTATCTTCAGACATCACTCTTCTTCTTCTCCTTGTACTATACAGTATATCATCACTTCACTCAATATCATCACTCTACACATCTCCATGGCCAAGATGTCGGCCACCCAGACCGGTCTCCCTTTCGATTTGATTGGTGGTTGGCAACCAGCTTACAAATGCATTTCCGCCACTGACTTGATTATCCATCCATCCATCTTTTTCTGCTTAATCCTTTTTGGGTCGTGGGGGGGCTGGAGCCTATCCCAGCATCTTTGGGCAAGAGGCAGGGCACACCCTGGACAGATCGCCAGCCCATCGCAATGCATCACCCTATATCTTTGTATAAGGAGTTCTTATAAGGAGTTCTGAACAGCTCCCCATGTGCAAAAAAATCATCTGCCCTTGGACTGGGGTTCATATGTTGCTAATGTCAGATTGTTGTTACTGATGCCAGATTGTTTTTGCTGATGTTGCACCATTGTTGCTGATGTTGCTGCTTATCTCCCCACCAGTGCCATCAGTATTTTATTATACTTTTATGTTTTGAGGTTATTTATTTGTATTTATTTTTATCATTTACCTTCTTTTCTTCACAGTTTGACTTTTTTTATGTAATTGTTTTCTCTCTTGATTTCTATAGGGTTTCTGTTTTTGCATGTGTAGCTTTGGAATCCACCAGGACAAATTTCAGTTGTACTAATGAATGAATCCAGTTGTGTTTAATTGTATTAAAGTATTGTTTTTTTTAAATTATTACCCACACCTGAGAGTCTCCAATTAACAGTGTGGACTCTCCAGGCCTGCTGACAAAAGGGTGAGGACAAACATGTTTATGGAGGTGATTTCCAGCCAATGCCCTGTAATGGGTTGAGTCAAAGTTTTAGTTACCTATTGCTGATTTTTGTTTGCGCTGAGTGCAGCTGTGACGTCTGTGGTGTTTCAGATTTCAGAGAATCTGCACCATATTTGGAGAGTGGAGCCAAGCTGCAGATTGATCAGTAATAGAAAGAAGCAGCCATCTAATGTTCTGGAATCATAGACTCGGGGAGGATAATTAATTGGTGTACACAGTTCTAATCAATGTGGCTGGCATCACAGAGGAAATACGTCCATTTATGGTTAAAGTACTCATAGTAGGTTTACTGACCTGCTTCCATCATCAGAGTTTATGTTGTTTATTCAACACTAAGCCATTTAGTGACTAATTTGTTTCCTGTTGTATGAACCAATCAAACAAAGATGTTAATGTTTGGAAAGTCAAAAACTGGTCCCACAGATCTGATATTTTTTCTACTAACTCATCACACAGGGTAGCTCTGTTATGATTTTAGCTCATTAAGATGTGAAACAACAAAGGCGGTGGATGACATCATCACATAGACACAGTCTACAGAGGCTTTAACCTTTCATAATGTATCCACCACCATGAACTTCCTGTCTCAGCACTGAGTGATGCTGAGAAACTGTTCCGTGTTTTAGTTAAATGGTAAATGGCGTTCACTTATATAGCGCTTTTTCTCATCTCTAGATGACCAAAGTGCTTTACAGATTCTGCTATCCACCCATTCACACACACATTCACACACTGATGGCGGCAGAGCTGCCATACACAGGCGCTGGCCTGACCCACCAGGAGCAACTGGGGGTTCAGTGTCTTGGTCAAGGGCACTTCAACATGCAGACTGCAGAGTGGGAATCAAACCCCTGCCCCTCCGATCAGTAGTCGGTCACGTTACACCTGTGCTACAGTCGCCCCCTGGTTCTACATTAGATTATGGCACCCACGTCCAGATGTTCTCTAAACTGAAGCAAGGGCAAAATTACAAGAAAAGATAGCTAGCTAGCAGCTAGATAGACAGATAGATGTACTTTTTTAACTCCACACTGGGAAATTTCAGTGTAACAGCAGCATGAAATACAGTAAAACGGCCAAACCAACAGAAATACACACAGCCAGGGCTTGACATTATCACCCGTCCGTTTCACTGGTGGTGGGTAAGACAGCCAGGCCCACTAGCCACTTTGGTGAGTTGTAGTTTTCTCAAGCAACATCTAAATAATAATAATAATAATAATAATAATATCTACCTTATTCCTAGCCCCCATGATGCCCCATGATGATGAATTATGGGTGCAACTTCCGGTACTACTTTAGAAACTGGGGTTGTCACAGAAATGGGACACTTTTCCTTGTTAAAAAACAGTGACTTTGGCATCAAAATGCGGGAACACGGCCTTTTGCACCTTAAAAATAATAATATAATCATACCACTTCCCAAAACTATGGCGGGATGAGAAGATGACCTTAAACAGTGGCCTTGCAAACAGTAGCTCGTTAGTTAGCTCTGCTGCTAAAATGCTAGCGCTGTAAATGAATAAAAGCTCTGAGATATATCAATGTTTCCACCGCAATAAAGTCGGTTGCATTTTGTTAAAATATGTTGGACATAATCAAATTTACCTTAGACCAGACGAACAGTCTAGTCAGAGCCACAAAGAACCACAACACTGTGCTTGGGTGTTTTAATGTTGGGATAAAACAGACAGTTTGCAGGTGTTTGTTTTACCCTGAAATTAAAATGCTCATGCTGCTGTCATGCTGTGAATGCTTGTTATTTAACTGAACACGTACAGACTGTTGTGTAGTGTGTGTGTGTGATGCCGTACCCGCCCACGGGATGACGTCAGGCGGGCACGGCCACTTGTGTATATAATTCTGTGTTCTGATAATAAAGATGGTTGGTTGGCTGTTGGGTCCCTGCAAGATGAGACTCCGACTCCTTATTCATACATAACATTTGGCAACGAGAAGTAAACTATGGAAGCATATGGCTACCTCAACCCTTAATTTCATTTCTGGAGTACGCGGGAGAGCCGGTGATCCTGTGGCCAAAGTGGCGGGCCGCATTCCAGAATTACATCGGGGCGTTGGGCTTGAGCAGACTCGACGGGAAATGATGACGAGCGCTTCTGACCCACCATCTCGGCACGGAGGGCCAAAGAATCCTCGGTACGCTGGGTGAGATGGAGGTGTATGAGGATGCTGTCAAGTGGCTGGCCGAATTTTTCGCCGGGCAGACGAGGACCACGAAGCTGTGGGTGGTGGGAGTTTTGGTGCCAAAGGAGGCTAGGCTAGTTAGCTTGGAGAAGCTAACTGCCCATTCGTTGACTATGGGCAGGTTAACCGCAAAGCTAACTGTTCACCGAAAGAGAGCTCCAGGCTACCAGCCAGGCTTCAAGGTGGGACCGGGACTGCGAGAGGGGGAGTCCCCGGTCACTGAAGACGGCAGGCCAGCCACGAAGTGCAGAAGGGTGCAGGACTGTAGCGCTGGCGAGATTGATGGCACGGTGTATGATGACAGCGCAGAAGGAGAGGAGCAGCAGGAGTCATCCCTGCAGCTGGAGGCTGGGCAGTGGGAGAGTAGGACCGTGGAGGCTGAGAGCCCCGGGGAAGAGCAGAAACAGCTGGACATGGAGATGATGCAGCGGAGTGCCTGGGACGAGGGTGCTCAGAGCAGCGACAAGATGCCTGGGTCAGAGAGTGACGCCGACGAGAGCAAAGCTGAAAGCCCCGGGAAAGAACAGCTACAGCCGGGCACGGAGACGACGCTGCAGAACGCCTGGGATGACGGTGCTGAGAGCAGCGATGAAGCGCCTGGGTCAGAGAGTGATGCTGGCGAAAGCGATGCTGTGAGCCCCAGGAGTGGGCAACAGCAGCTGTGCGCCACGGAGGTCAGGCAGTGTCTCAGTGCAGGAGCTCAAAGCACCTTGGACGAGGGTGCTGGGCAGTACGGCGCCAACAAGCAGGCTTTGGTTTTCCCTGGAGTGCGGCCACAGGGGGCCGGAATGTTTGGAGCCATGACGGCAGTGTTGAAGGCAGTCGGGAGCGGAATGATAGGCATGGAGGGACAGCATGCCGGACAGCAGCACTGCGGGGCCAGAGGGGAGAAGCAGTTGATGGCGAGAAGAGACATTTTCGCCAGGGAAGGTGGCTTCGATCCTGGGGGGCAGATAGTGGCCAGGGGCGCACATGCCATGGGGCTGCTCGGGGCCTCCGAGCCGGTTTTGTCCATGGCTGTCCAGGGACTGTGGAGTAACATAAAAATCTCAAATGTGAACATGTATACAGCCTGCTGGTGTGCATGAGGGTATGTATGGTACGGGATTATTTTATAGGTTTTCAGAGACCTGGTCCAATTTTAGTTGTTTTGTTATGAGTGTGTTAGGTGATTTTATTACAGTTAATTATTCCCTGTTCCTTAGTGCGTGATTCGGGTCATAAATTGGGGAGGGTTTCGATTGTGTGTGTGGTCTTACACTTTTGTAAGGGGGAGGGGAATGTTGTGTAGTGTGTGTGTGTGATGCCGTACCCGGCCACAGGGTGACGTCAGGTGGGCACGGCCACTTGTGTATATAATTCTGTGTTCTGATAATAAAGGTGGTTGGTTGGCTGTTGGTTCCCTGCAAGACGAGACTCCGATTCCTTATTCATACATAACACAAACCTTTTATGACTACTGCTCAAAATTTTATTGATCTATATTTTGTGATAATTTATAAATTAATGCATGCTGAAGCTGCTATCAAGTCCATATCGTTCCAATGCAGTGCAAAAAAACAAAAACCACAAAACACCTATTTGATATCTTTCTTAAATTGTTAAGCCTTAGGAAGCAAACTCTTTCTATTTTTTTACGTATTATTTTACTTCATGCAGCCTTGCATCTGGTGACATATGGCTGCACGGTGGCGCAGTGGTTTAGCACTGTGGCAGCACAGTTTTACCCTTGGCTGGGGGATCGCGGGGATCGTGGGTTCGATTCCAGCCCCCGACCAACAGTGAGCTGTGTGGAGTTTGCATGTTCTCCCCGTGTTGCGCGGGTTTACTCCGGGATTTCTCCGGTTTCCTCCCGCATACGAAAAACATGTAGGTTTAGGGCGCTCGTGCACACAGCGACCAGCAGCCGGTGGCTTGTCACCAGACTGCAAACCGAATCTACCTACGGGTACAAATAAGTAACAAAAAAAAAAAAAAAAAAAAAAAAAAATATATAAACCTCAAATCTGTGACATTCATACAAGTGAAAACATAGCTGGTGCTCTTGTGTCTGTCCTGTGTCTGTACCACCCATCATACAAACAATCCCCTTTAGTTTTCGGTGTCTGATCTACGCATTGCTGTTGAAGCCAGCACAGA
The DNA here is from genome assembly GCA_020510985.1 of Pholidichthys leucotaenia. NCBI lineage: Eukaryota > Metazoa > Chordata > Actinopteri > Cichliformes > Pholidichthyidae > Pholidichthys > Pholidichthys leucotaenia. The sequence goes on along the minus strand of CM035837.1, from coordinate 441,775,547 downwards.
TTTAGCTGTGCTTGTGAGGAGCTTCACATCACGAACAGCAGCAAGTATCAGAACTACGTAAAAAACATTCAAAAATACAAAAACTACAAGTGCTGAAGTTAGATGCCACTTGACTGCAAAACAGGTATGTGGACTATGCATTAAAACGAATTAGAAACACTTTTAAAAATGCTATTTTAAATGCCCCACAACTCCATTCTTGCTGACTGATTTAAGGTCGCACCCATAATCGTTTCTACAGCAGCGCCCTCAGGAATAAGGTGGGTAATAATAATCAGCCTAGTGTGAGACTGTAAAACTACAACTCCCATGAGCACTATCTGGCTACACAGTGTATTGCAGGCCTATTCTTTTAGCGGCGTGCGGGTCACATGTGGCCTGGAACCAACCTCCGAGTGGCCTGCGGGCCCAGGCCACGCCAAGGAAATATAAATTTAAGAAAAAAATATGAAAGAATGACGGTTTGCAAGGGCACACACGAACAACATGCTTGACCGTCATCTGCACGGAGTTCAGAAGCGCCTCGCCCACGTGAGCGTTCAGCTGGATTCCAGTTGGCAGGTCAGGCAGAGTGTCTCGCTAGTGTTGCTGCCCAAGAGAAACATGAGCTTATTAAAGTACTTCAAACACTGAAAAAACCAGAGGTATACAAGCAATGGAGGTATTTATGGTGGTTTTAACCCACTGGTAACGGGAACAATGAGTCGCTGAGCAAGCAGGTGTGGGTTAGACTTCATATGCAGGGAAAGAGGCAAGAATGACTGAATCGCTGAGGATTTACTTCACCAGCCATGACAATAATTTCTGGTCATTATTATGTACCTGGCAAGTTAAGATGACCAACATTCACGAAGTCAATGACTTTAATCTGTCAACAATCTTCAGACAAATTAAACGTGCCAACATTTGGATTTCAAAATAAGGGACGTTTTTCCTGCTGTCTGGTTGGTGAGGAGAGTTCTAAAAAAACTATAAATATATAGAAATATTTTAACAGAATTTTAACAGAAATAATTAAGTTACAGTGCATCCGGAAAGTCTTCACAGCGCTTCACTTTTTCCACATTTTGTTATGTTACAGTCTTATTCCAAAAGGGATTAAATTCATTTTTTCCTCAAAATTCTACACACAATACTCCATAATGACAATGTGAAAAAAGTTTTTTTGAGATTTTTGAAATTTATTAAAAATAAAAAACTAGGAAATCACATGTATATAAGTATTCACAGCCTTTGCTCAATACTTTGTTGATGCATGTTTGGCAGCAATTACAGCCTCAAGTCTTTTTGATTATGATGCCACAAGCTTGGCACACCTATCTTTGGACAGTTTGGCCCATTCCTCTTTGCAACACCTCTCAAGCTCCATCAAGCTGGATGGGAGGCATCAGTGCACAGCCATTTTCAGATCTCTCTAGAGATGTTCATTTGGATTCAAGTCTGGGCTCTGGCTGGACCCCTCAAGGACATTCACAGAGTTGTCCAGAAGCCACTCCATTGATAGCTTGGCTGTGTGCTTAGGGTCGTTGTCCTGCTGAAAGATGAACCATCGACACCTGGCATTCACGCCAAAGAGTTCAATCTTTGTCTCATCAGACCTGAGAATTTTGTTTCTTGTGGTCTGAGAGTCCAGAAACTCTTTTACTTAGGAGTGGCTTCTGTCTGGCCACTCTACTATACAGGCCTGATTGGTGGATTGCTGCAGAGATGGTTGTCCTTCCGGAATGTTCTCCTCTCTCCACAGAGGAATGCTGGAGCTCTGACAGAGTGACCATCGGGTTCTTGGTCACCTCCCTGACTAAGGCCCTTATCCCCCGATCGCTCAGTTTAGACGGCTGGCCAGCTCTAGGAAGAGTCCTGGTGGTTCTGAACTTTTTCCATTTATGGATGATGGAGGCCACTGTGCTCAATGGGACCTTCAAAGCAGCAGAAATTTTGTTGTACCCTTCCCCAGATTTGTGCCTCAAGACAATCCTGTTTCGGAGGTCTACAGACAATTCCTTTGACTTCATGCTTGGTTTGTGCTCTGACATGCACTGTCAACTGTGGGACCTTATATAGACAGGTGTGTGCCTTTCCACATCATGTCCAATCAACTGAATTCACCACACGTGGACTCCAATTAAGCTGTAGAAACATCTCAAGGATGATCAGTGGAGACAGGATGCACCTGAGCTCAATTTTGAGCTTCATGGCAAAGGCTGTGAATACTTATGTACATGTGATTTCTTAGTTTTTTATTTTTAATAAATTTGCAAAAATCTCAAAAAAACTTTTTTCATGTTGTCATTATGGAGTATTGTGTGTAGAATTTTGAAGAAAAAAAATGAATTTAATCCCTTTTGGAATAAGGCTGTAACATAACAAAATGTGGAAAAAGTGAAGCACTGTGAATACCAATCAATCAATCAATCTTTATTTCGGATAGATTAAAAGTACAGATTAAAAGAAACAGAATAATATAACAAAGGGGGAAAGAAAATCCAACAAGGTCAAATTAGACAATAACTCCTCTGATTATACAGTTCAACATAAGTTATCCGAAATGGGTGATGGCTGAAGCCGCAATATAATATAATATATAATATAATATAATATACTTTCCGGATGTACTGTAAATATTTCATTAATTGTAATTTTAAAAATAATTTTTCTTTGAAATAAGAATTAACTTATTGTTCTGTTCTGGCTCTACAAAATTATGGCCAAAAGTGTAAATTGTATAAGGAAAAAAAAGTCAATTTTACCACAGTCTGTTTGATATACAGTGGGGCAAAAAAGTATTTAGTCAGCCACCAGTTGTGCAAGTTCTCCCACTTAAAAGATGAGAGAGGTCTCCAATTTTCATCATAGGTATACCTCAACTATGAGAGACAAAATGAGAAAAAAAAAATTCAGAAAATCACATTGAAGGATTTTTAATGAATTAATTGGTAAAATCCTCAGTAAAATAAGTATTTGGTCACCTACAAACAAGCAAGATTTCTGGCTCTCACAGACCTGTAACTTCTTCTTTAAGAGGCTCCTCTGTCCTCCACTCATTACCTGTATTAATGGCACCTGTTTGAACTCGTTATCAGTATAAAAGACACCTGTCCACAACCTCAAACAGTCAGACTCCAAACTCCACTATGGCCAAGACCAAAGAGCTGTCAAAGGACACCAGAAACAAAATTGTAGACCTGCACCAGGCTGGGAAGACTGAATCTGCAATAGGTAAGCAGCTTGGTGTGAAGAAATCAACTGTGGGAGCAATTATTAGAAAATGGAAGACATACAAGACCACTGATAATCTCCCTCGATCTAGGGCTCCATGCAAGATCTCACCCTGTGGGGTCAAAATGATCACGAGAACGGTGAGCAAAAATCCCAGAACCACATGGGGGGACCTAGTGAATGACCTGCAGAGAGCTGGGACCAAAGTAACAAAGGCTACATCAGAAACACACTACGCCGCCAGAGACTCAAATCCTGCAGTGCCAGATGTGTCCCCCTGCTTAAGCCAGTACATGTCCAGGCCCATCTGAAGTTTGCTAGAGAGCATTTGGATGATCCAGAAGAGGATTGGGACAATGTCATATGGTCAGATGAAACCAAAATAGAACTTTTTGGTGAAAACTCAACTTGTTGTGTTTGGAGGAGAAAGAACACCATACCTACTGTGAAGCATGGGAGTGGAAACATCATACTTTGGGGCTGTTTTTTTGCAAAGGGACCAGGACAACTGATCTGTGTAAAGGAAAGAATCAATGGGGCCATGTATCGTGAGATTTTGAGTGAAAACCTCCTTCCACCAGCAAGGGCATTGAAGATGAAACGTGGCTGGGTCTTTCAGCATGACAGTGATCCCAAACACACTGCCTGAGCAACGAAGGAGTGGCTTCGTAAGAAGCATTTCAAGGTCCTGGAGTGGCCTAGCCAGTCTCCAGATCTCAACCCCATAAAAAATCTTTGGAGGGAGTTGAAAGTCTGTGTTGCCCAGCGACAGCCCCAAAACATCACTGCTCTAGAGGAGATCTGCATGGAGGAATGGGCCAAAATACCAGCAACAGTGTGTGAAAACCTTGTGAAAACTTAAAGAAAATGTTTGACCTCTGTCATTGCCAGCAAAGGGTATATAACAAAGTATTGAGATGAACTTTTGTTATTGACCAAATACTTATTTTACCGAGGAATTTACCAATTAATTCATTAAAAATCCTTCAATGTGATTTTCTGGATTTTTTTTTTCTTATTTTGTCTCTCATAGTTGAGGTATACCTATGATCAAAATTGGAGACCTCTCTCATCTTTTAAGTGGGAGAACTTGCACAATTGGTGGCTGACTAAATGCTCTCTTATCCCACTGTATATATACTGTATATACTGTATATATATATATATATATATATAAATTGGCTGGCCTGCTCACAGCAGGCCAGCCAACAGAACACGTCTGTTCCCGTTCCCAGCGACTAGATCACCAGCGGAATTGCATCTGATCCCCTGATGTCACAGCGTGAGTTAAACTGCACTCCCCCCCCCCCCCCCACATCAGCTCCTACCTCTGTGGTTAAATATGATTATTTTTAGAGAAGCTCCCGTTTACTGTCCACAGCTGTGCAAATTTAAGTTTTTGTGTGACAGAGAGAAAAAGTGACTAAACTTTGATGTGTTGCTGTAAAGAGCAGATGAAGCTTCTTTTGAGGTGAACTTTTGTTTATTTGTGATTGTGATATCTGTGATATGCAACTTTTTCATGGAAGTAAAACCTCTGATTATGTATTTTTAATGTACTGGTCCAGGGGTGTCAAACATGTGGCCTGTGCCAGGAGGTCCAAGTTTTTCTCTGAATTTACAGCTTTCTTTCTTGTAAATTTCTGACTTTTTCTACTGATTAGAATTGTTCATGTAAATTCGAGACATTTTTAAGATGAGACTTTTTTTCTTCATCAGTTTTCTTTTACTTCTTTTTTCTGGTGAAAACAGGTAGTGTAGATGTAGATTAAATCCATCAGCAATTACTAATGACGTCGGGCAGCCCTGAACAGGTGTCCCAATTCATAGGGGTCATTTTCAACCTCTGTCAAGGGCCAAGGGGTAGGAGTAAGCAAAGGGGAAGGGGTAGGGATACAAATGAGAGTTGGGACAGACCCCAAATCTACCTGTACTTCTCTCTCATATTGCAAATATTTTTCTTGACTGTTTTACAGTATTTACTGCCGTTAATAAATAATTCCACAGTGCTTCTCATGCTATTTTTATGTATGTATAAGGGTCCTTTACATTTAAAATGATTGTAAATTTAGTTCAAGTAAATCTTAGCATGCGATACTCAAATTTGATCATCCATCCATTCATCTTCTTCCGCTTAATCCTTTTCAGGTTGGGGCTGGAGTCTATCCCAGCATCTTTGGGCAAGAGGCAGGGTACACCCTGGACAGATCGCCAGTCCATCGCAGGGCCAACACAGAGAGACAGACAACCATTCACTCTCACAGTCATACCTAAGGACAATTTAGAATCCACAGTTTGATGCCATTTAACCTAACTTGCATGTTTTTGGCCTGTCAGACGAAACCGGAGAAATCCCAGAGTAAACCCACGCAGACACGGGGAGAACATGCAAACTCCACACAGATCACTGTTAGTCCTAGTTAGGGGCTGGGATTGAACCCGGGATCCCTCGGCCAAGGGTGAGTTGCTGTGCTGCCGCCACTCCGCCACCACGCTACCCCCAAATATTAAACATAGTTTTCTGACCACAAAATTGTGGCTACTGAAAATGCTGAGTGGCTAGTAACTTTGGAAAATCACTAGCCAGAGTGGCTGGTGAGCAAAAAAGTTAATGTCAAGCCCAGCACACAGCATAATAGAATAGTAAGAAAACAGAAAAGGAATTAACTAGAAAAAGATTTTTAAAAGTTGCTTAAATAACTTTATGTACATCATAAACTACAACTAGAAATAAAAAGGAACATGAATTTATAAGACAGAAGTATTTTTTAAATTTTCTTTCACACATGTAAACAAAAAACAAAGACTATAACCGAATAAAAAAGAAATGAAAGCAGAAACATTGCAGACAGATCTTCAGCAGCATTTTTATAGCAAATCAAATCAGCATTGTATGTTTGAAAAGGAGTAGGATGAAGTCTAAAAGAACTTTTCCTCCTCCTACAATGTTTTATGGCTCTTTTGAAAAAGTGAAACTCCCATGTCAGTCACTCATGTGACTACACATACAATCAAAAGCCATCCATCCATCCATCTGCTACCACTTTTGTGGTTGCAGAGGCAGCAGTTCAAGCAGAGAAGCCCAGACTTCCCTCTCCCCAGCCACCTGCTCCAGCTCTTTAGCCAGGATACCAAGACGTTCCCAGGTCAGCTGCCAGATGTAGTCTCTCCAGCGTGTCCTGGGTCTGTCCCGGGGTCTCTGTCATGCCGCGCCATTCATCAGCGGCGCCACCTGCTCACACACCTGCTAATCATCAGCGGCAAGGGATAAAAGCCGCCTCGCCCTGAGCTTCGGCCTGAAGCCGTTAGACTTCATCGCCTTCCATGCGAAGCATCAACTCTCTCTTCAGCATCACGCTAAGTGGTAAGAAGATTCCTTACCTTACCTTTCCCAGTCTGCTCCCCTGTGCACAGGTGGATTCCTCGGCGGCGGACAACTCCGTCCCTCGTCCTTCCTCGCTGCTGCACCGAGTCCTGCAGGTGACTGTCTCCCGGGGTTCCGTCCTTGAAGTGCCTGCCATCAGTCAAACACAAGTAAGCTTCTCTCCCTCGCCTATTCTCCTCCTGTATTGGTGTGTGCCCGTCACCCTGTGTCTGTTCTTTCCCATAGGGTTGCCGGCTGAACGGTCTCCTGCCTCTGTGCCCGAAGCAGACGCCACCACCAATACATTTACATTCCGCTGACACACACCCATACATCCCTGTTGTTAATAAACAGTTTGAACTACTCTGAGCCTGTGTGTGTGCGTCTCCTGAGCCGAACGTTATGTCAGTACGGCTTCAGCAGAGCGGCTCGGCAGACGGCGGGCTCGCGCACCGGCTTACCACTCTCGCGGTTTGGGTGGATCAAATTGCTTATCAGCAGCAGGTGATTCTAAATCAACTTATTAACATCACTAACCGATTGGACCGCCTGGATCCCCAACAGCCGTTCCCCCCGGCTCACCAGGGTGGCGCAGCTCCTGCTGTTCCAGCGGCCGTCCAGCCGGCTCCAGTGGCACCGGCTCGGCTCACGCCCATTCCAACCCCTGCCCGCTTTAGCGGAAAGCTCGGCGGAGCGCGGGGGTTCATTATGCAGTGTGAGTCCGTGTTCCACCGTGTGCCCGGAGACTTTCCCTCGGATCACAGCTGAATTGGCTACATAGGGAATCTCCTGGAGGGGCGCGCGTTAACTTGGACCTACGCCATAATGGCGAAGCCCAGTTACGCCACCCTCACCTATGACCAGTTCGTGGCACGCTTCCTGGAGGTCTTTGACCATTCCCGAACCGAGACGGTCCAAGTCGATCGGCTTCTCGCTCTCCAGCAGGGAAGCCGGTCGGCAGCGGACTATGCGGTCGACTACCGGGTAGCGGCGGAGGAATTGGGCTGGGACGAACGCTCCCTCTGTGGCCTGTTCCTCCGCAGCCTGAATGATGATCTGAGGGATGAACTGGCTGGTCGGGATATCCCTGGGACGCTAGCAGAGCTAACTTCACTCACCATCAGCTTGGATAACAGGCTGCGTGAGTGCTCCTCTGGACGGAAGTCGTCTACTTCTCGCTCTCGGGGAGCCTCGTTGCGCCTGCCCCAAGCTCGCCCCCTGGCGACGCCGCCGCCATCGCGCCCCGAGGAGTCGGAGCCGATGGTGACGGGCTGGACAAAGCTCTCCCCGGCAGAGAGACAACGCCGCCGTGAGTTGAATCTCTGCATGTATTGCGGAGACAATCAACACACGGTGGAGCTTTGTCCACAAAAGCCAAACGGCGGGGTCCGCGAGTCACTGTAGGGGGCCTCGCGGACGTCAATCGGTTAAGTCCCCTTACCCAATTGAAGCTGCCCATCCGTTTCTGCCACAGTCCCACTGGGCATCTCACCCACGCACTGGTGGATTCGGGTGCAGAAGGCAGCTTTATTTCACAAAGCCTGGCAACCCGTTTGGGCATTCGCTGTCAGGCACTGAAGAATCCCATCTCCCTTGTTAACCTCTCCCGTGCCTCCCTTGGGAGAGTATCACACCAAACCATCCCCGTTCCGGTCATCATCTCGGGAAATCACCGGGAGGAGATGACCTTCTATGTCCTTCCCAACTCTGTGTCGCCCGTCATCCTGGGGTATCCCTGGCTTTGCCTTCACAACCCGGTCCTGGATTGGAAGTCAGCTGTGGTATCGGCATGGAGTACATTCTGCATGGGCACCTGCCTTCAGTCCGCTGCCTGCTCTCCGTCCGCTCCTCCCCCTGCGACGGACGCTGCACCCCCGGACCTGTCTCTGGTGCCTCCGGAGTTTCACGACCTGGGTATGGTGTTCAGCAAAGCGAAAGCTATGTCTCTCCCCCCTCATCGGCCCTATGACTGTGCCATCAACCTCCGCCAGGGGGCTCCCTTACCTTCTGGTCGCCTTTACAGCCTGTCTGCGCCGGAGAAGGAGACGATGAACGCCTACCTGAAGGAGTCATTAAGTGCTGGGATAATCCGCCCATCATCGTCACCCGTGGGGGCAGGGTTCTTCTTCGTGGGAAAAAAGGATGGGTCCCTCCGCCCTTGCATTGACTACCGGGCCCTCAACGATATCACGGAGAAGGACCGTTACACCCTGCCTCTCATGGACACTGCTTTCCACTCCCTCCAGGGGGCGACCTGGTTCACCAAGCTGGACCTACGCAGCGCTTACCACCTCGTCCGGATCCGGGAGGGAGATGAGTGGAAAACAGCCTTCCGTACCCCGAACGGCCACTTTGAATACCTGGTGATGCCGTTCAGGTTGACCAACGCTCCTGCAGTCTTCCAGCGCCTCATTAATGATGTCCTCCGGGACTTCATCGGCCTTTTCGTGTTCATCTACCTGGACGATATCCTCATCTTCTCCAAGTCCAGGGACGAGCACCAGGTCCACGTGAGGCGGGTCCTCCAAAGGCTGCTGGAGAATCGTCTGTACGTAAAGGCAGAAAAGTGTGAATTTTACGCCAGGAGTACGTCCTTCCTGGGGTTTATCATCGCCCACGATAAGTTGCTCCCTGATCCAGAGAAGGTAAAGGCGGTGGTGGAATGGCCTACACCTGCATCCCAGAAGCAGGTGCAGCAATTTGTTGGCTTCGCCAATTTCTACCGCCGCTTTGTCCCCAACTTCAGTACCATCGTTGGACCACTGACCCGCCTCACGTCCCCGAAGGTCCCGTTCCGGTGGACCGAAGAGGTCGCTGCCGCCTTTGAGGCGCTGAAGGCGGAATTCTCCTCCTCCCGGGTCCTTCGCCAGGTCGACCCCACGCTGCAGTGCATCGTAGAGGTAGACGCTTCGGACACGGGAGTGGGAGCAGTGCTGTCCCAGCGGTCGCCGGACGATGGCGCCAAACGACCCTGCGCCTTCTTCTCCTGGCGCTTGTCCCCGGTGGAGAGAAACTACGATGTGGGGGACAGAGAGCTCCTGGCCATCAAACTCACCCTGCAGGAATGGCGTCACTGGCTGGAGGGGGCGAACCTGCCGTTTGTGGTCCTTACGGACCACAAGAACTTAGAATATCTACGATCTGCCAAGCGCCTGAACGCCCGCCAGGCGCGTTGGTCTTTGTTCTTCGCCAGGTTCCAATTTTCAATCACCTTCAGGCCTGGCTCTAAGAACGGCCTGCCTGACGCCCTCTCCAGGCAGTTCACTCCCGTGGAGTCGGAAGAGACGCCCCACTCCATCCTGCCCAGGTCGTGCGTTGTGGGAGCCATCTCGTGGGACATCAAGAGCAAGATCCGGAAGGCACAGGAGGTGGAACCTGATCCTGGCGGCGGACCGGAGGGGAGGCTGTTCGTGCCATCCGCGGTCCGAGGAGAGGTCATCCACTGGCTACACACCTCCAAGCTCACCTGTCACCCTGGCACCTCCCAGATGATAGATCTCCTCCAACGGTCCTTTTGGTGGCCAGGCCTGCGGAGGGATGCAGCCCGCTACGCCCGGGCTTGCCCAATCTGTGCCACCTGCAAGTCGGGAAATGCCCCTCCAGCGGGTCTGCTCCAGCCCCTGCCCGTCCCTGGCAGGCCCTGGTCGCACATCGCGTTGGATTTCGTCACCGGACTCCCTGTCTCCAACTCCTATGACACCATCCTGACCATCGTGGACCGCTTCTCCAAGGCCGTGCACTTCGTCCCCCTGCGAGGCCTCCCTACTGCCCTGGAGACGGCGGACCTCCTCGTCCAACACGTGGTCAGGCTGCACGGGATTCCGGTGGACGTGGTCTCGGACCGGGGCCCCCAGTTTTCATCTGAGGTTTGGAGGTCTTTCTGCAACGCCATCGGAGCCAAGGTGAGCCTCTCCTCCGGCCATCACCCCCAGTCCAACGGGCAGTGTGAGAGGACCAACCAGGAGCTGGAGGCTGCGCTCCGCTGTGTGTCCAGATCCAAACCCACGTCCTGGAGCAACCATCTTGCCTGGGTTGAATATGCCCATAACACCGCTCGCTCTTCTGCTACAGGGATGTTCCCCTTCAAAGCGTCCCTGGGTTACGACCCCCCGCTGTTTCCGGAGCAGGAGAGTGAGGTAACTGTCCCGTCAGTTAGGGCCCATCTCAGGCAGTTCCGCTCCACCTGGACTGCCGCGCGCAATGCGCTCTTACGCACAGCGGAGCGCAACAGGACTGTGGCGGACCGGCGTAGAAGACCTGCCCCGGCGTACAGAGTTGGGCAACTTGTTTACGTTTCCACCCAGGACGTCACTTTAAAAGGCGAGAGGAGAAAGCTGGCACAGCGCTTCATGGGTCCCTATCCCATCACCCGGATCATCAACCCGGTGGCTGTGCGCGTGGCTATTCCCCCCTCCCTCCGCATTCATCCCACTTTCCACGTGTCGAAGGTGAAGCTGGCAGTCACTGACCCCCTTTGCCCTCCTCCTGCAGCGCAACCCGCGCCCCGGATGATTGGTGGCCATCCGGCCTGGTCCGTCTCCTCCATCCTGGACTCCCGGCGCCGGGGTCGTGGGTTGCAATACTTGGTGGACTGGGAGGGCTATGGGCCCGAGCATCGACAGTGGGTGCCCCCGTCGTTTGTGTTGGACCCATCGCTCATCGCGGACTTCCACCGAGCGCACCTGGATAAGCCATCGCCAGGAGGCGCTGCTAGAGGGGGGAGTACTGTCACGCCGCGCCATTCATCAGCGGCGCCACCTGCTCACACACCTGCTAATCATCAGCGGCGAGGGATAAAAGCCGCCTCGCCCTGAGCTTCGGCCTGAAGCCGTTAGACTTCATCGCCTTCCATGCGAAGCATCAACTCTCTCTTCAGCATCACGCTAAGCGGTAAGAAGATTCCTTACCTTACCTTTCCCAGTCTGCTCCCCTGTGCACAGGTGGATTCCTCGGCGGCGGACAACTCCGTCCCTCGTCCTTCCTCGCTGCTGCACCGAGTCCTGCAGGTGACTGTCTCCCGGGGTTCCGTCCTTGAAGTGCCTGCCATCAGTCAAACACAAGTAAGCTTCTCTCCCTCGCCTATTCTCCTCCTGTATTGGTGTGTGCCCGTCACCCTGTGTCTGTTCTTTCCCATAGGGTTGCCGGCTGAACGGTCTCCTGCCTCTGTGCCCGAAGCAGACGCCACCACCAATACATTTACATTCCGCTGACACACACCCATACATCCCTGTTGTTAATAAACAGTTTGAACTACTCTGAGCCTGTGTGTGTGCGTCTCCTGAGCCGAACGTTATGTCAGTCTCCTCCCAATGGGATATACCTGAAACACCTCTGGCCCTATTTTGATGGTCATTTGCACACTTTTTTGCAGACTTTCCACCGTGTGCCAGTGTTTTTGTTATTTTCTGTCAGCGCATTGTCTGTTTTTTACTCCTTGTATCACACCATAAAATTACCAGTAGACAGTGCACATTACCCTATTATAGTGCATTTCATCAGAATCCGCTTTTGATCAGGAAAAAGGAGGTCTATCGGCAGAAGCGCATTGTTTAATGATATTTCAGTGGCGTGTTTTGACATTGCGCAGCTCTGGAGCTCAGGAAACGGCATGTTTCATGACAGTCATGGGGCCATTGTACAATGATGGGGTCAGTTGATCAGTTTTCTGATGCAGACCACATTTATGGGCATTTCCAAGTTTATTTCCTTATCACAACGGCTTAAAAATGAACTTTCCACCGGAGCATGACACAAAGAGGCCGTCTAATCATTCAGAGGTGTGTTTTGGATAATTCAATCCAAAGCGCTCCTTCCCATCCCTTTAATACAAAGAGGTGCATTATCTAAAGTGAATTGTGATCATGGCTGTTTAAGACGGGTTTTGCGCTGACCAAAGCCCGTGTGTGTGCGCCAAAATGCACGTGATAGTAATGCTGCTTGGTAATAAGGAAGACATCAATCACAGCTGATGCCCAGTTAGTTATGTTAGAAAGAACAAATGGGTAAGAATGGGCTTTAAAAAATCAGCTGAATGGTTTAATGTGCACACGGATGCAACCCTGACATGAAAAAAAGAGGATGATGCCTGTGCAAATTTTCATAAACTTTCACTAACAATGGCGTGGAAGTCGCTCCCAGCTGTGGGGGGATGGAGTTCTCCCTCTCCCGTTGGTTTTGCCTACCGAGGGTCTCCCCCTATCCGTGTTGGGTAGGAGGGAAGGAGACTTGCTTCATGGCGGGGTCCAGAGGTGGCAGATCACGTCTGGGCCCCGCCATGAAACCAACCTCTGCTGGGGGCTCACGGGTGGCTGACGGGGAGCTTGCTAGGCTTGAAACCCAGGGCATACGACCGACGCAGATGTGGACACATCTCCTGTCTCTCTGGGGTGTTAGTGAGAAGTAAAATGCTACACACTCGTTGTTCATTCATTTATTCCCCTAAAAATAAACACATTAATACCTAATAAGTCCATGATGTGCGATGCACATCACACTGGAAAACACTGGCACACATGCTCCATGTTCATTCATTCTTTCCCCTAAAAAAATCACAGTGACGTTTCAAGGGTTCACACAATAATGAGAGAGGATTTGTGACGTATAGGACATATAGATTGATTCTTCACTGACTCATTACACAGAACAGAGGGGGGGTCATTCACACAGACACTCGTCTCACTCAGGTTGACACAGACACATAATCTATCACACACAGGGGAAACATAATTGTAACAACCAGACTTATAACACAATTAAAACGGTACAACAATAACACTCAGAACACAAGAATAATAACGGTCTTTGAATCCCCCACGGCTCAAAGCATGCCAGGAAAATCCCCCGCCCCTGATCACAGCCCTGATGTTACACTGTCCCCCCTGGACTGGTTTCTGCCCCCAGAATAATAAGTCCAACTCAAAAGTCCAATACAAACCCGTCCAGGTGTTGGGGCGCCCGCTGCTGGCGGCGGTTCGTATGCACAGGCCCGTTAGTGACACTTGGAGCCTTGACTGTGGTATCTGGTAGGGATGAGCCGGACCCGTATCGGTATCGGGTTCAATCCAGGCAAAATGGCCAGATCAGTATCAGTAAGGAAAAAAAGTAATTTACCGATCCAATATGTTAATATCAATAAAATGAAGGCGCTATTCTGCTCTCAGCCACGCTGTGCACGGTTTCTGTAAACAGGGGCAACGAGTGTCTCATCACTGGAGCCTGTCTGTGGGACTCGCCTCAGTGTTGTGACATTGCAAGGGTTCACACAATAAGAAGATATGACTGTGACGAAACAGGCTTTATTCTATACTCACTCATGACACAGAACAGTCATTTACACAGACCCTCATCTCACTCATGGTGACACAGACACATGAGCTATCACACACAGGGAAAACAACACTATCATAACCAGTCTTATTACACAGTTATAATGGCACAGCAATAACACTTACAACACACGGATAACGGTCTTTGAATCCTCCGCAGCGCAAAGCATGGCAGGAGAATCCCCGCCCCTTAATCACAGCCCCGATCTTACACTGTCTTCCTCTGGACTGGTTTCTGTCCCCAGAATAATACAGTCCAACTCAAAAGTCCAATACAAATCCGTCCAGGCATTGAGGCAGCTGCCATTGTTGGCAACCAGCACGCACAGACCCGTTAGTGTCCTGGTTCCCCGCAGTGAAAGCATCCCTCCTCGCACTGCTGTTGTTGTCCTCTCGCTGGCTGCGCAGCTGCGGTTTGGCGCAGTTCCTCCTCCTCCTCCTCCTCGCTCTCAGCCGTGGCCTGGAAAGCTCTCTGACCTGGTGAGGACACGTCAGCTGCATAGTCCATCATCGCCCCCACCCGCTCCACTTCTACCACGGCCATCTCCCAGCTGTTCGTGGAGTGAATCCACATGTGTTCCTGGAACCGGGCCGGGTGGAGCCCAATTCTTTAGGGCGAGCTTCTCGACTGCCCCCGGCTCAAAATCCGGATAGCCACACTGTGTCAACAGCCGTATGTTCACTGCGTAGCCTCCCAGGCTCTCTAGGCTGCCTTGCTGGCAGTTGGCCAGCTGCTCCCGGGCGTGATCAGTGTGGATCGCTCTCCCAAACCACCTCCGGAGTGCTCCTTGTAGCGCTCCTTGTAGCGCTGGCAAGCTGTGGCGTTCCTCAGGCAGGAGGTCGGACAGTATGCAGAGAGCTCCGTTCTCAAGAGCCAGCGCGACCTGCACAGCGGTCTCTTCGGTCATCCAGCCGTTTAGCGCAGCAGCCAGTTCAACCTGGACCAGGTAGTCATCCAGCAGGGTTTTGCCACCAAAGTGGGGAAGTTTGACCCGTTGGCGGGTCCGTGGGATGGTTGCTTCTCGGTCGTTCGCCGCCCCTGGTTGCAGTGGAATCGCCAACCCGTCCTGCCTTGACAAAGGCGGGAAGCGAGGCACGGTTCCTCTGTTCAGCAGGTTCTGCCTTGAGAAAGGCAGAAGGCGGGGCATGCTGGCCCCATCTGGTCCGCTGCTCCATTTGTCATGGCAAGCAGCTCCGAGGGCTGGCATGTCAGCTCTGTCATCCATCTCCATTTGAGCAATGAGCTGCTCGAGCTGCCGAATCTCCGCCCTGATTCTTGCTTCCATCTCTCCGTTATCCCTCTCCTGACACCAGTGTGACATTAGGTAAGGTTTCACACAATGAGGAGAGATGACTGTGATGAAACAGGCTTTATTCTACACACACTCATGACACAGAATGGAGGGGAGGTCATTTACACAGACCGTCATCTCACTCATGGTAACAGACACACGGCTTGTCCCATACAGGGAAAACAACGCTATCACAACTAATCTTATTACACAGTTATAATGGCACAGCAATAGCACTTAGAACACACGGATAATGGTCTTTGAATCCTCCATGGCGCAAAGCATGCCGGGAGAATCCCCGCCCCCTAATCACAACCCCGAAGTTACACTATGTTGCTGTGTGATACCAGCATTTACAATTTTACACCACCAACTTGATAAAACACTGGCAAAAATATTACAGCAAAGAAGTACAATATGCTGAATTCTGTCAAGAATCGAACAGAATAAAGTGTGTCCTGTAGCAGCAGCTGCTGTTTTACTGCTGGAATATGCTGAAAGTGAAACTAAAAGAAGGAAACTCACAGTAAAAACCAGAGGAGCAGGAATGAGGACATAACATGGGCTTCCTTCAGATGGACAGTTACAGCTGATGAGAGGGCGGTGACAGAAAGATAAATAGCAAATTATAACCGGTGAACTGGAAGCAGGACTAACAAGGACTAACAAGGCTGCATCAAATGAAACAGGGATGACTTCAAAATAATAATAATAATAATAATAATAATAATAATAATAATAATAATAATAATAATAATTATTATTATTATTATAATAATGGGTGACAAAAATACAACTTAAAGGGTTAGTTCTTTTATTTTCAGATCTACAGCATTTTTTTTTACCTCATGCACAGACACTTTGAATTTCCTCTAAATGTTTACTTAAATACTCAGCTTTAAAGTTTTGCAATAAACTTGCACTTAAAACTTCAGAATGCATGTTTACATAGTGCTGACCAGTGAAATGCTGCCAATGTTGCAAAGTTTGAAATTAAAAAAAGCAGCAGCTTTGCTGAACGGAGTCAAATTTGTAATATATTCTTTGACTTTTAAATTTATGTTTTTGTGTGTATGCAAAGTGCAACCAGTCATTACCAAAGTATGTTCTGTACTGTTGTTTCAAATAAGAGGGACAATATCGGGTTTGGATCGGTATCGGCCGATACTCAAAGTCACAGTATCGGTATCAGTCTTAAAAAAAGTGATATCGGCTCATCCCTAGTATCCGGTTGGGATGGAGCCTCTGGCTCGGCCACCCGCGGGGCAGTTGGCTGTTACAGGATGAGGCGGTCATGGTGACGCATCACCACCCGGGTGACAGCCCCTTTTTCTGCTCCAGGCAGAAAACCCAGACTTGATCCCTGGGTGCAAAGTCTCTCCCCTGGCAGCAGGAGTCATATACTCACTTCTGTCAACTCCCCGCGGCTACCAGGGCCTTCTGAGCCAGTTCATGTACCGGGTGAAGATGTTCTCGCAAGCAAAACAAATAATCCAATCCCAGTTTGCCCTCCACCTCCGGCTCCGGGGGAGGGCCGAACACCAAATCCACTGGGATTCACAGCTCCTTTCCAAAGATCAGCACTGAAGGAGTGCACCGGGTGGATTCCTGAACTGTGTCACGCCGCGCCATTCATCAGCGGCGCCACCTGCTCCCGCACCTGCTCGTCATCAACGGCGAGGGATAAGAGCCATCTCGCCCTGAGCTTCGGCCTGAAGCCGTCAGACTTCGTTCCTCACCGTTGTGAGTCATCTACAATCTTCAGCGCAATTGTTTGGGTAAGAAGCCTTACCTTCTCTCTCCAGTCTGCTCCCCTGTGCACAGGTGGATTTCCCGGCGGCGGACGTCTTCTCTCCAACGCCCATTCCTCGCTGTTGCACCGAGCTCTCCAGGTGGCTGTCTCCCGGGTTTCGTCCCTTGCTGTGCCAGCTATCCTGTCATCCAAGTAAGTCCTTCTCTTGCCATAATCCCTCCTGTGTTGGTGTATGCCCGTCACCCTCTCCCTGTGCTTTCTCCATAGGGTTGCCCGGCTGTATGGTCACCTGCCTCTGTGTCTGAAGCAGACGCCGCCACCAACACATTTACACCCCGCAGACACACACTCATTCACGCCTGTTGTTAATAAACTATTTGAACTACTCTGAGCCTGTGTGTGTGCGTCTCCTGAGCCGTGCGTTATGTCAGTACGGCTTCAGCAGAGCGGCTCGGCAGACGGCGGGCTCGCACACCGTCTTACCACTCTCGAGGTTGGAGTGGATCAAATCGCTTATCAACAACAGGTGATCCTGAACCAATTGGTAGCAATAACAAACCGATTGGACCGTCTGGACCCCCAGCAGCCGTTCCCCCCGGCTCCCCAGGGTGGCGCAGCTCCTGCTGTTCCTGCGGCCGTTCAGCCAGCTCCGGTGGCACCGGCCCGTCTCACACCAATTCCGACCCCCGCTCGCTTTAGCGGAAAGCTCGGCGGAGCGCGGGGGTTTGTGATGCAGTGTGAGTCCGTGTTCGACCGTGTGCCCGGGGACTTTCCCTCAGATCACAGCCGAATCGGCTACATAGGTAACCTCCTGGAGGGGCGCGCTTTAACCTGGGCCTACGCTATAATGGCGAGACCCAGTTATGCCACCCTCACCTATGCCGAGTTCGTGAGGCGCTTCCTGGAGGTGTTCGACCATTCTCGCACCGAGACGGTCCAGGTCGATCGGCTTCTCGCTCTCCAGCAGGGAAGCCGGTCAGCCGCGGACTATGCTATCGACTACCGGGTAGCAGCGGAGGAATTGGGCTGGGACGAACGTTCCCTCTATGGCCTGTTCCTCCGCAGCCTCAATGACGATCTGAGGGATGAACTGGCTGGACGGGATGTCCCCGGAACGCTAGCGGAGCTAACCTCACTAGCCATTAGCTTGGACAACAGGCTGCGCGAGCGCTCCTCAGGACGGAAGTCGTCTACTTCTCGCCCTCGGGGAGCCTCGCTGCGCCTGCCCCAAGCTCGCCCCCTGGCGACGCCGCCACCATCGCGCCCCGAGGAGTCGGAGCCGATGGTGACAGGCTGGACAAAGCTCTCCCCGGCTGAGAGACAACGCCGCCGTGAGTTGGGTCTCTGCATGTATTGCGGAGACAGTCAGCACACGGTGGAGCTTTGTCCACAGAAGCCAAACGGCGGGGTCCGCGAGTCACTGTAGGGGGCCTCACGGACGTCAATCGGCAAAATCCCCTCACCCAATTGAAGCTGCCCATCCGTTTCTGCCACAACCCCACTGGGCATCTCACCCACGCACTGGTGGATTCGGGCGCAGAAGGCAGCTTCATTTCACAAAGCCTGGCAACCCGATTGGGCATCCGCTGTCAGGCACTGAGAAACCCCATCTCCCTGGTCAATCTCTCTCGTGCCTCCCTTGGGAGAGTCTCACATCAGACCGTCCCCGTCCCGGTCATCATCTCAGGGAACCACCGGGAGGAGATGGTTTTCTACGTCCTGCCCAACTCTGTGTCGCCCGTCATCCTGGGGTATCCCTGGCTACGCCTCCACAACCCTGTCCTGGACTGGAAGTCAGCTGGGGTATCGGCATGGAGCACGTTTTGTATGGGCACCTGCCTTCAGTCCGCTGCCTGCTCCCCATCCGCTTCCCCCCCTGTGGCGGACGCAGCACCTCCGGACCTGTCTCTGGTGCCTCCGGAATTTCACGACCTGGGTATGGTGTTCAGCAAGGCGAAAACTATGTCTCTTCCCCCTCATCGGCCCTATGACTGTGCCATCAACCTCCGCCAGGGGGCCCCCTTACCTTCTGGTCGGCTCTACAGCCTGTCTGCGCCGGAGAAGGAGACAATGAACACCTACCTGAAGGAATCACTGAGCGCTGGGATAATTCGCCCATCGTCGTCACCCGTGGGGGCAGGGTTCTTCTTCGTCGGGAAAAAGGATGGGTCCCTCCGCCCCTGCATAGACTACCGTGCGCTCAACGACATCACTGAGAGGGACCGTTACACCCTGCCCCTCATGGACACTGCCTTCCACTCCCTCCAGGGGGCGACCTGGTTTACCAAGCTGGATCTACGCAGCGCTTACCACCTCGTCAGGATCCGGGAGGGAGATGAATGGAAGACAGCCTTCCGTACCCCGAACGGCCACTTTGAATACCTAGTCATGCCGTTCGGGTTAACCAACGCTCCTGCCGTCTTTCAGCGCCTCATCAACGATGTCCTCCGGGATTTCATCGGCCTCTTCGTGTTCGTCTACCTGGACGACATCCTTATCTTCTCCAGGTCCAGGGACGAGCACCAGGTCCATGTGAGGCGGGTCCTCCAAAGACTGCTGGAGAATCGGCTCTACGTGAAGGCTGAGAAGTGCGAATTCTACGCTAGGACCACATCCTTCCTGGGATTCATCATCTCTCAAGACCAGGTGCTTCCAGACCCAGAGAAGGTGAAGGCGGTGGTGGAGTGGCCTACTCCCGCATCCCGGAAGCAGGTGCAACAATTTGTTGGCTTCGCCAATTTCTACCGCCGCTTTGTGCCCAACTTCAGCTCCATCGTCGGACCGCTGACCCGCCTCACGTCCCCGAAGGTCCCTTTCCAGTGGACAGAAGAGGTCGCTGCTGCCTTTAAGGCGCTGAAGGCGGAATTCTCCTCCTCCCGGGTTCTTCGCCAGGTCGACCCCGCGCTGCAGTGCATAGTGGAGGTGGATGCCTCGGACACGGGAGTGGGAGCAGTTCTTTCCCAGCGGTCACCGGACGATGGCGCCAAACGACCCTGTGCCTTCTTCTCCCAGCGCTTGTCCCCGGCGGAGAGGAACTACGATGTGGGGGACAGAGAGCTCCTGGCCATCAAACTCGCCTTACAGGAGTGGTGCCACTGGCTAGAGGGGGCGGACCTGCCGTTCGTGGTCCTGACGGACCACAAGAACTTAGAATATTTACGATCTGCCAAGCGCCTGAACGCCCGCCAGGCGCGCTGGTCTTTGTTCTTCGCCAGGTTCCATTTTACCATCACCTTCAGGCCAGGCTCCAAGAACGGCCTGCCTGACGCCCTCTCTAGGCAGTTTACCCCCGTGGGGGCTGAGGAGACGCCCCACACCATCCTGCCCAGGCCGTGCGTCGTGGGTGCCATCTCTTGGGACATCAAGAGCAAGATCCGGAAGGCGCAGGAGGTGGAACCTGATCCTGGCGGCGGACCGGAAGGAAGACTGTTCGTGCCATCTGCGGTCCGTGGAGAGGTCATCCACTGGCTCCACACCTCCCGGCTCACCTGTCATCCCGGCACCTCCCGGATGATCAACCTCCTCCAACGGTCCTTTTGGTGGCCAGGCCTGCGGAGGGACGCAGCCCGCTACGCCCGGGCTTGCCCTATCTGTGCCACCTGCAAGTCGGGAAATGCCCCTCCAGCGGGTCTGCTCCAGCCCCTGCCCGTTCCTGGCAGGCCCTGGTCGCACATCGCGTTGGATTTCGTCACCGGTCTCCCCGTTTCCAACTCCTTTGACTCCATCCTGACCATCGTGGACCGTTTCTCCAAGGCGGCGCACTTCGTCCCCCTGCGAGGTCTCCCTACTGCCCTGGAGACGGCGGATCTCCTTGTCCAACACGTGGTCAGGCTGCACGGGATTCCGGTGGACGTGGTCTCGGACCGGGGCCCCCAATTTTCATCCGAGGTTTGGAGGTCGTTCTGTAACGCCATCGGAGCCAAGGTGAGCCTCTCCTCCGGCCATCACCCCCAGTCCAACGGGCAGTGTGAGCGGACCAACCAGGAGCTGGAGGCTGTGCTCCGCTGTGTGACCTCATCTAAACCAACGTCCTGGAGCAACCATCTCGCCTGGGTCGAGTATGCTCATAATACCGCTCGCTCTTCTGCTACGGGGATGTCTCCATTCAAGGCGTCCCTGGGTTATGACCCCCCGCTGTTTCCAGAGCAGGAGAGTGAGGTAACCGTCCCCTCAGTTAGAGCACATCTAAGGCAGTTCCGCTCCATCTGGGCTGCCGCGCGTAATGCGCTTTTACGCACAGCGGAGCGCAACAGGACTGTGGCGGACCGGCATAGAAGACCTGCCCCGGCGTACAGAGTTGGGCAACGTGTCTACGTTTCCACCCAGGACGTCACCCTAAAAGGCGAGAGGAGAAAGCTGGCACAGCGCTTCATGGGTCCCTATCCCATCACCCGGATCATCAACCCGGTGGCTGTGTGCGTGGCTATTCCCCCCTCCCTCCGCATCCATCCCACCTTCCACGTGTCGAAGGTGAAGCTGGCAGTCACCGACCCCCTTTGCCCCCCTCCTGCTGCGCAACCCGCGCCCCGGATGATTGATGGCCATCCGGCCTGGTCTGTCGCCTCCATCCTGGACTCTCGACGCCGGGGTCGTGGGTTGCAGTACTTGGTGGACTGGGAGGGCTATGGGCCCGAGCATCGACAGTGGGTACCCTCGTCGTTTGTGTTGGACCCATCGCTCATCGCGGACTTCCACCGAGCGCACCCAGATAGGCCATCGCCAGGAGGCGCTGCTAGAGGGGGGAGTACTGTCACGCCGCACCATTCATCAGCGGCGCCACCTGCTCCCGCACCTGCTCGTCATCAACGGCGAGGGATAAGAGCCATCTCGCCCTGAGCTTCGGCCTGAAGCCGTCAGACTTCGTTCCTCACCGTTGTGAGTCATCTACAATCTTCAGCGCAATTGTTTGGGTAAGAAGCCTTACCTTCTCTCTCCAGTCTGCTCCCCTGTGCACAGGTGGATTTCCCAGCGGCGGACGTCTTCTCTCCAACGCCCATTCCTCGCTGTTGCACCGAGCTCTCCAGGTGGCTGTCTCCCGGGTTTCGTCCCTTGCTGTGCCAGCTATCCTGTCATCCAAGTAAGTCCTTCTCTTGCCATAATCCCTCCTGTGTTGGTGTATGCCCGTCACCCTCTCCCTGTGCTTTCTCCATAGGGTTGCCCGGCTGTACGGTCACCTGCCTCTGTGTCTGAAGCAGACGCCGCCACCAACACATTTACACCCCGCAGACACGCACTCATTCACGCCTGTTGTTAATAAACTATTTGAACTACTCTGAGCCTGTGTGTGTGCGTCTCCTGAGCCGTGCGTTATGTCAAACTGCTGTCTGGTATGCCCACAGAACCAGGGGCAGATGCAGGTCCCAGTCTTGCTGTTGCTGGTCCACTAGGACGACGAGCTGAGTGGTCAGTGTCTGGTTAAAACGTTTGACTAGGCCGTCACTCTGTGGATGCAGTGGGGTGGTCCGGGTCTTCTGGATGCCCAGCTGCCTGCAGACCTCCCTGAAGACCCCTGTCTCAAAGTTCCGTTCCTGGTCGCTGTGCAGCTCCTTTGGCGCGCTGAACCAGCAAAACATCTCATCCACCAACTTTGATGCTGTGGTGGTGGCTCTCTGATCAGGGACCACATAACGCCTCTGGCCACTTGGTGAAATAATCCATTGCGACCAGAACGTAACGGTTCCCCTAATCCATGGTCGGAAAAGGGCCCAGAATGTCCACTCCCACACATTCCATTGGTGCCCCTACCCGGTACTGCTGCAAGGGGGTGTGAGATTACTGAGTTGGCCCTTTCTGAGCTGTGCAGGTGTCACATGGAGCTCTACGTCCTGACGATACCCTGGCCAGTAGAACTGGGCCTGAAGACACTGCATGGTCTCCATCAGCCCGAAGTGGCCCACCCCCACTGACCCATGGACCAACTGGAGCACCTTGGGGCGGAGCCATTGGGGAACCAGCAGCTGCCAGATGTGATTCTGCCCAGCTGGAAACTGCGACCGCCAATAAACAGCACCCTCATGACAGCAGAGATTGGACCACTGGGAATGTTGCAGTGATCTGCATTGCCTGCCTTTTGCCGTAATTTCCTCCACAGCTGTGTGCACACCTGCTCTCCTTATCAACCTGCCAATTTAAGCCATGCTGCCCTCAGGTCTGCACGGTGACGTCAAGCTCCCTGGTCTGGCAAGACCTCTTCACTTTCTTGTCACCTACATGTTCCTGAGTTCCATCTCCTCTGATTCCTTCCTGCCTCGTCGTCCTCCTGGGAGTCCTAGCTCCCCAACGACAAATAAGCCTCATCCTAACCTAATTTCCTCGCTTCACTCTGCTCCTCTGTGCACAGGTGAAAATCTGTGGTGGCGGACTGAGCTCAACCTGCACCTCACCAAGCTCACTGCTCACCTCTTCACCTCACACCTCCTCAGCAACCGGGGCCGAAGACACTGTCCCTCTGGCCGGAGCCTCTGGGATCTCACCTGGGCGACACACCAACTCGCCTACAGTAAGGCTGAACATTTACTGAATCATCACTCCCAATTCCTGTCGCTAATTCCCTTGTCTCTGCTCTTCCCTAGGGTTGCCAGTCTGTACGGCGCTCTGCTCGCCCCGGCTGTTACATTCCTGCACACACGCACACATTCACACTCACACTTCATAATAAAAGATAATTGAGTTTATTCTGGAGTCTGTGTCTGCCTTCTGGGTCATAAATCATGTCAAATGTAGGGCATTGGTCTCTGGGTCCAGCACAGACACAGCCTCCCAGGTGGGCCATTGGCCCATGCCCAGCCACTGCCGGACCCAGAAGATGACAGGATCTCCATCCTGCTTGCTCCGAAGCTGCTGCGTGCCGAGGGCCTCTGTGACATCATCGCTGGGGAGAACTGGCTGATTATTTGAGGAGGAGCTGTAAGCTGCTGCACTATCCCTGGCCACAGCGGTCTGGAGAGCAGCAGCCTATGAGACTGCTGGGTCACAATCCTCTGCCCGCTGGCAGGGCCAACAAGCCTCCACAGCACAGGGGTGCCAGGACAGCGCGTCAGCATTGGCATGGAGGCGGCTTGCTCGATGCACAATCTGAATATCATAATCCTGCAGTGCCTCCAGCCATCTCACTAACTGTCCATCTGGCTCTTTAAAGTTTAGTAGCCAGGTCAGGGAGGCGTGGTCCATCCTGAGCTGAATCCTCCCCCCATAAACATACGGACGAAAATGGCAGAGCCCTTGGATGACTGCCAACAGCTCTCAGTGAGTGATGCAATAATTTCTCTCTGCTCTGCTGAGAGTGCGGCTGAAAAATGCAACTGCCTGCTCTCCGTGTTCTCCATCCTGGGATAACACCGCCCCGATGCCCTGGTTGCTGGCGTCTGTGTCCACGATGAAGGGGAAGTTCAGGTTGGGATACTGCAGCGCGGGGGCTCCGATGAGCGCAGAATGGAGCCAGGAAAAAGCAGCAGCACAGTCCTCGCTCCACTCAAACGTGCGGCTCTTCTGTGTCAGCTGATGCAGCGGGCTGTCGATGGTGGCAAAATCCTTCACAAACCTCCTATAATCAGAGGCCAGTCCGAGAAAGTGTGTTCTCCTACATCCCGCAGAACCGGCCAGCTTCTCACTGCTGCCATCTTCTCTGGATTGGTGGTGACTCCCACAGCACTGATGACGTAGCGTAGGAAGGTGGTTTCCTGCCAAAACAAGTAAATGATAAAATGGCATAAGTGGCATTTCCGTGGGTACAGCCGAAATCCGGCCTAACGGATGATGTCAAACATTTCCTGGAGGTTGGACAGGGCGCCACCAAAATCAACTGTGTGACCCAGCAGGTCATCGAGATAAACAACGCAGCATGGGTCACCCTGCCAAACCACCTCCGAAGTGCTCCTTGTAGCGCTGGCCAGCTGTAATGCTCTTCAGGCCAGAGATCAGACAGCGTGCAGAGAGCTCCCCCCTCCAGAGCCAGTGTGACCTGCAGAGCTGTCTCTTCAGGTGTCCAGCTATTCAGCGCAGTGGCCAGTTCAACCTGGACCAGATAGTTGTCCAGCAGAGTTTTGCCACCAAAACGGGGAAGCTTGGCCCTTTAGCGGGTCAGTGGAACGGTTGCCTTGCTGCTGATCACTGCCCTCGGTCGCAATGGAATTGCTAGCTCGTAGTTCCCCCGCTGGCGCTCCCCGTCCTGCCTTGAAAAAAGCAGAAAACGGGGTGTACTTTCTCCATCTGGTACTCTTCCCCATCCATCGCAGTGAGCATCTCTGGGAGCTGCTGTGTCTGCTCTGCTTTCCATCTCCATCTCCATTTCCATCTGGGCAGTGAGTCACTCAAGCTGTCGAATCTCTACCTTGATCCTCGCTTCTATTTCTCAAAAATCCCACTCCTGACACCAGTGTAACATTTCAAGGGTTCACAAAATAATGAGAGAGAATTTGTGACGTATAGGTATTTATTCTTCATTGACTAATTACACAGAACAGAGGGGAGGTCATTCACACAGACATTCGTCTCACTCAGGGTGTTGCAGACACAATCTATCACACACAGGGAAAACAACACTATCACAACCTGTCTTAGAACAGAATTATAACGGTACAACAACAACGCTGAAACACAAGAATAATTAAAACTGCAAGCAGTGTTGAAGGGCCCTTGCACATTCTACGCTACTTGGGGCGTTGTATGACTCAAAACGCTCACATCATTGGGTGAAAAGAGCACCGATTGATAGTAAAACAACATATTGTGTAGCATCCCATTATCAGAGTTATAAATCTTTTATTTTGCAGCTAGAGGGAGCCGTGGCTATATGTCATTTTGTATTACAGGAGTCTTCAGTGTCAACTACCTATTCACTACACAAAATTTGGTTGAATTTTGACAATGTATGCCGGAGCTATAAAGCTTTATTGTTGTACTGGGGGTGCTATACCTATGTGTGGTAATGTACACCACCATTCAAAAGTTTGGGGTCACCCAGACAATTTTGTGTTTTCCATGAAAAGTCACACTTTTATTTACCACCATGAGTTGTAAAATGAATAGAAAATATAGTCAAGACATTGACAAGGTTAGAAATAATGATTTGTATTTGAAATAATAATTTTTTCCTTCAAACTTTGCTTTCGTCAAAGAATCCTCCATTTGCAGCAATTACAGCATTGCAGACCTTTGGCATTCTAGCTGTTAATTTGTTGAGGTAATCTGGAGAATTCTGACGCAATGAGCAAACACATTGTACCATTAGAACACTGGAGTGATAGTTGCTGGAAATGGGCCTCTATACACCTATGTAGATATTGCACCAAAAACCAGACATTTGCAGCTAGAATAGTCATTTACCACATTAGCAATGTATAGAGTGTATTTCTGATTAGTTTAAAGTTATCTTTGTCATGGCTGGCCCTCACGAGCCAGCATAAGACAGAGAAAGAGTGAACTTGTTCTCGCCTGTGTGCCAGAGGGAGGATGGTGCCTGCTGTAGGAAACGTTGCTCCTTCTTTTTCCCGCCGGGTGGTGGCAGAGGGCTCCCTGGAAGGACGAGGGGGAGCCGCACGTGATGGACTCGGCACGGGGCTCGCCAGAGCAGACCTCCTCATACACCCAGCAGCCGGAGAAGGCGCTGGAGAGGGGGGGCGGCAGCCGAGACAGGCCGGGCACGGCGCGCTGACGGCACAGCAGGGGAAGATGGCCCGGGGAGAGAGGTTGCGGGGATTCCATCCTGGCGAGACACTGAAGAGACAGCTGTCTGGTTGATGGGGTCATTCCAGCGACCCGGAGCAGGATCCAGACGGGATTCTTGCTGAGGTTGTCTCTGGCTGCGGCGCCGACGTCTTCGACAGGCTTCGGGTGGTGCGAACTCCTGGCCAGGATCGAGGAGAGGATCGGGATCCCAAAGCGGGAAGCGGGGATGCCGTCTCCTCCGCTTCAGGTTGTATTCTTCCTCGTACATCTGGAGTATCTCGTGTTGGGCAGCGATGTCAAGCCTCCTTGCGTCGACTTCTGGGTGGTCGGCGTAGCGTGGGGAAAGATAGTTGAGCACATCCTCAGCACAGTCCAGGTACCAGTGTACATTGTGGTCGTAGTCCAGGAGCGAAGCGGAGATGAGTGTCTCGTCCACGTACTCCAGGACATCTGCCAACTCGTGGCTCTGACGCCGGGCACGGCCCCTCCGTGACGGCATTGGGTCCACAGCACACCGTATCCAGACAGGGAAAACAACGTTCTCCTGAATGCAACTTCACCAAGAACGGCGTCTCCTTCTGGCGGCAGTCTACTGTCATGGCTGGCCCTCACGAGCCAGCATAAGACACCACAGTCCAGTGAAGTTGCACAGGTGTTTATTAACAGTTAGGGAAAGGGAAGGACAAGATAACCAGCCACGTGGGCTAAACAGCAAGACTACTTATTTACGTACAAAACGAATGTTGACAGCTGAGACGAGGAACGCTCGCTCAGCGTCTGTTAAGGAAAAGTTCTACAGAGAACAAACAATAATCACAGGCGATTAACACACTTACAAACGAGATGAAAAAGGATTACATTGACGATCGTCTGATGAACGTTTGACGAGACTGCCGCGAAATGCAGCCGCCGGCGCCGGCTTTTAAAGCTAGCCGCTAATGACCGCAAATGCAGCACAGCTGTTCAGACCTTGACAGCAGCAAACCTCCCCGAGCGTTGTCCAATCAGAGCCCGGGGAGCCAGAATAACAACACCGCTGTCAAAGCCTGACAGGAATGGTGCGTGGCCCGAGCACGGGCAATATAGCGCTCGGGTCATGACAATCTTCATTGAAAAAAACAGTGCTTTTCTTTCAAAAATAAGGAAATTTCTAAGTGACCCCAAACTTTTGAACAGTAGTGTAGATAGTAATGCAAATCTTTTCTGGGTGGAACCAGTACCATATATATGAAGTTTGGGTCCATTTGGACCTTGTACTTGTGAGTTATGACAACATCCTATCCATTGGTGGTAGGGGACGCTACTGCTGCGTGCCATTGTATGTTATACAAATGTTCACCATTGGCCACCTATTCACCACTCCAAATTTTGTTGACTTCGGACAACGTATGTCACAGTTATTAAGCTTTGTTTTTTTCCAAGTGGACGCTATATGTAATTGTTCAATATAGCAATGTTCAGTGTTAGCTAACCATGCACCACACAAAATTTGGTTGAATTTGGACCAAGTATACCAGAGTTATAAGGCTTTGTTTTTTCTGCTAGGGGGCGCTATAACTATGTGTCATTGTTCATTAAAGAAATGTTCAATGTGGGATATCGATCCACCACACAAAATTTGGTTGAATTTGGGCAAAGCATGGCTGAGTTATAAAGCTTTGTTTTTTCCTAGGGGGCGCTATAGGTATGTTTGTTATAGTTATATAAATCTGTTTGGGGTCTGACTAGTAACATAAATATGAAGTTTCGTGGCATTTGGACAATCTGTGGGAGTCACTACAACTTCCTCTCCACTGGCAGTAGGGGAACACTGTAACTATGTATCATTCTTTATGATAGAAATTATCAGTATTGGCTACCCATTCACCACACAAAATCTGGTTGAAATCAATCAATGTATGCCAGAGTTAAAGGCATTGGAATGGTGAAGACGATACTGTACTGTAAACTTGGCCACGCCCCTTCCAGGCATTTGGAAAAGTTTTCAATAATGTACCAATCACCAATGGTACCAATCATCTATACCCATGTGCCATTAACAATAATGGCACATAGGTATAGATGACTGGTACCATTTATGGTGACAATCAGACTATTTATTTCAGAGATACTGAAGATAACCTTTGGTGTAACCTTCATGTCTCCAAGAGACAGCACTATTGCTACTCATGAATATTCATAGCTATAATTGTTCAGATGCATACCCGTATACATCATACCTATCTTGGTGCCAATCCGACATTCCATTTCCAAGGTATTAAAAAAACATGATGCAAACTTTCTGATGCAAAACTTTCTGCCTCCTATAGGTGGTGCTGCCGATTTCTATGAATATTGTACTATAGAACTGTTTGGAATTGGACTGATATCCATAATGTTGAATTTGGTTGAAATCCGTCAATGCATACCAGAGTTATTGCCATCAGAATGGTCACAGAATGATCATGGCAAGGCATCAAAATTTGCCACGCCCCTACGGCCAAACTGTTGAGCTTTTGGAAAAGTTTTCAATAACTTTTAATGGCACATGGGTATAGATGATTGTCACCACAAATGAGCTCAGTCGGACTAAAACCCTAGTACGAATTCGATCAAATGCGCGAGGTGGAAATCAGGTCACCGCCACTTCCTGCCAAAATGGCTGACTTCCTGTTGGGTGTAGACCATCACTTCTATGGAGTTTTTTGCCTGTCTTGACATGATAAACATCTCACCCACTTTTCATCTTTCTACGCGAAAGTAAGCATGTGCCACTCCCCATTGACTTCACATGTTAGGTGGCGCTATAGAGCCATTTTTGGGGGGTCATTCATATTTCCTCCAAAATATTAAGTTTTGTGCCAGTCTTGAGGTCCTTGCAAAAAATGGTGAGTTTTCATGCATGTGGACTACCCCAAAAATGAGATCTTAGATGCAGAAGAAAAAAAAAAAAATTCTAACAGTTACAAAATAGGGCTCTCACCCACTGACATTGTCAGTGGCTTGGGCCCTAAAAATTCTAACAATTATAATAGGGCTCTCACCCACTGATGTTGTCAGTGGCACGGGCCATAATTATGAATGAATGAATGAATGAATGAATGAATGAATCTTTATTTCGGATAGATTAAACTTAAAGATAAAAAAAGGAACAGAATAATATAACAAAGGGGAAAGAAAAAAATATCTAACAAGGTCAAATTAGACAATAACTCCTCTGATTATACAGTTCAACATAAATTATCCAAAATGGGTGATGGCTGAAGCCGCAGCTTATATTGCCCACCCATATTCCATCCAAGAATCCAAAAGAAAAACAAAACAAGAGCGATTGCAATTCAGAACAAAGCTAAGACAAAATGTGACAAAAAACGAAGCAATAGCACAACACAGACTGAATATGATAATTCTTATGTGATTTTACATGTCATCATGTATATATGTTTGGAGTAATTACTTCCTTTAGTTTTTGTTTAAATTGTCCAAGCGTTGTACATGATTTTAATTCAGGTCCAAAAGCGTTCCACAATCTGACTCCTTGCGCTGAGACACAGTGTTGCTTGGTGGTAGTTCTCACTGAAGGTTTTTGAAATATACATGTTCCTCTGAAATGATATTGTTTCTCCCTTATTTGGAATAACTTTTGGATATTTGCGGGCAGTGATAGATTCTTCACTTTAAACATTATTACTGCAGTTTTAAAGTCAACCAGATCTTTTAATTTAAGAAACTTGAGATCTTTTAATTTAAGAAAAAGTGGGTTTGTTGGTTCCCTGTAAGCAGCTTTGTTTATTATTCTAATAGCTCTCTTCTGAAGCATAAAGACTGGATATATGTTTGTTTTATTACCTCCGCCAAGGAGGTTATGTTTTCCTCGGCGTTGGTTTGTCTGTCTGTCTGTCTGTCTGTTTGTTAGCAACATAACTCAAAAAGTTATGGACGCATTTTCATGAAATTTTCACAGATTGTCAGAAATGGGGTATCCTACAGATGATTACATTTTGGTGGTGATCCGGCTCACCGTCCACAAGAAAACCACCATTACAGAAAATGCGATTTTCGTCAATAACTACTCAACCACTAATCCTATCATTGTCAATCCAATTGCTAGTCATATGTTTTCATGGTCAAGTAATCTAAAAACGTACACACAAACACTGTATGGGGGGAACTGTGGCGCTTGGCGGAGGTCTGCACTTTCTGAGTGCTTTTCTAGTTTTATATGTATTTCAATTCAATTCAACTCAATTCAACTTTATTTATATAGCGCCATTTCACAACAACAGTCATCTCATAGCACTATCAACTGTAGGGGGGAATCCCCACAGTTGCAGAAAGACCCCAGCAATCAGGCGATCCCCTATGAGCAAGCACTTGGCGACGGTGGAGAGGAAAAACTCTCCTAAATGCTCCTAATCTTGGCAATATTACGCAAATGATAGAAGGCAGTCTTAGAAACAAATTTAATATGTGAATTGAAGGACAAATCCTGATCAAAAATAACTCCAAGGTTCCTCACAGAGCTATTAAGAGAAAGAGTATCCGCATCCAAACTGAAAGTTTGATTTGGAAAGGAATTTCTAAGGTTTTTTGGACCAACAAGAATGACTTCAGTCTTATCTGAATTTAATAGCAGGAAATTACAAGTCATCCAAGCTTTGATTTCCTTAAGACAGGCTTCTAACTTGGCTAATTGATTACTATCATCTAGCTTCATTGACAGGTATAATTGTGTGTCATCTGCATAACAATGAAAATGTATACAGTGCTTTCTAATAATGTTGCCTAACGGAAGCATATATAAACTAAAAAGAGTAGGGCCTAGCACAGATCCCTGTGGAACTCCATGACTAAGCTTTGAGTTGAAAGAAAACTCATTATTTACATGAACAAACTGGAACCTATCAGATAAATAAGATCTAAACCACTGCAACGAAGTTCCATTAAGTCCAACATAGTGTTCTAATCTATCAAGTAGAATATTATGATCGATAGTATCAAAAGCTGCACTAAGGTCTAAAAGGGCAAGTACAGAAACCAGTCCATTATCAGATGCAATGAGGAGGTCGTTAGTGACCTTCACTAAGGCTGTTTCAGTACTATGATGGATTCTAAACCCGGATTGAAACTCTTCAAGTAAACCATTTCCCTGCAGGTGGTCAAATAATTGCGTACCAACATCTCTTTCTAAGATTTTTGAAATGAAAGGGAGATTAGAGATTGGTCTATAGTTAGCTAAAGCTCCTGGATCTAGCGTTGGCTTTTTGAGTAAGGGTTTAATTACAGCCGTTTTAAAAGCCTGCGGTACATGGCCTAAAGTTAATGAAGAATTGATTATATGAAGAATAAAGCTACCAATAAGTGGGAAGACTTCTTTAAATAACCTGGTAGGAATAGGGTCTAAAAGACAAGTTGAAGGTTTGGATGAGGAAACTATTTTGTCTAACTCACAAAGGTCGATTGGAGTAAACTCATCAAGACAGACATCAAAAGAAAGAAGGAGTTGTAGTAGTTACAGTATTTAAGTTAACTGTGGGAAGAATCTGATTGATTTTATCTCTGATGGATGAAATTTTATTATTGAAAAAGTTCATAAAGTCCTGACTAGTAAGCTCTAAGGGAATGCTAGGATTGACAGAGTCCTGACTCTTTGTCAACCTGGCTACAGTACTGAAAAGAAACCTGGGATTATTCTTGTTCTCTTCTATTAATGCAGAGTAATAACTTGTTCTAGCTTTTCTAAGAGATTTTTTTATAAATTAAAAGATGATTTCTCCAAGCTAAATAGATTTCATCTAAATTAGTAGAGCGCCATTTTCTTTCTAATTGACGAGTCTTCTGTTTTAAGCTACGAGTTTCTGTGTTGAACCAAGGAGTTAGAAATCTCTGATTAGACTTTTTCTTTTTTAAGGGGGCCACCAAGTCTAGAGCCTGATGCAGAGAAGCTGAAACACTATCCACCATGTTATCAATTACAGAAGGAGCAAGCTGTCTATAGCTTATTTCTGTTGTGTTGACATATGGCATAGAAGAAACAATCTGCATAAATTTGGAAACAGCATCATCTGAGAGGCATCTACTGTAATAATATTTTTCTTTGGGAGCCAAATAGTCAGAAATAGTAAAATCAAAGGTTAACAGACAATGGTCTGACAGTACAGGGTTATGAGGAGACACTACAAGATTTTCTATTTCTATGCCATATGTCAGAACAAGGTCCAATGTATGGTGGAGGTAATGAGTAGAATTTCCTACTTTCTGAGAAAACCCAATCGAGTCTAATATTGAATTAAAAGCCACATTAAGGCAGTCACTATCTACATCCACATGTATATTAAAGTCCCCTACTATAATTATTCTATCAGATTTCAGCACTAAATCAGCTAAGAAATCAGCAAATTCGGA
This sequence comes from Pholidichthys leucotaenia, assembly GCA_020510985.1. Taxonomy (NCBI): domain Eukaryota; kingdom Metazoa; phylum Chordata; class Actinopteri; order Cichliformes; family Pholidichthyidae; genus Pholidichthys; species Pholidichthys leucotaenia. Next base: position 441,742,547 of record CM035837.1, on the reverse strand, counting down.
TAAAAATTCTGAGTAGGTTGATGGAGGACGATAAACTATGGCAAATAAAATTGGGTTTAACCTAAAATTGCTAAAGTGCCCAATACTGAGGACCAGGCCCTCAAAGGAATTATATCATGTTTTTTGCTTTACATTAACTAGTAATTTGGAATGGTAAATTGTTGCTACTCCTCCTCCACGACCAGAACTTCTGGGATTTTGACAGTTTAAATAACCAGAGGGAGTTGATTCATTTAAACTAACATAATCCTCTTGCCCTAACCAAGTCTCTGTAAGGGAAATTAAATCAATCTGATGATCAATTAACAGATCATGGACTAACAGAGACTTGGGAGTTAGAGACCTAATATTTAATAAACCACATTTAATTTTTAAATTATAAGGAGGAACAGAGGCCAAATCATTCAATTTAGAGGCTTTATGTTTAATTTGAGTTTTACCAATATTTTGCTTTATCACTTTGGGATGCTTATACATTATATTTTTATTCACTTTGGAGGGAGCAGACAACGATTCTCTGATGGGGAAGACAGGGGCTAAACTGAGGGGTGGCGGATGAAGAGGAGCTGCAGAGAGGCGTGTAAGACTGCGACTCTGCTTCCTGGTCCCAACTCTGAGTAGTCAGGGTTTTGGAAATTTGGATAAAAAAGACGCCAGATTGTTAGATAAATGAGAAGCACCATCCAAAGTGGGATGAATACTGTCTCGTCTCATAAGACCAGGTTTTCCCCAAAAAGAGCTCCAATTGTCAATGTAGCCCACGTCCTTTTTAGGACACCACACAGACAGCCAGCGGTTCAAGGATGACGAGCGGCTAAACATGTCATCACTGGTCAGATTGGGGAGGGGCCCAGAGAATACTACAGTGGCAGACATCGTTTTTGCCAAGTCACACACCGATTCTACATCAAGATTCGTGACTTCCGACTGCCGGAGATGGATGTCATTAATGCTGGCGTGAATAACAATTGTGGAATATTTACAGTTACTTTTAGCCAGCATTTTCAAATTTGACTCGATGTCGCCTGCTCTGGCCCCAGGGATGCATTTGACTATGGCCGCTGGAGTCTCTAGGTTCACGTTTCTGACTACAGAGTCGCCAATGATCAGAGTTTTTTCCTCAGCGGGTGTGTCGCTGAGCGGGGAAAAACGATTAGAAATGTGAACAGGTTGGTGGTGAACCGGGGCTTTGCGACTAGGCTTCCTTCTCACCGTCACCCACCCAGTCTCCTCGCTGCTGAGGAGAGCCGGGGGACCGCTGACAGGGGGGCCTAAGCTAGCTAGCTCCGCTGCAGCTAATGGGCGTCCGTCAAGATTAACTGGCGCAGACGGTGTTTCAATGCAGCGGAGCCGGGATTCCAAATCAGACAACCTCGCCTCGAGCGCCTCAAAAAGACAACATTTATTACATTTACCGTTATCACTAAAAGAGGCAGAGGTGTAGCTAAACATCTGACAGAGAGAGCACACCAGAGGAGGAGAGGAAAGAGAGGTAGTAGCCATAGCTAGTGTCTGGAGAGCAACCACACAGGCAAACCACACGGGGAGACAGCAAAACAGGAAGTGACGATACGTTACCACAAGGAAGTGGTCACGTATCGTATCAGTACAATATGTCATGTATGGGAGTATTAATGAATGATACAAAGTATATAGTGTGGGTTTATTGTCATTACACATGTATGAATACAAGGTAACGAAACACAGTTTAGCATCCAATCAGAAGTGCAAAGGACAGCAGTGCAGTATATACAGTAATTGACAGTATGTGAAATTTAAGCAAATATATGCAGCAGTGCAGAAAGTTAAGAGTACTGTTATGTGCAAATAATGTACAATAAGTTAGGTGGGCAGTTATGTACAGGTGAGGATGGTAAGAGATGATGGTAAGAGAGTCAGTGGGGAACTAAGTTCAATAGCATGACAGCTGTTGGAAAGAAACTGTTCCTAAACCTGCTGGTTCTAGTCCGAAGGCTTCTGAAACGCCTTTCGGAGGGGAGAAGCTGGAACAGTCCATGAGCAGGATGGTTGGAGTCCCTAAGAATGCTGCGTGCCCGGCGCAGACATCTTTTCCTGTAGACGTCCTCTATAACTGGAAGTGGAGTCCCTGTGATGCATTGGGCGGTTTTCACCACCCGCTGGAGCGCCTTACGGTCAGTGACAGAGCAGCTCCCATACCAGACTGTGACACAGTTGGTCAGGGTGCTCTCTATCACGCAGCGGTAGAAGTTGCCCAGGATGTCAGTTGACAGATGGTTCTTCTTCAGTGTCCTCAAGAAGAAGAGGCGCTGATGGGCCTTCTTGATCAGGCTGGTGGTGTTAACTGACCAGGACAGGTCCTCCGAGATGTGGGTCCCCAGGAATTTGAAGCTGGGGACACTTTCAACAGCTATGCCATTGATATGGATGGGGTCATGTGTCTCTCCCCTCTCCTTCCTGTAGTCCACTACGAGCTCATTGGTTTTGCTGGTGTTAAGGAGCAGGTTATTGTCAGCGCACCAAGTAGCCAAGTGCTCAACCTCTGCCCTGTAATCTGACTCATCGTTGTCCCTGATGAGTCCGATCACCGTGGTGTCATCTGCGAACTTTATGATGGAATTGGATCCATACATAGGCCTGCAGTCATGGGTGAAGAGGGAGTAGAGGAATGGGCTGAGCACACAGCCCTGTGGTACACCAGTGTTGAGTGTGATGATGGAAGAACGGTTGGGGCTTGACCTAACATGCTGGGGTCTGTTGGTCAGAAAATCCATGATCCAGTTGCAGGTGGAGGTACTGATTCCCAGGTCCCCAAGTTTAGTGATCAGCTTGGAGGGGATAACTGTGTTGAATGCTGAGCTGAAGTCAACAAACAGCATTCTTGCGTAGGTGTTCTTGTCATCCAGATGTGAGAGTATACAGTGCAGCGCTGTAGAAACCGCATCCTCTGTACTCCTGTTGCTCCGGTAGGGAAACTGGTGAGGGTCCAGTGTAGGGGGCAGGCATTTTTTGAGCTGTGCCAAGACCAGTTGCTCAAAGCACTTCATGACTATGGGGGTCAGTGCCACAGGGTGATAGTCATTTAGGCACGATGGTGTTGAATGTTTCGGCATTCAACACCATCGTGTTGAATGCCGAAACATTCACCATCGGCATTCAACACCATTCAGAATCAGAATGTTTCGGCACTGGTACTACAGAAGTGGTCTTGAAGCACGCTGGTACCACCGCCTGGGCCAGGGACAGGTTGAAGATGTCCGTGAAGACCCCTGCCAGCTGCTCAGTGCATGCCTTCAGCACACACCCAGGAATGCCGTCAGGGCCAGCAGCCTTACGTAACATAATTAATATGTGACTTCCAACACAGGTTGTTATCAATTATTACTCCAAGAAATTTAATTTCGGATTCCCTTTCAATCTCTACACCATTTACACTGAGTTTAGATACTGAGTTGTTGTGATTGTTGTTAAAAATTATAAATTTTGTCTTACTTAGATTGAGCGTTAGTTTGTTTGAATCAAACCACAGTTTAAGCTTTCCTATTTCCTTTCTGAGTGTATCCAAAAGTTGTTCCAAATTGCTTCCACTGCATAATAAATTAGTGTCATCTGCAAACAATATTAAATCCATTTTTTCAGAAACCTTACATATATCATTTATATACATATTGAATAACAATGGCCCCAAAACTGAACCCTGTAGGACTCCACAAGAATCCCACAGTAACTGCGAGTTTTTGCTACCAACACATACATACTGATATCTGTTCTTTAAGTAACTACATAAACAGGACAGTGCTACCCTCCCATACCATAATTTTGTAGTTTCATTAACAATAATTTATGATCCACTGTATCAAATGCTTTTTTAAGATCCAGGAATACCCCAACTGAATACTCTTTATTTTCAACAGCAGTTGATATTTTTTTCTATAAATTCCATTTGAGCAAATGCAGTTGTCCTCTTGTGTCTGAACCCATATTGCTGCTCACACAATAAATTATTCTTCATTATGAAGTTGTCAGTTCTCTCACAGAATATTTTTTCAAGTATCTTAGAAAATTGTGGCAATAGTGAAATAGGTCTACAGTTTGAAAATTCCCCTCTGTCACCCGTCTTGTATATCGGAATTACTTTAGGTTTCATTGCACAGGGAAACATACCTGTTTGGAGAGACAGGTTACAGATATACGTCAGTGGCTTCAGTAAGCATTCAATGATAGTTTTGACTAAAAGCATGTAAATACCATCACGATCCGTAGATGTTTTACTTTAAAACGATTTAACAGTTTCAATGACCTCTCCCTTGTCTGTGTTCTTTGTGAAAATGGAGTCTTTTATAGCAGTGTTTTTGCTTATTGTATCACCTGTAGATGCCGTAATGGGCATTTCTCGAGCCACATTAGGACCAATGTTGACAAAATTTATTAAATTCATCTGCAGGTGAGACTGCATTCACACTCTTCTTCTTTTTTTTTTTTGAAAGATTGGTTGGGTAGCTTGTATTTCTGTTTTTATTTCCAAAAATATTGTTAAGTATTGTCCATGTATTTTTAATGTTATCTCTGTTTTTTTCCAGTTCTTTACTGTAATGGTCTCTTTTACTACATCTCATTATATATATTAACTTATTTTTGTATGTTTTATACTGCTGCTCTGCTTCTTTTGTCCTTTTCTTTAGAAAGCCTTTATATAATGAATTTTTCTTTTTTCACGCTTTTTGTAATCCTTTGGTTAACCATGGCTTATTGGCAAATTTCTGTTTAAGCTTTTTCTTTACTAATGGACAATTTTTTTCATAAAGAGTCGATTTTAACGATGTTTCTTTAAAGAAGACACTTAAAAACTTTTATCAGTGTGTCTCCTGCAAAACCAGGCAAAAAAAGACGTTGGACCTGTGCTATGGATCCATAGAGAGGGCCTATAAATCTATTCCCCTTCCTCCTTTAGGATCCTCAGATCACAACTGTGTACATTTGCTGCCCACATATAAAACTGCCCTCAGAAGAGACAAGGCGAAGACCAGAGACATAAACTTGTGGACAGAGGATTCAGTGCACTGCCTCCAGGAATGCTTTAACTGTACGGACTGGGAGGTGTTCACACTGTCCAGCGGAGATGATTTGGACTCTTTAGTGCGGGGGGCGGCAGTGGCTCAGGGGCGCTCAGGGGCGCCTGAGCCACTGCCACCACGAGGCGGCAGTGGCTCAGGAGGTAGAGCAGGTCGTCTAATAACCTGATGGTTGGCGGTTCGAATCCCGCTCTCCCCAGATATCCTGCCTTTGTGTCCCTGGGCAAGACACTTCACTCGCATTGCCTCTAGTGCCCATAACACTGGGTGTAGAAGAGCCTGAAAGAATGAGGCGATGTGATATATAAACCAAAGTTTATTATCAGCTCCTCTAACAAGTCTCATCTAGGTGCAGCAGCAGAAGATTTGATTTGAAGAAGGAAAGAGAGCGAACACCTCCGGCTCTACGAACTTATACTTGCACATAACAAAAGACATGCATATCAAAAGCTGACATCCCTCATTATCTTAATCCCCCCATTGTCTTCGTACTCCTCCGCCTGGCCCTGGGGGGTCAGGGCAACCCATCCGGTCTCCACCGCAGTGCCTTGGATGCTCTTTGATCTTCACTGGCGGTTGAGACTCTTTGTCCTGTTATGAGGTGTGAAGTCGCCTTACATATGTAATCACCAAACATTCTCACATGCTTAAACATATGTTGGTTATGGAATATATGATTAATATAGACCACAGCCCCCCCCCCAAATGACTAAGAAAAGGACAATAGAAAAATTCACAGTTTAAGATAATTATTATGACATACTAACTGCTACACCTCTTGCCACAGAAGAAACTTTCCAGCAGCCATGCTCCTAAGAGAGTTCAGTGGTAATCATAACAGCATAGTAAAATCACAAGTCAGTCCTAAACTGTTACAGCACAATTAGTGAACAACTGTTGAGTAGTTTGCATCAGTCTCTGTGCCGTCTGGGTTTTAATCTTCTCCCGAATCTGCTGTGGGTTCGCTTGGGCGTCCTGCTGGGACCTTCCTGTAAGGAATCTGCAGCTTGGGAAGGAGAGTGATTATTTGTTCCCTGCAGGGGGGCTGAGTCTTTTCTCTTGGGGGGTCTACCCCGCCGAGGTGCTCTCGCCAACCGTGCAGGCTCGTCTCTCAACAAGAAGGCAGGTTTAAGTCTGTCAATGCTGACTGTTTCTTTTCTATCCCCAAAATCAAGCACAAAGTGTTTATCACCAGGTTCCAGCACTCTGAATGCCCCATTGTATGGTGGGCGGAAAGTTGGTTTTAAAGCTTCATGCCTAACAAAAACAAATTCAGCGTTTTTTAAAGCTTGTGGGACAAAAACCCGTGGAAAAGAGTGATGTGCCGGTCCGGGGAGAGAGTCCGGTCCGTTGCTGCCTAAAAACCTCAGGGCAGGGAGATGCCCTGGCTCTGGGTTCTCTGGTAAAAATTCACCCGGGAGCCTGAGAGGTTGTGCAAAAACTAATTCTGCTGGAGAGGCGTCTAGATCCTCTTTGGGCGCAGCACGCAACCCCAATAAAACCCAGGGAAGTTTATTTACCCAATTTGTGTCCATTAGTGAGGCTCTGAGGGCGGCCTTTAAAGATCTGTGAAAACGCTCGCATAACCCATTAGCCTGAGGGTGATAAGCGGTGGTGCGGTGAATTGTCGCCCCTAAGCTGCTGGCCATGGTTGACCAAAGCTCCGAGACAAATTGAGGCCCCCTATCGGACGTGATGTCCGATGGGACGCCGAAACGTGCCACCCAGTTTGTCAAAAAAACGCGAGCGACTTCCTCCGCTGTGGTTGACGCCAGAGGGACTGCCTCTGGCCAGTGCGTGGTGCGGTCTATCATTGTTAACAGATGTGTGAAACCTTGGGAGGAAGGTAGCGGCCCCACGAGGTCGACATGAACGTGGTCGAACCTTCTAGCAGGGATTGGAAAAGGCTCCAGAGGGGCTTTTGTGTGTTTGTGTATTTTGGCGCGCTGACAAGAAATGCAAGTTTTTGCCCATTCTTTTACGTTTTTGTGCAGGCCAGGCCACACAAACTTTTCGGCGACCATTTTAACCGAAGCGCGCACACCTGGGTGTGCGAGGGAGTGAATCGAGTCGAAAATACGGCGGCGCCATGCAGCTGGGACTACCGGGCGAGGTCAGCCAGTTGAGATATCGCATATTAGGGGGGGTACACCGTCTCGTAAACCCCTTTTCTCCAGCCTTAACCCTGTTGGTCCAGACAGGAGTGCGCGCACGTCCGCGTCACTACTTTGCTCCTCTGCCATGGCTGCATAATCTATCCCTGCATGGATTGGTGCTGCGTATGTGTCCGTGTCGGTGAAAAGCTCTGCGGCTGTGGTAGTATAATCTGTCTCCTCGCGCTCTGGCGATGTCACAGCGCGAGAGAGGCAGTCTGCTACCACGTTAAGTTTGCCTGCCACATGTTGAATGTCTGTGGTGAACTCTGAAATCGCAGCTAGCTGTCTTTGTTGCCTGCCTGACCACGGTTCGGAAATTTTAGCCATCGCAAAGGTGAGCGGTTTGTGGTCTACAAAAGCCGTGAAACGCTGCCCCTCTAACCAGAACTGGAAGTGGCGGATGGATAAATGAAGTGCTAGCAGCTCCCTGTCAAAAGTGCTATATTTACGCTCAGTTTGGTTTAGCGATTTGCTGAAGAATGCCAAAGGTTGCCAGATTCCGCTGATGTGTTGTTCTACCACTGCCCCTATGGCCAGGTCCGAAGCATCTGTGGTTAGTGCAATGCGGGCCGCGGGATCGGGGTGAACCAACAATGTGGCATTAGCTAGGGCACTTTTTTACTTCCGCGAAGGCGCGTTCGCGCTCCGGGGTCCATTCGACCGCGTTGGAAGGTTTTTGTTTTCTGAGCACATCATATAGGGGCTGCATGAGCTGAGCTGCGTGGGGGAGGAAATGGTTGTAAAAATTAACCATTCCTAAAAATTCTTGCAGCGATTTGACCGTTTGTGGCCGTGGGAAACTTTTTATCGCGTGAACTTTGTCTGGCAGTGGGACTGCCCCCCTCGGAGAAACTCTGTGTCCTAAAAAATCAATTTGTGACACGTCGAATTTGCATTTGGCTGGATTGATTATTAACCCGTGCTCTTCTAGTCTCTGAAAAACCATAGTGAGATGCCGCTCGTGTTCCTCCTCAGACGGGCTGGCTACCAGCATATCGTCGAGGTAGACGAAAACAAAAGGGAGGTCGCGTAATACTGCGTCCATCATCCGCTGAAAGGTTTGAGCAGCGCCGTGCAAAAATTCAAAAAGGCCGAAGGGAGTTATTACAGCTGTTTTAGGAATGTCCTCTGCTCGAACTGGGACTTGATGATAACCGTGGACCAGGTCTATTTTTGAAAAAATGCACGCACCCGCCAGATGTAGTGAAAAATCTTGAATGTGAGGAATTGGGTAGCGGTCATGCGCTGTCGCATTGTTTAATCTGCGGCAATCGCCGCACGGTCTCCAAGAACCGTCGGATTTCGGGACCATGTGAAGTGGTGACACCCAGGGGCTTTTCGAGCGTCTGATAATGCCTAATTTTTCAAGGATAGTAAACTCGTCCCGAGCTATGGCGAGCTTGGTCGCGTCTAAGCGCCGAGCTTTGGCGAATACGGGTGGGCCCGTTGTGGGAATAAAGTGTTCGACCCCGTGTTTAGCCACTGTGGCTGAGAATTTGGGAATTGTGAGTGCTGGAAATTGGGTGAGGAGTTGATCAAACTTACCTCCTGCTGTGGTGACGCTGGCCTGCACGGGTGGTGGAGAAACTCGAGCTGCGCAGGGAATAGAAGCAAAGGACAGTGCATTAACCAAGCGTCTGTTCGCTAGATCAACTAATAACCCATGTGCACACAAAAAAACTCACCGCCGCTACAACAAATGTCCATCTGTAGTTGCGGCCGTGGATGCGGAGGTGCAGGCTCTTTTCGCCAAAAGTGTCGATGCTGGAGCCGTTGGCTGCCACTGCTCCATTGCCCCGGGTGCCCATGGCCCGATCTGCTTAGGAGGGCATGACAAAACTTAGTTGAGCTCCCGTGTCAATAAGGAACTGCTTGCCGGTGTGTCCGTCCGTCACATATAACAGCTTGCTTTTTTCGCCGAGAACCGCTGCTGTTAACGGCTCTCGGCTTTGGCGTTTCCTGAAATCGTGAATTTGCAGGGGGGAACGCATTTGTGAGCCTTCTCGTCGAAGTGGTGGTGGTAATAACAAACGTCGCTCCGTCTGTTACGTTTTGGCCATGTCACTGTCACCGCGGGCTGGTTCTGCTCGGTGGTTTGTGGCTCCCCGTGGCTCCGGGCACCAGCGTTGAAGTCTGCGGATGCTGCTGTGGGTGTCTGCTCCTTGCAGGCGTTGACGAGCCGTTGAGCTTCGTGAGCCAGCACGCGGAAGTCTTGCTGGGTGCTGCATCGCATGTTGGCAAGCGTCCCTCTCATGTGTGGCGGCAGCGTACTGAGGAATATGAATTGGAAGAGGAAGTTGTCATTGTCCTCTTCTTTAAGCTGCAGCAAGTCCTCCATGAGGGCCTTGGGTCTGCCTCCTCTGTGGCCGTAGACCGCCAGGATCCTCTCGGCTCTCTCTTCAGCTGAGGGGACGTAATTTGCCACGATGGTTGCTTTCAGTACTTTATATTTGTCTTGGGCCGGCGGCTGCTGGATAATGCTCCGCACACACCTCGAAGTGGCGGCGTCAAGTTTGGCGACGATGTGATAGAACTTCGTATCGTCAGCCGTGATGCCCGCCAGTGTAAACTGGGCTTCAGCTTGCTGAAACCACGAGGCGGGGTCTTCCTGCCAGAAATCCGGCAGCTTGACAGTGACGCCGTTTGCGTGGACCGTCATTGATGTGTCCGCAGGGTGAGAGTGCCTTGCTTCGGCTCTCTCAGCGGCGCTGGTGCTCGGTTGAGCCCTCTCTATCACTTCTGCCGAGGGGGAACGTCGTCCATCTGTTCCCCTGTCTGCGTGGGCGCCGGCGTCTGCCTGGGTCGCCACAGATGAGTCGATCGCGGGGGAACGCCTCTGGTCCATGCTCGCGTCAGGGTCACTAGTGTAGAAGAGCCTGAAAGAACGAGGCGATGTGATATATAAACCAAAGTTTATTATCAGCTCCCAACAAGTCTCATCTAGGTGCAGCAGCAGAAGAAGGAAAGAGAGCGAACACCTCCGGCTCTACGAACTTATACTTGCACATAACAAAAGACATGCATATCAAAAGCTGACATCCCTCATTATCTTAATCCCCCCATTGTCTTCGTACTCCTCTGCCTGGCCCTGGGGTTCAGGGCAACCCATCCGGTCTCCACCGCAGTGCCTTGGATGCTCTTTGATCTTCACTGGCGGTTGAGACTCTTTGTCCTGTTCTGAGGTGTGAAGTCGCCTTACATATGTAATCACCAAACATTCTCACATGCTTAAACATATGTTGGTTATGGAATATATGATTATGTGTATAAATGTTCGGTGGTGGTCGGAGAGGCTGTTGGCGCGGATTGGCAGCCACGTTTCCATCAGCCTGCCCCAGGGCAGCTGTGGCTACAGTAGTAGCTTGCCACTACCATTGTGAGTCTGGAGTGAATGAATAATGTATCTACTTGTAAAGCGTCTTTGAGTGTCTATGATAAAGCGCTATATAAATCTGATGCATTATTATTATTATTATTAGTGGACGTGACATGCTCATACATGGCTTTCTGTAGAGACATGATCGTTCCACGTAAACGTGTCAAAATATATCCCAACAACAAGCCATGGGTTACAAAATCAGTTAAATCCTGATTACAGAGGAAAGCACTTGCCTTTAAACAGGGGGTTGTTTCTGAGCTGCAGGTTGCCACAAAATAGCCGAAGGCCGAAATTTTAAGAGCAAAACAGAATTATTAAATCAGAGTTGGAAAGCAAGATGGCAACAAACAAGTTTGGTTCAGCCTGGGCCAGTATGAAAACTATTGCAGGCCTTCAGAGCACAGAGCGCAGCAATCATGCGTTTTTAGATGGTTTTAATTCAGACACAGAGCTGGCTAATGCTCTTAATTGTTTTTATGGTCGTTTTGACTCCTTTGATTTTAGCACAGAAACCCAAGGTTTGAAACAGAAACTCAAAGACAATCGGCACTTTAATATTGAGGCGCAGGATGTTAAAAGGGCATTCTGTGCTGTAAAAGTGAACAAAAGTAGTAGTTAAGTTAATTCCCTTCCTTCCACAGCATGTGGAACACCATTTTGGTGTATGGGGCGGCACCTAACTCCGTTTCTGAACAAAAGTAAGGGCCCTGATAATATATGTGGGCGCTTGGTAAAGTCCTGTGCACATGAACTGAGTCCTGTATTTCACTACATTTTCAACAAGTCCTTACAGACACAACATGTACCTAAGATCTGGAAAGATGCTGTGGTTGTCCCCATTCCAAAATCCAGCTGTCCTAAAATGGTAAATGATTTTAGACCAGTTGCTTTGACTTCAATTTTAATGAAAATTTTTGAAAAACTGGTCAGATTTGAGGTCCTAAAGCAAACTCAGCATGCATTGGATCCTTTGCATTTTGCCTATAGGCCTCATAGAGGAGTGAATGATGCCACTGTCACTCTGTTAAACATGCTTTTTGAACATCTGAATTTTAATGGGACACACGCCAGGACATTTGTGGACTTTTCTTCCGCCTTTAATACAATCCAACCTCATATTTTAGTTGAAAGGCTCCTGCAACAATTTGATTTGAGTAATAATCTGGTGGGTTGGATTCTGGATTTTTTAACCAACAGGACACAGAGAGTAAGGGTTAATGGTACATTGTCTGACCAAAAGTGTTCTTCTACTGGCTCTCCGCAGGGGTGTGTGTTGTCATCACTACTCTTCATCCTGTACACAAACATGTGTCGGAGCAGACATGACAACAGACACATTATAAAGTATGCTGATGATTCAGTTGTTGTCAGTCTCCTCCAGGATGGTGAGAGTGGCCACAGCCCAGTAGCTGATGATTTTGTTCACTGGTGTGAGGATTCTTACCTGCAGCTGAATATGACAAAAACTAAAGATATGATTATTGACTTTAGGAGGAAAACTCCCAGGCATGAAGTCACTGTACTAAAAGGCCAGACCACTGAATGTGTACAATCCTACAAATATCTTGGGACGATTATTGATAGTAATTTAAACTTTGAAGTGAACTGTGAAAGGGTGTGCAAAAAGGGTCAGCAACATTTGCATTGTATAAAGAAACTTGCACGCTTCCAAATTGACCGAACCATAATGACAATGTTTTATCGGGCTTTCATTGAATCTGTTTTATCCTTTTCTTTAGTGTGATGGTTTGATCAGATAAAACTGAAACAGAGGAAATTCTTGGATCAGGTAGTTAGATGGTCCAGTCATTTGCTTGGTGAGTCACAGCTGAGCCTGACATCCCTGTACACCAGACAGGTACAGAGGATGGCTACCTCCATTTTAAATGATGACTCCCACCCTTTGCACTGCCACTTTCAGCTTCTTCCCTACAGACGGAGGTTTGCTGTCCCAGCGCTACAAAAGCAGCTTTGTTCCTGCTGCTGTTAAAGAGTTGAACAAGATGTAACAATATATTACACATAATTTAGTTACCTATTTATTAATTTTATTTTATATTTACTTATTTTTGTAGGTTTTTTATTTGGGTTCTAAATCTTTCATTGGGTTTTAGACTTTTGAGTTTTTAACCTCTTTGACTAGTCTTTAACTTTTTAATATGACCCTTCTTTCTTCTCTCTTTGTTTTCTCTCTTATCTCTTTGTCCTTTGTCCTGATTGGTGGAGCCTTGAATACTTTTATCATGTTTATAGTCAGCTACATGTGTGCCTGTGTTTGTGTTCATGTTGAATGTAATTGTGGTTTGTAAATATGGATGCCACCTGACTGTAAAACAAATCTACCTATGGGTACAAATAAAGTAACCTGAACCTGAACCTGTTACAATGTTCATGAATGTGTCATAGGCTTCATTTACATCTGATACATAGACTTTTGTCCAGTCTTGCTTCAGTAGGTCTTCTTTAAAAGAACTGATTGCATTTTGTGATTTGTATATGAAAGAGTTTAAATTTTTTTCTGTATTGGCCCCCATGTGGCAATGGATAAGTGCAAAGACTGGCAAATGGTCACTTATATCATTTATCAATAATCCACTTTCTATTTTCTTATCAATAATATTAACAAACAGGTTATCAATAAGTGTAGCAGTGTGAACTGTGATTCTACTGGGATGTGTTATTGTGGGATATAGACTCATACACATAGAGTATGTACATAGAATTCATAAACTCTGTAATTACGTTTTGTTGAAATAGATTTAGTAAAGCAAAACTGAAGTCTCCACAGATTACAACCATTTTCTTATTTGTTATATTATTGTACAGCTCGACTAACTTATCTCTAAATGTCTCAATGCAAGTTCCCGGCATTCTATATATACAACTTCTAATTAGAATTTTTGTTTTATCTTGGTCAATCTCAACAGTAACACTTTCCAGAATCCCTGGTAGTGCAAAAGACATTCCATTTACAAGTTTACACCTATACAGGTCATCAATATACAGTGCAACACCACCACCCTTTTTTTTGAGATCTATTAATATAAAACATCTGATATCCCTTTATTGCCATCAGAGAAGCCTGCACTTCATTGAGCCAAGTTTCAGAGACTGCAATAGCTGTAAATTTTCTATTTAGCTGTTTTAAATAGTCCTGAATCTGTGGAAAGTTTTTATTAATGACATAATGCACGGCTCAGGAGACACACACGCAGGCTCAGGGTAGATCTAATAGCTTTATTAACAACAAGTGTGTATGAGTGTGTGTCTGCGAGATGTGAATGTGTTGGTGGTGGCGTCTGCGTTGGGCACGGAGGCAGGAGGCCGTACAGCCGGACAACCCTATGGGAGAAGCAAAGGGAGAAGGGTAACGGGCACCACACCAACACAGGAGATATGATAATGATGACTGGCTTACTTGGGAATGGCAGGTGGCTGGCACAGCAAGGGTGAAGCCCGGAAGACGGCGACCTGGAGCGCCCGGTGCAGCAGCGAGGGAATGGTGGCAGAGAGGAGTGGTCCGCTGCCGGGAAATCCACCTGTGCACAGGGGAGCAGACTAGGAGAAGAAGGAGGTAAGAGATTCTTACTTGGATGTTTGCTGAGCGGTTGAGATTCCTTACAGCAAGAGTAGCGAGTGAAGACTGACGGCTTCAGGCCGAAGCCCAGGGCGAGGTGGCTTAAATCCCTCGCCGCTGATGAGGTGCAGGTGTGCGTGCAGCTGGCGCCGCAGATGGGCGGCGAGGCGTGACAGTACTCCCCCCTCTAGCAGCGCCTCCTGGCGATGGTTTCTCCGGGTGCGCTCGGTGGAACTCAGTAATGAGGGACGGGTCCAACACAAATGACGAGGGTACCCATTGCCGATGTTCAGGCCCATAACCCTCCCAGTCCACCAAGTACTGCAACCCGCGACCCCGGCGCCGGGAGTCCAGGATAGAGGAGACAGGCCAGGCCGGATGGCCATCAATCATCCGGGGCGCGGGCTGCGCAGCAGGAGGAGGGCAAAGGGGATCGGAGACTGCCGGCTTCACCTTGGAAACGTGGAAGGTGGAATGGATGCAGAGGGAGGGAGGAATAGCTACACGCACAGCCACCGGGTTGATAATCCTGGTGATCGGGTATGGGCCCATAAAACGCTGTGCCAGCTTCCTCCTCTCACCCTTTAAAATGACGTCCTGGGTAGACACATAGACACGCTGACCCACCTGGTACGCTGGGGCAGGTCTTCTGTGCCGGTCCGCCGTGGATTTGTTGCACTCCGCCGGGCGTAAAAGCGCATTGCGCGCCGACGCTCAGATGGAACGGAACTGCCTGAGGTGCGCCCGAACTGAGGCGACAGTTACCTCACTCTCCTGCGCCGGGAAAAGAGGGGGGTCGTAGCCCAGGGACGCCTTAAAGGGAGACATCCCTGTGGCAGAAGAGCGGGTGGTGTTGTGGGCGTACTCAACCCAGGCGAGATGGTTACTCCAGGACGCAGGCTTGGACGCAGTGACGCAGCGGAGCGCAGCGGAGCGCAGCCTCCAGCTCCTGGTTGGTCCGCTCACACTGCCCGTTGGTTTGGGGGTGATGACCGGAGGAGAGGCTTACCTTGGCTCCCAGGGCATTGCAAAAGGACCTCCAAACCTCTGAGGAAAATTGGGGCCCCCGGTCCGAGACCACGTCCACCGGAATCCCGTGCAGCCTGACCACATGTTGGATTAGGAGGTCCACCGTCTCCAGGGCAGATGGAAGACCTCGTAGCGGGATGAAGTGCGCCGCCTTGGAGAAACGGTCTACGATGGTCAGGACAGTGTTGAAGGTGTTAGAGACTGGGAGTCCGGTGACGAAATCCAGGGCGATATGCGACCAGGGCCTGCCAGGGACGGGCAGAGGCTGGAGCAAACCCGCTGGAGGGGCATTACCTGATTTACTGGTGGCACATACAGGGCAGGCCCGGGCGTAGCGGGCAGCGTCCTTCCGCAGGCCCGGCCACCAGAAGGACCGTTGAAGAAGGTCGATCATCCGGGAGGAACCAGGGTGGCAGGTGAGCTTAGATGTGTGCAGCCAGTGGATGACCTCCCCCCGAACTGTGGATGGCACAAAAAGCCTCCCCTCCGGTCCGCCGCCAGGGTCAGGTTCCGATTCCTGCGCCTTCCGGATCTTACTTTCTATGTCCCAAGTGACGGCTCCCACGATGCACGACCTGGGCAGGATGGTGTGGACCATGTCCTCAGACGCCTCAGGGGCAAATTGCCTAACGGCGTCGGGCAGGCCGTTCTTGGAGCCAGGCCTGAAGGTGATGTTAAAACGGAACCTGGCAAAGAACAAGGACCAACGCGCCTGGCGGGCGTTCAGACGCTTGGCAGATCTTAAGTATTCCAGGTTCTTGTGGTCAGTTAGGACCACGAACGGCAGGTCCGCCCCCTCTAGCCAGTGACGCCCCTCCTGCAGCGCGAGCTTGATGGTGAGGAGCTCTCTGTCCCCCACGTCGTAGTTCCGTTCCGCCGGGGACAAGCACCGAGAGAAGAAAGCGCAGGACCGTTTGACTCCGTCATCAGGCGACCGCTGAGATAGAACCGCCCCCACTCCCGTGTCCGAAGCATCCACCTCCACGATGCATTGCAGCGACGGGTCGACTTGGCTGAGGACCCGGGAGGAGGAGAACTCCGCTTTCAGCGCCTGGAAAGCAGCTGCAGCCTCTTCGGTCCACCGGAACGGGACCTTAGGGGACGTGAGGCGGGTCAGAGGGCCGACGACGGTGCCAAAATTCGGGACGAAGCGGCGGTAGAAGTTTGTAAACCCAATAAATTGTTGCACCTGTTTCCTTGATGTAGGTGTAGGCCATTCCACCACCGCCTTCACCTTCACTGGGTCCGGAAGCACCTGGTTGTGGGAGATGACGAACCCGAGGAAGGACGTTGTCTTAGCGTAGAATTCACACTTTTCTGCCTTCACATATAATCAGTTCTCCAGCAGCCTTTGGAGGACCCGCCTCACATGGACCCGGTGCTCGTCCCTGGATTTGGAGAAGATGAGGATGTCATCCAGGTAGACGAACACAAACAGGCCGATGAAATCCCGGAGGACGTCATTTATTAGGCGCTGAAAGACGGCTGGAGCATTGGTCAATCCGAACGGCATCACCAGGTACTCGAAATGGCCGTTCGGGGTACGGAAGGCTGTCTTCCACTCATCTCCCTCCCGGATCCGGACGAGGTGGTATGCGCTGCGTAAATCCAGCTTGGTGAACCAAGTCGTCCCCTGGAGGGAGTGGAAGGCGGTGTCCATTAGTGGCAGGGTGTAGCGATCCTTCTCCGTGATATCAATCAGGGCGCGGTAGTCGATACAAGGACGGAGGGAACCGTCCTTCTTGCCCACGAAGAAGAATCCTGCACCTAATGGTGATGACGAGGGACGGATAATTCCAGCACTCAGCGATTCCTTGAGGTAGGAATTCATAGCCTCCTTCTCTGGCGCCGACAGGCTGTAGAGTCGCCCAGAGGGTAAGGGTGCCCCCTGGCGGATTTTTATCGCACAGTTGTAGGGCCTGTGTGGAGGAAGAGACATCGCCTTGGACTTGCTGAAAACCATACCCAGGTCGTGAAATTCTGATGGCACCAGGGAGAGATCCGGGGGCGCAGCGTCCTTAGGAGTTGGAGAAGAGGACGGAGAGCAGGCAGCGGATTGCAGGCAGGTGCTCATGCAGAAGGAACTCCATGCCGATACCCTGGCAGACTTCCAATCCAGGACGGGGTTATGGAGGCGAAGCCAGGGGTATCCCAGGATGACGGGCGACACAGAGTTGGGGAGGACGTAGAAAGTGATTTCCTCCCGGTGGTTCCCAGAGATGATCACAGGGACAGGGACGGTCTGGTGTGTGACTTTCCCCAGGGAGACATGAGAGAGGTTGACCAGGGCGAGAGGGGATTTGAGGGCTTGGCAACGGATGCCCAATCGGGTTGCCAGGCTTTGTGAAATAAAGCTGCCCTCCGCGCCCGAATCCACCAGTGCGTGGGTGAGGTGCCCAGTGGGGTTGTGACAAAACCGGACGGGCAGCTTCAATTGGGAGAGGGGATTTAACCGATTGACGTCCGCGAGGCCCCCTGCAGTGACTCGCGGACCCCCCCGTTTGGCTTCTGTGGGCAAAGCTCCACCGTGTGTTGGCTGTCTCCGCAATACATGCAGAGACCCAACTCACGGCGGCGTTGTCTCTCAGCCGGGGAGAGCTTTGTCCACCCCGTCACCATCGGCTCCGACTCCTCGGGGCGCGATGGTGGCGGCAACGCCAGGGGGCGAGCTTGGGACAGGCGCGACGAGGCACCACGAGAGCGAGAAGAAGACAACTTCCGCTCCGAGGTGCGCTCGCGCAACCTGTTATCCAGGCTGATGGCTAGGGACGTTAGCTCCGCTAAAGTCTCCGGGATGTCCCGCCCAGCCAGTTCGTCCCTCAGACTATCACTGAGACTGCGGAGGAAGATGCCGCAGAATGAACGTTCATCCCAGCCAACCTCCTCCGCCGCTACCCGGAAGTCAATCGCGTAATCAGCTGCCGACCGGCTTCCCTGCTGGAGGCTGAGAAGCCGATCGACCTGAACGCTCTCAGTACGAGAATGATCAAAGACTTCCAGGAACTGTCTCATGAATTGGCCATAGGTGAGGGTGGCGTAACTGGGCCTCGCCATTACGGCGTAAGCCCAAGTAAGCACTCGCCCCTCCAGGAGATTCCCTATGTAGCCAATTCGGCTATGGTCTGAGGGAAAATCTCCGGGCACATGGTGGAACAGGGACTCACATTGCGTTATAAACCCCCGTGCTCCGCCGAGCTTACCGCTAAAGCGGGCGGGGGTCGGAATGGGTGTGAGCCGAACCGGTGCTACCGGAGCAGGCTGGACGGCCGCTGGAGCAGCAGGAGCTGCGCCGCCCTGACGAGCCGGGGGGAACGGCTGTTGGGGGTCCAAGCGGTCCAATCGGTTAGTGATGATGGATAATTGATTTAGAATCACCTGTTGCTGGTGGGCTATTAGGTCCACTCGAGCCTTGAGGGTGGAAAGTCGGCGTGTGAGCCCGCCGTCTGCCGAGCCGCTCTGCTGAAGCCGTACTGACATAATGCACGGCTCAGGAGACACACACGCAGGCTCAGGGTAGATCTAATAGCTTTATTAACAACAAGTGTGTATGAGTGTGTGTCTGTGAGATGTGAATGTGTTGGTGGTGGCGTCTGCGTCGGGCATGGAGGCAGGAGGCCGTACAGCCGGACAACCCTATGGGAGAAGCAAAGGGAGAAGGGTAACGGGCACCACACCAACACAGGAGATATGATAATGATGACTGGCTTACTTGGGAATGGCAGGTGGCTGCCACAGCAAGGGTGAAGCCCGGAAGACAGCAACCTGGAGCACCCGGTGCAGCAGCGAGGGAATGGTGGCAGAGAGGAGTGATCCGCCGCCGGGAAATCCACCTGTGCACAGGGGAGCAGACTAGGAGAAGAAGGAGGTAAGAGATTCTTAGTTGGATGTTTGCTGAGCAGTTGAGATTCCTTACAGCAAGAGTAGCGAGTGAAGACTGACGGCTTCAGGCCGAAGCCCAGGGCGAGGCGGCTTAAATCCCTCGCCGCTGATGAGGTGCAGGTGTGCGTGCAGCTGGCGCCGCAGATGGGCGGCGAGGCGTGACAATTAAGACTTCTGCCGTTGAAGTGTATTATTGATAGTTTACCATCTAATTGTACTTGACTTTTGAATTGCTTTTCAGTACAATATTCACAGTGATTATGAATATTATTGAAGACATGGTTATCAGGATCAATATCATTCTCCATCTCTTGTCGTTTATGTTCAGCATAATGGCATATTTTCAGAGTCTGAATTTCCTCACTCTGTGTCAAATAACTTCCTCCAACTGGGGATGATTGATGTCTACTAAAGTCAGTCATAAGTTTTTTGTTTTGTTTTATTTTTCAAAGTACATTGACATAGTATGTCACAAAAGAATTGTTCTTGCCGTATGTGGATATGGATTATCGTAGTCTCTTAATTTTCCCAATCAGTGTTCATCTATATTTATTTAAGTCAGTGAGATCTCTTATTATTATTGCCTTTGCTTCCTCAGGTGTTCCATTTAGTTTGATCCAAATTCTACAGTTTCTTGTCCATGTTGCTTGTATCTTGTTTTGTCTTCTCAGCATCCATGCTTGCTGTACTATTTCAGCATTAGTCTTTGTTAAATGTTCATTTAGGTAGACTTCTGTTCCCCGTAGCTTTCTGGTCTGCCTCAGTATGTCATTCTTTACCCTTCTGTTCACAAAGCGCATCACAATTGATTTCTTTGTTTTATTTTCCTTTCTGGGTAAAGTATGTCAGGCTGAAATTGCATTTCCTTCAACATTTACACTACCGTTCAAAAGTTTGGGGTCACTTAGAAATGTCCTTATTTTTGAAAGAAAAGCACTGTTTTTTTCAATGAAGATGACTTTAAACTAATCAGAAATACACTCTAATATCTAATATACATTGCTAATGTGGTAAATGACTATTCTAGCTGCAAATGTCTGCTGCACGGTGGCGCAGTGGTTTAGCACTGTGGCAGCACAGTTTTACCCTCGGCCGGGGGACCGCGGGGATCATGAGATCGTGGGTTCGATCCCAGCCCCCGACCAACAGTGAGCTGTGTGGAGTTTGCATGTTCTCCCCGTGTTGCACGGGTTTACTCCGGGATTTCTCCGGTTTCCTCCCGCACACCAAAAACATGTAGGTTTAGGGCGCTCGCGCACGCAGCGACCAGCAGCCGGTGGCTTGTCACCAGACTGCAAACCAAGTCTACCTACGGGTACAAATAAGTAACAAAAAAAAAAAAAAAAAAAAAATGTCTGGTTTTTGGTGTAATATCTACATAGGTGTATAGAGGCCCATTTCCAGCAACTATCACTCCAGTGTTCTAATGGTACAATGTGTTTGCTCATTGCGTCAGAAGGCTAATGGATGATTAGAAAACCCTTGTGCAATCATGTTAGCACAGCTGAAAACAGTTTAGCTGGTTAGAGAAGCCATAAAACTGACCTTCCTTTGAGCAGTTTGAGTATCTGGAAAAAATTATTATTTCAAATACAAATCATTATTTCTAACCTTGTCAATGTCTTGACTATATTTTCTATTCATTTTACAACTCATGGTGGTGAATAAGTGTGACTTTTCATGGAAAACACAAAATAATTGTCTGGGTGACCCCAAACTTTTGAACGGTAGTGTATGTTTCTGCTTTCAAGGAACTGAAGCACCTGGTTTTCCAGGGAGACTGATTCACTTAGGGGAGCCTCCTCACCTCTCATTCCTGCTGTAGCATTGGCATATGATTGGTATTTAATTTCTAATCCACTAATGATTAAATCATTCGTACGATAATATTGTTCAAGATCCTCGATGCGTCGCTCCAAGTCTGCAATTTTTTTTGTCTCTTTCCTTAATTGTTAATTTCAATTCTTGGACTTCCTCCATTAGCCCTAACAGTTTAGACAGTTGATTGGCCACTTTGGTCAGTTCTTCTGACATGAAGTTCAGAGATTTTTTTAATCTCTCTCATTTCCTCCTTCTTTGGTGGCATTTTTTACTGACCTGATGATAGTAGGACAGTCTCTGCTAGTGTCACCGGCATCTCATCCAGCCAACCTTGAATCCAGCTGGGGCCTCAGCCAGCCCCCTCCGCTGCTAGTCCCACTGCTTACCGCCGCTGTAATTGAGCTCCGAGCCGGCTTCTGTCCAGCTGGGGCCTCGGCAGCTCCTCCGCCGAGCTCCGCCACCCACCACCACTGCAGCTGAGCACCGATCCGGCTCCTGTCCAGCTGGGGTCTTGGTAGTTCCACCGCCGAGCCCCAATCACAAGATTCTAAGAATCTGTACAGGAGGCTCAGCCGTCATCTACCGGGCCGATGCCGGGTCAGTGAGATGAACCGGGGGCAGAGTCGCTCAATAGACAGGTGAGGCTGAGACCTTGCAGACAGTAATGTCATGGCTCCTGGGCGCCGTTGTTTCAGATCCTCATTATTACCTTCTTGACTTTCACAGCTTGGCAGTTCCTAACTGTAGTATGGACTCCCGGTGAATTAAAGCTAAAATGTCCATATTTTAGCCTGGCTTGTTAGCTGATAACAGGCTTTGCTCTAGGTAGGTTCTGCAGCTAGTTAGACACGGAGCACACGTTAATACCTTCACAATAGTGGGTCTTTATTCTCCTTTCTCTGCATTGGAGAGACACAAACATCCACTTCATGCTTAAACTCTGTAACAAGCACCAAAACAAAACACAACACAGCATAACTGTGTAAGGACGTAAGGATATACACAATTAAAGCTGCAAGAAGCTGTAAGCGGGCCCTCGCCCCCCACGTGCCCGCGGACCCTGCTGCCTGTTGGACCCAGCAACTTTCCCATCATCGCAGCAAGGCCCTGCGTTAATAATAAAGAAAACCATTTGGTGAAGTCCTTTCTTGTGAGCAGTAGGTGGCGCTATAACTTTTGTCAATCATTTTTATGTAGGATCATGCGGGCCTAAGATTCATCGTTGCAATTATGGGGTAAATTGGACAAAGTTTGTCAAAATTACAGCTGTCCAATGTGTTGCCAGGAGGGAAACTTCAGCATGTGGCCGCGGCAGCACTTATATGTTAGATACGTGTTGCAGACCCATATAGGACTACAGAAGAGAGTCACCTTGACTTATGTTCCCCATTTCGTGATGCTCAGACTTTCCCAACCTTCCAAATTAAAAAACGTACTGAATGGCGAGGAGTGGGTTTCCATGGCAACTGTGATGATGGCAGGATAAAAGTAAAAGTGACTTTCACTGAGGGTAATCCAATGTGCTCTAAGAAACCTCTGAAAATGTCATGTCATTCTGACTACTGGTCTTTGTGTGGAAGTTGATACAATTTTGTGCAGTACCTCATGTCAGCACGAGGTGGTGCTGTGACAATTTTGTGAATATTGAAAAACAGACTTGTTCAGAGTGGGATTAGTATGATTTGTGCAAAGTTTGGTCCAAATCAGACAAGGATTGTCTGAGTTGTAACTCTCATGTTTTGCCTGGCGAGGATGCCATTGAAGCATGCAGATTGCCATGGAAACAGTTCTGTACTATGTGCATGTGCTGTCAATGAGTTCTAGTCATTCCTTCATTTCATTTTTACATCTGGTGAGAGAAAAAAAAACAGTTTTCAGCAATTCTTCCTTTAATCACTAGGGGGCACTATAACTTTTGTTAATTATTTTTAAATAGATGCGTTCGTGGCGGGACTAATATCAATCAGAGAAATTTTGGTGAAAATCATACAAAGTTTGTCCAAGTTACAAGTGTCTGTTGTTCTAACCACAAGGTGGCGCTATAACTTTTGCAAATTATTTGTACATAGGAGCATGCAGAGTGGGACTAATATCTATCATTGAAAATTTGGTGAAAATCTGATAAAGTTTGTTTAAGTTACAAGTATCCGATGGTCTAACCACTAGGTGGCGCTTTAACTTTTGTTAATCATTTTTATATTGGAGTGAGTGTTCAGGATGGGACTAATATCCATTGTAGAAAATTTGGTGAAAATCAGACAAAATTTGTCCAAGTTACAACTTTCCGATGTTCCATGGTGAGGAGTCACCCTTCGCCATGGCAACACTTTCCTGTCAGTTATGTGTTGCTTACCCATATAGGACTACATATGACAGTCCCTTCTACCTATGTTCCAGATTTCATGACTCCAGGTCGTTCCCAACCCTCCCAAAGAGATCACAGATTGAATGGCGAGGAGGGCTTGTCCATGGTGACAACAGTGACGTCATGCTAAAGGTGATGTGCAGCTATAATCAACCAGGTGGTCTGATAAACCTCAGAAAATCACACGTCATTCTGGCAAGCAGCGCATGAGTATGGCATGTGTTATGTCAACTTCCTGTCCATTGGCAGTAGGGGGCACTGTTGCTATGTGTCATTCTTTATTATAGAAATTATCAGTATTGGCTACCCATTTACCACACAAAATCTGGTTGAAATCAGTCAATGTATGCCAGAGTAAAAGCCATTGGAAGGGTGGTGGTGATACTGCAAACTTGGCCATGCCCTTTCAGCCAAACCGTCGGGCATTTGGAAGTTTTCAACAGCGTGTTATGGCATATGGGTATAGGTGATTGTCACCATAAATGGTACCATTCAGACTATTTATTTCAGAGATATTGAAGCCTTTGATGTAACCTTCATGCCTCCAAGAGAGGGCGCTATTGCTACTCATGAATATTCATAGCTATAATTGTTCGGAGGCTAACCCATATACATCATACTTATCTTGGTGCCAAGCCGACATTCCATTCCCGAGGTATTAAAAAACAACATGATGCAAGCTTTCTGATGCAAAACTTTCTGCCTCCTATAGATGGCGCTGTAGAGTTCTATGAATATTGTTCTATCCACCTTGTTCCTGGGGGTACTGCTGTACTAACGATTATGGGTGGAGCTTCTGGTTTCGGCTGAAGTATTGTTAAATCAGTCAGTAAGAGTGGAGTAGCAGGGACACTTAAAATACCATTTTTAAAAAATTTTCAAATTCATTTTAATGTATAATGCTTGAGTTTTGCACTCAAGTGGCAGCTAATTTCAGCACTTGTGGTTTTTGTATTTTTGAATGTTTTGGCATAGTTCTGGTACTTGTTGCTAGTGTTTGTGGTTGTGCCATAGATTGTATAAATGAAGACTTCTCACCCTGCAATGTATAGCTCATGCACTGAAAACGAAAAAGGACTGTTGGTGTAATCGGTGGTACAGACACAGGACAGACACAAGACAGGCACAACAGCACCAAGTATGTTTTCACTTATATGAATGTCACAGATCTGACGTTTATGTGTTATATATGTCACCAGAATGAAGGCTGCATGAAGTAAAATAATAAATAAAAAAAAGTAGCAATTTGCTTTCTAAGGCTTAACAATTTAGGAAAGATATCAAACAGCTTTTTTTGGGGGGGTGGGGTTGCATTCGTTGCACTGCCTTGGAACGATATGGATTTCAGCATGCATTCATTTTTAAATTATCACAAAATATAGGTCAGTAAAATTTTGAACAATTGTCAGAAAAGGTCTGTACGCGTTAAGTTAAATAACAAGCATTCATGGCATGACGGCAACATGAGCATTTTAATTTCAGGGTAGAAGAAACAGCTGCAGCTGTCTGTATTTGCCCCATTAAAACACCCAAGCCCGGTGTTGTGGTTCTTTGTGGCTCTGACTAGATTCTACATCTGCTCTTCGGTAAATCTGATAATATCCAACATATTTTAACAAAATGCAGCCGACTTTATTGCGGTGGAGACATTGCTATTTCTCAGAGCTTTTATTTGTTTACAGTGTTAGCATCTTAGCAGTGGCGCTAACAAGTGGAGCTACTGTCTGCCAGGCCACTTTAGGGTCATCTTCCTGTCCCTAGATAGTCGTGGGATGTGGTATGATTATATTAGTGTTTTTGAGGTGCAAAAGGCTGTGTTCCTTCATTTCTGATGCTGAAGTCATTGTTTTTTAACAAGGAAAAGTTTCCCGTTTCAGTGGCAACCATACGTTCTAAACTGGTACCGGAAGTTACATCCATAATTCACACAAGGCATCATGGGGCCTAGGAATAAGGTGGATAGAACTGTTTGGAATTGGACTAATATCCATAATGCTGAATTTGGTTGAAATCCCATAATGCATACCAGAGTTATTGCCATCAGAATGGTCATAGAATGATCATGGTGAGGCATCAAACTTTGCCACGCCCCTACGGCCAAACTGTTGAGTGTCTTGAAAAGTTTTCAATAACTTGTAATGGCACATGAGTATAGATGATTGTCACCACAAATGAGCTCAATCAGACTAAAACCCTAGGACGAGTTCGATCAAATGTGTGAGGTGGAAATCTGGTCACTGCCACTTCCTGCCAAAATGACTGACTTCCTGCTGGGTGTAGACCATCACTTCTATGGAGTTTTTTGCATGTCTTGACATGATAAATTTCTGACTCGATTTTCATTTTTCTACGTGAAAGTAAGCGTGTGTCACTCCCCATTGACTTCACATGTTAGGTGGTGCTGTAGAACCATTTTTGTAGGGTCATTCAGATTTCCTCCAAAATATTAAATTTTTTGCCAGTCTTGAGGTCCCTGCAAAAAATGGTGAGTTTTCGTGCACGTTCACTACCCCAAAAATGAGATCTTAGATGGAGAAGAAAGAAAGAAAGAAAGAAAGAAAGAAAGAGAAAAATACTAACAATTACAATAGGGCTCTCGCCCACTGATGTTGTCAGTAGCTTGGGCTCCAATCACAATCTTTGAATCCCCCGTGGCACAACTCTGCAATTGAAATGAGAGTGTGGATGAAACAAAAGCAACTGGTGTGTGATCATCATAGAATTAAAATGACAGGCGATTATGACCATTACAAGATCCCAGTGCATGCTGTTCCTGAGCTCCAGAGCTGCACGATGTCAAAACAGGCCACTGAAATATCATTAAATAATGCCCTTCTGATGATAGACCTCCATTTTCCTGGTCAAAAGCGGATTCTGATGGAATGCACCATAATAGTAATGTACATTAGATTATGTGCCGCCACACCTCTTTGAAATGAGGCACCTTCTCCAAGTGCATAGCTGGTGACCTGTCTATTGGTAATTTGATGGCGTGACGCAAGGCGTAAAACACAGACGATACGCTGACAGAAAAACACTGGTGCATGGCGGAAGGTCTGTCTGAAAAGTGCGCAGATGACCGTCTGTGCACATTCAGCTGATTTTTCAGCCCATTCCTACCTGTTTGTTCCTTCTAAGGTAACTAATTGTGGATCAACTGTGATTGATGTCTTCCTTATTACCAAGCACCATTACTATCGTATGCATTTTGGCTCACACACATGGGCTTTGGTCAGCGCAAAACCCGTCTTAAACAGTCATGATCACAATTCACTTTAGATAATGTGCCTCTTTGCATTAAAGGGATGGGAAGGAGTGCCATGGACTAAATTATCCAAAACGCACCTCTGAATGATTAGACCGGCCTCTTTGCATCATGCACCGGCGGAAGGTTTGTTTTTACTCCGTTGTGATAAGAAAATGAACTTGGAAACGTCCATAAACGCGTTCTGCATCAGTGACAACTGATCATCTGACCCCATCATTGTAATATGGCCCCTCAAGTGGGAGGCATCCAGGAGGAATCTGGATCAAATGCCCAAACCACCTCAACTGGCTCCTTTTGATGTGGAGGATTGCAGCTCTACACTGAAACATCTCCTGGATGAATAAGCTCCTCAAAACAAGCTGTTCAGTGAAGGGTTTTTAAATCTGGTGAGTGTTCCACAGGTTTTCATTTCATTACTGAAGTTATTCTGTAATTGAACTCCTTTGGTTGAGATACAGTAATATGCTGCATTAGTTCTTAAGTGAAACAACCCTTGGATACTGAGTCACCAATTAATGAAGAACACTGCACATTTAACAACAAGAACATCACATATGTGCATTAACAATCATTTCAAATATATAGGAAAACAGTAAAAGAGAACCACATTTATTAGAAAAGACAGAAAAAGTATCAAAGGAAAAATGTAAGTGTTAAATGTTGACTAAATTGAATAATATGAAGATAGAAACACCAGCCTTGATGATGAGAGATGGAACATTTTTATCATTTTAAACAGGCTGCGGCGTAACTGTTGCATTTCAGAGGTGGTTCATCAGGTTAATGAAGTCTGACTGATCAACAGCATCATCTCGTCCTCCTTCAGGTGGAGCCTGATGAGGTCACAGTGTTTATGATGATGCTGGGGGGGGGGGGGGTCATGTGACCTTCTTCCTGTGTGGAGGTCTTTAAATTCAGCCCCTGACAGGAGACAACAGAAGACAGACGGCAGACGACAGCAGGTGAGTGTCACTTCACCTCTGATTTTCTTTCTTTGTTACTGCAGGTTTTATCATATTCTTATATCAAAACGCTAATTCTACTAATCATATTAAACATTTATATTCGTCCTCTGTACTTTGGTGTATACAGCTGGTTACTGCGTTAAATTTGAAACATTTTGGTCTACGGAGGATTAAAACTTTCATCTGTGTTAAAACAACATTTATTCTTCAGGTTCTTTAGATGTTTATGGTGTGATTCTTGATTATTATTAACAAATGTAGTTATTCTTATTTATGAGTTAGTTTTACAGATCTTGTGGATGTGAATTCCATAATGTCTAAAGTCTGTAGAAAAAAAATCAGTTTTGATGTTTGAAAACAAAATGTGGCAGCTGCCCCAAGAGTATTAAATGGTTGATTTTTGTGGAGATTTGTTACTGTTATTAAATGAAAAACACAAAGTTTGTGGACAGAATCATTTTTATTTCTGACAGTTCTCTCCACAGGATTAAACTTTAATAATCTAGATTTAATGAACTGTTATAATCTGTGGGTTTTCCTCCAGGAGAAGCTGAGGATTGTGGGAGTTGTAGTTCTCCAGGATGTTTTGGTCTGTGCTGCTCTGCTGGTCCTTCAGTCTGCTCAGACTCTCCTCCCCTCTGGTTCATGGGAACCTTCCCCCGGACGAGGGTCCAGTCTCTGGACGCAGGACTGACACCTCCTACTTGTCTGATATGGGTCAGAGCCATAGACTTGGTTTTATCAGGAACAAAAACATCATTTATGGGAAGAAAGCCACAAAAAAGTGAAATGAAAATCAATCAACCAACTTTATTTTTAAAGCATTTTAAAAAGCAACACTCGCTACACAAAGTGCTGTACAGCAGGAAAGCACATAAAAGCAAGGAACAGGCACTCACATAAAAACAATATAAAACCAACAAAAGATTTAAAACTCAGCATGATCACAAACCAGTTAACAAAAACAACAAAACAAAAGGTAAAAGAAGTCAATAAATAAGTAAATTAAAAACAATGCAATCCATTTCATTCAATAAATCAATGTCTCATACTGGGCCAAAGGCCAGCGAGTAAAAGTGCTATTTAAGACGGGCTTTAAAAAGGAAAAAGAGGAAAAGAGCAGAATAACTCAACCACAACAGGAGTCTACAACCTGTGAGCCACACATTTACTGGAAAAAAAATTAGCAAATTTAAAGAAAACAAAACCTTAAACTTATGGAGGGTGAGTCCTACGATTTCTGTAACCATGAAAACATTACAAGGTCAAAATTTTAAATACAGCAGCAGCGATTCTCAAAATATCAGACATTTTTAATGACTCCATGCAGAGTGAAAACTGAGGCTTCATGTTTCTGTGACTGACTGACTGACTGAATGAATGAATGAATGAATGAATGAGAGAAAAACTACTGGGAAACAAAAAAAAACAGCATGAAACATGAAACCAAAGGTTCTGTGATGCTTTCAGTCTAGTGATAGCCTGTTTTCTGTCAGCAGAAAGAGGCCACGCCCCCGAGCCTGTGGCTGAACCTGTCCTCCTGCCTGTGGCCTCAGTGGAGGATCACTTCCTGATAGACGGCGGGTCATATGATGAGGTGCAGTCCACCCAGCTAACTACTCACCTTTAACAAGCTGAGTTCAGTGAATTAATGAGCTGACTGTCTGGGCTTTTGTTTTGCAGGACTCGGCCGCAGCCTTACAGCTGCAGGGTAGAACCATGCGTTCACCCCGCCGCTGCATCCCTCATCAGCAGTCCTGTTTGGGGTACCCACTACCCTGCTGTGAACCCTGTGACACCTGCTACTGCCGCTTCTTCAACGCCATCTGCTACTGCCGCCAAGTCGGCCACGCCTGCTCATCTACACACACCTGAGGATGGTCCCTGATGTTGATGAGCTCTGTGTTACATGCTAAAAAAAGTCATCTTTGAGTAATAAACATCTGGAGGATACATGTCCGTTCAACATGTTTGTGTCAGAAGTTCCAAATTTTCATTTTATAACTTCACCTTCTTTTTCAACCATGATGGTTTTGTAGCCAAGACGACACCCAGACCAGGCTGAGATCACACCAAGATCACAACAAGACCGTTCCACATCCACACCAAGAACAGACATAGACCACTCCAAGAACAGACCAAGACTGGACCGAGACCACTCCAAGACCAGATCAAGACCAGACCGAGACCACTCCAAGAACAGACAGAGACCACATCCAGACCAAATCAAGGTGCACACACAGCGCTGTCTTGGTCTTCCTTTGGTTTCTGTCCATCTTGGTCTGATCTTGATCCTTTAAATCAGTGGTGTCAAACTCCTTTTAGCTCGGGGGCCACATACCGCCAGATTTATTCTGGCGGTATGTGGCCAGTCAAGTGGGCCGGACCAGTAAAATAAGAGGAAAACAACCTAATGGCAACTCCAAATTTAGTACAAAGAACTACAAGTAAATTATGAAATGTTTATATTTATTGAATCATTGATCTTTTACAAAACATCAACAACCTCAGAATCAGAATCAGAATCAGAATCAGATTTATTGCCATTGTTCATGTAGTACACAAACTAGGAATTTGTCTCGGTGCAATGCTGCAACATTAAACATGATAAAATAAAAGAAATAAACTATACATGCAATAAAGTGTAGAATAAGAGTGAGTAATACTGGTCAGCAGTTAAAATATATTAGCGAGCAGCAGATAATGTGGAGAACCATATAGTGCAGTTGGTAATGCAGGAAGAAAACAGTGATGATTGACATGAGTCTGGTTGAGCTACTGTACATAGTGCACGAGAGTCAATAAGTCACTTAGTGTTCAGCAGTCTGATGGCAGAGGGGAAGAAGCTGTTCATGTGACGGGAGGTTTTAGTCTGGATGGACCGAAGTCTTCTACCTGAGGGGAGGGGGGCAAACAGTACGTGACCAGGGTGTGAGGGATCGGCTATGATCCGGCCAGCACGCCTCCGGGTCCTGGAGATGTACAGATCCTGGAGAGATGGGAGCTTGCAGCCGATCACCTTCTCAGCAGTGCGCACGACGCGCTGCAGCCTTAGTCTGTCCCTGGCAGTGGCTCCTGCGTACCACACGGTTATGGAGGTGGTGAGGATGGACTCGATGATGGCTGTGTAGAACTGCACTAACATCTTGGTGGGTAGCTTGAGCTTCCTCAGCTGCCGCAGGAAGAACATCCTCTGCTGGGCCTTTTTGATGAGGGAGCTGATGGTCGGCTCCCACTTGAGGTCCCTGGTGATGGTGGTGCCTAGGAAGCGGAAGGAATCAGCAGTGGTGATGGGAGAGCCTGTGAGGGTGAGGGGGGGCAGAGGGGTTGCGACTTTCCTGAAGTCCACAATCATCTCCACTGTCTTCAGAGCGTTCAGCTGCAGGTTGTTGTTGTTGCACCAGGACGCCAGCTGGGCCACCTCTCTCCTGTAGGCGGACTCTTCACCGTTGGAGATGAGCCCGATGAGGGTGGTCATCTCCAACGATGAATGATGAATCTTCATCAAGTCAGAGAAGTGTTTGCACCTTCAGGGAAAAGAAGGAGCAGAGGACCCAATCACCAGGTGGATCTAGTAAACCATGTTTTATTAATAATAGGAAACAAAATAAACACTGCACGTAGGCAGGAGTTGTAAGAAATAATAATGTAGAC
Source organism: Pholidichthys leucotaenia (assembly GCA_020510985.1). Classification (NCBI taxonomy): domain Eukaryota; kingdom Metazoa; phylum Chordata; class Actinopteri; order Cichliformes; family Pholidichthyidae; genus Pholidichthys; species Pholidichthys leucotaenia. Next base: position 441,711,403 of record CM035837.1, on the reverse strand, counting down.
AACGTGGGGTGAGAAACGGCAATAATAAATCCAGACAGTGTGGTGAATTAAACGCAGTGTTGGGCAAGTTACTAAAAAATAGTAACTAGTTACAGTTACTAGTTACTTCTTTCCAAAAGTAACTGAGTTACTTTTGAGTTACTGCATGATTAAAGTAACTAGTTACTTGGAAAAAAAACTTTCATGTTACTTTTAAATGCATACTTAAATCATCTTGCTCACACAGCAAGCTCAAGGGCCCCTTGTTCTCATCAGAAAAAAGAAGAAAAAGAAAACTGAGAAAAAATGTGTCAGATTTACATAAACTATTGTAATCAGTCAAAAAGTCAGAAATTTACTAGAAATAATGCTGTAAATTCGCAGAGAAAATTTCAGACCCTCAGTGGGCTGTTTTTGGCCCACGAGCTATATGTTTGACACCCCTGGACCAGCCCATTAAAAATGAATATTTAGAGGATTTACTTCCATGAAATGGTTGCATATCACAACAGCATGTAAATGAATAAGATAAAATAAAACAGAAAGCACAGATAAATGAAAGTTCTCTTTAGAAGAAGCTGTTCTTTACTGCAACAAATCAGTCACTTTTTCTCTGTGCGCAAGAAAACTTTAAATGCATTTAATGCAGACATTAAATGTGAGCTTCTTGCTCAAAAAATACTCATGTTGAACCACAGAGGTAGGAGCTGTTTGGGGCTACTCACCGCTCGGAGAACAGGTGATCAGGGCTTGATATGAGAAGTTGCCACTGCCAGGCGTGAACTGGGGCAGGACAGGAAACCGACCTGTGGAGGAGACCGACAGCTGTGCCAGCTATGGTAGGGTCAGTTTATTTGCTCTAAAAATATCTATCCATATTAATAAAAAGAGTAATGCGAGTAACGCATCTGATCAAATTTCAGTAACTGTAATGCATTACTGAATTTTCGTTTCGTTACACAGCACGTTATTGCAAAAGTAGTGGTGTTACAGTAACGCATGACTTTGTAACGCGTTAAAACCAACATTTATTAAAGGTGATGTTAACATAAGACAGCAAAGAACACAGACAGAAAAAATGCACATAAATAGAGAGGGGAGCAATCAAGACAAAACAGAACAGGTGCACGCCATCAAAGCCATCAAGCGGCGCAGGACAGATGGGGGTGAACAAACACAGACGGGATACATACTGTTGCGACAAAGTCACTGGACTTTGTGTATGCATGTGTGTGGGGTATTTTTCCATTCTCATTTTTTTTTTTTTTTTTTTTGTTTAGTCAAAGGATTTGGGTTAGGATAAGTAATGGTGATTTTTATGTGACACTCAAGGGGGCAGTGTTCAGTTGGAACGGTGTGGCAGCAGCTCAATCTCCTGGCAGGCAGGTAGAGACCATGTTGATTAGGAAGCCAGGTGTGTGGGTCTTTGGTTCAGCATGGCTCCTGAGGGTGTGAGCTTCAAGGGGTAGATGTTTTTGGAGATGCTATTGATATGTATACAGTGGGGCAAAAAAGTATTTAGTCAGCCACCAATTGTGCAAGTTCTCCCACTTAAAAGATGACAGAAGTCTCCAATTTTCATCATAGGTATACCTCAACTATGAGAGACAAAATGAGAAAAAAAAATCCAGAAAATCACAATGAAGGATTTTTAATGAATTAATTGGTAAATTCCTCTGTAAAATAAGTATTTGGTCAATAACAAAAGTTCATCTCAATACTTTGTTATATACCCTTTGTTGGCAATGACAGAGGTCAAACGTTTTCTGTAAGTCTTCACAAGGTTTTCACACACTGTTGCTGGTATTTTGGCCCATTCCTCCATGCAGATTTCCTTTAGAGCAGTGATGTTTTGGGGCTGTCGCTGGGCAACACGGACTTTCAACTCCCTCCAAAGATTTTCTATGGGGTTGAGATCTGGAGACTGACTAGGCCACTCCAGGACCTTGAAATGCTTCTTACGAAGCCACTCCTTCATTGCCTGGGCGGTGTGTTTGTGATCATTGTCATGCTGAAAGACCCAGCCACGTTTCTTCTTCAATGCCCTTGCTGATGGAAGGAGGTTTTCACTCAAAATCTCACGATAAATGGCCCCATTCATTCTTTCCTTTACACGGATCAGTCGTCCTGGTCCCTTTGCAGAAAAACAGCCCCAAAACATGATGTTTCCACCCCCATGCTTCACAGTAGGTATGGTGTTCTTTCTCCTCCAAACACAACAAGCTGAGTTTTTACCAAAAAGTTCTATTTTGGTTTCATCTGACCATATGACATTCTCCCAATCCTCTTCTGGATCATCCAAATGCTCTCTAGCAAACTTCAGACGGGCCTGGACATGTACTGGCTTAAGCAGAGGGACACATCTGGCACTGTAGGATTTGAGTCCCTGGTGGCATAGATGTGTTACTGATGGTAGCCTTTGTTACTTTGGTCCCAGCTCTCTGCAGGTCATTCACTAGGTCCCCCCGTGTGGTTCTGGGATTTTTGCTCACCGTTCTCTTGATCATTTTGACCCTACAGGGTGAGATCTTGCGTGGAGCCCCAGATCGAGGGAGATTATCAGTGGTCTTGTATGTCTTCCATTTTCTAGTAATTGCTCCCACAGTGGATTTCTTCACACCAAGCTGCTTACCTATTGCATATTCAGTCTTCCCAGCCTGGTGCAGGTCTACAATTTTGTTTCTGGTGTCCTTTGACAGCTCTTTGGTCTTGGCCATAGCGGAGTTTGGAGTCTGACTGTTTGAGGTTGTGGACAGGTGTCTTTTATACTGATAATGAGTTCAAACAGGTGCCATTAATACAGGTAACGAGTGGAGGACAGAGGAGCCTCTTAAAGAAGAAGTTACAGGCCTGTGAGAGCCAGAAATCTTGCTTGTTTGTAGGTGACCAGATACTTATTTTACTGAGGAATTTACCAATGAATTCATTAAAAATCCTTCAATGTGATTTTCTGGATTTTTTTTTCTCATTTTGTCTCTCATAGTTGAGGTATACCTATAATGAAAATTAGAGACTTCTCTCATCTTTTAAGTGGGAGAACTTGCACAATTGGTGGCTGACTAAATACTTTTTTGCCCCACTGTAAATGTAGTAATTTGATTAACTCGGAATAATCAGTTGTGTGGTGGTAAATTTTGTTCAATAGTGTCGATGTTTTCTGCAAATTTTTTGCCTAATTACTTAATTAACTAATTGTAGAGATTTTGTGATGTGTATTTTTGGTCATTCGACTGGATAATTGGCTGTTTACTTTTCTTAATCTTGATTATAATTTAGAAATGTAAAAGTATAATATGGATGTTATGTTAGTAGGTGTAGTAGTAAAATTACAGTATATGGATGAAGTTGAGTTTAATTTGGCACTGAGGTGTAAGCCTCCTTAGTGTTTGCATAAAATAAGTCCAATGTTTTATGTCTCTGGTGTGGCGCGTGACATGCTAGGTGAACGTGGGCAGAATGGAGGACAGTGAAGTATGGTTAAAATCACCAGAGATAAGCAGGAGAGCATTTGGGTGTTGAGTCTGTAGTCTGCTGGTGACTGTGTGGATGATGTCACATGCTGCCTCAACCTTCTCATGGGGGGTGCATAAATAACAATGCTGGCAAGTGAAAATTCCCTGGGGAGGTATGTGGGTCACATGCTAATGGCTAGCAACTCAATGTCTTTGCTGCAATGTTGTTCTTTAATTGTGATGTGCCCAGGATTACACCATCTGTTATTCACATACATTATCAGCCCCCCCCCACCCCGCCTCTGCTCTTCCCCCTGTCTGATGTCTGATCTGCCCATATTGCGTGGAAACCCTCCAGATCGATGTTAGCATCTGTTGCTAGTTCTGTTAGCCACGTTTCAGTAAACAACATAATAATAATCTCTCTGAAGATGCTCTCATATCGGGACATAGCTGCCAGTTCATCTGTCTTGCTCAGCAGCGAGCTCACATTTCCCATAACGGATGGAAGGACAGGTCTGTACCTTGTTTTCCTCACCTGTCACTTTAATCCAGCTCAACATCCATGTTGTTTTCACCTGATTTCTCTTGGTAGGAATTTTTTCGTTAGCATCGTGAGGCAGCCTAATGCTAACGGCTGGCTCCTGCTGTAAACAATAGGTCCTCCACTCACCGGGTCGGGAGACATTTGCGATATGAGCCGAAATTTGATTAATATCAGCACCAGTGCAGCGATCTGTATGTCACTGGGATCTGTGGTGGAAAGGGGGTCGCAGGATCATAAAGTTGTAGCAAGAAAAAAAACAGATACTCAGAATTGAACCGCTGCTGCAAAAAAAGCAGCCGACTCGTGTGGCGCCGGAAGTAAGAGAGAAAAAACAACCCAAAAACCCTCACAGGGTAGGTGGTGGGGGAAAAGGTCAGGTAGGCTGAAACAAACTTCCTCCCAAGCAAAGTCCAACACAAAATGGGTCAGGTGGTCTTCCAGAGTCCCAGGGCCATGGGACCGGTGAGCAAGGCTGGTCAGGGGGCCTATCCTAGTCCATGGGGCCCCAGACCAAAACACAGAGCGCGTCGGGTGGTCTACCAAAGTCCATGGGCCACCAGATGGGAGAAAACACATAAGCCTTTTGCTCTGAAAATAACACACGACCCCTTTGCTCTGAAAACAACATACACGCCTTTTGCTCTGAAAATAACACACAAGCATCAAACTCAGGGGAAAATGACATGAACAATTTCCAACATGGACGCTGCTGGTGGTGCTGCTCTGCTGTGACCCGGGCTACCCTGTGCTGCTATTGTGTGTATGTTTGTAGTACTTAGTTTTTAGTGCTCAGTCTGAAACATCATAATGATGTTTTTGCTAAAGGGACTGCTTGTGATCTGGTTGCTCAGGATAATGTGCCACTGTACCCAAGTGGATCGGGACATGAGGTCGACCACGCTCCTGAGCTATACTCGAGACCAGCTCCTGCTTCTTTGTTCCAGCCACGTCTTGGCACCCCTCCTGCCTCGGGAGCTCTTACGAAATCCGACGGGAGGACGTAGAAGCCGGTCGCGGAAGAGAGGGAAACGTGGCGGAGTACGACAGAGACTGCGGAGGAGAGAGAACAGGCCGCCACTGCCATCCATGTTGCTCTGTAATGTCCGCTCACTAAAGAGCAAAATGGAGGAACTCAAAATCAATGGCAGGTTCCTATACGAGTACCGGGAGTCATGCCTGCTCGTTTTCACGGAATCGTGGCTTCAGGAGGACGTACCTGACTCACTCCTATCCGTGGGTGGCTTCTCCCTAGTGCGGCAGGACAGAGACGTGCTCTCCGGTAAGATCAAAGGAGGAGGTATTTGTGTGTACGTTAAGAACAAATGGTGCTCACAGTTCACTATGACAGAATCGGTTTGTACCCTGGACATAGAACTGCTGTGCTTAAGCCTGAGACCCTTTTATCTCCCCCGCGAATTTGGAAACATTTTATTATGCACCGTTTATATCCCACCCAGTGGGAACGCTTTCAACGCGGCGAACGCTATCGTGGACTGTGTACACAGACAACTGGAACACACTCCTGAAGCACCTTGTTTGATTCTAGGGGATTTTAATCACTGCAAACTGGATGCGGCACTGCCTGGCTTCAGCCAATATGTGAACTGCAGTACACGGGGGAAAAATATTTTGGACAAATGCTATGGGAACGTCAAAAATACCTATATAGCAAGGGTTAAGCCTCCCTTGGGGTCCTCAGACCATAATGCTGTTCATCTGATTCCTACTTACAAGTCCTTGCTTAACCCCTTGCACTCCGGTCAATTTTCCTAAAAACGCCAAAAAATAATGTGCCCAAAGTAAATCGAAAGCTGTTCTTCAACCTTTTGAAGCATCTTCATGGGGTTGGTCTCATTTAAAAGAAAACACTTTGAATTTTTTGGCAAAAAAAACATGATCTCTCTAAGTGCTCCGGCCACTGAGTTACAGTCATCTAAACATAGCAAACTTGAAGAAAATAAATTTGGCTTGGGTGTTTTTTTGGATACAAATGCTTGCAAATAACACACAGCTTCAGATCCGGGCTGGAAAATGCAACAGAAATGTAGAACCAAGTGTTATCCAGCTGAGGTCCAAATTTTGTAACAATACCACAAAAAGTAAATATATTACACAGCTTTATACTCAGGTAGTTCACAGGCGTTTTGGAACTGTGCCAAATGGCACAGTTTGGAAAAACGTCTGTAACTTTTGAATGATTCAATGTAGAAGCTTCATTTTGGGCTCTAATGAAAGGTCACATTCAGGGCTGTGTCTGTGTGTGTGTGTGTGGGGGGGGGGGGGGTTGTCCACCCCCCACCCCCCGCTACAGAGGACGGAGATCCGCCCTCGCTACATGACGGATTACACTCGGATGTGGCATGTTTCCACAGCAGCGCTGTCACCGCTGCTTCCCCCCCTTGCTACTGTGTGTATATGTGTGTGGGAGGGGGTGGTCCCCCCCCTTCCCTCGCTACAGTGGATGGAGATCGACCATTGCTACATGATGGATTACACTCGGATGTGGCATGTTTCCACAGCAACACTGTCACCGCGGCTCCCCCCCCTCCGGGGGGGCGTTCACGGTCCGGAGGCGGTGAAGAACCGTGTAACGCGGTGCTTGCACTTCGGACATCGTGCACCGCACAGTTGTAATTTACCGATCGGTCAAAAGTCATTTTTGATTACAATTTTCAGGGATAAAAAATAATTTGGCTTATAACACCTTACCTCTTCACAGCATTGTCCTGGCCAACTTCTCTTCCTCATTGTCAGACGAACGCGACGCTGGTCCGCTCGTGGTTCTGGTCTCGCGACCCGGTCAAAATATAATTCCATTATTGCGGTTTTGTGCTTCCATGATTGCGGTTTTTGGCGAACGATTTTTCAAAACAAATAACAGTAGTAATTAAAAAAAGATGGCGAAGGCGTGTGTGTCACTCAGCCTTTGTCGTCAGCCTCCATCGGTCTATGATGACCATGGAAGAAATCATAACGTCTAATCCTTTTTTGATCCGCTCCAGCAGTCAGTCTTCACCCAAACTTAAAAAAAACAGCTCGCGAACTTCTCTGCTTCAATTGGCTCACTGCATTCACAGCAGGCGGGTCCTTCTGGCTAGGTTTTCAGTCATTGGTTCTTCAAGGTTTCAGAAACCCAATTCAAGGCTCTTATTAGTCGAATGAGAGGTCAGTCAGATGAACTAATCTGTTCGCGGCTGTGTCTGCAGCTTTTATTTTCAGTGCGCGCTTGGACGCCACTACATCACCATCACGACCTACATCACCATCTACACCATGCGTCCTAGAGCACACGAGAGCGCCCTCGTGCGCTCTCGTGTGCTCTAGGACGCAGAGACTTGCCCGTCCACAGTACAACGGAGCGCAAGAGGTTAAAAGCAGCAAACCACAGACAAAGACAATCTTCATATGGGACAATGAAGGTATAGAAAGTTTGAGAGGTTGTTTTTCTTGTACCGACTGGGGCCTCTTCCATAACTTGGAGTTGGAGGAGGCCACAGATACCATAACTGAGTACATAAAATTCTGTAAAGAAAATGTTTTACCTCAAAAAGTAATCACTATGTACCCCAATAATAAGTCTTATATTTCCAAGGAATTAAAACGGTGCATAGTACAGAAAAAGATTGCTTTTAAGAATGGGGACATGTTAAGTGTGAAAAATATACAGAAAGACATTAATTACAAACTAAGAACAGCTAGAGATGAGACGAGGAAGAAATTTGAATCTGAATGCCTAGGGAAAAGTTCTAGGAAATTGTGGGACTCAGTTAAAGTTATGACAAAGATGACTCCATCCAAAACCTGCATTAGTGTAATGAATGAGGAAGAAAAGGCAAATGAGTTGAATAATTTCTTTTGCAGATTTGAGACTAGAGATTTTTCTCATGAACAAAAAGCTGCTCTGGATGCTATATCAGTTTCAGGCTCTGCAAAAATTATAGTTGACCAGCCTGTTGTAGAAAGATTTTTCTCACGTATGTGTCCCAGGAAGGCATCTGGACCAAACGGGACCTCTGGGCGCTTACTGAAGTCATGTAGTGAGGAGCTAGCAGAAGCCTGGAGTCCCATCTACCAGAAGTCTTTAGATACGTGTTCTGTCCCAGTAATTTGGAAAAGCTCTACTATAATTCCTGTACCAAAAAAAGCAAGGTGCAAAGAGAATAATGACTATCGTCCTGTTGCACTGACCTCACTGGTAATGAAGCGCCTCGAGAAGATTGTCACTGACATTCTGAAAACTGATTTTGGAGGACTTTTGGATCCTCTGCAGTTTGCTTATAAAAATAATAGAAGTACAGAGGATGCCATTCTAACCTTAACTCATTCTGTGTTTAAACATGTGGAGGAGACAACCTCATATGCACGTCTTTTATTGGTTGATTTTAGTTCAGCTTTTAACACACTGCAGCCACACCTTTTATTTAAGAGGTTAAATGATTTTAAAGTGCATCCTGTCATTATTAAATGGTACCACTCATTTTTAACTTATCGTAAACAGCAAGTTAGTGTAAATGGAACTTTATCTAAATCCAGAACCCTCAACACAGGAGCTCCCCAAGGCTGTGTTAGTTCACCATTTTTGTTCACCTTGTACACCGATGAGAGCAGAAGTGTCTATCCAGGCAATCAAATTATTAAATTTTCTGATGACACTGCTATTTTATCACTACTTTAAAAGACTCATGATCTGTCAAGCTATTTTATAGAAATTCAGAGGTTTGTCAATTGGTGTGATGACAGTCATCTCATTTTAAATACTGATAAAACAAAGGAGATGGTGTTTGACCGCGAGTTGGTGACCACAGGCCTGTGGTCATCCACAACCACATTATAACACAGGTTAGTTCCTATAAATATTTGGGAGTATTTATTGACAATTCATTAACCTGGAGCACACATATTGATTACCTCTGTAGTAGACTACAACAGCGGCTGCATTTCTTGCGTAGATTAAGAATACATGGCGTTGATAAAAGGATTATGCTAATATTTTACCAGGCTGTGTTGGAGAGCTGTATTAGATACAGCATTACAGCTTGGTTTGGCAACCTCTCTGTGAAACTAAAGAACAGAGTGTTGCGTTTAATTCATACAGCATGGAAAATTATTGGAGTTAAAAAGTATTTACCCATGCAGATCTTACACAACCAGGCAGCCTGTAGACAAGCTCAAAAAATAATCAGTGACATGAGCCATGTGCTAAACAATGAATATATGCGGCTGCCCTCAGGGAGGAGACACAGAGTTCCCAAGTGCAGCTTCAATAGATACAAGAACTCATTTATCCCAACGTCAGTAAAACTTTTAAACTCAGATAAATAGGTCAGGGACACATAACTCCTGTTCTTAATGACTGCTGTTATATATTTATGTATGTATGTACTTGTATTATTTATTGGGTTTTATTTTATTTATTATGTACTACATCCATTGTGTATGTGTGGATTGTGTGGTTGCAGCACGGGTGTCAAGCCCAAGACAAAGTTCCCCTTGAGGGACAATAAAGTTTATCTTATCTTATCTTATCTTATCTTATCTTATGAAAACTTTAGACTGAGGAGCTGATAACAAAGAACCCTTAAACTCAGAAGATGACAACATGAAAACTTTAAATTCAGGAGATGACACAGGAGCTTTAAGCTTTGGTGAAAATAACATGAGAGCCTCTTGCTCTAAAACTGATGCCTGAGGTGCGCCAACCCCAGCAACCAATAATTTGTGTGTGCTGGCCTCCGGATGGGACGATTGGGGAGTGCTGACCTCTGGGTGAGACGGCTGGGGAGCGCTGACCTTTGGATCAGATGACTGAAGCGTACCATTCTCATATGCTGATGGTTTGAGTGTGCTAATTCCCAAAATAAGATGGCTGGGGCATGCCATCTTAGGCTGAGATGGCAGGGGCGCATCCAACCCACGTGCCACAGTCACTGCTGGAGTGTGCACGTGGGGCAAAACAGTCTCTGCAGAGTGTGCACATGAGGAAAAACAGTCTCTTCAGTGGCGTGCACGTGAGGAGAAACAGTCTCTGCAGGGGCATGCACGAGGAGAGGAACAGTCACTGCTGGAGCGTGCACATGGAGAAGAGCAGCAGCAACTCTTGGGCTCATCTCCTCCGTTATGGACCCACCTGAGGTGGAGATGACCTTGTGGAAACAAGGGGTTGAGGTGAGTGATGGAATAAACAAGGGGACTGGCTTGGCTCACAACACTTTCACGCGTATTCTCAGACTGACTGCGGACTGTAACCAGGCGTCATCAACAATTACATTTAATCATTGTGATCCGCCTGCATTTTGGCTCCGTCACTCTCCAGCCCTGCCTCCAGCGCCCCCCACCCCCACCCCTCCAGACCGTGTCTCACTTCCACAAAATCGGCTCACTGGCACCGGCGGGGAAGGCAGCTGTGTGCACTTGCTGTGGTCCCAGAATGCCGGAAGCAGGCAGGAAAGATGTATGGAGTCCTTCTTCTAATTCTTCTAAAGTTCAGTCAAAAACCAGGCTTGATCAGAGTTTCAGCAAATTTTATTACACTGGCCAGTGGAGAACAGTACTAAAATAGTCTCAGTCTATTTGCGCACCATTCTGACTCAAACACACATCACTCAGTTCTTTAAGCCCTTCGTTATCTGAGAGGTGGAGGAGCATTTTGTCCATCATTATTGGTCCAGTACATCTGGTCAAAACTTGGTGTACAGATTATCTTTTTCTCAGGAACCATGACGCTCACTCAGTACCAGTCACACAGGAACCGCACAGAATGGGCTAAAAACAAGATAACTGATACAGCTGCATCCTTGACACTTTTACACAGACTCTGAGTCAGACTCTGAGACAAAGCAATTCACAAATATAAGACAAATATGAAATTTTCTATCATTCTCCCCCCCTTTGATGCCATGCAAGTCATCAAAAAAGAATGGTTTATGGCACCTAAAACCCCATCCGGTAGCTATGCTAAGCTCCAATGCATTTGCGTGCAACAGATCCTAACTAGCTATCGACCGGGAAAGTCTGCCCTCGGCCCTGCTGCCCCAGGCACCGGCTAAATGTTTTAGTTCTTTAGGAGGAGAAATGAAACAATAAACTCATTAATCAATAAAGAAAATCATCAATGGTAAAAACAGTGAAGAACTGAATGATGATAAAATAATAATAAAAGGTTATAAAGGTATATGTGTTATAGTTATGTCATTGCAGCTTATATAAAAACAAAGAATAAAACAAAACAATAAAAAGGAAAACAATAATCATAGTAATAAAGTATAATGATGTGATGTAAAAATAGAAATAAAAGAAAAATAAAAGTAAAAGTAGTGCTCCAAACTCCATAAATGTATTTACAAGTGGTACTTTTCAACTTCACATCATGATCATGCAACTCATTCTGGTTTTCTGCATGTCAGTCATACTTTTACTCTGCGCTTGGGTCATGGAGAGACACCTTGAGCTCATGCTGTTTCAGGTTCAGGTTCAGGTTCAGGTTACTTTATTTGTATCCGTAGGTAGATTTGTTTTGCAGTCTGGTGACATCCATATTTACAAGCCACAAATTACATTCAACATAGACACAAACACAGGCACACATGAAATTGACTATAGACATGATAAAAATACTCAAGGCTCCATCAATCAGGGTATAAAAAGGCAAAGAGATGGGAGAAAAACCAGAGGTAAGAGAGAAGAGTCATATTAAAAGTTAAAAGCTATTCAAAGGGGTTAAAAACTCAAAGGTCTAAAACCCAATAAAATATTTAGAACCCAAGTAACATCCTACAAAAATAAGTAACTATAAAATGGAGTTAATAAATAGGTACCTAAATTATGTGCAATATATTGTTACAGCTTGTTCAACTCTTTGACAGCAGCAGGAACAAAGCTGTTTTTGTAGCGCTGGGTTTTACTTTTTGGGACAGCAAACCTCCGTCTTGAGGGAAGAAGCTGAAAGTTGCAGTGCAAAGGGTGGGAGTCATCATTTAAAATGGAGGTTTGTTGATCATCCCCACCATCCCCGGTAACTGCACCATGGTACATCACTAAATTAACATGAACAAGTCTCATCATCATACTACAGATACAGGGAATGACACAGGAAAAGGCCAAAAATAATACCACCAAAATCACGAATAGGTTCATGATGAGACTTCTCCATGAAGAAAGTAACCAACTTAACCAGGTTTGTTCATCAGTAACATTGTCCTTGGCCGTGGCAGCCTGTAAGGCAGTGAGGTTGCGTATGGCCAAGGCAATCACGTGACCATCTGCATCATTTTCAGGGATAAAAGTACAACAATAATCACCTACAACTGCACACATGCCCCCTTGGGCGGCAGTTATTTGATCAAGAACCATTCTATTTTGGGTCAGCATAAGTCCAAGAGCCGTTAATTCCTCATCTACGTATACCAGAAAAAGCAGATAAAGAAAAAATTCACAAATGACTGTAATCTATAATTAGTTGTTTCAATCCACAAGGTGTTTTTAGCCACTCCCACCCAGGGAAATGAGTCAGGTCAGGCATTGGTTTGCTTGCTACCGGATAACCATGAAAACCGGTATTACCTGTCTCATGGGTCGGGCCGTTGGAGACTCAACTGGCAACCCCGCCCTTCCAAGGGCGTGGAGGGTGAAACTGGGCATCCTGGCAGAGCTAAAAACAATATCTGTCACAGGTCTGTGGTGGATCACTCCCAGTTACACGGGGTGAGACTGGACATCCTGGCAGATAAGCACATCTGTTGCAAGGTCTGTGGTGGACTTTTGCCAGTCGGTGCATCATGACATGCACTGCACAAAGAGCAGAGATAAACAAACCTATCATCTGGTCAGTCACTGCAATAGAAACTGGAGTCAGTTTATCTTGGCCTGTCCATGCCACTGAAAATACCTCTATCTGCCAAGAATGTGCTGCTAGCCCAGCAAAAGCTAGTGGTACTCAAATACTTGGCAAGCAGTTTCATGAAATGGTCAGTTAGAAAGCAACTCATACCGGCTCGGACGTCACCCGGGTTAACAAGGTCAGGAGTTCCTGGCAGAGGAAGGCGAAGGACAGAGCTGCGTGGAGGATTCTGATCAGACCTATATGAAAGAGTCATTGTCGCCCCTGACAGACTGCTATGGTGATGATAATGACCCAGGGAAATGGTGCATGAAGTACCTTCTGCCCTGTTTCTAACTTAAATTCCTTTGGCACATCTATGCCCAGATGGGATCGTGTGGTGCAAAGGAGACATCTCTATTCACCCTGCCACCTGTCCTGCCGACAATATGATGATGTGGTCCAGTCACAACTACAGGGGCACACACCCCTCCACAATTCATGGGCAGTTGTGAGTAGGCACGATGGCCACACAGCCACCATCCCCCTGCCACCATATGCATGCCATGCTTGTAAGAATCACAAATGGCAGTGCTACAAAGCTTCTGCAGGGTGACAGTTCCTTCCAGGCTTCTAGACTGACAAAAAGGATCTTCAGGACAACTTTTGTCCACTTTGTTGGTCCAGTAGGTAGCAGTATAGGGGCGAGATGCACTATGCACCGTTGCACACTTAGAAAGCGGTAAGCTGCCCAGAGAGATGCTTCCACACCCTTTTAGACAAAAGGAGGAATTCCCCGGCTAGATTAACCTTGCCTTCACCGAGTAAGGGGTGTCATCATGTCTCCGGTCAGTGGAGTCATAAGCAATGTGATAGGTGTGATTCAAATTAATGCTTGCTGTACTATTTCTATACATAGCCTTTTGCAAGAAACAAACAGCTTCTGATAGTTCCATTAATTTAGCAGTGACAGATATTTGACCAGCTGAGAGTGAGAGCAAAGAACACACACAGCAATTTGAACAATTAGCTGATTTGGCTGTGTAATTAGCATACTTCCACAGCACATTACCAGCATAAACGTGGTCCTGATAACCTGGACCTTCTAGCCAGTCATGGTGTGTGATAGGATATTTTCAGGTTTCATTCCTTGTATCCGTGATATGATGTTGAAACTTGTTCAGGTGAATTTAGTGTTAATCACGAGGCCACCACTGGGGATGATGGGGAAACAACACCAGTTTAATGCTTTATGAGTACAGAGTAAAAGTATGATTGACATGCAGAAAACCGAAAGGAGATGTATGTTCATGATGTGAATTTGAAATGTACTGAGTTGCAAGAGTAATCAAATATGCCTTGAAGTTCAGAGAAGTTGTTATCCTTATTTGAGATTTTTTCACTTTATCCTGTTTATGCTCTGTTTTAATTTACTTCGTATTTGAAACCATTATGTTACTAATCACTATTTAGCCAGTATACAGTTTTACTATATTGATTGTTGTTTCATTGTTGATACCTTGTTGCAGTTTCACATTGAGGTACTAATACACATAGGTTAGGATGCTAGCACACATAGATCTCTAATACCAACATACACACATGTCTTTTACACATAATAGGTTTTTAGTAATTTTTTATTGTTTTATTGTTCTTTTACATTTACACATAAGTATTAACTTTTTTATTAAATCACTGCTAATCTACTGACACATAGAACAGCAAATACATACACTATTTCATCTTAATTTATACCTAATCACCATCACTGATTCAATTTTTCCTCTTTTGTGACTTAATTAGATGATTGATTTCTTTTTTGAAATAAAAGGTAATATCCTCACATGCTCCCCAGGAAATGAAACATTCCAGCGGCGCTCGGGAGTGGCAGCGAGGCCGATGGCAGACTTTCCTCATTAAAAAGCCAGTTAGGATCTTTTGCAATATAATGCTTTAGTATGAAATGCACCGGAGCTTGGCGAGCTGCCCAATGAGGTTTTAGAAGCCATAGTATTTCATCTCTGATGCTTTTTAAGCATCATAGGGGGGAATGATAGGATATTTTCAGGTTTCATTAATTATTTTATATGATTTTAATGCTATATTATTCTATTTTATATTATAATTGTATCTGGTACATATAATAATCCAATGTCTGGGTCACTGTGATATTTTTTCATTGTCTCAGAGCTTGAAAAGACTGTCTGTTTTCAGAGCAAGATTAGGATGTGCAAGATTGTAAATAATGATGAAGGTTTCATTGTTTTATCATACCAAGCTGTACTGTACTGTAAGTCAGAGTGACTTAGGATGACTGGGTCATGTAAAGATCATAGCAGAATGTTCATTGCTGACCACAGATAAAGAAGGAGTCACTTGGAGAGTTGTCTCCAGACAGTCTAGCTTAGATAGGTATAAAAAAAAAAGCAACATCCTTGGACACATGTTAGGGAGTTGGTGCTGTGAAGCTCTGAGGCGAGTTTATGCTGTTACTGATTTCCTCCTTTCTGATCAGAAGGAGAATAAATGACTCAGAACTTGGAAAACCACCTATTGATTATTGTTTCAGCCTCAGTCAATTCATTTTTGTTCTAACAGTGTGTGTGTGTAATGTATCTAGCCCTATGATAGATAGGTAATGGTGTCCCTAAGAATAACCAAAATAAAAGTGTTACCACAAGGAGGATGATGAAAAAAAAACAAAAAAAAAAACACGTGTACCATTCACATCTTTCAGCTGCCAACCTTCTCTCTCTGGCATTTTGTCTCTCCATGATAAACAACAGAAAAAACAAAAAACTATTAAACAGTTAAACAGTCACTTGTTGGGGATCTCCCTTTTTTTGTGATGTAGTTTGCAATGGGGATTAAAATAGAAACAGTCTTGCTGAGGGAATGGGAATTACTTAATTTCTTGCTGGGGGTTTTGTACGGGATAAAGTTTGCAATGTGTCAAATGCACCCAGGAGTCACACCCTTGGACGATCACGGCTGTTGGTGTCACCAGGATGACTTTGTGTGGTCCTTGCCAGGGAGCATCAGCGCAGTTTTTCTTTTTGATGACTTTGATAAGGACCAGATCCCCCGGCTTGGCCAAGATGGGTGCTTTCCCGTGGTCCCTCCTGGGAAGAGCAGCATGAACAACATCTGTTAGTTAACATTCTTCGCATGTAAGTGTTCTATTATCTGAGTAAATCTTTTCAGGTATTCGAAATCTGGGCACAATTTCTGCTAACGGTTTCTTTGCTACTACAGCAGCATTTGGGTGAGTGCAAGGTAAGGCTTCTGTCCATTTGGTAAATATGTCACCAATAACCAAACAAGATTTTTTTCCCTTCGCATTTATTTAACTCAATGAAATCCATGCAAATGTTTTGAAATGGATGGGTTGATGCAGGAAAAGTGCCTTTTTCAGGCCTTAAGTTCCCTTAAGCATTGTTTTCTTCTTGCAAAATTGAGTAGCAAATTTTAGATTGAGTAGCAAATTATTTTTGCGTATCATACATTATTAATTATTTTACTAATCATACTCTCCTTTGATACATGGGAAACCCCATGTAGCAGAGTGGAGGCCTGCTGAAACAGTTCGCATGTCATGTGATAAGTTTTTTTGTCAGTGTTAAAAGAAGTGATGCTGTGGTGTGGTTTCCTATATGACCTTGTGCAGCTGCTTTTGCAATATTGTCTGCAAGTGTTTTCCTTAGAGATTCGATCTATGCCATTAATGTGTGGCACATTTGCATATGGCTAATTTAGATGGAAGTTTTACACTAACAGTTTTAAAATGAGGTCTTTGTAATCATGCCTCTTTTACACTGTTTTGTGAAGTGATGAATGGTAGAGAATGCATACTGGCTGTCTGTGTACACTATGAGTGCTTTTCTCTTACCTAATTTACAAATTTATTGAATTTTGTTATCGTGCAATGGTCAATGGTTAGATGAGGCTGTGATCATGGCACTTTGATGCATGTAAGGTGTCTGGATGGTGAGATGACTGAAATTGTACTTTATGACAAGATGACTGAATGTAATATAAGACTACAAGAATATAAGACAAATATAAGACAAATATGAAATTTTTCTATCAGGGACAGCAGCAGAAAACACATTTGAGGGCTCAGCAGCAATAAGAGGTGGTAGCTGAGTCGCCTCACTGGAGACGGGGCAAGACCAATCACTATTAGATGATAAAAAAATGAGAAAATGGTATTTGCCTTGTTCTCAGCTCCGTTGCCACTTGAGGCTGCCGCTGCTGTTGACTCTGCCGCTGGAGAACCAGATGAATCTCTCCTGGTGGCTATGGTAATCTTCCAGAGAGACGCTGTTGTGCAGCGGCGAGGTGCTGGAGTTGGAGCAGAGGAGAGGTGTGTGGAACTTGTGGGAGCTAGGGGACGTTTCTGCATTGGCACAAGCTCCGCTGCCCCACATGACTTCCTCGCCAACCTGCGATATATCCGGTAGAGGTTGGAAACAGTGCTCAATAGTCTCGCCAACTCGGGGTATTTCTGCAAGACCGGGGTGTGCCTCCACAATCCCAGTTGCGGCGTCTAGGCACTTCAGGGCTTCCTCCTGTATGTGGGAGGCGCAGGCTTCCAAGACAAAATGCTGAATGAACTGGGCTGCCCACTGCTCATCCACAGTGGGACCGCCAGCTCCCAACCTCCCTTGCCCACTGAGTCCTTTACTGGTAGAATCCAATTGTAATCCTCGGACTCAGCAGGGGATGAAGAGAAGGGTGGCAGTGATGATGGCGGAGGAAGGCAGACATTAGAACTGATTTGTGACTCCACCCCAGCAAGACATCTCATCCTCTCGGGAAGAGCAGCTCCGAGCTGCGGCTGCTAAATCCTCAATCGCCCTGATGCACTGCTTCTCCTCCCTACTCCACCATTTCCTCCTCTTACCAAACTCACCCACTGGGTCAATTACTGGCTGTGTCTTACTGTCAGAGAAGTGTTTGCCCAATCGCCAGATGGATCTGGTAAACCATGATTTATGGTTTACCAGATCCGATAATAAGAAATAAAAAATAAACACTGCACGTGGGCAGGAGTTGTAAGAAATAATAATCCAGACAACGTGGGGTACCAAAAGCCAGTTTAGAAAGCTTGGGATCAGTCCGCCAAGGTCTCCGCCTTTGACTGCTACCTAATCCACATAGCACCGGACTTCCATGATCCCTCCTGCAGGTGGTGAACCTACTGGAGGGCGGACCCATGTAACTCCTTCGGGCTGAGCCCGGCCGGGTCCCATGGGTGGAAACCTGGCCACCAGACGCTAGCCTTCGAGCCCCTCCCCCAGGCCTGGCTCCAGGGTGGGGCCCCGGTAACCCCATACCGGGCGGGGTACACTGAATCCTTGATATACAATTTATCATGAGAGTCTGTTGGATCGTTCTTAGTCTGGCCCTTCACCCAGGACCAGTTTGTCTTGGGAGACCCTATCAGAGGCAAATTGCCCCGGACAACATAGCTCCTGGGATCACTGGGGCACGCAAACCCCCCCACCACGATAAGGTGACGATCCATGAGGGGGTTTGCAGTGCCCGGTTTGCAGTGCCTTTGGCATGGCAAACCGGGGTGGTGGTTCCTCTCTTCAAAAAAGGGGACCGGAGGGTGTGCTCCAACTTTAGAGGGATCACACTCCTCAGCCTCCCTGGGAAGGTCTATGCCAAGGTACTGGAGAGGAGAGTCCGGCCGTTGGTCGAACCTCGGATTCAGGAGGAGCAATGTGGTTTTCGTCCTGGCCGTGGCACATCGGACCAGCTCTTTACCCTCTCGAGAATTCTTGAGGGTTCGTGGGAGTTTGCCCAACCAGTTTACATGTGTTTTGTGGACTTGGAGAAGGCATTTGACCGCGTCCCTCGTGGATTTTTGTGGGGGGTGCTTCGGGAGTATGGGGTATCGGGCTTGTTGTTACGAGCTATTCGGTCTCTGTACGACCGTTGTGAGAGTTTAGTTCGTATTGCCAACACTCGGTCGGAGTCATTCCCAGTGAGAGTTGGACTCCGCCAGGGCTGCCCTTTGTCACCGGTCCTGTTCATAATTTTTATGGACAGGATTTCTAGGCGCAGCCAGGGAATGGAGGGTGTCATACTTGGTGACCACAGGATCTCATCTCTGTTGTTTGCAGATGATGTTGTCCTGTTGGCTTCATCCAGCAATGACCTACAGCTCTTGCTGGGACGGTTTGCCGCTGAGTGTGAAGCGGCTGGGATGAGAATCAGCACCTCCAAGTCCGAGTCCATGGTCCTCAGCCGGAAAAAGGTGGATTGTCCTCTCCGGGTTGGGGACAGGCTCCTGCCCCAAGTGGAGGAGTTTAAGTATCTTGGGGTCTTGTTCACGAGTGAGGGGAAAATGGAGCGAGAGATCGACAGACGGATTGGAGCAGCATCTGCAGTGATGCGGACGTTGTACCGGTCTGTTGTGGTGAAGAGGGAGCTTAGTTCTAAGGCAAAGCTGTCGATTTACCAGTCAATCTACGTTCCTACTCTCACCTATGGTCACGAGCTTTGGGTAATGACCGAAAGAACGAGATCGCGGATACAAGCGGCTGAAATGAGCTTTCTCCGTAGGATTGCTGGACTCACCCTCAGAGATAGGGTGAGGAGCTCAGTCATCCGGGAGAGGCTCAGAGTAGAACCGCTGCTCCTCCACATTGAAAGGAGTCAGTTGAGGTGGTATGGGCATCTGATTAGGATGCCTCCTGGACGTCTCCCACTTGAGGTGTTTCAGGCACGTCCCACTGGGAGGAGACCCCGGGGCAGACCCAGGACTCGGTGGAGAGACTATGTCTCCCAGCTAGTCTGGGAACGCCTTGGTATCCCCTCTGAAGAGCTGGAGCAGGTGGCTGGGGAGAGGGAAGTCTGGGCTTCTCTGCTTGAACTGCTGCCTCCGCGACCCGGACCTCCGGAAAAGCGGTAGAAGATGGATGGATGGATGGATGGACAACGTGGGGTGAGAAATGGCAATAATAAATCCACACAGCGTGGTGAATCAGATGTGATGTTAATATAAGATGCAGCAAAGAACACAGACTGAAAACGCACATAAATAGGGAAGCAATCAAGACAAAAGAACAACAAGTGCACACCATCAAGGCCATCAAGTGGCACAGGATGGGTGGGGCTGAACAGAGGGAATACACACCAAACTTGATAAATGGGTCAAAACTGAAACACAGGGGGCGCTAAATATATTTGAGACACTTTACATGCAGACAGACTAGTGGACAAGTCTCCTGAACGCTACTGGACCACCACATATAACAGCAAGCAAATCCGGCAAAGGGCGACAAGCAACTGCAGCAACACCGAGGCCTAGATTGCCGCCCTCCTCCTTGACTTTCAGTGGGAAAGGTGGCCACGATGTCGACACCCCTGCTGGGCCCCTTGACACCGAGGACCTAAAACATGAGTTGTTGCTGTCCTTGCGGGCGGACTTTGTTTCTATGATGAAGACATGTCAGAGCGGTTTTGGAGAATGAAATGGCTGAGATTTGAACAGGTGTACAAGCGATGAGAATGGGGTTTGAAGACTTAAAATCAGCAATGAACACAAAGCTACGTAGCTAAGCTACGTAGCATGCTAGGAGAAGCCAAACAGAGTCTAACAGCTTGCTCAGATGATATTGAGACGCTACAACAAGAAGTTAAACGATTGGGAGCCCTGACTGATTCATTACAAAACAAATCTGAGGATCTTGAATCCAGGTCCCAGAGGAACAATATTAGGATTGTTAGTGTGCCAAAAGGCTCAGCAAGCTGCTCTCCCTCTTCTGTTGCTAACCTGCTACATAAAGTACTGAAGCTAAGCGAAGCCCTGCTGATAGACAGAGCTCACAGATCCCTACAACCAGTACCACAGACAGGACAACATCCGAGCACCATAATTGCACGTCTCCATTACTACAGTGACTGTGTCAAGATTCTACGCCTTGCCAAGGAAGAACAGAGGATCAAAATAAATGACATCACCATCTCCATCTTACCCATTACACAGCGTGGGTGGCCAAAGCCTGCGCTGCCTTGAATGGCATAAGACAACAGCTTAGGGGACTAGATGGGGTACGCTTCGGCATCTCTCATCCAGCCCGGCTTTGCATCACCTACAACGGGAAGGAGGACTTTTTCTCTACCCCAGAAGAAGCTCAGACCTATATCTCTCAATTTATCGTGCCTCATGCAGCTCGAACCAGTGGACCGATAACATCTTGGTTTCAGTTGACTGTCACTGAGCATGATAATTGCAGCTTGAACTATTATTTGCAGATATAGCTCTGACATATTTTTACAACAGCCCACTATTTGACTTTAACTATTTCAACCATTACAGTGCCTCTTTGTTAAGAGTTGTTTGTGTTCTGTAGACCATGTTCAGGTTTGCGGCTTCCTGTGCAACAAGTACCTTTCATGTGCCTTGGCTTCCCTAGTTTAAAGGAGGTTAGTGCGATCTCACACTTATTTGGAGATCGGCATAGAGTTAGTGTTTTGGAACCCCCCCCCCCCCCGTTTTTATTTATTTATTTTTTAAATTTTATTTTCTTTTTTTTTCTTTTTCTTGTTGTGTATTTTTATTTTATGGCAGGACCAAACGGAGACTTCTTTCTTTTACCTAAATCCATACCATTCAATATTATTACTCAGATGTTAATTTGCTATGGTGATGTCTAGCTCTGGTACATCAGGCTCTATTCAGTTTATTAGTTGTAATGTTAAGGGGCTCGACCACCCTATTAAACGTAGTAGAGTGTTTACACATCTGAAATCTTTGGATTCAGATATTATTTTTTTACAAGAAGCCTACCTGCGTATTAGTGAGCACTCTAATTTGAAGAAAAACTGGGTTGGGCAAATATTGTCCAAGTATGAGACCAGATCTAGAGGCACAGCCATATTGATAAGGAAAGGAATTCCTTTTGTTGCAACCTCTGTAATTGCTGAAGATAATGGCAGATTCATAATTGTTGCTGGTAAACTTTTGGCTCACGAATTGTTTTGTCCAGTGTCTATGGTCTGAATTGGGATAATTCACAGTTTTCCTCTCATTTTATAGCTAAGCTACCTGACCTCCATTCACACCATCCGATTCTAGGAGGGGACTCCAGCTGCGTGTTACACCCAGGTCTAAACAAATCCAGACCCAAATCTGACAATTTCTAAATCTGGTAAGGTTCTCCTCTCATTTATCAACCTTTATAAGCTCACAGACAAATGGAGAAAACACAGTCTTACACAGAAACAGTATTCATTTTTCTCATCAGTACACCAGTCATATTCACAAATTGACTTTTTCCTGCTTGACAGCGGATCTCTTCAATTTGTGAAAAATTGTCAGTATCACAGCATTATTTCTGACCACAGCCCAGTCCAGCTGGAAATGTTTCCCCAGCTGCATTGGCGTCACTTGGCGTCTAGATCCACTATTGCGGTCCAGTAATAAATTCATACAATTTGTGAATACTCAAATTGAGACTTTCTTAGACATTAATACGACTCCAGGAATGTCATATATTACAATATGGGAGTCCCTCAAAGCTTTCCTGTGAGGTCAGATAATTTCTTACACATCTTACGAAAAGAAAAAGCATACAAGCCGTCTTTCAGAACTGACTGAGCAGATAGCTGATACTGATAAAAAATTATTTATCAATCACAAGCCGGAGCTATATAAAGAACGACTCTTATTACAAACAGAATTTGATAACCTGTCAATTAAACATACTGAACAGCTTTTATTCAAATCTAGACAAACCTTTCACGAACACAGTGACAAAGCTGGTAAATTACTATCCCACCAGCTTAAACAATCAGCTGTTAACAGTGCTATTCCAGAGATCCACGTGGCCCCTGATGTGACTTTCACTAACCCCAAAAATATCAATGATTGTTTCAGGCAGTTTTATTACAATCTGTGTTCATCAGAATCCAGTGTACAAATGTTTAAGATTGACTCCTTCTTAGACCAGATTAATATTCCAAAGATTGACCCAGATACCCTTGAAATTCTTGATGCTCCAATTACAACCCAGGAAATGATTAAAGCCATTAATTCTATGAAAGGCAGCAAAACTTCGGGCCCAGACGGGTTTTCCATAGAATTTTGTAAAACCTTCGCATTTAGGTTAGCTCCGATCTTATGCTCGGTATACCAGGAAACACTATCACTTCAGAAACTGCCAGAAACAATGACACAAGCAGTTATCTCAGTTATTCTGAAAAAAGATAAAGATCCCTTAGATTGTAACGCATACTGGCCTATTAGTATCCTTTGCTCTGATTACTAAATTCTCACCAAAATTCTCACCCAGTGTATTGTGGTAGTTATTCCTAAAATTATAGTCCCGGATCAAACTGTTTTTGAAACGACCCCCCAAGTCTAACACAAAATGTTTGACCTCGGGTTCCAGCACTCTAAACGTGCCATCATAGGGTGGGCGCAATGGGGTCCGGTGGGCATCGTGCCTGACAAACACAAACGCCGCGTCCTTCAAGGTTTTTGGCACAAAAGCACGGGGAAAACAGTGGTGGGCCGGGCCAGGTAGCGTCCCTGCGTCTGCGCTATGCCGTGAACGTGGGGATGGATGGGTGTTCGGCGTGGGGTTACCTGGTAAAAATTCCCCGGGGAGCCGCAGGGGCTGAGAAAAAAACCAGCTCTGCAGGAGAAGCCGACAAATCCTCCTTCGGTGCGGAACGCAACCCTAATAGAACCCACGGCAACTGGTCCACCCAATTTGCATCCGTAAGCGAAGCCCTGAGCGCTACTTTCAATGACCTATGGAAACGCTTGCATAACCCATTGGCCTGTGGGTTGTACGCGGTCGTGCAATGAATTGAGACACCCAGGCTCCGGGCCATCGTGAACCAGAGGTCGGAATCAAACTGAGGGCCCCGATCAGACGTGATGTCTGAAGGGGTGCCAAAACGTGCCACCCATGTTGTCAAAAAAGCGCATGCCATGTCTGCGGACGCGGTGGAAGCTAGCGGGACTGCTTCTGGCCATCGTGTGGTGTGGTCCACCACTGTCAGAAGGTGCGTGAACCCCTGCGATGGCGGGAGGGGTCCCACAAGGTCCACGTGAACGTGGACAAACCTCTTAGCCGGGATATGGAACGGCTCCAAGGGGGCCTTTGTGTGCCTGTGCACTTTGGCTCGTTGGCACGCTACACAGGTTGCCGCCCACTCTTTCACCTGTTTGCACAGGCTCGGCCAGACAAACTTTGCTGCCATCATTTTGACTGACGCACGTACTCCTGGGTGTGCCAGGGAGTGAACCGACTCAAAAACGTGATGTCGCCAAGCGCGTGGGACCACCGGGCGCAGGCGGCCCATGGAGACGTCACAGATTAGGGGGGGCACCCCGTCTTGCATAACTCTGCTCTCCAGCCTTAACCCTGTTGGTCCAGACTGGAGCGTGCAAACGTCTGCATCGTCGATCTGCTCCACGGCCATGGCCGTGTAATCTATCCCCACGTAGACTGGGGCCACCAACGCGCACGAGAGACAGTCAGCCACCACGTTGAGTTTACCGGCCACATGACGAATGTCGGTTGTAAACCCCAAGATCGCAGCCAGCTGTCTCTGCTGCCGGGCTGACCATGGTTCTGAAACCTTGGCCATCGCATACGTTAGTGGCTTGTGGTCCACGAACGCAGTGAAGGTGCACCCTTCCAGCCAGAATTGCAAGTGGCATATGGCCAGGTGGAGAGTCAGCAACTCCCTGTCGAACACACTGTATTTATGCTCATTTTCGGGCAAAGACCTGCTAAAAAAAGGCTATCGGCTGCCAAGAACTGGTGACGGACTGCTCCACGATGGCCCCTATGGCCACGTCTGATGCATCTGTAGTGAGTGCAATCTGAGCCGCCGGGTCTGGGTGAGCCAGTAGTGCAGCATTCGCCAGAGCTGTTTTAACTTCGGAAAACGCTTGCTCTCGCTCAGGAGTCCAGTCGACTCTGTCCGCCTGCTTCTATTTCTTAAGCGTTGCGTACAACGGCTGCATGAGCTGGGCTGCACGGGGGAGGAAACGATTGTAGAAGTTAACAATCCCCAAAAACTCCTGCAGCGTCCTGACCGTCTGAGGCCGGGGAAAATTCGCCACTGCACGCACATTGTCCAGCAAGGGTATCGCTCCCTCCGGTGAGATGTGGTGTCCCAAAAAAAATCAATCCCCGTCACCCCGAACTGGCATTTCGCTGGGTTGATTATTAACCCATGCTCCTTCAACCTCCGGAAAACCGTCCTGAGGTGGGCTAAGTGTTCGTCCTCAGATGCGCTGGACACCAGGATGTCATCCAGGTAGACGAGCACAAACGGCAGATCATGCAATACCGCATCCATCATGCGCTGGAATGTCTGTGCCATGCCTTTTAACCCGAAAGGCATGCATAAAAACTCAAACAGACCAAACGGGGTTATTACTGCCGTTTTAGGTATGTCTTCTACGTGCACCGGGACCTGGTGGTAACCGCGGACCAGGTCTATCTTGGAAAAAATGCGTGCCTTGGTGAGGTGAACAGAAAAATCCTGAATATGGGGGATCGGGTAGCAGTCGTGCACTGTGGCGTTGTTTAATCTACGGAAATCTCGGCAAGGTTACCACGATCCCTAGGCCTTAGGAACTGTATGTAGTGGGGATGTCCATGGGCTGTTTGAGCGTCTGATGATGCCCAGCCTTTCCAAGTTGGCAAACTCCTCGTGGGCTATGGCCAGTTTAGCTGTGTCCAGGCGCCAAGGTCATGCGAAAACGGGTGGCCCAGTGATGGTAATAAAGTGCTCCACCCTGTGTTTAGTGATGGCCGCCGAAAACATCGGGACCATGAGTGCTGGGAACTGGGTGAGCAGTGTGTGGAACTTACCACCTGGAGCTGTGACGTTGGCTAGCGTTGTTGGCCCAGTTCCTCGAGCTGTACAGGGGAGAGTGACATAACGCACGGCTCAGGAGACACGCACACACAGGCTTAGAGTAGTTCAAAGAGTTTATTAACAGCAGGGGTGAATGAGTGTGTGTCTGCGGGATGCAGATGTGTTGGTGGTGGCGTCTGCTTCAGGCACAGAGGCAGATGACCGTTCGGCCGAGCAACCCTATGGAGAGAGCACAGGGAGAGGGTGACGGGCATACACCAACACAGGATGAATTATGGCAAGAGAAGATCTTACTTGAGTTGTCAGGATAGCTGGCACAGCAAGGGGAACGTAGCCCGGGAGACAGCCACCTGGAGAGCTCCGTGCAGCAGCGAAGGATGGGCGATGGAACGGAGATGTCCGCCGCCGGGGAATCCACCTGTGCACAGGGGAGCAGACTGGAAAAGGAGGTAAGGGTTCTTACCCAGAATAGCGATGCTGAAGAAAGGTATGCTCACGGCGGTGAGGGAACGAAGTCTGACGGCTTCAGGCCGAGCCTCCGGGCGAGGCGGCTTTTATCCCTCGCCGCTGATGAGGATCAGGTGTGTGAGCAGGTGGCGCCGCTGATGAACGGCGCGGCGTGACAGAGAGAATCAAAAGACATTGCATTAATCAGGTGTCTGTTAGCAACATCGACTAGTAGTCTGTGTGCATACAAAAAATCAGCACCTAAGATTGGGAAACTGCATGCCGCTATGACAAATGTCCATTGGTACGTACAGCCGTGCAAGGTTACAGTCAGTGTTCTCTCACCAAAAGTCCTAATGTCTGAGCCGTTTGCGGCCGTCAGCTCGGGGCCGCTGGTTCCCGCTAGCCGGTCGGCGTAGGACGGCAGGATGAGGCTCTTTTGGGAGCCGGAGTCCACGAGGAACCGTCTCCCCGAACGTGAGTCTGTCACGTAGAGCAGCTTGCTTGTTTCACCGGCGGTCGCAGCCGCTACCGACTGCCGGTCCTGGCGTTTCCTGAATGCTTGAATTGGCACGGTGGCATGCATTGGCATGCGTCCTCTCCAAAACGGCGGTGGTCGGAGCATAGCGTGTCTCTCTGGCGCTTCCTGGCCCCCGCTGCTATCGCTGGCTCCTCGCCAACTGTTTTAGACTTGGAGAGAATCTGTATAGACAGGCTTAAGCCCGCCTTTGTTGTAGCAGACGAGCAGGTGGTGTTGGCCCAAGCTCCTCGGCGCGGAAGACCTCCCCCCGAGAACTCCCCAGGTAAATGATTCATCAGAGCAGTCACACAAGCATGCAGAATGCCCCCCCCATTGTCCCCCCACAGACGGACACGCCCCCAGGAACCCTCCACCGGCACAGCAGCGCTGCAGAGCCGAAGACACCCCCCCCCCCATTACAGCAGCTATGGGCGGAGGCTGAAACCGAGAGGACGTGAGGGTTAACATTCAGTCTGAGACTCTGGGGGGTGGGGGCGTTGTGGGGGACCCATGCTGTAGTTTTCCTCTCAGACTGAAAGGCATGGAGATGCAGTAATTTTCCTCTGACGGAAGAGCATGGAGATCAAAGGGCTGGGGGACAAGGGGAATTGCCATGGGGGAGTAAATTGTGAATGCAGGACCTCAGGTAGCAGGGACGTGTGAGTGTTGGGATATAAAAGAGAGTCCCTACTACATGAGGTTAATGTTTCTGATTCTGGAAGATGTGAGAGAGAGGAATAAAGTTCATCTGCTCCGAAAGCTCAGTCTGGTTATTCCCTTCTCCACACCTCCATATTCACAAATACTGATGTTGGGAGATGGATGAAAAACGGTAATCTGCTGTAACAGTAGCATCATTTACATTTCTTTACCGTTGAGCCTACCTCTTTATATAATATGCAAAATTTCACCACATGCACTTTCTATGTTGAGTGATTTTGACTGTACTAAACCCGCCTTACTTCTCTTAACAATGTTTAATGTGTATGTACATCTTATATATTGATTATTTTTATGTTCCTGTTTCCCTGCTTTTTTTTAAATTTATTTCTCCCCTGTTTGTATATATATTTGATAAATACTTTATAAAGTGTTAAAAAAAACAACAAAAAACCAAACAAACCTGAAACACAAAGTGTGGCCAGGGGCTGCAGCCCTGTCTAAACCACTACACATCAGAGTATGAATCTGAATTTTTTTCTTTTCTGCTCTTTTATGAACTGAAGCTGCTTACCAACAATATCTTAATCGATAAAAACAAATGCCATTTAAGGAACCAGATTGTGGAGAGCGTGAAAAGATGAGGCTGAGTTTATTTCTCAATTCAGGTTTATTAACATTCACGTATCTCCAACATCCTCTCAAACAGAAAAGAGACCCATCCTCCCACATCTGTCCCTTTTATACCTGGGACATCAAAGTACAGAGTCACATTGTCTTTAATCCCAAGACACAGTACATAAACCCCCAGGTCTTCTCCTCTCCCCCAAAACCCTGGTGGTCAGGAAGTCTCTCAAGGCCATCTCAAAAGATCACATTTCGCATCCTCCTGTTATCCCCAGGAGACCCAGACTTATTGTTCATTCTGAGACGTGGGCAACAGTAATATACAGTGGGGAAAAAAAGTATTTAGTCAGCCACCAATTGTGCAAGTTCTCCCACTTAAAAGATGAGAGAGGTCTCCAGTTTTCATCATAGGTATACCTCAACTATGAGAGACAAAATGAGAAAAAAAAATCCAGAAAATCACATTGAAGGATTTTTAATGAATTAATTGGTAAATTCCTCAGTAAAATAAGTATTTGGTCAATAACAAAAGTTCATCTCAATACTTTGTTATATATGGTTCCGGTTCCGGGTCAGCTTCCGGCCGCGATGTTTGAAATGAGCCGAGAATTTTAAGTAAAACCGTCAAAAATAAGGACTTTTGTTGGCCACCAACAAATGTGGGGAACACTCTTACGACAATCAGCGCTGACCCGGTGAAGGTTCTGGCGGCTCTGGCCCCGTTTCAGACTTCTAAAGACCGCTTCTCCGCCTCTGTTGCTACCCCAGAGAAACGGCTGCAGTGAGAAGGTATCCACGAAGTCGGGCTAAAGGTCATTTGCGTGTGTTAAAGTAAATACTGGTGTCGTCTACCGTTATTCCCCGGAGGGCGAACTGATCCGAAGTGAGGTGGAACCAAGAGCGCGTGTGTTTTAATTCGCACAAGAGTGCACTTACAGACTCTATCACGCTAATGCTAAGCTAACGCTATTACTAAGCTAATGCTAAGCTAATGCTAAGCTAATGCTAATGCTAAGCTAGCGCTAGCCCCGCCATTCTAATGATCAGCCTCGCTGAACGGCACTCCTGTTGGGCTTCAAAGCTACCTCAGTAAACCTAAGTTGGTGTGCTATATACATGATAGTATCTTGTTAGATAACTGTCAATAATGTCTCCTGGACTAAATGGACTAACGTCAGATATGGCTGGAGACAACCATGGTGATGACCATCCCCAGCATGGGCCAACTTCAGCACTCCCACGTCAGAGGCCCGTCTGTGAGCTGCTGTGCTTTATGCAGAACTACATGGGTAATGCCTCGATGGACTATCTTGCGAAATGGGTTGGTGACTTCTACGACGACAACCAGGTTGAAAGTGCAAAGAAGCTGCTGTTCGAGCAGTGCCCAGAGGGATCATCGCGGATGATAAAGAGGTCCGGCCCAAACCGGAAGAAAGGCAACATCTCCGACATCTACAACAAGCTGAATGAAGCTGGTCAGCAGGCGCCACAATACGTTGCCCAGAACCTCAAGGCTTTGCCACCAGCTTTGTTGGAGTCGTTTGACCTTGCCAAGCTGTCTAACGATGTGCGCCGTGTGATGTCCCTCGGAGAAAGCTTTGTCACCGTGCTCAAAACGATATCTGTTATCCAGATCGACGTGGCGGCAATATTGTCCAAACTCGGCGACACACCCCCTCCAGCTGACGTCCCGGTCAAGGAAGACGAGGACGAAGAAGGTGAGGAAGAGGCCGGCAGTACTCAGAGTGCTGTCAACATCTCCAACGAAGATGAGACCGTGGTACCAGTTGTCGACCACGCCTCGGTCTCCAATGCAGCCTGTGGTCCTCCTCCTACTGTCATGGCCGACGGTGTGAATGCGGTCATGGCCACCATCCCCACAGAGGCCTGTTCTGATGACGCTGTCGACAGCAGCCCTTCTGGGGTTGCCAAAGCTACCATAGTTGCTGTAAACGCTGAAGAACGCGAGTTGGAGTTCAAGGAAGTTGAGAGTCGCCGTGCCAAGAAGATGAAGAGGATGAAGAGGTCCTACGCCGATGCACTCCAATCATCGGACAAACAACCGACCACCAAGCAGACCGCGAACCAGTTACAGGTCGTCAACAAGTCACGCCCCCACTCACAGCTACGCATTGTACCGAAGTCTGGTAGGAGGGCTGGCGGTCTTCAGGGTCAAGGTCAAGGTCAGAAGAAGCACCACGTCTTCATCAGTCGACTTGACCCCACCACCAGACCCCACCATGTACGCTCCCACATCATTACTCACGTTAAACTAAAAGACGATCTCAAGATTGAGCAACTAGAAACCAAGTATGATGGTTATGCCTCCTTCAAGATTACATGTCCTGCCAGCTGCAGCAAGAAGTTGCTTGACAAAAATGTGTGGCCATCTGGTTTATACCTTCGACAGTTTTTTGAGAGGAAATGATCTACATGTGATTGTCATTATTGTGTTTGTCATTATACTCATTCAATAGTAGGACCAACCTTAGAATATGTTCATTCAACTGCCAGAATGTAAAAACTTCATCTAATGAGATCTCCAGTTTATGTGATAACCATGACATTGTGTTGTTGCAGGAACACTGGTTGTTCGAAAACGAATTGTCTATTCTGAGCAGATTACATGGTGACTTTATAGGACAAGGTGTTTCTTTTATGGATATAGAAGAACGTGTTATCTTAGGTCGCCCCTATGGCGGCATCGGTATCCTATGGCGGAAGTCACTTGCAAACAGTTGTGTTGTGAAAACTTACGATTGCTTAAGAGTTACAGGTATTGAAGTCAACCTGGGTGACTTTCACTGTCTTATATTATGTGTATATTTCCCCTATGACAGTGTTGAAAACTTGGATGAATACTTGCACTGCCTGAGTCTTGTTAAACGTATCACCGAGGACTTTCCAACTCCATATGTGTTCACAATTGGTGACTTCAACGCTAATACAGCACGTTCAAGTTGTTTTGGAGACGAACTGGTGTCTTTTTTTGAGAGTTACTCCTTACACATCTCGGACAGGATTATCTTACCAGGTGATACCTTTACTCATGTTAGCATGGCTCATGGCTCTACATCATGGCTTGATCACTGTGTGACTACATCCTCAGGCCATGATAACGTGTCCAATATCAAAGTTCTGTTTGACTATGTGAGTTCTGATCATGTACCTTTATCTATAGATATTGAGGTATCTAGTGCTGTAAGTGGCCCCCGGGAAGCTCCCTCAGCCACAACGGGCAGTAGAACATACAAATGGCGTGATGCCACAGCGTCAGACCTGTCCAGATATAAGAAACTTACTCGTAGGAAACTCTGTAACATCCGTGCTCCTATGGACGCCATCAGGTGTCACGACCGTAATTGTGCGGCACACAGGGACGATATCGACAGGTTCTACAGTGATATTGTGGATGCTTTAAACTACTGTGTGAGTGAATGCATTCCTAGTCACAGTGTGGCCACCCAATATAGCGTCCCAGGCTGGAATGATGTCGTTAGCGAGGCTCACACAGCTGCTCGGGATGCTTTTTTGTGGTGGAGGAGTAATAGCAAACCACGTTCTGGTCCAATATTTGAAAACATGAAAAATTGCAGGGCTAGGTTCAAATATGCTCTACGAGCATGCAGGCGCAATGAAGAAAGTATCAAATGTGACCAGCTAGCTAATCACATGAGTGAACTGAACATGGTAGAATTCTGGAAACAAATGAAGGCTATGAGCTCCCACCGGTCTGTCAGATCAAACACTATTGATGGTGTGACTGGTGACGTTAATATTGCTGAAAAGTGGAAATGTCAATATGAAGCTATTTTCAACTCAGTCAAGAATGTTTCAATGAAGGATTCTGTTATGCATGATATCCGTCTGTATAACGACATGTTTGATGCCTCTGATATTTCTGCTGTTACTCCTGCTGAAGTTGATTCACTGATCAAAGTTCTCAAGAAAGGCAAATCAGCTGGCCCTTGTGGTGTAATCTAGGCATTACATATGTGGAGCCACTAGGGGGCGACACAGACCGGATGTTGTCAGGAGTACAGCATGATAGAGAATAATATGGCGGAGTTCGTGTGTTAATGTGTTGCAGCCAGTCAATAAAGGAGGCTCCGTGTTCACCCAAAGCAGCAGTCTTTATTTATAAAAGAACCCAACACAACATGGTGTCAGAAGTTGGTGCGCTTTGAGGTGAGAAAAGTCAGCTTTGCAACCGGCTAGCGGCTATGCCAGATGAAGTTCAAAGAGCTGCAGCTGCGCCAATTGATCCAGTAATGGCGGCGGCTACTCCAGCGGCAACCTTCACCATTAAACCACCGGAGCCCTTCGACTTTGCGAGACCCCAAGAGTGGGAAAAGTGGATAAGACGTTTTGAGCGTTTTAGACTGGCAAGTAACCTGAATAACTCAGCTGAGGCGAACCAAGTAAATACGCTGGTTTATTGCATGGGAGATGAGGCTGACGACGTGCTAAGAGGGCTCGAGCTAACGAGTGTGCAGCGCCAGCAGTACAATGCCGTTAAAACAGCCTTTGATAGACATTTCGTTCCCAGAAAGAACGTGATTTATGAACGAGCAAAATTCAACAAGCGAGTGCAACAGCCGGCAGAACCAGTAGACTCGTTCATAACAGCACTCTACGCGCTGGCAGAAAACTGTGAGTACGGTGCACTTCATGATGACCTCTTGAGAGACAGGCTTGTAGTGGGTCTGAAAGATTCGTCGCTGTCAGAAAGAATGCAGCTTGACAAAGATCTTACCCTAGCTAAAGCTATAACAATGGCAAGACAATCTGAAGAAATAAAACGACAACAAACTGACCTAAGAGGTGAAACTAGCATTAACAGAACAGCCGTGGATGCGGTACACATCAGAAAAGCCAAGCCAAACAAGTTCATAATCAAGGAACAAAAACAGATTAAGTCCTCAAGGCCTCAGCAGACAAAACAAGACAGTAAAGTTTGTTCCAAGTGTGGCAAAGCACCAGCACATGCAGCAGTACAGTGCCCAGCTAAAAACGCGGAATGCCATAACTGTAAAAAATGTGGACACTATATTAGAGTCTGTAGGTCCAACCCAACTGTGAATGAGGTCACTGACAATGCAGATGGACTTTTTCTGGGTGAAGTGGATCTAGGAGAGGATCCATGGCTGGCGGACATAAATGTGAGAGGAAATAAAGTGACTTTCAAGTTAGATTCCGGAGCGGACGTCACAGCGGTTTCTGACCAAACATTTGAAATCTTCAAGAAGAAAAATGAACAGTTGGAAAAGGCACAAAAACCACTCTACGGACCGGGTGGAACCTGCACTAACCGTGTTGGGGTCTATGACAGAGACTATTACATACGGTGACAAGAGCGCTACTGAGAAAATCTATATTGTCAAAAATCTGCGCATGGCACTACTGAGTAGAACAGCTTCCGTGAGACTGAAACTAATTGCCAGAGTTGACACTATAGACCAAGAGACAGTGAGAAAAGCGTACCCCAAGTTATGCGATGGACTTGGGCTTGTTCAAAAGCCATACACAATTAAACTGAAACCTGATGCTAAGCCCTTTTCGCTCAAGGTGCCAAGGCGTGTGCCACTGCCACTCATGGGTAAAGTGAAAGAAGAGCTCGAGAGGATGGAAAAGTTGGGAGTCATCAGTCGCGTGGAGCAGCCAACAGATTGGTGCTGTGGCATGGTTGTAGCTCCCAAAAAGGACAAAGAAAAGGTGCGTATCTGTGTGGACATGACACCTTTAAACGAGTCAGTGTGTTGCGAAAGATACATCCTCCCGTCTGTGGACCAAACGCTAGGCATGCTCACAGGTGCTCAGTATTTTTCAAAGCTTGATGCAAATATAGGATTTTGGCAAATACCACTGTCTAAAGAGTCGGCCTTTCTCACCACATTCATTACGCCATTTGGCAGATACCACTTCAACCGTTTGCCATTTGGTATTTCCAGTGCTCCTGAACATTTCCAAAACATGATGGTGACAGAGGTTACATTGGGTCTCGACGGAGTCGTCTGTCACGTGGACGATATCCTGGTCTGGGGATCCACGAAGGAGCAGCACGACGCAAGACTGCACGCTGTCTTGAAGCGCGCGGAGAAAGCCGGCGTTACGTTGAATATGTCAAAATGTGAGTTTGGCAAAAGAGAGGTCAAATTTCTTGGGTTTATTGTTTCAGCAGAAGGAATGAGGCCAGATCCAGACAAAACCCAAGCTGTTCAGGACATGAAAGAGCCAAGCAACGTGAGTGAGCTCAGGAGCTTTCTCGGAATGGTGAACCAGCTGGGGAAGTTCATTCCGAACCTTTCTGAAAAGGACAAACCATTGAGAGACTTGCTTTCAACAAAGAACATGTGGTACTGGGGGCATGAACAACAAAATGCGTTTTGTAATCTCAAACAAGAACTGTCCTCTGCTCCTGTATTGCAGCTCTATGACCCAAACAAACCTCAGAAAATATCTGCAGATGCCTCTTCATATGGATTGGGGGCAGTCATGCTACAGAAGGAGAGAGACGTGTGGTCACCAGTTGCTTACGCTTCTCGATCATTGACACCTACAGAGCAGCGCTACGCCCAGCTGGAAAAAGAAGCGCTGGCTCTCACGTGGGCCTGCGAAAGATTCAATGACTTTATCCTGGGTCTGCACTTTGAACTAGAAACTGATCATAAGCCACTAGTGAGTCTACTGGGAGGACAAGCTTTGGATGCGCTTCCACCGCATATACAGAGATTTCGTATGCGCCTAATGAGGTACTCATACACTATAAAGCACATCCCGGGCAAAAGTCTCACCACTGCCAACACGCTCTCACGCTTACCGCTCACAAACAGTGTTACTCACACAGACACAGATCTTATGGAGGACACTAACATTTATGTTGATTCTGTGCTAGAGGGACTCCCTACAAGCAGCAAATATCTTGCAGATCTCCAAGAGCAACTGCAGTCCAACAGCGTCTGTTCACAAGTCATGAAATACTGCACAGAAGGCTGGCCGGATCGTAACCAGCTACAGGAAGCGGTGAAGCACTACTGGTCTGAGAGAGCCGTTTTGAGTGTGCATAACGGACTACTACTGAGAGGCACGAGGTTAGTTATCCCTGCTAACATGAGAAATGCAGTTTTGGATAAGATACATGAGGGCCACCAGGGGGTGGTTAAACGCAGAGAGCGCGCCCGTCAGGCTGTATGGTGGCCAGGTTTAAGCAACCAGATCAGTGAAGTTGTACTCAAATGTAGACAGTGCATAAGATAAGATAAGATAAGATAAGCCTTTATTAGTCCCACAACGGGGAAATTCCAGGATTGCAACAGCACAGGGATAGCAACACTCAGAGCAACAATCAGAAGGCAAGAAAAAAACAAGCAAGCAAGAGCGGCTAATGTACATATGTACATATTACTATAAAATAAATATATACACACACACACACACACACAGACACACAGTGCAGAGCATTGTAGCTGGATGGAATAAATATATGAGTATATGAACACACAGTGCAGGGAAAAGCCAGTGTGAACACACAGTGCAGAGCATTGTAGCTAGATGGAATAAATATGTAAATATATAAACACCCACAGTACGGAGCATTGCAGCTAGGTGGAATAAATATGCAAGTATATAAACACACACAGTGCGGAGCAATGTAGCTAGATGGAATAATATGTAGATATATAAAAACACAGTGCGGAGCATTGTAGCTAGATGGAATAAATATGTAAATATATAAACACACACAGTGCAGAGCATTGTTGCTAGATGGAATGAAACAGCATAACCGTCTACTTAGTTATCCTACATGGTATGATTATGTGCCCATACATATTCTCACCCTCCATAGCGACCGGTATGTTCCTAGTTGTATGCCGGAGGGGACCATTGTGTAAGTCTATTGCATCTTTTGCATTCAAAAAACTATTAGTTTGTTACGTCTTTTTGCTATCTCTGCGAGCAGCCCTGCTTAGGTTGTACAGTCTGACAGCCGTTGGTAGGAAGGACCTACGAAACCTCTCGGTTGTGCACCTGGGATGATGTAGTCTGCTGCTAAATGAGCTCCTCAGTGCATCCAGTATGTCCTGCATAGGGTGGAACTCGGACTCCAGCAGAGATGACAGTTTAGCCACCGTCCTTCTCTCTCCTATCTCCTCCATCGGATCAAGGCGCTGCCCCAGGACAGAGCTAGCTTTCTTAATCAGTTTGTTCAGTCTCTTCCTATCGGCTGCAGTAATGCCACTGCCCCAGCAGACCACTCCAAAAGTGATGGCTGATGCCACCACCGTGTCATAGAATGACTTCAGCAGCGCCCCTTGTACACCAAAAGACCTGAGTCTCCTCAGCAGGAACAGCCTGCGCTGTCCCTTCTTGTAGAGTGCGTCAGTATTGTGTGACCAGTCTAGTTTATTGTTCAGATGAACACCCAGGTACTTATAGGATGTCACCATCTTGATGTCTGTTCCCTGTATATTTACTGGTGCTGTGAGGGGCTGCCCATGCCTGCGGCAGTCCACCACCAGCTCCTTAGTTTTCCTCGCGTTGATCTGGAGGCAGTTCCGATGGCACCAGTCCACGAAGTCCTGGATAAGCCCTCTGTACTCAGCTTCATCTCCATTGGAGATGAGGCCAACGATCGCAGAGTCGTCAGAGAACTTCTGTAGATGGCAGTGTGTTGTGTTGTGTGAGAAGTCTGCAGTATAAAGAGTGAACAGGAAGGGAGCCAGCACCGTTCCCTGGGGGGGCCCCCGTGCTACTGATGATCGTGTCGGACACACAGTCCCGGGTTCTTACAAACTGAGGCCGGTTCGTGAGGTAGTCCAGGATCCATGATGACAGGTGCTGGTCCACCCCTGCTCGCAGCAGCTTGTCCTTCAGGATCATCGGTTGGATGGTGTTGAAAGCACTGGAGAAGTCAAAGAACATGATCCTCACCATATTCCCGGGCTTCTCCAGGTGGGACAGAGAACGGTGAAGGAGGAAGATCACCGCATCCTCCACCCCAATGCCATGCTGGTAGGCGAACTGGAGTGGATCCATCGCTGGTTCCACCAGGGGGCGGAGGTGAGCAAGGAGCAGTCTCTCCAGGGTCTTCATCAAGTGGGACGTCAAGGCCACCGGTCTGTAGCTGTTCAGGTCTTTGGGGTGGGAAGTTTTTGGTACAGGTACCACACAAGATGTTTTCCACAGCTGTGGTACCCTCCCCAGTTTCAGGCTCATGTTGAAGATATACGTCACAATCCCACACAGCTGGTCTGCACAGGACTTGAGGAGCTTTGCGCTGATGCCGTCCGGTCCCGGCGCCTTCCTCGCTTTGATCTTCCTCAGCTCCGTCCTCACCTGGGTCTCGGTCAGGGTCAGGATGGGGGGCTGTGTGTTGGGAGTGGGGGGGTGTTGGTGGAGTGGGGAGTGGGCAGCAGGACTTGATTTCTTTAGAGGCAGCAGTGGTTGTTGTGCAGACGGGGGGGGGGGGCGTACAGGAGGGGGAGGGCATACAGGAAAGAGTTAATGTGAGAGAGCCTTTAATGCCCACAGATTTACCAGAAAGGCCATGGCAGAAGTTGGGAGCTGATTTGTTCACGCTACAAGACAAAAACTACCTGTTATTAGTGGACTACTTCTCTAGGTATATAGAGATTGCCCAGCTCAGCCCAACTCGCTCTGTCAATGTCATTGTGCATTTAAAGTCTATGTTTGCACGTCACGGAATACCAGAGATACTGATCACGGATAACGGCCCGCAGTTCGCAAGTCAGGAAATGGAAGACTTTGCAAAGGAGTACTGTTTTGAGCACGTGACCACTAGTCCCAGGTACCCCCAAAGTAACGGTGAGGCAGAAAGAGCTGTCAGAACAGTCAAAAACCTAATTAAGAAAGCCAGTGATCCATACCGAGCACTGTTAGCCTACAGAACCACAGCGTTGGCAAATGGCTACAGCCCAGCACAGCTTCTCATGGGGCGTAGGCTTCGTACCACCCTGCCAATGCTTCCAGAGGCCTTGCAGCCATGCATGCCGAATCTGCAACAAATTCGTCACGTGGAAAAGGAGAGATGGATGAGGCAAACAGAATGTTTCAACAAAAGACACAGAACGAGAGATTTGGATAAACTGTTACCCGGAAACTCTGTTTGGATTACAGATGCGAAAGCACAGGGCACAGTGACATCTGTCCACAAAACTCCACGGTCCTATGTCATCAGTGGACCACAAGGGACAATCAGGAGGAACCGCACTCATCTTGTGCCTATGTCGATACCAAAGACTGAGATGGAACCACAACGGACCCAGTCAAATGGAAAAGACACTCCTACAGAAACTGTTTCTGAGCCCAATGCACAGGAAACACCAGGTGTTGTTAGAACCAGGTCTGGCAGAGAAGTGATAAAACCAAAGAGACTGGATCTGTAGAGCTGCATGTTAATATTCGTGAAAGCAGAGTTGAGTTCTAAAAATGCCTTCCTTAAATAGAAAATAAGAGGCCTTTGCATAATATGTTCTTACATGGCAACAGTGTGAAAAAAAAAAAGAAATGTTACAGATTTGTTAAAGGGGGTGATGTGTTAAATTTATGCTGTCATAGTTAGTTGACAAAAGGGAACGGAAAAAGATCTCATATAAAAATGTATTTTGTGTTTTCAGCTAAAAGGGGTCAACCTAGCTTCAGTTAGGGGGATGTGGTGTAATCTAGGCATTACATATGTGGAGCCACTAGGGGGCGACACAGACCGGATGTTGTCAGGAGTACAGCATGATAGAGAATAATATGGCGGAGTTCGTGTGTTAATGTGTTGCAGCC
This sequence comes from Pholidichthys leucotaenia, assembly GCA_020510985.1. Lineage (NCBI taxonomy): Eukaryota > Metazoa > Chordata > Actinopteri > Cichliformes > Pholidichthyidae > Pholidichthys > Pholidichthys leucotaenia. Next base: position 441,672,698 of record CM035837.1, on the reverse strand, counting down.
AGTCAATAAAGGAGGCTCCGTGTTCACCCAAAGCAGCAGTCTTTATTTATAAAAGAACCCAACACAACAGCCCTGACTGTCTCACCAGTGAATGCCTCATCAACGCTGATTTCAATCTGTGTATTCTGTTGTCATTGTGTTTTAACTGTATGTTTGTTCATGGTTACATGCCAGATATGTTGATGGACTCTGTTATTATTCCTTTGGTGAAAAACAAGTGTGCCAGTCTTTCTGATATGAACAACTACAGACCTATAGCTATTGCAAATGTTATATCTAAACTGTTAGAGGGTTTATTCCTGAACAGAATTGAGGATTATCTGTGGACAAACGACAATCAGTTTGGTTTCAAATCAGCTCTTTCAACTGACAAGGCTGTTTACCTACTCCATGAATTTGTTGACTACTTCAGAAGCCATTCCACTAGTGTCTATGCTACGTTCCTAGATGCTAGCAAAGCTTTTGACAGGATTAACCACTGGTGTTTGTTCAGAAAATTGATCGATCGAGGTATTCCTATTTACATTGTTAGCATCCTGCTATACTGGTACAGAAGGCAGTCTATGGTTGTTAGATGGGGCAATGTCACCTCATCCAAATTTCATGTGACCAACGGTGTTAAACAAGGTGGTATACTGTCACCCTTGTTGTTTAATGTCTATGTTGATGATCTCAGTGTACTGTTGAACAATACTAATGTGGGCGGCTCCTTTAACGGTGCACTGTTAAATCACATTTTCTACGCTGATGACCTCTGTTTGTTAAGTTTGTCTACTGCAGCGATGCAACATCTCCTTTCGGTATGTGAAAAATTTGGTGAAAAAAATGACATCCTGTTCAACTGTACTAAATCTATGTGTATGGCTTTCAAACCAAAGGGTGTCAATACGTCGAATCCTGTTATGCCACTTTGTGGTAATAGCTTGAACTTTGTTGAAAAAGTCAAATACCTAGGTGTGTGGATTGAATCTGATAAGACCAATGTTGATTGTAACAGGCATCTCAGGAAACTGTACGCTCAAACAAATTTACTGTTGCGAAATTTCTATAGATGTTCTCCTGATGTCAAATGTATGTTGTTCAAGACCTTCTGTACCTCAATGTACTGCTCGCCTTTATGGTTTAATAGCAATGTTGCTGTTAGGAACAAAATCCGCATTGCATATAATAACTCCCTAAGAAGGTTGTTAGATGTACCACGAAGGTCGAGTGCAAGCAAGATGTTTGTGTCTGTGAACATTCCGTCTTTTGGCGAATTGATACGTAAGAATGTTTACAGTTTTTTGAGAAGGTTGCAGGCATGTAACAATCATCTTATATCAGCAATTGTCAACTCGTCACTCACACTTCATTCCAGCATTTGGAAGTGGTGGCGTTCCATTTTATACTGAGCCCATTATTGTATGTTATTGTTGTTACAAGAGCGCCGAGTGTCTGCTGATCTGTATATACTTTTATTTATTTATTTATTTATCTATTTTCTACTCGTTTTAGTTTTGCTCTTAATATGAACCCTGAGTTTGAAATAAACGTTTGAAACGTTTGAATACCCTTTGTTGGCAATGACAGAGGTCAAACGTTTTCTGTAAGTCTTCACAAGGTTTTCACACACTGTTGCTGGTATTTTGGCCCATTCCTCCATGCAGATCTCCTCTAGAGCAGTGATGTTTTGGGGCTGTCGCTGGGCAACACGGACTTTCAGCTCCCTCCAAAGATTTTCTATGGGGTTGAGATCTGGAGACTGGCTAGGCCACTCCAGGACCTTGAAATGCTTCTTACGAAGCCACTCCTTCATTGCCCGGGCGGTGTGTTTGGGATCATTGTCATGCTGAAAGACCCAGCCACGTTTCATCTTCAATGCCCTTGCTGATGGAAGGAGGTTTTCACTCAAAATCTCACGATACATGGCCCCATTCATTCTTTCCTTTACACGGATCAGTCGTCCTGGTCCCTTTGCAGAAAAATAGCTCCAAAGTATATGGTTTTCACCCCCATGCTTCACAGTAGATATGGTGTTTTTTTCTCCTCCAAACACGACAAGTTGAGTTTTTACCAAAAAGTTCTATTTTGGTTTCATCTGACCATATGACATTCTCCCAATCCTCTTCTGGATCATCCAAATGCTCTCTAGCAAACTTCAGACGGGCCTGGACATGTACTGGCTTAAGCAGGGGGACACGTCTGGCACTGCAGGATTTGAGTCCCTGGCGGCGTAGTGTGTTCCTGATGTAGCCTTTGTTACTTTGGTCCCAGCTCTCTGCAGGTCATTCACTAGGTCCCCCCGTGTGGTTCTGGGATTTTTGCTCACCGTTCTCGTGATCATTTTGACTTCACGGGGTGAGATCTTGCGTGGAGCCCCACATCGAGTTCTAATAATTGCTCCCACAGTTGATTTCTTCACACCAAGCTGCTTACCTATTGCAGATTCAGTCTTCCCAGCCTGGTGCAGGTCTACAATTTTGTTTCTGGTGTCCTTTGACAGCTCTTTGGTCTTGGCCATAGTGGAGTTTGGAGTCTGACTGTTTGAGGTTGTGGACAGGTGTCTTTTATACTGATAAAGAGTTCAAACAGGTGCCATTAATACAGGTAACGAGTGGAGGACAGAGGAGCCTCTTAAAGAAGAAGATACAGGTCTGTGAGAGCCAGAAATCTTGCTTGTTTGTAGGTGACCAAATACTTATTTTACTGAGGAATTTACCAATTAATTCATTAAAAATCCTTCAATGTGATTTTCTGGATTTTTTTTTTCTCATTTTGTCTCTCATAGTTGAGGTATACCTATGATGAAAATTGGAGACCTCTCTCATCTTTTAAGTGGGAGAACTTGCACAATTGGTGGCTGACTAAATACTTTTTTGCACCACTGTACATATGCAGCCTAAGCAACTGAAATATGTGTGCCACATGACCCCCCCCAAACGTCTAAAATGAAACAATACAACACAGTCTGCACATTATGGTAAAATCACAAACATCAGTCCAAGTGCTGTTTGGGTTTCAATTGTCTTCCGAACTTGCTGTAAGCGGGCTTTACCACTCACATGGCGCCATCCTGCTGTGAATCTGCTATCTGAGGATGAGAACTGTTAGTCAATCCCTGTGGGGACTCTGGGGCATGCTTCCTGGGAGGTCTGCCGCGTTGAGGAGCTCTCGCCAACGGCACAGCCTCGTCAGCCAACACAAAAGCAGGTTTGAGTCTGTCTATGCCAATTGTTTCCCTCCTGCCTCCCAAATCTAGCAAAAAATGCTTATCACCTGTTTCCAGCACTCTATATGGGCCATTATAAGGAGATCGCAGGGTTGGGCGTTGAGCATCGTGTCTGACAAAAACAAACTCGGCATTTTTTAAAGCCTTAGGTACAAAAACTCGCGGAAAAGTGTGATGAACGGGGCCCGGAAGCTTGCTCGCTCCTGTGTCGCTCAGTAACCGCTGAGCAGGGGGGCACTCCGGCGCAGGATTATCTGGGAGAAACTCCCCAGGCAGCCGAAGCGGCTGTGCAAACACCAACTCAGCTGGGGAGGCTTTTAAATCCTCTTTAGGTGCAGAGCGCAACCCCAATAAAACCCACGGTAGTCTGTTTACCCAATTTGCATCCGTAAGCGACGCTCTGAGGGCTGCTTTCAATGACCTATGGAAACGTTCACAAAAACCATTAGCCTGGGGGTGGTACGCGGTAGTGCGGTGGATCGTTACCCCCAGGCTGCGGGCCATCGCCGACCAAAGCTCGGAAACAAACTGAGGACCTCTGTCGGATGTAATATCCGACGGAACTCCAAAACGCGCTACCCAAGCCGTTAAAAACATGCGCGCCACCTCCTCGGCTGTGGTTGATGCCAGTGGGACCACTTCAGGCCAACGTGTGGTGCGGTCCACCATTGTCAAAAGATGTGTGCACCCCTGTGACGGCGGGAGGGGGCCTACGAGGTCCACATGCACATGATCGAACCTCTTAGCCGGGATGTGAAACGGCTCTAAGGGGGCTTTAGTGTGTTTGTGTATTTTGGCCCGCTGGCAAGCCATGCAGGCTCTTGCCCACTCCTTAATGTGTTTGTGCAGGCTCGGCCACACAAACTTCTCTCCTACCATTTTGACCGATGCATGCACCCCCGGGCGCGCCAGAGAGTGAATGGAGTCAAAAACACGGCGGCGCCACGCAGTCGGGACCACCGGGTGCAGTCGTCCGGTGGAGACGTTTCAGATTAGTGGGGGCATACCATTTTGCAGCACCCTGCTCTCCAGCCTTAACCCTGTTGGTCCAGACTGGAGCGCGCTCACGTCCGCATCGCTAACCTGATCCGCGGCCATGGCTGCATAATCTATCCCCACGCAGACTGGGGCCGCGTGTACTTCTGCGCCGCTATTTTGCTCCGCGGCCATGGCAGTATAATCTACCCCTGCGTGGATTGGAGCAGTTACGGCGTGCGAGAGACAGTCTGCCACTACATTAAGTTTAGCCGCTACGTGTTGAATATTGGTAGTAAACTCTGAAATTGCAGCGCCACTCTGAAACCTTGGCCATCGCGAAAGTCAGCGGCTTGTGGTCGACAAACGCGGTGAAATGCCGACCTTCCAACCAGAACTGGAAGTGGCAAACAGCTAAGTGGAGCGCTAACAACTCCCTGTCGAACGCGCTGTATTTTCGCTCGGCATCGCGCAAAGTCCTGCTGAAAAAGGCAAGCGGCTGCCAAGCCCCGGCAACATGCTGCTCTACAACCGCCCCTATGGCCACGTCTGATGCATCAGTAGTGAGTGCTATGCGGGCCGTTGGGTCTGGATGTGCCAACAACGCAGCGTCTGCAAGGGCTGCTTTAACCTCCGAGAATGCGCGTTCCCGCTCCGGGGACCATTCGATTGCATTTGTGGGTTTTTGTTTTTTTAGCGCGGCATACAATGGTTGCATGAGCTGTGCTGCGCGGGGGAGGAAACGGTTATAAAAATTCACCATTCCCAAAAACTCCTGCAATGCTTTGACCGTTTGTGGTTGGGGAAAATTTGTTACTGCGCGCACTTTGTCGGGCAGCGGAACCGCTCCTTCTGGAGAGACGCGGTGCCCCAAAAAATCGATCTGTGTCACCCCGAACTGACACTTCGCTGGGTTGATTATTAACCTGTGATCTCCCAACCTCCGGAAAACTGCCGTGAGGTGTTTTTCGTGTTCCTCTTTGGACGCGCTGGCTACCAAAATGTCGTCCAGGTAGATGAACACAAAAGGGAGATCGCGCAACACCGCGTCCATCATGCGTTGGAACGTCTGCGCGGCGCCTTTAAGCCCAAACGGCAAGCGCAAAAACTCAAAAAGGCCAAACGGAGTTATTACCGCTGTTTTGGGAATGTCCTCAGCGTGTACTGGGACTTGATGGTACCCGCGGACCAAGTCTATTTTTGAAAAAATGCACGCCCCCACCAGATGAACGGAAAAATCTTGAATATGGGGGATTGGGTAGCGGTCGTGCGCTGTAGCATTGTTCAACCTGCGGAAATCACCGCAAGGTCGCCACGAGCCGTCCGCTTTAGGGACCATGTGGAGCGCGGAAGCACATGGGCTATTCGAACGCCGGATGATTTTTTTTTTTTTTTGTTACTTATTTGTACCCGTAGGTAGACTTGGTTTGCAGTCTGGTGACAAGCCACTGGCTACTGGTCGCTGCGTGCGCGAGCGCCCTAAACCTACATGTTTTTGGTGTGCGGGAGGAAACCGGAGAAATCTCGGAGTAAACCTGCGCAACACGGGGAGAACATGCAAACTCCACACAGCTCACTGTTGGTCGGGGGCTGGGATCGAACCCACGATCTCATGATCCCCGCGGTCCCCCGGCCGAGGGTAAAACTGTGCTGCCACAGTGCTAAACCACTGCGCCACCGTGCAGCCCAACTTTTCAAGGTTGGCGAACTCCTCGCGTGCTATGGTCAGTTTAGCTGCATCCAAGCACCGAGCTTTTGCAAAAACGGGGGGACCGGCGGTAGTAATAAAATGCTCTACTCCGTGTTTAGTGATGACTGCTGAAAATGTGGGAACTGTGAGTGCTGGAAACTGAGTGAGGAGAGTGTGGAACTTACCGCCTGCCGTAGCGACGTTGGCTTGTGCTGTGGGCGGGGTCACTCGAGCTGCACAAGGGATAGAGTAAAAAGAGAGTGCATTAACCAAGCGTCTATTAGGAAGATCAACCAACAGTCCATGTGAGCACAGAAAATCAGCATCTAACATGTTGAAACTCACCGCAGCTATAATAAAAGTCCACTCATATGTGCGGCCGTGCAGAGACAGAAGCAGAGTCCTTTCACCGAAGGTCTTAATGCTCGAGCCGTTCGCCGCTGATGCTCCGTGACTCCCGGGGCCTGCCAGCCGGTCAGCATAGGTTGGCGTGATGAAACTCACTTGGGAGCCTGTGTCCACGAGGAATTGCCTCCCAGAACGCGCATCCGTCAAGTAGAGCAGCTTGTTCTGTTCACCGAGGGCCGCAGCTGCTACCGACTCCCGGTTCTGGCGTTTCCCGAGCTCTTGAACTGACACAGTGGAATACACTTGCGTGCCCTCTCTGCGATGCGGCGATGGTAAAAACAGAGGTCGTCTCCTCCGCGATGTTTGATCTTCACTGCCGTTGCCGGTGGTTCTGCCTCCGCCGCCTCTGGCCCCCTGCCATTCCCAGCCGTTGCGCCGAGGTCTGTCGCTGCTGCGGTGGCCGTGTGCCGTCTGCTGGCGTTGAGAATCCGCTGTGCCTCCTGGGCCAGCGCGCGGAAGTCCCGCTGGGCCACAAACTGTGAACCTGCCAGGGTCGCCCTCGTCTCCGACGGTAGGGTTCTCAGGAAAATGTGGGTGAAGAGGAAATCGTCGTCGTCTGAGCCTCTCAGCCTCAGCATGTCTTCCATCAGGTCGACAGGCGTGCTTTCTCCCAAGTCGTTCAGGGCCAGGAGTCGCTCTGCTCTCTCCTGGGCTGAGGGATTGTGTAGGCTCATTTGTCATGAAATAAAAATTTGTGTATTTTTTTTGGTAAAAGCAAAAACTCACCTGATTCTGTTAGAATATGATATAAACGTAAGAAAAAAATAGGGTGCCATTTTTTTTCGCGCTCTAATGCCCTGAAATCCAAGATGGCTGCCATGATACAAAAACGGCATAAATTAGACATTACAATTGATATAAATCTGGTTCCAATATTTTTTTTCAGCATCTATTACTTATAAAACTAACTTTAAATAGAGATTTCCACATGGATAACAACTTCCCTGTGATTACTAATCTTTTTATTTTGTGTTTCAGACAGACTGCCATCTTGAATTAAACACGGCGGCCCCATAATTGATGTTTGAATGCAGTCGCTGGATGCAGTTTTTCCGCATTAGCTTAAGGTTTGAACATTTGGTGTATATGTGTATACAAAGATGTATTTTCTTTGTATTTGCAGGAAACAATTACCCACAGCAACCATAACGTAGCTTAGAGTCCATAGTGTAACGTTGGGGCCATGTTAAGGGGGGCAGGGGTTTCCCAGCATGCTTTGACAATTGAAATGTTACTGTGTGTGTGTAGTAAATGTTATTACTGAGCTATTCTACTGCTGTGTAATTATAACTGTGTTATAATTACCCAGCAGTATTTCATAGGCAAGATTTATTATGTGTGTGTAACCGTGATTTAAACGGAGGTCTGGGAGAATGACCTCCTCTCCTGCCTGTGCTCAGAGTGTGTGTGAATAAAGCCCGTTGATCACAACCATCTTGCTCCATTTTCTTTGTGTGAACCCTGCATACGTCACACTGGTGTCAGAAGTGGGATGGAGCAAATGGAAGCCAGGATCAGAATAAAGATCCAGCAGCTGGAGCAGTTCATTGCTCAGCTGATGATGGACGATGGGACCGAGACACCACCCCTGGGAGCCGGGAGCCGGGACGAGCGAAGCGGTGGCGGACCTGACAGGGCCAGCGCACCCCGCCTTCTGTCTTTTTCAAGACAGAGCGGGCAGAGCAGAGCAAACCAGCCCCACATTCTGCCCTTTTCAGGACAGGACGGGCTGGCGATCCCACGGCGATCAAGAGTGACGATCGATCAGGAGGCGGCCATCCCATCTGTTCGGCAGCGGGCCAAGATTCCCCGCTTCAACGGCGAGGCCACGATGACTACCTGATCCAGGTCAAGCTGGCCGCTGCGCTGAACGGCTGGTCACCAGAGGAAACCGCCGTGCAGGTCGCGCTGGCCTTGGAAGGGAGAGCTCTCTGCACGCTCTCTGATCTCCTGCCTGAGGAGCGCTACAGCTGGCCAGCGCTACAAGGGGCGCTCCGGAGACGATTTGGAAGAACGGCGGACGCTGAGCACGCCCAGGAACAGCTGACCCGCCGCCGTCGAAGCAACCAGGAAAGCCTAGGAGCCTATGTTGCAGACATACGGCTGCTAACCCGGCGCAGCTACCCAGATTTCGCACCGGAGGTGGTAGAGAAGCTCGCCCTCCGGAGCTTCATCCAAGGTCTCCGCCCGGCCCAGCTCCAGAGCCACGTACGGATCCATGCCGCGAGCGATTGGGAGACTGCAGTGGCAGAAGCAGAGCGGGTGGAGCCGCTGATGAATCGCACAATTGAAGCACCAACGCACAGACAGAGAACCCTCCAGGCCACGATGGAGAGCGAGGAGGAAGAGGAGGAATTACGGCAGACCACGGCGGCGCGTCCCCGGAGAAGAACACCCCTCGCCGGCGTTAAACTAGAGCGAGGTGGCGTGAACGGGGACAGGTCGCCTCCCGCAGATGTTTCCCCTGAGGAGCCGGCACCACGCGTGGGCCGAATTGGACACTCTCCAGGGATGTATCTACAGTGCAACTTGGGGAAGATGTCGATCCGGGCCCTGATTGACACCGGCTCTACAATCTCCCTGGTTCGACCTGGTGTGCTGCCGGGCACGAACAAGACGGCCCCACGGGGGTGGGAACCCACCAAGCGCTGCGTCACCACGGCTACCGGTGAGCGCGCCAGACTAAGGGGGCGGAGAGTTCTGGTGGTGGGGGTGGCCGGTCAGAACATAAGACACCCGTTCTGGCTGGCTGACATCCAAGACCCCTGTATTATTGGACTAGACCTGCTCACAGCCTGGCATGCCAAGATCGACACCACGGGACCGTCCCTCCAGCTGGGAAACCGGACCATCATGCTCCACAGCAGAACCCAGGGAAGGAACACGGGGGCCCGCGCAATTGAGGGATTGCCAAGACAGACCGGACCAGGCAGGCCACCACGAGGACCAGACACAATGACGTCACCAGCGCAGACAGAGGGAGCACGAACGCACACAAGGACAGCAAGGGGAGGGGTCAACGTGTCAGCAGAGATGCAGCAGGCGGTGGAGGAATTATTTCAACGGAGCTGCAGCGGGCTGGACCCGGAACAGAGACGCCAGCTGCGGGAGCTATTGGACTGTTACATGGGTGTTTTCGCCGCGAAGGATGAGGAATGCGGCCGGACCGGGTTGATGCAGCATGAGATCGACACTGGTGAGGCCAGGCCGATTCGACTCCACCCACGCCGGCTGCCCTTTTCAAGGTGGGCAGCGGCGGAACAAAAAATGCGAGAAATGCTGGAGGCAGATGTTATTGAGCCCTCCAGCAGCCCCTGGGTGGCGCCTGTGGTGCTGGTCAAGAAGAAGGACGGGTCGTGGCGGTTCTGTGTGGATTACCGGTGCCTGAACGACGCCACCAGGAAAGATTCCTACCCCCTGCCCCGCATCGATGACGCACTGGACCACATGGCCGGCTCCAGTTGGTTTAGCTTGCTGGATCTACGCAGCGGCTATTGGCAGGTAGAGCTGTCACCTGAGGCCCGCCAGAAAACAGCCTTCTCCATCGGGCAGGGACTGTACCAGTTTAAAGTGATGCCGTTTGGACTCTGCAACGCTCCGGCCACCTTTGAACGCTTGATGGAGCGAGTGCTGGCTCACGTGCCCCAGAGTCGCTGCGTTGTTTACCTGGATGACCTACTGGTGCATGCAGCTGATTTTGACAGCGCCCTGTCAAATCTCCGAAAGGTGCTGGGAGCCATCCAACAGGCGGGGCTATGGTTACACCCTAAGAAATGCCACCTATTCCGGTGGGAGACAACCTTTGTGGGCCACGTCGTCAGCGGAGCAGGGGTCGCCACCGACCCGGAAAAAGTGGCAACAGTGAGAGACTGGCCAGTGCCGCAGAACGTCGGAGAACTGAGAAGTTTTCTTGGATTGGCCTCCTATTATAGGAGGTTTGTGAAAGACTTCGCCACCATCGCCAGCCCGCTGCATCAGCTGACGCAGAAAGGACGCACGTTTCAGTGGAGTGACAGCTGTGCTGCTGCTTTCTCCCAGCTTCGCACAGCGCTCATCAGAGCCCCCGTCCTGCGGTATCCTGACCCGAACCGCCCTTTCATCGTGGACACGGACACCAGCAACCAGGGCATCGGGGCGGTGCTATCCCAGGAGGGAGAGCAGGGAGAGCAGGCAGTCGCTTTTTTCAGCCGCACTCTCAGCAGAGCCGAGAGAAATTACTGTGTGACTCGCAGAGAGCTGCTGGCTGTCATTCAAGGACTGTGTCATTTCCGCCCGTATGTGTACGGGGGCAGATTCCAGCTCAGGACGGACCACGCTTCCCTGACCTGGTTGTTAAACTTCAAAGAACCGGATGGACAGTTGGTGAGATGGCTGGAGGCACTGCAGGATTATAATTTCCAGATTGTGCATCGGGCAGGCTGCCTCCATGCCAACGCTGACGCGCTGTCCCGGCGCCCCTGCGCGACAGAGGAGTGTCGGCACTGCCAACGGGCTGAAGATCGGGACCAAACCGCCCCACGGGCTGCCGCTCTCCGAGCCGCTGCGAGCAGGAATCACGCAGCGACGCACAGCCCCTCAGATGATCAGGCAGCTCTCCCCAGCGATGACATCACAGAGGCCCTTGGCACGCAGCAGCTGCAGAGCGAGCAGGACAGAGACCCGGTCATTTCGCGGGTTCGGCAGTGGCTGGACGCAGGACAGCGGCCCGCCTGGGAGGTTGTGTCACCGCTGGACCCAGAGACTAAGGCCCTACACTCCCAGTGGGCCAACCTCCGCTGCCACGAGGGCGTGGTGTATCGACAGTGGCAGACCCCAGCTGGGCAGTGGCACGTCTGGCAGCTGCTGGTTCCTCGTCGACTCCAGCCCAAGGTACTCCAGCTGGTTCATGGGGAGGTAGGAGCGGGCCACTTCGGAGTGACAAAGACGCTGCAGCGCCTTCGGGCCCGGTTCTACTGGCCCAGTTGTCATCAGGACGTGGAGCTCCATGTTCACCGCTGCGACACGTGCACAGCTCAGAAAGGGCCAACTCAGCGATCCCACGCTCCCCTGCAGCAGTACCGGGTGGAAGCACCAATGGAGGGAGTGGGAGTGGACATCCTGGGCCCTTTTCCGACCACGGACCGGGGGAACCGCTACGTGCTGGTCGCGATGGATTATTTCACTAAGTGGCCAGAGGCGTACGCGGTCCCGGACCAAAGCGCCACGACGACGGCATCAAAGCTGGTGGACGAGATGTTCTGTCGGTTCGGCGCACCGGAGGAGCTGCACAGCGATCAGGGTCGGAACTTCGAGGCGGAGGTCTTCGGGGAGGTCTGCAAGAGGCTGGGCATCCGGAAGACCCGGACCACCCCGCTGCATCCACAGAGCGACGGCCTGGTCGAACGATTCAACCGGACCCTCACCACCCAGCTCGCTGTCCTAGTGGACCAGCGACTTCGAGACTGGGACCTGCACCTGCATTTTGTTTTGAGGGCGTACCGGACGGCAGCTCAGGAATCTACCCGGTGCATCCCTGCGGCGCTCATGTTTGGACGCGAGCTGCGCACACCGGTGGATTTGGTATTCGGTTCCCCCCCTGAGCCGGAGGTGGAAGGAAAACCCGGATTGGATTACTTTTTTTGTTTGAAAGAACGTCTCCACATGGTGCACGAGCTGGCTCGAGAGGCCCTGGCAGTGGCAGGGGGCCGGCAGAAGCGAGCGTATGACTCCCGCTGCCAGGGGAGGGACTTTGCACCGGGAGATCGAGTCTGGGTTTTCTGCCCTGAGAGGAAGAGAGGACGATCACAGAAGCTGGCGAGCCATTGGTCGGGGCCATGCGTGGTCCTGGAGAGACTGTCAGATGTGGTGTACAGGGTGAGGCTTAAAAAAAGGGACCGGGTTGTGGTCCTTCATCGTGACCGTCTCGCCCCGTATTGGCCATCTGCACCGCTGGTGGACGAACCGGAGCCTTCATCCCGGCCCGATACCCCGACCGAGACCCAGATGGACACTAGGGGGCCTGTACGTGTTGGCCGCCGGCGCCGAAGACCGCCCCGACACCTGGATGAGTTTGTATTGGACTTTTAAATTGGACTTTAATTTTTCTGGGGACAGAAACCAGTCCGGGGGGGGGAGGGGCAGTGTAACGTCAGGGCCATGTTAAGGGGGGCAGAGGTTTCCCAGCATGCTTTGACAATTGAAACGTTACTGTGTGTGTGTAGTAAATGTTATTACTGAGCTATTCTACTGCTGTGTAATTATAACTGCGTTATAATTACCCAGCAGTATTTCATAGGCAAGATTTATTATGCGTGTGTAACCGTGATTTAAATGGAGGTCTGGGAGAATGACCTCCCCTCCTGCCTGTGCTCAGAGTGTGTGTGAATAAAGCCCATTGATCACAACCATCTTGCTCCATTTTCTTTGTGTGAACCCTGCATACGTCACAATATATTAACCAACATGGCAGAGTCTTCATCTAACAAGAAGTCAAAAACTATGGACTTTGAACTTTGCTTCATTTGTCAGCTGAGGAGCAAATAAACAGATTATACAAACTATGTGCTTCACCCTTCTTTGCTTTCAGTAGAGAAACTAATTGCATCAACTGATGTTCGATGTTCATACGGGGAAACAGAGTTCTCTGCATTAAAGGATCGCATAAGTGGTTCGTCTGCCGATGAACTGTTACAGACATGTTACAAGGATCTCACAAACAAAACACACGTTGAATGAGCAAAAAGGAGGTATGAGAAGGGACAAGCAACAGGCAGTGTCAGTGACGTAAAACAGAAGAAAAAAGGACGACCATCAAAATCCACTTCTACCTGTACTTCTACATCACTACCTATATGTACCAGATGTCAGACTTTCGACAAGGAGATGTGTGTCATTTGCCAAGAAGAGAGAGCAGACAACTTGCATGATGTCTCAACTGAAAACATGGGAGCTCAGCTCAAGGCAATTGGCCAACAGGCAACAAATGAACAGTTGAAAGTCATACTGAGCAATGTTGTTGCATCATCAGATCTTTTAACAGCAGTTGCAGAGGACATGAAGTATCACCTGCTGTGCTTAAGCCATGCAAAACGAGACATAGAAAAGGCGAAGAGACAACTCCCAAAAGATGATATTACGTTCGCACAGTTAGTGTCTGATGTAGAGATTCTCGAAATGGTGGAAACAGAAATTAACAACTCAATGCATGAATCTGTTTTGAATATGAACGACATTGAAAAATCTTATGTATGTTTGCTGGAAGCAAACGGGTTTACTTTACCCGATTATCCGCGATACAAACCATACCTAAAGCAACTGATTTTGGACAATATCCCTGATGTGCACTTCACCAGACCTCCAGACAAAACAAAACCAGAACAAGTACTTTCTACAAAGGCCAAGGAAACCCTGTTAGCTGGTGCTCTTGCCAGCGACCCAAAACACATAAGAGAAGATGTGAAAGTCCTTCTCAAAGCTGCTAAAATCCTGAGAAAAGACATTGCAAACGCACCTCCGTGGAAATTTCAAGGAACATTTGATAATTATGAACCACCGGCTTTGCTCCAACTCTTCTGCAAACATGCTATCCAAGGTTTGCATGAAGTTAAAACCACCAGCAGGGCCGAATCTATGAATCAAAGTGCATCTGTGCTGGCGCAGCAGTTCGTGTGTGCATACAAGACTGATCGGCAGGTTACTTATGAAACAAAACACGAAAATGTCACTTTTAAACACCGAACTGAAACTCCCCTCAATGTCGGATTAGCTCTAGAGGTACACAAAAGCACCAGATCAAAGTCCCTTGTAGAGAAGCTAGGCCAACTAGACCTCACTGTCCCATACAAAAAGGTTATGGAAATAGAGACTGCCATCGCAAATGCTGTTCTTGAGCGGATGAATTCCACAGGAGGAGTTTATCGTCCACCTTGGTTGGTCCACGATATGTTTGTTTGGTTTGCCCTGGACAACATAGATTTTCTTGAATCCACACCTTCCGGGATGAATACACTCCATGGCACTGCCATTGCTGTATATCAGACTGCATATGACAGTTACTCAACAATACCAATTGACATTGATCGTTCATCACACTCTGAAACGTTGGAGGCTACAGTTCCATGTGAAATCTTACCATGTGACAAACCGGTACCAACAGCCAAAAAGTGTGCTTGCACACTGAACTCTGGCATGTCTAGCACAGAGCTGAACAAGGAGAAGGATCTGGCATGGATTACTGGATGCTTGGACTTCAAAGAAAGAGAAGTAGAAGTCAAACCTACCTCTTGTCCAGGAACATGGGGGGCCTTCAACTCTTTGTTGTCTCCTTCTGGTCCAAGGACAAACATTGCCTAAATATCCCATGTACAGAATTCTGTGGATGTTGGGTTTTCACTTGCAACAACAAAACAAGCCAACCAGGGATAAATGAAGAGTGTGAAGACGTTTGATGTCCACTGCTAAAACTACATCTATATACCATGTGACTTTTTGCATTTTTTTCGTTCATAAAATGACTGAACAATAACTAACGTGGTTTCACTATAGTTATATAGATTTGTTTATTGACTTGTTCATATAATGTGTACCATGTGACCAATACATTACTTTAATCAAACACATAAGGTCTTTGAACATTTATTTCCAATATCATTGTATGGACTACGGTGTCGAAATAAGCAGAATTTAGTGTAAACAGTAGCCATTTTGGACGCCATCTTGAAATTAGGCATGTAAATCACAACTTTAGCCTAAATTTGATGATTCCATTGGTTTTCTTGTGTCAAAAAACCTATGTTTAGATACTTTGTTTGTAATTATATCATGTGTACTAGCGAAGATATTGAATTATTGCTAAACGGTGGCTATTTTGGCCGCCATCTTGGATTTCGGACCCTTAGAATGTGAAGAAAAAATGGCACCCTAATTTTTTTTAAAAACTTATGATATCTTCTTTCAAAATCAAATGAGTTTTTGCTTTTACCAAAAAAATTACACAAAATTACAAATGAGCCTACACTAGGAGTGAAACGCTGAATGAGCGCAGCCTTCAACCCGCCGTATTTGTCGCCAGTGGGTGGGCGCTGCACCAGGCTCTGCACATGTCGAGCTGTGCGGTTGTCGAGCTTGGCGATAACGTGGTAGAATTTCGTGTCATCTGCCGTTATTCCCCCGAGAGCGAACTGAGCCTCGGCCAAGAGGAACCAGGAGTCCGGGTTGTCCTGCCAGAATTCTGGTAGTTTGACTGAGACTGCGTTTGCCCGGCTGGTTCCTGGTGAGTCCGGTTCGGGAGAATCGCTTCTGCCCATGGTACGTCGTAAGGTCACCAGTGTGGAGAGCGTGAAAAGATGAGGCTGAGTTTATTTCTCAATTCAGGTTTATTAACATTCACGTATCTCCAACATCCTCTCAAACAGAAAAGAGACCCATCCTCCCACATCTGTCCCTTTTATACCTGGGACATCAAAGTACAGAGTCACATTGTCTTTAATCCCAAGACACAATACATAAACTCCCAGGTCTTCTCCTCTCCCTCAAAACCCTGGTGGTCAGGAAGTCTCTCAAGGCCATCTCAAAAGATCACATTTCGCATCCTCCTGTTATCCCCAGGAGACCCAGACTTATTGTTCATTCTGAGACGTGGGCAACAGTAATATACATATGCAGCCTAAGCAACTCAAATATGTGTGCCACACAGATATCATATTGCTGCCATCTACTGTTTAGTCCTGGAACTTGTTTGTATTTTGAACAATGACCCAGGTTAAATGGCCACAATAAACCAATCACTGGCAATAAACTGATAATGCCAATAATTAGTTTTCTCATGTTTACATGCACTGAATAAACAGATTATTGAAGGGTAAACCACTTGAGGTAATGACCCCAGTTACATGGCCTTTACCAGCTTATTCTGTTTACATGGTCACTTGAATAATCAGATAACTGCAGAAATCAAATCATAACTGGTTTATTAGTGTACATGTAAACATGATCATTGGCCATGTTTACATGCACATGGATAAACAGGTTATGATTGGATTTCTGGAGTTTCAATCCAGATTAAGACCCTAAATCAATTTTGGGCAGGTAAAGTACAGAATTATTGTCCTTTGAGACTATTTCACAAGTGTGAGAGAGCAAGTTAGAGTATTATATTCACAATTTAATCCTGAACCAAATAAAGTAATTTTAAAGCATGCAAACTGTTTCAGTCAACATTAAGACCCTTAATCAATTTCTGGCAGCTGAAATAGCACATTAATAAGCTATGACAGCCCTTTGAGACTTTCACAATTTGGACAGAACGTGTTTGATGGATAGATATACTTTATTGATCCCAAACTGGGAAATTACAGTGTAACAGCAGCATGACAGTAGACGACCAAAAATGACAGAAACACACACACAGCATAATAGACAAAAGAATTTGTCATGGTTTGTGCCCCGGTGGGGCAGAGAGCAGGACTCAGATGCGTAATGAGCGTTCACCATATTTATTAATATAACAGCTCAGAAGCTGGAACAAAAACTACACACAAACTTGAGGATAAACTCACGAAACAGGTCAGATCAGGCAAGTGTGTGTGTGAGACGCCAGAAATGATGATTAATGACTTGGGACCCAACTGAGGGGCTGTGTCCTTTAAATAAGGCAGACACGAATCAAATGGAACACACCTGTGGCCACTGAGCAACTCCACTGGAGCAGTTGGGATTAAGGACCTTGCTCAAGGGCACCACAGTGGGGTTGGTGGGGGTGCTGCTCTGTTATCTGTCCCGCCCAGATCTGATCCTGCCGGTCCAGGGTTCCAACCCACGACCCTCCGCTCACCAGTCCACATTCCTAACCATTAGGCCACCAATGACAACAAGCTAGACTATGGTGGAAATAACACGCATTAAATACAAATAAGCTAGAACATAAGTATAGGAATCAAAATGACAAACAGGACCAAGAAAATAAACCATAATAAATCCAGAAATCCAAAAAATAAACCTAATGTGAGGATGAGCTAAATATAAAGCCAAGACCATGATAACAGAAAATAACAGAAAAACCCAGAAAAGGAACTTAAAGTGAGGGTGAGGGCTGAGGCCCATGCCTTGGAGACAAAAGTAAACATCCTTTTGATACCCCAGTCCAAGACCCAAAAGTCCAACAAAACCTGGGTCAGGTGGTCTGCCCCAGTACATGGACCGCCGGACCAAAAATCAAGGTGGATCTGGCGGCCCTCCAGCGTCCCTGAGCCACAAGATCACCAGACAAAATAGTTCAGGGGGTTTGCCTGAGTCCTCCAAACCCCAAATCAGAATACAAGGCAGGTCAGGTGGCCTGCCAATATCCCAGGGCCACCAAACCCGAAGGCCAGGCAGTTCAGGTTGTCTTCCAGAGTCTCTGGAAGCTCAGACCAGGGCACAGGGCGGGTCCAGAGATAACTGTAGGGGCACCTTATACTCAGGAGAAAATGACATTGAATTTCTAAACAAAGGAGTTGACAACATGAAGACTCTAGACTTGGGCGATGACAGCCTGGACAATTTAACCTCTGGAGATGGTAGCACCTCCACCTGGTGTTGCGCGTGATTGCAGGAGGGAACCCAATTAGTGGAGAGAGACAGTCAAAAGGTGTGCAGCCCTGGAACTCTTACATTCACAACAATTTATATTTAATAAAGTGGAATGACACAGGGAATAAGTATTGAACACACTTTGTGAAATTCATTTAATATTTAGTAGAAAAGCTTTTGTTGGTAATAACAGCTTCCAGAC
This sequence comes from Pholidichthys leucotaenia, assembly GCA_020510985.1. Lineage (NCBI taxonomy): Eukaryota > Metazoa > Chordata > Actinopteri > Cichliformes > Pholidichthyidae > Pholidichthys > Pholidichthys leucotaenia. Next base: position 441,654,668 of record CM035837.1, on the reverse strand, counting down.
ACCTCCTGTATGGAGAAACAAGGCACATGCATTGCTCAGGAGTGATTTTATCCCATTCTTCCACACAAACTGTCTTCAGATCTTTAAATCTTCAAAACATCATGGTCCACGGAGACTCCTGCCTGACCTCGTCTGTCAGCCTGTCCATCACCATGGCAAACAAGAAGTGGCTCAGAGTCAATCCCTGATATAATCCCACCTCCGCCTTTAACCCAGCTGTCACTCCTACAGCACACCTCACCACCATCTCGCTGTCCTCATACATATCCTGCACCACCCTCATATACTTCTCTGCTACTCCTGACTTTCTCATACAGTACCACACTTCCTCTCTTGGCACTCTATCATATGCTTTCTCTAAATCCACAAAGACGCAGTGCAGCTCCTTCTGACCTTCTCTATACTTCTCCATCAGCACTCTTAGAGCAAACATTGCATCTGTAGTATACAAGTATATAAGGTGCTACAATACGAAACCAATGTTAATAATTTAGATGTCAAAGAGAAATGGGAATTGGAAACTAATGTAATAATAACCAATGAGGACTGGGAGAAAACATTTAGATTTGGACATAAATTAACTAACAGTCCAACATGGAGAGAATTTGATTGGAAGGTGAAAATGTGCTATTTTAACACCCCATTTATCATTTCAAAATGTAGTAATACCTCAGACTTATGTTGGAGGGATTGTGGGATTGAGGGATAGGGGTTTTCGCCCTCATGTTTTCGGATTGTCCAAAGGTCTTATAGTTTTGGAATAACATGCAAAAAGAAATAAAGAAAGTTTTGGGTTTTGAATTACAGCTTAACCCAACCCTGTTTATACTTGGAATAATACCTGATGACTTGAGAGACAGAAAACACAGCTGCTGAGTGGGAGTCCTGCTCTGGATTGCAAGAAAAATGACAACCTCTTGACTGAAACCACATCCCCCCCACCACCATAATACAATGGAGAGAGAGAGTAAAAAAGGTCTTTACTATGGAGAAAATTACAACAAAACTACAACTGAAACGAGAAGAATTTGAGACAAGGTGGAAACCAATAATACAAATATCAGAGCTCGAAACACCTTCCCCCACGTTTGTTTTTGTTTATTTTCTTTGGAGAAGTATTTATGGCTGTTTTTCCTTTTTTGCTGTACATTTATTTTCTTACTAGCACTGGAATCTGATTTGTGAATACACATATCTGTCCTATTGGACTAACTAGAAAAAAACAAAAAAAACAATTCAAATGAATGTTATTTGTATCTCTGTAACATTGCAAGAACTGATACGAAAGGCAGTAGATGATGTATATAAGGAAAAAGGGTAAATGGGTTTAAGAGGATTAAATGAAGTGGCTGTTTTTTTGTTTTTTTTTTCCTTTTTTGTACATCTTTGTGTGTTTAAGTTGTGCTGAATAAATAAAAAGTAAAAAAAAATGTGCATTTTTTTTCTAATAAATTAGTGACTTTTTTCCTCAAAAATTTATAGCTTTCTTCTAACAAATTTGTGACCTTTTTCTCAGAAATTTGGAACTTTCTTACACATTTTTTGACTTTTTTCACAAAAAATTGCAATTTTTTCACAAATTTGTAACATTTTTTCCTCAAATGTGTAGCTTTCTTCTAATAAATTTGTGACTTTTTTGTCATGTATTTGTATTTTTTTTCTTGGAAAATTGTTATATTTTCCTTTAATTTTAAAAATTTTTTCTTGTAGATTTACAAATTTTTTTCAATTTGCAACTATTTTTGCAAAAATTTGCAACATTTTTCCTTGTAAATCTGCCACTTTTTTCTCCCCCCCCCAATTTTTTTTTCTTATAAATTTGTGTGTGGTTTCCTCTAAATTTTCTTTTTTTTTTTTCCTCCAAAATTCCAGTTTTTTTCTTGTAAATTTGCAACGCTCATCTAGATGCTGGTTCCATTTGTATTCTGTGTAATTAAATTGTAATTTTTGACTTTTTGAATTGTTAAATTGGCCTCATTTATCATGTCTCGTCACCTTTATTGTTTGAGATTTGTAGCTAATTTCCATTTCTCCATTTGTAGCCTATGCTAAATAGTTGAGAAGTATAAATGGCCTACTGTATAAAGGTATAATAAAAGCGAGAAAAAGCAGACATGAAAAAAAAAATGAAAGCTGTCTGCTGCTGCAGCACATTTAAAGGTACAATTTGAGCCCTTGACTGCTGCTTACGGCCATACCACACTGAGCATGTCTGATCTGGGAAGCTAAGCAGGGTCGGGCATGGTTAGTACCTGGACGGAGACCGCCTGGGAACACCAGGTGCTGTAAGCTTTTCCACTTCTCTTTACAGACTACAGAGGGCGTTGCTGCTCATTCTGCATTTTAAGCATGTCACTTCTTGATTATTACTCAAATGGACTGAGATAAATACAGCAGCACAAAACACGGGGACATGGCAAATACTCAATATGCTCTTCACTTACATTTTTATGATAGGATTGTTGTTTTGATCAAGGCTTTGGATGACATACAGAAGCAGAATTAGCTCAACATTCATCATCATCATAGCAGTCTGTCGTGGGCAACAATGACTGTTTCATTTAGGTCTGATCAGATTCCTCCACACAGCTCTGTCCTTAGCCTTCCGCTGCCAGGAACTCCTGTCTATGTCCAACTTCTTCAAGTTTCTTTTTACAGTGTCTTTAAATCTGAGCCTTGGTCTACCCTGATTGCATTTGCCCTTGCATAATGTGAGTAGAGTAACTGCCAAGGGAGATGCTGGTGGTCCATCCTCTAAACATGTCCGAGCCATCTCAGGTTCATCTGTATTAGCATGTCCTCCATTGATGGTAGACCAGCTTGTTTCAACACTTCTATGTTGGTTATCTTGTCTTTCCGTGAGATGTTCATTATGCCTCGAAGGTGTCTCATCATGTATGCGTGGAGTTTCTTCATCTGCACTCCGTAGACAGTTCAAATTTCAGCACCGTACAATAGAGTAGCCAGTACTGTCACTCTGTACACTTTGCATTTCACACGGATAGACACATGTCGATTGTTCCACAGTCTCTCCCTCAAGTTTCCAAACACAGCGCTCGCGCTTCCCATTCTGAGAGATCATCCTCCAGCCTAGCATTCTCTGAAACAGTACTCCCTAGATACTTGAAAGTCTTGCACTTGACTAGTGGCTCTGTACCAATGCTGATCTCTTCTGGTAGTGATGTTGATAACTGGAACTTTGGTGGTTGATAAAGGCACTCTGTCTTCTTGATATTGATTTGGAGGCTGAATTGGCTAGCTGCTCTTGCAAATTTCTCCACTAAAGATTGCATATCTTCCACGCTATGTGCAACTAGAGCACTGTCGTCAGCAAAGAGCATTTCTCTTACTACCTTTATCGATGTCTTACTCTTGGCTTTAAACTGTGCCACATTGAACAAGTCTGCTTCTTTCCTTGTTTGAATGTATACTCCTTCTGAAGTGTCTTTGAGGGCCACTTCAAGCGTGGCTGCCAGATATAGCGAGAAGAGTGTAGGTGCCAGCACACACCCTTGTTTCACCCCGTTGCTTACTGAAAAGTCTTAAGATACTGAACCACTCATTGCCACGTTTGCTTGCATATCTGTATGGAGTGCCTCGATAAGGCTGACAAACTTCTCTGTACAACCATATTTCCTGAGTACCTGCCAAAGTCCTTGTCGCGAAACAGTATCAAAGGCTTTACTGAAGTCTATGAAGACTAGATAAAGCGGCATGTTCTGTTCGATACACTTTTCTTGAACCTGTTTCAAGCAGAAAATCATGTCCATTGTGCTTCTTCCACTTCTAAAGCCACACTGGGTTTCCGGTAGTACATTCTGCGATATGTGTACATTGAGTCTGTTAACTCAGAAACTCAGAAAAGATTTATTGCCAAGTACATTAACAGGGACTGATAACATACGAGGGATTTGACTTGACACAGAAAACGACCTGCATTTCCGGTGACGCGGCAGCATCAGAAAACGCGCCTGTCATCAGATGGGTACAGGATGCATAGGGAGGAAAAGGATAACACAATAGGAAAGAGCAAAAAACCATTGATTGTCAGAATACCGGTCATATATGATCAATATTATGATTACAAGAAAAAAAGCCCTCAATGCACAGTTAGCAGACAAGAATGTACACAAGGACACAAAGAGAGCAGTGAGTGAATGATCTTTTTCATCAGTTTTTGAGTCAGTGTGGGTGTAGTGTTGAGTGTAGGTGTTTGTATCAGTTAAGAACAACAAAGTCTCTTTGGCAGGAGATGTTTTGTCTTAGCTGCTGGCATTTGTCCTTGAGCCATGCAGCTGACTGTCCGTGGAGTCAATGCAGCTCAAATGTTTTGAAAACAAAAAACTGCAGATAATCTGGAGGACTTGTGTGAGGGGTCAGATTAGTCGAATAGTACTGATCCAGAGAAAGAAACTTTATATCCTCTTACAGATTCAGTACTTGATCCTTCAGTGCTGGACGTTGAATCCTTCATGGACAGCTCTCAGCGTGATCATGATGTAATCCATTTTCCTAGACAGTTCTCCATTTGCCGCTGTCAGAGTCCTCTCCATTTTTTCAATTTGATGGTTAAGCCTCGCCTGGCCAGCATTTTGATAGGCTATGTCCATCTTCATCAATTTACGGTACACCAGGACAATCCTAGATCCAATCAGAACGATCCCGATGACCATTACTACGAAGACGTACAAATCTTCGACATCTTCGATGGAAAGATCAGACAGGCACAAGAGTTCCCAATTACTTGTGTCCCTCAAATAGCCCACAGCAGCCGTTCCTGCGGGGCAAACAACCTCCCCCGGGGCACTTTTCCTCGTTGAAAAAATAGTGTCAATTGCGTTCAAAGCCCAGCTTATTAAATCCATAATTTCATTCGATAATCAACAATAGAGACACACAGACAGATGATAGCAAGCTGGGATCCAGTTAGTTAGAGGAGGAAGGAGATAAGTCAGAGCAGGAGAGAAGAAAAAAGCGTCTGCTCTCTTTGGGAGGCGGAAGTGAAGAGAGTACACGTGTACGTGAGAGAATAGTACACGTGAGAGAATCTTACCAACAGTGGCTAGCAGTGATATACCTCGGTAATTTCCACAATCTTTCCTGTCACCTTTCTTGAACAAAGGCACAATACTTGCATCCTTCCAGTCTTGAAGGATGCAAGTATGCATAGCTGACCAACTGCCAGCTTGTGCAGGCAGTTGGTCAGCTGAACACCACCAAATTTCCACACTTCTGCTGGAATTCCATCCCTTCCTGGAGCTTTACCATCCTGTGTTGTCCTGATAGCTGCCATTAGTTCATCACAATTTGGTGGTTCATCCAGACTTGATACAGCTGGTCACTGCACTAGTTTCTTTAGCCTCTTCAGTGAGATCTCCAGGGTTGTTTAGTAGTTGGTCAAAGTGGTCTGCAAATCTGTCCAGGATCTTGTCTTTCTCCTGCAAAACCGTTTCACCATCCATAGCCTTTAGTTGGATCAATCCTCTTGGTTTAGGGCCGGAGATTTCTCTCAAACCTGTGAAGAATGTTTTCATGTCCTTTCTGTCTGTTGCAGTTTGAAGTTTCTCCGCTTTTTCATCCCACCAGTTGGACTTCATCTCTCTGGTGTACTTCTGTAGCTCACTCTGAGCCTTTGAGTATTTCTTCTTCTTCAGCCTTGTGTTACACTATAGGTTTTCCTGCCTAGCTGTATTCCTCGCTTCTAGTAGTTTCTTCAGGTGTTCATCATGCTCATCAAACCAATCTTGGTGTTTCCTCTCAGGGTGGCCTAATACATCACTCGCAGTCTGATACACCGCATCCTTCAGTGTTGCCCATTTCTCTTCTATGTCATTCTCTGAGTTGCTGCTGTCCCAGTCTTTGCTATCCCTTTCCTGTGTAAGTTCTTCCTGCTTATTTTGGCCTTTCAGTGCACTAGTGTTTAGCTTCCGTGGTGGCTTCGCACCCGTCCTGCAGTGCTGTTTTCGTCTGCAAATCCTTAATCTACATCTCAGCATAATATGATCAGTACCACAGTCCGCGCCTCTCATTGCTTTGGTGTCCAATACATCCCTTATGTCTCTCTGCCTGACTATGATGTAGTCACATGTATCACAGACCACGTTGCATTATAATGACAGTAACAATGCATCCTCTCTCCATGGTATCACCCCCACTGTCTACTATGCATCCCCTCTTAAATCCTTTAATTATACCCCCACAGTCTCAAGCCTTGCATACCAAAGCTAACACTCTTGCAGCTTCCTGTAATCACCAAGGAAGCTCTGCCTTTGTTCTGATCTAAAATGTGAGTCACAAAGTATGTGTGTCCACCACACAAAGCCCCCCCAACATTTTAGAACAAACAAGAGAATAACAACATGCATGCCATGATAGTATCAATACACATCAGTCCACATGCTGTCTAGGCTTTAGTCTCCTGCCGTATCTGCTGTAGCTGGGATTCAACGTCTCTGAGGCGCTGTCACTCTGGGGGTTTGCCGTTTGGGGGTGGAAACCTTTTGTCAGCACCTGTGGGTGTTCTGGGGAAACATTACTCTATGAAGCCCCCCGCGGGGGTCTACCTCGCCGCGGGGCCCTCGCCAACAGCACTTGCTCATCTGCCACCACAAAAGCGGGATTGAGTCTGTTTATGCCAACTTTCTCTTTCCTACTCCCCAAATCTAGCAAAAACTGCTTGTCCCCTGTTTCTAACACTCTGAAGGGTCCGTCATAAGGCGGTTGCAGCGGGGTTCAATGCGCATCGTGTCTGACAAAAACAAACTCTGCGTTCTTCAAAGTTTTAGGTACAAAAACGTGCGGAAAACTGTGGTGCGGGGGGCAGGGCAGCGTGCTTGATTCTATGTTACTCCGCAACAGCTGAGACGGGGAGGCGTCTGGAGCAGGGTTATCTGGGAGAAACTCCCCGGGCAGCCGGAGTGGCTGCGCAAACACGAGCTCCGCTGGGGAGGCTTCTAAGTCCTCTTTAGGCGCAGAACGCAACCCCAATAACACCCACGGTAACTTGTCTACCCAATTTGCATCCGTCAGTGACGCTCTGAGAGCTGCTTTCAATGACCTATGAAAACGTTCGCATAACCCGTTAGCCTGCGGATTGTATGCGGTTGTGCGGTGAATTGTGACACCCAGGCTGCGGGCCATTGTTGACCAAAGCTCGGACACAAATTGAGGGCCTCTGTCAGACGTAATGTTCGATGGGACGCCGAAGCACGCCACCCAAGCTGTTAAAAACGCGCGCGCCACCTCCTCGGCCGTGGTTGATGCCAGCGGGACAACTTCAGGCCAGCGCGTAGTGCGGTCCACCATTGTCAGAAGGTGTGTGTACCCTTGTGACTGCGGGAGGGGGCCCACGAGGTCCACATGAACGTGATCGAACCTCTTGGCCGGAATGTGAAACGGCTCCAAAGGAGCCCTTGTGTGCCTGTGTACTTTGGCTCGTTGACACGCCGTGCAGGCTGCTGCCCACTCTTTAACTTGTTTGCAGAGGCTCGGCCACACAAATTTCTCTCCTACCATTTTGACCAACGCGCGCACTCCTGGGTGCGCCAAAGAATGAATCGAGTCAAAAACGTGGTGGCGCCACGCGGCCGGTATTACTGGGCACCGCCGTCCCATGGAGACATCGCAGATTAGGGGGGGCATACCGTCTTGCAGCACCCTGCTCTCCAGCCTTAACCCTGTTGGTCCAGACTGAAGCGCGCGCACCTCCGCATCACCAATCTGCTCCGCGGACATGGCTGCGTAATCTACCCCTACGCTGACTGGGGCCGCCACGGCGTGCGAGAGGCAATCTGCCACTACATTGAGTTTGCCCGCCACATGCTGGATATCAGTGGTAAACTCTGATATCGCGGCCAGCTGCCTCTGCTGCCGGCCTGACCACGGTTCGAAAACTTTGGCCATCGCAAATGTTAGCGGTTTGTGGTCAACAAATGCGGTGAAAGAGCGTCCTTCTAGCCAGAACTGAAAGTGGCGGATGACCAAATGGAGAGCCAGCAGCTCCCTGTCGAACATGCTGTATTTATGTTTGCTATCGCGCAAGGTCCTGCTGAAAAAGGCTAGTGGCTGCCAAACCCCGGCTACATGTTGCTCCACGACCGCCCCTATGGCCACCTCTGATGCGTCAGTGGTGAGCGCTATGTGGGCCGTTGGGTCTGGGTGTGCCAACAACGCAGCCTTTGCCAAGGCTGCTTTCACCTCCAAGAACGCTTGGTCCCGCTTCGGGGACCACTCTACCTTATCCGCGGGTTTCTTTTTTTTGAGCGCGGCATACAGCGGCTGCATGAGTTGCGCCACGCGGGGGAGAAAACGGTTATAAAAATTCACCATTCCCAAAAACTCCTGCAACGCCCTGACCATCTGCGGCCGGGGAAAATCTGCCACCGCGCGCACTTTGTCAGGAAGCGGAACTGCTCCTTCGGGGGAGACGCGGTGTCCTAAAAAATCGATCAGTGCCACCCCGAACTGACACTTCGCTGGGTTGAATATTAACCCGTGATCTCCCAGCCTTCGGAAAACTGTGGCCAGGTGTTTTTCGTGTTCGTCTTCGGATGCGCTGGCTACTAAAATATCGTCCAAGTAGACGAACACGAAAGGGAGATCACGAAGCACTGCGTCCATCATGCGTTGGAACGTCTGAGCAGCCCCTTTAAGTCCGAATAGCATGCGTAAAACCTCGAATAGGCCAAACGGAGTTATTACCGCTGTTTTGGGTATGTCCTCAGCGCGTACTGGGACTTTGTGGTAACCGTGGACCAAGTCTATTTTAGAAAAAACGCGCACCCCCGCCAAATGAACGCAAAAATCTTGGATATGCGGGATTGGGTAGCAGTCGTGCGCTGTAGCATTGTTTAACCTGCGGAAATCCCCACAAGTTCGCCATGATCCGTCCGCTTTCGGGACCGTGTGTAGTGGGGAAGCCCACGGACTGTTTGAAAGCCTGATAATGCCCAACCTCTCCAGGATGGCGAACTCCTCGTGCACTATGGCCAGTTTAACTGCGTCCAAGCGCCGAGCTTTTGCAAAAACGGGTGGTCCGGTAGTGGTAATAAAATGCTCCACCCCTTGTTTAGCGACTGTTGCCAAAAATGTGGGGACCGTGAGTGCTGGGAACTGAGTGAGCAGTGTGTGGAACTTACCGCTTGCAGCTGTGACGTTGGCTTGTGCTGTTGGCGGGGCCACTCGCACTGTACAGGGGATAGAATCAAAAGAAAGTGCATTAACTAACTAACTAACTAACTAACCTGCACTTATATAGCGCTTTTCTAGTCACAAAGACCACTCAAAGCGCTTTCATTAATACTAACCCTCTATTCTAAGGGCCTATAGGAAACAGATATCTAGGGACAATTTAGAACAGCCAATTAACCTAACATGCATGTTTTTGGCATGTGGGAGGAAACCGGAGAAATCCCGGAGTAAACCCACGCAACACGGGGAGAACATGCAAACTCCACACAGATCACTGTTGGTCGGGGGCTGGGATCGAACCCACGATCCCACAATCCCCACAATCCCCCGGCCAAGGGTAAACTGTGCTGCCGCAGTGCTAACCACTGCGCCACCGTGCATTAACCAGGCACCTGTTAGCAAGATCAACCAACAAACCATGTGAGCACAAAAAATCAGCCCCCAACATATTGAAATTTACTGCTGCTACGACAAAAGTCCACTCAAATGTACGGCCGTGTAGAGACAGAAGCAGAGTCTTCTCACCAAAGGTCTTAATCTCCGAGCCGTTTGCTGCTGTCACCCGGGGACCTCCAGAACCAGCTAGTCTGTCTGCGTAGGAAGGTGTGATGAAACTCAACTGGGAGCCTGTGTCGACGAGGAACTGCCTCCCCGAGTGTGCGTCTGACAAGTAGAGCAGCTTGTGCTCCTCCCCGAGGGCCGCGGCTGCTACCGACCCCCGGTCTTGGCGTTTCCCGAACGCCTGAACTGGCTTGGTGGTACACATTTGCGTGCCCTCTCTGCGAAGCGGCGATGGTAGAAACAAAGGACGTCCAATCTGCGTTCCCTGGCCCCTGCCGCCGCCGTCGTCGGTGAGTCTGGTACCGCTGCCTCTGGCCTCCTGTCGTCTCCGGTCATCGCGCCGAGTTCCGCTGCAGCGCCTGTGGCTGTGCGCCGCTTGGTGGCATTAACAATCCTCTGTGCCTCTCGGCCCAGCGCACGGTAGTCCCGTTGGGCCAACAGTGGCGAACTGGCCAGGGTCGCTCTTGCTGCTGACGGTAGAGTCCTGAGGAAGAGGTGGGTGAAAATGAAGTGATCGTCGTCAGAGTCTTTCAACCTCAACAACTTCTCCATCAGGTTCGCGGGCATGTCATTTTCCAACTCCGTCAGCGCAAGGAGCCTCTCTGCTCGCTCCTCCGCCGAGGGGGTGAATTGCTGGATGAGTGCAGCCTTCAACGTGCCGTATTTGTCGCTGTCTGGCGGCTGGTCGATCAGGCTCTCCACATGCTGGGCCGTGTTGTTGTCCAGCTTTGTGACTACGTGGTAGAATTTTGTTGCATCTACCGATATCCCCCGGAGGTTGAACTGCGCCTCAACTGTGTTGAACCAGGAGCGCGGATTGTTCTGCCAGAAATCTGGTAGCTGGACTGTAGCGGCATTGGCTTGGCTGGGGGCTCCTGACGAGGCTGGCCTGGGGGAATTCTCCTCTTGCATGATACGTCTTGGGTCACCAGTGTGGAAATGTGAGAATGACGAGGCAGAGTTTTCTCTCAAGTCAGCTTTATTCACATCTCCAACATCTCGAAGCAGAAAAGAGAGCCACACAGGGAACTCTCATCCTTAAATACCAGGACTCTTACAGTTCACAAGTCACATGTATCACAGACCACGTTGCATTATAATGACAGTGTGGAAGTGTGAAAATGACGAGGCAGAGTTTATCTCACGAGTCAGGTTTATTCACATCTTCCAACATCAGCAAAACAGAAAAGAGGGAAAAACCCAGACCTTCGTCCTTTAAATGCCCAGGACCTTCAAAGCTCACAGTCACAATGCATTTAATCCCAAGTAACAATGCATCCTCTCCCACAGTCACAATGCATTTAATCCCAAGTAACAATGCATTCTCTCGTAGATCTTATCACCTTCACCTAAAGTCTCTGGCAGCCAGGAAATCCCCCAAGGCCGTCTCTTTGCATACCAAAGACTAAACTTACACATTCTCCTGTTATCTCCAAGGAGACTCAGTCCTTTGTTCAGTCTGAGATGTGAAGTCTAAAGTGATATAACCATGTGCATATGTGTCCCACATGACCCCCCCCCCAAACATCTAAGATGGAACAATGGAATAACAGTCTGCATGTCATGATAAAATCATTACACATCAGTCCATGTGCTGCTTAGGCCTCAGTCTCCTCCCGTATCTGCTGTAAGCGGGCTTCATCACTTCCGTGGCGCCATCCTGCTGGGGGGCTGCTGTCTGAGGGTGAGAACTGTTAGTCAATCCCTGTGGGTGTTCTGGGGAATGTCCCCTAGGGGGTCTGCCGCGCCGAGGAGCCCTGGCCAACAGCACATCCTCATCCGCCACCACAAAGGCGGGTTTGAGCCTGTTTATGCCAATCTTTTCTTTCCTGCCCCCCAAATCTAGCAAAAAATGTTTATCCCCTGTTTCCAGCACTCTAAATGGTCCATCATAAGGTGGTCGTAGCGGCGGACGATGGGAATCGTGTCTGACAAAAACAAACTCCGCGTTTTTTAAAGCCTTAGGTACAAAAACGCGCGGAAAACTGTGGTGAACAGGGCCAGGCAACGTGCCTGATTCCGTGCCACGCTGCAACTGCTGAGCCGGGGAGCTATCTGGCGCAGGATTATCTGGGAGAAATTCCCCGGGCAGCCGAAGTGGCTGCGCAAAAACTAGCTCAGCCGGGAAGGCTTCTAAATCCTCTTTAGGTGCAGAACGCAACCCCAGTAAAACCCACAGTAGCCTGTCTACCCAATTTGCATCCGTAAGCGACGCTCTGAGAGCCGCTTTCAATGACCTATGAAAACGTTCACATAACCCATTAGCCTGCGGATTGTACGCGGTTGTGCGGTGGATCGTTACCCCCAGGCTGCGGGCCATTGATGACCAAAGTTCGGAAACAAATTGAGGGCCTCTGTCGGACGTAATGTCCGACGGGACTCCAAAGCGCGCTACCCATGCTGTTAAAAACGCGCGCGCCACCTCCTCGGCTGTAGTTGACGCCAGTGGGACCACTTCCGGCCAGCACGTGGTGCGGTCTACCATTGTCAGAAGGTGTGTGCACCCCTGTGACGGCGGAAGGGGGCCTACGAGGTCCACATGGACATGATCGAACCTCTTAGCCGGGATGTGAAATGGCTCCAAGGGAGCTCTCGTGTGTTTGTGTACCTTGGCTCGTTGACAAGCCACGCAGGCTGCCGCCCCCTCCCTTTCATTTCAAAAATCTTAGAAAGAGTTGTTGCTATGCAATTATTTGACCACCTGCAGGGAAATGGTTTATTTGAGGAGTTTCAATCTGGGTTTAGAATCCATCATAGCACTGAAACAGCCTTAGCGAAGGTCACTAACGACCTCCTCATTGCATCTGATAATGGACTAGTTTCTGTACTTGTCCTTTTAGATCTTAGTGCAGCTTTTGATACTATTGATCATAATATTCTACTTGATAGATTAGAACACTATGTTGGACTTAATGGAACTTCGTTGCAGTGGTTTAGATCTTATTTATCTGATAGGTTCCAGTTTGTTCATGTAAATGATGAGTTTTCTCTCAGCTCAAAGCTTAGTCATGGAGTTCCACAGGGATCTGTGCTTGGCCCTACTCTTTTTAGTTTATATATGCTTCCGTTAGGCAACATTATTAGAAAGCACTGTATACATTTTCACTGTTATGCAGATGACACACAATTATACCTGTCAATGAAGCCAGATGATACTAATCAATTAGCCAAGTTAGAAGCCTGTCTTAAGGAAATCAAAGTTTGGATGACTTGTAATTTCCTGCTATTAAATTCAGATAAGACTGAAGTCATTCTTGTTGGTCCAAAAAACCTTAGAAATTCCTTTCCAAATCAAACTTTCAGTTTGGATGCAGTTACTCTTTCTCTTAATAGCTCTGTGAGGAACCTTGGAGTTATTTTTGATCAGGATTTGTCCTTCAATTCACATATTAAATTTGTTTCTAAGACTGCCTTCTATCATTTGCGTAATATTGCCAAGATTAGGAGCATCTTGTCTCAGAGTGATGCTGAGAAGCTGATCCACGCTTTTGTTAGCTCGAGATTAGATTATTGTAATTCTTTATTATCAGGTTGTCCTAAAACATCTTTAAAAAGTCTTCAGCTGATCCAAAATGCTGCAGCAAGAGTTTTAACAGGTACTAGAAAGAGAGATCATATCTCTCCGGTTCTGGCCTCCCTTCATTGGCTTCCCATAGAGTTTAGAATTAAGTTTAAAATCCTTCTTCTTACTTACAAAGCTCTAAACAATCAGGCTCCTTTTTATTTAAAAGATCTGATACTACCGTATCATCCTAACAGAGCACTACGCTCCCAAAATGCAGGTTTACTTGTAATACCTAGAATCTCCAAAAGTACAATGGGAGGCAGAGCCTTCAGTTATCAAGCTCCTCTCCTGTGGAATCAGCTGCCAATCTGGATTCGGGAGTCAGACTCGATCTCTGTTTTTAAGAATAGGGCTAAAACCTACCTTTTTGATATAGCCTACAATTAGGGAGGGATCATGTGTTTTCTGAACCCTCCCTTAGTTATGCTGCTAATTGGTTTAGTCAGCCGGGGGACCTCCAGTAATGCACTGGGCCTCACTCCTTTCCTCACTCTCTATTAAATATTTTTTTTTTTTTTTTTTTTTTTGCTGGTCATTAACATTTGTTTGTTCTCTCCCATAGATTGAGTCCCCATCGTGCTGTTTGCTCTCTACATGTCTGTTCTTTTCTTCTTCTCTATCCCCTCACCCCCCAGCCAGTCGCAGCAGATGACTGCCCCTCCCTGAGCCTGGTTCTGCTGGAGGTTTCTTCCTGTTAAAAGGGAGTTTTTCCTCTCCACCGTCGCCAAGTGCTTGCTCACAGGGGATCGCCTGATTGCTGGGGTCTTTCTGCAACTGTGGGGGTCCTCCCTACAGTTGATAGTGCTATGAGATGACTGTTGTTGTGAAATGGCGCTATATAAATAAAGTTGAATTGAATTGAATTGAATTAACTTGTTTGTGCAGGCTCAGCCATACAAATTTCTCTCCCACCATTTTGACCGACGCGCGCACTCCCGGGTGCGCCAGAGAATGAATCGAGTCAAAAACGCGGCGGCGCCACGCGGCCAGTACCACAGGACACGGTCGCCCAGTGGAGACATCGCAGATTAGGGGGGGCATACCGTATTGCAGCACCCTGTTCTCCAGCCTTAACCCTGTTGGTCCAGACTGGAGCGCGCGCACGTCCGCGTCGCTACCCTGATCCGCAGCCATGGCTGCATAATCTATCCCTACGCGGACCGGGGCCGCCACGGCACGCGAGAGACAGTCTGCCACTACATTCAGTTTACCCGCCACATGCTGAATATCGGTAGTAAACTCTGAGATGGCGGCCAGCTGCCTCTGTTGCCGGCCTGACCATGGTTCTGAAACCTTGGCCATCGCGAATGTCAGCGGCTTGTGGTCAACAAACGCGGTGAAACGGCGTCCCTCCAGCCAGAACTGGAAGTGACGAATGGCCAAGTGGAGAGCTAACAACTCCCTGTCGAATGCGCAGTATTTTCGTTCACTATCGCACAAAGTCCTGCTGAAAAAGGCGAGCGTTTGCCAAGCCCCGGCTACATGCTGCTCCACGACCGCCCCTATGGCCACATCTGACGCGTCAGTAGTGAGCGCTATGCGGGCCGTTGGGTCTGGGTGTGCTAACAACGCAGCGTTTGCCAGGGCTGTTTGCCAGGGCTGTTTTGACCTCCGAGAAAGCTCGCTCTCGCTCCGGAGACCATTCGATTTTATTTGTGGGTTTTTGTTTTTTTAGTGCGGCATGCAATGGTTGCATGAGCTGCACTGCACAGGGGAGGAAACGGTTATAAAAATTCACCATTCCCAAAAACTGCTGTAACACCTTGACCGTTTGTGGCTGGGGAAAATTTGTTACCGCGCGCACTTTGTCAGGCAGAGGAACCGCTCCTTCTGGAGAGACGCGATGCCCCAAAAAATCAATCTGCGTCACCCCGAACTGACACTTCGCTGGGTTGATTATTAACCCGTGCTCTCCCAACCTCCGGAAAACTGCCATGAAGTGGTTTTCGTGTTCGTCTTCAGACGCGCTGGCTACCAAGATGTTGTCCAGGTAGACGAATACGAAGGGGAGATCGCGCAACACCGCGTCCATCATGCGTTGGAACGTCTGCGCAGCGCCTTTAAGCCCAAACAGCATGCGCAAAAACTCAAATAGGCCAAACAGAGTTATTACCGCTGTTTTGGGTATGTCCTCAGCACGCACTGGGACTTGGTGGTAACCGCGGACCAAGTCTATCTTAGAAAAAACGCACGCCCCCGCCAAATGAATGGAAAAATCTTGGATATGCGGGATTGGGTAGCGGTCGTGCGCTGTGGCGTTGTTCAACCTGCTTAAATCTCCGCCAGGTCGCCACGAGCCATCAGATTTCGGGACCATATGAAGCGGGGAAGCCCATGGGCTGTTCGAACGCCTGATGATGCCCAACTTTTCCAGGTTGGCGAACTCCTCGCGCGCTATGGTCAGTTTAGCTGAATCCAAGCGCCGAGCTTTTGCAAAAATGGGCGGTCCGGTGGTAGTAATAAAATGTTCCACCCCGTGTTTAGCGACTGCTGCTGAAAATGTAGGAACCGTGAGTGCTGGGAACTGAGTGAGCAGTGTGTGGAACTTACCGCTTGCCGTTGTGACATTGGCTTGTGCTGTGGGCGGGGTCACTCGGGCTGCACAGGGAATAGAATAAAAAGAAAGTGCATTAACCAGGCGCCTGTTAGCAAGATCAACCAACAAACCATGTGAGCACAGAAAATCAGCCCCCAACATATTGAAATTCACTGCAGCTATGACAAAAGTCCACTCAAATGTACGACCATGTAGGGACAGAAGCAGAGTCCTCTCACCAAAGGTCTTAATGGGGCTGCACGGTGGTGCAGTGGTTAGCACTGCGGCAGCACAGTTTACCCTTGGCCGGGGGATTGTGGGGATCGTGGGATCGTGGGTTCGATCCCAGCCCCCGACCAACAGTGATCTGTGTGGAGTTTGCATGTTCTCCCCGTGTTGCGTGGGTTTACTCCGGGATTTCTCCGGTTTCCTCCCACATGCCAAAAAACATGCATGTTAGGTTAATTGGCTGTTCTAAATTGTCCCTAGATATTTGTTTCCTATAGGCCCTTAGAATAGAGGGTTAGTTATATTAATGAAAGCGCTTTGAGTGGTCTTTGTGACTTGAAAAGCGCTATATAAGTGCAGGTTAGTTAGTAGTTAGTTAGTTAATCTCCGAGCCGTTCGCTGCTGATGCCCCGTGACCTCCGGGACCCGCCAGCCGGTCAGTGGAGGAAGGCGTGATGAAACTCACTTGGGAGCCTGTGTCCACGAGGAATTGCCTCCCCGAGCGCGCATCCGTCAAGTAGAGCAGATTGTTCTCTTCACCGAGGGCCACAGCTGCTACCGATCCCTGGTCTTGGCGTTTCCTGAGCGCTTGAACTGGCACGGTGGTATACATTTGCGTGCCTTCTCTGAGAAGCGGCGATGGTAGAAACAGAGGGTGTCTCCTCCGCGATCCTTGGCCCCCGCTGTCGCCTTTGTCGGTGGGTCTGTTACCGCCGTCTCTGTCCCCCCGCCATCTCCGGCCGTCGCGCCGAACTCCGTCGCTGCCGCGGTGGCCGCGCGCTGTTTGCTGGCGTTGAGAATCCGGTGCGCCTCCTGGGCCAGCGCGCGGAAGTCCCGCTGGGCCAACAACGGCGAACTGGCCAGGGTCGCTCTTGTGGCCGACGGTAGGGTCCTGAGGAAAATGTGGGTGAAGATGAAGTCGTCGTCGTCTGAGCCCCTCAACCACAGCATGTCCTCCATCAGGTCAATGGGCGTGCCATCTCCAAAGTCGTTCAGAGCCAGGAGCCTCTCCGCTCTCTCCTGGACTGAGAGAGTGAAGAGCTGGATGAGCGCAGCCTTCAACCCGCCGTGTTTGTCGTCGGCCGGTGGCTGCTCCAAAAGGCTCTGCACATGCTGAGCCGTGCGGTTGTCGAGCTTGGCAATTACATGGTAGAACTTGGTGTCATCTACCGTTATCCCCCAGAGGGCGAACTGTGCTTTGACCAAGTGGAACCAGGAGCGCGGGTTGTCTCGTCAAAAGTCCGGTAGCTGGACAGTAGCGGAATACGCTTGGCTGGGAGCTCCTGACCCGGCTGGCTCGGGGGAATTTCTTTCACTCATGATACGTCTTAGGGTCACCAGTGTGGAAGTGTGAAAATGACGAGGCAGAGTTTATCTCACGAGTCAGGTTTATTCACATCTTCCAACATCAGCAAAACAAAAAAGAGGGGAAAACCCAGACCTTCGTCCTTTAAATACCCAGGACCTTCAAAGCTCACAGTCACAATGCATTTAATCCCAAGTAACAATGCATCCTCTCCCACAGTCACAATGCATTTATTCCCAAGTAACAATGCATTCTCTCGTAGATCTTATCACCTCCACCTAAAGTCTCTGGCAGCCAGGAAATCCCCCAAGGCTGTCTCTTTGCATACCAAAGACTAAACTTCCACATCCTCCTGTTATCTCCAAGGAGACTCAGTCCTTTGTTCAATCTGAGATGTGAAGTCTAAAGCGATATAACCATGTGCATATGTGTCCCACAACAGTAACAATGCATCTTCTCTCCATGGTATCACCCCCACTGTCTACAATGTATCCCCTCTTTAATCCTTTAATTATACCCCCACAGTCTCAAGCCTTGCATACCAAAGCTAACACTCTTGCAGCTTCCTGTAATCACTAAGGAAGCTCTGCCTTTGTTGTGATCTAAAATGTGAGTCACAAAGTATGTGTGTCTACCACAGTATCCTCATTTTGACTGTTGCTTCAGCTTGTTACAACAGATTATTTGTGTGTGATGTTATTTCATGGCAATTTTATTGACAGTGGTGTGAAAAAGTGTTTGCCTCCTTCCTGATTTCTCATTTTTTTTGTATGTTTGTCACACTTAAATGTTTCAAATCATCAAACAAATTTAAATATTAGACAAAGATAACACAAGTAAACACAAAATGCGGTTTTTAAATTAAGGTGTTTATTAAGGGTAAAAAAATCCAAACCTACGTGGTCCTGTGTGAAAAAGTGATTGCCCCCTCTGTTAAAACATAAATTAACTGTGGTTTATCACATCTTTGGAAAACTGAGTTCAATTTCTCTACCCACACCCAGGCCTGATTACCAGCGAACCACAGTGAGAGCCATTATCCACAAATGGCAAAAACATGGAACAGTGGTGAACCTTCCCAGGACTAGATGGCTGACAAGCTTTATAGCAGCCATCTGGCTACGGCCAAGACGGATAATTTTTTCCACTCATAAGGAATTGTTCAGATCAGAGTGATGATAATCAAGTCGGTGGCGGTAATGCACCTGTAGGCTAATTGCCAACCACCAATCAAATCTAAAAGAAGAAGAAGAAGACTAAAACTACCCCAAGAGCGCAGCGACAACTCATCCAAGAGGTCACAAAAGACCCCACAACAACATCCAAAGAACTGCAGGCCTCACTTGCCTCAGTTAAGGTTGGTGTTCATGACACAACCATAAGAAAGAGACTGGGCAAAAATGGCCTGCATGGCAAAGTTCCAAGACGAAAACCACTGCTAAACAAAAACAACATAAAGGCTCATCACAGTTTTGCCAGAAAACATCTTCATGATCCCCAAGGCTTTTGGGAAAATATTCTGGGGACTGATGAGACAAAAGCTGAACTTTCTGGAAGGTGTGTGTCCCATTACATCTGGCATAAAAGTAACAGCATTTCAGAAAAGGAACATCATACCAGCAGTAAAATATGGTGGTGGTAGTGTGATGGTCTGGGGCCGTTTTGCTGCTTCAGGACCTGGAAGACTTGCTGTGGTAAATGGGACCATGAATTCTGCTGTCAACCAAAAAATCCTGAAAGAGAATGTCCAGCCATTTGTTTGTGACCTCAAGCTGAAGTGCACTTGGGTTCTGCAGCAGGACAATGATCCAAAACACACCAGCAAGTCCACCTCTGAATGGCTTACGAAAAACAAAATGAGGACTTTGGAGTGGCCTAGTCAAAGTCCTGACCTGAATCCAATTAAGATGCTGTGGCATGACCTTAAAAAGACAGTTCATGCTCGAAAGCAAAATTCCTCCACAGCACTGTAAAAGATTCATTGCTAGTTATCTCAAATGCTTGATTGCAGTTGTTGCTGCTAAGGGTCGCCCAACCAGTTATTATGTTTAGCGGCAGTCACTTTTTTACACAGGGCCATGTAAGTTTGGATTTTTTTCCCTTTATAGTAAACACCTTCATTTAAAAACTGCATTTTGTGTTTTCTTGTGTTATCTTTGTCTAATACTTAAATTTGTTAGATGATCTGAAACATTTAAGTGTGACAGACATACAAAAAAAATGAGAAATCAGGAAGGGTGCAAACACTTTTTCACACCACTGTATTCTGACTATCCATTTATATGGTGCAATTTCATCAAGGGATGAGACTGGAAGTGACACTTCTGCCACTTCTGATCAAGAGAGTGAACCAGAGCTGCCAGGGGGACAAGCCAGTGATCCCCACACTCCAGCATCAAGCACAACTGCGCTGCAAAAAAGACCAACTGGTAGGGCCATATTACTAACCTTTCTATAGACCTCTTTAATTTTGACATGATATCCTATGTCTAACACAAGTGCCACTAATCACATGAATTATCCTAATGTCCAAATTCAGTTTAGCTTAAATTGAACTGAAGCTTTTCATGCCAAATGACTTGTGAAAATGGTCTAACCATAAACCTGTACGTTAGCCACTGAAAGTATCTAATCTCCCTTGATATGTGTGTCTTTTTCTCTGGACATCTCACAATCGAGAGTGGAAGGTCCTATTCAGCCGTGTCTGAAAATCTTCGTGGTACAAGGACAATCCCTGGTTAGAGTACTCTGCAAGCCAAGATACTAACTAATGTTTTGCCTGCAGGCATTTTGCGCTTACACGTACACCAGAATCAGCCTTCACATCTGAGCCAGGGATTTCTAACTGGAAAAAAAAGCCTTGTTTAAAGATGTCAGGTTTAAGCTTCACTCCAAGTCAGAGCATCACATGAATGTCATGTAGAGTGCATCCAGAGTATATTCACAGCACTTCACTTTTTCCACATTTTAAGTTACAGCCTTATTCCAAAATGGATTAAATAATTTTTCCCTCAAAATTCTACACGCAATACCCTACAATGACAACATGAAAAAAGTTTTTTTTTTTTAGATTTTTTCAAATTTATTAAAAATAAAAAAACTAAGAAAGCACATGTACATAAGTAGTCACAGCCTTTGTCAATACTTTGTTGATGCGCCTTTGGCAGCAATTGCAGCCTCAAGTCTCTTTGAATATGATGCCACAAGCTTGGCACACCTATCTTTGGGCAGGTTCGCCCATTCCCCTTTGCAGCACCTTTCAAGCTCCATCCGGTTGGATGGGAAGCGTCGGTGCACATCCATTTTCAGATCTCTCCAGAGATGTTCAAATGGATTCAAGTCCGGGCTCTTGCTTGTCACGACCTGAACGCTATCTTTTCTCTGCGTTCAGGTTGTCCAGTGTCGCTCCTGCTCCGGGGTAGTCCGTGCCGGGTCTTCCATGGCCCGCTCTTTGACAGCGCCCAGCTGATTGCCAGCTGTCTAGTTCAGCTGTGCTGGGACAGCTGTCCCCTATCCCCAATCATCTCCCCATTTAAGCGAGCAGCCGAGAGTTACTCGTTGCTGCGACCTCGCTATGGGAAGACATGCCTTGTGTTTCCCACGACTGTTAGCTCCTACGACTAGCTTCAGTTCGCCGTTACCTCGGCGCTTCACCCAAAGTAAGTGTTGCGACTCGGCGTGCGTTTTTCCCTCGCCGCCTCTCTAGCCTTTCTCCCTGGGTGGTATGTTACCCTTAGTTCTGTGTGTGTTTTAGCCCCACGTGGCTCTTTACTTTGCTGTCCGTTATTTAGTGTAGTGTGTGTTTTGTGTTAATAAATTACGCTAACTCACTGGTCGCCCTCGTATCTCCTTTCTGGCTCGTGAGAGCCAGAGTTATGACAGTAGGTCGCAGCCATAGTGAGACGGCCGCGACCGTGAGTTGGCTGTAAGGACTCGACGCCTTTTTTTTCCCTTCCTCTGGGTGCGGGCGAGCCAGTATCATGTCTCCCTCCGAGACTCATGCGGCACCCAGGCCACGATCTCTCGGAGGCTCTGGACCTTGTGGACGGAACGTTGTTCACCACGGACCTCTACGATGCCCCCAGCGAGATACGCTGGCGCCTGGAGCTCGCCGAGGGTATGCTTAACTGCTTTTCTCGCTACTTCCTTCTCCCCGAGGTTAAGGCGAGGAGGGCAGACATCTCTGTGGCCTGGGAGAGGCTCCGTAGGCTGGAGGAGAACTCCGGCAGGAAGCCGAGGACAGGACGCCATCGCTCCTCGCTTCGGAATCCTGCTCCTGCCGTCGATCCAGTCCAGGAGTTCGCCTCACCCAGGGGTGATCCCCAGGATAGAGTGACGTCAACCGGGTTTCCCCCGGAGAAGATGAGAGTGACAGTGATGCGCATTGCGGATCGAGTGGCAGCCGCTTCTTCCGCCGCCGTTCCCCCCGTAGCCATGAAGAACGTGATTGCGGCGGTCAGGCTGGTCGAGAAGAACCCGGAGCTGAACGATTATCCGGAATACGCTGACCTGTTGGCTTCGCTCATCGCACAGGAGCGGCGTTTTCCCGACCTCACGTTCAGAAGACGTCACTCCCAAATTCCCCACTCATCTCAGCGAGAGTCCCGTCCGGATCCTGCTCCAGGAAACCACACGAATTCCGCCTCCCAGCCTGCTCCCGTGTCTCGCCGAAGAAGTGAATCAGCTGCTCCCGCTCCTGGGCCCGCTCTCCCCGCTGTCCCGTCAGCTTTGGGCCCCCAGCTCTCCTCAGCTGTTTCACCCCCCTCTTCGTCATTCACTCCGGCTGCTGGGAGAAGCGCAAATTCATCTCCAGGTGTTCCAGGTCCCGATCCGGTGCGGGTAGCACCGCCTCATCTGTCCGGGGGGTCCCCCACTTCTATCCGGTTGGGAGAAGAGAGACTCAAGTCCCTTGTAGCGGGTTCCACCGGCCCTCCGGGAATCAGGCAAGTGTCCTTTCATTCTCCTCCCATTATGAGTGAATTGCCTTGTTTGATTCCTGGGGGAGGAGTTCAGGGTTCACAGTCCCCTGAGCTCTCTCCTCCCGCTGCAAAAACTGAATATGAACCTGCGTCCTCTGTGTCTCTTCCCCTTGAGTGTGCCCCGGTGCCAGGTGTACACCGCTGCGTGAGGAGGAGGCGGCCTGCGGCCCTGGAGGGTTTTGCCCCAGCCCCGCAGCCACGTTATGGGCAGAGGAGAAGGTCGAACTGCCTGTTGGAGCCAGCGCCGACGGTTAAGCGTCCCCGGGTCTCCACGGAGGAATGGTTCGGCCCAGCAGAGTCCAGATCTCCTGCCTCCACGCCAGGTGGGCTGTCGACCCGGTCTTCGGCATTTGGAGGTCGTTTGACTGTGGAAACCATCATGCCGGCTGCGGAGCCATTTGCAGTCGAGTTGGAGCCGGAGGACGGAGTCCTGCACGCTGAGCCCGGAGCATCGAAGTCCTGGATGGCGGTAGAACCCGAGATCAGGCAAGTGCTCTATTTTGTTTTTCTCTTCTCTATTCTGGAGCATTATTGCCTGTCTCTCGGGGGGGCGGGCCGGGTGCAGCCGTCTGCTGCGCTCGAGCCTGTTCCGCCGGGCTCTGCCGCTGCCGGTGATCCTGATCCCGGTTCCTTTTGTCCCTCTGAGCCTCTCCCCAGGGTCACCGGAGACGAACCTGCTCTGGGTGCCATCTCGGAGGTTCCGGTTCCCTGCACGGTGTTCGCCTCAGATGCTGCGCCCGGGAGTGCTGTCTCGGTCCAGCTGGAGTCCACCGGGAGTGCTGTCTCGGTCCAGCTGGAGTCCACCGGGAGTGCTGTCTCGGTCCAGCTGGAGTCCACCGGGAGTGCTGTCTCGGCCCGATCGGGGTCCACCGGGGGTGCTGCGCCGGCCCGATCGGGGTCCACCGGGGGTGCTGCGCCGGTCCGGGTAACAGTTAGTGTGGGAGCTGGAGGATTGTGTTCGCCTGACGTCAGGCTGACTTCGTCCCTTGCCTCCATCATTTCTCCTCCTGCCGCTGTTGGGGTTCCTCTCACCCGGGCCAGTTTCCCCCTACCCTTGTTGCCATTAGATGGCAGGCTAACTTTGCCCCTGGCCTCCATCTCTTCTCCCCCTACTACTGTGGGGGTTTTTCTCACCTGGGTCAGTTTCCTCCTGCCTTTTCCCTCAGGGAGGAAGCTGCACCAAGACTTCTCCCTCAGCTCTCCATGGTCTGAGGTCACGGGACGACCGCCTGGGAAGCCATCTGGCTGGTTCGGTGGTCTGGGTCGGCCTCCGGAGAAACTGTGTCTCCTAGCCTGGGACTCGGGTAGGCCACCCGAACTGGTGTTGTGGTTCCTGGCCTGGTGGAGTTCAGGCCGCCCGCCGGACAAGCTGTCATCGCCTGCCTCACTCCACCTGCTGTCATTCCTGACAGATTGACTAACTGTTCATAGCCTTGTGTTTTGTATGCCCTCCATTATTTAATTTCATTCAGGACATCAGGGAACTTTCTGTGTTAGAGTCCTTATTGGGATGTCATTTCTACCGAGAATTTTTCTTTAGACAATTTTCTGTGTTTTACGATCCCTGTATGGATCCCTATTCTAATTTCTCCCTTAAGTAGCATTTGCTTCACATTGCCTGGCCTCATTCCGAGTAGTCTTGTTTTTCTGTATTTATATCCTCCTCCAGACTGTTTAGTGACACTTTTTGTGCTAATACGTGTTTGAGGAGTTGTTCCTTTTGTATTTTTATGCCAATTTGCTGTTCCAGGCTCTATTTTTAGGTCTTATGCCCGGACTGCCTCCTTTGTATATTATTCTGTTCTGGCCGGGGTTACATGTGTAAGTCTATTTAAACCATATGTTCAGAGTTTTGTAGTTTTTGGCCTTCGGGACATGAGTTTTTTTTATTGTCCTCACCCTAAGTTATTGTGAACTTTTTCCATGACTATGTCGCTATGTTTCTGCATTTTGGTTCTTGTCGTTTCTCCCCACCTCCTGTGGTCACCTGCACAGACCGTCTGGCCTCTGCAGAGGAGGGGGTGATGGTTTTTTGGGGGGGGTTTAAGATTATTATGGTATCTGACCCTATACTGTATCTAAGTTTTTTTTTCTTCCCTGCCTCCTTTTTCTGGTCCCTCCCTTTCTCCCAGATCTGGCCCCCACCGCCCTCCCTGGTCTTCCCTCGGGGGGGGGGGGGGGGGGTTAGGCCACTCCAGGAGGCGCGGCTCGGGGGAGGAGTACTGTCACGACCTGAACGCTATCTTTTCTCTGCGTTCAGGTTGTCCAGTGTCGCTCCTGCTCCGGGGTAGTCCGTGCCGGGTCTTCCATGGCCCGCTCTTTGACAGCGCCCAGCTGATTGCCAGCTGTCTAGTTCAGCTGCGCTGGGACAGCTGTCCCCTATCCCCAATCATCTCCCCATTTAAGCGAGCAGCCGAGAGTTACTCGTTGCTGCGACCTCGCTATGGGAAGACATGCCTTGTGTTTCCCACGACTGTTAGCTCCTACGACTAGCTTCAGTTCGCCGTTACCTCGGCGCTTCACCCAAAGTAAGTGTTGCGACTCGGCGTGCGTTTTTCCCTCGCCGCCTCTCTAGCCTTTCTCCCTGGGTGGTATGTTACCCTTAGTTCTGTGTGTGTTTTAGCCCCACGTGGCTCTTTACTTTGCTGTCCGTTATTTAGTGTAGTGTGTGTTTTGTGTTAATAAATTACGCTAACTCACTGGTCGCCCTCGTATCTCCTTTCTGGCTCGTGAGAGCCAGAGTTATGACATTGCTGGGCCACTCAAGGACATTTCACAGAGTTGTCCTGAAGCCCCTCCTTTCAAATCTTGGCTGTGTGCTTTGGGATGTTGTCCTGCTGAAAGATGAACCGTCACCCCAGTCTGAGGTCAAGAGTGCTCTGGAGCAGGTTTTCATCCAGGATGTCTCTGTACATTGCTGCATTCATCTTTCCCTCTATCCTGACTAGTCTCTCAGTTCCTGCAGCTGAAAAACATCCCCACAGCATGATGTTGCCACCACCGTGCTTCACTGTAGGGATGGTATTGGCCTGGTGATG
Organism: Pholidichthys leucotaenia; assembly: GCA_020510985.1. Taxonomy (NCBI): domain Eukaryota; kingdom Metazoa; phylum Chordata; class Actinopteri; order Cichliformes; family Pholidichthyidae; genus Pholidichthys; species Pholidichthys leucotaenia. The sequence continues at coordinate 441,629,266 of CM035837.1, read as the reverse complement.
AGCAGTGCCTGGTTTCCTCCAAACATGATACCTGGCATTCATGCCAAAGAGTTCAGTCTTTGTCTCATCAGACCAGGGAATTTTGTTTCTCATGGTCTGAGATTCCTTCAGGTGCATTTTGGCAGACTCCAGGTGAGCTGACATGTGCCTTTTACTAAGGAGTGGCTTCCATCTGGCCACTCTACCATACAGGTCTGATTGGTGGATTACTGCAGAGATGGTTCTCCTTCTGGAAGGTTCTCCTCTCTCCACAGAGGAACACTGGAGCTCTGACAGAGTGACCATTGGGTTCTTGTTCACCTCCTTGACTAAGGCCCTTCTCCCCTGATTGCTGAGTTTAGGTGGTTCTGAACTTTTTCCATTTATGGATGATGGAAGCCACTGTGCTCATTGGGACCTTCAAAGCAGCAGAAATTTTTCTGTGCCCTTCCCCAGATTTGTGCCTCGAGACAATCCTGTCTCGGAGGTCTACAGACAGTTCCTTTGACTTCATGCTTGGTTTGTGCTCTGACATGCACTGTCAACTGTGGAACTTTATATAGACAGGTGTGTACCTTTCCAAATCATGTCCAATTAACTGACTTTACCACAGGTTGACTCCAATTAAGCTGTAGAAATATCTCAAGGATGATCAGTGGAAACAGGATGGACCTGAGTTCAATTCTGAGCTTCACGGCAAAGGCTGTGAATACTTATGTACATGTGATTGCTTTGTTTTTTTATTATTAATAAATTTGCAAAAATCTAAAAAAAAAAAAACTTCTTTCACCTTGTCATTGTGGGGTATTGTGTGTAGAATTTTGAGGGAAAAATGAATTTAATCCCATTTGAAATAAGGCTGTAACATAACAAAATGTGGAAAAAGTGAAGCGCTGTGAGGAGTTTCCAGATGCACTGTATGCCTGGCGTGAGTACAAAAGGGGTATTGAAAATAACAAATCAATACAGGATGCCATAAATGATAATAGAAAAAAGTGGAGGAAAATCAAAGGTACATAAAAACAATTGTAGAGGTGCTATTGTTAACAGCAACACAAAACATTGCACAGTGGGGTCGTTGGGAGTCTGACGGCTCAGACAATAAGGGCAATTTTTTGAGCATTTTGGATGAAATCTCAAAGCATGACCCCTTCATAGAGAGAAGGTTAAATGCCTATGCTAATGCAAAGTATACCAATCACCAAATATAGAACGAGATTCTGCAGGGTCTAGCTGAAATTTTTCAAAGAGAAATCATTGCAGAAGTGAAGGAGAGTGTGGTTTTTAGTGTGATGGCTGATGAAACAAATGACTTACAAAAAAAGGAACAGCTATCTTTAGTTGTTTGTTACTATTGTCGTGGTGCCATCCATGAAAGCTTCCTGCATTTCCTGTTTGCAGAAAGTCTGGATGCAGAGGGTCTCACTAAAATGATTGTGGAGTGTCTAGAGAAACATGGTCTGGACTACAAAAGTAATCTTGTCGGACAGGGCTATGATGGTGCTTCCGTCATGAATGGGAAGCATTCTGGTGTGTCTGCATGTATTAAGGGCAATGCTTAATTTGCATTTTATGTGCACTGCAATGCACACTGAACTTAATTCTTGTTGATGCGGTTAAGTCAGTGCCTGAAGCTGATGACTTTTTCTCACTTTTGCAAAACATTTATAAGTTTGTATCTGGCTCTGTTCTTCATATCAAGTGGCATGCTATTCAGAAAGACCTGTATCCAGGGCAGAAGCCTAGGGAACTACAGAGACTTACCGATGTTAGGTGGGCATGCCATAATCTTAGGGACAGGCTTCCAGAGGTTCTAAGATTTCTCCAGGAGATTTCACTTGAAAATAGTGGTGATAAAGCAATGGAAGCAAGGGGTCTTCTGGCTCAGATAGATTTCCAGTTCATAGGGCTTATTGTTACCTTTTGTAAAGTTCTTGGTGATGACAAAAGCCTTTCTGACATGCTCCAATCCAGCAGTCTTGATCTGGCAAGGGCTGTGGCTCTCGTTGGTGCCTTAACAGACACATTGGAGGGCTACAGAAATTGGGCTTATTTTGGTGAGCTATGGAAAGAAGTAGAAGAGCTTGTGGAGCACTGCAAAATCAGTACCCAGACAGTCAGTAAGAGATGGCCTAAAGCAAGTTCCACATTTCTTGACTCGCTTGTAATGAGCACTGTAGGACAGAGAAATGATGACTTAAGTGACAATGAGGGCTTTAACAGAGCCATCTTTTATAAAATACTTGTCTCACAACTAAGCTGCAGAGGCCTTTTTCCCCAAAAAACTGTGAGATAATGCAAGGTGTGCAGTCTCTTGACCCCAAGAGCACAACATTTATGAAAGAGGAGCCTTTATTTTCCTTTGGACAGACCTTTGGCAGATTTAGAAGACCTCAAACATGAGGTTCATCAGACCAGGCGGCTTCTCCAGAGGAGAGAGGAAAGTGGTGTAGACAGACCAGCTACATTACTTGATTTTGTTGTGTTTCTGGAACCTTACAAAGAGGTGTTCCATGAGTTGTTACGACTTTGCAAAATTTCTGTGGTCATTCCAGTCAGCACTGCATTGTGTGAGAGAAGTTTCTCTGCTCTGAAACTGATTTTAAAAAAAAAACACCTCAGAACAGCGACTGATGACAGGTTAAGTCACCTCGGCATTCTAAATGTTGAGTCAAGGAGGGCATGTGTCCTCAACATTGATGCCTTTGTCAAACATTTTGCCAGGTCTCACCAGAACCGAAGAATTATGTTGTTATGAATATAACCAAAAACAGCTTTGCACTTGGTGGTGCTTACTGTATGTCTAAAGTAATAGTATCAAACTCTGTCTGTATGTGTGGTAAAGGTTAAACCGTTTGCACTATGCATGGTGGCACTTTGTTTTAATGAGAAAAAAATATTATTTGCCACTTGGGCGTGCCAATGTTAAGTTTTGATGTCAAATTAAGATATTTTTATTATTATATTCCTATTTTTATTTATCATTATTTATATTACTTTGCCTCAGCACTTAGATACATACTGTATAACATTCTGTGCATTTGTGTAACACAAATTGTGTTAAATAAACCATGCAAAGTATTTCATACAAAAATCTCCTGCTTGAGCTTTACTTGTTGAAAATATTTCCACTTGGTGGCCCAGATTATTAATGTAAAGATATTTTATGTCCCATGCTTCTCTAATGTGACCACAGTGATCACAGTAGTTCAGTAGAGTATGTGAATGTGCGTTAGAGATAGGAACACAATTATTTCTTTTCTTAGTATAGAGCCCCCTTGATAGTCTTGCCCACCCTCCGGCCACCCCATGTATAAAAGTCTAGCTCCATCACTGGACAGTAACTGCAGAGCAATAGAGCGTTCACGTCAGTCTCCAAAACACCAGAAAAGTTTCCGATAACACCAGAAAAAGACGCTAGATTTGTTGCTAGTTGCTTCTGAGAAAAACAGTCTCCAGAAGGACTTGAAAAGTTGCCAGATTTAGAAAGTCACCAAGTTGGCAACACTGACTCTGGGGCACACTGCTCCCTCTATTTGTGGCGCTCTCACTCTCGCTAGACCACTCTCACAGAGCAGCATGTAGGTTTCGATTAGCGCTCCCTCTGCTGGCGGACTGTATAACTGCATTTAAGAATGCCATTCCAAATAGGTACAAATGGGATATAAACAAATAATTGATTTTTGAAAATGGACTGGCGGGCTGCAGTGGACGATATCGTGGGCCACCAGTTGCCCATCCCTGATCTAGGTGATGCAAGTAGAATGCTGGACTTTAGAGCGGGAGGTCTTGGGTTTGGCGAACTGTCAGATGCCACCAGTTGGGCTTAGTCACACATTGTCTTTACTCATTAATGTTTTGGACTCTGGCAGCTTTGTATGGGATGATTTTCCAGACCTCCTTTTCCAGTGAAGTTTTCCAGTTCCAGTATGGGGAGGGGTTTCCAGTCCTAATATTTACTGGATATAATTTCCTGATGAGCACAGAAAACCACTAAAGGAAAGAAATTGGCAGGTTTCAGCCCACTAAAGGGTCTCAGCTCATTCATGTCTACATTGAGCTTCTGTGGGATCTCCAAGGTCCTCACTTCTTCAAAGCTGAGACCAGTTCCTTGATTTATTTAGCTACTACACACAATTCATAGCTATATGCTGTCTGGGTCATAGAGGTAAATAGAAAGCTTTACTATTATCGCTCTCATTTGCTGCATTGCTGTTGACAGCACAAATTCAGCTGTCTTTTCCACACTCCACCTTCACATCAGTTGTGATACTTTGTGGGGGTGCTTTATTTGTTATGATCTCTGGGAGGAGACTCTGGGGTAGACCCAGGACACACTGGAGAGACTATGTCTCCCAGTTGGTCTGGAAATGCCTTGGTGTCCTCTCTGAAGAGCTGGAGCAGGTGGCTGGGGAGAGGGAAGTCTGGGCTTCTCTGCTTAGACTGGAGCCTTCCATACCCACAGAAAAGTGGGAGAAGATCAGAATCAGAATCAGAATCAGAATCAGCTTTATTGCCAAGTATATTTACAAGTAAACACACAAGGAATTTGACTTGACATTGGGCGCGCACGTTAGGCGCATCCAATGACACGGCAGTCATAAAGGCGCCTGTCTGCAGTGGGGGTAAAGGGGGGAAGGGGGGGGGAAACACAATAGGCAGAGAGAAAAAACATAGTTATCAGAATCACGCTCGTATAAGCTCATATAAGCTCATGAGCCAAATTTTGATTACACAGAAAAAAACCCTCTATGCACATTAGCAGACAATAGATACAATCACACAGCAGAGGGAGGGAGAGCAGTGTGTGTATATTTGCATGTCATTGTGTAGTGTGAGTGTAACAGTTGTTAGTGAGCAGCAGAGGGCGCCTCCTGGCAGTGGATAGATGTTATAATCATGTGACTTATAAACAAGTCCAGAGATCAGAGTCTGTCTCTCTTTTCCTCTTCCTTGCAGAAGGCACATGGGCATTGTCCCTGAGAGACCAATCCGCTGACGACAACAACTGATTGTTGATGTATGGGTAGACATAAGCCACTTCTCCGGCGTTATCTTCATCGAGGAGGAATGTAAACAAGGGCACCAAAACACAAGGTCAAATCTGCACAGTGCACTCAGAGAATAAAAAATTTCTCTCTCTTCGATTCTGTGCTTCAATTTCGTACAGGCTTGAATCATACTTTAGATCATTCTCTGGAGAGCACTCAGCGATCCACAGATGTTATCCACCTACCGAAACATAGGTAAAACATGTCCAGAGAGTTCGTTCTCTCTTCAATGCATGCCACATAGTAAATTCCATGTTAATCCTGCCGCTGACAGTCAGTGCTCCCCCCAGCTGGACGAATTGTTGAATTTGTTAAGGGAGCTACGCCGGGGTCCGCATTTGATTAGTTCACCCAGATAATTTCGATACACTAGGAAAACTCCAGGGGCCAAACAGAAGATCCTGTGATCAGTTCAATCTCAGTCGAATCACACAGACACATGAATTCCAATGCCATGAGTCTCCCTTGGGTTCCCCCTGACCCGATCTTCTTCTTTTAAAGGTGACAATCGCATATAAGCCGCTTTCCAGATCCATAATTTCCATTTGGATTAAGATTCAGCCAGGAGAAGAGTGACATTGCAAGCTGGGATCAGAAGGGAGAGGATTAGGAGGGAGAGGGAAGAAAAGCGTCTGCTCTCTCTCAGAAGCGGAAGTGAAGATGGATGGATGATGTGAAAGTTGATTACATTTGATTGTTATTGTGTAATAAGTGAGTGAAAATTGTCTAAACCAGCTGTGAGGAGTTTGGTACCTGAAAGATTTGGTCAATAAAACTTCAACAGTGTCCCAAAGAAAAAGACTAATGAGACCAGCAGATGTTTCAATTTGTGTTTAATGGAGGTTCTGATTAGAGATGAACAGAATCATGTGTGATGTTCTCAGTTGGAAGCGATGATCTGGTCCATCCAGGAACGAAGCTCTGTGACACGGGCGTACACGCCAGGCATGGAAGTACTGCAGGTGGAACTTCCCCAGGACACGATACCAACCAGAGTCCAGGCTCCGGACTTCTCACAGACCAGAGGACCACCAGAATCACCCTGAAAGAAGAAAACTAGGTCAGACCAGACCATTGATGAAATCTTCATGGTCTGTATGACCAAAGTCCAACGCACCATGCAGGAGGAGGCTCCAGAGGCTCCGGCACAGACCATCAGGTTGGTGATCTGGCTGCCCCAGTAACGCTGGCAGTCAGTGTTAGAGAGCAGGGGGAGGGCGGCCTGCTGCAGCCTGGAGGGGGTGTTAGCGGCTGCAGTGCACAAACACAAACCCAGAATGGTTTTAGATAGGACAGTTCCACGGTTCCATGATAGAAAGCTAATACATGAGACTATATTAAACCATATGTGTATTTACTATACGTTTGACATGAGAAACCAGTGCATACATACTGAAACACATACCAGGTTATGTATAAACATGGACAGTATGCATGAAAGTGGCATTTCCAAATGTATTATTCAATATATTAATTCAATATGTTTTATCAATGTAATCATTTGTATTTTACAGTTAATAATTAGTTTTGATCAGTAAACCAGGAAGGATAATAATGTTAATGAATGTTTTCACATCAGATGTGAATCAGAACTACAGAAATGACTGTAGCTACATGAGGAAACATATTTACTTGTTTTATTTTACTGACAGAGCAATTCTTCTGCATAAACATTAAGACTGTGTTTGAAATGTTCACTCACTCCCTCCCTACTTGCTATATAGTGAATTCAGATATAGTGGACTATGTAGTAAACTCAATATAACAATAAAATTAACAGCTTTCAGACACTACTGCCTTGTTTTTGTGGCACGGTTAATGACGTCATCACGTGAGACAGTAAATCTAACAGACTAACAGTGGTAAAAAAAATGAATACCTGCATGTAATTTGTAGTAAATATGTATTAAATCAAATTGTTTTTGCTGAACTAATAAATTTAAATACCTTAAGGTAGTTTATGTTGTGATGTGAAGCTCTTCTCTCACTGCTCCGTTGGCTGTGCATAGCATTATGGGATATATTGACTAATGTAGTGACCATCCGTTGTACACTACTTTTCAAAATGCATTGTGGAATATTTTGAGTGTACTATAGAGTAAATGAAATTTTCAGTTAAGATTTCGAACAGTACTACAAGATGGCTGATTCACTATATAGTACACTATATGGGGAAGGAGTGAACCTTTTGAACACAGCATAAATCTTTTCTTCTTTCTCGTCATTGACACGTTTTTTTTTTCAGTCCAGAATTGTAAAAAGTTTTTGATTTTAAAAGTTGGTGTTTGCATGATGAAGTCTGGCTCATTTACAGGATTTGTAAAGAAGAATCATCTGCGTAGAGAAGCAATAATTAACGGACGAATCTTTATTATATCAGCAGTTCTACATGCTAACACCATCACTGATACAGATGTCCGGATAATGAAACAAGATAAAATGTTTAACAAACTAATTATTCTGCTAATTATACTTCAGTTTAATCTGGGCCCAGAACAGCTGATAGATTATTAAATTTATTATTACTGATTATTAAAGTGTGAGCTGTTAATATAAATATAATTTCTTACTGAGATGACTGTTGTACGTGACAGTTTGGTGGTTTAACATCGCTATTCTTTTTATTTTTCCAACGACATTAATGAATGTAGAAAGTCTGTTTGGCTGCGGTCATTCCTACCGTTGTAGCGGGTCAGGCCCCAGCCGGTGGTCACACACATCCTACCACCTGGGAAGTTATCGTAGGACTCAGCCACACACACGGAGGAAACATGTTCGTTGAGCTGGGCGGGGGTGGCCAGTTTGATGAGGGTGATGTCATTGTTGATGGTGTAGGGGTTGTAGCTGGGGTGCTTGAACACCTGATGGGTCACCACATCACCATGTTAGAATGAAGTCCCATCATGTGAGCAATTTAATTAAAATCAGACGTTTTTACCCACCCTGCCAACGCGCAGGGTCTGAATCCTCTCAGAGTTGGAGTAGCGGTCATGTTCTCCCAGGATCACCCGGTGGGATGTACTGAACGCGGAGACAAAAATTCAAAGTTCTACTGCTGACAGGAACTGGACTGAAGATTGATGTTTGAACATGCCCTTCATAGATGAGAACCAGAAACTGACCTGAGGCTACAGTGAGCAGCTGTCACCACCCAGTTCTCATTGATGAGAGAACCACCACAGAAGTGAAAGCCGGTGTAGTCCTGAAGAACAACAACAGAACCAACACCAGTGAGACCATCTACAGCAAATGTGCTGCTCTCTATCTGCACACTGATAAGTGAAGAAAACCCAGTTATTTATCTTAAAACCTTAAGTCGAGTCAAACAGCACTTTTAAGTCATTCATTTTCTTAACCATTTAATCCCTTCAGGCTGTGGGATGCTGGAGCCTGTCCAGACTTCACTGGGGGATGGGGGTACACCCTGGACAGATCACCAGTCCATCACTGGGCCAACACACAGGAACAACCATTCACTCTTACATTCATCCCAGTTAATGACAGTTAACCTAACGGGCATGACTGTGGGAGGAAAGCTGAGCACCCAGAGGAAACCCACATAGACAACATACAAACTCCACAGTTAGTCCAAGCTGAGCAGCTCTTGAGTTCAAACCCAGGACCTTCTTGCTGTGAGGAGACAGTGGTAACCACTGGACCACTGTGGGTAGTCCTGGACTGAACAGCTGCTCCTCTGACTTCACTCTGTCTGTAGACCAGAGTAACAGCTGTTCCAGTTAGAAGTTCCTAAATCATCCTGATCAAACAGTTTTTTAGGTTCCTGTGGTCCTTTCATTATAAACTGAGGTTTGTTGAGAAAATTAATTTGTCTAGAAAACGAAGGAAATGAGATCTGAAAATCCATGGTCTCAGTGATTAGAAATGAAGAGATGGGGTCACTACTGGAACTTTATGGATGAAAAATAAGGACAATCAGATAAAAGTTGTTCACGTGTTCAACTATGGTATCGAGTCAGCAGAAGAAACCTGATATGATATAGAAAAAGGTAATTAGATACAAAAACCAGGGATGACAAGATAGTTGTTTGTCTGTGTGTAGCTGTGTGTGGGGTTGTGTCTCTGTGTGTGTGTCAGTGTGTTTGTGTGTAGTTGTGTGTCTGTGTTGTGTGTGTGTGTAGTTGCGTGTGTCGTTGTGTGTCTGTGTGTAGTTGTGTGTGTTGTGTACCTGCAGGGACACTTGCCAGGGCCATGAGTGAGGCACTGCCTCCTCGCCGTTGACGATGCGGGAGTATCCAGTGATGACAGGGGTGACGGCGGGTATACCGCATCCTGATGACATCACAGACACCATTAACAACAGCAGAGCTGGTGATGTTTTTAATTGTGAAGTCTAACATCAAAGCACCTCTACTTTAATCAAATTAAACCCAATTTTATTTCCATGTTAATAATCTGCTTTTCTTCTCTTTGGACTTCAGGTCCAGTTTTAATTTAAAAAATCCCAGACCTTAAAAATTAAACAGAGAAAATGAATCTGAGCAGAGCCGTTTTAGTGATGTGGAGTTTTTCTCACCGTAGGTGGCGCCGATGAAGGCGAGGCAGGAGAGGATCCACAGGAAGGCCATGGTTCGATCATGGGGGGCTGTTTACGCTGCTGCTTTTTATACCGAGACGGAGCGATGTGATTGGATGAGGACAGGGTGGCCACGTTGGGACATCTAATCAGAGGACGGTGGGAGTTTGCACAGGTGAGGCTGATACGGACTTTACTTCCACGGAGGCAGGAACATGTGACTGATTCAACAAAAGATTTTCATATTCCATTAAACATTAATAACTCTGTAACTAGACCTTATTCTAATTTTATTTTAGATCGTCCTCGTCTGTTAATTATGTAACGTATGGAATTCATTAATGTGTAGGGCATATGAGTGATTGTTGAATCAGGAGTGACGCATTAGCACTAACGAGGCTTACAAAGTAATGGTGTTCTAATGCTAACATGTTGTTCCACCAGGTCCAGTCACATTATTCTCATTATAAATACAGGGTCTTTATTCACTTCTGACCTTTAACTAAAACCCTCTGTCTCTGTGTTCTCTGGACAACATCTGGTGAGTTCCTTTTGAAGGTCGGCTGGTCTGGAACATGTGCAGGTTTCCCAGGGTTCCATGTTTATCAGCTGTAGAGTGACAGAACATTTCAGATGTGCTGGGTCATAATTTGGTGTCACAGAAGAACTGGTATTTATCACAGATAAAGTGAGAGACATCAGGTTTCACAGTTAAATGAAGGCATTAGGACCAGGCCACATCATCAACACGTTCTTTAGTTCCAGTTTATCTTAAAGAATAAAGATATTTGAGTTATAAAAACAGTTCATGTTTGATAAATAAAGGCTCTAATCTGTGTGTGACCCAGTAACACCCCCACCATCAACAGGATGTTCTGGTGATCAGCCAACCAGCTGTGCCAGTTTGTACAGGAATAACACACAGTCTAGTTTATTAATTATAGTGCTGAGAATATTAATGCCTTAATGTCATTAATTGCAGCAGTCTAATTAACAGATTCAAAAATTGAATGCAAATTAACACCCCGATGGCATAGAACTTGAAATGCAGAGCATCTTTTTCACAGTAGAGTAGGGTCTGCTACTCTTCATTTTATTTCCCATCCAATTCAACTTTATTTCTAAAGCACTTTAAAACAACTACAGCTACTACATCAAGAATAAATAAAATGTGAAAGACATATAAGACATAAAAAGAAATAAAACACAATAAAATACAACTGAAAAAGTATAAAACAAGACAGGTAAAAATGACAATCATATAATAAAAAAAATAAAACAAAAAAAAATTAATGTCTCATGTTGGGTTGAAGTCCAAGGAGTAAAAATGAGTTTTAAGATAAGTTTTAAAAATGGACAGTGAAGGAGCCTGCCTAATACGCAAAGGGAGACTGTTCCAAAGTTTAGGAGCAATAACAGAAAAAGATCTGTCCTCTCTGAGCTTCCTCTTATATCTCGGTAACTGCAGGAGCAGCTGATCAACTGACCTGAGAGACCGAGCAGGGGTGTAAGGATGAAAGAGCTCAGAGAGGTAAGGTGGGGCAAGGCCATTTCATGGTTTAAAAACAAATAAAAGAATTTTAAAATGAACCCTAAAATGCACAAGCAGCCAGTGAAAGGGAAGCTAAAATGGGTGTAAAATGGGTGTGGCCCCTCTTATGTGTTCCAGTTAAAAGTGTCATATTTCATTATGACCCAAATCCACGCCATGACTGGCTGAATAACTCATGTCTCTTAAACACTAAAAAAACCTGTTAGCATGATGTTCACCAAACAACGATCAAATATTAAAAACTCGAACATCTTCTTAAAAGGGAAGGAGCTGCAGTTAGTCGAGTACCTCAGTGTGATTTTAGACTTCTCACTAACCTTTAAAAAACACATCAAAAAAATCTGAATGAATGAATGAATGAATCTTTATTTATTTCGGATAGTACAGGTTAAAAGAAACTGAATAGTATAACAAAGGGGGAAAGAAAATCCAACAAGGTCAAATTAGACAATAACTCCTCTGATTATACAGTTCAACATAAGTTATCCGAAATGGGTGATGGCTGAAGCCGCAGCTTATATTGCCCACCCACATTCCATCCAAGAATTCAAAAGAAAAAAAAAAACAAGACAAGAGCGATTACAAATCAAAAACGAAGCTAAGACAAAATGTGACAGAAAAAAAAAAACTAAGCTACAACACAACACAGGCTGGATATGACAATCCTTATGTGATTTTACATGTCATCTTGTATATATGTTTGGAGTATTTCTTCCTTTAGTTTTTGTTTAAATTGTCCAAGCGTTGTACATGATTTTAATTCAGGTCCAAAATCGTTCCATAATCTGACTCCTTGCACTGAAACACAGTGTTGCTTGGTGGTAGTTCTCACTGAAGGTTTTTGAAATATACATGTTCCTCTAAAATGATATTGTTTCTCCCTTATTTGGAACAACTTTTGGATATTTGTAGGCAGTGATAGATTCTTCGCTTTAAACATTATTATTGCAGTTTTAAAGTCAACCAGATCTTTCAACTTGAGAGCTTTTAATTTAAGAAAAAGTGGGTTTGTTGGTTCCCTGTAAGCTGCTTTGTTCATTATTCTAATAGCTCTCTTCTGAAGCATAAAGAGTGGATATATGTTTGTTTTATATGTATTTCCCCATACTTCATTACAGTATGTCATGTATGGGAGTATTAATGAATGATACAAGGTATATAGTGTGGGTTGATTCAGCAAATATTTCACTCTGTGTAATATTGCAATTGATTTGGATATTTTACCTTTAATATAATTAATATGTGATTTCCAACACAGTTTATTATCAATTATTACTCCAAGAAATTTAGTTTCAGATACCCTTTCAGTCTCTACACCATTTACACTGAGTTTAGATACTGAGTTGTTGTGATGGTTGTTAAAGACTATAAATTTTGTCTTACTTAAATTGAGCGTTAATTTGTTTGAATCAAACCACAGTTTAAGCTTTCCTAATTCCTTTCCGAGTGTATCCAGAAGTTGTTCCAAATTGCTTCCACTGCATAATAGATTAGTGTCATCGGCAAACAATATTAAGTCCATTTTTTCTGAAACTTTACATATATCATTTATATACATATTGAATAATAATGGCCCCAAAACTGAACCCTGTGGGACTCCACAAGTAACCTTCAGTAACTGTGAGTTTTTGTTACCAACACATACATACTGATATCTATTCTTTAAGTGACTACTTAACCAGGACAGTGCTACCCCTCTAATACCACAATTTTGTAGTTTCTTTAATAATAAATTATGATCCACTGTATTAGATGCTTTTTTAAGATCCAGGAATACCCCAAATGAATACTCTTTATTTTCAATGGCAGTTGATATTTTTTCTATAAATTCCATTAGAGCAAATGCAGTTGTCCTCTTGTGTCTGAACCCATATTGCTGCTCACACAATAAATTATTCTTCAGTATGAAGTTGACAGTTCTCTCATAGAATATTTTTTCAAGTATCTTGGAAAATTGCAGCAATAGTGAAATTGGTCTATAGTTTGAGAATTCCCCTCTGTCACCCGTCTTGTATATCAGAATTACTTTAGCTATTTTCATTGCATTGGGAAATATACCTGTTTGGAGAGACAGATTACAAATATACATCAGTGGTTTCACTAAGCATTCAATAATAGTTTTGACTAAGAGCATGTCAATACCATCACAGTCCGTAGATGTTTTACTTTTAAACGATTTAACAATTTCAATGACCTCTCTCTCGTCTGTGTTCTTTATGAAAATGGAGTCTTTTATAGCAGTGTTATTGCTTATTGTATCATCTGTAGGCAACGTAATGGGTATTTCTCAAGCCAAATTAGGACCAATGTTAACAAAAAAGTTATTAAATTCATCTGCAGGTGAAGCTGCATTCACACTCTGAGTCGTTTTATTATTTTTTGAAAAATCGGTTGGGTAACTTGTGTTTCTGCTTTTATTTCCAAGAATACTGTTAAGTATTGTCCATGTATTTCAAATCAAATCAAATCAAATCAAATCAAACTTTATTGTCATATTGCTGTACATACAACTGTAGTGCAGGCAAGATGAAATTGCGTTTCTCTCGGCATCCATATAAGAAGCAGCATGATTAAGACACACTCCCACATAGCTCCCACCCCCCCATCCATTCACACATCCCTGAGACATACTTGGGGAAAAAGAATAACTAACTATAATATACAAAATGTCCATAGGTGCAGTAGTGTGTATGTGAGATTCCGGGTCAGCTGTTCAGCATCCTGACAGCTTGTGGGAGGAAGCTGTTGATCAGTCTGGTGGTTCTGCCTCTGATGCTCCGGAATCGTTTACCAGATGGAAGAAGTTCAAAGTGTTTATGCAGAGGGTGAGAACGGTCCTTGACAATGTTCAGTGCCCTGCTCCTACAACGGTTCTGAAAAAGTTCTTGGACAGAGGGGAGGGAGACTCCAATTACCCTCTCCGCCCCCTTGACTATCCTCTGCAGGGCTTTTTTGTCTGACATACTGCAGCTGGAGTACCATGTAGCAATGCAGTACGTCAGAACACTCTCCACCACACCTCTGTAGAAGGTCCTGAGGATGCAGATGGGGAGAGAGGCCTGTTTGAGTTTCCTCAAGAAGTGTAGTCTCTGCTGAGCTCGCTTCCTGATCTCCAAGGAATTCTTGCTCCAGGTCAGGTCCTGCGAGATCTGCACTCCGAGGAACTTGATGTTCTCTATTCTCTCCACTAAACGGCCGCCGATGCTGAGGGGGACGTGCTCAGGCTGTGACCGCCAGAAGTCGATAATCATCTCCTTTGTTTTGTCCACGTTGAGCACCAGATTGTTCTCCCTGCACCAGCCCTCCAGGTCTCTCACTTCTTCCCTGTACATTGATTCCTCATCCCTCTGAATAAGTCCCACCACCGTGGTGTCATCTGCAAACTTAATAATCTGGTTCCCCTCGTGTTTGGATACACAGTCATGTGTTAGAAGTGTAAACAACAGTGGACTGAGTACACAGCCTTGAGGGGTTCCGGTACTCAGCGTGACAGAGTTGGAGATGTTGTTTCCAACCTGGACAGACTGAGGTCTCTCAGTCAGGAAATCCAGGATCCAGAGACATGTGGCGGTGTTCAGACCGAGAAGGAGTAATTTCTCTATCAGTCTCTGGGGAATAATGGTGTTGAATGCTGAACTGAAATCAATGTACAGGAGTCTGGCGTAGGTGTCTTTCTGGTCCAGGTGGGTGATGACAGAGTGTAGGGTGGTGACTATAGCATCCTCCGTGGAGCGGTTTGAACGATATGCAAACTGGAGCGGGTCGTGTGATGCAGGGAGGCAGGCTGTGATGTGTGGTTTGACAAGCCGTTCAAAACACTTCATCACAATTGGTGTAAGTGCAACAGGACGATAGTCATTCAAACATGACACCACTGGTTTCTTTGCCACCGGTACAATGATAGAAGTCTTGAAGCATCTGGGAACGATGGCCTGACTCAGGGAGATGTTATAAATGTCAGTCAGGACATCCGCCAACTCGCTCGCGCAGTCTCGGAGCACACGTCCTGGAATGTTGTCTGGACCTGCAGCTTTGCGTGGGTTGATTCTGGATAGGGTCCTGCGTGTGTCCGCTGTGTTAATGGTAAAAGCTGGTCCGACCGATGGTGGGAGTGGGCCGGCCCTCCCTCTGATTGTCGAGTTTGATGCTTCAAAACGTGCAAAGAAGTCGTTAAGCCTGTCTGGAAGCGAAGCGTCGTCATCATCGACCCCCTGCCTAGACTTAAAGCCCGTCAGTGTCTGAACTCCCTGCCACATCTGCTTGGTGTTCCTAGTGTCACAGAGGTGTCCCTGGATTTTCTCCGCATAGGCGCGCTTTGCCACCTTAATTCCCTTTGAAAGCGCAGACCTGGCTGAGCGGAGGGCAATCCTGTCCTTCGCTCTGAACGCTGCATCTCTGGCTTTAAGCAGCGGGCACACCTCTGCAGTCATCCAGGGCTTATGATTACCCCGCATAGTGATGGTCTTCACTGTAGTGACATCCTCTGTGCACTTCGCGATGTAGCTGGTGACCGAATCAGCATACTCCTCCACATCTGTCCTGTCTTCCTGGGAGGCTGCTATTTTGAAGATCCTCCAGTCTGTGTGATGAAAACAGTCTTGCAGTGCAGAGGTTGCACTCTCTGGCAAAATCCTGATTTGTTTCACTGCTGGCCTGCTGCGCTTCAATAAAGGTTTGTAGGCAGGAACCAGCATCACGGACATGTGATCAGAACGGCCGAGATGGGGGCGAGGTAACGCTTTATATGCATCTGTGTATGTGTACACTAAGTCCAACATATTCTCTCCTCTGGTCTTAAAGTCTATACATTGTTTAAACTTGGGGAGCACAGTCTTTAAGCTGGCGTGGTTAAAATCCCCCGCAACCACCACAAAACTGTCCGGGTGTGACGTTTGGATTTTACTGATTGCATTGTGCAGTCCCCCGAGTGCCTTCTTAGCATTAGCTTTAGCGTTAGCGCTCGGCACTATGTAAACACCAACTACAAACACGTTGCTGAATTCCCTCGGCAGATAAAAAGGCCGACAATTAACAATAAGGAACTCCGCCAACGGAGAGCAGTGTTTAGACACTAACGTGGCATTAACGCACCAGTTCTTGTTAACATAGATGCATAGCCCACCCCCCCGGCTCTTACCGGAGCTCGCCGTTTCCCTGTCGGCCCGAAACATCGCCATATCTTCCAGCTGAATGGCCTCGTCAGGAATGTTGTCGTGGAGCCATGTCTCGGTGAAAACAAACACACAGCAGTCCCTCCATTCTCTCCGGGTTTCTTTCAGCAAACGCAGCTCGTCTACCTTGTTTTCGAGGGCGCGGACGTTTGATAGAAGAAGCGACGGTACCGCTGGTCTGGAGGGGTTAGCCTTTAGCCTAGCATGGATCCCGGCCCTTTTTCCTCGCTTTTGCTTGCGCTCGCTCCGCTTCCGCTTCCTCCTCTCCCAGGTAGCTTCCAGCGGGGACTCCGCCAAAATTCCATGCTGGCGTAGAATGTCCAATGTCCTATTTTTAATATTGCCTCTGTTTTTCTCCAGTTCTTTACTGTAATAGTCTCTCTTACTACATCTTATTATATATGTTAACTTATTTTTTATGTTTTATACCGCTGCTCTGCTTCTTTTGTCTTTTTCTTTAGGAAAGCTTTATATAATAAATTTTTCTTTTTACATGCCTTTTGTAATCCTTTGGATAACCATGGCTTATCGGCAAATTTATGTTTAAGCTTTTTTTTTTACTAATGGACAGTTTTTTTCATAAAGAGTGGTTACAATGTTTATAAATGTGTCATAGGCTTCATTTACATTTGATACATAGACCTCTGTCCAGTCTTGCTTCAGCAAGTCCTCTTTAAAAGAACTGATTGTATTTGGTGATTTGTATCTGAACGATTTAAAAAATTTTTCTGTATTGGCCCCCGTGTGGCCATGGATAAGTGCAAAGGTTGGCAAGTGGTCACTTATATCATTTATCAATAATCCACTTTCTATTTTCTTATCAATAATATTAACAAACAGGTCGTCAATAAGTGTAGCAGTGTGAACTGTGATTCTACTGGGATGTGTTATTGTGGGATATAGACTCATGCTGTACATAGAGTTCATGAACTCTGTAATTACATTTTGTTGATGTGGGTTTAGTAAATCAATATTGAAATCTCCACAAATTACTACCATTTTCTTACTAGTAATATTATTGTACAGCTCGACTAGTTTATCTCTGAATGTCTCAATGCAAGTTCCCGGCGTTCTATATCTACAACTTATAATTAGATTTTTTGTTTTATCTTGGTCAGTCTCACCAGTAACACATTCCAAAATCCCTGGTAGTGCAAAGGACATTCCATTTACAAGCTTACACCTATACAGGTCATCAATATACAGTGCAACACCACCACCCTTTTTTTGAGATCTGTTAATATGAAACATCTGATATCCCTCTATTGCCATCAGGGGAGCCTGCTCTTCATTAAGCCAGGTTTCAGAGACTGCAATAGCTGTAAATTTTCTGTCTAGCTGTTTTAAATAGTCCTGAATCTGTGGAAAGTTTTTGTTAAGACTTCTGCTGTTGAAGTGTATTATTGATAGTTTACCATCTAGTTGCACTTGACTTTTGAATTGCTTTTCAGTGTAATATTCACAATGGTTATGAATATTATTGAAAAAGTGGTTATCAGGATGAATATCATTCTCCATCTCTTGTAGTTTATGTTCAGCATAATGGCATATTTTCAGAGTTTGAGTATCCTTACTCTGTGTCAAATGACTTCCTCCAACTGGGATAATTGATGTCTACTCAAGTCAGTCATAAGTTTTTGTTTGTTTTGCTTATTTTTTTTTAAGTACTTTGACATGGTATATCAAAAGAACTATTCTTACCGTGTGTGTGAATATGGATTATCATTGTCTCTTAATTTTCTTAATCAGTGTTCATCTGTATTTATCTAAGTCAGTAACATCTCTGATCATTATACTCTTTGCTTGCTCAGGTGTTCTATTTAGTTTGATCCAAACTCTACAATTTCTTGTCCATGTTGCCTGTATCTTATTTTGTCTTTTCAGCATCCGTGCTTGCCGTGCGATTTCAGCATTTGTTTTAGTTAGGTGTTCATTTAGGTAAACTTCTGTTCCCCGTAGCTTTCTGGCCTGCCTCAGTATGTCATTCTTTACCCTTCTGTTCACAAAGCGCATCACAATTGATTTCTTTGTTTTTATTATCTTTCCTGGGTAAAGCATAACAGGCTGAAATTGCATTTGCTTCTACCTTTATATCTTTACTGCCAAGGAACTGAAGCACTTGGTTTTCCAGGGAGACTGATTCACTCAGGGGAGCCTCCTCACCTCTCAGTCCTGTTGTTGCATGAGCGTATGACTGATATTTGATGTCTAGTCCACTTATAACTAGGTCATCCATACGAGAATCTTGTTCAAGATCCTCGACGCGTCACTCCAAGTCCGTAATTTTTTTGTCTTTTTCCTGAATTGTTAATTTTAAGTCTCGTACATCTTCCATTAGGCCTATTATTTTGGCCTGCTGGCTAACCATTTTGGCCACTTCTTCTGACAAGAAGTTCAGAGATTTTTTGATCTCTTCCATCTCCTCCTTCTTTGGTGGCATTTTGCTGACCTGTGGATAGTAAAAACAATCTCTACTTGTGTCGCCGGTATCCGATCCGACCGACCTTGAATCCAGCTGGGCCTCAGCTAGCCAACTAGCCCCCTCCGCTGCTAGTCCCGCTGCTTACCGCCGCCGTAACCGAGCTCCTGTCCAGCAACTCCACCGAGTCCCGCCACACACCGCCGCTGCAGCCGAGCTCCGCTGGGGCCCCGGTAGATCCTCCGCTGAGCACCGCCGCCTACGGCCGTCTGCCTGGGTAGTTCCTCCGCTGAGCCCCGCCACCAACCACCGTCTGCCTGGGTAGTTACTCCGCTGGGCCTCGCAACTGGGCTCCGACTCAGGCTATTGTCTGGCTGGGTCCCGGTGGTCCTCCACTGGTCCCCGTCTCCCACCACCGCCGCCCCCAAACATAATCAAATTCAATCTAAGAAATTTTAAACAAATTAGACCATCGCTGACAGTTAATGCAGCCAAAACGTTTCTGCATGCATTGATCTTCTCACACATCGATTGCTGTTTTACCAACTGGTCACTAACTGGTATAACCATAATCAAACCCATTTAATCTTTATACTGTGGAGAGTGTGAATAACGGAGGCAGATTTATGAACAGACGACTTTATTCCACTCTCTCATCAGTCATACACAGAAAAAGCATGTCACAATACACCATGGTTTCCCCTTTTATCCCAACCGCTCATTTCACATTTGCATGACATTTCACATCACATTGCATGACGTTTAACATCACAATACCTTCATCCTTTCTCCCCCCAACCTCTTCTTCCTGCTATCTCCCCACGATCTCCCTAGCTATTGTTCTCCTCTCTTTACCCTCTGCATCCAGTCAGAGATGATTCACCCAGTCTCTACAATACAAAAAAGCCATAAAAATCCTTGACAAGAAAGATCCCACATATCATTGCTGTAATATTTACAAAAAATACAATCTTCTGTCTTTTGAAAATTATAAAACTCTCAAAGTTGCCTGTTCAATTTGTAAAATATTAAATGGCTATGCACCCCCCTCCCCCGGGAGGATATGTTCAACTGAGGACTGTTACCGTAACAACCACCAGAGCAAACCCTACAGAACCACATTTGCTCAATCTGTGCTATCAGTAAGGGACACCAAGATCTGGAATAATATACCACCTGCAAACAGAGAATGTATCACACTAAACACTTTTAAGACACATCGCAAAAATGGCTTTTAAACAACCAAAATTGTACCCATAACTAGTGGTTGATCTGCGGCATACACATATATACATATGTGCCCCTGCGTCACACACATATGCCTCGCCTTTTGTTTGTTGCTGTCTCTTGTTGCTGTGAGGTGCTTGGGTGCATGTGTGTGTATGCATATGCAGTACTTCACTCGTGTGACATTTGAATATCTTGTTTTGTAACACCTTAACTCTTGCACTTTAACATAGTCACTTTGTACAGTTTCACTGCAGTTGTTCTTTTCATGTATGATTGTGTGTTTTTGTGACCCGCCGGGTGACTACAGATGCAAATTAGCAGTATTGCTAAATCTGGCATACTTACATTTGTATTAATGTTCATTACTATGCAGTGCCCCTTTCAAGTAAACATGAAACTAAACTAAACTAAATATTTGCCCCTTCGGGGTGAAGGACAAGACTCACTCGCCAGGCGAATCTGGTTAACCATTATTTATTAACAACAGAAAATAAACCCTGCTTGTGGGCAGACATAATATGAACTCATAAACCAGACAATGTGGAGTGAAAAATGGCAATAATAAATCCAAACGGCGTGGTAAAGAATGAGGTTTAAACACAGAGATAACATAAGAACACAGCAAAGGACACAGACTGAAAATGCACATATATAGAGAGGGAAGCAATCAAGACAAAACAGAACAGGTGAGCACCATCAATGCCATCAGGCAGCACAGGACGGGCGGGGCTGTACAGACATACAAAGGATATACACCGAACATGATAAATGGCCCAAAATGGAACACAAAGCATGGACAGGGGTTGCAGCCCTGTACAGAACACTACAGTCCCCCCCCCTTAAGGGTAGGACCCTAGATGACCTTAGCGTAACACCCACAAGAGAAAAAAAAACCCAACAACCCTCACAGGGTGGGTGGTGGGGGAAAAGGCCAGGCAGGCTAAAACAAACTCCCTTCCCAAGCCAAGTCCAAACCCCAGTCTGTGGTGGCAGCCTAAAGTCCAAAGCCCAAATACAAAACAAGGTGGGTCAGGTGGTCTATTCCAGTCCACGGACCAACAGACTGGAGAACAAGGCGGGTCAGGGGGCCTGTTCAAGTCCTTGGGACCCCAGACTGAGGAGTAGAGTGGATCCAGCAGCCTCCCAGAGTCCCTAGGCCACCAGAAAATGGGATAAGATGGTTCAGGGGGTCTGCCCAAGTCTACGGGCCCCCAAATCAGGAAACATGATGTGCTAGGTAGATACAGAGGCACGCTGACCCTAGGTGCTGATGATTTAAGTGTGCTGACCTCTGAATGAGATGGCTGGGGAGCGCTGACCTCTGGATGAGACGGTTGGGATGCGCTGACCTTTGGATGAGACAGCTGGGGCACACCGACCTCTGGATGAGACAGCTGGGGCATGCCGACCTCTGGATGAGACGGCTGGAGAGCACTGACCTCTGGATGAGACAGCTGAAGAGTGCTGACCTCTGGATGAGATAGCTGGAGAACGCTGACCTCTGGATGAGATGGCTGGGTAGCACTATCCTCCTGTGACTTGCCTGCATTCCCACAGGCAAGTACTCAAAATGGAAACATAAAATGACTCAAAATGGAACATAAAGCTTGGACAGGGGCTGTAGCCCTGTCCAGAACACTACAAAAAGATGTCCAGCAGCATTCTGAACCAACTGGAGACATGAGAGGGAAGACTGGCTGACTCCAAAATAAAGTGCATTACAGTAATCCAGTCGAGATGTGATGATGGCATGGATTACTCTTTCAAAGTGCTGTTTAGAAAGCATGGGTTTAACCTTTGAATGAAATCTTTATTTCAGATAGATTAAAAGATTAAAAAGAAAGGAACGGAACAATGTACAAGGAAAAAAATCCAAGGTCGGATTGAAACAATAACTCTTCGGATTATACCTTTGCCAATTGCCTTAAATGAAAAAACCTGCACTTTACTACGGCAGCAATTTGACAGTCTAATCTAAAATCACTGTCCAAATTAAAACCTAGGTTAGTAACAGGAGGTTGGACAAACCCAGGTCAATGGGGGGGGGGCAAACTGGTTCCAAACACAATCACTTCAGTCTTCTTTTCATTTAAACATAAGAAGTTTATTGCCATCCAATCTTTAATGTCGTTAAGGCATTCAAGGAGTGATTTAATTAAGAAAGCCTCCTTCTGCCTTAATGGAACATAGACCTGACAGTCATTAGTGTAACAGTGGAAGGAGATGCCATGCTTTCTAAGAATTTAACCCAGTGGAAGCAGAAAAAGTGAAAAGAGCAGGGGCCCTAAAATTGAGCCCTGTGGGACCCCACATGACAGGGAAGCAGTGGAAGATTCAGAGCCAGCAAGGCTTACATACATGGTCCTATCTGTTAAATAGGACCTGAACCTGAAGAGAACAGTGTGTAAAAGTTCACCAGGATAAATCCTCATTTTTAAACAACCGCATGGGTATCCCACAAGGGTCCATTCTTGGTCCTTTACTTTTCAGCATTTTTATTAATGACTTGCCGTTACACTGCTCAGCTGCAACATGCCAACTTTATGCAGATGATGCAGTTATTTACACAGCTGCCAAGACTCCAGCACAGGCTGCAGATGTACTGTCTACAAGTATGGTTGATGTCCAAGAGTGGCTCCTCAAGAACCATCTATTGCTGAACCTTCAGAAAACAGTCTCAATGTGCTTTTCAATCAAAAAATGTAACCTGCAACATTTTAAAGTTAATATACATGATCATGACATCAGTTTAGCTACAGAATTCAAATACCTTGGCATTGTACTAGATCCTCAACTCAAATTTAATCTTCATATAAAGAAAATTTCAAAAACAGTAAAAAAAAATCTGAACTGCTTTAAATTAATTAGATATTACATACCTTACGAAGCAGCTGCACTGTATATGCATTCTATGGTTTTTTCTCATATATCATACTGTTTGACAGTCTGGGCTCAAGCAGCCCCTTCCACAATAAGACACATAGGTTCATTATATAATCAAACCCTAAAAATCTTGGACAAAAAGCCCATTAGGTGGCATCACTGTAATATTTTAAAAAAATACAACCTATTGAGTTTTGAGAGCTTCATTGACCTCTGTCTTCTGAAATTAACGTTCAAATGTTTCCATAAATCAGCACCCGAGCCACTTGCTGGTTTCGTCCAAAGACAGGACAGCAGCAGAGCCACCAGGAGTTCTGTTAACAATAACTGTAAAATATTCCACCGCAGAACCACATTTGGACAAACAGCTTTCTCTATAAAGGGCAGTCACATCTGGAACACAATGCCAAAGGAAATTAAAATAAGAACGGACTTTAAAACATTCACTAAAAATGTTAAAAACTGGCTGAAAAATAAACAAGAATGTACTCATGTATGAATTATTTGTCTGCAAAGTGAGAGTGAATGAAGGGAAGGAATAAATGTGTTTGTTTATAGTGAGTGACGGAAGGAGGAAGGCCTGAAATAGGCAAATGTGAGTTATGTTATATGTGTTAAATGTGAGTCAGGCTGTTATATTTGTGTATTTATAATATTTATAATATTTATGTTAAATGTGAGTCAGGCTGTTATATTTGTGTATTTATAATATTTATAATATTTATAATTGTGTATATATAATTTTTCTGCATTGATGTATGTGGTTATTGTGTATATTTTTTTATCTTGATTCTTTTTTCTAAAGCCCATCCAGGGACAAGAGTTGCAAATTAGCTAATAGCTATACACTCTATGTGCAACACATCAGATTGATTGTCTTTGATTAATTGTCTATGTTTATTGCACTGTCCCTGTCAAATAAACTAATCTACTACTACTAACCATTCCAATGCAGTACCAGAAATACCCACAAGATGCTGCAGGTGAGAAATTAAAATGTCATGGTCCACTGTATCAAAAGTGGCGGTTAGGTCAAACAGAACAAGAACCACATAATCACTGGAATCAAACATCAAAAGGATGTCATTAAAAACCCTTAATAGTGTTGACTCTGTACTATGTAGGGTTTTAAAACCAGATTGGAACACCTCCAGGATATTATCTTCATCCAAAAAAGGCTTCAACTGAAAATAAACTATTTTCTCCAATATTTTTGAAATTAAAGGTATCTTGGAGATTGGCCAAAAATTAGCCAACACAGTGTGATCAAGACCAGATTTCTTAATCAGGAGTTTAACTACTGCATGTTTAAAGTTTGCAGGAACCACACCAGAAGATAAACTGTTGTTTAAAATGATTAAAACTGACTGACCTATGCTAGGAAAGACTTCTTTAAAAAATCGAGGAGGGAGAGCATCACAAGTGGAACCTGAGGGCTTCATATGATCAACCACATCCTCTAATTGCAACAGGGTCACAGGCTCAAACTGATTAAAAACAGCAGAGCAAGGGACAGACACGGAGGGATCAGAGGCAGGAGCTGAGATGACAGCCCTAATGTTCAAGATTCAAACATTCAAAGATTGTATTTGTCAATACTATTATATGTAAAGGACATATAGGAGAATTGAAATGGCATTTCTCTCTCTTCAGTAGTGTGCACAGTAACTACTAACTAACTAACCTGCACTTATATAGCGCTTTTCTAGTCACAAAGACCACTCAAAGCGCTTTCATTAATACTAACCCTCTATTCTAAGGGCCTATAGGAAACAAATATCTAGGGACAATTTAGAACAGCCAATTAACCTAACATGCATGTTTTTGGCATGTGGGAGGAAACCGGAGAAATCCCGGAGTAAACCCACGCAACACGGGGAGAACATGCAAACTCCACACAGATCACTGTTGGTCGGGGGCTGGGATCGAACCCACGATCCCACGATCCCCACAATCCCCCGGCCAAGGGTAAACTGTGCTGCCGCAGTGCTAACCACTGCGCCACCGTGCAGCCCACAGTATAAAAAGAAAAAGGAATAAGGCTGGAAAAACAACGGCAGTCTATGTACAGTAATGCTACCGGTAGTGCAAATGGTGACAAAAGATAGACCCAGACATCCCATAATGAAAATAAAGATAAATGATGAAACCCTGCAATCTATATACAGAAAAAGTAGAACAGTAATACTTGTAGTTGCAAGTTCAAATGTAAAAACTCATTGCATGTAACAGATGATGCTTCCATGCTGACAGACGGTGAGGCATTAAGAACAAAATCAGTAGTTTTAAATGGCACATGTGGGTTATGACAGTTTGCTGCAATAATGTTAGATAAAGGTTCCCTTTTAGCCTCTTTAACACAGTTCTAGTGATGCCAGCAGCCCTTTAAGATTTGAAATGATACCTGCAACTTGTCTTTCTGCGCTAAGCTTTGCGGCACTCCCTTCTGATTGCCCAAGTTCTGTCTTTAAACCATGGCTGGAGTTTTGCTCTGGGCTGCTTAATTTTTAATGGAGCCACAGAGTCCAGAACAGTTTGGCAAGAGGAATAAAACCAGGAACTGAGGTCCTCTGTGTAGTTTGGGGATACTACAAGGGGTTAACTTGACTTGGTGTGCGTACGGCTGCGTCATCACGCCGAACCACATACAAAGGGAGAACTGCCATCTTAGGGTGTCTTTCCCGGCTGGCTCCATAGGAGATAGGAGACCTGCATGTATGTTATATTACTTGATGTAATAAAGATCGTCTTCAAAGAAGGCACCACTCTCTGTGCCTCATTCCGGATTTCCAGACATAACATTTGGCGATGAGAGTTAAACCATGGAAGCGTGTGTAAGGCCACTACAGCCATTTCAGGAGACCCCAAGTGAGGTGATCGTCCCGTGGCGCTGCTGGTCCGACATGTTTGGATATTATGTCGATGCGGTTGGTCTGAGTGACACTGATGACGAGAAGCTGAAGAACATACTGGTTCTCAGTCTATGTGAAGAAGGACGGCGCATGCTCCGTACCCTGGGCCAAGCGGACTCATTCGCCGACTGTGTGAGTCTAATGGAGAAATATTACAATGGCATTACCAACATTACGACCCAAAGATTTGTTTTCTTCAGCTGCAAATGGCATGTACGTAGGTGAGTCAACTCAACGTTATGCTACGGAGCTCAGAGTCTTGGCGAGCACGTGTGCCTTCGGGCTCTTGGAGGACGAGGTAACCAGTGACAAGCTAGCCGAAGAGCACAGCACAGAGAGTGAGCATGGCAAAAAGGGAAAATTCAGTACAGTGAGTGCCCAGAGCACTGTGGGTGAACATGACGTGGAGAACGAAGATGGCACGGAGGGAGCACAGCAGCCGGACTCGCCTCAGATCCTTGCCCAGCCGGAACTGCAGGAGAGGGAGCCCGCGTCTAGTGGGAACGACGCAAACGACAAATCAACCATTGCGTGTGCACAGGAGGAGCTCTGCATGAAGGGGGTGCAGCAGCTGGACTCACCTCAGATCCTTGCCCAGTAGGAGTTTACTGGAACTGCTACAGAGTTGGAGGAGAGGGAGTCCACACACACAGAGAACCCTGAGACACAACAACCCGATATGGATGTTAAATGTGACAACAGCGACACATCACCCCAATCTAAACCAGCACCAGACAAAAGTGAAAAAGAACTGGATTGCTTCAGAATCCTTGCTCAGCACCAGTCTACCGGAGCCACAGCTGAGCCGATGGGTGAAAAGTCTGTGACCCAACAGGATGTGACAGAACCACCGCAGCCTGGTGGATGCCCCATAACAAACACCGTTAGAACCACAACACCCTATGCAGATGTACAGAGCGCTGCTCACAATGATGAACTGGGTTTGGGCCTGCAAAACCAAGAGACCGGGCTCTTAGACGACCTTTACATTGCCACCACCATTGACATGCGTGAAGATAGTGACACAGCTGGAAATAGTATCGGGACGGCAGGCGGTTGTCCGCGGGAGGTGAGAGTGGCTGCTGCAGATTGGGATGTGGCGTTGGAGCCAATCCAGCTGGTGTGGGATCCAAGTTGGGACAGTGTTGACAAATGTGTCATGGCTTCAGAGGGATGGCACCCAGGCCTGCTGAGATTGATGCTGCCAGGGGTGTGTTTGCCATGAGCTCGCTATAAAGCCCCTCCAGCAGAAATGCCTTCCCCATGGAAAAGTGTCAGAAAAAAAGTGACTGTTTAGACAGGAGTGCGGCTGGCGAACGAGTGGCAGAATAATCCACTCAGCCGCGTCAGGTCCAGCGGCGGTCCACCCACTGACCCTAGTTAGTATTGTTATTTATACCAAATTGGGGAGGGTTACTATTGGTGGGAGTGTTTTGTTTTTTTCCAAGGGGGTGGGTGAATGTAGTATGGGGATACTACAAGGGGTCAACAAGCATCGGTGTGATGATGCAGCCGTACGGTGACGTCATCACACCGAACCACATATAAGGGTAGAACCGCCATCTTAGGGCGTCTTTCCCAGCTGGCTCAATAGGAGATAGAAGACCTGCATGTATATTATATTCATCATAGCAGTCTGTCATGGTTGATAATGAATCAGAATCAGAATCAGAATGAGATTTATTGCCATTGTTCATGTAGTACACAAACTAGGAATTTGTCTCGGTGCAATGCTGCAACATTAAACATGGAATAGCACTAAAGATAAAAATAAAAAAACTATGCATGCAATAAAATGTAGAATATGAATGAGTAATAATAATCTATGCAATTATTAAATATATTAACAAGCAGCAGATATTGTGGAGATCCACATAGTGCAGACGGTAGTGCAACAGAAAACAGTGATAATTATCATGAGTCCGGTTGAGCTGCTGTACGTAGTGCACGAGAGTCTAATAAGTCACTTAGTGTTCAGCAGTCTGATGGCAGAGGGGAAGAAGCTGTTCATGTAGCGGGAGGTTTTAGTCTGAATGGACCGAAATCTTCTACCTGAGGGGAGGGGGGCAAACAGTGCGTGTCCAGGGTGTGAAGGGTCGGCTATGATCCGACCTGCACGCCTCCGGGTCCTGGAGATGTACAGGTCCTGGAGGGATGGGAGCTTGCAGCCATCACCTTCTCAGCAGCGCGCACAACGCGCTGCAGTCAGTCTGTCCCTGGCAGTGGCTTCTGCGTACCACACGGTGATGGAGGTGGTGAGGATGGACTCGATGATGGCCGTGTAGAACTGCACCAACATCTTGGTGGGTAGCTTGAGCTTCCTCAGCTGCCGCAGGAAGAACATCCTCTGCTGGGCCTTTTTGATGAGGGAGCTGATGGTCGGCTCCCACTTGAGGTCCCGGGTGATGGTGGTGCCCAGGAAGCGGAAGGAGTCCGCAGTGGTGATGGGAGAGTCTGTGAGGGTAAGGGGGGGCAGAGGGGCTGTGACTTTTCTGAAGTCCACGATCATCTCCACTGTCTTCAGAGCGTTCAGCTGCAGGTTGTTGTGGCTGCACCAGAACGCCAGCTGGGCCACCTCTCTCCTGTAGATGGACTTGTCACCGTTGGAGATGAGCTCGATGAGGGTGGTGTCGTCCGCAAACTTGATCAGCTTGACAGACTGGTGGCTGGAGGTGCAGGAGTTGGTGTACAGGGAGAAGAGCAGGGGGGAAAGTACACAGCCCTGGGGTTATCGGGTGCTGATGCTAACAGAGTCTGAGACAGTCTTTCCCAGCCGCACATGCTGCCTCCGGTCCGTCAGGAAGTCGGTGATCCACCTGCAGAGGGAGTCAGGCACGTTGAGCAGGGACAGCTTGTCCTGGAGCAGAGCAGGGCGGATGGTATTGAATGCAGAGCTGAAGTCCACAAACAGGATCCTGGCGTAGGTTCCCGGGGAGTCCAGGTGCTGCAGGATGGAGTGGAGGGCCAGGTTGACTGCGTCGTCCACAGACCTGTTGACTCTGTAGGCAAACTGCAGCGGGTCCAGGAGGGGAGTGGTGATGGTCTTGAGGTGGGGCAGGACCAGGCGCTCAAAGGACTTCATGACTACAGAGGTGAGCGCTACAGGTCTGTAGTCGTTAAGTCCAGTGATCCGTGGCTTCTTGGGGACAGGGACGATGGTAGAGGTTTTGAGGCAGGTCGGCACGTGGCATGACTTCAGGGAGGTGTTAAAAATGTCTGTGAAGACAGGGGTCAGCTCTTCTGCACAGTGTCTCAGGGTGGAGGGAGACATGCCATCCGGACCGGGGGCCTTGTGTGGGTTCAGTCTGGAGAACTGTCTGTGCACGTCCTGCTCACTGATGACAAGGGCAGGGGGTGGAGGGGGGGCGCCTTTGTTGAAGTGGGGACCATGGAGGCAGTGGCACTGGGGGGAGGGCGGGAGTTGGACACAACTGACGAGGTGTCAAAACGGGCATAGTGTTGGGACAGTCTTTGACAAAGGGCTTTGTCATCCTGACACTTAGAAGCCTGAGGCCGATAGTTGGTGATTTGCCTCAGTCCTCTCCTCACAGAAGCGGAGTCGTTAGCAGTGAACTGTTGCTGGAGTCTCTCAGAATACACAGATTTAGCTCTCCTCAGCTCTCTGCTAAACCGGTATTTGACCTCCCTGTAGCAGTCCCTGTCTCCACTTCTCAACGCTGCTTCCTTCTCCTTCCTGATCTGTCTGAGCTTAGCTGTGAACCAGGGCTTGTCGTTGGAGTAACTCACCCTGGTGCGCGATGGAAGAATGCTCTCCTCACAAAAGTGGATATATGAATTCACAGTGTCCATGTACTCATCCAGATCATGCGTGGCTCCTTTAAACATGTCTCAGTCAGTTATTTCCAAGCATGTGCGCAGCTCCTCCCCAGCTTCACTGGTCCATTTCCTTGTAGTGCTCACAACAGGTTTTGTGAGCTTCAGCCTCTGTCTGTATGTGGGAATCAGGTGGACCATCACATTATCAGATAGTCCGAGCGCAGCGCGGGGAACAGCGCGATACGCGTCCTTAACTGTAGTGTAACAGTGATCCAGTGTGTTCTCTCCTCTGGTGGGGCATTTAATAAACTGTTTGTAGCGGGGGAGATCGTGGCTCAGGTTGCTCTGGTTAAAGTTGCCAACCACAATAACTAGAAAAGCACTCGGAGAGCGCAGACCTCCGCCAAGCGCCACAATTCCCCCCATACAGTGTTTGTGTGTACGTTTTCAGATTCCTTGAGCATGTAAACATATGACTAGCAATTGGATTCACAATGATTATTTGTTTATTTGACAGGGACAGTGCAATAAACACACAATTAATCAATGACAATCAATCTGATAGTGATAGGATTAGTAGTTCAGTAGTAAAAGCATTGCCTCCTTGGCGGAGGTAATAAACTAAAGTGTTGCTGTTGTGTCCATCTCCTCCACTGACGGATGCAAATTGGGTAGACAGGTTGCCGTGGGTTTTATATTATATTGTAACGTGCTGCTCGACATGGCGACGTCCCACCGGGAGGTTCGAACTCACGCCTCCCGCTCCGGAGTCCCGCACTCTACCTGTGTTGCCAATAGGGTCAACCCACTTGGCAAGCCAAGTAGGGTGCTCATATTGAGTTCGCTACAATATTATTTTTTGGGGGGTTGCGCTCCGCGGCAAATGAGAATTTAGAAGCTTCGCCGGCAGAGAGCTCGTTTTTGCGCAGCGCCTATGGCTGGCCGGTGAATTTCTGCCAAATGCGCAGCTCCTATGGCTGGCCGGGGAATTTCTGCCAAAGAATCCGTCGGCGGACAGCTGCCTGTGTGAGGTTTTGCAGTTGCGCGCAAACACAGGCACGCTGGTGGGCCCAGGCCAGCAGTGTTTTCCGCGTCCTTTTGTGCCTAAAACATTGAAGAACGCAGAGTTTGTGTTGCAGACATGACGACCAGCGCCCTCCATTGCGCCTGCGCACATGTTGAAAATGGCTGTATGTCACAGTGTTGAATGAAAAATGCTTTAAAAAATTCCTGTATCCAGACGGTGAACCAGATCACCCCCAAAATTTAATCAGTTCTTTCTTGTACCATTTCCAACAATGCCTGAAAGTTTCATGGAAATCCGTCCAAGATTTTTTGAGTTATCTTGCTAACCAACAGACAAACAGACAGACAGACAGACAGACAAACAAACACACAGACAAACCCCGGCAAAAACATAACCTCCTCCTGGCCTTTTCGGCCTGGCGGAGGTAACCAGAGAGTCCGGAAAAGTCTGCTCCGCTTGCTGAATATGATCCACGAGCACGCGCTGAGCCTCGCGCACATCCGCATCGGGCGGGATGTAAACAGCGGCCAGGATGAATGAAGCGAACTCACGCGGGGAATAAAATGGCTTGCAGTTGATGAATAAATATTCCAGAGTGGGAGAACAGTGTTGGGAGATCACAGTTACATCGGAGCACCAGCTGCTGTTGATGTAGAAGCAGACTCCTCCTCCTGTGGTCTTGCCGGAGAGCCCCTTATCTCGGTCTGCACGAAACAGCTGAAATCCCTCGAGGAGGAGCGCGCTGTCCGGTGTCCTTTCCTTGAGCCAGGTCTCAGTAAAGCAGAGGGCACACGAGGTGGAGAGGTCCTTAAATCGCATCAGCAGTCTCAGTTCATCTACCTTGTTATAGAGAGAATTAACGTTGGACAGAAATATCCCAGGCAAAGCCGTGGGCGTGCCTCTCCTGCGAAGCCGCACGAGAGCGCCTGCTTGTCTTCCTCTCTTTCGCCGTCTCACTTTTTGGGCTAAAAGGTGAACCAGATCGGCGGCAGGAGCCAAAAAAACTGGGAGTAGGTCCGTGGGAGTGAAAGTCCTGATATTTAGTAGCTCTTCACGGGTGTAAGAGCAGGCAGACACACAATTGACGAACAAAAACAAACAAAGCAAAGCGCAGCGAAGCACCATGGCGACCACTGTGGGCGCCATCTTGAGTTATTCAAGATGTAAAGACTGTTTCATTTAGGTCTGATCAGATTCCTCCACACAACTCTGTCCTTAGCCTTCCGCTGCCAGGAACTCCTGTCTACATCCAACTTCTTCAAGTTTCTTTTCACAGTGTTTTTAAATCTGAGCCTTGGTCTACCCTTTACCATGTTAAGCACTTTGTGACTCTGTCTGTGAAAAGTGCTTTATAAATAAACTTATTATTATTATTACTCTGATTGTGTTTGCCCTTGCATAACTGTGAATAGAGTAACTGCCGAGGGAGATGCTGGTGGTCCATCCTCTCAACATGTCCGAGCCATTTCAGGTTCATCTGTATTAGCATGTCCTCCATTGATGGTAGACCAGCTCATTTCAACACTTCTATGTTGGCTATCTTGTCTTTCCATGAGATGTTCATTATAGCTCTAAGGTGTCTTATCATGTACGCGTGGAGTTTCTTCACCTGCACTCTGTAGACAGTCCAAGTTTCAGCACCGTACAATAGAGTAGCCAGTACTGTTGCTTTGTACACTTTGCATTTCACACCGATAGAGACATGTCAATTGTTCCACAGTCTCTCCCTCAAGTTTCCAAACACAGCGCTCGCTCTTCCCATTCTGAGAGAAAGCTCATCCTCCAGCCTAGCATTCTCTGAAACAGTACTCCCTAGATACTTGAAAGTCTTGCACTGGACTAGTGGCTCTGTACCAATGCTGTTCTCTTCTGGTAGTGATGTTGATAATTGGAACTTTGGTGGTTGATAAAGGCACTCTGTCTTCTTGATGTTGATTTTGAGGCTGAATTGGCTAGCTGCTCTTGCAAATTTCTCCACTAAAGATTGCATATCTTCCACACTGTGTGCAACTAGAGCACTATCGTCGGCAAAGAGCATTTCTCTTACTGCCTTTATCGATGCCTTACTCTTGGCTTTAAACTGTGCCACATTGAACAAGTCTGCTTCTTTCCTGTTTGAATGTATACTCCTTCTGAAGTGTCTTTGAAGGCCACTTCAAGCATGGCTGCCAGATATAGTGAGAAGAGTGTAGGTGCCAGCACACACCCTGGTTTCACCGCGTTGCTTACTGAAAAGTCTTTAGATACTGAACCACTCATTGCCACGTTTGCTTGCATACCTGTATGGAGTGCCTCGATCAGGCTGACAAACTTCTCTGTACAGCCATATTTCTTGAGTACCTGCCAAAGTCCTTGCCGTGAAATAGTATTGAAGTCTTTACTGAAGTCTATGAAGACTACATAAAGTGGCATGTTCTGTTCGATACACTTTTCTTGAACCTGTTTCAAGCAGAAAATCATGCCTATTGTGCTTCTTTCACTTCTATTGAGTTTTTGCATATGACGTCAGGGGGCGTGCCGCACTGGCCCGTTAGAGTGTGCCGCCATATTGGATGGCAAGAAACAGCAGGGTGAAACAAACCACATAGCTCACGTGTACCTACAAACTCGGCAAAATGGTGTACTCCTGTTGTTCCCCCTGATAAGGGGATAAGCGGGGAATTAAATGGCCGGTATGAAATGCAAAAAAAAAAAAAAGTTGGATTTTTGAATAATTACCTTCACTGACGTAATCTCTCGCTTTCTCATAACGGGCTGCACGGTGGAGCAGTGGTTTAGCACTGTGGCAGCACAGTTTACCCTCGGCCGGGGGATCGCAGGGATCATGAGACCGTGGGCTCGATCCCAGCCCCCGACCAACAGTGAGCTGTATGGAGTTTGCATGTTCTCCCTGTGTTGCGTGGGTTTACTCCGGGATTTCTCCGGTTTCCTCCCGCATACCAAAAACATGTAGGTTTAAGGCGCTCGCGCTCGCGCACGCAGCGGCCAGTGGCTTGTCACCAGACTGCAAACCAAATCTACCTACAGGTACAAATAAGTAACAAAAAAAAAAAAAAAAAAAACTTTGTGAGTCGGGTCTGGCTTGGGGGCGCCTCTCTGCTTGCTACAAAGGACAATGCACACATGAAAGGGGAGAAAACTATTGTAAATGTGCATAAAATCAGGTACGTTTTAACGCGGCGCGCCGTGGAGAGCCTTTAAAAAAAAAAAAAACACGCAGCGCGCTTCACTCACCTCCGAGTCCGAGGAGCTGCTGTTGTTTTCCGACTCATTCACCAGCAAAGACTTCACATCATCCAGATCCCTTTCCGCTGACACGTTTTCCGATATCTTTTCCTCCTTTATCCTTTTTTTTTTCCCTTTGAAAGACAAAAGTAAAATAGAAAGATGTCTTTACCTTCTTTACATGTTTCAACTGCACTGCAGCCTTCATCAGAAGAGTCAGCTGATTGCTGCCAGGTGACATTTATCAGCTGATTTTCGTAGGCGGGGCCAGCTCAGCAGATCTGTCAGATCCACCGAGCCGGCCCCGCCTCCCGCCGTCAGATGGTCTCTGGAGAATGTGGTCCCAGGTGTGAGAAAGCATAAAGGCCCCCTCATCTCGGTTCATGGTGTCTTTTCCCCGCTTTCTGATCTCTATTGCCTCCTTGATCCAACGTTTGTGTCTGTTGCTCTCCGATCCAATAATTTTTGTGTTGTCCCAGTCCATGATGTGATTATTTCTTTTGCAGTGGTCCGATATAGCTGATTTTAATGTTTCTTGTTCTGCTTTTTCTTTTTGTGATCTTGTGAGTCGTCCTTGCGTTTCTTTCTCACATTCCTTTTGGTGTTCTTTTTTTCTTGTGGTGAATAATCTTCCGGTTTCTCCAATGTAGGTTTTGTTGCATGATCTGCATGATATTTCATATAATACATTGCATTTATTGTCTTGTTCTATTCTGTCCTTGGGGTGTACTAATAACTGTCTTAATTTTTAAGACAGTTAAGACTTAAGACTCCTATTGACGTCACACTACATATAGTGCAAGAACGCCTCAACAAGGACAGTACCCTAAAAAGACGCACCAACCTCACAGTCCATGACACAGTCCATGACATATCCAAATTACTACAGTTTGTTGCAAAATCCACTTATTTTCAATTCAGAGGAAAAATCTACAAACAAAAAGAAGGATTTGCAATGGCTATCAGCCATCATGAGCAGTTTTTTTTATGGAGGATCTGGAAAATAAAGCCGTCAACACAGCACCCACAATATGCAAACCCACCCTTTGGAAGAGATACATAGATGACATTCTGGAAAAAATAAGGAAAGGACATACACAAGAACTCACTGACCATCTGAACAGTACAGACAGTACGGGGAACATAAAATTCACACACGAAGAGGAGGAAAATGGCACCATAGCCTTTCTGGACATGAAAATCCACCACAACGAGGACGGCAGCATAAAAATCACAGTCTACAGGAAACCAACCCACACAGATCAATACCTACTTTGGACATCGGAACACCCCACAGCACACAAGTTATCAGTCGTCAGGACATTATATGAACGAGCCACCATCATCACGGAACAAGAAGACAGACAGGAAGAGGAAAACCACATAAAACATGCACTTATACGCTGCCAATATCCAGTATGGGCCATAAACAAAGGGAAACAGCAAGTCAAAAACAAAGAAAATAAACAGGACACAAGACATAGAACAAAAGCTGAAATCAAAAACAAGGACACCATAACTATACCATACATACGAGGGATCACGGAACCAATTCAAAGGATCATGAAAAAATACAAAATAAACACAGCAGTCAAACCACACAAAAAATTAAGACAGTTATTAGTACACCCCAAGGACAGAATAGAACAAGACAATAAATGCAATGTATTATATGAAATATCATGCAGATCATGTAACAAAACCTACATTGGAGAAACCGGAAGATTATTCACCACAAGAAAAAAAGAACACCAAAAGGAATGTGAGAAAGAAACGCAAGGACGACTCACAAGATCACAAAAAGAAAAAGCAGAACAAGAAACATTAAAATCAGCTATATCGGACCACTGCAAAAGAAATAATCACATCATGGACTGGGACAACACAAAAATTATTGGATCGGAGAGCAACAGACACAAACATTGGATCAAGGAGGCAATAGAGATCAGAAAGCGGGGAAAAGACACCATGAACCGAGATGAGGGGGCCTTTATGCTTTCTCACACCTGGGACCACATTCTCCAGAGACCATCTGACGGCGGGAGGCGGGGCCGGCTCGGCGGATCTGACAGATCTGCTGAGCTGGCCCCGCCTACGAAAATCAGCTGATAAATGTCACCTGGCAGCAATCAGCTGACTCTTCTGATGAAGGCTGCAGTGCAGTTGAAACATGTAAAGAAGGTAAAGACATCTTTCTATTTTACTTTTGTCTTTCAAAGGAAAAAAAAAAAAAAAAAAAAGGATAAATAATTAAAAGAAGACAAAATGAACCTGTTTGACGTATCTTTTCCTCCTGCTCCCCTTCGTCTTTGAAAGATATCATCTCATCGTTTGCCCCCAAATCATCCCCGCTGAGCAGATTACTGGCAGTCATTGTTCTGCTAATTGCTCCAGCTGTTACCCCACACCCACCACCTCCGTTCAACTGAGGCATTTCGGCACACCAGAGGAGCGCACGGGAGCAAGATTAAAAACACTTGTCTGCTGTTATGACTGCTGACAATGACTCCACTGAATCTGACACAGACATGGCAGACACAGTTTCAGAGGCCACAGTGTCAGTTGTTGAAGAGGATGATAGGATGTTATTATGTCAGACTGTGACTGTGTGTTCTCCTCACTCATTCTGATCGCTAAACAGTACAAGTTACGCCTGGGTTGTTACAGTGCAACTGCTGCTCTTGCCATCCAAGATGGCGGCACCTATGGCGTGTTTATGTTTACCCCCGCGAGTCACGTGAGTTTTACGAGCCTACGCAAAAACTCTATAGCCGCAGAGTTTCCGGTAGTACATTCTGCGAAATGTGTTCATTGAGTCTGTTAAGTAGTACACGTGAGAGAATCTTACCAACAGTGGCTAGCAGTGATATACCTCGGTATTTTCCACAGTCTTTCCTGTCACCTTTCTTGAACAAAGGCACAATACTTGCATCCTTCCAGTCTTGATGTACTTTCTGGGCATCCCATACAGTATCTCTTGGATGAGCTTGTGCAGGCAGTTGGTCAGCTGAACACCACCAAATTTCCACACTTCTGCTGGAATTCCATCCCTTCCTGGAGCTTTACCATCCTATGTTGTCCTGATAGCTGCCATCAGTTCATCAAAATTTGGTGGTTCATCCAGACTTGATACAGCTGGTCGCTGCACTAGAGTTTCTTTAGCCTCTTCAGTGAGATCTCCAGGGTTGTTTAGTAGTTGGTCAAAGTGGTCTGCAAATCTGTCCAGGATCTTGTCTTTCTCCTGCAAAACTGTTTCACCATCCATAGCCTTTAGTTGGATCAGTCCCCTTGGTTTAGGGCCATAGATTTCTCTCAAACCTGTTAAGTGAAGAATGTTTTCATGTCCTTCCTGTCTGCTGCAGTTTGAAGTTCCTCCGCCTTTTCATCCCACCAGTTGGACTTCATCTCTCTGGCGTACTTCTGTAGCTCTCTCTGAGCCTTTGAGTATTTCTTTTTCTTCGACCTTGTGTTACACTGTAGGTTTTTCTGCCTAGCTGTATTCCATGCTTCTAGTAGTTTCTTCAGGTGTTCATCATGCTCATCAAACTAATCTTGATGTTTCCTCTCAGGGTGGCCTAATACACCACTCACAGTCTAATACACCGTATCCTTCAGTGTTGCCCATTTCTCTTCTTTGTCATTCTCTGAGTTGTTGCTGTCCCAGTCTTTCAAGTTTTCATCCATTTCCTGTGTAAGTTCTTCCTGCTTCTTTCGGCCTTTCAGTGCACTAGTGTTTAGCTTTCGTGGTGGCTTCGCACCCATCCTGCAGTGCTGTTTTCATCTCCAAATCCTTAATCTAGATCTCAGCATAACATGGTCAGTACCACAGTCCGCACCTCTCATTGCTCTGGTGTCCAATACATCCCTTGTGTCTCTCTGCCTGACTATGATGTAGTCTAACAAGTGCCAGTGCTTGGATCTTGGGTGCATCCATGTCCTCTTGTGTGTGTCCTTGTGCTTAAATAGAGTGTTGGTTATCACAAGGTTGTACTCTGAACATAGTGCAAGTAGAAGTTCTACATTAGCATTGCACTTGCCTACTCCATGACTGCCTAGCACTCTGTTCTATTTCTCAGTGTCCAAACCAACTCTGGCATTAAAATCTCCAATGAGTATCAGCCTGTCATCAGTCGGTACATGCCTGATAGTCTCACATAAATCACTGTAGAACTCTTCCTTCACCTCTTCTGTGTTGGTCATTGTTGGGGCATATACACTGATGATTGTGGCATACATCTTCCGCTGTAGTGAGAGTCTCATAGTCATTATCCTGTCGTTGACTGGCACCGGTTCCTCATCAAGCATTGCTGCTATCTCCTTTCTAACTGCAAAGCCCACTCCTGCTTCTATCCTTTCTTGAGTTGATCTCCTACTCCAAAAGAAGATGTACCCATGGTCTTCCAAGCTGTCATATCCAGGCAATCTTGTTTCACTAAGTACAGCTATGTCTACATCTACATTGTACCTGTTCATTTCCAGGGCCACAAGCGTGGTCTGTCTTTCTGGGTGCTGTGATGTTGTTCTGTCCAACAGAGTGCATGCATTCCATTCTGCTACATGCAAGGCTGCTGTTTTTCTCTTCTTTTCTTCTAGCTGACTTTTTGCTGCCTGTCAGAGTGTGAACAGATCAGCGCCGACCTTGTAAGCACAGGTGACGTCTGAGCCGGTATGAGTTGCTTTCTGATTGATCATTTCATGAAACTGCTTGCAAAGTATTTGAGTACCGCTAGCTTTTGCTGGACTAGCAGTACATTCTTGGAAGATAAAGGCAATATCAGTGGCAAGGACAAGCCAAGACAAACTGACTCCAGTATCTGTTGCAGTGACTGACCAGATGATAGGTTTGTTTATCTCTGCTCTTTGTGTAGTGCATGTCACAATGCACCGACTGGCACAGTCCACCACAGACCTTGCGACAGATGTGTTTATCTGCCAGGATGTCCAGTCTCACCCCGTGTAACTGGGAGTGATCCACTACAGACCTGTGGCAGATATTGTTTTTAGTTCTGCCAGGATGTCCAATTTCACCCTCCACGCCCTCGGAAGGGCAGGGATGTTGGTTGAGTCACCGACGGCCCCACCCATGAGACAGGTAGTACAGTTTTTCATAGTTATCTGGTAGCAAGCAAGCCAATGCCTGACCTGACCAAAAAAAAAAAAAAAAAAAAGGGTGGAGGATGTAAGTCTCAGTTAAAAGCTGCCAATTTCTGATCAAAAAAAGTGGAATTTTATGGGTAAGAAGCTGCAACTTTAGCAAAAAGACAAAAAGGGTGTAAATTTCAACTGTTTACAACCTAAAATGCTGCAAATATAAGATTTGAGTAAAATGCTGCAAATTTAACCTTTTTTTTAAAACTGCAAATTCAAGAGTAAGAAAAGTTCTAAATTCATGAAGAAAAAGCTGCAAAATTATGAATAATAAAAAGCTGCAAATTTTCAAGTAAGAAGTTGCACATATCTGAGTAAAATGGCTGTAACGCTGCAGGAAAATCCTGCAAATTTATGAGAAAAATCCTCACATTTACAAAAGAATGTTTCTAATTTACATGGAAAAAGGATGTGATAAATTGGTGTGTGTTGGCCATTTTTTTAAATGGCAGCCATGAGAAGGAACTAAACAGTGGTGTTCGGTGGTGTTAAATCCTGCAGATCTGCACTAATCAGCAGGGAAAAGGAGAAGAAGAGGAATAGGTGGTCCACAGCAGCAGAAATAATCCAGTTAACCCAGGAGGAGTAACCACATGGCACCCCATGACACCCAACAGATCACCCCCCCATGACATCAGTGGGAACAACTGGGACAAACTTCACACCTCTGTTGATTTACGTACATGTTCCCTTCTGAGGACAATTCAAACAGAGCTGCTGCTGAGATGGAAACCAAAGGGTTAAAGGGTGACGTGGCTTTAACAGCAGCACTGATCCCCCCACCCCCCCAACTGACCTACTGGACAGGAACTAACAACTCCTCAGACCTGTTAACACAATTTTAACAACAAAAGGACATACAGAAGAATGAAGATTCCCTTTGATTTAACAGGATAACAGCGTGAATTTTCTGGTCTGTGAATGAACAGAGCAGCCATGAGTGTTTCACGGAGTCACTTATTGAATTATAATGGTTAATCTAAGTCACAATTTCAGGAAACATACGCTTCAGGGGACATTTAAACCCATGACACATTGTTTTAAATTTTGCTGATTTTTTTTTTTCGCTTCTCTTCCAGTCCTTATGGCCACTTTCTGATTGCTTTGAGTTTTTAAAACATCATTTTAAGAATAATGTTAACTGACTTAAAGTACATTTCTAACTACACTATATCATACAATATGCCGTTTAACATACATTTTCATTTGATCACATTTAGATCTTAATTCAAACAAGCAGAGTATTTGCAACCAACTTAATTAAGACTTGAACTAAAAACAGTCAATTTGAATACAACTGGGAGCATTTAAGAATAAAAATCTTTGGATTCCTTAATGGAGTTCTGCCTGCAGATCACCTGCACTCAAACATTCCAAGTACCTCATGGGACGGACCAGATTCCATACAAAAATGTTAAAATTTTACTTTGGCTTCATCTTTAAGGGTTTAATCCTGGCAGGAGCTGGGGTCTGTGGTGGAGTGGACTGCGGAACCTGACACAGTGGCCTCAGGTTCCTGAGGGTTACATTGCGCTGGCGAAGCCGGGGAGAGCAAGGGTGGTGGGGCTGGGGCACCTGATCCAAGCTGGTCACAGGTACCAGACAGGCATCAATAGGATCCAAGGAGCACCAAGGCACAAACAAGGGGAAGATAATCCATACTCTGTTCGGGAAACGGAAGAGGAGCACACCAGGAAGAGCTTGAGATTTACCAGCTGACTGACCAGCTGACACTTCTGGCGGGAGGGTGGGACTGAAGCCTGGTACAGGTGAGTGGAAACTCCCGATAAAAGCGGAGGCAAAGTTTTCTTTCCATTAAAGTCAAATGAAGCTAGGTTTTTAGCAGAAAACTGGAGATCCAGGAGAGTTTGGTGATAATATATCAGCAGTGACTTGATTTGTTGAGTGAAAAAGGTTAGATACAACAAAAACAAAAACAGTAATGACAGAGGCAGACAACCAGCCACATACACCAGTGCCCTCTTGAACCTCTTAATTCTGGGTGTTCAGATTAGGTTTGGAATATTGCTGTCATAATATGTGGACATTTGGACTGTAGATTACATTTAATTAGACATTAAAAAGAGCGACCACAGGGACTGAATCTTAAGCTAGTGCTGTCACAGAAAACCATTTGCCCCTTTCTGTTGGCAAATGTTCACTTTTTGAACATTGGACCTTTTTTGATAGTGGACCACTTTTTTTTTACATCAATGCTGGATCATGTGGTGCACAATAGTTCTCAGAAGTTAACATCAAGTGCAAACATCACCATGGAGTTGCAGTAGGATGGACCTGGATCACAGCTTTTAGTGATAAGATGCCCAAAGTTTATGTTTTTATATGACCAGCGCATTTTTGTTTTTTGAATATTCCCCACCAGATTAGTATATTTAGGCATTATCATCATAGCAGTCTGTCAGGGGCAACAATGACTTTCGTTTAGGTCTGATCAGATTCCTCCACACAGCTCTATCCTTCGCCTTCTGCTGGCAGGAACTCCTGACCTTGTTAACCTGGGCGACATCTGAGCCAGTATGAGTTGCTTTCTGACTGACCATTTCATGAAACTGCTTGCAAAGTATTTGAGTATGGCTAATTTTTGCTGGTCTAGCGGCACATTCTTGGCAGATAGAGGTATTATCAGTGGCAAGGACAGGCCAAGACAAACTGACTCCAGTATCTGTTGCAGTGACTGACCAGATGATAGGTTTGTTTATCTCTGCA
This sequence comes from Pholidichthys leucotaenia, assembly GCA_020510985.1. NCBI lineage: Eukaryota > Metazoa > Chordata > Actinopteri > Cichliformes > Pholidichthyidae > Pholidichthys > Pholidichthys leucotaenia. The sequence continues at coordinate 441,587,631 of CM035837.1, read as the reverse complement.
ATTTGTGTAGTGCATGTCATGCACCGACTGGCAAAAGTCCACCACAGACCTTGCGACAGATGCAAATATATATATATATAGGGACTTCCGGTCTGGACACCATGGTGATAGCAGCTTAACGCTGAAGCTCCCAGACCCCATCCGTGAAAATACCTTGAAAATCAGATTTAACGGATTTTTGGAAGAGTGAAAATCAAAAGACAAAGTCATTATGCCTAAAGGAAAACAGAAGAGATTGACATTTGCCAGGCCAAGACACGCATTGGCTGGAGAATCTGACCTGGAGGACAACAACTACTCGGAAACAGAGGAGCAGAATGAGGCTAGCAACACGGTTAGCTTAAAAATGATATTTCAAGAATTAAGAGAATTTCGCCGAGAGTGTTGGGCCGAATTTCGTGAAATTAAAGACGAAATAAAAAGGACAAACAACAGAGTGGACCAGGCTGAGGACCGAATCATGGAAGCAGAGGAAAGAATAAAAGGGCTGGAAGAAACCATGCTGGAATTACTCAAACGACAGACAAGACTGGAGGCTAAGCTAACTGACCAGGAAGGAAGACTAAGAAGGGACAACATAAGAATTCATGGTCTGAAAGAAGGAGTCGAGGATGGTTTCACCACAATGGCTGCATGCGTGGAAACCATACTGAGAGAGAAGTTGGAAATTCCCCAATCCACCGACATGAAGATAGAAAGGGCGCACCGTTCATTAGCCCCAAGGCCGGTCGGCGGAAGCGCTCCCACGATCGGTGGTGGTGAAGTTTTCCAACTTCAGAACAAAAGAAGAGGTTTTGAGACTGGCTTGGCAGAAAAAAGGATTTATGCACCAAGAAAGAAAAGTTTTTGTGGAACACGACTACGCCCCGGAGGTCCTTAAAAAGCGTCGGGAATACAACAATGCTAAAAAGGTACTAAGAGAGAAGAAACTGCGCTTTCAAACTCCATTTCCGGCGAAGCTGCGGGTTTTTTTACGGGGAAGAGATGTGTCTCTACAACTCGGCGGAAGAAGCAACCAGGGATATGGCGAGAAGAGGGCTCCCGGTACCGGTGTATAAACCCGCAGCAGACCCGATCGAAAGAATCAAGACTCAAACGTGGTGCACACAGAGACCCTCAAAATCCACGGGCCAGCAGCGGGAAACCCAGCGCCAGGGCTATAAGGAAAAACTGAACACTTTCAGGAGGGAATAAGATATTTTTAATCAATCTGCGCATCAAACCCTCCTCCTACAAGGTAACAAACATTAAAGGAGATACAGAATCAGCAAGTATGAAGTGCTAAAACATTTCATGGAACAGTCATAATATTAGAAACAAATAAGTCTTTAAAAAAAATCTTGTTAAAATAGAAATGTGACAATGAACCACATGAACTCTCCACACTAACAAATTCTGTATTAACGTGATTGTTTGCTGTGATGGTGGTGGGAGGTTGCAGACAATTTCATAGGGTATAGGCATAAAAAAAAAAAAAATCATTACAGTTCGGATTGGGATCTGAAATTCATGTTAAAAACATGGGACAACTTACAGGGGTAAGAGAGGGCCCTCAACACGTAACAGAGTTTGAGGAATTTCCCTCAGAGCCAACACACCAACGAGGCTCTTCTAAGGTCGCTAAAAAGACCTCAACTCAGGAAGATCTTTTGACAGTTTTTTGTTTTAAAGTTTTATATACTATGTTCTCAATGTTTTTTATGTTCTTAATGTTCTTTCAGTTTCTGAGTAGCCTAAAAGAGGGCCACTACACTGTTATACTAAATAAGACAACACAATGGAGAAACAGGGTGTAACCAAAATAATCTCATATAATGTAAAAGGGATCCTGAATCCAGTTAAAAGATCCAAGATTCTAGGCAAAATGAAAAAAGACAAAGCAGGAATAATATTTTTACAGGAAACCCACCTAACAGACTTGGAGCACACTAAACTTAATAGACAAGGGTTTAAACTGATCTCTTCATCTTCATATAAGTGAGGAAGGAGGAGGGGGGTAGCGACTTTGATCTCAACCAAAATAATGTTTGAAAAAAATTCAGAACACAAAGATAAAGAAGGGAGATTTAGCATGGTACTTGGTTGGCTAGAGGGAGAAGATATCACCCTGCTGAATGTATATGCACCTCCAGGGGCTAACTGGAAATTTTACAAAAATGTATTTGACCTAATGATAACTAAAGCCCAAGGTTTAGTGATATGTGGTGGAGACTTCAATCTAAAACTAAATCCATACTGGGATGCATCAGGTAATTCTCCACATCAAAATAACACTCAAAGTAGAAAAGCTCGGATGCTACTAAAAGAAATGGGAATCTGTGACGTGTGGAGGGAATTCAACCCCAGTGTAAAAGATTATACAATTTACTCAGCACCACATTCATCATACTCAAGGATTGACTATTTTTTATGTTTAATAGAGACATTGGAAGAGTAAAAACATGTAAAATAGGACTGATGGATCTCTCTGACCACAGTCCGATCTATATGGACTTAAATATCCAAAAATACACAAATAATACATTTTCTTGGAGGTTAAATTCAAATGTGCTGAAAGGACCACTGAAAGATGAATTGGAATCAGATATTCTCAGATATTTGGAAGAAAATGATAATGGAGAAGTATCCCCTTTAATACTGTGGGACCCATGCAAAGCTGTAATAAGGGGAAAGATTATCGCAAAACTGGCAATCCAAAAGAAACTGAGACAAGAAAAACTAATCACATTAGAGTCAGAACTTAAGAAACTAGAAAAAGAGCACAAAGACAACACTCATTCTAATGACTCACTCAAAATTAAGGAAATTAAAAAACAAATAAACGAGATCTACACAATAGAAATCCAGAAGAAACTTACATTTCTGAAACAAAAATACTATGAAACAGGTAGCAAATCAGCAAAATTACTAGCCTATAAATTGAGGAAACAACAAACAGAGAGAGCAATCTACAATTTTTTTTTTTTTTTTGTCACATTTTGTCTTAGCTTTGTTCTGAATTGTAATTGCTCTTGTTTTGTTTTTCTTTTGAATTCTTGGATGGAATATGGGTGGGCAATATAAGCTGCAGCTTCAGCCATCACCTATTTTGGATAACTTATGTTGAAATGTATAATCAGAGGAGTTATTGTCTAATTTGACCTTGTTGGATTTTCTTCCCCCTTTGTTATATTATTCTGTTTCTTTTAATCTGCATTTTTAATCTATCCGAAATAAAGATTGATTGATTGATTGATTGAAAATCAGAGACCCAGTATCAAAGGAAATAAAATTTAGAATTCAGGAAATTCTTAAAAGCTTCGAGAATTACTACAAGAACTTGTACTCCCTCAAAAAACACAAAAACACATCCAAAGCCTTCCTAAATACATTAAATCTTCCCCAACTTACTGAGTCACAAAATAAAACACTACTGTCAGAAATGCAACCTAAAGAATTAGAAAAAGCAATTATGAAACTTAAAGCTAACAAATCCCCAGGAGCAGATGGCTATACAGCAGAGTGGTACAAAACCTTTAAACAGCAACTATCTCCTCTCCTCCTGAAAACATTTAACTATGTCTTCCACACAGGGGAAATCCCCCCCTCCTGGAGAGAATGGATCATTGCAGTCATACCTAAACCTGAAAAGGATAAACTAGACTGCTCCAACTACAGACCAATCAGTGTGTTAAATCAGGACTATAAACTTTTTACCGCTATCCTTGCCAAAAGGTTAGAAAATATACTGACAGACTTAATTCATTTAGACCAAACAGGTTTTATAAGACAAAGACAGACACAAGATAACATTAGATGCACTTTACACATAATTCATCATATAAAAAAATATAATTTAAATGCAGCCTTATTGGGATTAGACTGATTAGATTGACTGGTCTTTCCTATGTAGAATCTTATCCAGTTTCAATTTTCATAACAACTTCATTAGAACTATCCAGGCATTATATAAAAAACCAACAGCTAGGATTAATGGTAAATTATCTTCATCTTTTGAACTCGAAAGAGGATGTCGTCAGGGCTGCCCCTTGTCTCCACTGCTCTTTGCAATCTTCATAGAACCTCTGAGCCAATGGATAAGACAGAATAAAAAAATTCAAGGTATTACACTTGGTCAGAAGGAAAATAAAATAGCACTCTTTGCTGATGACATTTTAATATACCTGGGGCAGCCGGACACCTCTTTTCCAGAACTAATCTCAGTTTTTTCAGAGTATGGAGAGTTATCGGGGTACGAATTAAACGTGCATAAAAGTTTTAATATTCAACTATGACCCAAATCAATATTTACTAAGCAAACTCAAAACTAACTGGGAGATGGAATCTATGAAATATCTGGGGGTCAATATCCCAAAACAACTCAACAAAATTATAACACTAAGCTATGATCCACTGATGGCAAAAATAAAATCTGATCTAGCAAGATGGAATATGATACCATTCTTGGGTACTGCACAAAGAATTGAAGCAGTCAAAATGAATATACTTCCACGTCTTCTATACCTTTTCCAAACAATACCGGTAGAACCTCCCCAAAAAAACATGGCAAGAACTGGACAGAAGGATCTCAAGATTCATATGGCAGGGCAAGAGACCTAGAATCAGATATAGAACCCGACAGCTAAACAAAGACAAAGGTGGGCTCGCGCTGCCAAATATCAGGGACTATTTTAAAACCGCACAAATTAAAACTTTAGTAGAGATATGTAACCCAGTCTACGCTGCACAATGGAAGGAGATGGAATGCCAAATAACAAGTGACATTCCCCTTCAGGCGATAATAGGGAACAATGCCTTACCTAAACTTTTGAATAACACCCGTGGATAGAGGCCCCGCTAAAAATTTGGTTTAAGATAGTCAGAGAGAATCAAATCTAAAGAACCCTATCGATTATTGCAATGGATTTCCTATGATCAGGACTTTACTCCTAATAAAACAGACACGAGATTTAAAAAGTGGAAAGAGAATGGACTGATAAAATATTACGATTTTTTAAAGGGCAAACTTTAAGAAGTTTTGAAGATTTGAAAAAACAAGGTCTAGTAAATCAAGACCTTTACAGGTTCTTTCAGCTTAGACACCACATAAACAAAATACTTAAAAAGGAGGATTTGGAAAGGGCCCAGTCAGGTGTTCTGAAGGTTTTCTTAATGGCATATTAAAGGGATCCCAGGGATCAGATACATTTCTAAAATATACCAAGGTCTTCAAGACTTAAAAGGAGACAACACATCATATATAAAAGAGAGATGGGAAAAAGCGGGGAATTTCACTTTACAACTGGAAATATGGGAAAAGCTAAATAAATAACAATGGAAAAGTACCTCATCCCTGCTGTGGAGAGAATTTGGATGGAAAAATTTGGTAAGATTTTTCAGAACACCTGCACAAAACAAATTTACTTGTAAAGGGTTGAATTGTTGGCGCTTGTGTGGTGAAAAGACTGCAAATCATTTTCATGTGTTTTGGTCATGCCCAGTTATCCACCAATATTGGACCAATGTACAGACAATATTGGGGAAAATATTCAAAGTAACAGTTCCCTTTTCTTTTGCAACTTTATATTTGGGTTTACTACCGGAATCACTGGAAAGACGAGGAGAAAAATACTTATTCACTGTTTTAATATTGGCAAGTAAAAAAGCTCTAACAAAAAAATGGATGTTGAAAGACTGTCTTACACCTGAAGATTGGATTAACGTGATTCAGGACATTTATTAGATGGAAAAGTTGACATTTGCACTGAGACAGGACATGGATGGGTTCTTGAACTTTTGGCAACCCTGGAACGCGTGTCTTCCATCAGATCTAATCTTTGACAAATACCATTTCAATAATGGCACCTCTCTTTGTTCCAACACTACTCAGATGCTCTTTTATTTTTCTGCTCTTTTTTTTTGTTTGTTTTGTTTTGGGGTTTTTTTGTTCTTTTTTTAATTTCTCTTTTTCTTTCACTTAAAAGGGTGTTGTAATAATTTTTTTCCCAATGTTGTCAAAAAACAAAAAAAAGGGAGAGTATGTGATGAAAATGTAAACAATGCAATGCTGTAATGACATGTATACCCTTTACAAAAACTTAAATAAAAAATATATATATATTTATATATATATATATTTATATATTTATTAATATATATTATTAATATATAATAATATAATATAATATAATACTATATATATATATATATATATATATATATATATATATATATATATATATATATATATATATATATATATATATATATATACAGTATATATATATATATATATATATATATATATACGTATATATATATATATAAATAAATATTAGGCTAGGTCACTATACAACCATCAACACTACATCAGTGTTACCAACTCCATCTCTCACTCTTTGGGAGTGGATTTCACTCTTTTGCCAACCTGTCTCACAACACAAACCATATCTGACGCTTTTTAATAAGGAACTAGCAATATCATGTTGACTTCCTTCAGCGTTTTACACAATAAAGGTGCCTTCACACCGAACGCAAAAGGGTGGCACGAATGCATACAAAGTCAATGGAAATAGAAATGGAAATAGTAGAGTAGTATTAGAGAAATAGTACAGGAAAATAAGTTTCTGGGGGGTGACTCTAGACAATAAAATCTGCTGGAAACCTCACATCAGTCACATCCGGCCAAGTTAGCAAAATGTATAGGGATACTGGGGAAGATGAGACACGTTTTGGACTATAAATCATTATTTTTACTGTACAATTCACTGTTTTTACCAGATCTTAACTACTGTGTAGAGGTCTGGGGAAACACCTACAAGACCAACCCACAGCCAATATGCACATTAAAAAAAGCTATAAGGATAATAAATAATGTAGGATATAGAGACCACACCAAGTCACTGTTTTTAAAGTCACATGCCAAAAAGTTCATGGATTTAGTTAAATTTAAGACCGCACAAGTAATGTACAGGGCAATTAATAATCAACTCCCAACTAATATACAAAAAATATTCAAATAAAGAGACAGTGATTATAATATGAGAAGAGACTTCAACTTTACAAAACCTAAGGTACGAACAACTAAGAAAAGTATGTGCATTTCTGTCTGTGGGGAGGATTTGTGGAACAGTCTGGAGCTGGAACTGAAACTACAGTATGTACAAACAGAAATCAATTCAAAAATAGGTATAAACATTATTTGTAAAAAGGATATCTGTTAGAGGTGTAGTATTAATACTGTATGTGTGATGCACTAAACACTCTGGGACACTATGGTATGGTAGGTGGGACGGTACTGTGTATATCTGTGTTTGGGGCTGGGTATAGATGTATGGACTGTATGTATGCAGGGATGGATGGGTGTCAATGTTGATATGTATAAAATATAGTTAATTGTCTACTTGGGGTTCTTAACTGAGGTAATATGTATATATTTCACATGAGTTTTATTTAGGGAAAAGAGGAGTTGGAGTAAATAAGTATTAACTTCTTCCTTCTTCTTTTCGAGCACTGTATACTGTCACTTTTACTGCACTTGTCATTTGTTACCTCCACCAAGGAGGTTATGTTTTCATCGGCGTTGGTTTGTCTGTCTGTCTGTCTGTCTGTCTGTCTGTTTGTTTGTTTGTTTGTTTGTTTGTTTGTTAGCAAGATAACTCAAAAAGTTATGGACGGATTTTCATGAAATTTTCAGAGATTGTCACAAATGGGGTATCCTACAGATGACTAGATTTTGGTGGTGATCCGGATCACCGTCCAGAAGAAAACCCCCATTACGGAAAATGCAATTTTCCTGAATAACTACTGAACCACTAATCCTATCATTGTCAATCCAATTGCTTGTCATATGTTTTCATGGTCAAGGAATCTGAAAACGTACACACAAACACTGTAGGGGGGGAACTGTGGCGCTTGGCGGAGGTCTGCGCTCTCCGAGTGCTTTTCTAGTTTTGTTTTTGCTTTTTTGTTCAAAATAAAGTATCTATTAAAAAAAATAGAGGTGATTACACACAAAATCGCGCATTTGCGCGTTCACATCCAATGAATAGCGCTAGCTTTGAGATCCTGCCGTCACTGGAGTAAAAGTATCAACATTGGAGAGTAATCTAGTTTGAAAATGAGACCGTCACTCACCTGGAGACAGAAGGACTGGGAGCTCTTCAGCTGAATCAGAATATCATTGTTATTTACCCTCGGACTTCTGCCATGGACGTGCTAACAGGCTAGCAAGCTAGCAGTGTAAACACCCATCATCTTGCGAAGTTTTGGAGGCAGGGCCAACTTTTTCAGGTGAGCCCCGTTATGTCTGGGAAATGAGACCAGTGGACACATTGTCTGTGTTGAGGGTTAGCTTTTATGAACCGCTAATTCACATGTGGAACATACAAACAAAAAGCTAATGGTAAGCTAAAATAGGTGGGGTACAGCAGGTAGTAGGCTAGAGGCAGAACGCCAAAGGGAGACAGTCTACTACCGTTAGTCCCCTAATATAGTCACGCCATGATGACATCACGTCGTGTGTGCGTCCCCACGCCCGTGATGTACATGGTGGTATTTCAGTATGCCCCCCCCAATCCTGGGAAAAAAACAGAACTCTGCTGGTGATGTTTAATGTTATCTGGGTATCTTGATTGTAACATAGCACAAACATAACCAGAACTATTTCATGTAACATAATGTAAGGCTAGCTAACAAACATTCATGGCCTCGCTATCGGCAGGTGGTATATAGCATAATGTTAATAGCATAATATTGTAGGAAAACGTAAATTTTGGACAATCTTCAGTAAACCCCCAGAAAACAGTGTGGACTGTTAGATATAAACTGTCAGAGAAAGTAGTAGCGTTTCTACGCCAGAGGTGGCACTCAGTAGAGATAAGACACTGTATAGTGTTAGAACACAATAGAGGAAGAGTAGTATGTGTGTTCCAGAGAATGTTCGAGAGGGTGTTATGAACAAGATGGTGTCTAGCGATGTGCTGTGTAGTGTGTGCCGTGCCGTGTGTGCTGAGAAGTGAATAAACAGTCGCTGCAAAGTCTAAACAGCTTGGCTCAATCATCCTTCCTCCCCTTCGCCCCTCCTGGGTGTAACAAAACTTGGTAGCAGAGGATGGTTCAGTCGTGTCTAAGACGGTGAGTGAGTGCAAATAAAAAAAAAAGGAAAGGCCGTAACGATGGAACTGGAGCAGCTACAAGCTAAGCTAACTGAGGCCTTGGTGCCGTTACAGGCCGAACAGCTAAATGAGGTCTGTTTATTTGCAAAGATAAGCCCAGCCGAACCGTCTAAGAGGTACACGCTGATACGACGGTTAATCGAGGAGGTTGAAAAAGCCATTGAACGCGAAGAGGAGGATGTAGTCCGCGAGTTTCTGCTAAAGCTAATAGCATGTGCTAACGAAGCTAAGCTAAGTGAACCGTTGACGCAGGCAGCGACAGCAGCCGGCACGAGCCGCGAGGCGGAGGCACTCGCCAGTGTGCCGCTCTGCATGAAAGTATCATTGATTCAGCTAAAAGGGTTGAAGAGGAAATAATAAGGCTGACGGATGATGAGGCCGCGCCGCCACCGGGCCGCCATTTTGTGACACAGCCCGAGGCCACGCCGCCACAGAGCCGCCATTTTGTGATACAGCCCGCGGTCCCCACAGCGCCCCTACCGCCAGAAGTGATCATTAAACGGGAGTTTAAGATAAATGGGCAGATAGGGGAGAGGGGCCAAAAAGACAAGTTGTCTTATTCCAGTCTCACTCACCAGATTGATATGGGCTTAAAGAAAAAGCACAGTGAGGCTGAGATAATTGAGGCTGTTGTCAGAGCAGTGAGTCCTGGATTTAGTTTAGTTTAGTTTATTTGAAAAGGGACAATGCAGTTTCATAAAACACATGATTACACATGGTTAAAAAAGCCAGAATTAGCCAAAAGGCTAGTTTTCATCTGTAGTCCCCTGGCCAAGATGTAAAAAAGCAGTAAAATGCATCTACAAGAAAAAAACATGGTTGTGGCGGTTTGGGAAAACCCCCACAAACAGACTAAGGACAGACAACTCGCTACTCCTGGTTTTTTTCCGCTACACTACTGTGATAATGTCACCTTTCATGTATTGTGTTCATGCGTCCTGTCCTTACTGTGACCTAGAGACTCAGATCAATATGTAGATGTGCCTGTTAACCCCTTTGTTCTGCACCTAGAGCACAGTCTAGCAAATCTGCCTATTGTGATGTATGCCTCTCAAATGCAAATGCCATACTCCCTGCTGTGAATGCCTTTCATGCATTGTTTGTAACTGGTATTTAAGCTGACTGAAATCCATGCTCTCTCTCTCACTCACACTTCACCCTCTGCTGCAGGACACAGACTTTGTGTCCCTCCTTCTCTGAGAGCCAGAGGATCCCGCTCCGGCCTGCACACACTTGGGCTGGAGAGGGGATCCCGTGACGGTGGTATGATAATAAAACTCTACTTAAAACCTCCAACAACGCCGCTTTATTTCATGCCGCCGCACTGGTGACCCGACGCTGAAACGAACACGCTACCAGCGAACGCAACGCCCGGCGGTGTTTCTCCGACGACAAGCGAACGCGGCAGCCTGACTGATCTGCCCTCCCTTCTGCTCCAGGGAGACCGCAACGCGGAGTTTCCAGGCGAAACTCCACGGAGAACACCCACGACCGGGAAAGCTGAGCAACGTTTCATGGTGAGATCTGCACGCCTAGATCAGCACATCCACGCTGGACCGGCCGCGCTCACAGCTCCTCCACTCGAGAGCGCATGTACCTCGTCCTTTCTCCGCGACGGCGACTCCCATGGCCGACGGAGCACACGTGGACCTGAACGCACCATGACCGAGCGAGGGACAAGAGCGTCTACTTTCCTCGCACCGCTCCAACGCACCACGACCGAACGACGCAACAGACAACAGGGATGATCTCCAGCAAGCTCCCTGACCCTGGTTCTCCTCTCCAGCGGCCCAACCACGCATGGGACCCCGGCACACGCACCGGGGAGTTACGAGGACGGCGCACACCACGCACGGGACAAATACGGCTTTTCTGACCGCCTTCCTTCCGCTGCGCACTGGCCCTTCAGGCTTGCTTGTTCACCTGAGGCACGCAGCTTGCTCACTGGATTTTATGGTCTTAGCCACGGCACACAAGGGGAATTCAGCTGTCTGCGGTTCCCGAGGCTTTAGGGTTACGCCCGAACCTTAAGTCAACACGCCAGTCCCTCTGCCCTCATCACAGCCGCCACGCAGCCTCGTCTTTTCTTCATGGCCGCTATTAATCCTTGCAGGACTTAATCGCGAGAGGTGCCAGTGACTAATTTTTCTTCTTGTGGACCTCTGCACGTTCAACGGGACCAGCCCTTCGACATCGCGGACCCACAAGCAATTTTTGCGCGGCCTGGACGTTTTCATCGTCTCCAGCCGGCTTTTACTACCCCCACCCCCCTCCACCCCCTCCTGCACAGAGCTTTTCCCTGCTCGCTGCCCAAGCTGCACTATCGAGGTCTCGACCACCTGCCGAGCCCTCTGGGGGGGAGCTGTGGCGGTTTGGGAAAACCCCCACAAACAGACTAAGGACAGACAACTCGCTACTCCTGTTTTTTTCCGCTACACTACTGTGATAATGTCACCTTTCATGTATTGTGTTCATGCGTCCTGTCCTTACTGTGACCTAGAGACTCAGATCAATATGTAGATGTGCCTGTTAACCCCTTTGTTCTGCACTTAGAGCACAGTCTAGCAAATCTGCCTATTGTGATGTATGCCTCTCAAATGCAAATGCCATACTCCCTGCTGTGAATGCCTTTCATGCATTGTTTGTAACTGGTATTTAAGCTGACTGAAATCCATGCTCTCTCTCTCACTCACACTTCACCCTCTGCTGCAGGACACAGACTTTGTGTCCCTCCTTCTCTGAGAGCCAGAGGATCCCGCTCCGGCCTGCACACACTTGGGCTGGAGAGGGGATCCCGTGACGGTGGTATGATAATAAAACTCTACTTAAAACCTCCAACAACGCCGCTTTATTTCATGCCGCCGCACAAGAGGGCACTAATGTAACAAATAACATATACATAACAAACTGTACATTTAAACACAACATCAAACATCACAGCAGACTTATCTTTTAGATTGAGTTTGCGCGCTATGCTGGAGATTAAGTCAGATCTCTCACTGCCACAGGTGCGCATAATCCTGCGAGGACATTATAAAGAAGATAGTTCCACTGACTTGTATCATCGTCTGATAAATCTCACACAAGACAGTAATGAGTCACCTCAGAACTTCCTGTTTCGTGCCATTGAGCTAAAGGAAAGACTTTTAGCAGCATCCAGAGAGCCTGGCACTGAAGAGCAGTTTAGTTCTGATCTTATTCAGAGGAAGTTTCTGAGGGCGGTGGAAACAGGACTGATCAGTGTTGATGTGAAATATCAACTGAAGCTTTACTTGGAGGATCCTGCCGTCACTGACGAGCTACTGATTTCAAAGACGAATGCAGCAGCCAGTCTTGAATGGGAACGGCACCAGAAATTTAAAAGGCACGCAAAAGAGCTAAAAGTTCGAGAATGCCGAGTGGAAAATCTGACGGGTCAGTATGCAACCGAGAGAGAAGTAGATGGCCAAGAGCGCCCCCTACCATCGACAAAAGGAAAAATCCTTAAGTCCCAAAACACAGTGACCCGTACGGAATCTGAGCTCCTGAACATAGTCACGCAGCTGAAGAGTGACATGGAGGAGATCAAAAAGGCCATACGTGAGTCTCCCAGAGCACCTCGCGCTCAAAGAGCCAGGAGGACACGTGGCTGCAAGAGATGCCAGTCCACCAGCAATGGCGAACAATGCAACCACTGCTTCCGGTGTGGAGTTAGCGGCCACATGTCAAGGGAATGTCGGATAGGGAGGAGACTTGGAAGAGGAACAGGGCAAGTAGACACGGCGGCCAATACTGTCGCAACCACATCAGAACAAGCTAACACACAAGAACTGTATGAGCTCGTTACTGACAGTATTCGGAGGTTGGAAGCAAGGCTGGTAGCTAGGGCCGAGGCACCTCCTGTAGAAACGGTCCGTGTTAATCTACTGTCCCCTAATCGCCAATTACAGTTACTCAATTTGGTTGGAAAAAAATATGTCATCACCTGCTTCCTCGATGACAAGGAGACACAAGCATTGTGGGACACAGGGTCACAGGTTTGTTTAATGAATGACGCCTGGAGGCAGGACCACCTGCCACACACCACCGTCAGAGACTTAGCCGAGTTGGTGGGTCCAAATATCCTGAGTGGGAGGGCAGTGAACCAGACACCGATTCCATTCTCAGGGTGGGTCGAAGTCACATTTAAGCTGCCGACAGTTAGTCGCCCACCGGTGGAACTCTTAGTTCCTGTGCTAGTGGTGAAGGAGGACGGAGTGGCAGAGCCGCCTATCATTGGGTTCAACGTGATTGACCATGTCCTGAAGATGGGCATTAAACCCCCTTGTGCGATCAGTGAAGCTGTTAGCGCAGCCTTCTCATTTGACTGTAAGAAAACAGAGGTGTTTTTGAAAGTGATGCAAAGTGAGGAGGATAGGCTGGGGGAAGGAATGGTAAAAGTTGGCAGTGAGTTGGTTACCATCCCTGCTGGCCAAACCAAAACAGTCAAAGGTTGTGTCAGAGCAGGCTCACTTCCAGACACACAAGACGTCTTATTTGAGCCAAGTCAGTACACCCAGTTACCAGAGGGTTTGCAGATGCAAAGTGGGTTGGTGCAGTTATGGAAAGGGAAGAGATTTATGTTCAAAATACCTATAACAAACAGTACGTCCCGTGATATCCAGCTGCCCGCTAAGACCATTTTGGGGGAAACGCAGAGAGTTAAAACTGCTTATCCGGCAGATACTAGACCCCCTGCTGTAAACCAAGCGACCGTCGACCCGACGACGAGTGAAACAGGAAGAAACAAAGAGACCGAGATGAACTGTGCTGTCAAAGAGACTATGGACATGTGGGACCCTCCAGTTCCCCTTGATCATCTCTCGCCCATACAGCAAGAGCAAGTAAAAAAGTTACTACGGGAGGAACGGCAAGCGTTTTCCCGTGATGAGTATGATGTAGGGACAATTCCCTCTTTACAGTTGAAGATCCGACTCAAGGATCACGATCCTGTCAAAAAGACTTGTGTTTCTGTTCCCAAACCACTTCATAAAGAAGTAAAGGAGTATTTAGAAGACCTGCTTAACAGGGGCTGGATCACCAAATCCAAGTCATCGTATTCCAGTCCAATCGTCTGTGTGCGAAAGAAGGATGGAGGTCTGCGTTTGTGCTGCGACTTTAGAGAATTGAACAAGAAGTCTATCCCAGACAGACACCCAATTCCCCGCATACAAGATATGCTAAACAGTGTAAGTGGGAGTGTGTGGTTTTCAGTCCTCGACCAAGGGAAGGCGTATCACCAGGGTTTCCTGGAAGAGTCAAGTAGGCCCCTCACTGCATTTATCACTCCCTGGGGTTTGTTCGAGTGGGTAAGAATTCCATTTGGTTTGTCCTCAGCACCAGCAGCATTCCAAAGATCTATGGAAGAGTGCTTGTGGGGGTTGAGAGATGATGTTTGTCTGCCTTACCTCGATGATAACCTTGTTCATTCACAGACTTTTGAAGATCACTTGCGAGACCTGAGAAGCGTCCTGCACCGCTATCAAAGCCATGGGGTGAAGCTGACTCCCCGGAAATATGAGTTATTTAAGCAGCAGGTACGTTTTCTTGGTAAAATGGTAACAGGACAGGGCTACACCATGGACCCTGCGGACATTGCCCCAGTGCAGACACTCAAACAGCAGCAACCGTCCACTGTTGGAGAGCTAAGGAAATTGCTAGGTTTTATTTCATATTACCGCAGCTATATTCCAAACTTCTCTCGTATAGCAAAGCCTCTTTACGACCTTCTGGCTAAAGATCACACAGACAAAGCAAAGAAAAACTCAAAGACACATGTCAAAAAGAACGATGGTGGCCACTTACCCTCATCTCATGTGATCAGGTGGCGCCCAGAGCATCAAGCAGTAGTTTGTCAGCTTGTTGACCTTCTTACCCAACCCCCAGTGTTAGGTTACCTGAACTTTGAAGAACCCTTCATTGTGCACTGTGTCGCTTCACAGGAGGGGCTTGGGGCGGTGTTATATCAGCAACAACAAGACAAACTGGTGGTGATAGCATATAGCTCTAGGACACTGTCAAATTCAGAGAAGAACTACCACCTTCATTTAGGGAAGCTGGAGTTTCTTGCCATGAAGTGGGCCATCTGTGAGAGGTTTCAGGATTATCTGTACTATTCTCCACCATTCACTGTCTATACGGACAATAATCCCCTAACGTATGTGCTCACCACCGCAAAGTTAAATGCAACCACACAGAGGTGGGTAGCGGAACTAGCTGATTTCCAGTTTGTGATTAAGTATCGCCCTGGAAAAGCAAACAGAGATGCAGACGGACTTTCACGTATGCCCCTAGATATGGAGCAGTACATGAACAAATGCACACAGAATGTTGATCCTGATGTGATGAATTGTGTGACACAGGCAGTCAAGGTAAAGTCACAAGAAAGTGAACCATGGCTCTGCCCAGTCACCATTTCTACTGTCATTAGTGAAGCAGACCAAGAAGCCAGCTCTATAGCTGAAATATCAAAGACTGATCTAAAAAGAGCTCAAGAAGAAGACTCCGTGATTGGAGAGGTGTTGCGCTATGTGTTGTCAAGACAATGGCCAAGAAGTGGAAAGCAGCAGAACAGTAAAATTGCAGCTTTAGTCAGGCAGAAACACAAGCTGTACTTGGGAGATGATGGACTGCTTTACAGGAGAACGGCAACACATGACCAGCTACTCCTACCCCAGAAGTTTCACAAGCACGTGTTCAAAGAGCTCCATGGGCCATTTAGGGGTAGAGAGAGTGATGAACTTGATAAGAGAGCGTTTTTATTGGGCTCATATGCAAAGAGATGTGGAGCACTACATCACGAGAGTTTGCAGTTGTTTAAAGAACAAATGTCCCAATAATATAACAAGGGCACCACTGACTAACATTGTCACTACGTACCCATTCGAATTAGTGTCAGTGGATTTCCTGCATTTGGAGAAGTGCAAAGGAGGATATGAGTATATCCTGGTGGTAATGGACCATTTCACTCGTTTTGCCCAGGCTTACCCTTGTCGTAACAAAGCTGCCCACACCGCTGCTGAGAAGATCTTTGGAGATTTTGCCCTCAAGTTTGGCTTCCCCACACGACTCCATCATGATCAGGGAAGAGAGTTCCAAAATAAACTTTTTGCAAAACTCCAAGAGTACAGTGGTGTGCAGGGGTCCCGAACAACACCCTACCATCCCCAAGGGAATGGGCAGGTGGAACGATTTAATCGTACACTGTTGGCAATGCTCAGAAATTTGCCTGAAGCAGCTAAGGAAGACTGGAAGTCCTCTCTGGCAAAAGTGGTTCATGTCTATAATTGTATGCGTAGTGAAGCTATGGGGTACGCACCATATTTTCTGTTGTTTGGCCGTAGTCCAAAGTTGCCTATTGATCTAATGTTTGGCCTCACAACAAGAGAGCAGAGTGTTTCTCAGCAGGACTATGCTGAAAAGTGGAGAGCTACAATGACTGAAGCTTACAAACTCGCTTCTAAAACAGCAAACAAAGAAGGGATGAGAAGTAAAGCACTTCATGATAAAAAGGTTCACGGTGCTGAGTTACTCCCTGGATCCAGAGTATTGGTCCGAAACTTGACCGAAAAAGGTGGGCCAGGAAAATTAAGATCATTCTGGGAAGACAAGGTGTATGTCGTGACCCAAAAGAAGTACCCAGACAGTCCAGTATATGAAATCAGACCTGAAAATGGCAAGGGACGCACTCGGGTCATGCACAAGAAACCTTTTGCTACCTTGTGACTTTCTTCCCATGGAAACAGTGAAACATGCCTCTAAGAAAATGAGAGAAAGAGACTCTAAAAGACAAAGGCATGTGGACAGACAAAGCAACACGGATGATGAAGATGAAGAGGGTTGGAATGGCATAATCGGATTACGAGCTGGGAAGGATCAAGAGCAGCGTCCACTGAGAGCCGATGCACCGGAGTTCTACCCGCACAATGACACTACTCCGGAGGATGAGGACCAGGACCCAGATGACGTCACGCAGGTGCAGCTGGCACCAGAGGTCGACAATCTGGTGGTTCCAGATCCAGCTGAGGCAGACCAGGACCGGAGTGGTGAGGTGTCGGAGTCCAGTTCTAGTGACCAGGAGGGACCTGACGAGATTCCTGCTAAAACGTATCTTTCAAGAATAAGAAAACAGCCATTGAGATTGACTTATGATAAGTTAGGCCAACCTTGCACTTCACTGCACTTCATCTGTCTAGAACAAAGGTGTAGAAGCTAAAGATAACCATTGTTCAGACATGAATGTTTTGAAAAGTAACTTGGTAGTTACTGTGATGGTTGATTAAAAATTGAAAAAAAGAACAAAAAAATTTAAAAACACAAAAAGAGACTTGCAGTGTGTTACTAAGGCACAGGCACCACACCAAGGTTTATTTGGTAGGTTATGACTAGATTGAGTACCCTTACTCTCAGGAAAGATGTAGATACCCACCATGATGGATGGAGCGGTTGAAGGTTATCGTGCACAAAGACCTCTTCTGCAAACGTATTGCATGGAATAGGAGATACATGTGGTACTATGGACAATTACCAGTTGCATCTTTATAGACTTTAATGAACTCTGACTCCTGTGTAGTGATACACTACTTACATGTAATACATGATTACCAAATGTGAACTGACAGAAGAAAAGAGAAAAAAAAACAGTTTTTTAAGAAAGGTGTAATGTCGGGACGACATTAACTTTTTGAGGGGTGAGTGTAGGAAAACGTAAATTTTGGACAATCTTCAGTAAACCCCCAGAAAACAGTGTGGACTGTTAGATATAAACTGTCAGAGAAAGTAGTAGCGTTTCTACGCCAGAGGTGGCGCTCAGTAGAGATAAGACACTGTATAGTGTTAGAACACAATAGAGGAAGAGTAGTATGTGTGTTCCAGAGAATGTTCGAGAGGGTGTTATGAACAAGATGGTGTCTAGCGATGTGCTGTGTAGTGTGTGCCGTGCCGTGTGTGCTGAGAAGTGA
This sequence comes from Pholidichthys leucotaenia, assembly GCA_020510985.1. NCBI lineage: Eukaryota > Metazoa > Chordata > Actinopteri > Cichliformes > Pholidichthyidae > Pholidichthys > Pholidichthys leucotaenia. The sequence goes on along the minus strand of CM035837.1, from coordinate 441,569,498 downwards.
ATAAACAGTCGCTGCAAAGTCTAAACAGCTTGGCTCAATCATCCTTCCTCCCCTTCGCCCCTCCTGGGTGTAACAATATGGTTAATTATTGGGCAGCTTGGTGGCACAGTAGTTAGCACTGTGGCAGCACAATAAGAAGGCTGTGGGTTAGATCCCACCCCCTGGTGCTGGTTTAAACGTTACCAAGCCATTAAATCAACCAATATGAACCTGGGCAACAGGGTAGACTGCCGGTAAGACCCTGCATGGTTGAGTGGATTATTCTGCCACTGTTATCAACCATGCTCTGTTTAAACATTTTCAAAAGAGAGTCATTTTACAGTTCAACCTCAGGGGCTTCTGGCAAGCCCGCGGAGGGTGCGGCCCTGGAGCTGCGGGTTGTGGCAGACCTGGGTGCCATTTTGCTGGAATCACTCCTCAGCAAAGTCCCAGTCCAGGTCTCACACTGGCTGGGTCGCTTCCAGTGTTGCATCTTGATGGGGGGAAGCTGCTGCTCTTACCTTCCTCAGACGGCTGGTGTGCCATCTCAAACCATCGACCAGCTGGAAGGTGGCTTGCCCCAATTATGCAGTGATCCACATCAGTAGAGACAGGAGCATCTGCAGATTGTTTGGGTGCTTGGATTGGCGGACCAGAACCCAATTGAGTACCATGAGCACTGAACTGTTGGGCTTCAGGTGGTGCAGCTGCTGCTCTCTCATCCCTGATGCCGGTTGCAGTTGTGGATGCATGATGTACTCCCCAATGGCAGGATGCATTCTGGGTTGGCATCGTTTAACGGGGTCCTGCTTGGCCACGGACTCAGTCTCCTGCAGCTGTAAGGCAGCTCTGTGAGGCTTATTCCGACTGAGGAGCTTAGTCATGTCCGGATTATGCTCTCGTACCTGATGCTGGTTGTAGTTGCAACGGTGTGACGTTCTCACAAGCGGCAGGATGCGCTCCGGGTTGGCGTCGTTCACCGGGGTCCTGCTTGGCCACGGACTCTCTCTCCTGCAGTTGTACGGCGGCTCCATGAGGTTTGTGCCAGGCGAGGATCGGAGTAGAGTCTGGCTTATGCTCTCTCATGTTCTACTCTCCATGCAGTGCGAAGCTTGGAGCGGCTGTATCCGTGTCTGGGTGAAATGTGCTCCAGCCATCAGCGGTCAAACAAAGTCCCTTGTGATCAATGATGGTGAAACCCAATTTGTAAAAGAGGTCGCACCCTGTGATGTTGTTGCCATGCATCGCTACCTGGAAGGCGAGTGCTGGGAGGACTTTGCACCCGTAGCAAACCGTTACTGTGATGGTTCCTGCCAGGCTGATTCTAGTGTGCCCGTATCCGTAGTGCTTCACTGCATCCAGCTTGATTTGATGCCACGGCAATAACCTCTTCACTGTGACCCAGTTAATCAGCGATCTTGTAGCGACAGTATCCTTTAGTAACGGCAGAGTGATATCATCGAGTCTCACTGTGTACCTCTTGCATGCCAAATTGCTAGAGTCCACTGAATGAATGGTTGTTGGTGAAGGCAGTTCAACTGACCTGAGTGACAAGCGTATTGTTAACCATGATGAATGGCACACTTTGGCAAAATGGTTAAGCTTACGGCAGCACTGTCCCCTGGCTGGGCAGGAGGGCGGGCATTCTGTGCACAGGAGAACCACAGTTACCACACATTTGGCGTCCCATGATGTCCTGTTGTCCCGTGGTGGTCACCTCGGCATCCTCCAAAAAGGCTGTGGTGTCAGTGGACTCTTCTGCTGGGGTAACTGCATGAGTTAGCGGGGTTTATTGTTGTGATGAGGTGACAGCTTGAGAATGGTCGTGTTGCGTGAGGACCATCTCCGGGTCCTGTATGGATGCTGACTGAAGCTCTTCTGGCAGCTCCAGGTCCCATGTGGATGCTGCCTGGAGCTCCTGTGGCAGCTCTGAGTCTGGGAAGGTACAGACTGGAACTCCTGGGATGGAGTGGCAGCTCAGGGAGGCTTATGCCATGTGAGGATTGGTTCCCAATCTTCTGTGCTCTTCTCGTCATGCGGTGTGAAACAGGGAGTGGCCGCGTCCACGTCCGAGTGCAGTGGACTTGAGCCATCATTAGCCAAACTGAGTTTACTGCTGGGTTGGTGCGCTGTGGTGCCCTGCTGTTCCATGGTGTCTACCTCGGGGCCCTCCTGAGAAGACGTGGGGTCGATGGGCTCAGCAGCCGGGGCAACCATCTGTACCAGTGGGGCTGACTGTGTGGAGTGCGGGCTGGGGCCCACTAGCTGCGAAGCTAACTGGGCAGCCTATTCTAGCTCTAGCTGGGAAGCTAACTCCATTGCTTTGGCCAGCGGCATGCCACCTGGCATTGTCATTAACTTCTCCCGCAGCTTCATATTCGTGGTGTGCTCCCCCAACTTATCTCACATCAATTCCTCTTCTAAGTGTCCAAATCTGCATGTACTTGCCAGATGGTGGAAGTCGGTGACGAGCTGATGGACCGACTCTCCCGCTTACTGTTGGCGCTATTGAAACTTGAGTCGTCTAGCTGTGACACTCTCAGCTCCCTGTTGGCATTGGCGAGATCTTATCCTTCGTGCCAACACACTCTCGGGCGTTGCAAAATATCTGGCTTATAAGGTGGCACATTTGCTGTAAATGTCTGCCGGGCCCAGTGTTCTGAGCACTTGCTGTTTCTCACTGCCAAGGCTATGTATTAGTATGGCACATAGTTGATGCTTGTTAGCCTTAGCTAAGTCGGTAGCGACTCAAAGGACTCGAACCAACAAGGCCATGGAATGGGCGGCTCATCTGGGGTGGCAAGGAACAGTGGCGGCGGTGCCCAACATACTTCCGGACTCGCTTCTGTACACGCTTCCATCTTCAGAAAAATGTCATATTCTCCTCCAGAAGATTTAATTTACCTTGTCACCAATGTTATGTCTGGGAAATGAGACCAGCGGACACGTCTGTGTTGAGAGTTAACGTTAATGAACCGCTAACTCATACGTGGAACATACAAACAATTAGCTAACAGTAAGCTAAAGGACGTGTGGTACAGCAGGTAGTAGGCTAGAGGCGGAATGCCAAAGAGAGGCAGTCTCCTGCCGTTAGTCCCCTAATATAGTCATGGCATGATGACATCCCCTTGTGCATATGTCCCCATGTCCGTGACGTGCATGGTGGTATTTCAGTATGCCACAGTCCCATCAGATAATGTAAACCTAAGCATGATGTTATTTTGGGGATTTCCACAGCAGGTTAAACACAGCTGCGGATGTTATAAAGGCAACTTCGCCTATTTGCAACTCACTGAGATGGTGAATTCATGTCTATTCATGTGTTTACACTGAGTTAAAATGTAATTGGGCCACGCAAAAAATTTGCCTGTTCCGGTTTGGTGTGAAAGCACCTTAAGAGCTCTCAAAGCAGAGCTGTCGAGGCTGATTACCATGACAACCAGATTGAACCTGTTTTAAAACTGAGGTAAAGAAGTGTATGTGTTGGGAAAAAAATAACTGTTCATGTGTATTGTGCCTATGCACACTCACTCCATCCCTACCCCCAGTTCCCTCACAATTAATCACAGTTCACTGGTTAACTTAAGACATTTGAAATCTCAATTAATCAGATTAATTTCTTACATTTTTTATTGATTCTCAGCACTAATTCATTTTTCACTGAAAATGAATACTGTATAAAGCAGGAGACAAACACCTGCCCCTGCACCCCGCTCCGCCCCCCAAACAAGCACGTACACTATAGATGTGTTGGCAAAGAGACACTGAACCCAGAAAGAACCACTGCTGTTATTAGCATGACTTGTGAATTAGGATAAAATTGTGACAAGAAGCTACAGTGGAAGGAGAGCAACAACTATCTGTCCTTACAGCAGAAATTAATGAAAAACCAGTAGGACTTCTTCATGTGAAACATGTGGAAGTCAGAACTTTTACAGCTGTTATTCAGAACGTCTAAATTGAATAATAGTTAATCATAAAAAGGTTGGGCCACTTTAATTTTTTTCTCCCAGTTTTGTTGTTTATGTCTTTGTATGTGTGTGTGTGTAACGGATGCCAACTAGCACTGTTCGGCGTAGAACGTTAGTAAACCTCCCTCCCGAAAAGCCTCATACAGTATCGGTAGCCCTGAGCTATCGGTCGGACCTTTAGCTCAGCGCGATCGTGCTGTGTCTCCCATGCTCGAACTGTGTAGTTGACTGGTAGGTCGCGGGTTCGTGTCCCGAGTGGGCGAACTGCGCAGGATGATCTCAGTCACAATGGTGCCGTGAACCCCGGATGGGAGTGAGGTTTAAGGGGGAGAGTGTAATGGATGCCAACTAGCACTGTTCGGCGTAGAACGTTAGTAAAAAACCTCCCTCCCGAAAAGCCTCATACAGTATTGGTAGCGCTGAGCTATCGGTCGGACCTTTAGCTCAGCGCGATCGTGCTGTGTCTCCCATGCTCGAACTGTGTAGTTGACTGGTAGGTCGCGGGTTCGTGTCCCGAGTGGGCGAACTGCGCAGGATGATCTCAGTCACATGTGCTTATTCTGTCTGCAGTGAACTGCTAACAGCTAGCTGTTAAATGCTAACAATTGCCTGTAACCTTCACAGCAGCTTCTCACAGTTACATCCACTCTAACATTAGCATTGGTTATGCTAACATAACCTTCACAGCAGCTTCTCCCAATTATGTTCACTCTAACATTAATGTTGGTTATGCTAATATAGTCTTCACAGCAGTTTCTCCCTGCTATGTCCACTCTGATATCAGTGTTGGTTATGCTAAGGCAACCTTCGCAGCAGCTTCTCCCAGTTATGTCCACTCTAAAATTAATGCTGGTTATGCTAGCATAACCTTCACAGCAGCTTCTCCCGGTTATGTCCACTCTACCATTAGCGTTGGTTATGCTAACATAACCTTCACAGCAGCTTCTCCCAGTTATGTCCACTCTAACGTTAGCATTTGTTATGCTAACATTACCTTCACAGCAGCTTCTCCCTGTTATAGCAACACTAACATTTGCATTGGTTTTGCTAACATAGCCTTCACAGCAGTTTCTTCCTGTTATGCCCACTCTGACGTCAGTGTTAGTTATGCTAATGTAACCTTCATGTCAGCTTCTCCCAGTTATATCCACTCTGAAATTAATGCTGGTTATGCTAACATAACCTTCACAGCAGCTTCTTCCGGTTATGTCCACTCTACCATTAGCATTGGTTATGCTAACATAACCTTCACAGCAGCTTCTCCCCATTATGTCCACTCTGACATCAGTGTTGGTTATGCTAACATAATCTTCACAGCAGCTTCTCCCAGTTATGTCCACTCTTGTTATGACCCGAGCGCCAGTTCTGATCGCGCTCGGGCTAAGTTATTCTTGCTGCCGGCCTTGACAGCTGCGGGCTGTATTCTGGCCTCACCGGGCTCTTATTGTGAAAGTGCTCGGTGGGGCTTCCGCCTGTCAACGGCCGATCAGCTGATTGTCATTACCGTCGTTAGTGCTTCGCCCTTTTAAGCCCGGCACTGACGACGGTAAGAGCAGGATTATCAGTCGACATTCTGTCAACGTCTCGTCTCGTTTTCCTTGTCAAGTCTGGGTCTACGCCTCGTCATGTTTGAGAGTGCCGTGAGACCTTCATATCAGGTTCGTCATCATAGTTTTGTCACAGTTAGCTTGTAGCGGCTGGGTTAGCCCTACGAGCCCAAGTCTCAGTTATGTGTGTGTTTGCCCTTATGGGTTCATAGTTGTGTTTTGTCACGTCTGGAAATAAATAACATCTGAGCCAAACTCTCTGCTGAACTCTGTGGCGTCTCTTGGTGATCCGCGAGGATCACCACATGACAGTATACTCCTGCCAGGTCGCCTAAACGGAGGCGCCGCACCGAGATGCCGTTTCACCGTGAGTTTGTGCCATTTTGGACTGTTTGTTCTTCCCTGTCTGGATGCCTGTTGCTGGGAGAATGCCGTCATCCAGGGGTCGCGGTCGGCGCCTGGACAGAAGGCTAGCGGAGGTCCTGGAGTACGTGGACTGCACATTATTCTCCACTACGCTGTGGGACGCTCCCAGCGACGTGTACAGGCATTTGGACTATGCTGAGGAGCTTTTGGACAACCTTCCCCTCGATAGTTACGACCACCTGGAGGTGATAATGAGGTGGGAGGAACTCGCCATTCAGCGCGAGTCACTTCGTGGGCTGGAAGAGAAGAGCAGGAAGCAAGGGAGGAGGAATCCCCGCTCCCCGCGTTGGTGTCCCGTCCCGGAGCAGGTCCAGGAGTACGCGCCGTCTGGGGGCCGATGAGGACGTCGGCGTAACAGCGCGGGCAACCCTCAGTGGAATCCCCGGCTGGACTCGCTGCCGGCGTATCCCGTCAGCGAATCTCTGAGAGCGGCCCCACCTCGTCTTCCCAGGGGGCCCTCTGTCGCCATCCAGCGGGGAGAAGGAGGAACGACGTCCCCCACAGCAGGAACCATCTCTGCCCCGGGAGGAAGGCAAGTGCATGATAATTTCTCACATCATGATATTATTCTGCCTTGTCTGACTCCTGGGGATGGAGTTCGGGGTTCGCACCCCCCCGAGCTCCCTCCACCTGCTGTGGATGAAATTATTAAACCTACTGCCTCTGTGTTCTCCCTTGTCGAGCCGTCTGCGACGCCAGGCCAGCGTCGCCGGACGAAGAGGACCCCTGCAGTGCTGGATAGCCTACATCCGGCCCTGCAGTCACGTCTTGGACGGAGGAGAGGAGCGGACTGCCGCCCGGAGCCTGAGCCGACGAAGAAGCGTCCCCGGGTCTCCTCGCCGGAGCGGTCCGAACCAGTGGGTCAAGGGTTCCCTGCCTCCACGCCATACGGGTCGTCGGCGTGGACAACAGCGTGGGAGGAACCTGAGGCTGCTGATGACATCGTGCCAGCTGCGGAGCCCGACGCAGCTGAGTCCGAGCCAGCTGACGAGAGTCGCCCTGAACCCGGATCGTCGGAGTCCTGGGTGGCAACGGAACCCGAGTGCAGGCAAGTGCTCCCTCTTATGTCTCTGTCCTCTTTTGTTGAGCATTTTTGCCTGCCTCTCGGGGAGACGAGTGAGGAGCAGCCGTCTGCTGCGCCCGAGCTCGTCTCGCTGGGTTCCGTTGCTACCGGTGATGCTGATCCCGGTTTTCCTGTCCCCGAGCTTTGTTTTAGTGTCGCCGGCGGGGAACGGGTCGGTGTCACCAAGGTGGAGGTCCCAGGTTCGGGGGTGGAGTTCGTCAGCAGAGCTGCACCGGAGGCCCAATCGGGTCCCACCGCAGGGACGGTTCCGGCCCAATTGGGGTCCAACGTGGGTGCACCGGAGGCCCAATCGGGGTCCACCGCAGAGGCGGTTTCGGCCCAATCAGGGTCCGACGTGGGTGCGTTGGAGGCCCAATCGGGGTCCAACGTGGGTGCACCAGAGGCTCGATCGGGGTCCACCGCAGGAGCGGTTCTGGCCCAATCGGGGCCCAACGTGGGTGCAGCTGGGACCCAAGCTGGGTCCAGCGGTGATGCAGTGCGAGCGTGGTCCATAGGCGGAGGAGGAGCTGCAGATCCTTCTTTGCGGAGCGGATTCTTGGCTCGCCCTGCTCATCGTTTCCCTGTGAGTCACCGCCCCTATACATCATCACTGGGGGCCATGGGGGTCCCTGTTCGCTCGCCCCGGTTCTCCCGAGTTTTGTTCTCGTCTGGGAGGCCGCTGCGGGTTGTTGATGCCCTGGACTGGTGGCTGAGGGACACGGGTCGGCCGCCGGAGGGACTGTTTCGCCGGTTCGGCACCTCGGTTCGGCCACCCGACCTGTTATGTGTGCCATGGGGCTACCTAGTTCGACCACCGGAGAAGCGGACGTGCGGGACTTTGAACTCTGGTGAGCCGCCTGGTCCGCCTCCTTTGACCATCGGTCAACAAACTGTCGGGGGGTGGTAGTGGTCCCTGGGTTTGGCTCAGCATTTGTTTTTTTTTCTTTGTCCTGGTTTTTTTGTATCTAGTGCTCATGCCTTTGTTTTTGAAAGCCACAGTCAAGTCATAGTCATGTTATGTCAAAGCAATTTTAGATTGCCTCATGTGTTTTTGAAAGCCACAGTCTAGCCATAGTCAAGTTATGCTTAGCAATTTTAGATTGCTTCATGTGTGTTTGCAGTAGCCCTGCTGGCTTATGTATAGTCTGGGTAGAGCGCGTAGTGCTCTGTTTTTTTTTTTGTTTTTTTTTTTTCTTCATGTAGTCTGGTATGAGCGTGTAATGCTCTGTTTCTGTTTCATATAGTCTGGTTTGAGCGAGTAATGCTCTGTTTTTGTTTCATATAGTCTGGTTTGAGCGAGTAATGCTCTGTTTTTGTTTCATATAGTCTGGTATGAGCGGGTAATGCTCTGTTTTTTTGTTTATGTATAGTCTGGTATGAGCGAGTAGTGCTCTTTTTTTTGTTTTTCATGTTAAGTCTGGTATGAGCGGGTAATGTGTTCTTGTATTCAGTTTATCTGGCTCTGTAGTTCTGGTCCTTATTCTTCCCCATGTGTATTTGTTCTCTTGTGTTTATCTGAGTTTTTTCAGGTCATCGCTCTGTTTTTTGAATATTTGGTGTTTTTGTTTCAGTAGTCTGTGATTTTGGTCTGAGTTGTTGCCTTGTCATTGTCTTGTATGGTTTTTTTTGTCTTGTTCATGGGTTGGTTTCTCTCCCTTCGCACCTGTCCCCCAACCTCCCACCCTGGGGGGGCGGGGGGGCAGGGTGGTTCCTTGGGGCGTTCGGAGTCCGCCCGTGGAGGGAGGGTACTGTTATGACCCGAGCGCCGGTTCTGATCACGCTCGGGCTAAGTTATTCTCGCTGCCGGCCTTGACAGCTGCGGGCTGTATTCTGGCCTCACCGGGCTCTTATTGTGAAAGTGCTCAGTGGGGCTTCCGCCTGTCAACGGCCGGTCAGCTGATTGTCATTACCGTCGTTAGTACTTCGCCCTTTTAAGCCCGGCACTGACGATGGTAAGAGCAGGATTATCAGTCAACATTCTGTCAATGTCTCGTCTCATTTTCCTTGTCAAGTCTGGGTCTACGCCTCGTCATGTTTGAGAGTGCCGTGAGACCTTCATGTCAGGTTCGTCATCGTAGTTTTGTCACAGTTAGCTCGTAGTGGCTGGGTTAGCCCTACGAGCCCAAGTCTCAGTTATGTGTGTGTTTGCCCTTATGGGTTCATAGTTGTGTTTTGTCACGTCTGGAAATAAATAGCATCTGAGCCACACTCTCTGGTGAACTCTGTGGCGTCTCTTGGTGATCCGCGAGGATCACCACATGACAACTCTAACATTATTGTTGGTTATGCTAATGTAACCTTCACAGCATCTTCTGGTAAGAGGCACATTACACCAAACTTATTCTCAAACCATCTTAGTCCATCCTAAGAAATTGATGAAATGTCGTGAAAACAGGTGAAAATGGGCAATTTGGGCAACAAATGTCTCAAATACAACACCACTTTGTTGTTACACTGTTCAAGGCAAGTCCATCTCATTTTCATCCTGACTGTAGCCAGTTCTTACAATGTTAAAAACGAGGAAAAGTAGCGGTCCATCTCATTTCTATTTTGTTCTTGGCAAGTTCAGTACAGTCCTTACCCATGCAGTTAAAACCTGTTCCTGACCTTTGAAAACTTGTAGACATTTTTAGTATTTCTCCAGTCTACTCAGTGCCATGATGCTGTTGATTTATTAAACCAGAAATAATGTAAAGTGTAATAGTAATAACTGACTGGTTTGTTTCCATGTTAAACAGGAAACGTTGAGTAAACCTGATATTTCCAGTCCAGTGAGTTTATTTGGGATTTAAAGGCAGAGATGTTGACTCTCAGATAAGACTGAGAGAATAAAAACAGCAGCTGGAGCAATAACTCACAGAACAGAAAACGAGGAATAAATAAAGATTATAGATTATATATGAAACAGTTTAGTCTGGAAATCAGTCATGATTATAGTCATTAGAAATAAGATAAACTTCAGTAAAGACACGGTTGACTGGTTCAGAGGTAAAACCATCCTGTTATTATTATTATTATTATTATTCATCCATCCATCCATCTTCTTTCGCTTAATCCTTTTCGGGTCGTGGCCGGGGGGGGGGGGGGGGCTGGAGCCTATCCCAGCATCTTTGGGCGAGAGGCAGGGTGCACCCTGGACAGATCGCCAGTCCATTGCAGGGCCAACACAGAGAGACAGACAACCATTCACTCTCACATCCATACCTAAGGACAATTTAGAATCCCCAGTTGATGCCAATTAACCTAACTTACATGTTTTTGGCATATGGGATGAAACTGGAGAAATCCTTGAGTAAACCCACGCAGACATGGGGAGAACATGCAAACTCCACACAGATCACTGCTGGTCGGGGGCTAGGATTGAACCCAGGATGCCCCGGCCAAGGGTGAGTTGCTGTGCTGTCGCAGCGCTAACCACTCCGCCACCGTGGACAGCGCGGTGGTGGAGTGGTTAATAATATTATTAGTATTATTATTTTTATTATTATTATTACAGCTCAAGGCTTTACATATTAGATTTTAATAGACTATTCTGATTGTTTTAGATGTAAGTTGGAGGAGAAAATGATTCGTTTTTTAATGAAGGAATTCGTCAAATAAACTAATCTATCTATCAACAGCTGCAGAAACACTATTGAGACACCAGGGGGCAGCAGAGAAAGACATCAGCCAATCAGAGCTCAGATCTGCGCCATCTGGTCACGTGTTTCTTTCTTTATTCAGATCTACTTTGTTCTCCAGAGTGGTTAAAATCTAAAATACACAATGACTTTATTTAAAGTTCCACTGTTCTTCTTTTGGGTTCTTCTTTATTCTAGAGTGTTCTGCAGGATTTCTGTGACATCTGGTCAGTAAAGTCCTCCTCCATAGGAGTTCTCTTCTCCCACAAAATCTAGGACTACAGAGCTGTCTGAAACACCTTGTTCTGATCAGCTGTTCTCTTCTCTGAGGTCATCATGTCCTTATTAACAGACCTGATCCAGACCTGCCTCCTGGACAGTCTGGTATACGTTCTCCTCACAGGAACTAAACTAGGGAACCTCTGCTGGTCACCTTAACCATGTTGAGGAACCACTGCTTTTTTCTGCTTTGTGTTGAAGGAACTTTTGTTTGGACTTCCAGGAGAACAGCTGAGGAACCAAAGGTTGGAGTTAAAGTCTGTGGACCACAGCAGGCAGCTGTGATCACAGCTGGATCCTCCCCCCACACTGAGAGACATATCTATATCTGATCATTGTTTAGCTTTTACTGTAGGTTGTTATTATATACCTCCATCAGCAGGAGGAGTATAATCAGGGGCAGGTGGAGGAGTTCCCTCACTCAGGGTTGGTTCTGGTCTTATTCCACCCCAGGGACCGGTCAGACACCCCCATTTGATCAGGGTGTGGGGCACATATGTTGGTTTCATATGCTCCACAGATATATTGCTGTATGCTCATTGTTTGCTTCACGTCTCAGGGGAACAAAGGGACTGAGCCTCCTAGGGGTAACAAGGAGGTGTGAGATCTGGCCTTTTGTTTCAGGGAGATGGCCTTGAGGGATTTCTTGACCACCGGAGACTAGGGGGTGGATGATGTTAAGATCGGAGGAAGTTACATTGTGACTGGGATTAAGTACCATGTGACTGTATGTTTGATTAAATACCATGTGACTGTATGTTTGATGTCCTGGGTATAAGAAGGACAGATGTGGAAATATTCCTCCTCTTTTTCTGCTTTTGAATGTTGGAGAATGTGATTGTGAATAAAGCTGAACCTGAGGAATAAACTCAGACTCGTCCTTTCCACACATCTCCACAAGGGTTTATTTGGGTTTTTACATTCTGTCATTCAGTATCCAGTATTAGCTGAGGCCACGTGTGCTAGCCCGCTAATAGCTAATGTTGGCATCAACCACAGACCTCAGCAGTGGTCGGAAGAAACAAAAAGAGTGTTAGGAACACGTTATTAAAATTAAAATAGGTATTCAGTACATTTGACTCCATTTTCAAAATATAATTTTAAAACTTACTGGTAGAATCAGGTCACTGTGAAGAAGGGTGTTTAATCTGGGTTTAAAGTGGTGCTGTAGTATTTAATCCTCTGTTGACCTGTGGAGCAAAGACATGGGCTGTTAATTAGAAGAGAACCAAATCAGAACGAACAGGATGCTATTAAACAATCAGTTAAACGTAATTAACATTTACCTGAAACTGAACAATTCTGTAATAAAGTTGATTTTGTTTCTTTATCATGAACATGAGCAGGTGAATTAATGACTGAGATTATTGATCTAAATAAAGACTTCAATAAAATCCTTTCATTTAAAAAGGAAATTACTGATAAAATTTAATGATCATAAATGAATTAAAGTTCAGATGTTTATCGGTCTGAATGTTTTCATCTGCTTTCATCTGGTTAATCTGCTCATTTCCTCTGATCTGGGGAGTTTGAGGTTAATTAACAAAAAACAAACGCCAGTTCAGCAGCAACAATAAAACAGGAAAACAATGAAATATCTGTCTTTCATGATGGAGAAAATCACGTTTAATCATCAAAAAATGACTTTTATGGATAAAATGAGACAAAAATGACCAATGTTAAATCTGATCTAATTTTATATGATAAACGGGATGTTTGGTGATTAATATTTAATATTAAACAATAAAGTGAATGTTGTGGTTTTAACTGTAGTATTTAATATTGAATAAATAATGTTTCCATGACATTGTGTCAAAGTCTGTAGTGTATGAACAGCAGAAACGACGGTAAAAACTTGACCCATGACAGTTTCCTGAGAACATTTATTAAAGTTTGATTAAAACTCAAAAGCAGAAGATGAGATGTTCTGAGGAAACTCTGATCTGGTTTAATCTGGTTAATTTGGGTTTTTAATTAAGTCTCCAGGGGAAACAGGACATAAATGATGATGATGATGATGATCATCATCATCATCACAGACTAAAGTGAAATTCTGGTAAATTAGACAATAAAACCCAATTTTTGCTGCTGAGACAAAATCTGTTTATTCTTTTATTCTGTGAGGAACAAAAATCTGCTGAATTATTCTGGTCAGATCAGATTATTATTTTATTTGGATTAATGAGTTTTTAAATTAGCAGCTCATTAAAATACACGGAAATAAATGAATAAAGCAGGAACATTTATTATGTTTCACTGATGATTGGCTCTAATGTGACCTTCACACATCATTTATGAAGGTCGATCTTCTGTGTGTGGATGAGGAGTCATGGGACAGAAGTGGTTCTTCAGTCCCGTATCTTTATCCAGAGGGAAGGATGGAGAACAGAGAACGTCCAGTAGGATCACTGCTGGCTTCAGTTTAGATTGGCTGGTGTAGATGTCACTGAGGGGAGGTAGAGAAGCTCCGCCCACCGTTCTGATGCTCTCACCACCCACTGCAGAACCTTCTTCTCTTCCACCATACAGCTATTGAGCCATACCAGCAGGAGGTCAAGAACCCCCATGTGGTCCATCAGTAGAAACTGATCAGCAGACACTGAGGTTGGTGAGCCTGTTTGATCCTTCTGAGGAACTAGAGTTTCTGTTGTGGTTCTCCACCTGATGGGAGAAGTTATGGCCCAGAAGAGGTCAGCTGACATATTTACACCAGGAAACCTGAAGCTCTCAGATGTAGTTTCTGTCTGAGGGAGGCTGTATGTGACGCTGATCTTGATATGCTGTGTCTTTCTCTAAGATCCCTTTATCTTCCCAGAAAGTTTGGAACTGAGGACTCTGCCATCCTCAGCCTGCTACACCAACACACCGACACCTGCTGGTACTTCACTGAGCTCAGCGGTGTGAGGAACACGTGGTCGTCAGCACTAAAAAACTAAGGAGATGGTGGTGGACCTCGGTCAGTGGGAGACCACTCTAGACTATGAACAGTATGGAAAGTCAACAGGTCACCTCCTGCAGGTATCTGGGCATCCACCCGGATAACCTCTCCACCTGGAATGACCATGTCTGTGTGCGCTCGGTTATAACCGAGCCTCTGTTTTCTCCAACAGCTGAGGGTGTTTTGGGTCAGTGACAAAATAACGTTTTTATTCTACCAGGCCATACTGGAGAGCATCAAAAGGTACGGGATGTTGGTGTGGTTTTAATTCTGCGCAGGCCAAGTCTGAGCTGCCAGGAGAAGGTGATGCTGAGAACTGAAAGGCTCAAGGCCCAGAGAACTCTGCAGCACCCGCACACATCCTCAACTCTGACCTTTGACCTGCTAGAAGATACAGAGGACCAAAATGCAGGTTAAACCCTTTTAAAAACTCATTTGTACCTGCTTGTGTCAGGCTGCTAACCGGCTCCGAGGACTGTACAGCAGTTTTGTGTTTACATGTTCTCTGTTTGTTTGTGCTGGGTTTGTCTTTATGAATTATGCGCAGTAGGAGCAGTGTGTGAGCAGGTGTTGTGAAGCAGGTTGGATGATCGTCTGGTGTGATGGAGGTCCTGGGTTGGAATCCCAGGAACGTCTAATTCTTCTGAACAGCAACAGCACGTCTCTCCAGAGACGTGCTTGAAACCTAATGTGCAGAACGCTTTAGGTTTTAAATGCTGTTGGTGAACAGAACCTTGAAGTGCACGTCTGCTGAGATCCCCATGATCTCCGCTGCATTTACCGTCCCAACCTGTTTATTGAGGTTATCATCTGTAGCTGTTTTTGCTTTGAAATGAAAATCACTTTTTCTCCACTAAAGAATCAGAAGCAAAACTGATGATTTTCACAATAAAACTTATCATTTATCACGGTTCTGTGAGACAATAAAAGACTGAGTTCTAAACCTGAAAACATCATGCAGATAAAAAGTTTGATGACATAAAAAAATTAAACGTCTGAACAGGAAGTACACCCAACCTGTTACCAAAATAAAAGCCTCATCTGTGAGGACTAACAAAGACAAAAATGTGACAAAATAAAACAATATTGGCCTGAGAAACACAAGAGAAACATTATTTTAGTTTTGGGAAGTTTTAAATTCAAACTGATGACATTTATTTATAATCATTTTTTTCTTCAGTTTAGACTCAGATTATTTGGTGAAGCTTTTGGAGTAAAACTGATGAAAATGTTTCTCTAACAGAGACATCTGCAGCTGAAAGTGAGGCTTTATTTTATCCACATAAACGTGTTCTATTATTTCAGCTGTGGTGATGATGATGATGATGTCCTTCCTGGAGGAACTCTGCATAAACACTGGACTGTTTCAGCGCCTGAATCTCATCAGCCAATCACAGGTGTCAGTCACAGTTTTTCCAGGGTTCCTACAGGACTGTCCCACAGTTCTGATGCAGACCTGCTCGGGCTGTGGTGGAACTCATCATGGCTGGGTCAGAACCATCAGAATTATTCTGGAACTTTATTCTAAATCTTCCATACTGCTGCTTTAAACTGAGTAGAGTTTTATTGTGAAATCCTCTGACAGGAAGCCCTCTGGTATCCAGGTGAACTTTAGTCTTTAGTCTCCAGAGTCCAGACCCTGATCCGGATCATGGGTCAGTCAGACTCCCTCCTCTGATCCTCCGGCGGACCCTGGACCTCCTCCATGCTGCTGCCGGGAAACAGCTCCTCCGCCTGGGGGAACCTCCTGGACTCTGACCGCTCCGCGGTACCGGGTCACTCCTCCATGCTGCTGCCGGGAAACAGGTCTTCCCTGTGGGATAAGCTCCTGGAGTCCGACCGCTCCCCGGTGCCGGGTCCCGGTGTGGAGGCGGTGGTGGTCCCGGTGGTGTTCGGGCTGATATTCGTGGTGGGGGTGGTGGGGAACTGTCTGGTTCTGGTGGTGGTGGGCCGGGTGGGGTACCTGGGTTCGGGGGGCCGGCCCCTGAGCCCCACCAACACGTTCATCCTGAACCTGGGTTCTGCGGACCTGCTCTTCCTGCTCTGCTGCGTGCCGCTCCACGGAACCATCTACTCGCTGCCGGACTGGGTGTTCGGTTCGTTCCTGTGCTGGTTCGGACACTTCTTCTTCACCGTCACCATGCTGGTCAGCATCTTCACCCTCGTGGCCATGTCCGTGGATCGGTACGTGGCCGTGGTCCGGTCCGACCGTTCCGCGCGCATCAGGACGCGCAGGAACGTGCTGGTAAGCGTGTGCGTGATCTGGAGCGCGTCCGTTGCCTTTTCGGTACCGGTGGCACTGCACCAGGTCCTGACCGGACACCCCGCGGCCCCCAACAGCACCTTCTGCTGGGAGAACTGGACCGGAACCTCCAGAACCGTCTACAAGGTGGCGCTGCTGGTGCTGGGGTACCTGCTGCCGTTACTGGTAATCTGTTACTGTTACTGCAGGGTGAGTAACGAGTAACGGGTCATTACTGCTGCTAATCTGTTCTTTTGCTTTAGATTTAATTGTGTTAATTGGCAACAAATTGATAAATTTATGAGGAAAAAATGAAAAAAATATATGCAAACGTGCATTTTTGTTTTGTTCTGGTGAATTTACAAAGAAAAGGTTTAAATTTGATGAGAAAAGTCACAAATTTACAATATTAAGTTTAAAAGTTAGTTTAAAAATGAGAAAAAATGCACATTATTTTTACATTTTTAAAATGGAGATGAACAAAAAAATACAAATAACCGTCTTTTTTTCTTGTAAATTTATATATTTTTTCTTGTAATTTTTTTTCTTCATAAATTGTTTTTCCCCCCTCAGGAATTTGTTTTGTAAATTTAAATGTCTGTGGTAAATTTGTGATTATTTAAATTCTAAATCATAATTTTGCACCTTTGAACTTGTATTTAACTTACATTCATATGTTTGTCCCCCATGATAAATTTGTGAGTGCCCCCCACCCAAAAAAAATATCCACCTGCTGGGTGGCGACATCATGGTGTTGCACTTCATGTCTTCTTTATGGACTTCTTTATTTCTTTAGGGGATATTCATCATTCTAAACATCACAGTTGGGCAGCACGGTGGTGCAGTGGTTAGCACTGTTGCCTTACAGCTAGTAGGTTCCTGGTTCGAATCCCCAGGCTGGCAGGGGTTGGAACCTTTCTGTGTGGAGTTTGCATGTTCTCCCTGTGCTGCGTGGGTTTACTCCGGGGGCTCTGGTTTCCTCCCACAATCCAAAGACATGCATGTTAGGTTAATTGGTTGTTCTAAATTGTCCCTAGATATCTGTTTCCAGTAGGCCCTTAGAATAGAGGGTTAGTATTAGTGAAAGCGCTTTGAGTGGTCTTTGTGACTAGAAAAGCGCTATATAAGTGCAGGTTAGTTAGTTCTAAGTGTGTTCTAGTATGTATGTATAGAATGGATATATACATTAACACATGCTGACAAAATGTGCCGAAAGCTGAAAGATCTTCCTACCAACAACTCAAGAGTGCCAGGAGTTGCACAAAAAATTTGGAAGATCCCAAGGCACCCTTACGAAGAATGTAAGAACTCTAGGGTCATCGTTTGACAGAAAAGCACCTCATTTCTCAAGAATGGCTCAAGTTGCTCTTGTGAAATGAACGGCAGCCGTAAGAAACTGTGCGTCCTCCACGAAAGTCTGCGAACTCCAGAATTCATAGGAACTGGGAGATTCTTATGAACCCATTGTTCGTAAGAATCTTTGTGACCATAGCTTTAATCTAATCCTCCATCTCACAGACATGGTTACCATGACAGCCAGGTTACAACATCATGATAACATTAACATAATTTAATGTTTTTGGATTTTATCACGAATCATTTTGATTTTTCTCATGAACCTATGACTTAAATTTGTGATGTTTGAAATAAAGTTTTTCCTAGTATATCCTCTACATTCTCCTGTTCAGGTTCGAGTGGTGGTTTTGGTTCTGGTTCTAGGGTCTAATGTCAGGTCTCTGAGTGAAGAGCTTCACTGTGTAGAACCAACATGGATCCTAGGCAGGAACTATTACGTCTGGAAACCAGTGTTCAAGGAGGAGGCGAGGGTGACAGTTGAACTCACTTTATTAACTATATACAAGACCAACAGGAGTCACGCCGTACATGTGCAATGGGTCTACAGCCAAAAGAGACAGAGCCTCTTCCGCTGTAGCCCTTTTATACTCCCCGTGACACCACCACCGGAAAGGCGGGGCGTCACCTCCTACTATGCTCAGGATGCCGCCATATTAGTACACCCTATACAATATCCATCACCCCCCCATAGAAAAATGTGCAGACGCACCAATCATATCCTCCCAAAAATTTATAACCCGACTCACACGCTAAGCATTAAAATATACAACATAAATACAGAACCTATCCACACACTCTACAAAACAGCTCTAGAGGGGTCAGGTGGACTACTGGCGCCCCCTACACGGCCCTACGGATTATTCTGCCGCCTCAACCATTAAAGTCCATCCATTCATCCATCTTCTTCCGCTTAATCCTTTTTGGGTCGTGGGGGGGCTGGAGCCTATCCCAGCATCTTTGGGCGAGAGGCAGGGTACACCCTGGACAGATCGCCCATGAACATAAAATGGCCGTGTGCTAAAAGAAAATAATCCCAAACATACATTGGCATAACACAGCAACCATTAAACACCAATAAACAATATGTACAATTAGCTAATGGCGGCCCCCACCCCAACACTCCCATCCCACAACATGGGCAAACCATACAAACAGTGTTAGGAAATTCCCATTTCACGTCTTTTTTTTTTTGTTTTACAAACACACACACACAGGGAAACGATACAACCTTATTCACAGGCTAAGCGGCTTCAGAGAATTAAAACAGCACTACACAAAACAATATAACATGCCGCTAACCCCCTTTTTAAAGTCACCTTATGAACCCCCATGGAGACCCACCCTAGGATGTCTGTCTGGCGGCTTCCTCCCTGATCATCTTTGCCTCTTCTTTGCTGGAGACAAGCTGCGCTGGCGTCTGGCCTCTCTTACACGCTGCAGCTCGTTAGGGTGCCTCCTGGATCCATCAAACAGTTATAAGTAGCCGTCCTTGTGGGTTGTCACCATGCACAGCTGCCCCTAGTCATCTCGTTGCGCCCTTGATTTGTGGATTCCTCTGAGCCGAGCTTCAACCTTAGGGCAGACCTTGTCACCAATACGCAGGGGAGCTCTAACTGGTTTCTTCGACCCATCACGTTGTGACCGGGCTTCCCTTCGGTGTTGGAGAGTCCCACTGACCCGGTCCGAGATTCGCCTCGGATCCTGCTTGTAGGTGCGTCTGGAACTCACACCTCTCAGTCTCGCCCCACTCTCTTTCATTTCGTGTGCTGAATCTGCCACGGCAGCATCCTGTTCCCCAGCAGTACTTGGCTGGACTCCGGAACCAGGAGGTGCTTGCATGCTGGCTCTATCTGCCATCGCGGGTGTCCCTCCCCGCGTTCGGTTCCCTCGTCCAGGGTAACTCGAACTCTGGTGCCAGGATCACCCCGCAGTGACGCCCCATAGTGCTGGTCCAGCCCGTCTTCCCTTGTCCCGGGCCAATCGTTGTCCCATACTTCGTCGTCCTCCACCATTGGAAAGGGCCGGTCCCACAGCCTGCAGCCGGACCACTCCTCACCAATGGCGCTGGCTATTGTGAAACCAAGCCCATAGAACATGTCACATCCCATTAGATTTGACCCTTCGGCAGACACCATAAAACGGACGTCACACATTCCTGCCAACCTGTATCTCGCCGACAGCCGTAGTGAGCCCACAATGTTAAATGGGTTAACGCCGTAGCCATAAGAGGTCGCCCCTAACTTGCCCACTCTGTAGTGTGGAAACAAACTCTTCACCATGGCCCAATTTAGTATGGAGATCGCCGATCCTGTGTCCACTAGTAATGGAACCTCGACTCCGTCCAATTCAACACTACAGTAGATTCATCCATCTGTATTCGGTGAGACTGTGTGAACCACTGTAGATTCTTTTGAAGAGGAGCCACCTTCCGACCTCTGGTCTCTTCGTTCAAAATTCTTGCAGGCCCTGGCGAAGTGATGAAACAGGCTGCACTTTCCACAGCGCTTTCCTTTGGCTGGACACTCTCTTGCCTTGTATCGGTGCCTAGCAGACTCACAGCCATAACACCTTGGTGTTCCCGGGGTGGACCTAACTTTTACGGTGGCAGCATATTCTTCATCACTCATGCCGGCTTCGCCGTCTGGGTACACGGCTAGCACCTTCCACTGTTGTTCATTCTTCTGTGGCACTTCCTTTTCGCCGAGATTTTTGGCCAGCCTTTCTGCTGCTTCATATTGTTGTGCCAAGTCCACAGCTGTGGTCAGCGATAATTCTCTGGCGAATGTTGGGAGCCGCGCTCTCGCGGAGGAACTCAGGATATGCTCCGCTAGTTGGTCGCGGGCCATCTCTTCCTCCAGAGCCCCGAACTGGCATGCCCCCGCCAGCTGGCGCAGATTGGCCACAAAATGCTGCACTGACTCTCCCTGCCACTGGCGGTGCTGCCAAAACTGAATTCGCTGCACAATGATGTTTTCCGGGGTGCGAAACTAGCGCGCCATTAGCTGCACCACTTCTTGAAAACTATCACCACCTCCCAACATACTAAGGATCCTCTGGCTCTCCATCCCGAGATTATGAACCAGAATTACTTTCGCATGCAGCTTTTCAAGCTCACTGAGGTTGTGAGCCACCAGATAGTTCTCAAAGGCCGCGTTCCACCTGGCCCACGGCATGGGTGGCTCCCCTGGAACTTCTAAAAATGGCCGAAATGTGGTGGAAGCTCGCTTCATATCTTTTCTCCTCGTCGCCAAATGTTACGTCTGGAAACCAGTGTTCAAGGATGAGGCGAGGGTGACAGCTGAACTCACTTTACCAACTATATATAAGACCAACAGGAGTAGCTCCATACATGTGCAATGGGTCTACAGCCAGAAGAGACAGAGCCTCTCCTGCTCTAGCCCTTTTATACTCCCCGTGACGCCACCACCGGAAAGGCAGGGCATCACCTCCTACTACACCCAGGATGCCGCCATATTAGTACACCCTATACAGTATCCAACAGGAATGTGTACAGATGTTCACCTGAAAAAGACTGGAAATTAAAATGAATTCATGAGGAAAAGAGTGAAGATGGATGAGAAAACAGGAAATGTTTTAAAAAAAGTTCTACGTTTCTGAGAATACAACAAAATTATGAGAGAAAATTCACACGTTTAAAAGAAAAAAAAATAGTAAATCAAAGACATAACGAGGAAAACTGTGACAAGTTTCATGTGAAAACGTCACAAATTCAAGAAAAAAAGGCAAAAAGCCTCAAATTTTAAGGAAGATTTAAAGTTTTGTCGAAAAAATATTTAATCACAAGAAATGAAGAAAGAACAAAAAATAATGAAAAAAAACAAAAAAGTAGTGAGAATGTAACTAAATCACATAAAGATTCCAAATTGAAATTTGAAAAGCTGCAAGTAAAAAGTTATAAACTTATAAGAAAAAATGTCCAAAATATGAATAAAAATTTAGGTTATTAGATCAATTAGATTATTGTAATTCTTTATTATCAGGCTGTCCTAAAACATCTTTAAAAAGTCTTCAGCTGATCCAAAATGCTGCAGCAAGAGTTTTAACAGGTACTAGAAAGAGAGATCATATCTCTCCGGTTCTGGCCTCCCTTCATTGGCTTCCCATAGAGTTTAGAATTAAATTTAAAATCCTTCTTCTTACTTACAAAGCTCTAAACAATCAGGCTCCTTTTTATTTAAAAGATCTGATACTACCGTATCATCCCAACAGAGCACTACGCTCCCAAAATGCAGGATTACTTGTAATACCTAGAATCTCCAAAAGTACAATGGGAGGCAGAGCCTTCAGTTATCAAGCTCCTCTCCTGTGGAATCAGCTGCCAATCTGGATTCGGGAGTCAGACTCGATCTCTGTTTTTAAGAATAGGGCTAAAACCTACCTTTTTGATCTAGCCTACAATTAGGGAGGGATCATGTGTTTCTGAACCCTCCCTTAGTTATGCTGCTAATAGGTTTAGTCAGCCGGGGGACCTCCAGTAATGCACTGGGCCTCACTCCTTTCCTCACTCTCTATGAAATATTTTTTTTTTGCTGGTCATTAACATTTGTTTGTTCTCTCCCATAGATTGAGTCCCCATCGTGCTGTTTGCTCTCTACATGTCTGTTCTTTTCTTCTTCTCTATCCCCTCACCCCCCAGCCAGTCGCAGCAGATGACTGCCCCTCCCTGAGCCTGGTTCTGCTGGAGGTTTCTTCCTGTTAAAAGGGAGTTTTTCCTCTCCACCGTCGCCAAGTGCTTGCTCACAGGGGATCGCCTGATTGCTGGGGTCTTTCTGCAACTGTGGGGGTCCCCCCTACAGTTGATAGTGCTATGAGATGACTGTTGTTGTGAAATGGTGCTATATAAATAAAGTTGAATTGAATTGAATTGAATTTACAAATTTGAATAAAAATGTTCCAAATTTATTCTAAAATGTTGTAAACTTATACTAAAATGTTGCAAATTTATTCTAAAATTTACAAATTTATGACAAAAATTTGAAAGTGAAAAGTGACACTATAATGAAAAAATGTTTGGAATTTTAAAGGACATTTTTTTCTAGAAAAAAATGGTTATAGTTTACTGCAGCATCTATCTATAAATTAGTGCATTGCCCGTAGAAAGCAAGTATTCCTGTCTGATACAGGTATCCCAATCAGGCTTTCCAGGCCCAATTGTAGGCTGTTTGAAAGTAGAATACAAAGAGGTGTAGCCTATATGTAGACAGTCACATGTTAGACTTACAAATATACGTATAAATATATTTGACAAATATAAAAGGGAGTAAATGGCACCAAGATTTATTTGATCGTTTGAATATTAATTACAGAATACCTAATTATTGAAAATGAATGGGACATCCAGTATTGTCAGATCACTTATTTGTGTGATCTTTTATCAATTTTCAAGATAATAGTCTGTCTTGCACTTTGGGGAATGGGAGTTGTTCAGTCATCATTATAATTATTTTAGTTTATATCACTGTTCAGTGATGGAGTTCAGTGTAATATTGAATTTCTTCTCTGTATCATCAATAAACTAATGCAGTACAATAACAGGACACGTTTACAAATATTTGAGACCCATTAGCTGCTGCTTTACCCGTGTGCCTGTGAAGGACTGCGATCCACCGGTTCAGCGGCTGCTCCCCCCGGCGCACCTGGTGTTCTTCATGCTGAATTCTCCATTAGACCTACACAATCAGCAACTTCATGGTATGATTCTTTAAGCATCAAACCTTAAGTCTACCTTTTGTCACTATTTGCACAAAGGGTAGCATTACTGTACATGCACTGCAGTTGTTTTTCCAGCCTTATTCCTTTTGTTTTTTTATATTGTGCACACCACTAAAGAGAGAGAGAAATGCCATTTCAGTTCTCCTGTATGTCCTGCAGCTGTTCTGATAGATATGCCATTGAACCACAGAGCTCAGCTGTTTTCCATGATAAATCAGCCTCAGGGATTTTTTCACTTAATTAAAAATATATATATATATTTTTTTTATGACCATCAGTTAGCGTGCCTTTGAGCCAGGTCCCGGCATGTTCTGTGGTGATTTGTCAGATGCGGTCCCCGCTGACACGCCGCCCAGTCTGCTCGCACCCCTCATTCTCCACATATGGTGAATTATCCTTTAGACCTACGCAATCACGGCAACTCTATGGTATAATTTTTTAAGCATTAAATCTTCAGTATTATCTTTTTTTTTTATCTTTCTAACTTTCATTTCCTTGTTTTGTTCCAGGAACACTGTGGTGACTGACAGGTCATGATGCTGTGTGTTATCCAATCAGCGTGGTTGTGATGCTGCGTATTGTCCAATCAGCATGGAGTCAATCTGAAACCCCGCCCACACTTCTTGAAGGCAGCTCATGAAGAAACACAGAGCGGTGGCTAAAACTTTTATTGATTAAAATTACGTATTTTGACTGAGCGACTCCATATCTGGCGATGCACATCCTTGTAACCTCAGGAAACCACGTTTAAAATCTGAGACCAGTCTGACAAACGGTTCAAAAGATATGCATGGAAGAGACAGACAGACACACACACACAGAGATTTTGTGAATTTATAGATAGATGCATGGAATCTCTGTCTATGTGTCTGTTTCACACATATCTCTTGAACCGCTCATCAGACCAAAGATTTTATACATGCTTTGTTGATGTTATGGGGGTGTGCATCCCCGAGTATGGAGTTGCTCAGTCAAAATATGTAATTTTTATCAATAAAAGTTTATCCACTGCTCTGTCTCATCATACCCTGGCTTCAGGAAGTGTGGGCAGGGTTTCAGATTGAGTCCATGCTGATTGGATAATACACGGCATAACGATCAGTCAGTCACCATAGTGTTCACTGAACAAAACAAGGAAGTGAAAAACGACAAATTTGACTAGAAAAAGATAACACTGAAGATTTAATGCTTAAAAAACAATTATACCATAAAGTTGCCATGACTGCATAGGTCTAAAGGATAAGTTGGCAAATGTGGAGAACACGAGGCACGTGAGCAGACTGGGCGAAACGTCAGCAGGGGCCTGGGTCTGTCAAAGAATACCGGTGTATCAACACAGAACATGCTGGGAGAAGCAGTGGCCCGACACGACCTGGCTCAAAGGCACACTAACTGATGGCGATAAAAAAAAAAGTTTATTTTCCATAAAGTAAAAAAAAAACAAAAAACAAGATAATGCATGGAGTGTGCTTTTGCTGGGAGGTGCAGCCAATAGCAAAGTGTGATTTATCATGGAAAACAGTTGAGCTCTGAGCTTCAAACGATTACCTGATTGAATCCTCCTCCTCCCATCTTCTGGCATTTTGGCATATCTATAAGAACATCACTGGACAGCTGATGGTACAGACTGCAGTCAGAGGTTAAAAAAAACATGGGGGGAGGGCTAAACAGTGATTTGGATCTTTATCCTGTAACTTGATAGTGCTCAGACACATCCCTGACAGGTCCCGTTATACAAACAAGTATGTGTGTTTAGCTGTGTGTGTGTGTGTGTGTGTGTGTGTGTGTGTACGTGTATGTGTGTATATGTGTGTGTGTGTGTGTGTGTGTGTGTGTATGTTCTGTCATGATTCAATACCAGAAAGGCTCAAACTCAGAGCAAACCACACCGAATGAACACTCAGACTCAGGTGTAAAATTAAACTCAACTTTAATGAAAATACTAATCATAAAAACACTAACTAAATAAACATAACACATGCACAAGTAGGGAATAACGCAAACTAGACACAAACTTAAATATACACAAAGCAGGAGCATGCTGGAGCCTCACGCAGCCTGAAAGAGAGGAAAGAGAGAAATGATTAATAACAGCAATTAAGAGTGAGGAATAATATTAATCAGGGATAACTAAGGAGGAGAAAGGTGAGAGGGAAGCGAAGGCTTACTATATAAACAGAGGGCCCGGCAGGGAAGTCCTGCATGGGACACAATCGGAAATGAGAAGTGGATAGGTTGACCTGGGTGGAAAGCCCGTTGTCTGAAGATGAAAGGTACAAGTGAGCGCGTACAGCCCTGGTGACACACCACTGAAGTGGCAGCAAAACCTGAGGATAAGACAACGGGAATAGAGATTTTGCCAAACAACATAAACTGCAGTTGTTCATGGCAGCAATACCCAATGGTCTAGCGGTGGAGCATTCACACACTGGCTGCTTTATACGCTGGTAGACCAGGAAGCGGCAGGTGTGTCCAATCACACAGGTGCGTTGATGAGCTCCGGAGCCGGGAAGAAACAGAACAGGAGGGGAGGGAGTGCACGCTCACCTGATCATCACAGTGCCCCCCTCCCCCCAAGGGGTGCCTCCTGGCATCCCTCTGGGCTTTTGGGGATGTGCCCGATGGAAAGCCCGAACCATGCCATGGCTGTGGAAGAAGGACCTTGGTATCCATGACTTCTCCTCCTGTCCATACCCCTTCCAGTGGACCAAGTGCTGAAGACCACGATGACGGACGTCCAAGATCTTCTGTACGGTGTAGGTGGTCTGAGACAGTGTCCATAGGGATCCCATGCAGGCAGATGACCTAGAGGGTTAGAAGGTTGGCAGTTTCAGTGGCAGAGGGTATGACCTTAGAAAAGTGATCAATGATAGTGAAGATGACAGAGTTACCTTTTGAACGAGGGAGGCCTGTGACAAAATTAATGGCAATATGGGACCAGGGGTGACTAGGGACAGGGAGGGGGTGAAGGAGGTCAGCTGGGGGTGAAGAGGCAGATTTATTTGCAGCACAGACATGACACACTTTCACATATTCCTGCACATCTCTTCTGAGTGTAGGCCACCAAAAAACTTGCTGTGACAGTTCAATCATCCGAGAAATACCAGAATGGCTGGCAAAAAAACTGGTGTGACCCCATTTAATGATGTCACTGCGTAAGGAAGGTGGGGGCAGTTGGTTGGCCAGGCCTCCCTCAGGAATGGGTTCGGAGGACTGGGTCTGCCGGACCCTCTGCTCGATCGCCCAAAAGAGGGCTCCTGGAATAGAGGAAGAGGGCAGGATAGTCCCTGGAAGGGAAGCAGCAGCTGCAGCGAGGGAGAAGGAGGAGGAATCGGAGGAGAACTGGCGCAAGAGAGCATCGGGCTTGACATTACGGGACCCTGAGCAGTAAGTAATGGAGAGATTAAATCTAAGAAAAAACAGGGCCCACTGCCTTGTCAAGAATTTAACCGTCTGGCAGATCTGAGGTATTCTAAATTTTTATGATTTGTCCAGATAATGACCGGTTGGTTTGCTCCCTTCAGCCAGTTCCTCCATTCCTCCAGCGCCAACTTAATTGCCAACAGCTCGCGATCACCAATGTCGTAATTCCTCTCAGCTGGAGTCAGCCGCCGAGAGAAATACGCGCATGGATGAAGCTTCTGATCGCAGCTGAAATGCTGGGAAAGAACAGCGCCCATCCCAAAATCAGAAGCATAAACCTCAACCACGAACTGAGCCTGTGGGTCAACCTGTGCCAAAATGGGCGTGTCAGTAAAGAGGGCCTTAAGTGTCGCAAAAGCACGTTCAGCAGCCTCGGACCACTTGAATGGGATTTTGGTGGAAGTGAGCTGCATGAGTGGCAGGGCTACTTTACTGTAGTTGTGGATAAACCGGCGGTACAAGTTGGCAAAGCCCAGGAAACGTTGAAGCTGCCTCCTGGACTGGGGGGTTGGCCAGTCTACTACCACCTTTACCTTAGCCGGGTCAGCCTTTAGCACCCCTTCGTCCACGATGAACCCCAAGAAAGAAGTGGGGTGTGTGGTAAACTCACACTTCTCTGTTTTCACAGAAAGCTGAAAGCTGGTTCTCTAGCAGCCGCTGCAGGACAGCTTGGACGTGGACTATGTGCTCCTCCGGCATGCGAGAAAAAATAAGGATGTTGTCTAAATAAACAAAAAGAAAATGGTTCACCATGTCCCGAAGGACATCATTGATTAATCGCTGGAGGACGGCGGGGGCATTGGTCAGGCCGAAGGGCCTGACCAGGTACTCAAATTGGCCCAGATGTGTTTTAAAGGCCGTCTTCCACTCGTGTCCCTCACGTATGCAAACAAGATGGTGTGCGTTATGGAGATCGAGTTTGGTGAACACACTCGCCCGTTGGTGAAGTTCAAAAGCCGAATTAATGAGGGACAACGGATATTTATCCTTATCGGTGATAGCGTTGGGTTCACGATAATTAATGCACAGCCACAGTGACCCATCCCTTTTGCCCGCAAAAAAGAACCCAGCGCTGAGAGGGGCGGACAACGGACGAATAAGGCCGGTGCTGAGGGAGTCTTTTATGTCGCTCTCCATTGACTCCCTCTCCAGCCCAGATAAACTATAGAGCCGACTGGATGGCAGCTGCGTGCCCGGAAGGAGGTCAATAGCACAGTCACAGGACCGATGAGGTGGTAATGAAAGGGCCCCTGACTTGCTAAAGACCTCCCCTAAGCCAGGGGTTCCCAAACTTTTCTGCCCGTGACCCCCGAAATAATGGTGACAGAGACTGGCGACCCCCACTATCCTCGGAGGTGACTGATACGTAAGAAAACGTGTGCACAGTTTGATATATCTGTAGTCTAACTGCAAAGCATAGTTCCCTTTCTTCACTCTGTCAGTCAGCTGACACTTATGTCCTGGGCCATGTCCGTCATGCACCGGGATGTGGTTCCGTCAGACAGCAGCACTGCCTCCAGCTTCTGCGCCTGTTTATCCCCATGTATTGTCCGACTCATAACGACAGCAGCAGGTTTTATTTGGGTTTCTCTGATTGTGTGTGGCATTTTTACCTGTGCAATTAAATATGCCACCTTTGAGCTTTGGTAGTGGTTGTTGTTTGATTAGTTATGACTTTCTTTTGGAGTTACAATTCTCTCTCCTTTTGGTGGAAAAAATCCGCTGGTTTAGCGGCAAGAGATGGGTGCTTAGTTATCAAGTGTCTGAGTATTTTTATGGGCTTTAAACTCTCATGTGCAAGCACCTTGGTGCACACTACACATTGGGGATGTTGTACTTCACTGATAACGATGCATGAATCCATACTGAGTATATTCCTCTCGATACTTGTGACACTTGGAGGAAGGCTGGTCCGACTGCTTATGGAGCCCTTTATGGTGCTCTCCTCCTCCTCCTCCCCCTGTGCCAGAAGTCAGCGGGCTTTCTGACAGCATTTCTTCGCTCTCCTCTGCTGCCGTTTGTGCTGGCTTCTCTGCGTTGTCTTTGGTTGGTATCAACCACCATTTCATTTTTAACTAGAAAAGCACTCGGAGAGCGCAGACCTCCGCCAAGCGGCACAGTTCCCCCCATAGAGTGTTTGTGTGTACGTTTTCAGATTCCCTGAGCATGAAAAGATATGACTAGCAATTGGATTCACAATGATTATTTGTTTATTTGACATGGACAGTGCAATAAACAGACAATTAATGAATGACAATCAATGTGATAGTGATAGGATTAGTGGTTCAGTAGTGTAAAACGGGGCTATAAGGGACGACGGGTTAATAAGGGACACTTTTCTGGGAAATGTTTTAAATGTAATTCTGCTTTTTTTATTTTGAGCAGGACGCTGAGTTGTGTTGTTATTGTCAAATATCCATGAATCCTTCATCAAATCTAGGCGGAAGCAAAATTAAAAAAGCAGAATTACATTTAGAAAAGTGTCCCATATTACCCCGCCGTCCCTTATAGCCCCGTTTTACGGTAGTAAAAGCATTGCCTCCTTGGCGGAGGTAATAAACTGAAGTGTTGGTGTGTCCATCTCCACTGACGGATGCAGATTGGTTAGACAGGTTGCCGTGGGTTTTATATTATATTGGGGTTGTGCTCCGCGGCAAAACAGAATTTAGAATCTTCCCCGGCAGAGAGGTCGTTTTTACGCAGCGCCTATAGCTGGGCGGGGAATTTGTGGCAAATAATCGGGCGGCGGACAGGTGGCCGTGTCAGGTTTTGCAGCGTGGCGCAAAAACAGGCACGCTGGCAGGCCCAGGCCAGCAGTGTTTTCCGCGCGCTTTTGTGCCTAAAACGTTGAAGAACGCGGAGTTTGTGTTGGTCAGACACGACGACCAGCGCAATGTGCGCAGCGCCTATGGCTGGCACAGGCACGCTGGCGGGCCCAGCCCAGCAGTGTTTTCCACATGCTTTTGTGGCTAAAACGTTGAAGAAGGCGGAGTTTGTGTTGGTCAGACACGACGCCCAGCTCCCTCCATTGCGCCTGCGCACATGTTGAAAATGGCCGTATGTCACAGTGTGGAAAAATGCTTTAAAAAATTCCTGTATGAAGACGGTGATGCGGATCATCCCCAAAATTTAATCAGTTCTTCCTTGTACAATTTCCAACAACGCCTGAAAGTTTCATTGAAATCCGTCCAAAAGTTTTTGAGTTATCTTGCTAACCAACAGACAAACAGACAGACAGACAAACAGACAAACACACAGACAAACACACAGACAAACCCCGGCAAAAACATAACCTCCTCCTGGCCTTTCGGCCTGGCGGAGGTAAAAATAATATCCTAGGCTTAAAGCATAGTGTGTTGATTTGAGCTGTTCAGACGAAATCTACTGGTGCACACAGACCTGTGTGTGATCTGTGACGTTTACTGCGACACAGTTAAAGTGACATGTCACCTGAATGAATGAATGAATTTATTTATTTCGGATAATACAGTACAGGTTAAAAGAAACTGTATAATATAACAACAAGGTCAAATTAGACAAAGACTCCTTCTACTAAACAATTCCAGGTGAGTTATCCGAAATGGGTGATGGCTGAAGCCGCAGCTTATATTGCCCACCCATATTCCATCCAAGAATTCAAAAGAGAAAGAGTAAACAAGACAAGAGTGATTACAATTTAGAACAAAGCTAAGACAAAGTGTGACTGAGAGAAAAAAAAAGAAAACTAAGCTAAGCTAGGTTAAGCGGTTACTATTCAAGACAAATCTAAGACAGAATGTCACAGAGAGAGAAAAAAAAAAAAAAAAAAAACTAAGCTACAACACAACACAGGCTGGATATGTCAATCCTTATGTGAGTTTACATGTCGTCTTGTAAATATGTTTGGAGTATTTCTTCCTTTAGTTTTTGTTTAAATTGTCCAAGCGTTGTACATGATTTTAATTCAGGTCCGTAATCGTTCCATAATCTGACTCCTTGCACTGAAATACAGCGTTGCTTGGTGGTTGTTCTCACTGTAGGCTTTTGAAATATACATGTTCCTCTGAAGTGATATCGTTTCTCCCTTGTTTGGAACAACTTTTGGATATTTGCGGGCAGTGATAAATTCTTCACTTTGAACATTATTATTGCGGTTTTAAAGTCAACCAGATCTTTCAACTTGAGAGTTTTTTGTTTAAGAAAAAGTGGGTTTGTTGGTTCCCTGTAAGCTGCTTTGTTTATTATTCTAATAGCTCTCTTTTGAAGCATAAAGAGTGGATATATGTTTGTTTTGTATGTATTTCCCCATACTTCATTACAATATGTCATGTATGGGAGTATTAATGAATGATACAAGGTATATAGTGTGGGTTGATTCAGCAAATATTTCACTCTGTGTAATATTGCAATTGATTTGGAAACTTTACCTTTAATATAATTAATATGTGACTTCCAACACAGTTTGTTATCAATTATTACTCCAAGGAATTTAGTTTCAGATACCCTTTCAATCTCTACACCATTTACACTGAGTTTGGGTACTGGATTGTTGTGATGGTTGTTAAAGACTATAAATTTTGTCTTACTTAAATTGAGCGTTAATTTGTTTGAATCAAACCACAGTTTAAGCTTTTCTAATTCCTTCCCGAGTGTATCCAGAAGTTGTTCCAAATTGTTTCCACTGCATAGCAGATTAGTGTCATCGGCAAACAATATTAAGTCCATTTTTTCTGAAACTTTACATATATCGTTTATATACATATTGAATAATAATGGTCCCAAAACTGAACCCTGTGGGACTCCACAGGTGACCTTCAGCAACTCTGAGTTTTTGTTGCTAACACATACATACTGATATCTATTCTTTAAGTAACTACTTAACCAGGACAGTGCTACCCCTCTAATACCAGAATTTTGTAGTTTCTGTAATAATAAATTATGATCTACTGTATCAAATGCTTTTTTAAGATCTAGGAATACTCCAACTGAATACTCTTTATTTTCAATGGCTGTTGATATTTTTTCTGTAAATTCCATTAGGGCATATGCAGTTGTCCTCTTGTGTCTGAACCCATATTGCTGCTCACATAGTAAATCATTCTTCAGTATGAAGTTGTCAATTCTCTCATAGAATATTTTTTCAAGTATCTTGGAAAATTGCGGTAATAGTGAAATTGGTCTATAGTTTGAGAGTTCCCCTCTGTCGCCCGTCTTGTATATCGGAATTACTTTAGCTATTTTCATTGCATTGGGAAATATACCTGATTGGAGAGACAGGTTGCAGATATACGTCAGTGGTTTCACTATGCATTCGATAACAGCGTGATCACCTCAGGAGGATTCTGAAAATCATCTCGCGATGCCCCCCTTAGCATCTCGGGACCCCCACTTTGGGAACCTCTGCCCTAAGTCATTATAGACCTTGGGCACAAGGCCGAGATCCGTCAGCTCAGCCGGAGGGGAGGAGACAAGGAGAGTGGGCGAGCATGCGGCCGAGCGGAGACATGATGAAAGGCAAAAAGGGCTCCAGGAAGAAATGGACAACAACAGCAGTCTAATACAGTGATTTTCAACCTATGTGCCGCGGCACACCAGTGTGCCGTGAGAGATCGTTAGGTGTGCCGTGGGAAATTATCCAATTTAACTTAATTACTCGAGTGAGTGGCTATGTTTACATGGACACAAGTATCCGGATTAAAAGCCTGATCGGAATAAAATGCTTCATGTAAACACGGCAATCTGAATATTCTAACCCGATCACGCTCATTCGGATCAAAATTTCATTCTGATTGAGAGCGGTGGGTCATGCCGATTGTTAATCCGAATGGTGCGCATGAAAACACTTATTCCGAACACAGGGCAGAAAATATGTTTACTGCGCATGTCTGTACACCAGCCGCACGTCGACATGACGCATTTCCGCCTTAGCAGCAGCTAGCGGAAAACATAGCAGAGTAAAACAAAACTGGTCTGTATCGTCCTGCTGTCTCCCTCTTTTCGTCATATGCAGAAGTATGTACTTGTAACTTCATTACGGAGACCAGCAGAAGCAAAAGTACAGTCTGAATAACACGATACAGGTCAATTTCGACACGAAGCAGGGCTCGTTAACACCGGAAGTTGCTTCTACTATTTTTTGAATGTCGAAATGTCGACCTGCGCATGTCAAAATGATTTATTCCGTTCAAACCTGTGACACATGAAAACGCACGTCCTAATCAGATCAGCTTTTTCAGGATTCATGTAAACAGTAAAATTTATAAATAAACAACAACATGTGCAGCGTGGCAACCTTGAGATGTTCCCACTCACCGAGAAACAGCATGATGTTAACACTGCTGCATTGTGCCAGGTGATTGGCACACATTTGAAAGCTCTTGAGGAGAAGTTGTTATTTTATTTCTCTTCAGACTTCACACAATGCCTTGTCTGGGTTAGGAACCCATACAGCTCAGCATCAGTTGTTGGAAACGACATGACTTTACAGGAGCAAGAGGAACTCATTGAACTGAAACAAGATCATGGTTTAAAGCTAAACTTTGCTGATCTTCCTTTGGTCAGTTTTTGGTTGACTGCTGCCAAGGAGTTCTCCATTCTGGCCAACAAAGCTATTTCAACATTGCTCCCATTTCCCACGACATATCTGTGTGAGCTGAGCTTTTCAAGCTTGACTGTGATAAAAACTAAAAACAGAGAGACTGAGAGCTGTTGAGGAAGAGCTCCGTGTGTGTCTTTCTTCCATTCCTGCCAGGATATCAGCTTTGTGTTCATCTAAACAGGCCCAGGGTTCACACTGAGTATACATACATTTAGAAACTGTATTGCTAACTATATTTTATTATTTTTACTGTGTTAGGCTATAGAGTGTCATTTTGTGTCATTCTGGTTGGTGGTGTGCCCCAGGATTTTGTCAATGTAAAAAATGTGCCGTGGCTTAAAAAAGGTTGAAAAACACTGGTCTAATATATACAATATGTACAGTAATGTAATCCATGGTGCAAATGGCGACAAGAAAGACCCAGACCTCCCATAGTGCAAATAGAGATAGACAGTTAACGATGATAAAACCCAGCAATCCTATATACAGACAACTAGAGATGATTGCCCGTAGTTACAGTTCAATGCAGTGGTGTAGATGCAGATAGTAACAGATAGGACTGCATGTGATCAGTATTGCAGTGACAGACAGATGGCAGCAGATATGGCATTTGTGCAAATGGTTGCGGTTAATGTGCAGAGACATACAGCAGCAAAAGTATTACTGTTGGTGTGCCAGTGTTCCTGTGCCAACAGCTGAGGTAGTTATTGTGCGGGTGATTGTGTTACCGTCCGGGGGGAGGAAGTGCACAAAGTTCAGGGTCCTGATGGCCTGATGAATGAAGCTGTTAAGCAGTCTTGTGGAGCGGGCTCGGAGGCTTCGGTACCTTTTCCCAGAGGGCAGGGGCTGAAGAGGCAGTGTGAGGGGTGGGAGGTGTCACCTGCAATGCTGATGGTTCTGCGGGTGAGGCGAGTGAGGTAGATGTTTGAGAGGGGGGGCAGAGGGGCACCAATGAGCTTGCTGGCTGCTTTCACTGTGCGTTGTAGTGTCTTCCGGCAGGAGGCAGTGCAGCTTCCATACCACACCGTGATGCAGCTGGTGAGGATGCTCTCAATGGTGCCCCGGTAGAACACATGATGGGGGGTGGGACTCATGCTCTCCTCAGTTTGCAGAGGAAATGGAGGTGAGTTTGAGACTTCTTGACCAGTGATGTGGTGTTGTTGGACCAGGAGAGGTCCTCAGAGATGTGCACCCCCAGGAACTTGGTGCTGCTCACCCTCTCCACAGCTGCGCCATCGAAGATTAGAGGTGAGCTGTGTGTGACCCCTCCTGAAGTCGGCCACAATCTCCTTGGTTTTTCCCATGTTCAGGAAGAGGGTATTGTCATTGCATTACTGGACCAGTTGGCTCACCTCATTTCTGTAGTTGGCCTCCTCGTTGTTGGTGATGAGGCCCAACACCGTCATATCATCCGCAGATTTGATGATGTGGTTGGTGTTGTAGGCTGGTACGCAGTTATGGGTCAGCAGGGTGAAGAGCAGCGGGCTGAGCATGCACCCTTTTGGGGCGCCTGGTCTCAGAGTAACAGGGACATGAATTGAATTTTCCCTAAATCATCCCTATAGTCCTCCTCCACCTGCTGAAAATAAAGCCGGCAGTGGAGCAGAAATCTTTGCCTTCCCCCACCTCCCCCACATAGGGGGCAGGGGAGGGAATGGAAATAGCTCTACAGATGGGAGGACTGCAGGAGCAGTAGGTTCAGGAGGAGCCGCCACACCAGGAAGTTGGCACAGGTGCTCGGTGACAGTAGCCAATTGTTGCGTAATAGTTTGGAGCTGTTCAGACAAGAAAATGACCTGGCGCTCCATGGCATCCAAACGCAAGAGTGCTGAATGCTCACCCGGTGAAGTGCCTGCTGAGCCTCGATCCTGGCTGGACTGTTATGTCATGATTCAACACCAGAAAGGCTCAAACGCAGAGCAACCACACGGGATGAACATTCAGACTCAGGTGTAAAATTAAACTCAACTTTAATGAAAACACTAATCACAAAAACACTAACTAAATAAACATAACACATGCACAAGTAGGGAATAATGCAAACTAGACACAAAATTAAATATACACATAACAGGAGCACGCTGGAGCCACACGCAGCCTGAAAAAGAGAAATGATTAATAGCAGGAATTAAGAGCGAGGAATAATAGTAATCAGGGATAACTAAGGAGGAGAAAGGTGAGAGGGAAGAGAAGGCTTACTATATAAGTAGAGGACCTGGCAGGGAACTCCTGCTTGGGACACAATCGGAAATGAGGAATGGATAGGTTGACCTGCGTGGAAAGCCCGTTGTCTGAAGATGAAAGGTACAGGTGAGTGCGCACATCCCCAGAGAGACACCGCTAAAGGGGCAGCAAAACCTGAGGAGAAGATACAAGAGGATAAGACAATGGGAATAGAAATTTTGCCAGACAACATAAACTGTAGTTGTTCGTGGCAGCAATACCCAGTGGTCTAGCGGCGAAGCATTCACACACTGGCTGTTTTATACGCTGGTAGACCAGGAAGCGGCAGGTGTGTCCAATCACGCAAGTGCGTTGATGAGCTCCGGAGCCGGGAAGAAACAGAACAGGAGGGGAGGGGGTGCACGCTCATCTGATCATCACAGCTGCAGGCAGCAGCAGAGCTCTGTATGGGTTTTTCCTGTGTACCAACACTGCAAATATGCCATTATAGGGTAGCTCCAAGTTAGAAACTAGGTTGAAAGAGCGTTACTCATATGTTAGAAATAATTTTTGGGTACGCTAGACATTTTGACATATTTCGAATTTTGAGTAACTATGAGTCGCTGACAAGTAACGTGTGTAAACGAACGCATAACTTGTCTACAACCTTTGCTCCGTGAATGCGGGATGTATCAACCATATGTTGGAGACACTGGAAAATTTTCAGTATGCTGAAAATTTTCAGAGGAGCTCGGCAAACTACGCTGTATACCAGCGTGCTTCAGGATGCTTCAGCATTCTTCAGCATGCTGTTAACGTAGACAAAACTTAGCCATAACTGATTCGACATATGCCAGCATATTCTCCAAATTTTTCATATGTTTTGCAAACACTGCCTAAAATCTTCTAGGTGTAACAGGGCCTAAACACAGGACACAAAAACACCCAAATAATGAAATTAATCATTTTTAGTTAAATATTTACTGACCAATGGGCAGCACTGATGCAACGGTTGCAGTCAAATGGGTCCTTCTGCTGTGTATAATAATGTTGCCTGTTTTGTAGTTAATTCAGTTGATTACAGTTTTAAAAAACCTTTTAACAACAAAATATTGCTAAAGTATAATATTCTGCATTACAATGGGTCTCAAATGTTTGTAAACGTGTCCTGTTATAGTACTGCATGAGTTTATTGATGATACAGAGAAGAAATTCAATATTACACTGAACTCCATCACTGAACAGCGATATAAAGTAAAATAATTATAATGATGACTGAACAACTCCCATTCCCCAAAGTGCAAAATACACTATTATGAACATAAGTGATAAAAGATCACACAAATGTGACCCATGCTGGCAAAATGAGTCACTTTGAGGAAATTATCAAAACTGAGGTAACTTTTTTTCATATTCTCTATTGAAAGACCTTCAAAATGATGTTTAATTTGTAGGAGGTGTGCAAAAACGGAGCCTGATAAAGACGATTTGTTTATATTTTGGCTAGGTTTAAAATCGGTCGCGAATTATGTCTTCCACAAAAACATATACACTACGGTTCAAAAGTTTGGGGTCACTTAGAAATTTCCTTATTTTTGAAAGAAAAGCACTTTTTTTCAATGAAGATAACTTTAAACTAATCAGAAACACACTCTATACATTGCTAATGTGGTAAATGACTATTCTAGCTGCAAATGTCTGGGTTTTGGTGCAATATCTCCATAGGTGTATAGAGGCCCATTTCCAGCAGCTATCACTCCAGTGTTCTAATGGTACAATGTGTTTGCTCATTGCATCAGAAGGCTAATGGATGATTAGAAAACCCTTGTGCAATCATGTTAGGCCTGTAATGCTGTAATTGCTGCAAATGGAGGATTCTTTGACGAAAGCAAAGTTTGAAGGAAAAAATTATTATTTCAAATACAAATCATTATTTCTAACCTTGTCAGTGTCTTGACTATATTTTCTATTCATTTTACAACTCATGGTGGTAAATAAGTGTGACTTTTCATGGAAAACACAAAATAATTGTCTGGGTGACCCCAAACTTTTGAACGGTAGTGTATATTTTTAGAAAGTACGTTTTCTAAGCTTTCCAGTGATACCAGGCACTCACAGGGGTTTTCTCGGGACTTGCCACTAGCAAACAAAGAGAGTCATGATTTATGACTTCTCGTACCTGCAACTTGTGATGACGCAGTACACATTCCAACTCATTTTGCCATCATGGGTCACAAATAAGTGATCTGACAAACAAATAAACAAGGGATCTGAAACAGTCACCAATATTGGATGTCCCATTCATTTTCAATAATTAGCTATTCTCTAATTTATATCCACATAATCAAGTAAATCTTAGTGCCATTTACTCCCTTTTATATTTGTCCAAGTCAAACATGTGATTGCCTACATATAGGCTACCCTTCTTTGTATTTCACTTTCAAACACAGCCTACATTTGGGCCTGTAAAGCCTGATTGGGATACCTGTTTCAGAAAGGAATACTTGCATTCTACGAGCGATGCACTAGTTATTACGAATAGACCATGTCTCTGTAGTTTTACTGCAGTATTTATCACGAACGGGTAACAGGTGTAGTCTACCGTGGTCATACTCACTGTAATCATTAATAATGTAGATTATTTCTGTACAAACACTGAGAATGTTCATGAGTCCACCTACTACAGAACTTAGACCCAGCTGACCATGGTCTTGGGTCCTGTAGACCTAGCAGAGACCAGACTGACCATGGTCCCGGTCGTGTATTAGGGTCTCTCAGTCTCTCTATGACTCTCAGTCATAGAACTGATGTCGTGTTAATAACGGATCAAAGGTCAATGATGACGTTCCTGTGGGTCATAAAAACGTTCTCATCACCACGTAAACCAAAGTTCACCTCATGCACACAGTCTTTATTATTATTATTATTATTGCAATTTCATTTAAAATAATAATAATGATAATAATAATGAATACAAATTAATGATTTAAGAATGAATTCGGATTCAGTTTCCTGACTGGATTTTATTCATTACTGATTCAGGATATTTTCATAATTAAGTAATTCACTAATAATTCTGATTATTATGTCAGAAAATCCCCAAAGTTCTTTATGACTGAATATTCCAGCAGATAATATGGATTAATGAAGTTTTTATGATTTTGTAGGATTTTATATTTTAACGTCCTTTTATCTGAGGTTTTATTCATTAGCTAATAAACATCATAATTTTATCGCCATCAGTTTTTTATTTAAATTCCCCTAAATAAACTTGGTTTTACTTCAATTTAATGATATTTAAGTCAGACTGTTTTATCATTTTCTCTCATTGATAAACAGTTAATTCATCAGCAAATTAAATATATTTAAACTATTAAACATAAATTATTTATCTACAAGATCAATAATAATAATAAAAACTGAAATATTTTCTCTTCCTGTAAACTTTAAAATGATTAATTTATCACACTAAATCTTAATTTGTATCGTGATTTTTTAAAGTTTAAATTTGTCATTTTATTGTTGAAATGACTCATAAACTGTTAGAATTTCATTGGAATTTATTAATAACTGAATTATTTTTGTTTTCCAGGTCTTGTTTCACCTCCATAGAAAAATGAAGAACATGTCCAAGAAGTCAGAGCGCTCCAAGAAGAAGGTAGAGAAGAATGGTGCATGATGGGAGTTTAGACCAGATTAATTAACCTCAGACTACAGACTATGGGATTAACAAACATCACATTTATATCACATCTATGAATGTTTACTTGATCTTTTATTTGTCAGGTTAAAATAATAAAAATGAAATGGATTAAAGTTCATTAAAATGATCTTAAATCTGCTGGTTAAAACTGACAAAGTTATAAAATCTCATTTCAGTGTATGAAACAGTTTTTTTAGCTGAAAATCTGTTTTAAAATAAAAAAAAACAAAACTGGTGGAGCTTTAAGAGAACCTGAAGAACTTCTTTTAGGTCAAATGTTTTTTAGGTGAAAAGTGTAAATACTCTAAAAAGTATCAAAGTTCTAGGACCATATTACAAGGACGCAGTCAGTCAGTAGTCAGTGACACAGAACGTGTTTATGGGCGTTTCTAAGTTCATTTCCTTATCATAACAGCGTAGAAACAAATTTTCCTTCGAACACAAAGTCAAAAACGATTGTCCTAACGCTCTTAATTATTCAGAGGTGTGTTTGGGGTGTAATGTGAAATAAACCAACAGCTGCCTTTGCTCTCATTCCCTTTAATAAACAGGGGTGCAAGATCAAAGACGTTGATGCTAACACAAAAGAGGTTTAAGTGGGAGGACAATGCGGGCTCATTCACAAAGTGAAAATGCATTTAAAAGCAAGGCGCTTTCTAACTCCACAGCCTTGCTTGCCCATGGATGACAGCTGTCAGCTACAATTCAGAGATCATGCCAGTCTTTCTTTTTGTCTGTGAGGTTGACAGAGTTTCCTTCAGTTATATTATCGTCAACCTGATCTCACTAAAAAAAGGTATTATCATTCATCAGAGCTTCTAAGAAAGAGGAGCTGCTCATCGCAGCCTGAGCTGTATTAATCTGCTCTGCTGAATGCAAAATTGTAGATTTAATTGAAAACAGCTGTCGGGATATTACCTGTCCAGCCAATGTAAAACATCCCATGGGCGGGACATCGAAATTGTTAAGAGGTTAATGACAGTGAATGAGGTTAACATTGTAAAAACTGTCATCATTAGATAGTGAATATTGGGTTTGTGCACACATACGTGGGTCATGGTGACAGCTGTTTTCCTGGTAGATTTTCCTGGTAGATTATCATAGCTGGTGATTTTAATATTCATATTGACGTTGATAATTATGGTCATAGTGTAGCATTTCTCTCACTCTTAAATTCAACTGGTTTTTCTCAGTGTGTTAGTAGACCAACTCATCATCATAATCACACCCTTGACCTGACCTTGACCTATGGCGTAGAAATTGATGAGCTGCTAGTCATCCCTCAAAATCCTGCACTGACTGACCATTATTTGATAACTATCAAATTTGTGTTTTCTGATTTTACAGCATCAAACAGAAAAATAGTTACCATATTTTTACCTGATAGTGCTGTGGTTTGCTTTAAAGAATTAAACCCTTCAGTACTTACTCTATTACCATGTCTCAGTATAGCAGAGGACAGCACTGACTGCTTGAATCCATCAGAATTAGACCTTTTAGTTGATAGTACTGCAGCCTCACTGCGGACAACACTTGGCTCTATAGCCCCTCTTAAAAAGAAAACTATTAAAAATAGGAGATTATCTCCATGGTACAACTCCCACACTCATGAGTTAAAACAGAAAGTCAGATCCTGTGAAAGGCTTTGGCATGCAAATAAGACAGAAGAATCATGTTCAGCCTGGAATGCCAGCCTTATCACCTATAAGAAATCTCTCCCTAATGCTAGGTGACAGTACTGTTTATCCTTGATAGAAGAAAATAACAATAACCATAGATTTCTTTTTAACACTGTGGCTCAGTTAACCAAGAGCCACAATGCCATA
This sequence comes from Pholidichthys leucotaenia, assembly GCA_020510985.1. Lineage (NCBI taxonomy): Eukaryota > Metazoa > Chordata > Actinopteri > Cichliformes > Pholidichthyidae > Pholidichthys > Pholidichthys leucotaenia. The sequence goes on along the minus strand of CM035837.1, from coordinate 441,528,652 downwards.
GACACCTACATTCCTCCAACAATTAGTGCTGGCGACTTTTTGAATTTTTTTAATGATAAAATTATCAGTATCAGGAATAATATTCCAAAAAATAGCCCCCTTAAAAATACCAAGCCTCTGCCTAACACTGCTGTGTCCACAGGCTCAGAACTACACTTTTCTGAATTTTCTCTTATTAGTCATTCTGATCTAGCCGTAATAGTTTCAGCCTCTAAACCAGGGGTGTCAAACTCATTCCATGGAGGGCCAAGACCCTGCAGGTTTTACTTCCACCCAGTCTCTTAGCAGGTGTTTTCACTGATCAGCAATCAGTAGGAAGAAATTCAGAGAAATCACCTGTTGAAGACACTGGGTGGAGGTAAAACCTGCAGGGTCTTGGCCCTCCATGGAATGAGTTTGACACCTGTGCTCTAAACCAACTACCTGTCTCTTAGACCCAATCCCTGCTAGACTCCTGAAGGAGTTGCTATCTCTGATTTGTCCACTGTTGTTTTTTTTTTTATATATATGTTTGAGCTTTTGAGGGCCACAAGCAATACAGAAAAAGCAAACAGCAAGAAATGACAAAGAGAGCCCTCTTTTTCAGCCCCCAAACTCCCACCCCATCATCCCATCTCCACACACAAAAACAAACAAGACAAAAAAAATAAATAAATACCACAATACAATACAAATTTGTCAGAAGCAGAAGAATTGCATCCTGAAAACACAATCGGAAATAATGGTGGTCTATTTGGTAATGCACTTTGACCTCTCAGTCCAAACAAGACCATAGAGGCCACTCCGGAGGGCCTGGGCGCCATCTCCTCCTCGTCGTCGGCCTCCGTCGGTCTATGATGACCATGGAAGAGAATCCTAAACGTCTACTCTGCTGGAACAGCACCGCCTGTGGCTGAACAGGCCGATGCGCGAATGGCAGTCCCTGTCACACAGGTTGCATCTCCTCCTATATAACTCAAAAAGGGATCCCATATACAGTGGGGCAAAAAAGTATTTAGTCAGCCACCAATTGTGCAAGTTCTTCCACTTAAAAGATGAGAGAGGTCTCCAATTTTCATCATAGGTATACCTCAACTATGAGAGACAAAATGAGAAAAAAAATCCAGAAAATCACATTGTCTGATTTTTAAAGAATTTATTTGTAAATTATGGTGGAAAATAAGTATTTGGTCGCCTACAAACAAGCAAGATTTCTGGCTCTCACAGACCTGTAACTTCTTCTTTAAGAGGCTCCTCTGTCCTCCACTCGTTACCTGTATTAATGGCACCTGTTTGAACTCGTTATCAGTATAAAAGACACCTGTCCACAACCTAAAACAGTCAGACTCCAAACTCCACTATGGCCAAGACCAAAGAGCTGTCAAAGGACACCAGAAACAAAATTGTAGACCTGCACCATGCTGGGAAGACTGAATCTGCAATAGGTAAGCAGCTTGGTGTGAAGAAATCAACTGTGGGAGCAATTATTAGAGAATGGAAGACATACAAGACCACTGATAATCTCCCTTGATCTGGGACTCCATGCAAGATCTCACCCCGTGGGGTCAAAATGATCACGAGAACGGTGAGCAAAAATCCCAGAACCACACGGGGGGACCTAGTGAATGACCTGCAGAGAGCTGGGAACAAAGTAACAAAGGCTACCATCAGTAACACACTACGCTGCCAGGGACTCAAATCCTGCAGTGCCAGACGTGTCCCCCTGCTTAAGCCAGTACATGTCCAGGCCTGACTGAAGTTTGCTAGAGAGCATCTGGATGATCCAGAAGAGGATTGGGAGAATGTCATATGGTCAGATGAAACCAAAATAGAACTTTTTGGTAAAAACTCAACTTGTCGTGTTTGGAGGAGAAATAACACCATACCTACTGTGAAGCATGGGGATGCAAACATCATGCTTTGGGGGTGTTTTTCTGCAAAGGGACCAGGACGACTGATCCGTGTAAAGGAAAGAATAAATGAGGCCATGTATTGTGAGATTTTGAGTGAAAACCTCCTTCCATCAGCAAGGGCGTTGAAGATGAAACGTGGCTGGGTCTTTCAGCATGACAATGATCCCAAACACACCACCCGGGCAACGAAGGAGTGGCTTCGTAAGAAGCATTTCAAGGTCCTGGAGTGGCCTAGCCAGTCTCCAGATCTCAACCCCATAGAAAATCTTTGGAGAGAGTTGAAAGTCTGTGTTGCCCAGCGACAGCCCTAAAACATCACTGCTCTAGAGGAGATCTGCATGGAGGAATGGGCCAAAATACCAGCAACAGTGTGTGAAAACCTTGCGAAGACTTACAGAAAACGTTTGACCTCTGTCATTGCCAACAAAGGGTATATAACAAAGTATTGAGATGAACTTTTGTTATTGACCAAATACTTATTTTCCACCATAATTTGCAAATAAATTCTTTAAAAATCAGACAATGTGATTTTCTGGATTTTTTTTTCCTCATTTTGTCTCTCATAGTTGAGGTATACCTATGATGAAAATTGGAGACCTCTCTCATCTTTTAAGTGTGAGAACTTGCACAATTGGTGGCTGACTAAATACTTTTTTACCCCACTGTATCAAAAAACCAAAAAGGTTTGTCTTTGAACCAGAAGCTAATAGCTTCTAATGGGATAAGTTCCATCACACCACGAATCCAATGTGTAACTGTAGGAGCAGAGTCTGAGGTCCATAAAAGAAGAATACATCTTCTTGCACAAAAGAGAAGCACCTGCAACAGTTTGAGTGCGGAGGAGTGAAGATTCAGTGGGGTAGGATTTACTCCTAGAATGCAGCTAAGAGGAGTGAGGGCTAGATTTTTCTTGAATATAATATCAATTTCCTTACAAATTTTTACCCATAAGTCATTAATAGGAGGACATTTAAATAAACAATGAAAATATGAACCTTCAGAAATTTTACACTTATTACAAAATTTTGAAAATAGAGGGTTAAACTTATTGTGTTTCACTGGAATAATATGAAGCCTGTATATGATCTTGAATTGTAACTCTCTAGCTTTGTTAGTAAAAAGGTAGTTTGCACTACCTGACCGCACCTCATCCCATATACAGTATCAGGTGAAAATGATTGTCCAAAGTCCACTTCCCAAAGGGATCTAACATGACCTGTGCAATCACTGGGAGGGACTGAGAGGGTCTTGTAGAACCTTGTGATTAGTTTTCTAGGGTCTGGTTTCTGAATCACCTCCTCCATAGGTGAAAGAAAGAACCCATGTGTCCACTGTTTTTGAACATAATTAATATGTCCCTATTGACAGGACATGTACTGCAGTCTTTTAAAGTGGCAGTAATTAAACCTCTGCTTAAAAAAAACCCTTTGCTTGATTCTGGGATTTTGGCCAATTATAGACCAATATCTAACCTCCCCTACCTTTCCAAGAGCCTCGAAAAGTAGTCGCCAATCAACTGTGCACTTCTTTAGAAAATAACTATATTTGAGAAATTTCAGTCAGGTTTTAGGAAACACCACAGCACAGAGACAGCCTAAGTGAAAGTTACTGATGACCTCCTTATGGCATTTGACAAAGGACTTGTTTCTGTCCTTGTCTTATTGGACCTTAGTGCTGCTTTGACACCATTGACCACCATATTCTGTTAGAGAGACTTGAACACCAAATTGGTTTGAAAGGAACAACGCTAAGATGGTTCCAGTCTTATTTATCAGACCGTTCCCAGTTTGTTTATGTCCATAGCAAGTCCTCTATCCAGACCATGGTTAGCTATGGAGTTCCGCAGGGATCTGTACTTGGACCAGTATTGTTTACATTATACGTACATGCTGCCTTTGGGAGACATTATGAGGAGGCATTCTATTCATTTTCATTGTTACGCTGATGACACTCAGTTATATTTATCCATCAATCCAGACAATCCCAGCCATTTGGGTTCACTCCAGGAGTGTCTTAAGGATATTAAAACCTGGATGAACTACAACTTTCTATTGCTGAATACAGATAAAACTGAAGTCATTGTTCTTGGCCCCAAACAAGCTAGAAGTACTCTTTCTAGTAAGCTAACAACACTACATGGCATTGCACTGGCTTCCAAGTCCTCTGTTAGGAGTCTTGGAGTTTTCTTTGACCAAGATATGTCTTTTAACTCTCATATACAGCAAACTATTAAGACTGCCTTCTTCCATCTGCGTAATATCTCTAAAAATAGGTCCATCCTGTCTCATAAAGATGCAGAGAAACTTGTCCACACCTTTATCACCTCTAGGCTAGACTATTGTAATTCACTTTTATCAGGTTGTCCCAATAAGTCCATAAAGTTTCTCCAACTCATTCAGAATGCAGCTGCACGTATCCTGACGAGAACAGGGAGAAGAGATCACATCACCCCAGTTTTAGCTTCTTTACACATAAAATATAGAATTGAATTCAAGACTTTACTCCTTACTTACAAAGCCCTTAATGGTCTGGCTCCTTCTTACCTGCAAGAACTCATAGTTCCCTATCATCCAACCAGAGCACTGCGCTCCCAAAATTCCAAACTACCAGTGGTCCCCAAGGTCTCCAGAAGTAGATTGAGAGGTAGAGATTTCAGTTATCAAACTCCCCTCCTGTGGAACCATCTTCCCAGTTCAGTTTGTGAGGCAGACATTCTCTCTTTATTCAAGAGTAAGTTGAAATCTTTTATCTTGTGAAGAGTGTGGAAATGATGAGGCCAAGTTACGATCAGACGAAGTTTATTCACACTCTTACAACATCATACACAGAAAGCACTGAATAGCCAAACCAGGTTTCATCCCTTAAAACTCCACAGATCATCTCACATCTGCATGACATTTCACCTCCACCATACATTCTCCTTAAACCCCCAGCTCTCTCTTCCTGCCAACTCCCCATGAGGTCCCTGCCTATTGTTCTCTTGTGTCTAACCACTGCTTCCTGATGAGATGCTGTCTGCTGACACAACCACAATATACATTGCTATATCACCAATATGCATCGCCATAATCACCCCCCCCCCCAGACAGAGTTTCAGTCGGCACGTCTTTTGGGCTTCAGCCTCCTCCCATATCTGCTGTAACGGGGGTCTCTGTGCCGGTGGGGGGCTGCTGGACGTGTGTCTGACTGCGGGTGGGCCAAGGGGAGGGGTGGGGGGAACTTCGCTCTGCCTGTGTGGCTGTCCTGGTGAATCGTTTGCCTGGGGAGCTCTCAGTGGGGGTCTTCCACGCCGAGGGGTCTGAGCCAGCAGCACTTGCTCGTCCGCCACTACAAAAGCGGGCTTAAGTCTGTCTATGCATATTTTCTCCCGACGCCCCCCCCCCAAGTCTAACAAAAAAATACTTGTCCCCTGTTTCCAGCACTCTGAACGAGCCATCATAGGGTGGGCGCAATGACGGGCGGTGCGCATCGTGTCTGACGAACACGAACGCCGCGTTCTTCAAAGTTTTTGGCACAAAAGCGCGTGGGAAACAGTGGTGAGCCGGGCTGGGCAGCGTGCCTGTGTCTGCACTACGCTGCAAACGCTGAGACGTGCAGCTGTCCGGCGCGGGATTATCTGGCAAAAATTCCCCGGGCAGTCGCAGTGGCTGAGAAAAAAACAAGCTCAGCTGGGGAAGCCTCCAAATCCTCTTTTGGTGCAGAATGCAACCCCAATTAAACCCACGGTAACCGGTCAACCCACTTTGCATCTGTCAATGAAGCCCTGAGTGCTGCTTTCAGTGACCTGTGAAAACGCTCGCATAACCCATTTGCCTGTTTGTTGTACGTGGTTGTGTGGTGAATTGCAACACCCAGGCTGCGGGCCATCGTGGACCAAAGTTCGGAAACAAACCGAGGGCCCCTATCGGATGTGATGTCCGATGGGATTCCAAAACGCGCCACCCATGCTGTCAAAAAAGCGCGTACCACGTCCGTGGACGTGGTTGCCACCAGCGGGACTGCTTCTGGCCAGCGTGTGGTGCGGTCCACCACTGTCAGAAGATGCGTGCACCCCTGCGATGATGGGAGGGGGCCCACGAGGTCCACGTGAACATGGTCGAATCTTTTAGCCGGTATCCTAAACGGCTCCAAAGGAGCCTTGGTGTGTCTGTGCACTTTGGCTCGTTGGCACGCTACGCAGGCTGCATCCCACTCTTTCACTTGTTTGTGCAGGCCTGGCCACACGAATTTCGCTCCCACCATTTTGACTGACGCGCACACTCCTGGGTGCGCCAAAGCGTGAACTGATTCAAACACGCGGCGGCGCCATGCGACTGGGACCACCGTGGAGACGTCGCAGATTGGGGGGGGCTGCCATCTTGAAGCACTCTGCTCTCCAGTTGGTCCAGACTGGAGCACGTGCACGTCCGTGTCGCTAATCTGCTCTGCGGCCATGGCTGTATAACCTATCCCTACACAGACCGGGGCCACTACCGCGCGTGAGAGGCAGTCCACCACCACATTCAGTTTACCCGACACATGTTGAATATCGGTCGTAAATGCAGAGATCGCGGCCAGCTGTCTCTGCTGCCGGCCCGACCATGGTTCCGAAACCTTGGCCATCGCGAACGTCAGCGGCTTGTGGTCCACGAACGTGGTGAAGCTGCGCCCTTCCAGCCAGAACTGGAAGTGGCATATGGCCAGGTGGAGAGCCAGCAACTCTCTGTCGAACGCGCTGTATTTACGCTCACTGTCGCGCAAAGCCCTGCTGAAAAAAGCGAGCGGCTGCCAAGAACTGGCAACACGTTGCTCCACGACGGCCCCTATGGCCACATTCGAGGCGTCGGTAGTGAGCGCTATCCAGGCCGTCGGGTCTGGGTGCGCCAACAGTGCGGCATTTGCCAGAGCTGCTTTCACCTCAGAGAACGCCCGCTCTTGCTCCGGAGTCCATTCGACTCCATCCGTGGGTTTCCGTCTCTTGAGCGCGGCGTACAGTAGCTGCATGAGCTGAGCTGCGCGGGGGAGGAAACGGTTATAAAAATTAACCATCCCCAAAAATTCCTGCAGCGCCCTGACCGTCTGAGGCCGGGGGAAGTTCGCCACAGTGCGCACTTTGTCGGGGAAGGGTATCGCTCCCTCCGGTGAGACGCGGTGCCCCAAAAAATCAATCCCCGTCACGCCGAACTGGCACTTCGCCGGGTTGATTATTAACCCGTGTTCCTCCAACCTCCGGAAAACCGTCCTGAGGTGGGTTATGTGTTCGTCTTCGGACGCGCTGGCTACCAGGATATCATCCAGGTAGATGAACACAAACGGGAGATCGCGCAGCACCACGTCCATCATGCGCTGGAACGTCTGTGCCGCTCCTTTTAATCCGAAAGGCATGCGCAGAAACTCGAACAAGCCGAACGGAGTTATTACCGCTGTTTTGGGTATGTCCTCCTCGCGCACTGGGACCTGGTGGTAACCACGGACCAGGTCTATTTTAGAAAAAAATGCGTGCTCCGGCGAGGTGAATAGAAAAATCCTGAATGTGGGGAATCGGGTAGCGGTCGTGTGCTGTAGCGTTATTCAACCTGCGGAAATCGCCGCACGGTCGCCACGATCCCTCAGCCTTAGGGACCATGTGTAGCGGGGATGCCCATGGGCTGTTCGATCGCCTGATGATGCCCAGCCTTTCCAGGTTGGCAAACTCCTCGCATGCTATGGCCAGTTTAGCTGCGTCCAAGCGCCGAGGTTGTGCGAAAACAGGCGGCCCGGTGGTGGTGATAAAGTGCTCCACCCCGTGTTTAGCGATGGCCGCTGAAAACGTCGGGACCGTGAGTGCTGGGAACTGAGTGGGCAGTGTGTGGAACTTACCGCCTGGAGCTGTGACGTTGGCTTGTGTTACTGGCCCGGCCCCTTGAGCTATACAGGGGAGACAGTCAAAGGACAGTGCATTAACCAGGCGCCTGTTAGCAACATCAACTAATAAACCATGCGCACACAGAAAATCAGCTCCCAGGATCCGGAAACTCAGTGCTGCTATGACAAAAGTCCACTCGTATGTGCGGCTGTGTAGAGATAAAGCCAGTGTTCTCTCACCAAAGGTCTTAATGTCCCAGCCGTTTACTGCTACCAGCCCGGGGCCGCTGGGTCCTGCCAGCCGGTCAGCGTAGGTCGGCAGGATGATGCTCTTCTGGGCTCCGGTGTCTACAAGGAAACGCCTCCCTGAGCGCGAGTCCGTCACGTAGAGCAGCTTGTTCTCTTCGCCAGCGGTCGCAGCTGCTACCGACTGCCGGCTCTGGCATTTCCCAAGTGCTTGAATTGGCATGGTGGCGTCCATCTGCGTGCGTTCCCTCCAAAACGGCGGTGGTAGAAGCAGAGCGTGTCTCCCTAGCGCTCCTTGGCCCCCGCTGCCGCTACCGCCGGTGGCTCGTCGCCTCCTCTGGTCGTCTCACTGGGTTCCGACGCCGCTGCGTTCACTGTGAGCGCTCTGGTGGTGAGGATGATCCGGTCTGCCTCCTGGGCTAGCGCACGGTAGTCACGCGAGGCCAGCAGCGGCGGATTGGCCAGGACCACTATCGCCTCTGTTGGAAGGTTCTGGAGGAAAAGGTGGGCAAACAGAAAATGCCCGTTGTCTGTGCCCATTAACGCCAACATCTTCTCCATCAGATCGACGGCCGAACCATCTCCTAACTCGGAACGCCTCAGGAGCCTCTCTGCTCTCTCACAGTCCGAGAGCGTGTAGCGCCGAATCAGCACAGCTTTGAGAGCCTCATATCTGCCGTGGGCTGGGGGCTGGTCGAGCAGGCTCGCTACCTGCTGAGCTGTGTGAGCGTCCAGTGCTGCAACCACATGGAAAAACTTGGTGTCGTCTGTTGTTATTCCCCAGAGGGCGAACTGGGCCTCAGTGTGGTGGAACCAAGAGCGTGGGTTGTGCTGCCAAAAGTCCGGTAGCTTGACTGCAACAGCGCACGCGTTGCTGGGGGTTCCCGTCCGGGCCGTCTGTGGGATGTCTGCCGCGTTGCTGGGGCTTCCCGTCCGGGCCGACTCCGGGGTTCTTGCCTCGAGTTCCATAATACGTCCAGGGTCACCAGTGTGGAGTGTGTGCAAATGATGAGGCCAAGTTACGATCAGACGAAGTTTATTCACATTCTCACAACATCATACACATAAAGCACTGAATAGCCAAACCAGGTTTCATCCCTTAAAACTCCACAGATCATCTCACATCTGCATGACATTTCACCTCCACCATACATTTTCCTTAAACCCCCAGCTCTCTCTTCCTGCCAACTCCCCATGAGGTCCCTGCCTATTGTTCTCTTGTGTCTAACCACTGCCTCCTGACTGAGACGCTGTCTGCTGACACAACCACAATATACATTGCTATATATATATAAAAAAAAAATCCAAGATGGCGCCGCGGATGGCAGCCACTGGCTTCTGCTCTCTGATGTTTTTGATAATTTTGTGTGTTTTTTTGGACTTCTGCTCTTCTGTCCGAATCACCTATTCAAGGGAGGAACTACTTTCACTCAGACTACCTCCCAATGCAACTTCTCCGCCAGTTACTGCTGCTGATCTGAAGTTTTTTCAGTCGATCTTAGCTGTGGGAGCAGCGGCTATTGGCGCTGGCCGGAAACGAAGGCGGCGTGGTAAACGTGCCGGTGCGCTAGTCAGGTTGAAGAAACGAGGATTTCGCACGCTGCTCCCATCGATCCATCTGGCAAATATCCGCAGTTTGGCGAACAAAATGGATGAACTGCTGCTCCTGACTCACAAAAACCGGGATTTTAGCAGATCTGGCGCCCTTTGTTTCACGGAGTCCTGGCTGAGTGAACACATCCCGGACAGCGCGGTGCGTCTGGACGGATTCCAACTGTTTCGCGCTGATCGCAGCCGAGAATTCTCTGGAAAGACTAAGGGTGGTGGAATCTGCTTCTACATAAACGAAGGTTGGTGTACTGATGTCACAGTGTTGAAGAAGTTTTGTAGTCCTAACCTAGAGTCACTGTTCATAAACTGTAAACCCTTTTATTCACCGCGAGAGTTCTCCTCATTTATTCTGGTCGGAATTTATATCTCGCCTGCTGCTTGTACAACGGAGGCACTGCAGCACCTCGCTGACCAGATAGCAGAGGTGGAGGAAAAACATCCAGACTCTTTGCTTATCATTCTGGGTGATTTCAATAGAGCTAATCTCACAAATGAGCTTCCTAAATACAGACAGCATATTAAATGTCCCACCAGGGACACAAATACACTTGACCACTGTTACACAGTTTTAAGGAATGCCTATCATGCCGTCCCCCGTGCAGCTCTGGGTTTTTCTGACCACTGTCTGCTCCATCTTATTCCAACATACAGACAGAAACTAAAAACTTCCAAGCCTGTTGTAAGGACTGTGAAGAAATGGACTGAGGAATCAAAGCTGAAGTTACAAGCCTGCTTTGACTGTACAGATTGGAGTGTTTTTGAAGCTGCAGCCATTAACCTAAATGAACTCACTGACACTGTGACGTCATACATCTGTTTCTGCGAGGACATGTGTGTGCAGACCAAGACCTTCTGCATATACAACAACAATAAACCCTGGTTCATTCCTAAACTGAAGCAGCTACGTCAGACCAAGGAGGAGGCCTACAGGACTGGTGACTGGACTCTGTCCAAGCGGGCCAGAAACATGCTGACGAAGGAGATCAGGCTTGCTAAGAGGAGCTACAGTGTGAAGTTACAAAAAAACTTCTCAGCTAACAACTCTGCTTCTGTCTGGAGAGGCCTACGGAATATCACCAACTACAGGAGACCATCCCCCCACCCTGCGGAAAACCTCCAGCTGGCTAATGACCTAAACAGCTTTTACTGCAGGTTTGAAAAGAACCTACAGTTCTCACCTCCCACCCACACAAAAGGATTATCTGCAGCCCCAGGAACTCCATCCCTCCTCCACTCTGACCTCCCACCAGCACTAATGATCTGTGAAGAGGAGGTGCGCCGGGTCTTTCAGAGACAAAAGATCAAGAAGGCTGCAGGACCTGATGGTGTGTCTCCGTCCTGCCTGAGAGTCTGCTCCAACGAGTTGGCCCCCATCTTCACTCGGATCTTTAACAGATCACTGGAGCTGCGTGAAGTGCCTTCCTGCTTCAAACGCTCCATCATCATTCCAGTTCCCAAGAAACCCTCTATTACAGGATTAAACGACTACAGACCTGTTGCCCTGACCTCTGTGGTCATGAAATCCTTGGAGAGATTGGTGCTGAACCACCTGAAGGTCATCACAGGCCCCCTGATGGACCCACTGCAGTTTGCCTACCGGTCAAACAGGTCAGTGGATGATGCAGTGAATATGGGACTACATTACATCCTGCAACACCTCGACTCCCCAGGGACGTACGCCAGGATCCTGTTTGTCGACTTCAGCTCAGCGTTCAACACCATCATCCCAGGCATTCTTCATCAGAAACTCCTCCAGCTCAAGGTGCCCCCCTCCACCTGCCAGTGGATCTCCAGCTTTCTGACTGACAGGTGGCAACAGGTGAAGCTAGGGAGATTTACATCCAGCTCCCGAAAAATTAGTACTGGCGCCCCCCAAGGATGTGTCCTTTCCCCACTGCTCTTCTCCCTCTACTCCAACGACTGCACCTCAGAGGACCCTTCGGTGAAGCTCCTGAAGTTTGCGGACGACACCACAGTCATCGGTTTGATCCGGGATGATGATGAATCTGCATACAGGCGGGAGGTGGAGCAGCTGATCCTCTGGTGCAGCCAGAACCATCTTGAACTTAACCCCGTCAAAACGGTGGAGATGACTGTGGATTTCAGGCGACACCCCCCTTCATTCCCCCCACTCACCATCCTCAACAGCACAGTGTCCACTGTGGACTCCTTCAAGTTTCTGGGTACCACAATCTCCCGGAACCTGAAGTGGTCCTCCCATATAGACACTGTCCGGAAAAAGGCCCAGCAGAGGTTGTTTTTTCTGCGTCAGCTCAAGAAGTTTTATTTGCCTCAGGAGCTGCTGGTTGTCTTCTACACCGCCATCATCCAATCTGTCCTCTGCTTTTCCATCACTGTCTGGTTTGGATCTGCCACTAAACAGGACAAGACCAGACTGCAGCGGATCATTAAGTCTGCGGAGAGGATCATTGGTACCGACCTACCCTCCTTTGAGAACTTATATCGGTCCATAACCAGGAAACGGGCGGGAAACATCCGTGCTGACCCATCACACCCCGGCCACAAACTGTTTGAACTTCTATCTTCTGGTCGTCGTTACAGATCACTGAAGGTCAAAACCACCCGTCACAGGAACAGTTTCTTTCCTCAAGCCATCACTCTGATGAACTCCTAACATTCACCTAGTCCTACCTGTTTGCTGTACTCATGACTTTTCATCCATTATTACATTGCACATAACTCTCACACTGCTTTTTACTTCATTCACATTATATCACTGAATCTGAGTCCACATTGAAATACTGTGTGATTGTATATTTTTTCATATATTTCTGCAAAGTGTGGTTAGTCTGAGTAAATAACTGCATATATTCCTGTATATATTTGCATCCTTTTATAGAAACGTGGACAGACTGTAATTTATTGTACATACTCTGTTGTCATTGAATCCTTATTTAAATCCTCCACCTGAACAACGAGAGCAAGTTTTTAGCCAAAGTCAAATTCCTTGTATGTGTTGTGCATACTTGGCCAATAAAGCTGATTCTGATTCTATATCACCAATATGCATCGCCATAATCTTTAATAAAGCCTGTAGTTAAAAATGTTGCCACTGTCAGGTCTTCACCCGCATGTGGAGCCTAACCCGGCTTGATACTGGAAGGTCTGGCTGTGAATGTTAATGTTGAATTGTATTTGTTATGTTTGTTTTGCTGCTGTGTTTGGGCAGTGTGGTGGCGGAGTGTTTAGCACTGCAGCAGAACAGCAACTCACCCTTGGCCGGGGGATCCTTGGTTCGATCCTAGCCCCCGACCAACAGTGATCTGTATGGAGTTTGCATGTTCTCCCCATGTCTGCGTGGGTTTACTCCGGGATTTCTCCGGATTCCTCCCACATGCCAGAAACATGCAAGTTAGGTTAATTGGCATCAAGCTGGGGATTCTAAATTGTCCTTAGGTGTGACTGTGAGAGTGAATGGTTGTCTGTCTCTCTGTGTTGGCCCTGCGATGGACTGGCGATGTGTCCAGGGTGTACCCTGCCTCTTGCCCAAAGATGCTGGGATAGGCTCCAGCTCCCCCGTGACCCGAAAAGGATTAAGCGGAAGAAGATGGATGGATGGATGGATGTTTGTTTTGAATGTAGCTACTGCCAGGCCTCCTACTTTTTACCTCTTTTTTCAACTCAGCCGGTCAAAGCGGTTTCTGCCTGTTAAACGGAAGTCTTTCCTCACCTGTGTCACCACAGTGCTTGCTCTTTGGGGTTTCTGCTGGGTTCTATAAATTTGAGAGTGAGGCCTAAACCCACCTTTTTTGTAAAGTGCCTTGAGATGACCTGTGTTGTGATTTGGCGCTATATCAATAAAAATGAATTGAATTGTACTGAACTGGTAGGACAGACTGATCCAGCTGCAGTTCAGTAGAGAACTGAATCATAAACCGACGTAACATTTTTTTTTCCTCTGTGGAGTGAAAAACTAGGGGTGGGACAAAAGATTGATTCAGTGATAGATCGCGATACTTGACGCTAACCACGATCCACCGATCCTTAAATGTATGGATTGATCTTTTATTAATTATGTATAGTCATGTAAATGTTGCATACTCTCTTGGGCATTCAACCAATTGCGTTTTCAGTCCACTAGATGCCACAAAGCAAGCACCCAGTCAAGTGAAGTCATAGCTTGTTTCGTGAGATTTGCAGCCAGCTTTGAAAGTTAGGAAGCAGTTAGCTCAAATGTCGGGCCTTTTTTGGATTTTATCATAAAGATGGAAGACCTTGACTTGACACACAACCTGCAAAAAGCGCTTTATGAAAAAAAGCAAAAAAAAAAAAACACGTGGGCCAGCACACATCTCGGAGCAGCGTGAGCAATGGCTAAGCTAAAAACACACCCGCATGGAGCTTGCGAGCAGCACTCTGAGACAAAGTAAGTAAAGTTTATTTATGAAGTGCTTTTCAGAGACATATAGCCACAAAGTCCTGTACAATAAAATAGAATAAAAGGAATCTGATAGATAAAAAATATTTTAAAAATACAAAAACAAGTTAAAACACGATGAAAATAATTAAAAAATATCAGACTTACTTATTAAGAAACAGCTGAATTGAAACTCAACGGAAGGCCTCCTTAAATGAAAAAGTTTCCAGCTGCGTTTTAAAAGAGTCCACAGAGTCACATAAACATAGCTGGAGTGGAATCTATTCTGAACAGCACCATCCACTGCCCTCCGTGTGTGCAGAAACGTGTCTCAGCGGAAAATGAAGCCTTGAGAATACTTTAATATATGAAAGAGATGTCAACAGGTGTTACTCAGTATTGCGATATCGTGATAGGATTGTATCATGACCCAAGTATCACGATCTGAATCGAAAGGGCCCTCACAATTCCCACCCCTATGAAAAACCCTGTTGTGTCTTCAAATAGTTAGCATTTAACTGTCCTCATTTAACAGAAAACACCGGCTGAGTGTGTTTTTTCATTAATCGGGATGCACAAGCACAAACTGACTTTAAACTTTAAACTTTATTTATTTATATAGCACCTTTCATCCAACAAAGTGCAGCTCAAAGTGCTTTACAGTTAAAAACAATTCCAGATAAAACACAAACAAAACAATAAAAAGACAAAGAGAACCCTCCCCAAGCCACCCTCTGCCCCCACTCTCATCCAAGGCATACATCCACCTGACCCCCAACCCACCCCATAGCCCACTTCCTCCCACCCTGTTCCACCCCACCCACAAATAATAATAGGCATAGTTAAAACATGGCTGAACACCAAGGACCAGAGTGAGGAAGCACCATCACAGGAGGACCATCAGCACCAGGAGCCGATCTCAGCCCACAGCTGCAGAGACATCGCCACCGGGGCCACCCTGGCCCCGGCAGACAGAGGAGTCCACACCACAACCAACAGGCCGTGACTGGACTCCCCCATCCCACCAAGCCAGGGCCACCACCACAGCAGCATCCCCGCCGCCAGTGTCAATTACAGCTCCCAGTGCCGAGAGCCCCCCAATGAGGAAACACTTGAGCTAAAAATAACACAAGATAAAATAAAAATACAATAAAATATAGTACAAAGCAGAGTAAGATCATGAATAAAAATAAATAAAAAGAGAATAAAATGGAATGATAAATATACCCATATATACAGTATATATACTGTATATATAGTAATGCAAAACTGGATTGAAATAATTTAAAAATGTAAAGATATATAAATAAATAAAATAGACTAGCTAAACTAAACTAACTAAAATAGCCTCCTTTTAAAAATCTCAATGCTCTCTGTAGCCCTGAGGTCCTCTGGCAGGCCGTTCCACAGACGTGGGCCGAAAAACTCAAACGATGCCTCACCGTGGATTTTTGTCCTAACTTTTAGGTATCATTAAAAGGCCAGTACCAGAGGACCTCAGGGTCCGCGAGGGATGGTATGGTAAAAGCAGATCAAATAAATAAGAAGGACCAAGACCATTAAGAATTTTATAAACTAATAAAAGAATTTTAAAATCGATTCTATAACTCACAGGGAGCCAATGCAGCGATTCTAAAACTTGTGTAATATGCGCTCTCTTTCTGGTCTTCGTTAGCACACGGGCTGCTGAATTCTGTAATAGTTGTAAGTTATTGATCGACTTTTTAGGAAGACCAGAAAGGAGAGCATTGCAATAATCAATACAATTGGAAATAAAGGCATGCATTATGTCATGATTCAGGGTAAGAGAAGCTCAAACGCAGAGCTGCCAGAATGAACACTCAGACTCAGAAGTAAAATTCACCAGTTTATTGTACCAACGCCCAACGCTGGAAGGTAGAACACCGGATCACTGGAGAGGAACTCCAGCTTCACCTTTGGCGTAGACAAAACACGGGCAATGACAGTTACCGGTTATAAGCCACCGCTCAATTGGCGTAGAGCGCGGCACCAGGGGTTGTTCCCGATGGTGGGAGGGATCATCGGATCTCACTGGACAGCTACCGCCCGCCTCAAGCTGGGCAGCCCCCAGCCAATAAGGTGTTGTCCCACCACAGCTTGCTTTCCTCATTGGGTGCATGGGGATGAGGAGAAGTCCGAACAGCAGGCTGAGAACCTTCGCACCAGGCAAGACAAAAAAACAAAAGAGACCAACTCTAAAACTGGGAACTTGGAACGTCCGCACTATGATGACAGGACTCGCTGCTAACCTCAAGGACATCATCGACACCAGGAAGACTGCCATCATCAATAATGAGCTGAAGAGACTGGGAGTGGATATCGCCGCTCTCCAGAAAACACGGTTGGCTGATGCAGGCACACTGAGAGAGAAGGACTACACGTTCTACTGGCAGGGAAAGGGCAGTGACGAACACAGGGAACACGGAGTGGGCTTCGCAGTGAAGAATACCTTGCTGAAGATGGTGGAACCAGGCAGCAATGGCTCTGCACGACTCCTAACCCTCCGCCTCAACACCACTCAAGGCCCAGTCACCCTCGTCAGTGTGTATGCCCCAACACTGACAGCCACACCAGAGGCAAAATACGAGTTCTACGAGAATCTCGCAACAACTGTCAGGATCATCCCCAACTCTGAACAACACATTCTCCTTGGAGACCTCAATGCCAGAGTGGGTGCTGACCACGACTCCTGGCCCTCCTGTCTTGGACCATTTGGGGTGGGCAGAATGAACGACAACGGACAGCGGCTGCTCGAGTTCTACACATATCACGATCTGTGCATCACAAACTCGTTCTTCAAGATCAAGCCCCAACACAAGGTTTTCTGGCGACATCCGCGCTCAAAGCACTGGCACCAGCTGGACTTGATCCTGACCAGGCGCACCTCACTGAAGAACGTGCTAATCACCCGTTTGTTCCAGAGTGCAGATTGCGACACAGACCATTCATTGATGTGTTGCAAGGTCAAGCTGCAGCTGAAGAAATTCCATCGTGCTGGACAGCCTGGAAAGGCACGGATTGACACCAGCAAGATGGCCCAACCAGAACTTGTTGAGCAGTTTGCCTCCACCTTTGAGAAGGAACTTGGTGTACCACAAGAAGGAGAATCTGCAAAGCAGAAGTGGGAAGAGCTGCGAAACACCATCCACCGCACAGCCTTGGCTACCTTTGGGAGGAAGACCTCGAAGTCACAGGACTGGTTTGATGCCGAGTTGACCGAGATGACCCCCATCATTGAAGCCAAGCGCTCAGCACTTGCTGAGTACAAGAAGTACCCAAACGAGAAGAATCTCCAGATTCTCAGGGCTGCGAGAAGCAAAGTTCAGCAGACTGCTTGGCGCTGTGCCAATGAGTACTGGACTCAGCTCAGCCAATACATTCAAACTGCTGCCATAACAGGGAACATCCGTGGTATGTACGATGGCATCAAGAAAGCACTTGGTCCGGCTCAGAGCAAGATGGCCCCCCTCAAATCCTCCACTGGGGAGATGATCACAGAAAAGAACAAGCAGATGGAGAGATGGGTGGAACACTACTCTGACCTCTACTCCAGACAGAACACCGTGACACCGTCAGCCCTTGATGCCATCGACTGTCTGCCATCCATGGACGAACTTGACGCCAAGCCAACCATCGACGAACTCAGCAAGGCCATTGATAGCTTGGCCGCTGGCAAGGCACCCGGCAATGACGGCATACCCCCCGACCTGATCAAGCACTGCAAGCCGCCCTACTGCTGCCATTGCATGACGTCCTCTGCCAGTGCTGGAAGGAAGGTGCCGTACCACAGGACATGAGGGATGCCAAGATCATCACCCTCTACAAAAACAAAGGGGAGAGAAGTGACTGCAACAACTACAGGGGCATCTCCCTCCTCAGCGTTGTTGGCAAAGTCTACGCACGAGTTGTTCTCGTTCATCTACAGAAGCTTGCCGAATGTGTCTACCCCGAGTCTCAGTGTGGCTTCCGCGCTAAGCGATCAACGGTAGACATGATAAGATAAGATAAGACAAGCCTTTATTAGTCCCACAACGGGGAAATTCCAGGATTGCAACAGCACAGGGATAGCAACACTCAGAGCAACAATCAGAAGGCAAGAAAAAAAAAAAAAAGCAA
The DNA here is from genome assembly GCA_020510985.1 of Pholidichthys leucotaenia. Classification (NCBI taxonomy): domain Eukaryota; kingdom Metazoa; phylum Chordata; class Actinopteri; order Cichliformes; family Pholidichthyidae; genus Pholidichthys; species Pholidichthys leucotaenia. Next base: position 441,510,565 of record CM035837.1, on the reverse strand, counting down.
ACAAGAGCAGCTAATATACATATGTACATATTACTATAAAATATATATATATACACACACACAGACACACAGTGCAGAGCATTGTAGCTGGATGGAATAAATATATGAATATATAAACACACAGTGCGGAGCATTGTAGCTAGATGGAATAAATATGTAGATATATAAACACCCACAGTACGGAGCATTGCAGCTAGGTGGAATAAATATGTAAATAAATATGTAAATATATAAACACACACAGTGCGGAGCAATGTAGCTAGATGGAATAATATGTAGATATATAAACACACAGTGCGGAGCATTGTAGCTAGATGGAATAAATATATAGATATATAAATATAAACACACCCAGTGCGGAGCATTGTAGCTAGATAGAATAAATATGTAAATATATAAACACACGCAGTGCAGAGCATTGTTGCTAGATGGGATGAAACAGCATAACCGTCTACTTAGTTATCCTACATGGTATGATTATGTGCCCATACGTATTCTCACCCTCCGTAGCTACCGGTATTTTCCTAGTTGTATGCCGGAGGGGACCATTGTGTAAGTCTATTGCATCTTTTGCATTCAAAAAACTATTAGTTTGTTACGTCTTTTTGCTATCTCTGTGAGCAGCCCTGCTTAGGTTGTACAGTCTGACAGCCGTTGGTAGGAAGGACCTGCGAAACCTCTCGGTTGTGCACCTGGGATGATGTAGTCTGCTGCTAAATGAGCTCCTCAGTGCATTCAGTATGTCCTGCATAGGGTGGGACTCGGACTCCAGCAGAGATGACAGTTTAGCCACCGTCCTTCTCTCTCCTATCTCCTCCACCGGATCAAGGCGCTGCCCCAGGACAGAGCTAGCTTTCTTGATCAGTTTGTTCAGTCTCTTCCTATCGGCTGCAGTAATGCCACTGCCCCAGCAGACCACTGCTGCACGGTGGCGCAGTGGTTTAGCACTGTGGCAGCACAGTTTTACCCTCGGCCGGGGGATCGCGGGGATCATGAGATCGTGGGTTCGATCCCAGCCCCCGACCAACAGTGAGCTGTGTGGAGTTTGCATGTTCTCCCCGTGTTGCGTGGGTTTACTCCGGGATTTCTCCGGTTTCCTCCCGCATACCAAAAACATGTAGGTTTAGGGCGCTCGCGCATGCAGCGACCGGCAGCCGGTGGCTTGTCACCAGACTGCAAACCAAATCTACCTACGGGTACAAATAAGTAACAAAAAAAAAAAAAGTGATGGCTGATGTCACCACCGTGTCATAGAATGTCTTCAATGTCTTTGATATTCTCCATCTGCCAACTCCAGGAGAAATGCAGAGAACAGAACATGCCCCTGTACGTCGCCTTCATCGACCTCACCAAAGCGTTCGATCTGGTCAGCAGAGAGGGCCTTGTCTGATTTTTAAAGAATTTATTTGCAAATTATGGTGGAAAATAAGTATTTGGTCACCTACAAACAAGCAAGATTTCTGGCTCTCACAGACCTGTAACTTCTTCTTTAAGAGGCTCCTCTGTCCTCCACTCGTTACCTGTATTAATGACACCTGTTTGAACTCGTTATCAGTATAAAAGACACCTGTCCACAACCTCAAACAGTCAGACTCCAAACTCCACTATGGCCAAGACCAAAGAGCTGTCAAAGGACACCAGAAACAAAATTGTAGACCTGCACCAGGCTGGGAAGACTGAATCTGCAATAGGTAAGCAGCTTGGTGTGAAGAAATCAACTGTGGGAGCAATTATTAGAAAATGGAAGACATACAAGACCACTGATAATCTCCCTCGATCTGGGGCTCCGAATCAGAATCAGAATCAGAATCAGAATCAGATTCATTGCCATTGTTCATGTAGCACACAAACTAGGAATTTGTCTCGGTGCAATGCTGCAACATTAAACATGATAAAATAAAAGAAATAAACTATACATGCAATAAAGTGTAGAATAAGAGTGAGTAATACTAGTCAGCAGTTTAAATATATTAGCGAGCAGCAGATAATGTGGAGAACCATATAGTGCAGTCGGTAATGCAGGAAGAAAACAGTGATGATTGACATGAGTCTGGTTGAGCTGCTGTACATAGTGCACGAGAGTCAATAAGTCACTTAGTGTTCAGCAGTCTGATGGCAGAGGGGAAGAAGCTGTTCATGTGATGGGAGGTTTTAGTCTGGATGGACCGAAGTCTTCTACCTGAGGGGAGAGGGGCAAACAGTACGTGACCAGGGTGTGAGGGATCGGCTATGATCCGGCCAGCACGCCTCCGGGTCCTGGAGATGTACAGATCCTGGAGAGATGGGAGCTTGCAACCGATCACCTTCTCAGCAGTGCGCACGACGCGCTGCAGCCTTAGTCTGTCCCTGGCAGTGGCTCCTGCGTACCACATGGTTATGGAGGTGGTGAGGATGGACTCGATGATGGCTGTGTAGAACTGCACTAACATCTTGGTGGGTAGCTTGAGCTTCCTCAGCTGCCGCAGGAAGAACATCCTCTGCTGGGCCTTTTTGATGAGGGAGCTGATGGTCGGCTCCCACTTGAGGTCCCTGGTGATGGTGGTGCCTAGGAAGCGGAAGGAATCAGCAGTGGTGATGGGAGAGCCTGTGAGGGTGAGGGGGGGCAGAGGGGTTGTGACTTTCCTGAAGTCCACAATCATCTCCACTGTCTTCAGAGCGTTCAGCTGCAGGTTGTTGTTGTTGCACCAGGACGCCAGCTGGGCCACCTCACTCCTGTAGGCGGACTCGTCGCCATTGGAGATGAGCCCGATGAGGGTGGTGTCGTCCGCAAACTTGATCAACTTGACAGACTGGTGGCTGGAGGTGCAGGAGTTGGTATAAAGGGAGAAGAGTAGGGGGGAAAGTACACAGCCCTGGGGTGAACCGGTGCTGATGCTAGCAGAGTCTGAGACAGTCTTTCCCAGCCGCACATGCTGCCTCCGGTCCGTCAGGAAGTCGGTGATCCACCTGCAGAGGGAGTCAGGCACGTTGAGCAGGGACAGCTTGTCCCGGAGCAGAGCGGGGCGGATGGTGTTGAATGCGGAGCTGAAGTCCACAAACAGGATCCTGGCGTAGGTTCCCGGGGAGTCCAGGTGCTGCAGGATGGAGTGGAGGGCCAGGTTGACTGCGTCGTCTACAGACCTGTTGGCTCGGTAGGCAAACTGCAGCGGGTCCAGGAGGGGAGTGGTGATGGACTTGAGGTGGGGCAGGACCAGGCGCTCAAAGGACTTCATGACTACAGAGGTGAGCGCTACAGGTCTGTAGTCATTAAGTCCAGTGATCCGTGGCTTCTTGGGGACAGGGATGATGGTGGAGGATTTGAGGCAGGTCGGCACGTGGCATAGCTTAAGGGAGGTGTTAAAAATGTCTGTGAAGACAGGAGCCAGCTCTTTCGCACAGTGTCTCAGGGTGGAGGGAGACACGCCGTCCGTACCGGGGGCCTTGCGCGGGTTCAGTCTGGAGAACTGTTTGAGCACGTCCTGCTCACTGATGACAAGGGCAGGGGGGGAGGAGGGGGGGTTGCCTTCGATGAAGTAGGGATCGTGGAGGCTGTGGAGCTGGAGGGAGGGGGGGCAGTTGGACACAGTTGACGAGGTGTCAAAACGGGCATAGTGTTGGGACAGTCTTTGACAAAGGGCAAGATCTCACCCCATGGGGTCAATATGATCACAAGAACGGTGAGCAAAAATCCCAGAACCACACGGTGGGACCTAGTGAATGACCTGCAGAGAGCTGGGACCAAAGTAACAAAGGATACCATCAGTAACACACTATGCTGCCAGGAACTCAAATCATGCAGTGCCAGATGTGTCCCCCTGCTTAAGCCAGTACATGTCCAGGCCCGTCTGAAGTTTGCTAGAGAGCATTTGGATGATCCAGAAGAGGATTGGGAGAATGTCATATGGTCAGATGAAACCAAAATAGAACTTTTTGGTAAAAACTCAACTTGTCGTGTTTGGAGGAGAAAGAATGCTGAGTTGCATCCAAAGAACACCATACCTACTGTGAAGCATGGGGGTGGAAACCTCATGCTTTGGGGCTGTTTTTCTGCAAAGGGACCAGGACAACTGATCCGTGTAAAGGAAAGAATGAATGGGGCCATGTATCATGAGATTTTGAGTGAAAGCCTCCTTCCATCAGCAAGGGCATTGAAGATGAAACGTGGCTGGGTCTTTCAGCGTGACAATCATCCCAAACACACCGCCTGGGCAACGAAGGAGTGGCTTTGTGAGAAGCATTTCAAGGTCCTGGAGTGGCCTAGCCAGTCTCCAGATCTCAACCTCATAGAAAATCTTTGGAGGGAGTTGAAAGTCTGTGTTGCCCAGCGACAGCCCCAAAACATCACTGCTCTAGAGGAGATCTGCATGGAGGAATGGGCCAAAATACCAGCAACAGTGTGTGAAAACCTTGTGAAGACTTACAGAAAACGTTTGACCTCTGCCATTGCCAACAAAGGGTATATAACAAAGTACTGAGATGAACTTTTGTTATTGACCAAATACTTATTTTCCACCATAATTTGCAAATAAATTCTTTAAAAATCAGACAATGTGATTTTCTGGATTTTTTTTTTCTCATTTTGTCTCTCATAGTTGAGGTATACTTATGATGAAAATTGGAGACCTCTCTCATCTTTTAAGTGGGAGAACTTGCACAATTGGTGGCTGACTAAATACTTTCTTGCCCCACTGTAAGTTGGCAACCAATGCCTAGAAGTTTCTGGCAACTGTAGGTAATTAGTCTGTCACAGAAGGAGCAGAGAAAAATGCAGAAAAACACAAAAATGAGCTCAGTAGTCTGGAGCATCTAGCCACTGCGTGTAAATGCGTTATATTATATACAGTATATATATATATATATATATATATATATATATATATATATATATATATATATATATAATATTATATTGTTATATTATATTGTAAATGCGTTGCCTCACAGGATAATCTATGGACTCCAACGGTAAGTCTGCAATTAAAATGAGAGTGTGGATGGAAAAAAAAACAAACAAACTATTTAGTGTGTGATCATATTATAATTAAAATGACAGCTGATTGATTATATGATGACTGTTACAATGCACTCCATTAAAATAGCAGAAAAGCCCAGCCTGTGCTGTTTCCTCATGAGCTCCAGAGCTGCACGATTTCAAAACATGGCACTGAAATGGCATTAAACAATGCGTTTCTGACAGCAGACTTCCTTTTTCCTGATCGAAAGCGCATTGGTGTAACATGCACCATAATAGGTCTGAAATGAGCCTCCACCTCCCAGCATAAAGCAGATACACTGTGTACTGGTAATTAGATGGTGTGATGCAAAGCATAAAAAACAGACAATGCACTGCCAGAAATGAACAAAAACGCTGGCGTACAGCGGAAAGTCTGGCGGAAAATTCTTCTGATGACCGTCAAAATAGTTCCCCTAAAATGTAAAAATGAAAGAATAAATGTTTGAAGATCTGAGGAGAACCTGACCAGGATGGAGTCTGGAGGACAACATGAGGGACAGAAGAAGAAAAATGGAGCTGAAGGCCACAGAGGAACTCTGGAACCTTTTTAGAGCCTTTGGCAGAGGAACTCTTTCAGGAACTATATTTTGGGCCCTTTTTATATATTGGTTTTCCACTGAGCTGAAGAACTATTTGCCAGTCAGGAGCTAGCGTTAGCATGAAGAAGGATAACTTTATTCAAGGTTCCTTCAGTTTTATTCTAACAACCAACTGTTCTTGTTCTGGTGGTCACTCAGGTCTTATTCTTCAAACTTGTTAAATTTGTGACTTCCAGAGAGATCCTGTTTTGGAGGAGGAACTAAAATGGTTCTTGAAAATGATTTTTCAGGAACTAAAACTCTAGATAGGATTAATAAAAAAAGAAAAAATAATGGTTCTTAAGTGGTTCTTCAAAGAACCATCACTTTCTAAAGAACCTCTTTACTTAGAAGATGGTTCTCTACAGACCATATATGGTTCTTCAAAGAACTGAATTGTTAATCTGTACTGAAATTGTTTGGAGGCAGAATATTGGGCATTGGCTGCCCCCCCCCCCCCCGCATTAGGTCTGCAGATGGAAGTTTTGTTGTCATGGAGGTTTTCCAGCATAAGTCCCTGTAGGAACAGGCTGAAGAATGCAGCAGAGTATAGCCCCCCCCCCCCCCACCCCCAACGCCAACAGTTGTCTGGAAGAATTCTCCCAGTTGATTGGTCAAGAAAATTGCTCTGTTGGAGCGGTCGTAGAGGGCCTGGATGACATGAACAAGCCCTCCTTCTACGCTGAATCTTCTAAGGAGGTTCCACAGCCCATCAGGCCACACTTGACCCAACGTTTTCTTGACATCAGTGAAGCTGTGGAGCGAGTCCCTCAGGTGCGGAAAATATTCCTCTATGAGGACCCTACAGTTGAAGATCTGTTCCACTGGCCATCTCTAAAACCTGGCTGTTCTTCTGACAGACGTTCCTCAGCCTTGGATTACGTGAAGCATGACCTGATGAGGCTGATCTCTGTTCTGTAGTTCTGACGTTATACATGACATTTTATGGGGGAGAATTAAAATTATCTTCAGCTTTTTTCTCTGAGACTGTCAGCTATTTGATGTAATTTTTTTTTAACTTTTTTGTGACATTTTTCTATAAATCATCCGGTTCCATTTTTATTCCCTGTTCCATCATTTTCTGTCCATCTAACTAACTAACTAACTAACCTGCACTTATATAGCGCTTTTCTAGTCACAAAGACCACTGAAAGCACTTTCACTAATACTAACCCTCTATTCTAAGGGCCTATAGGAAACAGATACCTAGGGACAATTTAGAACAGCCAATTAACCTAACATGCATGTCTTTGGATTGTGGGAGGAAACTGGAGCCCCCGGAGTAAACCCACGCAGCACAGGGAGAACATGCAAACTCCACACAGAAAGGTTCCAACCCCTGCCAACCTGGGGATTTGAACGAGGAACCTTCTAGCTGTAAGGCAACAGTGCTAACCACTGCACCACTATGCTAACCACTGCACTCCATCTATCAATGACTCAGCTTTATTTTGAAGGCTTTCATTTGGAGTTGTCAGATTTTTAAGGGGTTGAACCCTCCCACCCCAAACAGTCTTTCCCAGGGCCCCCAAAACTCTACAACCAGTCCTGTCAAGGTTCCCCACATTTCTGATCCATTTTATTTCCTCTCCAGTCGGTCCATCAGGTCCATTATTGTCTGTGAGGATGTTGCCTCGGCTCCAGTCCAGCCTCAGAGCTAAGGAAGACCTAAAGTCCTCACAGCCATTAATGGGCTGGCAGAGACAATGAACAGATGTGGTTCAGCAGCGATGGCGGAGAGACAGATATCTGAGAGCAGTTTACAGAGGAACAAAATATTTAGACAGCAGCCCCAAGAATAGAGGAGCGTTCCTCAGACTCAGATTAAAGTTTATCAGTCAAACACAAACAGCTGCTTCATTAAAGCGTCGCAGCGCTTCATCATATCACCCACAGGAACAACCTCGCCACAATAAAACACCAATAAAACAGGAAAAACACTTCCTGTCATCAAACAACAGCTGCTGTTTAGCACCGATGTCCTTCACACCTTCACGTTTGTTCTGGAACAACACTAGGTTCTCAGGTTTAGAACTTTAAAATAAACTGATGAAGTAACATCTGAAGAGGGCAAGGCAAGTTTGTTTGTATAGCACATTTCGTGTACAAGACAATTCAGAGTGCTTTACATAAAAATATTAAAGCATTAGAGCAAGTTGCAAAAGGAATACATAAGAATTTAGAAGCAAACTCAGAAGTAAATTAAAGAAAAACAAAAGCAGTCCAAAATAGAACACGACAGAAATAAAAATTTACAGTGCATTGAAGGAGATTAACAATTGTTCTTCTAAAAGGCCACAGCAAATCGGAATGTTTTTAACCTGGATTTAAAGCAGCTGATAGTTTCAGCAGCCCTGATGCTTTCTGGGAGTTTGTTCCATATGTGAGGGGCATAAAAACTAAACGCTGCCTCACCATGTTTGGTTCTTACTCTGGGCACAGATAGTAGGCCTGACCCTGACGATCTGAGGGCTCTGGGTGGTTCATAATGGACTAGCAGATCTGAAATGTATTTTGACTCTAAAGCATTCAGAGCTTTATAAACCAACAGAAGTATTTTGAAGTCTATTCTTTGACAGACAGGAAGCCAGTGTAAAGATTTGAGAACTGGAGTTATATGATCTACTTTCTTGGTCTTAGTGAGGACTCAAGCTGCAGCATTCTGAACCAACTGCAGCTGTCTGATGGACTTTTTAGGGAGACCTGTGAGGACAGCATTACACTAGTCTAGTTTACTGAAGATAAATGCATGGACAAGTTTTTCTAGGTCCTGCTGAGACATCAGACCTCTAATCCTTGCTATGCTCTTTAAGTTTTAATAGGCTGATTTCACTACTGTCTTAATGTGGCTGTTAAAATTCAGGTCTGAGTCCAGAACCACACCCAGATTTCTGGCTTGGCTGTTGTTTTTAGCATCATTGATTGCAGCTGAGTACTAACTTTGAGTCTTTCTTCTTTGGCTCCAAAAACTATTATTTTGGTTTTGTCTTTGTCTAACTGAAGAACGTTCTGGCACATTCACTCTTTAATTTGACCAGTGCATTTGATCAGGGTTTTAATTGGACCATAGTCTCCTGGTGAGCTGGTTAGGTAGATTTGTGTATCATCTGCATAATTATGGTAATATATTTTGTTGTTTTTTATGATTTGAGCTAGTGGGAGCATATAGATGTTGAAAAGCAAAGGTCCCAAAATGGAACCTTGGGGAACTCCACAGGTTATTTTTGTTCGCTTAGGTCTGTAGTTACCTATTGACACAAAATAGTCCCTGTCTTTTAAATAGGCCTCAAACCAGCTAAGTGCTGTTCCAGAAAGTCCCACCCAGTTTTTCAGCCGGTCTAGTAAGATGTTACAGTCAACCGTGTCGAATGTAGCACTGAGGTCCAGTAGAACCAAGACTGAAATGTTGCCATTATCTGTATTGGAGCGGATGTCATTAAGGATCTTAACTAGAGCTGTCTCAGTGCTGTGGTGTGGCCGAAAACCTGACTGGAAGACATCAAAACAGTTATTTAATGTCAGGAAGTTGTACAATTGTTGAAAAACAGCTTTTTTCTATTATTTTACTAAGAAAGGGGAAGTTTGATATGGGCCTGTAGCTGTTCATGAGTGAGGTGTCTAGGTTGCTCTTTTTTAGAAGTGGCTTGATAACAGCTGTATGATGACATCCAAGATTTTATGATTGATTGGAAAAAAAAAAATTGTCATGGTGTTTACATCTTCTCTGCGTAGACACAGAGGAAGAACATGTCCAGCACCTGGCATAGGAGCACTGACTGTCTAATTTTCTGAAGAACTCTTATTTTGAAACTTTTCAGCTGAACTAACGTCTAATGAACTCTTATTTTGAAAATCTTCAATGTTACAGTTGTTCCATTTCTGAATTTAAGGTCATTTTCCCAGCTTTGCTCTAACCCAGATCCATTACAGACAGTCACTGGAACTCTGAAAGTTCTTTTAAAAAGACCACATGTGTTTTCCAGGTGGGTGTAGCCATTTCTGACCAATTACATGATCAGATTTTTCCGCCACAGGAACTCCGATAGAACCATCAATAATAGAATAGAATAGGCTTAACTCAGGGGTGTCAAACTCATTCCATGGAGGTCCAAGACCCTGCAGGTTTTACCTCCACCCAGTGTCTTCAACAGTTGATTTCACTGAATTTCTTCCCACTGATTGCTGATCAGTGAAAACAGCTGCTGAAGACACTGGGTGGAAGCAAAACATGCAGGGTCTTGGCCCTCCATGGAATGAGTTTGACACCCCTGGCTTAACTGTTCTATTCTATTCTATGAATAATGAATTAATCTCCATTTTTCTGCTCCTCCTTTTTAAATATTTCCATTTAAATATTTTCAGTTTATAATAAAACATTTTATTTTATTTTATTATTTAGTTAATTTCCAACCTAAAAATCTGATTTTGTAACTTCTGATCATTTTTTTTCATTTTTAATTAAAGCAGTACCACCAGAAACATTTGAACTATTATAAAATATTCATGTAGCTCAGGATTAATGTAGAACATTATTATTTATGCTTCAGTTTTTAATCACAGTCCCATTTTAATTAAAGTTTGTCATTTTTCCTCCATAAATATTGACTCATAAAATGCTGGTTTTTATTGGTTTTAACTTTATTGACTCTGATGGTTAAAGGAAACTAAATCTGACCAATTCCCCTCATTAAATCCTGTTTACTCAGTGACCAACCCCATATTTAATGGTGATTATTAACTAGAAAACTAATTAAATCTCTTTGATGCTTTAGATTGAGTGGAAAATGGAATTGTCACTAGTTTATAATCAGAAGAATTTTCATTTCATTCATTCAGAAACTTTACTAATATATTAGAAAACCTAAATTTTACTGTGAAATATGAAGCATTTCTACCAGAAGGACGAGATGTTTTCTGTTAAATTTATGCTTTGTGAGTGTTGTTTGTTGCTGTTTGTTGTTGCTGTGAGGTGCTTGGGTGTGTGTGTGTGTGTGTGTGTGTGTGTGTGTGTATGCATACACAGCACTTCATTCATGTGACATTTGAATGCTTTGTAGCACCTTAACTCTTGCACTTTAGCACATCCACTTTGTGCAGTTTCATTACAGTTGTTCTTCTCGTGTATGATTGTGTGTTTGTTTGTTTTTGTGGCCCGCCGGGGATGACAGATGTAAATTAGCAGTAGCAGTATTGCTAAATCTGGCATACTTACATTTGTATTAATGTTCATTAGTATGTAATGTCCCTTTCAAATAAACATTAAACTAAAAAATGGGGATCAAAAAAGATTTAATAGGATTTTTTTAGTCTCAGAATGGGGGAATGAGGATAAATAAAAAAATAGTGAGGATGAATAAATAACTTAATGAGGATTAATAACTAATTAATGCAAATGAATAAGTAATAAATGAAGATGAATAAAGTAATTTAATAAGGACATTCGTTATGGGTTACAACGGACAATATGGTCCGTTGTAACCCACGGACAACAGATGGAAATTAGCCACTGGCTACAATCTGGCAAGTTTACATTGATTGATATCAATAATGGCTATATTTACATGAACACAAGTAACCGGATTAAAAGCCTGATTGAAATAAAAATGCTTCATGTAAACATGGCAATCTGAATATTCTAACCTGATCACGCTCATTCGGATCAAAATTTCATTCCGATTGAGAGGGGTGGGTTATGCCAATTGTTAATCCGAATGGTTCGCATGAAAACACTTTTTCCGAATGCAGGGCAGAAAATATGTTTACTGCGCATGTCTGTACACCAGCCGCACGTCGACGTGACGTATTTCCTCCTTAGCAGCAGCTAGCGGAAAACATAGTGGGAGTAAAACAAACTGGTCTGTATCGTCCTGCTGTCTCCCTCTGTTCATCATATGCAGAAGTATGTACTTGTAGCTTCATTACGGAGACCAGCAGAAGCCAAAGTACAGTCTGAATAACACCATACAGGTCAATTTTGACATGAAGCGGGGCTTGCGAACACCAAAAGTTGCTTCTTCTTCTACTATTTTCGGAATGTCGAAATGTCGACGTGCGCATGTCAAAATGATTTATTCCGTTCAAATGTGACACATGGAAACGCACGTCCTAATTGGATCAGCTTTTTCGGGATCCATGTAAACAGTGAAATTCTGATCTGAATTGTAATCAGGTTGATGAAATTTTGCCCATGTAGCCGTGGCCACTGTTCATCAGCTTCCACTGTCCTTACAAGAACAGCAATTCAAACATTTAATGAAGATGAATAAAATTTAATGAGGATAATTAACTAATTTAATGAGAATAATTACAAAAAATAATGAGGATGAATAAACAATTTAATGAGGATAAATCCTGATCTGGGCCACTGACCTTGACCTTGAACACATCATGGAGGGGTCTGTATCTAGGATGTGTTTAAGGCCAAGGTCAAAGGTCAGGAGATCTGAGCCCTCCTGGGTTGACTTCATCAGAGCAGAATGATCTCCCTCGTCACTGACGGTCTGGTTTTATTCTGACCACAGATGAAGACAGTAACCTCTGTTTCCATCCTCAGACGGCTCAGACGGTCCTCCTGGTGGTGGCGGCCTTCCTCCTCTGCTGGATGCCTCATCACATCATCTCCATGTGGGTGGAGTTTGGCTCATTCCCGCTCAACGACGCCTCCTTCGTCTTCAGGATCACATCCCACTGTCTGTCCTACGGGAACTCGTGCGTCAATCCCGTCCTCTATGCCTTCCTGTCGGAGAATTTCAGGAAGAACTGCCGTCAGGTCTTCACGTGTCACTTCCTGTTCTCACCGCCACCCTCGGGGAAGATGGTTCGACTGCGGATGGAGAACTTTTCTACGACACACTCTACCACCAACATCTGAGGGTCACATGACCACAGGACAGCCTGTGATTAGCTGCTGTGTTCAGCCCAGACTGATGACAAGGTCTCCAACCTGTGGTTCCAGGGCCGCATGGGGCTGTTTTGGCCCAAAACACAAACGTCCTGTGATGGTGAGGAAAACAGATGCTGAAAACTGTAAATTAAGTTATGAACTTATGAGAAAAAATGCTGCAAATTGACTAAAAAAATCTGTAAGAAAAATGAATAATTTAGAGAATAAAAACTGGTTATAATAATAATAATACATTTTATTTAAAAGCGCCTTTCAAGACACTCAAGGACACTTTACAGAAATAGATAAAACACAGTATCAATAAACAACAAAAACACAAAAATGACAATCATAAAATCCATGGCAGTTACAATGAAAATGCTAATCTGAACAGGTGAGTTTTGAGAGCGGATTTAAACTGAGGGAGGGAGTCAATGTTTCTGATGGCAGGTGGGAGTGAATTCCAGAGTTTGGGAGCAGAGCGGCTGAAGGCTCTACTCCCCATGGAGCTGAGTCGAGCAGAAGGGACAGCGAGGTGGACAGAGGAGGAGGATCTGAGGGAACGGGTAGGGGTAACAATGTGAAGGAGGTCAGCCAGATAAGGAGGGGCGAGGTTATGGACGGCTTTGAAAGTATGAAGGAGGATTTTGAAATCAATGCGAAATTTGACCGGGAGCCAGTGAAGTTGCAGGAGGACAGGAGAGATGTGAAGGAAGGAGGGGGTTTTGGAGATAACGTGGGCAGCTGAATTCTGGACTAACTGGAGCTTGTGAAGGGATTTCTGAGGGAGACCAACGAGTAGGGAGTTGCAGTAATCTAAACGGGAAGTGACAAGACTGTGTACAAGAATAGAGGCAGTATGGGGGGTGAGCGAAGGGCGAAGATGATTAATGTTGCAAAGATGAAAATAAGCAGACCGGGTGATGTTATTGATGTGGGAGTGAAAGGAAAGAGAACCATCGAGGATGACACCCAGACTCTTGACCTGAGGGGAGGGGCAAACTGAGGAGCCGTCAGTAGTGAGGGAGAAACTATCAACTTTTGATAATGTGGATTTGGTGCCGACTAAAAGGATTTCTGTTTTATCACTGTTGAGTTTGAAAAAGTTTGCGGTGAACCAGGTTTTTATTTCAGAAAGGCAATTGGTCAGGGAGGAGGGAGGGAGGGTGGAATTTGGTTTGGTGGAGAGGTAGAGCTGAGTGTCATCTGCGAAGCAGTGGAAGAGAATATTGTATTTACGGAAAATAAAACCCGAGGGGGAGGAGGTAGATGATGAAGAGGGAAGGCCTCAGGACTGAGCCCTGGGGCACACCAGAGGAGACAGGGGAGGGTTGAGAACGGAAGGATTTGAGTTGGATGAACTGAGTGCGGCCATAGAGGTAAGAATGAAACCAGTGAAGGGGAGTGCCAGTGATACCGATGGAAGACAATCTGTTGAGGAGAATGGAGTGGGAGATTGTGTCAAAGGCTGCACTCAGGTCAAGGAGAATGAGAATAGAAAGCAAACCAGAATCAGCTGCAATGAGGAGGTCGTTAGTGATTTTCAGAAGGGCAGTTTCGGTGCTATGGTGGGGGCGGAAACCCGATTGAAAATCTTCAAACAGGCTATTGTGAGATAAGTGAGAGTGAAGTTGAGAAGCAACAACCTTTTCGAGAATTTTGGAAATGAATGGAAGGTTAGAGATGGGACGGAGGTTATTGAAATTATTGGGATCTGAACCGGGTTTTTTGAGGATTGGAGAGACAGCAGCAGTTTTAAAAGATAAGGGAAATGAACCAGTGGTGAGTGAGGAGTGGATGATAGCAGTGATGAGAGGGAGCAGTGAGGGGATATTATAAATGTTACCGTGAGTTAACCAAATTAACCCATTCATTAACCCTGAGTTAATATTAAATATTATTAATGTTAACAGGTGATTATTCTGGACTCAGATGTGATTTATTAACTAAAATAAATGAAAAAGTTCCTGACTGCTGGAACTTTTTGACTCCGACTCTGAGTCAGAGTCAAAACTCTGAGTTCTGACTCTGAGTCAGTCAGAGAAAATCCCAAAAATCTAGTATAGTAATATTAGAATTCATTTTTAGTCTGGATAAATTCTCTGTTTTTTATGTTTGTGTTTTTAATATGATGTGTTTGTTAATATTACGGCTGATATTTTTGATATTTTTCTGTTGTAAAACTTCTGTTTAAGCTCCAATAAAGTGAACTCTGCCAACATGATTTCTTAATTTTTTTTAAATAACTTAAACCATGGAATAATGGTTAAAAATAATCACATCGCAAACTTCAAGGTGAACAAATATTCCTATTTGTTATATAATAATTAACATTTAATACACACAAAAGTAAACCGGTTAATTATATGCATTTTCCAAAAATGTTAAAACAAATTCAGCGATCAAAAGTTTCCCTGTGACTACGCAGGAAGAAATTATTACAGCAGCACCACGTAAAACTTTATGAAAAACTGACATCAATCTTCAGTCTGATCATAGGAAGAAAGACCAAAAGCCACAACTCTTTCTGTCAACCAGTCACATCAACGCACGTGCAGAGGGAGGAGCTTTAGGGACCTGAGCCCCTCCCCTTTACCAAAGCGTCCAAAGTGCCCTTTTGATTGGCCATTTAAATTTTCAACATTCAGTATAATTAGACACAGAGTCGGTGCCGTGGAGAGTCATTCTGGGTTTGTGTCCCCATAATAAGTTACTGTGTCCCTCCAAAAGCCCCAGACTAAGCCTTTGGCACCAAACTTTGTTTATTAATTGGTAATGAATATTTATGAAAAGTGAGATTTCTGAGTGGCAGTGAATGCAGCATTACTGCTGATGGTTCCCCCTCCCTTCCTGTGACAGCAGCTAGATCACTTTTATAATTTATTGTGTTGATGTTTCATAGTAATTTTGCATCATTCTTTCTTCATGTAAATGTAAGAGACTAGAGCTGAGTTCATTATTATCCTGCTTGGACTGAAAAAGTTCAGACTGCTCCGACTTTTTTTCAGAGAGACTGAACGGCTGATATTCCTTCATCCAGAGGCCAAAGGACATTTTTATCAAAACAAAGAGTTTAAAGACTGCTGTCTAAAACATCTGCTTGGAAACTGCATAACTAACTTATTTTTATTTTTTTAATTTGCGAAAGCAGTCACAGTCTAAAGTTTTATTTTTTTGATTTTATTTAATCATCAATGTTAATATATGTGATTGTCTTTGAATGAGAAGTTTTAGTGGGTTTGGATCATTGCCTGTAGTGAGTGAGGGGGTTTCCTGGTGGTTTATGCAGAGTGGAGCTGCAGCCACCAGGGAAAAGTGAAGTTTATAATTCCATTCTAACAGGTGGACATAAAACCCGCTGTTAAATAAAGGATTTAAATGGATATAACGCTGTGTGTTCTTTTAAGGTGGGAAAGCAACAGACGTGACTGAACAGGTTGGCTTGTCTGCTGCTTACGTTGACAACTGCCAATTTAGGACTTTCTCTTACAATTTTTATTTTTTTTCCTCAAAAGTAAAAAAGATAAATATAAATGTAAATGTGCAATCTTTTCCCCAAAACTTCTTCCTAAATATAACTTTACTTTTTTTTTTACATATTTGTTTTTTCCTGACAAATTTAAATTTTTTTGTACTTTCTTCTAGTTTTCTGGTTTTCTTCTGTCATAACCAAATTTGATTGGTGATTTTTGCTTTTGCTGTCTCCTGTGCCTCATTTTGCCGAGAGTAGAAAAACATGAAATAATTTGATTGTCATAAAAATAAAACTCATTACAAAGCTGGGAAACCAAACTTTTGGTCATGACTACACAGTAATGTTGGAATGCTGGAATTGTTGCATTATAATTTTGAACATGTAAAAACATGACAGTTTAGTAACAACACTTATTTCTTGCAAAGTGATGCACTGTATAGTAATACTTTATTGTGATTTATCTCTTATAATGTTATTTAAGATAAGATAAGATAAGATAAGCCTTTATTAGTCCCACAACGGGGAAATTCCAGGATTGCAACAGCACAGGGATAGCAACACTCAGAGCAACAATCAGAAGGCAAGAAAAAAAACAAGCAAGCAAGAGCAGCTAATAAACATATGTACGTATTACTATAAAATATATATATATACACACACACACAGACACACAGTGCAGAGCATTGTAGCTGGATGGAATAAATATATGAATATATGAACACACAGTGCAGAGCATTGTAGCTAGATGGAATAAATATGTAAATATATAAACACCCACAGTACGGAGCATTGCAGCTAGGTGGAATAAATATGCAAGTATATAAACACACACAGTGCGGAGCAATGTAGCTAGATGGAATAATATGTAGATATATAAATATATAAACACCCACAGTACGGAGCATTGTAGCTAGATGGAATAAATATGCAAATATATAAACACACACAGTGCAGAGCATTGTTGCTAGATGGAATGAAACAGCATAACCGTCTACTTAGTTATCCTACATGGTATGATTATGTGCCCATACATATTCTCACCCTCCATAGCGACCGGTATGTTCCTAGTTGTATGCCGGAGAGGACCATTGTGTAAGTCTATTGCATCTTTTGCATTCAAAAAACTATTAGTTTGTTACGTCTTTTTGCTATCTCTGCGAGCAGCCCTGCTTAGGTTGTACAGTCTGACAGCCGTTGGTAGGAAGGACCTACGAAACCTCTCAGTTGTGCACCTGGGATGATGTAGTCTGCTGCTAAATGAGCTCCTCAGTGCATTCAGTATGTCCTGCATAGGGTGGAACTCGGACTCCAGCAGAGATGACAGTTTAGCCACCGTCCTTCTCTCTCCTATCTCCTCCATCGGATCAAGGCGCTGCCCCAGGACAGAGCTAGCTTTCTTAATCAGTTTGTTCAGTCTCTTCCTATCGGCTGCAGTAATGCCACTGCCCCAGCAGACCACTCCAAAAGTGATGGCTGATGCCACCACCGTGTCATAGAATGACTTCAGCAGCGCCCCTTGTACACCAAAAGACCTGAGTCTCCTCAGCAGGAACAGCCTGCGCTGTCCCTTCTTGTAGAGTGCATCAGTATTGTGTGACCAGTCTAGTTTATTGTTCAGATGAATACCCAGGTACTTATAGGATGTCACCATCTCGATGTCTGTTCCCTGTATATTTACTGGTACTGTGAGGGGCTGCCCATGCCTGCGGCAGTCCACCACCAGCTCCTTAGTTTTCCTCGCGTTGATCTGGAGGCAGTTCCGATGGCACCAGTCCACGAAGTCCTGGATAAGCCCTCTGTACTCAGCTTCATCTCCATTGGAGATGAGGCCAACGATCGCAGAGTCATCAGAGAACTTCTGTAGATGGCAGTGTGTTGTGTTGTGTGAGAAGTCCGCAGTATAAAGAGTGAACAGGAAGGGAGCCAGCACCGTTCCCTGGGGGGGCCCCCGTGCTACTGATGATCGTGTCGGACACACAGTCCCGGGTTCTCACAAACTGAGGGCGGTTCGTGAGGTAGTCCAGGATCCATGATGACAGGTGCTGGTCCACCCCTGCGCGCAGCAGCTTGTCCTTCAGGATCATCGGTTGGATGGTGTTGAAAGCACTGGAGAAGTCAAAGAACATGATCCTCACCATATTCCCGGGCTTCTCCAGGTGGGACAGAGAACGGTGAAGGAGGAAGATCACCGCATCCTCCACCCCAATGCCATGCTGGTAGGCGAACTGGAGTGGATCCATCGCTGGTTCCACCAGGGGGCGGAGGTGAGCAAGGAGCAGTCTCTCCAGGGTCTTCATCAAGTGGGACGTCAAGGCCACCGGTCTGTAGCTGTTCAGGTCTTTGGGGTGGGAAGTTTTTGGTACAGGTACCACACAAGATGTTTTCCACAGCTGTGGTACCCTCCCCAGTTTCAGGCTCATGTTGAAGATATACGTCACAATCCCACACAGCTGGTCTGCACAGGACTTGAGGAGCTTTGCGCTGATGCCGTCCGGTCCCGGCGCCTTCCTCGCCTTGATCTTCCTCAGCTCCGTCCTCACCTGGGTCCTGGTCAGGGTCAGGATGGGGGGCTGTGTGTTGGGAGTGGGGGGGTGTTGGTAGAGTGGGGAGTGGGCAGCAGGACTTGATTTCTTTAGAGGCAGCAGTGGTTGTTGTGCAGTCAGGGGGGAGGGCGGTTGGTCAAATCTATTGAAAAACAGATTCAGGTTGTTCGCCCACTCCCTGCCCCCTGTGGCCTGGGGGGAGGTATTCTGGAGCCCCGAGATGGTTTTGAGGTTTCTCCAGACCCCGCTGATGTCGCTCTGTTGCAGCTTGTCCTCCATCTTCTTCCTGAAGCTGTCCTTGCCTTCTCTGATCTTTCTCCTCAGCTCCCTCTGTACGGACTTCAGCATCTCCCTGTTCCCCGACCTGAAGATCCTCTTCTTCTCTCTCAGAAGTGTTTTTATCTCAGGGTTGATCCAGGGTTTGTTGTTTGAGTGACGCCGTATGGTCTTGGTGGGAACGGATTTGTCCACACAGAAGCTGAGGTAGCCCGTGAAGGTGTGAATGAGGCCATCGATGTCCTCACCATGTGGATCGCAGAGCTGCTTCCAGGCGGTGGCTTCAAAACAGCCCTTTAGGGTGTCCATTGTCTCCTCAGACCATAACTCCACAGTGTGCATGGCCGGAGGTTGTCTGTGCACTAGGGGTTTGTACACCGGCCGGAGATGAACCAAGTTGTGATCCGATCTCCCGAGTGGGGGTAGTTGTGATGAGGTGTACGCCTCCTTAGTGTTTGCGTAGAATAAATCCAGTGTTTTATTGTCTCTAGTGTGGCATGTGACATACTGGGTGAACGTGGGTAGAATGGGAGACAGTGAAACATGGTTGAAATCGCCTGAGATGAGGAGAAGAGCATCTGGGTGTTCTGTCTGCAGCCTGCTGGTTACTGAATGGATGACGTCACGTGCTGTCCCAGCGTTCGCCGTCGGATTTGCATAAACAACAATGCAGATCACGTGTGAGTGTTCTCTCGGGAGATATGTAGGCCTCATGCTAACAGCTAGCAACTCAATGTCTTTGCTGCAGTGTCGTTGTTTAACAGTGATATGTCCCGGTCTGCACCAGTTGTTGTTAACATACATGATCACTCCACCGCCCCTAGCCTTGCCACTGTCTGGTGTTCGGTCAGCTCGTATCATGTGAAAACCCTCCAGCTCAATGTTAGCATCTGCTGCTAGTTCAGTTAGCCACGTCTCAGTAAACAAAAGGAGAGAGCACTCCCGGTATGTGCTATCATAACGGGAGATAGCCGCTAGCTCATCTAACTTTCCCAGTATCGACCGTACATTTCCCATGACAACAGATGGAAGGGAGGGTCTGTACCTTATATTTTTTGTCCTCCGCCTTACTCCAGCCCGGCAGCCGCGGCGTTTTCGCCTCAGTTCACTCGGTATGTCGAGTTTTTCCAATGGGACCGGGTGGCGGTTGAATGCTAGCAGCTGTTCTCTGCTGTATCGTATCCTGCTATAGACAGTGGCTCCGTCCACCGGCTCAGGAGACATTTAGGACGATCTGTGTGTCCGTGATATAAGTGG
Organism: Pholidichthys leucotaenia; assembly: GCA_020510985.1. Lineage (NCBI taxonomy): Eukaryota > Metazoa > Chordata > Actinopteri > Cichliformes > Pholidichthyidae > Pholidichthys > Pholidichthys leucotaenia. The sequence continues at coordinate 441,490,560 of CM035837.1, read as the reverse complement.
GGTGAAAAAAAAAGACGGATCAAAAGAGAGAGGAAGGGAAAAAGACTCGGAATCGAGCCGCTGTTGCAAAAGGCAGCCGACTCGTGTGGCGCCGAGAGAAAAAAAAAAAAAAAAAAAAAAAAAAAGAAAAAAAATTTGAAAGGCCAGTTACCTTAAAATTCTGGTGTTCCACCCGTGGAACGTTTCACATTGGCTGGAATGCTCAGGGGCTAAGATAAAATGCTTGGAAAGGTCAGCTTTCTCAGAATGTTTCTCTGCTTTCTCAGGCTTGAAACAGACTGAATGTAAGTGACTAACGGAACTGTGCTGTGTCACCCACTGGCTCATGACTGTTGTGTATCTGATGACATCAAATAAATGTGGTGTTCCTTAAAACTTCTCTGGAGGAGTCTGTTAAGCTACCCATGTGCTAAAACGATTATAAACGCATAAATCTGTAATAACTTAGAGGTGAAGTGTGTTCATGATAATGTACCGACAAAGTAAAAATTACTTAATTATTCCATTGATAAATCCTAGAAAATTAACACTGAAAATAAATATTTATCAAGGTTTTGGAGTAACATACTAAGGAGAACTGAGTAAAATTTACTACCAATGTGTAAGTAAATTTTTTACCTGAAAAATAAATTTCTTAGGAAATTTTACTAGAATATATTTGCAAAATTTACTTTTGGTAGTAAGTAAACTTTCCTTAAGAATAACCTCATTGAAATTTATTGGATTTTTTTGAGTGAAAATACATGATAAAGTTTTTTAAGTAAATACTGCTCCATTTTTTTTGGTGGCTATATATTGTTATATATTGTGCCCCTTTTTTTCAAATTTGAGCCCCTGCCCCTCAAATGGCCTCTGCACAGCCCTGCTGAACCTATAAAATTCACCAGTATAACCAATACAATGAATATAACAACTAAAAACTATATAGCCAATAGAATCAGTGTAACCAGTATAACCAATATAGCCACTAAAAACAATATAATCAATATAACCAGTATAAACAGTCTGCCCCAGACCAACTGTGGCTACAGCAGTAGCTTACCACTGTCAGTGTCTGTCTGTGGAGTGAATGAATAATGCACCCATTGTAAAGCATCTTTGAGTCCTGAAAAAAGTGTGATATAAATCTGATTCATAATAATAATAATAATAATAATAATAATAATAATTATTATTATTATTATTATTATTATTAACAACTATAATAAATATAACCAATATAATCAGAATAACCATTATAACCAATTTTATTTAACCTTTATTTTACTAGGGATAAATAAATATAATATATAAACTAGTATTGTGGCGATGTTAAAATAAGACACGGCGTCTGGAGTTTTAATGAAGTTTATTGATCAAATCATCGCCATCACGGAGCTCACCCCAGCTGCTGTATAAGCATGCTGGGGATCGCTCTCAGGCTCTCATGAGCTGTAGTCAGAAGCAGTCAGAAGAAGAACAGAGGGTGAACATATGAATTCAGCCACTTAAATACCCAGCAACGGACAATACATCAAAGGCATTTTATCATCAAAGGAAATGCATTCAGACATGTGACATTTGTACCACAATGCGAGCAGGAAGCATGAATGTTTGCATTTGCGTCATACATATCCACAGGATGCTGGTGCCTGAACTAACCACAGGAAGGCTGCCTATTGATCTCAACACACACATCTCACTGTCCTGTTAATTGCTCTAGTCGAGCGCTGTGTTTGTCCGTGGCTGCTGTGGGGGGGTACCCCATACACTCCCCCCCCAGAGGGCTTAGCGGGGAGCTGAGACCTCGGTAGTCCCGCTTTGGTGGCGAGCTGCGGGGAAAGTCTGTGCCGGGGAAGGGAGGAGGGTGGGGGTAGCAAGTGGCGGGGGATGTCCATGGCTGTGGGAAGAAAAGTTAGTCTCTGATTCCTCTCGCGATTCAGTCCGGCAATGAAGAAAAACAGGAGCTGAAGCTATGTGAGGGACTTGGCGTTTAGGCTTTAGGTGCGTTCGCGGCCCTAAAGCCCTCGGGGACAGCTGACGGCTGGATTCCCGTCGTGCGCCGTGGCTGAGACTTACACCAAATCCTGTGTGCGGGCTGCGTGTGTGCTTCAGGTGTGTGAGCAGTCCTGAAGAGCCGTGTGCAGCGGCGGAGGATGATGTATAAGTCTGTAGAGCCAGCTTGTCTCTGGTGCGCGGCACGCGCTGCGGCCACGTGCCTTCCAGCTGCGCTGTTCTGATGCGAGGCTTCTGTGCATGGCCGGTCCGCTGTCGCGAGGCGAATCAGGGTCAGGGGGCTTGATGGAGATCTGCGCAGTCGGCGCCGATTGTGTCCCCTGTTCGGGCTGTTGGTCGTCGCTCGTGCCGGGTCATGGTGCGTTCATGTCCACGCGTTCTCCGTCGGCCATGGGCCACCGTCGTGGAGAGAGGGCAAGGTATGTGCGCTCTCGTGTGGAGACACAGAATCGTGTGTCAGGAGCTGTGAGAGCGGCCGGTCCAGCGTGGATGTGCCGATCTAGGCGTGCAGACCTCACCATGAAATTTCCTCAGCTTTCCCGGTCGTGGGTGGTCTCCGAAGAGCGTCAAAGTCTCCCTAAAGCAGAAAGGAAGGGCAGATCAGTCGGGCTGCCGCGTTCGCTTGTCGTCGGAGAATCACTGCCGGGTGCTGCGTTTGCTGGCAGCGTGTTCTTTTCAGCGTCGGGTCGCCAGCGTGGTTGTCCAGACCAGAAGGTTGCGTTGCACAAAGCGTGTGCGTCTGCGGGGTCACCAGTGTGGCGATGTTAAAATAAGACACGGCGTCTGGAGTTTTAATGAAGTTTATTGATCAAATCATCGCCATCACGGAGCTCACCCCAGCTGCTGTATAAGCATGCTGGAGATCACTCTCAGGCTCTCATGAGCTGTAGTCAGAAGCAGTCAGAAGAAGAACAGAGGGTGAACATATGAATTCAGCCACTTAAATACCCAGCAACGGACAATACATCAAAGGCATTTTATCATCAAAGGAAATGCATTCAGACATGTGACATTTGTACCACAATGCGAGCAGGAAGCATGAATGTTTGCATTTGCGTCATACATATCCACAGGATGCTGGTGCCTGAACTAAGCACAGGAAGGCTGCCTATTGATCTCAACACACACATCTCACTGTCCTGTTAATTGCTCTAGTCAAGCGCTGTGTTTGTCCGTGGCTGCTGTGGGGGGGTACCCCATAGTATAACCATTATAACAAGTATGACTAGTACAACCAATATGGCTAGTATACCAGTATAACCAGTATGACTAGTACAACCAATATGGCTAGTATACCAGTATAACCAGTATGACTAGTACAACCAATATGGCTAGTATACCAGTATAACCAGTATGACTAGTACAACCAATATGGCTAGTATACCAATATAACCAGTATAACTAGCAGGGCTTGACATTAACACCCACCCACCTGCCAATGGCAGGTAAATTTCAGCTGTGGCTGGTAATGCTATGTGTCCACTGGTCCAGATTTTTCAGAAAGGAATCCTCATACAGCAACCTGTGAGGCGCGGAAGAGGGGCGTGTAGCGTAGTTCTTGGCTAGGCAGAGTTGAGCAATGCGGGAGGAAATACTGGAACAGTCATTATTAAACATGAGCAGATTGTTTGTCATAGTGCTGGTATATTTGTGCTACAAAAGGCGACTTTGTTGTTGTCGCAGCCGGTTTTAGGTTCACCCAATCCTACAGACCCGCACAATGCATGTCGAATTTGATCGCCTGGTTCATAAGGTTCGGCTGGATGAGCCCATGTTCCACTGCTCTCCACGCCTTGTTCCTTTGTGTGTTGTTTCTACAAGTACATACTCATGCATACTCGTCCATGCCCGTAGAAACCAAGAATAAGCAAGTATTTCTGCATGCCCATTGCTGAAGAGTCTCCTCCTATCTCAGATGGCTGTGTTGTTCACAGTCATGCCTGCGGCGTACTGCTGGAACCTGAGGTGTTTCATGTTCACGACATCTTTTCTGACGTGCAGCAGTTCTTCTCATTCTATTGCTCTTCATCTGGTGGGTCTTCTTCTTCTTCGTTCAGACCACTGGTTGAGGGATAGGTGCGTCGTAATTCCAGTTCATCATTGGATCATCATAGGACATCATGCAGACGTCATAGGGCGTTGTATGACGTCATAAATGTATGGCGATGTATGACGTCATAAATATATCATATCTTTTAGGGTCATCGTAGGACATCATGCATCATGCAGATTAAGTTAATTGGAGACTGTAAAGTGGTCCTAGGTGTGAATGTGTGTGTGAATGGTTAAGGGATAGCGCTGTACTGTGGCTGCTTCATCCATCCAGGTGGATGGCCTCAATTTCCCCTCTGGGGATCAATAAAGTATACAAAATCAAAAAAAAAAATCATAGGACATCAAGCAGATATCATAGGCCGTCCTACGATGTGCTCTGTCTATGTCTATGTGCCGTCATATAGACATCATCTTTACGTGCAGCAGTTCTCATTCTTCTTCTTCTTCTTCTTCTCTCGGTTATTGGCGGATAGCAAACAACTGAAAGGTGCATACCACCACCTATGTGTGCAACATTATGTCATCTGAGCCCGACCCCTAAATTCTATGACTTAATCCTGTGTTATTTAAAAAAGAGAAAAAAGCCCTTCTCGTGATTCTTATTGCCTTTCCATCTCCATCTGTTCCCAGAATCCCAGTTAAATCCCATTCCCTACCGGCCTCTCAAACTTCGTTTTCCATTATCTGTCTTTCATTTCCATATTTGTGACAGTGTAATAAGATGTGCTCGACATTTTCTTTTACTTCACATTCTCTACATTTGTCACTTTCGCTTTTCCCCATGGTGAATAAAGTGCTGTTTAAACCTGTGTGATCCAGTCTGAGTCTTGCCATAATGATGTCTTCCCTCCTTTTGGTTGTGATGAAATTCTTTATTCCAATAGATTTTTGTATTTTGTAATATGATCTACCTTTATGATCTTCATCCCATCTTTTTTTGCCATAGTTCAGTTCCTTTTTTCTTGATTACTGCTTTCCCTTCACCTTTTCCAAGAGACAATGGTATAGTCATCTCTTTTCCAAGAGCACTTTTTGCTAATTTGTCTGCAGTCATTCCCTCTCAACCCTTCATGTGCAGGAACCCAACAAAACTGAACTTCTCCACCACCCCTGTGTACCCTAAATAAACTGTGATATAGATCAATCACCAGGTCTTCCCTTGTAGATTTTAGTGTCTGTATGGTTTTTAACACTGCAAGTGAATCCGTGCACACCATCGCCCGGTCCGGTCTGATCTCCTCCACCCACTGCAAAGCAATAATTATTGCCACCATCTCTGCTGTAAACACGGATGTATTGTTGGAGAGTCTTTTTGCGATGGTCACTTTAAACTCTGGGATGTATACTCCAACTCCTACAGAGCTCTCTTTATTCTTTGAACCGTCAGTATAGAGCTGTAAGAAGTTATAGTAATTGTTCCTGGGGTAAATGCTTGTTTTAACACCAACTTCACTCATATGCCAATCCTTTTTTCTCATTAGCAGACTAGTGTCTACTTCTATTCCCGGAGTGGTGGCTCAGTTGATAGAGCATTCGCCCCACACCCTGGAGGCAGGGGTTCAAATCCCGGCCGGGTCATGCCGAAGACCATATAAAAGTGGAACTTCCTACCGTCCAGCTTGGTGCTCAGCAATAAATGGAATGTAGGAGGGAACTCTGTGGCGGCGCCTTGCATGGCAGCGGCCCTCTGATTCTGCACTTGGGGTGTGTGTGATTTACACTGTAGATAGGTAAAGCACAATTCGTTCTGCTGAGAACCAAGAGAATGTAAATATGAGAATGTGCTATCCACATTCCCTACTTCATTTAAGGCACCCCCCCTCCTCCCCCCCTCCCCTTATCATCAGTGAGCAGGATGTGCTCAAACAGTTCTCCAGACTGAACCCGCGCAAGGCCCCCGGCCCAGACGGCGTGTCTCCCTCCACCCTGAGACTCTGTGCGAAACAGCTGGCTCCTGTATTCACAGACATTTTTAACACCTCCCTTAAGTTATGCCACGTGCCGTCCTGCCTCAAATCCTCCACCATCATCCCTGTCCCCAAGAAGCCACGGATCACTGGACTTAATGACTACAGACCTGTAGCGCTCACCTCTGTAGTCATGAAGTCCTTTGAGCGCCTGGTCCTGTCCCACCTCAAGTCCATCACCACCCCTCTCCTGGACCCGCTGCAGTTTGCCTACCGAGCCAACAGGTCTGTAGACGATGCAGTCAACCTGGCCCTCCACTCCATCCTGCAGCACCTGGACTCCCCGGGAACCTACGCCAGGATCCTGTTTGTGGACTTCAGCTCCGCATTCAACACCATCCGCCCTGCTCTGCTCCGGGACAAGCTGTCCCTGCTCAACGTGCCTGACTCCCTCTGCAGGTGGATCATCGACTTCCTGACGGACCGGAGGCAGCATGTGCGGCTGGGAAAGACTGTCTCAGACTATACTAGCATCAGCACCGGATCACCCCAGGGCTGTGTACTTTCCCCCCTACTCTTCTCCCTTTACACCAACTCCTGCACCTCCAGCCACCAGTCTGTCAAGTTGATCAAGTTTGCGGACGACACCACCCTCATCGGGCTCATCTCCAACGGCGACGAGTCCGCCTACAGGAGAGAGGTGGCCCAGCTGGCGTCCTGGTGCAGCAATAACAACCTGCAGCTGAACGCTCTGAAGACAGTGGAGATGATTGTAGACTTCAGGAAAGTCACTACTCCTCTGCCCCCCCTCACCCTCTCAGGCTCTCCCATCACCACTGCTGATTCCTTCCGCTTCCTAGGCACTACCATCACCAGGGACCTCAAATGGGAGCTGACCATCAGCTCACTCATCAAAAAAGCCCAGCAGAGGATGTTCTTCCTGCGGCAGCTGAGGAAGCTCAAGCTACCCACCAAGATGTTAGTGCAGTTCTACACAGCCATCATCGAGTCCATCCTCACCACCTCCATAACCGTGTGGTACGCAGGAGCCACTGCCAGGGACAGACTAAGGCTGCAGCGCGTCGTGCGCACTGCTGAGAAGGTGATCGGCTGCAAGCTCCCATCTGTCCAGGATCTGTACATCTCCAGGACCCGGAGGCGTGCTGGCCGGATCATAGCCGATCCCTCACACCCTGGTCACGTACTGTTTGCCCCCCTCCCCTCTGGTAGAAGACTTCGGTCCATCCAGACTAAAACCTCCCATCACATGAACAGCTTCTTCCCCTCTGCCATTAGACTGCTGAACACTAAGTGACTTATTGACTCTCGTGCACCATGTACAGCAGCTCAACCAGACTCATGTCAATCATCACTGTTTTCTTCCTGCATTACCGACTGCACTATATAGTTCTCCACAGTATCTGCTGCTGGCTAATATATATTTTAACTGTTGACCAGTATCACTTAATCTTATCCTACACTTTATTACATGTATAGTTTATTTCTCTTATCCTATCATGTTTAATGTTGCAGCATTGTACCGAGACAAATTCCTAGTTTGTGTACTACATGAACAATGGCAATAAACCTGATTCTGATTCTGATATAGTCTAACAAGTGCCAGTGCTTGGATCTTGGGTGCATCCATGTCTTCTTGTGTGTGTCCTTGTGCTTAAATAGAGTGTTTGTTATCACAAGGTTATACTCTCAACATAGTGCAAGTAGAAGTTCTCCATTAGCATTGCACTTGCCTACTCCATGACTGCCTAGCACTTTGTTCCATTTCTCAGTGTCCGAACCAACTCTGGCATTAAAATCTCCGAGTAACAGCCTGTCATCAGCCGGTACACACCTGACAGTCTCACGTAAATCACTGAAGAACTCTTCCTTCACCTCCTCTGTGTTGGTCATTGTTGGGGCATATACACTGATGATTGTGGCATACAGCTTCCGCTGTAGTGGGAGTCTCATAGTCATTATCCTGTCATTGATTGGCACCGGTTCCTCATCAAGCATTGCTGCTATCTCCTTTCTAACTGCAAAGCCCACTCCTGCTTCTCTGCTTTCTTGAGTTGATCTCCCAATCCAAAAGAAGATGTACCCATAGTCTTCCAAGCTGTCATATCCAGACAATCTTGTTTCATTAAGTGCAGCTATGTCTTTGTACCTGTTCATTTCCAGGGCCACAAGCGCGGTCTGTCTTTCTGGGCGCTGTGATGTTGACCCATGAGACAGGTAGTACCGGTTTTCTTGGTTATCTGGGAGCAAGCAAGCCACTGCCTGACCTGACCAAATCTGAGCAAAAAGTGGCTTTCGATCCTGTTCAGGAAGGCCCGTGCATGCCCGTAGAAACCAAGAAACTGGAGCACCGGGAGAAAATCAGCGCTTTGCTTGTCAGCACCTCTTTAAAAACGACATTGCTGAGAAAGCACCGCTTTTGCTTAGTTTCTTCATCTTGAGCAACAATAACATCATAACGACACATTAGTCTAGGCATCGTGAGTGATGGTCTATATGACATCATAAAGACACATTTGTCTATGTGCCGTCATATACAGACATGGACAAAATTGTTGGTACCCCTCTGTTAATGAAAGAAAAACCCACAATGGTCACATACATAAATAACTTGAATCTGACAAAAGCGGTGATAAAAAAATTCTATGAAAATTAACCAATGAAAATCAGACAATGCTTTTGAATTGTGGTTCAACAGAATTATTTTAAAAAACAAACTCATGAAACAGGTCTGGACAAAAATAATGATACCCATAACTTAATATTTTGTTGCACAACCTTTTGAGGCAATCACTGCAATCAAACGATTTCTGTAACTGTCAATGAGACTTCTGCACCTCTCAGCAGGTATTTTGGCCCACTTCTCATGAGCAAGCTGCTCCAGTTGTCTCAGGTTTGAAGGGTGCCTTCTCCAGACAGCATGTTTCAACTCCTTCCACAGATGTTCAATAGGATTTAGATCAGGGCTCATAGAAGGCCACTTTAGAATAGTCCAATGCTTGGCTCTTAGCCATTCTTGGGTGTTTTTAGCTGTGTGTTTTGGGTCATTATCCTGTTGCAAGACCCATGACCTGCAACTGAGACCAAGCTGTCTGACACTGGGCAGCACATTTCTCTCTAGAATACCTTGATAGTCTTGAGATTTCATTGTACCCTGCACAGATTCAAGACACCCTATGCCAGATGCAGCAAAGCAGCCCCAGAACATAACAGAACCTCCTCCATGTTTCACAGTAGGGACAGTGTTCTTTTCTTGGTATGCTTCCTTTTTGCGTTTGTGAACATAGAGCTGATGTGCCTTGCCAAAAAGTTCCAGTTTTGTCTCGTCTGTCCATAGGATATTCTCCCAGAAGCTTTGTGGCTTGTCAACATGCAGTTTGGCAAATTCCAGTCTGGCTTTTTTATGATTTGTTTTCAACAGTGGTGTCCTCCTTGGTCGTCTCCCATGAAGTCCACTTTGGCTCAAACAGCGACGGAAGGGCACGATCTGACACTGATGTACACTACCGTTCAAAAGTTTGGGGTCACTTAGAAATTTCCTTATTTTTGAAAGAAAAGCACTGTTTTTTTCAATGAAGATAACTTTAAACTAATCAGAAATACACTCTAATATCTAATATACATTGCTAATGTGGTAAATGACTATCCTAGCTGCAAATGTCTGGTTTTTGGTACAATATCTACATAGGTGTTTAGAGGCCCATTTCCAGCAACTATCACTCCAGTGTTCTAATGGTACAATGTGTTTGCTCATTGCGTCAGAAGGCTAATGGATGATTAGAAAACCCTTGTGCAATCATGTTAGCACAGCTTAAAACAGTTTAGCTGGTTAGAGAAGCTATAAAACTGACCTTCCTTTGAGCAGGTTGAGTATCTGGAAAAAATTATTATTTCAAATACACATCATTATTTCTAATCTTGTCAATGTCTTGACTATATTTTCTATTCATTTTACAACTCATGGTGGTAAATAAGTGCGACTTTTCATGGAAAACACAAAATAATATTCTGGGTGACCCCAAACTTTTGAACGGTAGTGTACGTTGACCTTGGAGTTCACCATGAATGTATTTAGAGGTTGTTCTGGGCTCTTTTGTTGCCATTCGTATTATCCGTCTCCTCCTGCGGCCACGTCCAGGGAGGTTGGCTACAGTCCCGTGGATCTTAAATTTCTGAATAATATGTGCAACTGTAGTCACAGGAACATCAAGCTGCTTGGAGATGGTCTTATGGCCTTTACCTTTAACATGCTTGTCTATAATTTTCTTTCTAATCTCCTGAGACAGCTCTCTCCTTTGCTTCCTCTGGTCCATGTTTAGGGTGGTACACACCATGTCACCAAACAGCACAGTGACTACTTGTCACCCTTTAAATAGGCCGACTGACTGATTACAAGTTTGTAGACACCTGTGATGTTAATTAGAGGACACATCTTGGTTGAACATGTCCCTATGGTCACATTATTTTCAATCTTTTCTAGGGGTACCATCATTTTTGTCCAGGTCTGTTTCATGAGTTCGTTTTTTAAAAATAATTCTGTTGAACCACAATTCAAAAGAATTGTCTGATTTTCATTGGTTAATTTTCATAGAATTTTTATTTATTACCACTTTTGTCAGATTCAAGTTATTTCTGTGACCATTGTGGGTTTTTCTTTCATTAACAGAGGGGTACTAACAATTTTGTCCATGTCTGTAGACATCATGTCTTTATGATGAGTCCTATGATGCCTGAGTTCATAGGATGTCCTATGATGTTCAGGAAGAGATCATAGGCCGTCCTATGATGTCATATAAACTTGACAGACAGACAGACAGACAGACAGACACACAGAGATTTCTTGCTTTTATAGAGTGATGATATGACGGCAAGGAGTGGTCATATAGTATCGGGTTGCCTGAAACAGCTGTTATTAATTTCTTCTTCAAGTCTTCACAACAACCGGTGACATACAGATCTGCTCCACCCCGTCTTCTCCTCCAACTGGCTGGTTCACTGGATTGGTTAACGGTCTGGCTGTGGGTAGTCTTTAGCTCTTTGCTGCTACCGGACAATATGGTGTCCTTGGTCTCCATATCTTTAAAACAAACCGGCGAAAAGTGTTTCTAACATCATTTCATGTGAGAAATAGTAGGTTCAGTTAATGAATCAGTCGTTATTTGATATCAAAAGCTGCTGGTGTAAAAGTTCAGGACGAGAGTGCTGCCTCCAGTTCATAACCGTACGGAAAAAATCTTTACCCAGGCAGATCTTTATGCAAATGAGCTGTAGGGTACCCCAGGGTGACTCGGCACAACACAGTACGGTTTTCAACCGCTCCACACCCAAATGCTTTCCACTGTGTTTCCAATACACAGTGAATGGGAAGTGGAAAAACGACGGAACCAGTGGAGACGTACCTTTAAGACAGCCAGTCCCACTAGCCACTGTGGCGGGTTGTAGTTTTCTCAAACAGCATTTTTAATAATAAACCTCTCAATGTGAGACTACGAAACTACAACTCCCGATTTTATTAAAAATAAAACCACTTTCAGCTAATCAAAAAAGATCTGACCATCACTTTCACCTATTTTGACAGCAGGGCTGAAATAAATGACAGAGGCTGGGGACGTTTCAGCAGGATCTGAGTGTGCAATAGGTGGAGACATGATCAGACTGTATTTGGATGCATAAAGCTGCCCTCTGAAACAGCTCTATGCATCCAAACAGAAATTATTATTATTAATTATTAATTATTTGCAAGTCCACGTTATTCCGCTTTGTGCTGTGTGCTCACTTCATGCTACCAGTGTCAGTCTGGAGTCTGGAGCTGAGAGAAAAAATCAGGGGAATAATTTCACTCTTTTTGCTTTCGCCAAGGAGGTAATGTAATCCGGGTGGTTTGTCTGTCCATTTGTTTGTTAGCAGGATTACACAAAAACTACTGGACGGATTTTGGTGAAAACTTCACCAGAGGTAGCCCTTGGGCCACGGATGAACCCATTAAATTCTGGTGATGATCTGAGAGTGTATACCTCCACCAAGGACCTTTTTGTATTTATGCAGCAGGATTACACAAAACCTCCTCGATGGATTTGGATGAAAATTTCACCAGAGGGGGTCCTTGGCCTAGAGAGGAACCTGTTATATTTTGGTGATGATCTGAAAATGCATACCTTCACCAAGGCTCTTTTCTTCTCACAGTATGTTTGCAAGAATCCACCAAAACTACTGGATAGACTTTGATGCAATTTTCACCAGAACTGGCTCGTGGCCTACACACAAACCCATTACATTTTGGAGGTGCTCCACGAGGGATGGAAGGAGCCTTGGCGCAATCTCTATGAGTGCTTTTCTAGTTTTTTCTCTGCGGAAGGTACCGGTGTAGGTGCAGCGGCATAAACAGTCTCATCCTGCAGTACAAAAAAGTGGGGTGAAGCTGCTGTGGAGAGCAGCTCAGGTTTGTCTGCTGTTAGAGCGATAGATATCGTTAATTGGTGTGAACGCTCACTCAGAACGATTTCTAAAACTATAATTTTATAGATGTCATTATTGTGTTTGATGCAGACAGCACTTTAATCTCTAAATATATATTTTTAATGGGCTGGTCCAGGGGTGTCAAACATATGGCCCGCAGGCCAAAACCTGTCTATCCAAATTTTTCACTGTGAATTTATAGCTTTCTTTCTAGTAAATGTTTGACTTTTTCTACTGATTAGAATTGTTCATGTAAATTTGAGACATTTTTCTCCTTAAGATGTGACTTTTCTCCTCATCCGTTTTCTATTCTTTCTCTCGTTTTTTCTGGTGAAAACAGGCAATGTCCATTTAGGTTAAATCCATCAGCAACTACTAATGACGTAGTGCAGCATATGAAGGGGTGTTCCAGTTCATAGGGGTCATTTTCAGCCCTCAAGGTTCATGGGGTTGTGGTAGGCAAAGGGGTACAAATGAGAATTGGGACGGACCCCAAATCTACCTGCACTTTATTGCCAATATTTTTCTCTACGGTTTTACAGTATTTACTGCTGTTCATGAATAATTAAACAGACACTGTTTCTATTCCTATTTTTATGTATGTATAAGGATCATTTACATTTAAAAAGGTTGTAAATTTAGTTCAAGTAAATTTTAATATGCGACAGTCAAATTTGATCATATTAAACATAATTTTTCAACCACGAAATTGTGGCTAGTGTTAAGACTGAGTGGCTTGTAACTATGGAAAATCACTAGCCGCAGTGGCGGGGAGGGGGGGGGCAAAAAAGTTAATGTCAAGCCCTGATGACTAGTATAGCTAAAATAACAAATATAACCAATATAATTAATATAATCAGTATAACCACAAAAATATAGCCAATATAACAGGTACAATCAGCATTATCAATATAACCACTAAAATATAACAAGTGTCACCACTATAATAAATTGAACCAATGTAAACAGTATACCCATTATAACCAATATAACCAGTATAACAATTATAATCAAAGCATGGTGGCGGAGTGGTTAGCACTGCGGCAGCACAGCAACTCACCCTTGGCCGGGGGATCCTGGGTTCGATCCCAGCTCCCGACCAACAGTGATCTGTGTGGGGTTTGCATGTTCTCCCCGTGTCTGCGTGAGTTTACTCCGGGATTTCTCCGGTTTCCTCCCACATGCCATAAAAATGCCAGTTAGGATAATAACTTAACCCAAACAACTGCTGTTGTACAACAATCTGAACTCTCCAAGGACAGCATTATCATGTGACTAACATGGAATTTTTACCATCTGGCATGAAGAGAGATGAACTCTGTGGACATGTTTATCTATGTTTAGAATACATGGACATAACATCCAGCCGTTGCCTAGGAGATGATTTTTGTGTGCACCAGTAACTGATACATTCACACTGCACTCACACTGATATCATATGACTGATATACACACACTGGTCTCTCTCTTTTGTTAACGTGTGTATTGTAACTTGTCTGCTAAGTGTGCATTGAGGGTTTTTTTTCTATGTGATCATAATCTTGCTCATTCGAGCGCTATTCTGATAACTATGTTTTTTTCTCTCTGCCCAATGTGTCATCCCCTTCCCCTCTCCCTCTTTACCTCCACTGTATTAGGCGCCTTGTACAGCTGCCGTGTCATTAGTGTGCGCCTAATATGTGCGCACCTAATGTCAAGTCAAATTCTTCGTATGTGTAAACATGCTTGGCAATAAAGTTCATTCTGATTCTGATTCTGATTCTGATTCTGGCATGAAACTGGGGATTCTAAATTGTCCTTAGGTATGACTGTGAGAGTCAATGGTTGTCTGTCTCTCTGTGTTGGCCCTGCGATGGACTGGCAATCTGTCCAGGGTGTACCCTGCCTCTTGCCCAAAGATGCTGGGGTAGTCTCCAGCCCCCCCGCGACCCGAAAAGGATTAAGTGGAAGAAGATGGATGGATGGATGGCTAACCAATGTAATGAGTATATCATTATAACAAATAAGCCGATATAACCAGTATAACCAAAATAACCATTATAACTAGGACAACAATATAACAATTATATCCATTATAACTAATATAACCAGTACACAGTAACCAGTATAACCAGTATAACTAGTGTAGCCAAAATAACAAATATAACCAATATAATTACTATAACCAGCACAACCATTATCAGTTGTTATGGTTTTTATGGCTCTCAGGGATCATAACTGTTGCTCATTTTAACTGCTTTTAAAATGACTACACCCCCTCTTTTGTTAATTGTGAATTCTATACTAGTTTATGGCCTCAGATGTTAGTTTTACTTCCTATGAACCTGTGGCGTGGAGCATGACGTACTTCCTCTTCCCACGCTGTTGTTTACTTCTTGTCAAACCAAACAACGTTACTTTAGGTTTCAAAGTCATTATTTATCATTATTTACACCACAGGAACCTTCATTTTTTCAGGAGCTCCTATTTTGCATTTCCACCAAGAGTTCCAGTTTTAGTCCCATTAAAAATCCATTTTCAGGAACCATTTTGGATCCTTCCCCATATCAGCAACTGTGATAGTTCTGGAACCTTTTGGTGTCATTTGTGTCTGTGATTGGTCCAAATGTTAGTTCTTTTCTATAGTTCTGCTAAGACTGTTCCAGCATCTTGCAATAGGGACAGCACCATTGAGTCACCTGGATCTGAACCTGGACTGGCTCTGGTCTCTCATGGCCCCCCACTGAATGCTGAGACCAAGTCTTTGACGCTGCTGGCAGATCGAGGCGTGTCCTCGTCCTTCCTCTTCTTTATCTTCCTCGGGTTGGTGTTGACACTCTTGGAGCGTAGTGTTGGGAACTTCCTGTCCTCCTCTTCCTCTTCCTTACCATGGTTACCGTCCACAGTCTTATCCTCTTCCTGATTGGACATTTCACCACCATCTGTCTCCACTGTCATTCCAGGAACTTCAGCAAGGACTGATCCAGAGACTCCCTCCTGGTCCTGGTGGGCGGGGCTGTACAGGACGCTGCTGATGGACTTCCTGTTGACAGACAGTGGACCACTGAGGGTGGGAGAGGGTAAGTACTGCGTGACCTTGGAACTCTCTAAGGGGTAGGACAGTGTTGCCTCCAGCCGGCTCTTATCTGCTGGTTTGTCCTGGTACCCGTTGATCGGTCTGTCCTGAGGGAGTCTGAGGTCCGGATCACACAGGGAGATCAGAATGCCCACATTCGGGTTTGGTTCTTTGACCTCTGGAGATGAAATGAATTCCATGATGTCACCTGAGGACATGAGGACCAATTAAACTGTTAATTAATTAATTAACTAACAATAATATGTAATTTAGAACATTTACAGACTCAACTTTTAGGTTTTGGTGGCACCTAGTGGTCAGTAGGTGAACTGCAGCTTTGAATTGTTTTCAGTTTTAATACTTTAATTACCTCTGCCAAGGATGTTATGTTTTTGCCAGCGTTTATTTATTTGTTAGTCTGTCATGAACCCTCCTGTGCGCTTCTCCAATGCACACAGCGAGGGGAGAAAGGATGGGGATTTACACGCTGGGTTTCACCAAACACACATTTATTTATACACACGTAGACAAACAGTTACAGTCATATTTTTCCTTTTTTTTTTTTTTTTTCCTTTGAAAGACAAAAGTAAAATAGAAAGATGTCTTTACCTTCTTTACATGTTTCAACTGCACTGCAGCCTTCATCAGAAGAGTCAGCTGATTGCTGCCAGGTGACATTTATCAGCTGATTTTCGTAGGCGGGGCCAGCTCAGCAGATCTGTCAGATCCACCGAGCCGGCCCCGCCTCCCGCCGTCAGATGGTCTCTGGAGAATGTGGTCCCAGGTGTGAGAAAGCATAAAGGCCCCCTCATCTCGGTTCATGGTGTCTTTTCCCCGCTTTCTGATCTCTATTGCCTCCTTGATCCAACGTTTGTGTCTGTTGCTCTCCGATCCAATAATTTTTGTGTTGTCCCAGTCCATGATGTGATTATTTCTTTTGCAGTGGTCCGATATAGCTGATTTTAATGTTTCTTGTTCTGCTTTTTCTTTTTGTGATCTTGTGAGTCGTCCTTGCGTTTCCTTCTCACATTCCTTTTGGTGTTCTTTTTTTCTTGTGGTGAATAATCTTCCGGTTTCTCCAATGTAGGTTTTTTTACATGATCTGCATGATATTTCATATAATACATTGCATTTATTGTCTTGTTCTATTCTGTCCTTGGGGTGTACTAATAACTGTCTTAATTTTTTGTGTGGTTTGACTGCTGTGTTTATTTTGTATTTTTTCATGATCCTTTGAATTGGTTCCGTGATCCCTCGTATGTATGGTATAGTTATGGTTTCCTTGTTTTTGATTTCAGCTTTTGTTCTGTGTCTTGTGTCCTGTTTATTTTCTTTGTTTTTGACTTGCTGTTTCCCTTTGTTTATGGCCCATACTGGATATTGGCAGCGTATAAGTGCATGTTTTATGTGTTTTTCCTCTTCCTGTCTGTCTTCTTGTTCCGTGATGATGGTGGCTCGTTCATATAATGTCCTGACGACTGATAGCTTGTGTGCTGTGGGGTGTTCCGATGTCCAAAGTAGGTATTGATCTGTGTGGGTTGGTTTCCTGTAGACTGTGGATCTGACAGATCTGCTGAGCTGGCCCCGCCTACGAAAATCAGCTGATAAATGTCACCTGGCAGCAATCAGCTGACTCTTCTGATGAAGGCTGCAGTGCAGTTGAAACATGTAAAGAAGGTAAAGACATCTTTCTATTTTACTTTTGTCTTTCAAAGGAAAAAAAAAAAAAAAAAGGAAAAATAATTGAAAGAAGACAAAATGAACCTGTTTGACGTAGTTACAGTCATACTTTCCTCAGAAGCTAACGGTGTCCTACTGGATGGTCAACAGTCTACAGGGAAAAAACACCGGGGAAAACACATGCAGTAATTACTCACTGAGCTGGAACAGTGCAGTAGTCCAAATAAGCCCCAAGGGAAACAGTCCTTACTTGACGTGACTCCAACTGAACCGTCAATGAAGTCCAGTGACCCAGCAATGCATGACTGGAGACAGGCTCCTTACAAATATGCATTGCTGGTTTCCCAAATTAGTTGCACCTGGGCGAGGAGCGGAAAGATGGCATAAGGAAGTGGAAACAGCTGGTAGCAATAGAGAGGAGGCGTGGTCCGACCGGCAGACAGTTAGACAGCGCTCACTCCAGCGTGAGCGCAAGAGGCTGCCTTCCCGCTGCTGGCCAGCAGGCATTGGCTATGGGCACGGCAAGGCACACAGAAATACATACCTACAATGTGGCACGTACCCATAGAGCAGCCAGGACCGAGCCGGGGGAAGCCAAGCCGGCTCGATTCTTGACAGAGCCCCCCCTTTAAGCGGTGGATTCCCAGACACCCAAAGAGACATCCCCCCCCCCCCCAACAGGAACAAACAATCCAAACTTGGGTGGGAGGTAGGGGGAACAGGAAAGGTGGGACCACACACCCCGCCCAGAGACCTCAATTAACCCCCCCCCCCCCCAAGTCCACGGGCGTTGGGGCTCTGGAGGCCACCCAGAGTTCCAGGCCCAGAAGAAGGTCTGGTGGACGGAGTCCGGCGGCCTGCCGGAAAACTTGAGCCACCTGACCCGGAGAGTCAATTCTTCTGGCGGCCGGCCAGTGTTGCTCAGCCACCAGGACCGAAGGGGTGAAGCAGGAGGAGGCCTACCCACCGGAAGGCTCACTGGTGGGTAACCGGACTGAGGAGAGGGGACCTCCATGGCATCCTCAAGGTGGTCCGCAATGGCACCTGTGGTGGGCCCTGACCGGGCTGGCTTCGCTACACCCACGATGGACTCCAGTGGGAGCCTGGCTGCACCTGTGGTGACCTCTGGCTGAGGCTCAGCTGCACCCGCAGTGACCTCTGGCCAAGGCCCAGCTGCACCCGCGGTGGGCCCTGACCGGGCTGGCTCCGCTGCACCCACGATTAACTCCAGCGGGAGCCTGGCTGCACCCGCAGTGACCTCCGGTTGAGGCTCAGCTACACCCAGGGTGACCTCCGGCTGAGGCTCAGCTGCACCCGCGGTGACCTCCGGGTGAGGCTCAGCGGCACCCGCGGTGGATCCTGACCGGGCTGGCTCCGCTGCACCCACGATATGTTCCGGTTGGAGCACCGTTGCACCAGTGGTGACCTGCATCGGGGCCCACATTGCTCCCGCGGTGGCCTCCCCAGCGAGGGAGATGGTGCTTCCAACATCACCTGGCGCTGCTTCCTGATCCTCAGCGGCTTCCAGCGAGGTCAGCTGCTCTCCGGCAACCCTGGCAGGGGGCTCCGACCCTGGAGGGCAAGAAAAAAAGAGACCGGGTCAGGGTTGCCGGCAGCGGCAGAGCCCAGTGAGACAGCCCCGAGGGATACTACGAGCTGCCCTGGGCCCTCCTCGCCATGAGTCGGGCAGTGTGACATTGACATCTGGGGTATTGCCATAATGGAGCACACTTGCCCGAACTCGGGCTCCACCACCATCCTTGACTCCGGCGATTTGGGGTGCGTAGCCTCAGTCGTCACGCCCGGTACTGTGCCCCCGTCGACCTCCTCAGGGACCATTGGACCTGCATCATCGTGGGCTGGCACCTCCCGGGCCTCTGGTCCCTCTCCCCTCAAGCGACCAGGAACTGGTGCCGGCAAGGTCATGGGGGTACATAGAAGGGGTTGGGTGAGGTTTTGTATGGGCGCATCACATGCCGCTGGGGTGGAGCACTCAGAGGGTTGCTCACCCCGAGTCTCCTCGCCAGAAGGCAGGCAAACTTGTTCATCAAGCATAATAGTTAAATGAGAAGTAACTTGCCTGCCCTCCTGACATGAGACATCCTCCACGGCCTTAGAGACATATCCCCCCTCCAGGCGTTCCTCCTCGTGCAGCGCCGGTGAGACCGGAGGCCTCCTCCGGCGGGGGTTCCTCCTCTTCTTCCTCCTGGACGGCTCAGGAACCAGGTAGTCCGGGACACGAAGCGCCGTGCTGGAAAGCTTCATCTCCTCCGGGGGGTGGGGGGGGGGGAGTGGTTGACCTTGACCGGGCAGTTGAGCGCAGCAAGCAGGTTCGACCATTCCTCGTCTGTTGGCAGATCCGGGGATGGAACCTTCACAGCCGAAAAGGGGTGTCCTTGGGCCTCCCTCTCGCGATGCTCCTCCTTGACCTGGCAATTGAGCGCGATGAGCAGGTTCAACCACTCCTCGTCCATCGGCAATCCCGTGGGTTGAGCAGGCGCGGGGGGTGGAGCCCTCACAGCCGGGGAAGCATGTCCTTCGGCCTCCCTCTCGTGGTGTTCCTCCTCGACCTGGCGATTGAGCATGGCGAGCAGGCTTGACCACTCCTCGTCTGAAGGTAAATCCGGGGGTAGAGCAGGCATAGGAGGTGGAACCCTCACAGCTGGGGAAACGCGTCCTCGGTCCTCCCTCTCCCGGCACTCCTTCTCAGCCCGGCGGTTGACAAAGGCAAGCAGATTCGCCCACTCCTGTCCGCCAGTGGGATTGCGGGGAAACGCCTCCATGTGGGCTCCTGGGCAGGATAATCCAGGGCCTCAACCTCCTCCATTGTCAGGTGGGCCGGTTCTTGGACCGGCGGGCCCTCAGAAATTAAAGGAGGAGACATGGAGAGGGGAAGAAAACAATCACTAATTGCAGCTGGAGGAGAGGATCCAGTGGACTGCTGATACTGGGCCTCTCCCTCGGGAGACAGGCAGGATTCAGTGTTAACAAATGACTTAGAATGAAAAAATACTTGCCTGTCATCCCAGCTGATGATGTCTGCAGCTGCAAAGGGCAGGGACTCGTCCCTCTCCGCACCAGCAATGATTTGGACCCCTCCTCAGACTATTGGAGGAGCCATCTCCCTGACGACAGAGGTGGGCGTGGCTGGAGTGAATCCAGCGGACCTCTCGGCGGCTGAAACGATGATGGCCGCTGCAGGAGAGGTAGGCTTCTCCCGGTGTCTCCTTGCGGGGCGGCGCTGTCCCTTGTGTTCTAGAACAGACTGTGCTGGAGCGAGTGAAGGGTCAAGCAGTGTACCACGGAGGCTGCCAGTGTGCGGGAAGGCAGACCTCTGTCTCGGCATCACAGGAAGTGCCAGACCAGGGAAGGAACGTTGGAGCGAGCAGACCGTGGAGAGTAGGTCGGCGTACTGTGGGTAGGTCCATAACCCGGGATGTGCTTCCAACATGCATACTGCGGCGTCCACATTTTCCAACGTCTCCTTAGGACCCCGGGCGGCAAGGGCATCATTAACGAAGTCCCAAACGAACTCCGCAGCCCATTCCTCCTCCATCGTGGGAAGCCCCACTGCCGTTCCTTTTCTCCAGTGAGACCGGGGCATGACGAACTCAAACACAGGTTAGTCCAGAATGGAAAGACAGTTATAATGGAAAAAAGGGGAAAAGCTGTGTGGGTGAACCCGCTAAACCCTTTTAACGCGGCTGGGTCATTCTGTCACAAACCCTCCCCTGCACTTCTCCAATGCACACGGCGAGGGGAGAAAGGATGGGGATTTACACGCTGGGTTTCACCAAACACACATTTATTTATACACACGTAGACAAACGTTTACAGTCATACTTTCCTCAGAAGCTAACGGTGTCCTACTGGATGGTCAACAGTCTACAGGGAAAAAACACCGGGGAAAACGCACGCAGTAGTTACTCACTGAGCTGGAGCAGTCCAGTTGTCCGAATAAACCCCGAGGGAAACAGTCCTTACTTGACAGTGACTCCAAGCGAACCGTCAATGAAGTCCAATGATCCGGCAATGCATGACTGGAGACAGGCTCCTTAAAAACATGCATTGCTGGTTTCCCAAATTAGTTGCACCTGGGCGAGGAGCGGGAAGATGGCATACGGGAGTGGGCACAGCTGGTAGCAATAGAGAAGGGGCGTGGTCTGACTGGTAGACAGTTAGACAGCGCTCACTCCAGCGTGAGCGCAAGAGGCTGCCTCCCCGCTGGCGGCCAGAAGGCATTGGCTATGGGCACGGCAAAGCACACAGAAATACATACTTACATACATACAATGTGGCACGTACCCATAGAGCGGCCAGGACCGAGCAGGGGGAAGCCAAGCCGGCTCGGTTCCCAACATTGTCTGTCTGTCTATCTGTTAACAAAATAACTCAAAAATTTATGAATGGATTTGGATGACATTTTCATGAGGTTCAACCACTCCGCGTGTAATGGCACGGGGAACAGATGATTAGATTTTGTTGAGGATCTGAAAGTGCATACCTCCACCAAGGGCTTTGTTTGTATTTGTGCAGCAGGATTACACAAAAACTCCTGAATGGATTTGGATGAAATTTTTACCAGAGGTTGTTCTTGAGCTAGACAGGAACCCATAACATTTTGGTGATGATCTGAGAATGCATACCTCCACCAAGGCTCTTATCTTCTCACAGTGTGTTAGCAAGAATCCTCGAAAACTACTTGATAGACTTTGATGCAGTTTTCACCAGAACTGGCTCGTGGCTTACACACGAACCCATTACGTTTTGGAGGTGATCCATGAGGGACGGAAGGAGTCTTGGTGGTGGTATGCGCTGTAGTTTTCTAGTTATTCATACTTTAGTTTCCAGTGGCTACAGGTCACTGTGTTTCTATTTGACCAATAAAGTATTGTAGAATATAACTCTGCTCCAGTACCTCCTGTGGCTCCTCCGCCTTGGTTCCTTCCTTGTCTCTCCGTACTCAGCTGGGTCCTCTTGTCGTTTTCGTCTCCAAACACGGACATCCTGTCGTCGTGGTCCAGCTGGTATCGGCACAGACTGTAGCCGTCGACGCTGTTGATGCTGCCGTGTCTCATCAGGACTCCCAGTTCTCCCACTGAGGACCCTCTGGATCGGGTCCGGACCAGCTCGGCCCGGTCGATTCCCGCCAGCTTCTCCAGAGCATTCATCATCCGGCCCGAGAACTCCTCCAGCTGGGCCAGACGCAGGTCCACTGTCTGCAGGGAAGCCTTCATGGAGTGTTCCCGCTCGTTCACTTCCTCCAGACGCATGAACATGTTCTCCACCCTGAAAACATGAGGGGAAGTTTAGAGAAAAATGAAAAGTTACTGGTGTCAGAGAACATACTGTACATATTCTCCACCATGGATGCAGCAGGAGCTACATATGAGTTCATCATATTATTAATTAAAACAGGTAGGAACACATATTTGTATTTCTGTGTTTACTTCAGACCTCTCAGACGTAACTCTGATCCTCTCGTTGTTGGACGACTGTTTCTCATCTTCTTTTTCTCTGAAATATTCCTCCACACACTGTTCTTCAAACTCATGAAGACTCTTTAACTCGTCTGGACTCAGAACCAGCTCTGAAAAATAAAAAAACAGACTTTAAATTGATCAGTTATCATTGATGACTGTTCTTGTTCCTGACAGGTTTTATTTGGAAACTTCATTTGATTTTTAACTTATTCTTATAAAGTCTAAAAGATCAACTCAGACTTGAATCACGATATCAGACAGGTTTACAGAATATATCCCTGGTGGTCTCAGGTCAGATCTGGACTCATATCTCAGTGTCAGAATTCAGAATCTCTGCTGGTTCAGTGTGATGTAGTTCAGTTAAAAGATTAACCCTTCTTGTATCTGGGTTCCATGGACATAGACAGCGCCCTCACTGTCTATGTCGCAGTTCTGCACCTCTTATGTGATGCGTCATGTGATGTGGCCATAAACCATAAAAAATCCCCAGTTGTACTAAGTATTCCACCTCACAAGGTGGCAGACATGTATAACTTACTGCTCTTGCCTTGGAGGACTGATGTCTCCCAAATAACCACCCGAAAACCTCACTTCTTCGACACCGAAGAAGAAGAGTTTGTAAACAAATGTTGATGTGCTCCATCGCAACACGGAGGAAGCATTTGTTCCCAAATTTGCCAACTATGATTCTAAAAAGAGATTATTTAGCTTATGAAGGTAAATATCTACATTTTGTTATAACAGAAGATGGCCAAAGCTGGTTGATTTTCACCTGCCGTCGACCCCAGCTCCATGTGACTGGACAGAACAATCTCGCTGGTTCCGTGTCGTCATATAAGATAAATTGCAGCAGAATAAAAGCGAAATTGAGGTGGAATAATCATAACAGTTTCTGGATGTGGGAGAGAAAGCAAAAATGACAAACAGAAGACAAAATAACAACCAGAATGACGAAAATGGACAAAACAAGCCACCTGGCCAGCGGTAAGGCTGACGAATGTCTTTGTTTGTTTACATTGTACTGATTTTCTGGTTCATATACGCTGAAGATATGATTAAAAAAAACAAAACAAAAAACGGTGACAAAAACAAAGCCATCCTTTGTGTAAATATGTCCAAAGTCCACTTTTGACCGAAAGTTGTGTAATTCGATATGGCTGCCATGGTATTATGCAAAGTAGATGTGTAAATTTACTCCTATCTCAAACGCTGGATCATATTCTACATCTTTCTAATTGACAATAAGCCATTATCTCTTACCACTTTCAAGTTATAGCTTTGGAAATCTCTAACATCTAAACTGAATATTTTCTTGAAAAAAATCTTGACCCCATCCATAACACAGTTTTTACAGGAAAACAGCTGAAAAGCTTAATAAAAAGTGATAGAAAAAACAGTAGATTTAACAGAGAGACAAAATCAAGGCAAACAATTCTAAATAAGACTGAATAAGGAGAAAATGACTTCATCAGTGATTACATTAGTGTGAAGCTACAGGTGCATATGTGTAGCGGTAGAACAGTCTTTTACTGTGTGTAAATTTACTACTATCTCAAACTTTGGCTAATATTCTACATCTTTCTAACTGACAATAAGCAATTATCTCTTACCACTTTCAAGTTATAGCCTTGGAAATCTCTGACATCTAAACTGAGTATTTTCTTGAAAACAATCTTGACCACCGGGGGGGAGGTTGCCAGGTGCAATCATGCACCACAGGGTCAAGAGGTCAAGAGGGTTAGACTCTAATCTCAGTGGTGGAATTGGGAATTCTGACCAGAGACCTCATGTGCAAAGGGTACTTATGCACAAAAACATGGCGTATGTCCTTTTCCATGGAAAATTTCAGATGTATCAAGGGAATATGTGCAGCCCCACACCAACGTCATGGTTGGCGTATGCACATTTCTACTGTTACTGGTCTGTTGACGACACTTAGAGGTGAATTTGGGAGACTGATAATGATGTGAAAATGATTGTACACATCAGAGACACATGATGAACAAACATCCACATGTGCACAATTAGATGAGTGGATATAAAACCAAGTGCAAAGAAGTGCAGAAAATGCCTCTAACAACAATGGCATTAGTATTATTAGAGGATATTTCAAATTGTGCAATAAGAAGAGAAAGGGTATTTAGAGACAGAAGATTTTCTGGCTCAGGATGATGACTGGCTTGTCAGCTGGTTTATGGTTTCTATGGGCAGTCCTTGTGGAACTGTGCTCAGAGCTACCGCTGCTCTTGGAGCGCGACACAGTGAGAAGCCATCCACTGCCCATCCCAGTGCAGGTGCCAACAACATTTGGGTTCCTAGAAACAGGGGCATTCCAGAGGGAGCTGGCAGACCCATCAAGAATTTCCCAGTCAACCCTGAGCTGAGCTATGCCAGCTGTGTGGGATGGCATTATCCTATTGTCACCCATCATATTCCCATACAGTACATCCCATACAATGCAGTTGAACGGGCCAACATCAAAGCGCAATTTGCAGTGAGAGCCAGTTTTCCTAATGATTCTGATGAACAACATTGTTGGGAACAAACTACAAGCTGGCACTGTGTGGATGGGTGGCTTCTTGGTAAGTAAATTCATGTAATGGTCCTAAACGCAACGCGCCTGTGTGCCCCCAAATATCACCCTGTCTTCAAGGCTTCATGACAACTCCGTGGTTTGAGTAAGTGACTTTCTTTTTTTGCTGATTAAACTACAGTTTCACAGCATTCTACCAAGCCCCCAATTGCCTCTGTGTGTACAGTAGTTATGACAACAAACACATGCGTAAAGTTTGAAATGCAACAGTCTCACCCTTTTCCTGGTGCACTTCATTCATTTACAGTAGCAGTGTGTGTAATCCATATAAGTTGTATATAACTATAAAGGATGAGATTTGCATTTTGGACATAAAACATGTACTTGTTGAGTCTAATATGATCTGCTTTCAACTGACAGGTGACCATGGCTACCCACTAAATAGATTCATATTGTCTTCTTTTTCATGACTGTTTTCCTTTATTCAACCAGGTGATCTACCTGGCTGGTTACAAATCACAGCGATCAGTTGACACTTTTGAGCAGAGGTGGACTTACCATTAGGCAAAGGTAGGCGGTTGCCTTAGGCCCCGACCTGCTAGGGGCCCCGATCTACTAGAAGCCTCATATATTTTTTAAAAAATGTTTAGCCTATGTAACGTGATGTCTGACAAAATATAGAAACACAGGCATCGGTCATCAGTGACCTTTGTCACTGATCATGTTCATAATTTTTATGGACAGGATTTCTAGGCACAGCCAGGGAACGGAGGGTGTCATGTTTGGTGACCACAGGATCTCATCTCTGTTATTTGCAGATGATGTTGTCCTGTTGGCTTCATCCAGCAATGACCCATAGGTCTTACTGGGACGGTTTGCCGCTGAGTGTGAAGCAGCTGGGATGAGAATCAGCACCTCCAAGTCCGAATCCATGGTCCTCAGCCGTAAAAAGGTGGATTGTCCTCTCCGGGTTGGGGACAAGCTCCTGTCCCAAGTGGGGGAGTTTAAGTATCTCGGGGTCTTATTCATAAGTGAGGGGAGAATGGAGCGAGAGACTGACAGATGGATTGGAGCATCATCGGCTGTGACGCAGACGTTGTACTGGTCTGTTGTGGTGAAGAGGGAGCTAAGCTCTAAGGTGAAGCTGTTGATTTACCGGTCAATCGACGTTCCTACCCTCACCTATGGTCACGAGCTTTGGGTAATGACCGAAAGAATGAGATCATGGATACAAGTGGCTGAAATGAGCTTCCTTCATAGGATTGCTGGACTCACCCTTAGAGATAAGGTAAGGAGCTCAGTCATCCAGGAGAGGCTCAGAGTAGAACCGCTGCTCCTCCACATTGAAAGAAGCCAGTTGAGGTGGTTTGGGCATCTGATCAGGATGCCTCCTGGACGCCTCCCACTTGAGGTGTTTGGGGCATGTCCCACTGGGAGGAGACCTCGGGGCAGACCCAGGACTCGCTGGAGAGACTATGTCTCCCAGTTGGTCTGGAAACACCTTGGTATCCTCTCTGAAGAGCTGGAGCAGGTGGCTGGGGAGAGGAAAGTCTGGGTTTCTCTGCTTGAACTGCTGCCTCCACAACCCGGACCTCCGGAAAGGCGGTAGAAGATGGATGGATGGATGGATGGATGGACATTTATAAAAATGCCAAATCAAATCACAAACATAACTTCCTCCCTCCTTCTCCTCAGACTGTTGAACTGTTCCATGTTATCTCAGCGCCGTATAATTGAGAGTTGTGACACTCCGGTCATCTAGAAACTATAAAAGGCGGGAGTCACGTGGGTCAAGGAGCGGCGGATAGTTCCAAACAATGGAATTTTCCCCATAGGCCACCATTTATTTCACGGAGTGTCTGCTTAATAATCCCGGGTAAGTTAATGAATGGCCATTGTTTTGGTCATTTTATCACTTAAATTAACAGGTAGATTCTGTAGTCTGTGATCTTAGTTTATTTCACCAGCTTTTTTACTTGTTTATGTGCAGTAAACTTGCAATTGTCATTAGCCTGTGCTAGCTCAACTAAGTAGCTGGGTCAGCCCTTATTTCAAAAATCTGTTGTACAGTTATTGGGTGAAGACACAGTTTCTGAGAGACATTAGAGATTGGTAGTAGCATTATATGATGGGACATGACATTAAAACCTTTGACAGAGCAGATGTGACTTATTATTTTGTTCATAGCAATTGTAGTAGCATTGACAGCATAACTGCAGGAGGGATCAGGTGATTTATAAAGTGAGTCATAATTTCTTGAAGCCTCATTCAGAACATTATAGTCACCAAGAAGTGTAAAAGAATATATACATATATACAGTATATGTATTAAGAAGATATTGGCTCCGTTTCTGCTTTCAAAAGACTTCTCTTTTCCACCGCTGCTACTCGTCATGGCTGACTGCCCCCAGATGAAAATCCACAGAATTGGTATGTGGGACTATAATGTTCTGAATGAGGTTTTAGAAAAATTATGAATCAGTCTGTAAATCACTGGATTGAAAATGTACTTGTACATGTACAGACTGGATCCTGGGGTCCACTTGCGGTGCTCACTTGGTCAGTGGTCCACTTGACCAAGTGTATCACTTAATCTTATCCTACACTTTATTACATGTATAGTTTATTTCTCTTATCTTATCATGTTTAATGTTGCAGCATTGTACCGAGACAAATTCCTAGTTTGTGTACTACATGAACAATGGCAATAAACCTGATTCTGATTCTGATTCTGACCTGTATTGGTAGACGGGACCGTGGCCTTAAATGACACACCCGCTGTGTCAACGGCTACCCTTCACAGAGGAGGACACGATGAGGGAACTATATACCACGAGTCTAACCAGTTTGTTCTTGAAGATGACCCATCTTGCCTAAGCACCTGATAAAGAGCGTTGCTATTTAGTTCAGAGAGGGCCTGTAATATTTTTTGTGTTTACCCTTATTTTTTGTGTGATATATTCTCCCTAGTTCTACATAGTACAGAGGAGGGGGCACAATGGATGCCTCTGCAAAATGGGCCAGTAGCAGACCGTGAACAGGACCCTGCTGGCAAATGTGGGGATGTGTAAACAAACACATCTTCCATGTGAGTTGTTGTTGTTGTTTTTTTAATAATACACAAGAGTCTACATTTAATGCATTTAAGATATGAGATTAGTAATCCACTAGATTAATCCAGATAATTAAGTTACTTGAGCTGCAAATATGCAAACTGTCACCGCCACCACCACCACCACAAACATCATTGCAGTTGGTTTGGACACATTTTTTCAAAAACCAGTGCAATTATTCTTTTATTTTTTCCATGTAAAATGTCATCCTTATTCTTCTGAATGGCATTTTCCACAAAATTTTATGACTTTCTCAGTAAACTGCAGTTTTTTTCTTGTAACTTTGGCCTTTTTTCCTCATAGTGTCACGTTAAGCTTCTTTGTTTTTCTACAGATGTAATTCCTGATACCTGAATGATATCATCATTTGAAGACTTCTGAGGACAATAAGTTTCAGGTAGGATGTCAGTAAGGCCTGACTGACTGAATGAATCAATGAACGTGAATTTTATTCGGCAATGAACTTAAAATCAAAACAATTAAAAATATGTAGGACACATAAGAACAACCAAAAAGGTGTAGGCTGAAGCTAGTGCTTATATAGCGCTTACCCTGTTACAATTTTAAAATCAATAACATAAAAATTTAAGTCATACCCAAAAACATGAAAAGAAATTATACAACAAAAAAGAGTAGTGCCCCATTTCTGTCTTTGCCTTCGGCCCCAAATGGGCTAAGTCCGCCCCTGCTTCTGAGGATGACTGCAGACGTCAGTGGAAACATGTCAAGGTTAAATAAACATCTCCTTCTCATCCCTGTCTGAAAGGGAAACAGTAAACTAATCTTATGTGACTAATCCCGTCACATATCCTAAACTAATCTTCAGTAGCCTGCTGAATTACCTGTATCCGGCATTAATGCCAGAGGACAGCGTGCCAAACAAAACATTTTACGTGCCTCTACCTCATTCAGGAGCGCCTCCAACTCAGTCTCTGAAATTCCATTATATCCATTATTTTTGATCCTGGATACAGGAGAATCAAACATGCAGTGCTATTTGCATATGTATTTGCATATTCAAATGGAGCGTGTCAAGGGAGGAGTCTGGTATTTCCTCACATGCGTTCAATTTCAAGTAGATTGGGATGTACAAAGGAAATGTGCTTGGATTCCTACGTACGTGCTGTTTCATACAGCTGGATTTTTTTTTTTTTTTTTGCTTACAGAGTTTTCTTGATTTAAATGTACATCATTTTTCAGAAGGAAATCCAGGCAAGTCTTTGTACATGAGGCCCCAGGACCTGTAGGGTCATCTCTGATGGGCTTACAGAGGTTTAGGGTTGGGGTAAGTTCCTGACCCTGTCTAGGACTTACATAGTCCTCTCTAGTGGTCTTATGGAGGGCTAATGTTTGGGGTAAGCTCCTGACCCTTTGTTCGTCTTGTGGAGTAATCTCTGACAGTCTTACGGCGGTCTACGGTTAATGTTTGAGGTAAGTTTTAGGTAAGCACATTCACCAACCACAATGCTCCGCACTGTGTGTCTATACATATATATATATATGTATATATATATATATATATATATACTGTATACACTACCGTTCAAAAGTTTGGGGTCACTTAGACATTTCCTTATTTTTGAAAGAAAAGCACTTTTTTTCAATGAAGATAACTTTAAATTAATTAGAAATACACTCTATACATTGCTAATGTGGTAAATGACTATTCTAGCTGCAAATGTCTGGTTTTTGGTGCAATATCTACATAGGTGTATAGAGGCCCATTTCCAGCAACTATCACTCCAGTGTTCTAATGGTACAATGTGTTTGCTCATTGCGTCAGAAGGCTAATCAATGATTAGAAAACCCTTGTGCAATCATGTTAAGTCTGCAATGCTGTAATTGCTGCAAATGGAGGATTCTTTGACGAAAGAAAAGTTTGAAGGAAAAAATTATTATTTCAAATACAAATCATTATTTCTAACCTTGTCAATGTCTTGACTATATTTTCTATTCATTTTACAACTCATGGTGGTAAATAAAAGTGTGACTTCATGGAAAACACAAAATTGTCTGAGGTGACCCCAAACTTTTGAACGGTAGTGTATATATATATATATATATATATATATATATATACAGAGAGAGAGAGAGAGAGAGAGAGAGAGAGAGAGAGAGAGAGAGAGTAATATGTACATATGTATACTAGCTGTTCTTGTTTTTTCTTGCCTTCTGATTTTTGCTCTGAGTGTTGCTATCCCTGTGCTGTTGCAATCCTGGAATTTCCCCATTATGGGACTAATAAAGGCTTATTTTATCTTATCTTATCTTAAGTTTGTGACCCTGTCTAGGACTTACGTAGTCCTCTCTGGTCCTCCTGCTCCCCCTCGTTCTTCCTCCACCAATGGCAGCACAGCCTCTTGAGGGCGATGTAGACGTGAGGAAAAACAATGAGCGGCGGTGGGAGGATGGGACGGTCGTGGAAGGTCATGATGAGCTGGTATCTCTGGAACTTCCAGACCTGGTTAGAGATGGACTTTACCTCGAAGAAGGTGTTACTATGGAGGAGGAAGATGGGAATTAATTCATCGTAATTATCTTCATTATTCAGCTTTATCTTCAATCGTCAGTCTCACCCCTCCATAAGAAACTTGACATTAATAAATTAAGATATAGTCAAATAAAATAATTCATAGCAGCAGTCATCTCAAGGAACTTTACATTTTTGTTAAGATCACGAAACTGTTTAGAACTTAATCAAAAATAAATGTGAAATTTTCATTAAAATCTTGGATGGAAAGCTGCTAACAATGATAAAAAAAAACAAAAACAAAAAAGCATCATTCTCAACTCCTCTAAAATCACTTTTTGTGTCATTTTTGTGTTTTTTTTTCCTATTTTTTTTTCTAATTTGTGGGTTTTTCATGTACGTATTATTGTCTCGTTTCCAATAAACTAACCCTAACCCTGCAATACTGACTTGAAGACAGCAATGAGCAGGTTGACCAGCAGAATGTTGGCCACCAGCAGGTAACAGGCCATGATGGCGGGGGTGAGCCACGCCCCAGGGATACAGGGAGGAAGTTTCTTCCCATCTTCATCATACAGGTTATCTCCACACGGCGCTGAGAAACACACACAAAAACACACATTCACAGCTTCTGTGATTACAGCACTTAACTAGAAGTAAAGGCAAAAACTACTAGTACTCCTATTGCAGAGTACTCATGCTGCAGAGTACTTCTACTGCAGAGAATTCCTACTGCAGAATACTCCTACTGCAAAGTACTGATACTGCAATGATACACAACATGGAGATGGCTACAATACTTAGGAACAGGAGGTACTCCAGAAAATACTGAGACACTCTAGTATATACTCATAGAACTTCTTCGCCAGCACCCCCTGCTGGTAGATGAGTAATAGAGGAATGTCAGAAGGTTCATGAAGTCAGTAGAAGTTCCTGGGGAACTTTAAGGGTGAACATGAAGACAAACAACAGGATGTAGAGAAGGTCTGTCATGATATTTCACTCCAAACATTAGAAACTTACGATTGATTTCCATGGCATAAACTGTCCATCAGCAGTGGGGCATAAACAGGAAGGAGACAGAGACACAGAATCATCAGCTAAAGAAGAAGAGTTCATGATGGATCCACTGAAGAAGAAAATTAATGTTAGAGAAGATGATGACAATTATTATAATAATTAAAAATGATGAAATTGAAGGATCACAAAGTTATCATTAGTTAGGACAAAAAAAAACATCTACTGGATATTTGAAGGTTTACTGAGGACATAATGAGGAGGTATCCAACTATGGACACTAGTGAGAATATCATACTGTGGACTCCCATCTGATGGTTTATGGAGGTGAGGACATTATAAAGACAGGTTTGGACCACATCTTATTGTGGACTAATGTTACAATGAATGGAGGATGAGGGCAAGTTTACGACACCTGTGGACATGTCTTAATATGGACTCTCATGATGCAGTCTATGGTGGATGATGACAAGTTGAGGATATCTGTGGACATGTCTTACTATGGATTCTAATGCTATGATGAATGGAAGATCAGGACAAGTTTCGGACACCTGTGGACATGTCTTACTATGGACGCTAGTCTTACGGTCTATGGAGTCAGCAAACACCTCGCCGTAGATCATCCAGTAGGGCATGTAGAAAATGTTTCTGGCCAGGCGCCATGTGGGTTCCTCGTCAGGGTGGAGAATTGCCTGACGAGCCACGCCGAAACTCATGAGGACCACCAGCATGATGACCACAAAGTAGAGCATGTCAATCATCTGGAGACATGTGAGGGGACACACAAAGACATGAGACATACAGCAGTGGGAGACGATGCTGAGAAAGGATGAGACCAAACCAGATTTAATGTCAGGCTGAATAACCACGCTCCACAGCAAGAACCTTTGCGGCACCAGGAACTATTGGCAGTAGTCCCTGAAGATGCCTTCAAGGAATGTTTTTAGCTCCTACTATAGAGCAGGGACATGGAAAAGACTACATCTATGGTGACAATGACCTCAGTCCCAACAGCCAATCTGCGATTGAGGTGACTGAGGTCACAGTCGCCATAGTTGTAGCCATTTCAGTGGCCCTACCAAGAACAGAGCTGCTGCAGTCAATGTGGGCCCATTGACTGCAGCATTTTCTTCAAGCTATGGGAGCTTGAAGAAAATGTAGTTCCTTTGTAGTGTTCTAAGTTCTCCTAAAAAGGTTCCAATACTTTTTAGTGGGAACAAGGCTAACGTGTCCCTGGATCATACCATCTTGCCGATCATCATGACGTAGGGTCCCAGATACTTGTTGACCCCAAAGATGTCGAGGACTCTGATGTACCAGAAGATGATGTCCACACAGTAGATGACCCGTCCGTAGCCCATCAACGGTTCTGGCTCCAGGCGCATTAGGAACCCGAACAAGAAGACAGAGATAGCCACCAGGTCAGTGATGTTCCAGTAGTCCTCCAACCACACATTGATCTTCTGCTTCAGCTTCCCTGGTTCTGACATCAGGATCTGAAAAGATGAAAGTGTTTCTTTAACATCAGCAGACTGGTTCTGAGGAGATGAAAGTTCCACCATGATGAAATGAATTATGAAGAAAACTTTAGGAACATTTAATGATCTGCTGATTTCTGTTTGGTTTGTACAGAATTAACTTGAAGAAATTATTAAATAAAAAGAGAACAAACAAACTGTTCTTACTGTCTTTTTTCCACCAGATACCACAGTAACACAGGAGAAGATTAGAATGCAAATCTGGAAACTTAAAGGCAAATCAAACAAGGACAAAGATCTGCATTTATGTACTTGTAGATCTTTTCTAACCTCAGTTCTGTGGTCACCCAGAACTAATTTAGAACCACATAAACTTTAACTGTTGGTGGAAGGCTGAAACCTCACAATATACAGTAGTGTGAAAAAATGTTTGCCCCTTCCTGATTTCTCATTTTTTGTATGTTTGTCACACTTAAATATTTCCAATCATCAAATAAAATTTAAATATTAGACAAAGATAACACAAGTAAACACAAAATGCAGTTTTTAAATGAAGGTATTGATTATTAAGGGTAAAAAAAAAAAATCCAAACGTACATGGCCCTGTGTGAAAAAGTCCCCCCCCCCCCCGGCTGAAACATAAATTAACTGTGGTTTATCACATCTTTGGAAAGCTGAGTTCAATTTCTCTAGCCACACCCAGGCCTGATTACTGCCACACCTGTTCTCAATCAAGAAATCATTTAAATAGGACCTGCCTGACAAAGTAGAGCAAAAGATCCTCAAAAGCTAGACATCATTTTTTCCGGTTCCGGTTCCGCCGGACCGGCGGCGCCACACGAGTCGGCTGCCTGTTGCAACAGCCTTTTTTTTATCTTCCTTCTTCTTTCTACACCTTTCACTCTGTATATATATCACGGACGCACGGATTGCCCCGGGGGTCTCCCGGGTTGGCGGACGGAGCCACGGTTTGCAGCGGGAGACGTTACAGCAGGGAGGAGCTAGTGCTAGCTAGCACTTGGCCGCCGCCCGGTGCTAATGGGAAACTCGACATACCGGGAGCTGTAGCGAAAAGGACGCGGGTGCCGGGCTGGAGTTTAGGCGGCGTGAAAGAAATATAAGACAGAGTAATAAAGAGTGATGGCAAGAACCAAGCAGACCGCCCGTAAAATCTACTGGAGGAAGAAGCCCCCCAGGAGACAGCTAGCCACCAGGGCTGCTCGGAGAGACGCTCTGGCCACCGGCAGAGTGAAGAGGCCTCGCCGTCACAGGCCCGTGGCTCTGAGAGAGATCCGTCGCTACCAGAAATCCACGGAGCTGCTCATCCGTAAGCTGCCCGTCCAGCGCCTGGTGAGGGAGATCGCTCAGGACTTCAAGACCGTCCTGCGTTTCCTGAGCTTCGCCGTCATGGCTCCGCAGGAGACCAGCGAGGCCCACCTGGTGGGTCTCTTCTTCGCTAAGGGGGTCACCATCATGCCCAAAGACTTCCAGCTGGCCCGCTGCATCTGCGGAGAGAGAGCTTAGACTTTCTGCTGCACATTCACCAACCATAATGCTCTGCACTGTGTGTCTATATATATACATTTATAGTAATATGGACATATGTTTACTAGATGTTGTTTTTTCTTGCCTTCTGATTGTTGCTCTGAGTGTTGCTATCCCTATGCTGTTGCAATCCTGGAATTTCCCCATTGTGGGACTAATAAAGGCTTATCTTATCTTATCATGCTGCAATCAAAAGAAATTCAGGAACAAATGTGAAACAAAAGTAATTGAGATCTATCACTCTGGAAAAGGTTATAAAGCCGTTTCTAAAGCTTTGGGACTCCTGCAAACCAGAGTGAGAGCCATTACCCACAAATGGCGAAAACATGGAACAGTAGTGAACCTTCCCAGGAGTGGCCGGCCGACCAAAATTTCCACAAGAGCGCAGCGTTGACTCATCCAAGAGGTCACAAAAGACCCCACAACAACATCCAAAGAATTGCAGACCTCAGTTAAAGTCAGTGTTCATGACTCCACCATAAGAAAGAGACTGGGCAAAAATGGCCTGCATGGCAGAGTTCCAAGATGAAAACCACTGCTGAGCAAAAGGAACATAAAGGCTCATCTCAGTTTTGCCAGAAAACATCTTGATGATTGCCAATATTAATCCTAACATCAAGCTTACTTTGGAGTATAGTAAAGAGAGTATTCATTTTTTAGATCTTACCATCTTCAAGGATCAACAAGGTGTTTTACATACATCTGATATACAGGAAATCAACAGAAATGCCTTTCTTCATGCCAGCAGCTTCCATCCTAAGTGGCTTAAAGGGAATCTGCCTTTAGGACAGTTTCAATGAGTATGTAGAATTTGTGATCTGGAAGAGGATTTTGAGGCTAAATCTGCAGAAATGATATTACATTTTCAGAAATAGGGATATAAAAGTTCTACTATTCAGGCAGTATATACCAAAGCTAAACAACTGGAAAGATAAAGCTTGCTACAAATGAGAAATGCTACTAAACAGAAAAAAGAGAGTGGTATTTGTAACAACATATAGCACAGAAGAAGAAAACATTAAACAGATCATCAGTAAGAACTGGGGCATTATTCAAAGTGATAAAACACTGAGTCAGATTTTTCGTGAACCACCTTTAATTAGCTTTAGAAGATGCCCCACACTACAGGATAAATTGGTCCACAGTCATCTTCAACCATAAACCCAAAAGACATGGTTGGATCTAAAACCAAAGGGGTCCTACAAATGTAATCATTGTAACCACTGCACAACTGTAATACAAACCAAAACATTAAAGGATTTTTACCTCTCAGAAGGAGTACATCATTAATCATTTTATCAACTGTAAAATATCTTTTGTCATCTATAGATTAGACTGTCCAAAATGCAAAGTTTTTTACATAGGTAGGACTAAAAGAAGATTACAAGACAGATTGGTAGAACACAAGTATGCGATTCGCAAAGGGAATGCTAATTATCCAATGGCTAGACACTACAGTATATGGATTATCATAATAGTGATCCATCTTCACTACAAGTTTTTGGTATTGATCACATTCTTATTTCTTCTTCTTCTTTTAGATTTGATTGGCGGTTGGCAACCAGTTTACAAGTGCATTACTGCCATGTACTTCACTCTATGTCATCACTCTAGACAAAGGAAACTCAACCAAAGAGAGGCCTTTGGGATTTATAAACTACAAGCCACAAAATATCCAGACCTAAATGAAGATTTAGATTTTACTGTTTTTTTTTGTAGTACTTTGTAGTTACTTTTTTGGAGGATGTTTGGTGTGACCTTTTTGTATGGGATGTGTTCTTTCCCATTTTATTTATGTATATTTTTATACTTATATTTTTATACCTATATGTATCTATGTATCCTTTTCTGTGATCTCTATGGGAGGAGTCTCACTGATTGGGCATCTGTTACAGGTGGACATCTCCTATTGGTGAGACACCACTACAAAAGAGCTTATGACTCATTGAGGTCTGTTTGACTCCCTGAAGAAGGCTTGTGCCAAAATGCATTCGAGTTTCAAAGTCAATTATGACCATGCCATGATAATAAAGGCATTTCATTTTATTTGTTTTTTTTAAAGAGAGTGCCTTGGGAGATGTAATCTCTCCAGCTAGTCCTGCATCTGCCCCAGGGTCTCGTCACAGTGGGACGTGCCCGAAACACCTCAAGTGGGAGGTCTGGGAATGCCTTGGTGTCCCCTCTGAAGAGCTGGAGCAGGTGGCTGGGGAAAGGGAAGTCTGGGCTCCTCTGCTTGAACTGCTACCTCCGTGACCCGGACCTACGGAAAAGCGGTAGAAGATGGATGGATGGATGGATGGATGAGAGAGTGCCTTGGAAAGTTCTTTTGATATTGAAGTCTTTTCCATCCAAAAAGCATCTATCAATTCTTCCTTTTGCCTTCAGAGAGAGCAGTCGCATTTTTTTTTCCTCCCTCCTCCTATCCTGCCTTCCTGACCTAATCCCAGCTTGCTGCGTCTGAGTGAGTGTCTGTGCCGTCTCACCATCTTGCTGATCTCAACCCAAATGGAAAATACGGAAAATGGATATAAGCTGGGCTTTAAACGCAATTGACACCACCTTTTCAAACAGAAAATTGGGCCCGGGGGAGCCCAAATGTGGAGAGACCCATGGATTGGAACTCATGTGTCTGTGTGATTTGACTGAGGATGTGGAAAAACATCTACCTGTTTTGGCTACGATCACAGGATTTCTGCCGATTGGGCTTTGGAGTTCTCCTGGTGTATCGAAAATTTAACTGGAGGAGCTAATCAAAATGCGGACCCGGCGGAGCTGCTTCTCAATAATTCGACCAGATGGGGAGTGCACGAAGTAGCAGCAAATGACCAACATGGAATTTACCATCTGCATGCATTAGAGAGATGGACTCTATCGGACATGTTCATCTGTGTTTAGAAGGGGAAACATCTGGAGTCGCTTCGTGCTCTCCAGGGAATGATATGAATTTAAAGCCAGTGAATGTTAATTTGAATTGTAAGCTCAGAATATGACAATAGGGAAATCCTATACTCCTATACTCTGTCTGAGCAGATTCGGCCTTGATCGGCACCCCTGGATAACTCACTCCTCCAGAGTTAAGTGGATGTGTCAGCTGGCTCGCTAACCCAAACACCGCTGCTGTGCAATAAACAGAACTCTTCAGGGACAGCGTTCATGAACTATAACATCTATCGTTGCCTAGGAGACTATTTGTTGTGCTCCAGTAACTGATACACTCAACACTGCACACACACTGATATCATCATACTGATATACATACACTGCTCTCTCCCTGCTGTGTGATTTGTCTACTAAATGTCTGCTAAATAAGCATTGAGGGTTTTTTTGCCTGCAATCAAAATTTCGCTTACTTACTTAAGCGTCAATTTGATAAAACATGTTTTTTTCTCTCGCCTACTGTGTGATATCCACTCTTTTTCTTTTTTTTCCTTTCTTCTTTATGACTGGCGCCTAGCGGCTGCCCCGGCCTTGGATGCGCTCTGCAGAGCGTGCCCAAATGCCAAGTCACGTTTCGTTACCTTGTATTCATACATGTGTAATGACAATAAAGTTGAATCTCATCTCATCATCTCATCTCATCTCCAACTAACTCTGTGAATCCAGGAAGTGCTCCTACACAGTAATTTTTAATATTTAAATTTGTTTGATGATCTGAAACATTTAAGTGTGACAAAAAAATCAGGAAGGGGGCAGACACTTTTTCACACCACTGTAGATGC
Organism: Pholidichthys leucotaenia; assembly: GCA_020510985.1. Taxonomy (NCBI): domain Eukaryota; kingdom Metazoa; phylum Chordata; class Actinopteri; order Cichliformes; family Pholidichthyidae; genus Pholidichthys; species Pholidichthys leucotaenia. The sequence continues at coordinate 441,452,036 of CM035837.1, read as the reverse complement.
TAAACAGAAGAAAAGAGGGCAAGAAACAGCACCCTGTGGGACACCTGAAGACAAAATACTGAAAATCCAGTTAGAACCAAAACCAGTTTAAGTGACTGATAGAGATGTTCTAACAATGGAAGCTAGGTCAGAACATTACTAATCCAGAGAGAAATTAGTGAAATTTTTGCAATTGAAATCAGAGATTCTGTTAATCAGCCACAGCTCAGACCTTTTTTTTTTTGTGGTTTACCTGTCTAAATTTCTCCACCCCCAGAGTGACAATGTAGGAGATGACGATCCACTCCTGCAGAGACGGCCATCGCTCCATCTTCACCAGGATGACATAGTTATAGAGCATCAGGTAGACCAGGTATGAGATCTAAGACACAGAGACCAAATTTATTACTCATCCCAGATTTATTCCAGTTCTTCTACAGTTACTTCACTTTCACTGAAACTATTAAAACCTCAGAGGAAATTATGTTTAATTTATAAAATCTGTTTACAGAAATTTAACCATTTTAATGTCTGACTGTGGCGAATAATTTCAGTGTACTTTCGGCAATATATTAAGGTTTTATTATTATATTATGAAGTTGGGGGGTGTCATGTTTTTCGCCCGTCCATTCATCCATCCGTCTGGTTGATATTTCTTGTCTCTCACCGCTCTAGCTTCTACATTTCTGATAGGATTCACTCCAAAGTTATCCTAAAGCTTTGACTCAACAATACCCTGGATGAGTTCAGTTTCAGATAAATCTAATGAGGGGTTCCACTTTGGGGGGGAGGGGGACTTATTTTTCTCCAGTCCATTCTATGTTGATCACAGTTCTCATTAGGGGCTGCTGATGTAGGATGTGTGAGCGTGCTCAGTAAGGTTCGGTCATTTTTAAAGTTTTTCATGCAGCACCCATATTTCCGTCTTGTTCTCGGCTGCTGCTTATTTAATTCCATTCTATCCACATTAACATCAGTTTTTATTGTGAAGCTCCTATATTAAACTGATCGTAACCATGGTGTCAGTGACACCTGGTGGTCATTAGGGGAACTGTAGCCTGGTGTCACAAAAACTTTTTTTTCCAAACCTTCAAACATGTGAATTCATTCTCATAAAGTGCTGCAACCTTTTATCGGACAAAACAGACTGATGTGATGATAAAACACAGACTCAGTAACCGTCACATGTATGTTAAAAGGTGCTGACCGTGTTGAACCAAAACTTGGTAAACGGGGTGTTGTAGAACTCGTAGATCTTCCTGCCGATGGGTATCCTCCCGCGGTGCTTCTTGTCATTCTCGTTTTCTTCTTCATCTCCTTTCTTTGATGTAGTGTCGGTGTTTGGAGCAGCATCCTATCAGAGAGATTTAAAATGTCTGTTTTATTAGACAGAGACACTAACTCGGGTGAAATAATTCTACGGATTCTGTCTGAAACCTTGGTGGATTTCTTGTCATCTTTGTTTTTTATGCTGTCGCTGTTTTTAGATGAATGATGTGAAGATTCATCTCCCAGTCGGAAGTCCAGCAGCAGGATAGCCGGAGGGAAGATGATTCCTAGAATCACCTGGAGACAGATTCAGGACGCAATGTTAAGATGCTGCTCAGATGAAGGGTTTTCACGGGAAATTCAGCAGAAGTGAAGGTGGCAAAAACTACAAGTGGTTCTGGTTTAGAGAAGTTTTTAAAAAGCCACAAGATGTTTCAAAGTGTTAAATTGTAGCAATAATGAAATAATTCTCCAATATCTTCAACTCTAGAAATGAGAAGAGCCTGCTAGAATAATTTTGATTTTTTTTTTCAGTAGAGTATTTCTGAAAATGTGATGTGGATGATTATCTTTTTACATTCTAATACTGAGTATTAAAAAAGGAATCAGATTTTGAACCGCTTAATCCTTTTCATATCACGGGGAGGCTGAAGCCTATCCTAGCATCTTTGAGAGAGGCAGGGTACAGATCACCAGGTACAGTCCATCACAGGGCCAACACAGAGGCGGCTCTGTGGTGCAGTGGTTAGCTCTGTGACGGCACAGCAAAAAGGTCGTTGGTTCAATCCCATCCCCTGACCAGCGACGACCCTTCGGTGTGAAGTTTGCATGTTCTCCAAGTGTCTGCGTGGGTTTCCTTCCATAGGCCAAAAACATGCATGTTAGGTTAATTGGCATCATAAACTGTCTTTGGGTATGAATGTGAGAGTGAAAGGTTGTCTGTCTTTCTGTGCTAGCCCTGTGATGGACTGCTGATCTGTTCAGGGTGTACCCCGCCACTGGCCCAAAGATGCTGAGATAGGCTCCAGCCCCCCTGCCCCCAGTGCATTTGAAGATGAATGAACGAATCAGATTTTGATGAGAGTACAGATATTAACTGCTCAGAAAAAGACTTCAGTGTGCTGGTAATGAGAGTCAAAACCAAAGTGTTGATTTTACATTTTTCTGCAATACTGATGGCTCCAGTATGACTGTTTCTGTCATTCATGTCCTTCACTCCGTTAGTGATTAATTATTTTTTAACAAGGGGGATGGGGATATTCGCCAATTTAGCATGACACACAAACATAAAATGTAAATTAGGCACACATTTGCAAAAATAAAGGTGAAAAATATGATAAAAGATACTGTGGGAACCCACAGCAGTATGTCAGTATGTTTCCACTCAGACGGAGGGACAAGGGGAATCGTCATGGGGGGTTTGTGTGTTGATGCGGGGGTTGGTGTGTTGATGCAAACAGTGACAAAAAGAATGGGAATTGCAAAGTCTTTCATGTTACTGTAGCACCACAGGTGACTGTGCGAATTGTAGGCTATAAAAGGAGAGGTGCCTGCGACCTGTGCCTTTTCTGATGCTTGTGATTCTGTATGAGGTGAGAGAGAGAAATTAAAAAAGGCTGCTTTGTTCTGGACCGCTCTTCCTGGCTATTCCTCTCTCCACACTGGTGACCCTTGATGCACAATGGAACTTGAGGCGAACACCCCAGAGACGACCTGGACTGGAGGTGCCGGCAACGCGCGCGCCGTTTCGGACAAACTCCTACACTTTTGGCTACATGACTTGAAGTCTTGGTCCCTCCACACCGAGGCCCAGTTCGTGCTCCGGGGAATAACGGCAGATGACACCAGATACTACTACGTGGTTGCAGCACTGGACGCACGCACAACTCAGCAGGTGGCAAACCTCCTCCAACGGCCCCCGGCCCACGACAAATACGAGGCTCTCAAAACTGCGCTGACCCAGCGCTATACGCTCTCAGACTGCGAGAGAGTGGAAAGGCTCCTGACGCGCTCTGAGTTGGGAGAAGGGTCGGCGGTCGAGTTAATGGTGCTGATGGGCACAGATGACAGGAATTTCCTCTTTGCCCACCTTCTCCTTCGGAACCTCCCGTTGGCGGCCAGGGCAGCCCTTGCCAATTCACCGCTGCGGGCCGTGCGCAACTACCGGGCGCTGGCGCAAGAGGCAGATCGGATTATCCTCACCACCAGAGCCCTCGCAGTGAACGCAGCGGCGTCGGAGCCCAGCGAGACGGCCAGTGGGGGCGAGGAGCCAACAATGGTGGCTGCAGCGGCAGCCAAGAAGCACCAGAGAGACACACTCTGCTTCTACCACCGCCGTTTTGGAGAGGACGCGCGCCGATGCCTGCCACTGTGCCAATTCAAACGCTCGGGAAATGCCAGGGCCAGCAGTCGGTAGCAGCTGTGACCGCCAGTGAAGCAAGCAAGCTCCTCTACGTGACAGACTATTGTGCTATTATCACAGCGTGTGATCACAGACTCAGAGTGAGGGAAATGTGGTTGCCAATCCGTGCCAGCAGCCTCTCCGGCCACCACCGAGCATTTAAACATTTTTACACGTTCATACCCAGAGACAAATTCCTAGTTTGTGTACTACATGAACAATGGCAATAAACCTGATTCTGATTCTGTTATGGGCACTGGAGGCAATGCGGGTGAAGTGTCTTGCCCAGGGACACAATGGCAGGATATCTGGGGACAGCGTGATGCGAACCGCCAACCATCGGGTTATTAGACGACCTGCTCTACCTCCTGAGCCGCTGCCGCCCCACTTTTTCCTCCACTTTCCCTCTTTAGGAAAGCTATGGAGGCTTACCCCGCTCTCTTTATTTCCCTTTGATTGGAAATTACATCCAAAAGCCGCGCAATGTGGCATTTTCACTGACAAATGGCAGTAGTTAGGAGCTTCGCCTCTTGGCTTGTATAAGACAGAAAAAATGGCTGCAACCTTTCTACGTCACTACCCAGAATGCATTGCGACGTAAACAATAATGGCGATTTACATCGTAGTAAAGTTTTTTTAAAAATATATAAAACTGGGAATTATTTTCAAAAAAATTATATTATAGTTATGTTAGTAACATAAAAATAAAGCATATAGAGCTAACATGCCAATATAATCGGAGTTCCTTTTAAGACACCTTGCACGGCCGTACATGCCAATGGACATTCGTCATAGCGGCATGCAGCTTTCCCATTTTGGGCGTTGATTTTTTTGTGTGCACACGGTCTACTAGTCGATGTGGCTAACAGACGCCTGATTAACGCAATGCCTTTTGATTCTCTCCCCTGTACAGCTAGAGGAGCCGGGCCCACAATGCTAGCCAACGTCACAGCTCCAGGGGGTAAGTTCCACACACTACTCACCCAGTTCCCAGCACTCACGATCCCGACTTTTTCGGCGACAGTCACTAAACACGAGGTGGAGCACTTCATTACCACTATGGGGCTGCCCATTTTCGCATGACCTCGGCGCCTGGATGCAGCTAAACTGGCCATAGCGCGCAAGGAATTTGCCACCTTGGAGAAGTTGGGCATCATGAGACACTCAAACAGCCCATGGGCATCCCCGCTACATATGGTTCCTAAAGCCGAGGGATCGTGGTGGCCGTGCGGAGATTTCCGCAGAATGAACAATGCCACAGCGCACGACCGCTACCCGATGCCCCATATTCAGAATTTTTCCGTTCACCTAACAAGGACACACATTTTTTCCAATATAGACCTGGTCCGCGGTTACCACCAGGTCCCGGTGCATGCTGAGGACATACCTAAGATGGCAGTAATAACCCTGTTTGGTCTTGAGTTTTTACGCATGCCTTTTGGGTTAAAAGGCGCGGTGCAGACATTCCAACGCATGATGGATGCGGTGTTGCACCACCTGCCGTTTGTGTTCATCTACCTGGACGACATCCTGGTAGCCAGCGCGTCCGAGGACGAACACGTAGCTCACCTCAGGACAGTTTTCCAGAGGTTGGAGGCGCACAGATTAATAATCAACCCGGCGAAGTGCCAGTTCGGGGTGACAGGAATCGATTTTTTGGGCCACTGCATCTCACCGGGAGGCGCGATACCCTTACCAGACAAAGTGCGCACAGTGGCAGATTTTCCCGGCCTCAGACGGTCAGGGCACTGCAGAAGTTTTTGGGGATGGTTAACTTTTATAACCGTTTCCTCCTCAGCACAGCCCAGCTCATGCAGCCGTTGTACGCCGTGCTTAAGAAATGGAAACCTTTTGAGCAAGAGCAGGCGTTTTCCGAGGTTAAAACAGCCCTGGTGAATGCTGCACTGCTGGCGCACCTGGACCCGGCGGCTCGGATAGTGCTCACTACCGACGCATCAGACGTGGCCATAGGGGCCGTTGTGGAGCAGCACTTCGCAGGTTCTTGGCAGCCGCTTGCTTTTTTTAGCAAATCTTTGCGCGACAGTGAGCGTAAATACAACGTGTTTGACAGGGAGTTACTGGCTCTCCACCTGGCCATACGCCACTTCCAGTTCTGGCTGGAAGGGCGCACCTTCACTGCGTTCATGGACCACAAGCCGCTAACGTATGCTATGACCAAGGTTTCAGAACCATGGTCGGGCCGGCAGCAGAGACAGCTGGCCGCGATCTCGGAGTTTAAGACTGACATTCAGCATATGGCCGGTAAACTCAACGTGGTGGTGGACTGCCTCTCATGCGCATTAGTGGCCCCAGTCTACGTGGGGAAAGATTACACGGCCATGGCCGCTGAGCAGATTGGCGATGCGGACATTTGTGCGCTCCAGTCTGGACCAACAGGGTTGAGGCTGGAGAGCAGAGTTCTGCAAGACGGGGTCCCCCCCAATCTGTGACGTCTCCATGGGCCGCCCATGTCTGGTGGTCCCACACGCTTGGCGCCGCCATGTTTTTGAGTTGATTCACTCCCTGGCACACCCAGGAGTATGCGCGTCAGTCAAAATGGTGGGCGCAAAGTTTGTCTGGCCGAGCCTGTGCAAACAGGTGAAAGAGTGGGCTGCAGCCTGCGTAGTGTGCCAGCGAGCCAAAGTGCACAGGCACACAAAGGCTCCTTTGGAGCCGTTCCATATCCTGGATAAGAGGTTCGAACACGTTCACGTGGACCTCGTGGGCCCCCTCCCGCCATCGCAGGGGTTCATGCACCTCCTGACAGTGGTGGACTGCACCACGCGCTGGCCCGAAGCAGTCCCGCTAGCTTCCACCACATCCGCAGATGTTGCATGCGCTTTTTTGACGACATGTGTGGCACGTTTCGACGCCCCTTCGGATATCATGTCCGATCGGGGCCCGCAGTTTGTTTCAGACTTCTGGTCCACCATGGCCCGGAGCCTGGGCGTCACACTTCATCGCACAACCACATACAACCCACAGGCCAATGGGTTTTTTTTTTTTTTTTTTTTTTGTTACTTATTTGTACCCGTAGGTAGACTTGGTTTGCAGTTTGGTGACAAGCCACCGGCTGCTGGTCGCTGCATGCGCGAGCGCCCTAAACCTACATGTTTTTGGTATGCGGGAGGAAACCGGAGAAATCCCGGAGTAAACCCGCGCAACACGGGGAGAACATGCAAACTCCACACAGCTCACTGTTGGTCAGGGGCTGGGATCGAACCCACGATCTCATGATCCCCGTGATCCCCCGGCCGAGGGTAAAACTGTGCTGCCACAGTGCTAAACCACTGCGCCACCGTGCAGCCAGGGTTGTAGGGTTATGCAGGGTTATGCGAGCGTTTCTATAGGTCGCTTAAAGCAGCGCTCAGGGCTTCGCTTATGGATGCAAATTGGGTGGACCGGTTGCCGTGGGTTCTATTAGGGTTGCGTTCAGTACCGAAGGAGGATTTGGCAGCCTCCCCAGAAGAGCTGGTTTTTTCCCAGCCGCTGCGGCTCCCAGGGGAATTTTTGCCGAACAGCCCCACGCTGAACACCGATCCATCCCCGCTTGCGCAGTGGCAGGGACGGTACCCGGTCCAGTTCACAACTGTTTTCCACGCATTTTTGTGCCAAAAGCCTTGAAGGATGCGACGTTTATATTTGTCAGGCACGATGCCCACCGGACCCCCTTGCACCCTCCCTATGATGGCCTGTTCAGAGTGCTGGAACCCGGGGAGAAACATTTTGTGTTAGATTTTGGGGGACACAGGGAAACAGTCTGTATAGACAGACTTAAGCCCACTTTTGTTTTAGCCTCCTCGGCGCGGACGACCCCTACTGAGAACTCCCCAGGTAAATGACTCATCAGATCAGTCACAATGGCATACTAAAGATGTTTCCCCCCTCCCAATGTCCCCCCACAGACGGACGTACCCCCAAGAGCCCCCCACCGGCACAGCAGTGCCTCGGAGCTGCAGACCCCCCGTTACAGCCGCTATGGACATAGGCTGAAGCCCAAAGGACATGAGGGTTAAAGCTCGGTCTGAGTTTCTGAGGGGGGGACCCACAGCAGTATGTCAGTATGTTTCCACTCAGACGGAGGGACAAGGGGAATCGTCATGGGGGGTTTGTGTGTTGATGCGGGGGTTGGTGTGTTGATACAAACAATGACAAAGAGAATGGCAATTGCAAAGTCTTTCATGCTACTGCAGTACTACAGGTGACTGAGCGGGTCGTAGGCTATAAAAGGAGAGGTGCCTGCGACCTGTGCCTTTTCTGATGCTTGTGATTCTGTATGAGGTGAGAGAGAGAAATTAATAAAGCCTGCTTTGTTCTGGACCGCTCTGCCTGGTTATTCCTCTCTCCACAATACCAATTTAAAATAAAAAAGTTATATAATACAATTTTATTGCACAGAATAAAAAAAAATATTAACCAGCATCCAGATGAGTGTTGCAGATTTACAAGAAAGAAGTTGAAAATTTACAGGGGGGAAATGGAAATGTTTGAGAAAAAAGTTGAAAATTTACTGGAAAATTGTAAATTTATAGAACAGAACAGAATAGAATAGAATAGGCTTTATTGTCATTGTATGGTTGTACAGTACAACGGAATTGTGGGTGCTCCACCAGGCTCCTGTGCAATAAAGTAAGAGAGAAGGATTATGAGAAAATAGTTGAAAATTTACAAGAGAAAGGCCACAAATTCAAGACAAAGAAGATAAAAAAAAATTACAGCACAAAAGTTGCAAACTTATGAGAAAAAAGCTACATATGTTTAAGAAAAAAAGTTGCAAATTTGAAAGAAAAAAGTCACAAATTTATGAAAGAAAAGCTGAACATTTACAGGTAAAAAGTTGAAAATTTACAAGGAAAAAAATGCGAATTTATGAGCTGTAGCATCATCTTGCTTTGGCTCATCAATAAAATTATTCTTCATCTTAAAGACATTGTTTCACCCAGGAAAAGGACAGTCAAGAACTGCTCTTTCATCCCAGGACCACAGCTGAACTAACATTCCTTTGTTAAACCAGTCTCTGGAATTCCTCCTAATGCACTTTCTCCTGAACATTTTATTGGCCAGTAAAACGTGGGCAAAGAACAGACCTTTGTGGAGTGCCTCATATGGTCACTACAAAATATCCACAGCTCAACATTGCCCTCTACTGGCCACTCTGGGACATGCTGGATTTAACCAGTGAACTTTCTGAAATGACTGCATTCGTGTTACAAAACTCAGTTCTCAGATTATCCTCTTTTTCAGGACACCATGGAAAAGCAAATGGACTTTGATATCCGGTGCGGACAATCAATAATGGGTTTGAAATATGTGCATGTTAAAATGTTTAAATGAATGTTTATTCTTGCATGTTAATTTAAAAGCACTAGTTATAAAGTTGCATGAATCACTAAAGCTAGCTTAAACTTTATACATAAGTAGGTTAAGGAATCTCCAGTGTATTAAAACTGGGTGTCATTCTGTGAGAAGTACCATCGTATACTTGTTCCACCAATCACAGGTCAGCTTCTGAGGGAAAGAAAACTTCTTTCAATAATATTGGTTGTTACAGACAAAAGACTGTTCATTGGACTAAAGTTCATAAAGCCCGCCCACGAAGGAAGACTATTGGGTTGGGCTTGTATCAATCCCCGGAAGCCAGCGAAACTCGTCTGGAGTTATAAGGAGGGGGAGACGCCCTCCTGCAGATCTCTTCACTTCCACAGAACAAAGGATACTTCTCTTTTTTTCCTTCTACGGACCTCTTGAGAGTTGCAGACCATCTAGGAATTAATTTTTCTTTCTTAAGCTCAAATCTTGATATGGAGAGAAACTCCATGCTTCACAGATGTTTCTGTTTTTCTAACTTTTTATATTGTTAAACTTTTTTTAAATCCACCGTGTGTTTTTCAAGGACTGACCATCTCCACACTAGAAGCTATTTTCACTCCACTAAGTCAGAAAGTTGTCGTTTAATTTTGTATTGGGATCAGATTTTGTAATTATTCTCAAATTCCCTTGGGAGAAGAGCTGATCCATGAAAGCTTCAACATTGCCACAAAAAAGAGAGAACACCCATTGCCATCTTAGCTGGACTTCAGCGCAACTGTGATCTACAGTCAAAATCTTATCGTGTGACAATAGACTGGAAAGCTGCCATACCCTGTCCGAATATCTGCTGGCAAAATATTCTGGTTTTGGCACCATCTACAATTAAAGCTACAAAGAAGATGATGACAAAAGATCTTCACCACGCAATGGGTCACGTGAGCTGCATTCTTTATTTATCTGCTGAAGAAAATGTCTGAGATTTGAGAATAATTCAGTATCTGATCAGATACAAAATTAAAGAGCAATTAATATATAACTCCTTTCATTAAAATTCCGTTTTCATTTTCTTAAGAGTAATCCAGAATTCCATATAATTATTTTAATTTCCCCCATAAATTTGCATTCAGTTTTCCATAATCTGTCAACTTCAAACTGATCTAAATTCAGCTTATATCTTCACCCTGGTTCTGCAAAGGCTCACATTGTTAATCTATCCTCAGTTACAAGTTTAATGTAATGGTTAATGCAATTCATTTCAATGTCCTTTATTCATCATTTCATTTAATAAATATGTGAAAATGAGAGAACTTGTTGGGAATTTATTTCATTCTGAGTCTGGTTTCGAAGTCCCAGTATCGAATTCACTAAAATTTTGAGACTGATTATTAATTAATTTATTGAATGATTAAACAGGTATAAAGTGAAATTAATCTCGAAAGTGCTCACTAAAGAGGTGAGCTGGTGCCCTTTATGAGTGTCTACTATAAACTTCTTCAGTGTGTGGACCCGGAGTAAATCTCAGGTCCCAATACATTAATACAAATTAAATAATCTTATACCTGATCATAATTATAAATCACATATCGCTACAGAGGAAAAAAGTTGCAAATTTTTGAGGAAAAAGTCACATATTTACAAGAAAGAAAGACAAATTGATGTGAAAAAGTTGAAAATTTTTAAGACTTTTTTTTTTGCATTTCTGCTTAGAATTGGTGGCTCAAAGTCATTTTGTTTAGTTCTGTAACATGATATAAAAGGTCTGCGATGATGATGGAGGGACAATGTGCCCCCTTTGTTTACACGTATGAATGGGTATGGGGGGGATGAAAGGTTAACAAAGGGGATGATTTGGGGTCATTTTGATAACATCCCAAACTCAAATCACCTGCTGGATACACTATAAAACTGTTGTTGTAAGTTTCTGTCTTTTCTCCATGTGTTTTCTCATATTTCCATCTCCTTTGTGGTAACCATCTTAAGGCTAAATTTCAAGATTTTAAACATGTGACTCATGGTAACCACTCATGGTAACCACCTTGAGGCTGTTGCTCTTGCCCATCCTCAGAGAGCCCATCCACATGTCGGTCAACAGCATCTGGCTGCAGGTGTGGGCGATGAAGTCTCGGTGTTTGGCGGCCACGGCCAGCTTCAGACAGGTGGCGTTCCCCCAGTTCTTCAGCTCATAGGTCAGCAGCTTCATGGCCACCTGCTCCTCGTGTTTGTAGGACTGGTCCAGCAGCTCGTAGGCCAGCTGACCAAACTCCCTGAACAGAGACACAGCAATACCCTCTTCAGGATTGCAGGACTATGACACCCCTATAAAGATTTGATTCTGATGGTTCTCTTTTTTTTTAATAGAATATTTAACAGTTAAAAACAAGAACAACTGAAGGTGAGGGTGGTGTCATCAGCTTAGAGGAAACATTAATGTCTCTCTATATTGAATTAAACTGGAGGACAGCATCGGAACAGGACATGGGATACTGGTGCAGAACTTCACATCAGATATGGGTTCTGTTTGGTTTAGGTGGATAAAAGCTGTTTAGTTCATCTAATCCCATAAATCACCAAACCAGGATCAGTAAACATCCAAGCAGGACAAACCAAAGTAAAGAAGAACTACAGTCTGATGTGAAGGATCTGTTCATCCATACCTCTGGATTAGAATATCTGATCTGGAGTAAGTACCAAACATCCTCCACAGGTCTGCACTCAGGTGGTCCTGGTGTGTGTGGGACTCACTTGGAGTTGTTCTCCAGGTCCTGGTAGATATCATCTACCAGTTCGCTCTGGGATGACTCATGGGCCATGGCCTTGTAGAGTTTACAGGCCACCAGAGCTTTGGCCATGGCCTCCTCGCCTCGCTGCCACAGGAACAGCGCCATCTTCTGCCGCTTCATCAGCACCGCCCACACCATCAGCTCATGGAATGGGTACTGGAACCTGCTGACTTCAGGGTCGTCCAGGTCGATGTCCACCTCCTCCTCCTTTTTCTTGTTCTTCTTCCCCTTCCCCTTTGACAGTAGCTCATCGTCCTGCAGAAGAAAACCAGACCAGGCATCAGTTTCATCACCAGATCTGTCTGAGGCCATTTTTGTTGGTTTTCTGCATTAGTGGAACGTCTTTACTTGACATGCTGTTATAACTACTGACATGTTCTTCATTCTAACAAACTTATTAACAATCAAAATGAGGTGAGTTCAGAGACTGTACGGCTGACTCTGAGGGTCTTCATCTTCATGACTGTGTGTTCTAAGTCTGGTCAGGTCCTAAACCTTCTGTTCTCTAACGCTGGAGATAAAGTATATCACGCCTGCCAGTGATTGGTCATCTGGTAAGTTCAAGGAGTCTGTCAACTTAGTGTGGGACTTATTGGTGAGTTAGAGCACTGCAATTAAGCTTTTTATCATAGTGAAGGAATGAGTGCAGGCACACAGCATACATGCTTGTTTACCATTGGCTGTAGCCTTCACAGTGTGGAACTTTTTAATGAGGAAAAAGGGACTGCAACAGGACATGGTGCATCAGGTTTTGTCAGAGATGTTGGTTTGGTGAGTCTCCAGCCTTGGGCTGAGTGGTAAGCTCTAATGCTATAACGCTATAACGGAATGGAACAAGCTCCCCACTGCCTTGAAGACCAGAACAAATTACAGAGACTTTTCCACAGAGACTAAAAATTGATTTTAAATAATCAGTTCTACGAGCATTGACTCTCCCCCTTAAATTGGATTTGAAATTGTACTCTTAAATTGTTTTGATGTGTGCCATCTCTCTTATCTTTTTATCTTTTAAATTTACTCTCTGCTTGTTTCAGGGTCAATCAGTTTCTGAAACCAGACCGGAATTGCTTTCTATATATGCTGTTTTTCTTTTAATATCTTCCTGTCTGTCTCAGGGACTACAGATGGAAATTAGTGAGAACACTATAATCTGATACAGAGCATCTTTACCCTGTGTTTAGTGTTTTTTCTGTACACTGTCCCTGACAAATAAACTAAACTAAAGTCAGGCTAAAGTCTTGTAACCATCTTCTGCTGGGCCAATCACAGCCTGACAAGGCAGGGTTGGTTTATGTCTGACTGTTACGTTAAATGGCGTTCACCTATATAGCGCTTTTTACTCATCTCTAGATGACCAAAGTGCTTTACAGATCCTGCTGTCCACACATTCACACACTGATGGCGGTGGAGCTGCCATACACAGGCAATAGCCTGAACCCACCAGGAGCAACTGGGGGCTCAGTGTCTTGCTCAAGGACACTTTGACATGCAGACTGCAGACAGAGTGGGAATCGAACCACTCACCCTCCAATCAGCAGTCGGCCACACTACACCTGCGCCACAGCCACCTCCTGTTAGAGGAGATCCTCAGGACTGAGCAGCTGGAGGAGCTGGTCTAGATGTTCTGGTTTATTTGAACTGATTTATTTCTTCAGGAATATTATCTATTTGATAATTATTTTTGCAGATTTTTTTTTTTTTTACTCAAATGTCAGTAGAAATATTTGATCTTTGAGAATTTAAGCAAATCAGAAACAATAAATAAACAGGACATCACATTCAGCTATGGAAACAACTATAGTCACATGACTGTTTACATGAACAGGACCAGGAGCAGATCACTGAAAACCAAACTTACATACCTCCATGCCGAGGAGCTTCAGAGCTTTGGGCTGTAAGACATGAGAAACCTGGTCAGAGTTCTGGTTCTAACTCATGGACTTTAATTCTCAGAGGCTCACTCACTCTTTTAAGGCCATATAGGTTGTTGTAGAGTGTCCTGAAGCTCTTCCTGGTGTAGTTACAGCGGTAAGCTCCGCCCATCAGGAACTCCACCACCAGCCCTATGTCGATCAGAGTGATCTGATAGTCTGGAGGAAGATTCCCCTGGAACACCAAAAACAGGTCAAATCATTTCTGAGTGAAGATGAAGGTCCACATTCTTCTAGACCTTAAATGTTCTGTTTCTGACCACAGGTCACTGACGTCACAGTTTTAGAACAAAAGATGGGCTTTAGTCTCCACATGTTTCCAAATTGTCACCTTCTTAACGTCTCGGACCACGAAGTGAAGCGTGTTGGCAGGTCCCAACTTCTGCAGAAACAAACCAAAAATTAAACCCAGAAACATCTGATTGGCCGATTTATGTTTATGTGTGCTCACTAACTGATGATGAATTAATGTCTTCATTAGCAGAAGAACAGGAAGCAGAACTGCTGCTAATGTGACTGATGTTGTTTAAAGAGTTTTTATTATGTTTGTGGATCAGAGTGGGATTAATGATGGCAGAATTACAGATGATGGATGCTAATCTGCAGAGATTAGAGCACAGATATCTCTTAGAACATTCTCATGATGATGGTAGTGGTTCTGATCTCAGAGTAAAACCATCAGAAGACTGTCTGTGGTCCTGCTGTCATGTTTCTGAGGATCTGGGTTCTGCATGGCTCTCCATGGATCTCTGTCATAGGTTCTGTGTATTGGTTCTACTGTTTGTTCCTGTGGTTCTTTGAGGTTTCATTATCATCTTAACTGACTTCACCTGTGGTAAACTTTCATCTGTCCCTCCTGTCTTTCTGTTGTTTCCAGGATGACACCACTGAACAGAACTTTGTGACCAACAAGTCATTAGAGAACATTTATTTGTTCTGCTACTAGTACATCATATAGTACTGAGGTCAGTGAATTTAGTTCCAATATCCAGGACTGTAGTGTATGAATCAAAGATAAATAAGGTGTGATTTTCTTCTCACTGAACTGACAGCTGTAGCAGTTCCTACTTTCTCTACTCCAGAGTCTAGATGTTCTGAATCCTCTAAAACCAATGACATTTAAAAAAAAAAAAAGGTTCACTACTTAGAACCCAGAAGGTCACATTTGTCAGCAACTGGAAATTCAAACTATGTTCTGCTGATCTCTGTCTTTCATTTATGTTGTGACTTCATGACATGATTAGAACCTTTCACCAGCTTTCTTCTTAATCATGCTGTGGACATCATAAAGGTTTTAAACCTTCATGATGTTTTTTCAAACATATTAAAATTCTACAGCAACTCTGCTGTTCCTTAAAAAATCAGATTGTCTAATAAATTCTCTGCTCTGAGGTTCAGCCTGACCCACAGTTCTCTGACAGTTATGTTAAATTCTCATACAGTATCTTGCAAAAGTGAATATACCCCTCACATTTTTGTAAATATTTTATTAGATCTTTTCATGGGACAACACTGAAGAAATGAAACTTTGATACAATGTAGTCAGTGTACAGCTTGTATAACAGTGTAAATTTCCCATCAAAATAACTCAACACACAGCCATTAATGTCTAAACCACTAGCAGCAAAAGTAAGTACACCCAAAAGTGAAAATGTACAAATTTTGCCCAATTAGCCATCCTCTCTCCCTGGTGTCATGTGACTCGTTAGTGTTACAAGGTCTCAGGTGTGAATGGAAAGCAGGTGTGTTAAATTTGGTGTTATCACACTTTCTCATACTGGTCACTAGAAGTTCAACATGGCACCTCATGGCAAAGAACTCTGTGAGGATCTGAAAAAAAGAATTGTTGCTCTACATAAAGATGGCTTAGGCTATAAGAAAACTGCCAACACCCTGAAACTCATCTGCAGCACAGTGGCCAAGACCATACAGCAGTTTAACAGGACAGGTTCCACTCAGAACAGGCCTCGCCATGGTCTACCAAAGAAGTTGAGTATAAGTGCTCAGCATCATATCCAGAGGTTATCTTTTGAAAATAGACATATGAGTGCCGCCAGCATTGCTGCAGAGGTGGAAGGCATGGGGGGGTCAACCTGTCAGCGCTCAGACCATATGCCGCATACTGCATCAAATTGGTCTGCATGGTTGTTGTCTCAGAAGGAAGCCCCTTTTAAAGATGATGCACAAGAAAGCCCGCAAACAGTTTGCTGAAGACAAGCAGACTAAGGACATAGATTACTGGAACCATGTCCTGCGGTCTGATGAGACCAAGATAAACTTATTTGATCCAGGTGGTGTCAAGCGTGTGTGGCGGCAACCAGGTGAGGAGTACAAAGACAAGTGTGTCTTGCCTGCAGTCAAGCATGGTGGTGGGAGTGTCATGGTTTGGGGCTGCATGAGTGCTGCTGGCACTGGGGAGCTACAGTTCATTGAGGGAACCATGAATACCAACATGTACTGTGACATAATGAAGCAGCGCATGATCCCCTCCCTTCGGAAACTGGGCCGCAGGGCAGTATTCCAACATGTTAGCTACCCCAAACACACCTCCAAGAAGACCACTGCCTTGCTAAAGGATCTGAGGGTAAAGGTGATGGACTGGCCAAGCATGTCTCCAGACCTAAACACTACTGAGCATCTGTGGGACATCCTCAAATGGAAGGTGGAGGAGCGCAAGGTCTCTAACACCATGATGTTGTCATGGAGGAGTGGAAGAGGATTCCAGTGGCAACCTGTGAAGTTCTCGTGAACTCCATGCCCAAGATAATTAAGGCAGTGTTTGAAAATAATGGTGGCCACACAAAATATTGACACTTTGGGCACACTTTGGACATTTTCGCTAGGGGTGTGCTCACTTTTGTTGCCAGCGGTTTAGACATCAATGACTGTGTGTTGAGTTATTTTGAGGGGACAGCAAATTTACACTGTTACATAAGCTGTACCCTGACTACTTTACATTGTAACAAAATGTCATATCTTCAGTGTTGTCCCATGAAAAGATATAATAAAATATTTACAAAAATGTGAGGGTATACAGTATCTCACCCACTTTTGTGAGATACTGTATTACTTGAGTGATCCTTCAGTCGTTGATGCCACTCATTAACCAAACATGTTAATGAAGATAAAATTATCAACTTGCTGAAACCAAACTCCTAAACTAGAACTTGTTCAGACCCACAGAGCAACGCTATGTCCTTGACTCTGAAACCTAAAACTCGGACCGTGTTGTAGAGCTCCTCCAGCCGGGGGATGGTGAGGAAGTGGTGGATGTTGACGCCGTTTTCGATCAGCAGTTTGACAAAGTCGACCCGGTCCAACACCAGAGCATCCATCATGGCCTGTTCCAGAGAGTTCACCTGTCAGGGTCAGAGGTCAACAGAGAACCAGACTCACCAACAAACCAACCAAGTTCAGAGGCAGGAACAGAAAATAACAAGAATCAGCTTCATTTAATTAATATTTACAGGATAATGAGCCTGTGCAGCAGTCGTTTTTACTGTGATGACAGAATATAAACTGCAGCATTTCTGCTTTTAATTCTTCATCATATTAATAATATCTAAGTTTAATCCTCATAAAACACTGGATCTAGTTTGTAGTTAAATTAATGCAGATGTTCTAATGAAGTTAATCTGCTGTATTAATGATCATCTTCAGTTTGTTAAGATCTCATTATAAACATTAAACCAAAGGTCAGAAGACTGTAATGAAGACTAGAATGAAGATAGTAGTCTGCTACGCATTTCTCAGGTAAACATGTGTTTTTGTTGCTCTCATAAACATGTTTTTGGTGTTAAACTCAGTTTCAGTTCCTCACCCAGCTGAGCAGCTCCAGTTTTCGGGGGTCGGTCTCCTCTGGTGGTTCTGGTTTGGTTTTTCCTCCTTTGCCCTTCTTCATTCTGGCCTTTCCTTTTCCTCCCCCTGATGGTTTATGAGCTGCTGGACTTCTGGGGCGATCAGTGGGTAAGACGGGCTGAGCAGAAATATGGTTGGTGGACATTAGACTCACAGGGTTGAGTACTGGGCTCAGTTTTGTTTAGTATGAATGTTAATAATCACCCCTCAGTCTGTGGAGATTCTGTTATTTTATTTTATGCTGATGTTTCTGTTATTTTTAGTCATGACAAAACAACGGTAGAAGTTCTAAGCTGTTGAGGGAAAAGTCACTTCCTGGTTTGGTCCATGTCACAGCTGAATGTCTAAAAATGTTTGTATTTTTTTTTTTTAAAAAAAAGGTTCCAGTATAAAATGAGTTTGACATACTTGACTGTTTCAGTCAGAGACGTGATTCCATTCACTGTTTTATAATCTCTCTTTACATAAAAAGCAGCTGCACTAAAAAGGTTCTTAGATGGTGACAGAAGAATCCAGATGCAGCTGACAGGTTCTGAGATACAGCCGTGAAAATAAGTATTGAACACGTCAACATTTTTCTTATTAAACATATTTCTGATGGAGCCATTGACCAGAGATTTTTGCCAGATATCAGTAACAACCCAAGTAATCCATACATACAGAGAAATCAAAGCAATTGTGCTCACAAAACAAGTTAAATTTAATAAAGTGGAATGACACAGGGAATAAGTATCGAACACACTTGGTGAAATTCATTTAATATTTAGTAGAAAAGCCTTTGTTGGCAATAACAGCTTCCAGACACTTCCTGTATGGAAAAACCACACAAACTCTTCAAATCTTGTCTTCTATGAACTCTGATCTTCAGTTCATTCCATAGACTTTCAATTGGATTCAGGTCAGGTGACTGACTGGGCCATTCTAGCAGCTTTACTTTCCTTCTCTGGAGCCAATTGAGAGTTTCCTTGGCTGTGTGTTTGGGACCATTGTCTTGCTGAAATGTCCACCCTTATTTCTTGTTTCATCTTCATCATCTTGGCAGATGGCAACAGGTTCTTATCAAGGATGTCTCTGTATATTTGTCAAGTCATCTTTCTTTCAATTATATGCCATCTGGTTGTACCATGCGCTGAAAAACACCCCCACACCATGATAGGATGGGCAGTGCCATTTCTTCTCCAAACATGCTGTGTTGTGGCATCCAAAAAGTTCAAATTTGTTCTCATCTGGCAAGACTATAATCTCTCAGTATTTTACTGGCTTGCCCAAATGTTGTGCACCAAACTTTAAATGAGCTTCAACATGCATTTTCTTCAGCAATGGAGTCTTGCGAGGTGAGCGGGCATAGAGCCTGACATGATTTATGACCCAGAAGGCAGACACAGACTCCAGAATAAACTCAATTATCCTTTATTGTGAAGTGTGAGTGTAAATGTGTGCGTGAGTGGAGGAATGTAGCAGCCGGGCGAGCAGAGCACCGTTCAGACTGGCAACCCTAGGGAAAAGCAAAGACAGGTGGATTAGAGACTGAGATCTGGAGGAATGATTCAGAGAATGTTCAGTCTTACTGTTGGCTAGTTGGTGTGTAGCACAGGAGAGTTCCCAGAGGCTCCGGCCAGTGGGACAGCATCTTCGGCTCTGGCTGCTGAGGAGGTGAGAGGGTGATGAGATGTGCAGAGAGCTGGTGAAGTGCAGGTTGAGCTCAGTCTGCCGCCAGGAGGAGGAGGTCCGCCGCCAGTGGGTTTCCACCTGTGCACAGGGGAGTAGAGCAAAACGTGGAGATGAGGAAATGATGAGGGCTTACTAGTCATTGGGGAGCTAGGACTCCCAGGAGGATGGCGAGACAGGAAGGATCAGAGGAGATGGAACTCCGATGAGGCAGCGAGGATCAGTGGAGATGGAACTCCGGATCCTAGAGGTGACGAGAAGGCGAAGAGGTCTTGCCAGACCAAAGAGCTTGACGTGTCCGTGCAGACCCGAGGGCAGCGTGGCTTAAATAGGCAGACTTAATGAGGAGAGCAGGTGTGTGCGCAGCTGTGGAGGAAATTAGGGCAACAGGCATGCAGAGCAGATCACTACAGAGCCCATGTCGATTGAATGCATTACTTACCGTTTTCTTTGAAACAGCAGTACCTGCTAACTCCAGGTCTTTCTGGAACTCTCCATGAGTGGTCTTTGGTTCTTGGATAACTCTTCTGATAATTCTTTTGAGTCCTCGAGCTCTTTGCTTGTACCATCAAGAGTTCTTTGTGGTGTGACAATCTGATATTCACAGACCTTTATAAAGACTATCAGTCAGGACTTAACCAGCTGAAATTAATTTGCACTGATGGGAGATGGGGTGGCTTCCTAAATTTGGATGGATTTCAACTGGTTTCTTGGCTTTCTATGACTTTTTGCACATTTTTTTCTTAATGTGTTCAATACTTATTCTCTGTGTCATTCCACTTCATTAAATATAACTTTTTTGTGAACACAGTTGCCTTGATTTCTTTGTATGTATGGATTACTTGGGTTGTTACTGATATCTGTCAGAAGCCAAGCTGGCTTGGTTTTCCCCGGCTCGGTCCTGACCTCCCTGTGGGTTTAACCCCTTGCACTCTGGTCAATTTCCCTAAAAACGCCAAAAAATAATGTACCCAAAGTAAATCAAAAGCTGTTCTTCAACCCTTTGCAGCATCTTCATAGGGTTGGTCTCATTTAAAAGAAAAGACTTTGAATTTTTTGGCAAAACAGTCATAATCTCTCTAAGTGCTCCGGCCACTGAGTAACAGTCATCTAAACATACTGAACTTGAAGAAAATAAATTTCGCCTGGGTGTTTTTTTGGATACAAATGCTTGCAAATAACACACAGCTGACAGATACTGGCTGGAAAATGCAACAGAAATGTAGAACCAAGTGTTATCCAGCTGAGGTCAAAATTTTGTAACAATACCACAAAAAATGAATATATTACACAGCCTTTTTCTTAGGTTGTTCCCAGGCGTTTTTGAACTGTGCCAAATTGTGCCAAATGGCACAGTTTGGAAAAACGTCTGTAACTTTTGAATGATTCAATATAGAAGCTTCATCTTGGGCTCTAATGAAAGGTGACACTCAGGGCTGTGTGTGTGTGGGGGGGGGGTTTGTTTATTCATTCATGAATGAATAAATGAACAAACAAGCCCCCACACACAAAGAAGCATGCCACGTAAAAAATGTGTGGCTTTTTTTTACAAGAAAAAATAACCTACAGTGCACTAAAAATTATTCTAAAATAGCTGTAATGTAGAAGATAACAACTCCCCCCCCCCCCCGCTACAGAGGACGGACATCGCCCGGTGCGCCGCGGTCACAGTGCACCGTGGTCTACTACGTACAGTTGTAATTTACCAATCGGTCAAATGTCATTTTTGATTACAATTTTCAGGGATAAAGAATAATTTAGCTTATAACACTTACCTGTCCACAACAGCAGTGTCGCTGGCAAACTTCTCTTCCTCATTGTCAGACGAACATGACGCTGGTCCACTTGTTACGGGCTCGTGGTTCTGGTCACGCGACCCGGTCAAACCATAATTCCATTATTACGGTTTTGCACTTCCATGATTGCAGTTTTGGCAAACGATTTTTCAAAACAAATAAGAACAGTAGTAAGAAAAAAAGAATGGCAAACGCCTGTGTGTCACCCAGCCTTACACAAAACAGATTTTAGGCAAGGGAGGCACGCTTTCAAACTTCTGTGCTTCAATTGGCCGGCTGTATTCGCAGCCATTGGTAGGCGGGTCCTTCTTGCTAGGTTTTCAGTCATTGGTTCTTCAAGGTTTCAGAAACCCAATTCAAGGCTCTTATTAGTCGAATATCTCGACTAATATCTCTTTATTATCTCTATTATCTCTTAGAAAAGCTAGAACGAGTTATTACTCTGCATTAATAGAAGAGAACAAGAATAATCCCAGGTTTCTTTTCAGTACTGTAGCCAGGTTGGCCAAGAGTCAGGACTCTGTCAATCCTAGCATTCCCTTAGAGCTTACTAGTCAGGACTTTATGAACTTTTTCAATAATAAAATTTCATCCATCAGAGATAAAATCAATCAGATTCTTCCCACAGTTAACTTAAATGCTGTAACTGCTACAACTCCTTCTATTGATGTCTGTCTTGATGAGTTTACTCCAATCGACCTTTGTGAGTTAGACAAAATAGTTTCCTCATCCAAACCTTCAACTTGTCTTTTAGACCCTATTCCTACCAGGTTATTTAAAGAAGTCTTCCCACTTATTGGTAGCTTTATTCTTCATATAATCAATTCTTCATTAACTTTAGGCCATGTACCACAGGCTTTTAAAACGGCTGTAATTAAACCCTTACTCAAAAAGCCAACGCTAGATCCAGGAGCTTTAGCTAACTATAGACCAATCTCTAATCTCCCTTTCATTTCAAAAATCTTAGAAAGAGTTGTTGCTACGCAATTATTTGACCACCTGCAGGGAAATGGTTTACTTGAAGAGTTTCAATCTGGGTTTAGAATCCATCATAGTACTGAAACAGCCTTAGCGAAGGTCACTAATGACCTCCTCATTGCATCTGATAATGGACTAGTTTCTGTACTTGTCCTTTTAGACCTTAGTGCAGCTTTTGATACTAGCGATCATAATATTCTACTTGATAGATTAGAACACTATGTTGGACTTAATGGAACTTCATTGCAATGGTTTAGATCTTATTTATCTGATAGGTTCCAGTTTGTTCATGTAAATAATGAGTTTTCTTTCAACTCAAAGCTTAGTCATGGAGTTCCACAGGGATCTGTGCTAGGCCCTACTCTTTTTAGTTTATATATGCTTCCGTTAGGCAACATTATTAGAAAGCACTGTATACATTTTCATTGTTATGCAGATGACACACAATTATACCTGTCAATGAAGCCAGATGATAGTAATCAATTAGCCAAGTTAGAAGCCTGTCTTAAGGAAATCAAAGCTTGGATGACTTGTAATTTCCTGCTATTAAATTCAGATAAGACTGAAGTCATTCTTGTTGGTCCAAAAAACCTTAGAAATTCCTTTCCAACTCAAACTTTCAGTTTGGATGAGGTTACTCTTCCTCTTAATAGCTCTGTGAGGAACCTTGGAGTTATTTTTGATCAGGATTTGTCCTTCAATTCACATATTAAATTTGTTTCTAAGACTGCCTTCTATCATTTGCGTAATATTGCCAAGATTAGGAGCATCTTGTCTCAGAGTGATGCTGAGAAACTGATGCACGCTTTTGTTAGCTCGAGATTAGATTATTGTAATTCTTTATTATCAGGCTGTCCTAAAACATCTTTAAAAAGTCTTCAGCTGATCCAAAATGCTGCAGCAAGAGTTTTAACAGGTACTAGAAAGAGAGATCATATCTCTCCGGTTCTGGCCTCCCTTCATTGGCTTCCCATAGAGTTTAGAATTAAGTTTAAAATCCTTCTTCTTACTTACAAAGCTCTAAACAATCAGGCTCCTTTTTATTTAAAAGATCTGATACTACCGTATTATCCTAACAGAGCACTACGCTCCCAAAATGCAGGATTACTTGTAATACCTAGAATCTCCAAAAGTACAATGGGAGGCAGAGCCTTCAGTTATCAAGCTCCTCTCCTATGGAATCAGCTGCCAATCTGGATTCGGGAGTCAGACTCGATCTCTGTTTTTAAGAATAGGGCTAAAACCTACCTTTTTGATATAGCCTACAATTAGGGAGGGATCATGTGTTTCTGAACCCTCCCTTAGTTATGCTGCTAATAGGTTTAGTCAGCCGGGGGACCTCCAGTAATGCACTGGGCCTCACTCCTTTCCTCACTCTCTATGAAATATTTTTTTTTTGCTGGTCATTAACATCTGTTTGTTCTCTCCCATAGATTGAGTCCCCATCGTGCTGTTTGCTCTCTACATGTCTGTTCTTTTCTTCTTCTCTATCCCCTCACCCCCCAGCCAGTCGCAGCAGATGACTGCCCCTCCCTGAGCCTGGTTCTGCTGGAGGTTTCTTCCTGTTAAAAGGGAGTTTTTCCTCTCCACCGTCGCCAAGTGCTTGCTCACAGGGGATCGCCTGATTGCTGGGGTCTTTTTGCAACTGTGGGGGTTCCCCCCTACAGTTGATAGTGCTATGAGATGACTGTTGTTGTGAAATGGCGCTATATAAATAAAGTTGAATTGAATTGAATTGAATTGAATGAGAGGTCAATCACATCTAAACCAATCAAAGCACTCCTTTGGCTTTCTGTTCGCGGCTGTGTCTGTAGTGGAAGAACGGAAATGCAGCTTTTTTTTCCAGTGCGCACTAGGACGCACAGTGAGGGCGCCCTCATGCGCTCTAGGACGCAGAGACGTGTCCGCCCGCGGTACACCGAAGTGCAACAGGTTAAGTGTCGCTGTTTATGTATTATTATGTATTTCAGTGCTGCGTCTGTATCCCTTACCACTGCTCTCGGGCCGGCAGCTGTTAGGCAGTCCTCTTTAGCTCACTCTAGCATAGCGCTGGCTAACTGCCTACCGGTCCGACCACGCCCCCTCTCTTTCATTACTGCCAGCTGATTCCCACTCCCGCTGATCATCTTTCCCGGTCCTCACCCAGGTGCTCCTCATCACACCATCACCAGCAGTGTATATATGTAAGCAGCTTTTTGCCAGTCATGCATTGCTGGTTCATTATATTGTCTGCCGTGTTGTCAGTCTGCTGTGATTGTCAGCATTTTCACAATGTTAGCCACTCTACGTTTGCCGTGGTTCCATGCGCCCTTGAAGTGATGTCGGCTCTGGGGTGCAATCGTGGTCTACACATTTCTCTTCATACGCTCGCTGGGCTATGTCAGCCCACGAACGCTAACGGTAAGTGATCTCTGTGTTTATGTAAGTCTTGACCTTTTTTGGGAACAGTCTGTCTTTACTTTAATAAATGTATTGTGGTGAAACCTTAGCACGTAAATCTTCGTTATTTTACCCCTCACCGTGCGCTGCATAAAAGCACACAGGGAGCTTCTTGACAGATATCTGTTGAAAATCTCAGGTCAGTGGCTCCATCAGAAATATGTTTAATGAGAAAAATATTGATGTGTTCAATACTTATTTTCCCCGCTGTATTTAATTGGTGAACTCACTGGCCAGCGGAGTCCATACACGAAAATCTGACTACGAGCTATATCCACTCTGTTCCAGGCCAGAGCCAGACTCAGCTGGTCGGATGCCGAAGCATTGGTACCTGAAACCAGAGAAAAACATAACAGAAAAAGAGCTGCTGTGTGGGTGGGAGTTTTAATGTGTGAGAGGTATATGCCTAACCATTAACTCCTTTTCACTGTTTTGAGTAGAAAAACATCACTATATCTCTATATTAACAATGTGTACAAATGGATTATGGAAAAAAGACATGAATCAGGAACCTGGAAGCAAAGAGAAAGTGAAGCTGCTGAACTGAAGTTGGACACTGACCCTGATCATCTGCTTGAATCAGATTTTTTTTTAGCACCACTACCCACCCATAACTGGTGTTCCTCATCAGATGTGATGGTTTTTTTAAAAAAACAAAAAAAACAAAACATGGTGAGTTTTTGTGAGTGGGTGAGTTGGAGTTTACAGATGTGGGTGGTTTTCTCTGTGACTGGGACAGTTTTCATTACCTTTGAGCAGAGCGGTGAGGATGGACATCTCGATGTCCTGCTGTCCCTCTGAGCCCATCCTGAACACGGTGATCTACACAGAGACAAGAATAAAGGGACAACACTGAGACGACAGAAGTCAACCTCTGTGGTCCATAACTGAATCCAAACATGAAGCTATTCAGTCCACCGTCCAGCAGGGTGCATCTCTGAATAGAATAGAATGTACAATGAAATTTGTGAAACTACATCTGAAACAGTGCAGGGACAAACCCATGATCTCTCACACAATAAGCAAAATAAATAATTAAGAACAAATGTTCTGTATGTTACAATAAAAATATAAAAAAAAAACCACTAAGAAAGATTGTAAAAATACACTTAAAGAAAACATTGCCCTTAAGAGACTGTAACTGTATGCCTGCAGCTAAAAAGCAGCATATTTGGACTTTTCAGATTAATCAGTCTGGTTGGGTTCCTCAGTCATGTGAACAACAATACGGTCTATTTTTACAGTGAACCATATCCAGACCTCTGTAACTATAAGACTAAAGTGTATGAAACACACTGCTCTGTGGTCAGATGATCCGAATCACCATCAGTACGGTAAACAGGCTCAGAGAGGAGACGAGGTTCTTCAGAATTTATATTAAATGTCTAGTTTCTGACATAACGTTCGGCTCAGGAGACGCACACACACAGGCTCAGAGTAGTTCAAACTGTTTATTAACAACAGGGATGTTTGGGTGCGTGTCTGCAGAATGTTAATGTGTTGGTGGGGGCGTCTGCTTCGGACCCAGAGGCAGGAGACCGTTCAGCCGGCAACCCTATGGGAGAAATCAGACACAGGGTGATGAGCACACACCAACACGGGAGGAGAATAGGCGAGGGAGAGAAGCTTACTTGTTTGGGCAGATGACTGGCGCTTCAAGGATGGAAGCCCGGGAGACAGCCACCTGCAGGGCTCGGTGCAGCAGCGAGGAGAGACGAGGGACGGGATTGTCCGCCGCCGAGGAATCCACCTGTGCACAGGGGAGCAGACTGGAGAGATGAGGTAAGTGAACTTCTTACCGGTAAAGAGGATGCTGAAGAGAATGTGGTAGAAGTCCATGCAAAGGAAACGAAGTCTACGGCTTCAGGCCGACGCTCAGGGCGAGGCGGCTTTTATCCTTCGCCGCTGACGAGTAGCAGGTGCGTGAGCAGGTGGCGCCGCTGATGAATGGCGCGGCGTGACAGTACTCCCCCCTCTAGCAGCGCCTCCTGGCGATGGCTTATCCGGGTGCGCTCGGTGGAAGTCCGCGATGAGCGATGGGTCCAACACAAACGACGGGGGCACCCACTGTCGATGCTCGGGCCCATAGCCCTCCCAGTCCACCAAGTATTGCAACCCACGACCCCGGCGCCGGGAGTCCAGGATGGAGGAAGCGGACCAGGCCGGATGGCCACCAATCATCCGGGGCGCGGGTTGCGCTGCAGGAGGAGGGCAAAGGGGGTCAGAAACCGCCAGTTTCACCTTCGACACGTGGAAAGTAGGATGAATGCGGAGGGAGGGGGGAATAGCCACGCGCACAGCCACCGGGTTGATGATCCGGGTGATGGGGTAGGGACCCATGAAGCGCTGTGCCAGCTTTCTCCTCTCGCCTTTTAGAGTGACGTCCTGGGTGGAAATGTAAACAAGCTGCCCAACTCTGTACGCCGGGGCAGGTCTCCTACGCCGGTCCGCCACAGTCCTGTTGCGCTCCGCTGTGCGTAATAGCGCATGGCGCGCGGCAGCCCAGGTGGAGCGGAACTGCCTGAGATGGGCCCTAACTGACGGGACAGTTACCTCACTCTCCTGCTCCGGAAACAGCGGGGGGTCGTAACCCAGGGACGCTTTGAAGGGGGACATCCCTGTAGCAGAAGAGCGAGCGGTGTTGTGGGCATATTCAACCCAGGCAAGATGGTTGCTCCAGGACGCGGGTTTGGATCTGGACACACAGCGGAGCGCAGCCTCCAGCTCCTGGTTGGTCCTCTCACACTGCCCGTTGGATTGGGGGTGATGGCCGGAGGAGAGGCTCACCTTGGCTCCGATGGCGTTGCAGAATGACCTCCAAACCTCAGATGAAAACTGGGGGCCCCGGTCCGAGACCACGTCCACCGGAATCCCATGCAGCCTGACCACGTGTTGGACGAGGAGGTCCGCCGTCTCCAGGGCAGTAGGGAGGCCTCGCAGGGGGATGAAGTGCACGGCCTTGGAGAAGCGGTCCACGATGGTCAGGATGGTGTCATAGGAGTTGGAGATGGGGAGTCCGGTGACGAAATCCAGAGCGATGTGCGACCAGGGCCTGCCAGGGACGGGCAGGGGCTGGAGCAGACCCGCTGGAGGGGCATTTCCCGATTTGCAGGTGGCACAGATTGGGCAAGCCCGGGCGTAGCGGGCTGCATCCCTCCGCAGGCCTGGCCACCAAAAGGACCGTTGGAGGAGATCTATCATCCGGGAGGTGCCAGGGTGACAGGTGAGCTTGGAGGTGTGGAGCCAGTGGATGACCTCTCCTCGGACCGCGGATGGCACGAACAGCCTCCCCTCCGGTCCGCCGCCAGGGTCAGGTTCCACCTGCTGTGCCTTCCGGATCTTGCTCTCAATGTCCCACGAGATGGCTCCCACGACGCACGACCTGGGCAGGATGGAGTGGGGCGCCTCCTCCGACTCCACGGGGGCGAACTGCCTGGAGAGGGCGTCAGGCAGGACGTTCTTAGAGCCAGGCCTGAAGGTGATGGAAAATTGGAACCTGGCGAAGAACAGGGACCAGCGCGCCTGGCGGGCGTTCAGGCGCTTGGCAGATCGTAAGTATTCCAAGTTCTTGTGGTCCGTGAGGACCACAAACGGCAGGCTTGCCCCCTCCAACCAGTGGCGCCACTCCTGCAGGGCGAGCTTGATGGCCAAGAGCTCTCTGTCCCCCACATCGTAGTTTCTCTCCGCCGGGGACAAGCGCCGGGAGAAGAAGGCGCACGGTCGCTTGGCGCCATCGTCCGGTGACCGCTGGGACAGCACTGCTCCCACTCCCGTGTCCGAGGCGTCTACCTCTACGATGCACTGCAGCGCGGGGTCGACCTGGCGAAGGACCCGGGAGGAGGAGAATTCCGCCTTCAGCGCCTCAAAGGCGGCAGCGACCTCTTCGGTCCACCGGAACGGGACCTTCGGGGACGTGAGGCGGGTCAGTGGTCCCACGATGGCACTGAAGTTGGGGACAAAGCGGCGGTAGAAATTGGCGAAGCCAACAAATTGCTGCACCTGTTTCCGGGATGCAGGTGTGGGCCATTCCACCACCGCCTTTACCTTCTCTGGGTCGGGGAGCACCCTATCGTGGGCGATGATGAACCCCAGGAAGGACGTGCTCCTGGCGTAAAATTCACACTTTTCTGCCTTAACGTACAGACGGTTCTCCAGCAGCCTTTGGAGGACCCGCCTCACGTGGACCTGGTGCTCATCCCTGGACTTGGAGAAGATGAGAATATCGTCCAGGTAGACGAACACAAAAAGGCCAATGAAGTCCCGGAGGACGTCATTTATGAGGCGCTGGAAGACTGCAGGAGCGTTGGTCAACCCGAACGGCATCACCAGATATTCAAAGTGGCCGTTCGGGGTACGGAAGGCCGTTTTCCACTCATCTCCCTCCCGGATCCGGACGAGGTGGTAAGCGCTGCGTAGGTCCAGCTTGGTGAACCAGGTCGCCCCCTGGAGGGAGTGGAAAGCAGTGTCCATGAGAGGCAGGGTGTAACGGTCCTTCTCCGTGATATTATTGAGGGCCCGGTAGTCGATACAAGGGCGGAGGGACCCATCCTTTTTCCCCACGAAGAAGAACCCTGCCCCCACGGGTGACGATGATGGGCGGATAATCCCAGCACTTAAAGATTCCTTCAGGTAGGCGTTCATCGTCTCCTTCTCCGGCGCAGACAGGCTATAAAGGCGACCAGAAGGTAAGGGAGCCCCCTGGCGGAGGTTGATGGCGCAGTCATAGGGCCGATGAGGGGGAAGAGACATAGCTTTCGCTTTGCTGAACACCATACCCAGGTCGTGAAATTCTGGGGGCACCAGAGACAGGTCCGGGGGTGCAGCGTCCGTCGCAGGGGGAGGAGCGGACGGAGAGCAGGCAGCGGACTGAAGGCAGGTGCCCATACAGAACGTACTCCATGCCGAGATCCCAGCTGATTTCCAATCCAGGACCGGATTGTGAAGGCGGAGCCAGGGATACCCCAGGATGACGGGCGACACAGAGTTGGGAAGGACGTAAAAGGTCATTTCCTCCCGGTGGTTTCCCGAGATGATGACCGGTAGGGGAACAGTTTGATGTGTCACTCTCCCGAGGGTGGCACGGGAGAGGTGGATTAGGGAGATGGGAGTATTGAGTGCCTGGCAGCGGATGCCCAATCGGGTTGCCAGGCTTTGTGAAATGAAGCTGCCTTCTGCGCCCGAATCCACCAGTGCGTGGGTGAGGTGCCCAGTAGGGTTATGGCAGAAACGGATGGGCAGCTTCAATTGAGTCAGTGATCCTAACCGATTGACATCCGCGAGGCTTCCAACAGTGACTCGCGGACCCCACCGACTGGCTTTCCGTGGGCAACACTCCACGGTGTGTTGGTCGCCTCCGCAATACATGCAGAGGCCCAACTCACGGCGGCGTTGTTTCTCCACAGGGGAAAGTTTAGTCCAGCCCGTCACCATCGGCTCCGACTCCTCGGGGCGCGATGCTGGCGGCGCCGCCAGGGGGCGAGCTTGGAACAGGTGCGGCGAGGCTCCACGAGGGCGAGAAGAAGAAGACCTCCGCCCCGAGGAGCGCTCGCGCAGCCTGTTATCCAAACTTATCGCTAAGGACGTCAGCTCCGCTAGCGTCCCAGGGATATCCCGACCAGCCAGTTCATCCCTCAGATCACTATTGAGGCTGCGGAGGAACAGGCCACAGAGGGAGCGTTCCTCCCAGCCCAATTCCTCCGCCGCTACCCGGAAGTCGACCGCGTAGTCCGCTGCCGACTGGCTTCCCTGCTGGAGAGCGAGAAGCCGATCGACCTGGACCGTTTCGGTTTGTGAGTGGTCAAAGACCTCCAGAAAGCGCCTCACGAATTGGTCATAGGTGAGGGTGGCATAACTGGGCCTCGCCATTACGGCGTAGGTCCAAGTTAACGCACGCCCCTCCAGAAGATTCCCTATGTAACCAATTCGGCTGTGATCCGAGGGAAAATCTCCGGGCACACGGTGGAACACGGACTCACACTGCATAATAAACCCCCGCGCTCCGCCGAGCTTACCGCTAAAGCGGGCGGGGGTCGGAATCGGCGTGAGCCGAACCGGTGCCACTGGAGCCGGCTGGACGGCCGCTGGAACAGCAGGAGCCGCGCCACCCTGGCGAGTCGGGAGGAACGGCTGTTGGGGGTCCAAGCGGTTCAATCGGTTAGTCAGTTCTAATAATTGGTTAAGAACCACCTGTTGCTGATAAACAATCTGATCCACCCGAGCCTCGAGGATGGTAAACCGGTGTGCGAGCCCGCCGTCCGCCGAGCCGCTCTGCTGAAGCCGTACTGACATAACGTTCGGCTCAGGAGACGCACACACACAGGCTCAGAGTAGTTCAAACTGTTTATTAACAACAGGGATGTTTGGGTGCGTGTCTGCAGAATGTTAATGTGTTGGTGGGGGCGTCTGCTTCGGACCCAGAGGCAGGAGACCGTTCAGCCGGCAACCCTATGGGAGAAATCAGACACAGGGTGATGAGCACACACCAACACGGGAGGAGAATAGGCGAGGGAGAGAAGCTTACTTGTTTGGGCAGATGACTGGCGCTTCAAGGATGGAAGCCCGGGAGACAGCCACCTGCAGGGCTCGGTGCAGCAGCGAGGAGAGACGAGGGACGGGATTGTCCGCCGCCGAGGAATCCACCTGTGCACAGGGGAGCAGACTGGAGAGATGAGGTAAGTGAACTTCTTACCGGTAAAGAGGATGCTGAAGAGAATGTGGTAGAAGTCCATGCAAAGGAAACGAAGTCTACGGCTTCAGGCCGACGCTCAGGGCGAGGCGGCTTTTATCCTTCGCCGCTGACGAGTAGCAGGTGCGTGAGCAGGTGGCGCCGCTGATGAATGGCGCGGCGTGACAGTTTCAGAGCCGTTAATCTACAGAACATCTCTGTTCCCTCTAATTCTCTGTTTGCTGGTTCTTATTGGAGACAAAAAAAAATCTCAGTTTTCACTTCTTTCCTCTGGTACCTCAATGAATCTGTGAAAGTTTGTGTCAGAAATCGTTATTGTCAAACTTAATGTTTTAATCTTCTGTAAATGAGAGTGTGTGGGAGTTAACCTGACTGTGTTTTAAGTGAATTGAAGCTCCAGATTTTCTGTATTTCCAGTCATCCTGATGCTGCAGCTGTTGTGTGAAGGAGCTGAGGATTGTGGGATTAAATAAATGATGGAGGTCAGAGAACAATCTCCATTAAGAGCCCCTGCAGACTCAGAGGTCAGAGGTCAAAGCTTCATCATGGTAATGTCACAGCAGGTTCTACGTTTGTTCACTTTACTGTGGCAGAGAGTCTCAGATGTGGGTCTGGACTGATGACAGACCAGTTTATTTGAAGAAGTGGGCTGGTATACCAGGACCACCCACCACAGGGACAGGTAGTAAGAGTCTAAACCAGCCCCCCCCCCCCCCGGCAGAATTAAAAATCACACCTGGAAAAAAGTCTAAGGAAGTCCTTGTCCACCAACAACCTGCATCTAAACTTTGAGGACAAGTATGGATACAAAGCCTTGGAATAAGAATAGAATAGAATAGAATAGAATAGAATAGAATAGAATAGAATAGAATAGGCTTTATTGTCACTGTATAGTTGTACAGCACAATGAAATTGTAAGTGCTCCATCAGGCTACTGCACGTATGAGAGAAGGATTAGATAAAACATGGTTACAGAACACACGATTAAACACTCAACTGAAATAAAAATAGCCCAGGTTTATGGAAATATACACAGGTATGGTAGTGGCTACGTGAACAAGTATGTACATATGAGTGCAGAGTGTAGAACACACAATTGAACACACAATTGAGTCAAATGGCCCAAGGATTATGGAAAATATACATAATGGTTTCAAGGATGGGTCAATACACATGAAAGTGTAAGACAGGTGTGTTATTGTGACAACCGAAAAGGTCCTCAGTTCTGTGCTTGTGAGTGTTCGGAGGGAGGGGGGTGGGGCCTCTGACTGTTTGCACTTCGGATGGCCCAGGGGAAGAAACTGTTTGTCAGTCTGGAGGTGTGGGACCTGATTGACCTGATCCATCGTCCAGAGGGAAGCAGGTCAAACAAGTGGTGGGTAGGATGTGAGGAGTCTCCTGTGATGGCCTTGATCTTTCTGAGACAGGAGGATCTGGAGATGTCCTCCAGGGAGGGCAGAGGGCCACCGATAATTTTTTGGGCGGTGTTGATGACTCTCTGCACAGCCTTCCTGCCGCCGTACCACACACCCAGGCAGTAGGTGAGCACGCTTTCTACTGAGCAGCAATAGAAGGCCA
The DNA here is from genome assembly GCA_020510985.1 of Pholidichthys leucotaenia. Lineage (NCBI taxonomy): Eukaryota > Metazoa > Chordata > Actinopteri > Cichliformes > Pholidichthyidae > Pholidichthys > Pholidichthys leucotaenia. The sequence goes on along the minus strand of CM035837.1, from coordinate 441,419,364 downwards.
GCAGCAGCTTCTGGTCCAGGTTGTTCTTCCTCAGGACACAGAGGAAGTGCAGCTGCTGCTGGGCTTTCTTTACCAGGGCCTTGGTGTTGACAGTCCAGAAGAGGTCAGAGGAGATGTGAGTGATCAGGAACCTAAAGGCGGGGAGATTTTCCACGCAGTTGCCATTTATAAGGAGGGAGGGGGTGGTCCTGTCAGTTCTTCCTGAAGTCCAGTATGAGTTCTTTGGTTTTTCAGGCGTTCAGTTTCAGGTTGTTTGCTTGGCACCACAGCAGCAGATTCTCTACCTCCGCCCTGTATGCCTTCTCATCGTCATTGGTGATGAGCCCAAACAAAGTGGTGTCGTTTGCGTACTTCACGATGATGGTGGTTGAGTGGGTTGGAATACAGTTAAAGGTGTACAGGGAGTACAGTAGAGGGCTTAGCACGCAGCCCTGGGGGAGCCAGTGCTGAGAGACAGTGAGGAGGAGTGGTGGGGGTCGAGTCTGACTGTAAGTGGTTGGTGAGAAAGTTTTTTATCCAGGAGCAGGTGGGGGTGGGGGGTCTGGAGGAGGTGCAGTTTGTTGATCAGGATGTCTGGGATGATGGTGTTGAAAACTGAGCTGTAGTCCACAAAGAACATCCTCACGTAGCTCCTTGGATTCTCCAGGTGACTCAGAGCTCTGTGGAGAGTGGTGGCGATGGTGTCTTCCGTAGACTGGTTCTCCCTGTACGCAAACTGGTGGGGGTCAGGTGGGGGTGGGGGGCAGTCCCTGATGTGCTGGGACACCAGTCCCTCATAACACTTCATGACTACAGACGTGAGTGCTATGGATCTGTAGTCATTCAGGTTATCAATTGTGGACTTTTTGGGGATGGGGATGATGGTGGAGGCCCTGAGGCAGGAGGGGACGATGGCGTGCATCAGTGAAAGATTGAACAGCTTGGTGAGGATCCCTGCAGCTGGTCTGTACATGCTTTGACCACCACTCCTATGAAGAGGACACAGACCAAGAACTAGAACTAAGGTGTGGTGAACTGAGTCTGTTACATGAACCAGCAGAGACCAGGTTTCAGGTTTTGACATCCCCCCTTCCTCCCGATTCTCACATGTTTCAGGTCTCTTTTTCCAGGATGATGGAACATCCACAGAGCTCTGTGGAATGATCACTGCTGACAGTAGGAAGACTGAAACTGAACAAGTTTAACCAGCTTAAACATCCTGCTCAGAAACCTTGACCCTCAGGGGCCCTGTCCAGGTTCCATCTCCAGGGTCTGTGGTGGAAGTCTCTTTCCATTAATGAGTAAATTTTTTGTACCTTCCTAAAAATGTGTTTGTCTCTGAGGTCCAGAGGTGGATCAGCAAGACCTCACCTGTCCTCAGGTGGTCCAAGGGAACACATCTGTCCCCCTTGGAACTGGTCCTGGAGTAATGAGTGTGATCTCAGAGAAATAAACAGATTTACTTTCATGTTAATTCTTCAGGCCGTTGTTTAGCTCATGTAGGTTTTTTTAATAAAGTTTTCCTGCTGAAGCTGATCCTAGTTTAAACTTCTGTTTGATCTTCTCCTTTACTGTGCTAGAGGATGCTACATAAACTAAAAACTTTATTCAGACAGAAAAACTCAACATCAAACTGAAATTCCAAATCAATAAACTCATTTCTGCATCAGATAAATTCAGGTAAAGCAGAATATAGCTCAAGTAAAACAGAAGGGATAATTTCTTTCCTAACGAGTCTAATCAGTCCTAAAACAGAAAATCAGAGTTGAAAATGATATAGTTTGGTGATGAATGATGGAGGAAGATGGCTTCTTATTGAACTAATACCAAACACTTCCTGTTTCCTGTTACCATGGTGACAGACGTACCAGTGCCCTCTTCTTCATGCACTCCATGACCATGGTGAAGATCTGTTGGGCCTGACTGCGGCTGTAGTTAAAACTCTTCTGGATGGTGACGAGCAGCTGATCTTTGACACCGTCGCTGATCAACCTGAAAACACCCAGAAGGTCAAAGGTTAACTGTGGCACGGCAAATATGACCACAATAAAATACAATTAAATTAAATTTAAATTAATGATAAATTTATTTCAGTGAGATTAAAATGACAAGAATAAAATAAATGATCAAACTTAACTTCAGCTGCATGTTTATGTCTTCATAATGATCATCTATCATGACTAGAACAACAGTTCTGATCTTTAATAGCCTCATTAAGTTTTAATTAATGGGATACTAATTAAGCGTGTGATAGTTAACAGTAAACTCATTATCAGTAAACTAATTAACTAATAACTAATAATAATTAACTAATAACTCATTAATTAAGTCATTAACAGTAAAGTAATTAAGTGTACTCATTAACAGTAAACTCATTAAAAGTATACTCGTTAACAGTAAACTAACAATAAACTCATTAACAGTAAATTAACAGTAAACTAATTAGCAGTAATCACGTCCTTACCCATCCTCTTCACAGTATCGGTGAGCGAAGGAAATGATGTCAGAGGCCCGACCGCTGCCGTCACAGACAACCACGGGGACTGGGGGATCCTCCCTCAGACTCTCCAGGGCTATGGAGATCACGTTAGGACCCCCCTCCAGGATCAGGACCACCACTGGGACCCCCTGACCCAGACCTAAAACATACAAGGGTACACGGGATCAGATATCAAAGACTTTGTCAGAACATCTGGACCAGAAACAGGAGTATAGGAACTCTTGTGGGTGGTTTGATCTGTTTTCCAGTGGACTGGGTCTGAGTCAGATTGTGGTTATGGGACTGGTTCAGTTTCTGGATTAGATAGTGGTTCTAGGTCTAGGACTGGGCCTGAATTGGATTGTGGTTCTGGGACAGGTTTCAGTTTCTTGATTAGATAGTAGTTCTAGGTCTAGGACTGGGTTTGAACTGGATTGTTGTTATGGGACTGGTTCAGTTTCTGGATTAAAAAGTGGTTCTATGTCTAGGACTGGGTCTGAGTTGGATTGTGGTTATGGGATTGGTTCAGTTTCTGGATTAGATAATGATTCTAGGTCTAGGACTGGGTTAGAATATGATTCTGGTTCTGGAGTCAGAGATGATGGTTGAGCCATCCTTTGCTGTCCAGGTAGTGGATGATAAAGGGAAACCCAAAGGTCACATGGTCAGCTGCTGATTGGCTTTTGGTGAAGGTCATATGATCATCTTTCTGATCACTGATCGGTTGACTGGCATCTGACTTACGTGTGTTGATCTTCTGCAGAGAAATGTGTTTCTCCAGCTGTCGGCGGAGGTGGACTTCGGCGCCGTACTTTCCGCTGGTTCCATTATCGGCCAGGATAAAGTGAGAGTGGCTACTGTTGAGGACAGCCAGTTTACTGAGAGGGTTGGACATGGTCTGGTAAGGATGGGTCACCTGGGACAAAGGTGAGGAGACCAAGACTAAATCATCTGTAATGTTCAGGAAACCAGGACACAAACCTAAACATTTTATTTTCTTCTATTTTATTTTTTGACATGTTTATGTTAAAAAAAGATCAGCTCTGATGTCTGAAACCAGACCAACATAGAAAAACTAAGGGGACCACAAGGTTTAGGACTGGGCCCTTTAATCTTTAATATATTAACAATAAAATCTGTTTCTATGCACATGACTCTGTCTTTTTTATGTTTCTGAATTTCCAAATTTGATCTCTGATACTGTTTGAATTTAGAGCGGAACATTAGTTCCTGATCCTGATCAGTCCTGATCCAGTTGTGGACTGGATGGCTAATGGGTCAGTATGGTCTTAGTAAAGTTAAAATTTCCATGGGTTGGACAGTTCCTACAACAAACTGATTGGTGATAGAGAAGATTTTTGATTTTAGGTGACCTAGATTTGTCTTACATCTCTCCCGATCAGGTCTTCTTTGTTCTCCACAATGCCCCACGGTGCAATGCCGATAGCGCAGACTTTCCCTCTGGATTTAGAGGAATGTTCTTTCAGAGCATCTCCAACATGGCGGATTACTCCTGCAGCATCAGACAGCAGGAGTTAACATCCAAAGTACAACACATTTTTATGGTTTTAGCTAGTAGAATAACTCTGGTCCAGACAGATTTTACAGTGATGAATGTTGTTTATTATCTGAGCTCAGTTCAGCTTTAGCTACATATAAAATCATCAACCAAAATGAAAGCATCAAGGTGCAGTTGCCTCTGTGTGACCTCTACTGGGCCGGCCTCATTATTACAATACCTTTTTTCGCATCTCCATTGACAGTATAATGGTGAGTTGTGTTTACTTTGAAAAAGTCTTTAGTTCCACTTGATTTTGCCCAGGTACATTGAAAAGCTAGTAACAGACAGATACACAAATGCAACCACACAACCACGCACAGACACATTAAGTAACTAGAAAAGCACTCGGAGAGCGCAGACCTCCGCCAAGCACCACAGTTCCCCCCATACAGTGTTTGTGTGTACGTTTTCAGATTAATTGACCATGAAAACATGTGACTAGCAACTGGATTCACAATGATAGGATTAGTGGTTCAGTAGTTATTCACGAAAATCACATTTTTCATAATGGGGGTTTTCGCCACAGTTCCCCCCCATACAGTGTTTGTGTGTACGTTTTCAGATTCCTTGACCATGAAAACATATGACTAGCAACTGGATTCACAATGATAGGATTAGTGGTTCAGTAGTTATTCACGAAAATCGCATTTTCCTTAATGGCGGTTTTCGCCACAGTTCCCCCCATACAGTGTTTGTGTGTACGTTTTCAGATTCCTTGACCATGAAAACATATGACAAGCAATTGGATTGACAATGATAGGATTAGTGGTTCAGTAGTTATTCACGAAAATGGCATTTTGCGTAATGGTGGTTTTCTTGTGGATGGTGATCCAGATCACCACCAAAATGTAATCGTCTGTAGGATACCCCATTTCTGACAATCTGTGAAAATTTCATGAAAATCCGTCCATAACTTTTTGAGTTATCTTGCTAACAAACAAACAGACAGACAAACAAACAGACAAACCAACGCTGATGATCACATAACCTCCTTGGCGGAGGTAATAATTACCGTATGCCTCCATTGCACCAAGGCATAACAACAGTATCGCTGCAGCTCAGGGAAACTAACCCTAACCCGAAACTCAGGGAAACTGGAGCTGAGGATTTCATGGAGTCTAGTTATTTTATTTCAGTGAGACTAAAACCTGTTGACCAGATCAAGACTTAATGAACTTAAAAAGGGAAGTTGTTTAATTCCAAAAGTAGATTAGCAAAATATATCAGAGAAGTTCTGTCTGAAGTTAACCCTTGAAGTACACAAGACACAGATCTGAGTGCTTTAATTAAAGGGCCATAATTCTTGTCTACATCTGTTATTACCTCCGCCAAGGAGGTTATGTTTTCGTCGGTGTTGGTTTGTCTGTCTGTCTGTCTGTCTGTTTGTTTGTTTGTTAGCAAGATAACTCAAAAAGTTATGGACGGATTTTCATGAAATTTTCACAGATTGTCAGAAATGGGGTATCCTACAGATGATTACATTTTGGTGGTGATCCGGATCACCGTCCAGAAGAAAACCGCCATTACGGAAAATGCCATTTTCGTGAATAACTACTGAACCACTAATCCTATCATTGTCAATCCAATTGCTAGTCATATGTTTTCATGGTCAAGGAATCTGAAAACGTACACACAAACACTGCATGGGGAGAACTGTGGCACTTGGCGGAGGTCTGCGCTCTCCGAGTGCTTTTCTAGTTTTATACTTAGTTTCAAGTCAGCTCATTCAACTGATAAGGCTGTTTACCTACTCCATGAATTTGTTGACTACTTCAGAAGCCAATCCACTAGTGTCTATGCTACGTTTTTAGATGCTAGCAAAGCTTTTGATAGGATTAACCACTGGTGTTTGTTTAGAAAACTGATCGATCGAGGTATTCCTATTTACATTGTTAGCATCCTGTTATACTGGTACAGAAGGCAGTCTGTGGTTGTTAGGTGGGGCAATGTTACCTCATCCAAATTTCATGTGACCAACGGTGTTAAACAAGGTGGTATACTGTCACCCTTGTTGTTTAATGTCTATGTTGATGATCTCAGTGTACTGTTGAACAATACTAATGTGGGCGGCTCCATTAACGGTGGACTGTTAAATCACATTTTCTATGCTGATGATCTCTGTTTGTTAAGTTTGTCTACTGCAGCGATGCAACATCTCCTCTCGGAATGTGAAAAATTTGGTGAAAAAAATGATATCTTGTTCAACTGTACTAAATCTATGTGTATGGCTTTCAAACCGAAGGGTGTCAATACTTCGAATCCTGTTATGCCACTTTGTGGCAATAGCTTGAACTTTGTTGAAAAAGTCAAATACCTAGGTGTGTGGATTGAATCTGATAAGACCAATGTTGATTGTAACCGACAACTCAGGAAACTCTATGCTCAAACAAATTTACTGCTGCGAAATTTCCATAGATGTTCTCCTGATGTTAAATGTATGCTGTTCAAGACCTTCTGTACCTCAATGTATTGCTCGCCTTTGTGGAGAATGCATTCAAGGATGAGGCTGAGTTTGTTCCTCAGATTCAGCTTTATTCACAGAGCACATCTCCAACAAATCTCAAAGCAAATCTAGAGGAAGTTTTCATCTCACATCAGGGGTTTTATACCCCGGGCACGAAACAGCAGTCACATGGTGTTTAATCAAACATACAGTCACAAAGTAACCCCTTTGATCTCACGCCATTGTCCTCTAGTCTCTGTGGCCCGGAAATCTTCCCCGGTCGTCTCCTGGAGACAAAGGGCGAATCTCACACTCCTCTGCTGAATCCCAGAGTCTCAGTCCTCTTTGTTCCATGAGACGTGAAGCACACAATAAACATACAGCAAAACATTTGTGGGGAATATGTAACCAACATATGCGCCACAAGACCCCCCCCAAACGTCTAAATGGGACAAACATAACCAGAGACACATGACATCATAACATCACTACACATCAATCCACCAGTTGCTTAACTCTCAGTCTCCTGCCGTATCTGCTGAAAGCCGGCTTTGCTGCTGTCTGCACCTGTGGATTAGAACTGTTAGTCAATCTCTGTGGGAGTCCTGTAGAATGCCCTCTAGGGGGTCTACCGCAACGGGGGGCTCTCGCCAACTGCACCTCTTCATCCGCCCAAACAAAAGCGGGTTTGAGTCTGTTGATACCAATCAATTCTTTTCTGCCTCCCAAATCTAGCAAAAAATGCTTCTCTCCTGTTTCCAGCACCTTGAACGGCCCATCGTAAGGCGGGCGCAGGCTGGGGCGACAAGCATCATGTCTCACAAAAACAAACTCCGCATTTTTTAAAGCCTTCGGCACAAAAACGCATGGGAAACTGTGATGAACCGGGCCAGGAAGCGTGTTTGATCCTGTGCCGCTCTGCAACAGCTGAGCGGTGGGGGGGGGGGGCAATTTGGGGCAGGATTATCGGGGAGAAATTCCCCTGGCAAACGGAGAGGCTGTGCAAAAACTAATTCCCCTGGAGAGGCTTGCAAATCCTCCTTAGGTGCAGAACGCATCCCCAATAAGACCCATGGTAACTTGTCAACCCAATTTGTATCCGTAAGTGACGTTCTGAGGGCCGCTTTCAATGACCTGTGAAAACGCTTGCATAAACCGTTAGCCTGGGGGTTGTACGCGGTGGTGCGGTGGATCTTTACCCCTAGGCTGCGGGCCATCGACGACCAGGGTTCGGAGACTAAATTGAGGACCCCTGTCTGACGTTATGTCCGACGGGACTCCAAAACGCGGTACCCAAGCTGTTAAAAACACACGTGACACTTCTTCCGCTGTGGTTGACGCCAGAGGGACCGCTTCTGGCCAACATGTGGTGCGATCCACCATCGTCAAAAGATGTGTGTGCCCCTGTGACGACGGGAGGGGGCCCACCAAATCGACATGCACATGATCAAAGCGCTTAGCAGGGATGTGAAAAGGCTCCAAAGGAGCTCTAGTGTGCTTGTGTATTTTGGCTCGCTGACACGCTACGCAAGCTGTCGCCCATTCCTTGACCTGTCTGGGCAACCCCGGCCATACAAATTTCTCCCCCACCATTTTGACCGATGCGCGCACCCCCGGGTGCGCCAGAGAATGAATCACGTCAAAAACGCGGTGGCGCCACGCAGCTGGTACCACGGGGCGCGGCCGTCCCATGGAGACATCGCAGATTAGGGGGAGCATACCCATTTGCAGCACCCTGTGCTCCAGCCTTAACCCTGTTGGTCCAGACTGGAGCGCGCGCACGTCCGCATCGCTAACCTGCTCCGCGGCCATGGCTGCATAATCTAACCCCACGTGGACTGGGGCCACGCACGCTCCCGCGTCGCTACCCTGGCCCGCGGCCATGGCTGCAGAGTCTGCCCTCACGTGGTCTGGCGCCGGCACAGCACGCGAAAGGCAGTCTGCCACTACATTGTGTTTACCTGAGACATGCTGGATATCGGTGGTGAACTCTGATATTGCGGCCAGCTGTCTTTGCTGCCGGCCCGACCAAGGTTCAGAAATCTTGGCCATCGCAAAAGTCAGCGGTTTGTGGTCCACGAACGCGGTGAAACGGCGCCCTTCCAGCCAGAACTGGAAATGGCGGATGGCCAAGTGTAGGGCCAACAACTCCCTGTTGAACGCGCTGTATTTTCATTCGCTATCACGCAAGGTTTTGCTGAAAAATGCGAGTGGTTGTCAGGTTCCCGCTACTCACTGTTCAATGACCGCCCCTACCGCTAAATCGGACGCATCAGTGGTGAGGGCCATGTGGGCTGTTGGAACTAGGTGTGCCAACAAAACCGCGTTTGCCAGCGCTGTTTTGATTTGAGAGAATGCGCGCTCCCGCTCAGGAGACCATTCGATTTTATTTGAGGGCTTTTGTTTTTTCAGTGCCGCGTACAATGGTTGCATGAGCCGCGCTGCACTTGGGAGGAAACGGTTATAAAAATTAACCATTCCCAAAAACTCCTGTAACGCTTTGACTGTTTGAGGTTGGGGAAAATTTGTTATTGTGCACACTTTATCGGGGAGAGGGACTGCTCCTTCTGGCAAAACGCGATGCCCCAAAAAATCAATCTGCGCTACCCCAAACTGGCACTTCGCTGGGTTAATTATTAACCCATGCTCTGCCAGCCTCCGGAAAACTGCCGTGAGGTGGATTTCGTGTTCGTCTTCGGACGTGCTGGCTACTAAAATGTCATCCAAGTAGACGAACACGAAAGGGAGGTCGCGTAGCACCGTGTCCATCATGCGTTGGAACGTCTGCGTGGCCCCTTTGAGTCCAAAAGGCATGTGCAAAAACTCAAAAAGCCCGAAAGGAGTTATTACCGCTGTTTTGGGTATGTCCTGGCCGCGCATTGGAACCTGATGGTAGCTGCGCACTAAATCTATTTTAGAAAAAATGCGCGGTCCCGCCAAATGAACTGAAAAATCTTGAATGTGTGGGATCGGGTAGCGGTCGTGTGCGGTGGCGTTATTCAACCTGCGGAAATCACCGCAAGGTCGCCACGAGCCATCAGTCTTTGGGACCACGTGCAATGGTGAAGCCCGGGGGCTTTTCGAACGTCTGATGATGCCCAGTTTTTCCAGGTTGGCAAACTCCTCGCGCGCTATGGCCAGTTTAGCTGTGTCCAGGCGCCGAGCTTTTGCAAAAACGGGCTGCCCGGTGGTAGTGATATAATGCTCCACCCCATGTTTGGCCACTGTTGCCGAAAACATTGGGACTGTTAGTGCTGGGAACTGAGTGAGGAATGCGTGGAACTTACCACCCGCAGTCGTGACGTTGGCTTGTGCAGTTGGCGGTGCCACTCGTACTGTGCAGGGAATAGAGCGAAAAGACTCTCGTGTCGTCCTTCGAGATTCTCCGGAGGTTGAACTGCGCCTCGACCGCGCTAAACCAGGAGCGCGGGCTATGCTGCCAGAAGTCAGGCAGCCGGAGTGTGGAGGCAGCCATCAGGCTGGCTTCTGCCGAGCCCCGCTCGGGAGAATTATTTCTGCTCATTCTGAGTCGTAAGGTCACCAGTGTGGAGAATGTGTTCAAGGATGAGGCTGAGTTTGTTCCTCAGATTCAGCTTTATTGCATTAACCAGACGTCTATTAGCAAGATCAACCAATAAACCATGAGAGCACAAAAAATCAGCCCCTAACATGTTGAAACTGACTGCAGCTACCACAAAAGTCCACTCAAATGAACGACCCTGCAAAGACAGAAGCAGAGTCCTCTCACCGAAGGTCTTAATAGCTGAGCCATTCGCTGCTGACATTGACACCCGGGGAACTTGGGACCGCATCAGCCGGTCCGCGTAGTAAGGCATGATGAAGCTCATCTGGGAGCCTGAGTCCACGAGGAATCATTTCCCCGAACGTGCATCTGTCAGGTAAAGCAGCTTTTTCTCTTCCCCGAGGGCCGCAGCCGCTACCGACCCTCGGTCTTGGCGCTTCCCGAACGCTTGAAGTGGCACGGCGGGAGGCACTTGTGTGCCCTCTCTGCAAAACGGCGATGATAGAAGCACAGGACGTCGCCCGCTCCTTGTCGCTTGGTGCTGACTGCTGCCGTCGTTGGCGCATCTGGTGCTGCAACCACTGGCCCCATGCCGTCTCCGGGCGTCGCTCCCAGCTCCGCTGCTGCAGCTGAAACTGCGCTCTGCTTGTGGGCGTCGACGAGTCGCTGCGCCTCCTTGCTCAGCCCGTGGTAGTCTCGCTTGGCCAACCGTGGTGAATCTGCCAGGGTAACTCTCACCGCTGGCGGCAGGATCCAGAGGAAAAGGTGGACGAAGACAAATTCGCAATCCTCGGAGTCTTTCAGCCTCAGCATTTTGACCATCAGGTCTACGGGTCTGTCGTTCTCCGACTCCGTCAACGCCAGTAGCCCCTCTGCTCGCTGTTGCACGGAGTGGGTGAAATGACTGATAAGCGCAGCTTTCAAGGCGCCGTATTTGTCGCTGTCCGGTGGGTGGTTGACCAGATCTTCTACTCTCTGAACTGTGTGGCTGTCCAGCTTCGCCACAACATGGTAGAATCTCGTGTCGTCCTTCGAGATTCTCCGGAGGTTGAACTGCGCCTCGACCGCGCTAAACCAGGAGCGCGGGCTATGCTGCCAGAAGTCAGGCAGCCGGAGTGTGGAGGCAGCCATCAGGCTGGCTTCTGCCGAGCCCCGCTCGGGAGAATTATTTCTGCTCATTCTGAGTCGTAAGGTCACCAGTGTGGAGAATGTGTTCAAGGATGAGGCTGAGTTTGTTCCTCAGATTCAGTTTTATTCACAGAGCACATCTCCAACAAATCTCAAAGCAAATCTAGAGGAAGTTTTCATCTCACATCAGGGGTTTTATACCCCGGGCACGAAACAGCAGTCACATGGTGTTTAATCAAACGTACAGTCACAAAGTAACCCCTTTGATCTCACGCCGTTGTCCTCTAGTCTCTGTGGCCCAGAAATCTTCCCCGGTCGTCTCCCGGAGACAAAGGGCGAGTCTCACACTCCTCTGCTGAATCCCAGAGTCTCAGTCCTCTTTGTTCCATGAGACGTGAAGCACACAATAAACATACAGCAAAACATTTGTGGGGAATATGTAACCAACATATGCGCCACAGCCTTTATGGTTTAATAGCAATGCTGCTGTTAGGAACAAAATCCGCATTGCATATAATAACTCCCTAAGAAGGTTGTTAGATATACCACGTAGGTCGAGTGCAAACAAGATGTTTGTGTCCTTGAACAATCCGTCTTTTGGCGAGTTGATACGAAAGAATGTTTACAGTTTTATGGGAAGGTTGCTGGCATGTAACAATCATCTTCCACTTCCGCTTCTGAGAGAGAGTAGACGCTTTTCTTCCCTCTCCCTCCTAATCCTCTCCCTTCTGATCCCAGCTTGCAATGTCGCTCTTCTCCTGGCTGAATCTTAATCCAAATGGAAATTATGGATCTGGAAAGCGGCTTATATGCGATTGTCACCACTTTAAAAGAAGAAGATCGGGTCAGGGGGAACCCAAGGAAGACTCATGGCATTGGAATTCATGTGTCTGTGTGATTCGACTGAGATTGAACTGATCACAGGATCTTCTGTTTGGCCCCTGGAGTTTTCCTAGTGTATCAAAATTATCTGGGTGAGCTAATCAAATGCGGACCCCGGCGTAGCTCCCTCAACAAATTCAACAATTCATCCAGCTGGGGGGAGCACTGACTGTCAGCGGCAGGATTAACATGGAATTTACCACCTGGCATGCATTGAAGAGAGAACGGACTCTCTTGGACATGTTTACCTATGTTTCGGTAGGTGGATAACATCTGTGGATCGCTGAGTGCTCTCCAGAGAATGATCTAAAGCATGTTTCAAGCCTGTATGAAATTTGAAGCACAGAATCGAAGAGAGGGAAATTTTTTTATTCTCTGAGTGCACTGTGCAGATTTGACCTTGTGTTTTGGTGCCCTTGTTTACATTCCTCCTCGATGAAGATAACGCTGGAGAAGTGGCTTAACCCAAACATCGACAAACAATGGCTGTTGTTCTGCAGATCGAGCTTCTCAAGGACAGCGCTATCATGTGTTTACAGAACTTGCCACCTGCATGAGAATGGACATGCCGAGTAGAACACATGACTATCCGTTGCCAGGGGGTGCCCTCTGCTGTTCACCAGCAATTGACACCTCCACACTGCATCACACACTGATCATATGCTGACTACATACACTGGTCTCTCTCGCTTTGTCATTTGTCAACGTCTGCTAATTGTGCATAGAGGGTTTTTTTTCTGTGTGATCAAAATTTGGCTCATTTGAGCTTTATATGAGCTTATACGAGCGTTATTCTGATAACTATGTTTTTTCTCTCTGCCTATTGTGTTTTCCTCTCTCCCCCCCTTCCCCTCTTTACCCTCACTGTTCGACTGGCGCCTTCGGGCTGCCCCGGCTATGGGATGCGCTTACTGAGCGCGCCCAATGTCAAGTCAAATTTCAATTCTCCTGTATGTATTACGTATGGTAGTATTGACAATAAACCTTATTCATTCATTCATTCATTCATTCATTCATTCATCATCTTATATCAGCAATTGTCAACTCGTCACTCACACTTCACTCCAGCATTTGGAAGTGGTGGCGTTCTATTTTATACTGAGTTCAATATTGTATGTTATTGTTGTTACAAGAGCGCCGAGTGACTGCTGATCTGTATATACTTTTATTTATTTATTTATTTTCTACTCGTTTTAGTTCGGCATTTAATATGAACCCTGAGTTTGAAATAAACGTTTGAATTTGAATTTGAATACTGTATTTATAGATAATTTCGGTACTACTTATTTTGCTAAAATGGCTTCAGTCACTACACATTTGGTCTGATGAGAGCAAACTAAACATCTAAAGGACTTCTTGTTATGGCGGCTTGGTGAGAAGACTGACTTCCAAAGACGACTAACAATTATTATACTAACCCGGACACTCTGGGAAAAGTTGAAAAGAGACTCTGCCAACTAAAAATCAGAAACTTGGACAGCTATCATTTAAAGCAGCAGCGCAAACCAACACGGCTAATAGTGCAGCTAACAACTCTGCTAACACTGCTGTTAGCGATGCTAATACTGCGGACAGGGAAACGTTGAGCAACACCACAGCAGCCTCTACCAACAACGAAATACTCTTGGCAGTTCAGTCGCTTAAAGAAGACTTCCTAAAAAGACTCACAGATATGATAGAAGCTGTTAACGGCATTAAGGGAGAATTAATGTCACATTCATAGAGAATTGGAGAAACTGAAGAAAGAATCTCCCAAACTTTGGAAGGCATTGCTGCTCTTCAGGGAAAAGTAATGTACAGTAACTAGAGTGCACCATGGGGGCACGAGAGATAAAGTCCAGGACCAAGAGAAATGAGGTAGACAGTCTAATTTGAGACTAGTCGGTCTCCCAGAGAAGACAGAAGGCTCCGATCTCTGCACTTTTCTGGAGAACTGGCTTCAAAAGTTCAAAAGTGGACCGGAGTGGTGGCTCAGTTGGTAGAGCATCCGCCCCACACCCGGGAGGCAGGGGTTCAAATCCCGGCCGGGTCATGCCGAAGACCATATAAAAGTGGAACTTCCTGCCGTCCAGCTTGGTGCTCAGCAAAAATGGAATGGAGGAGGGAAAATTGTGGCGGCGCCTTGCATGGCAGCGGCCCTCTGATTCTACACTTGGGGTGTGTGTGATTAACACAGTAGATAGGTAAAGAACAATCTCGTTCTACTGTACATGATTGGTTGTACAGTTGAATGACAATAAAGGGTGATTTAATTGATTTAATTAATTAAAAAAAGACACTGAGTGAGATGTTCACTGCAGTCCCAATCATCAAGCGGGCACACAGAATCAGCCCGGTTAACCCGAACCAGTCTACCCGGCCCAGGATGGCTATTATGAAGTTTTTAAACTATACTGCTCAAAAAAATTAAAGGAACACTTTTTAATCTGAGTAAGCTGGACTAGCCTGTCACAATTTCTTCACTTTAAGTTTTGGAGTGTTTTCATTTCCATCAAAAGACGTGGCATCTTTTCATTCTTAACACATTATCCAGTCCATATCAGTGTAGATATCTGGCTTATTTTTTCCCATTAAAATCTGATGTGTTTTCAAAGTGTTCTTTTAATTTTTTTGAGCAGTGTACAAGGACCGAGAGAAGACAATGAGGCACGGAAACCAAGCATCTTGTGGAGAAAGAAGGCAGGCAAGGCAACAAGCTGGATGACACAGAAACTTTATTCTTCCCTAACATATCTTCCAGCAAAAAAGGATCCTGGGTCTCTGTGCATTCCTCTTTTATATCTTTATTCCCATGCATCGAGACCCGGAACTTCCGACCATAATACATTGTTGTTTGAACAAAGCAATGTGTGGCACATGAACATGACATAACTCTGGAGCTGCTCCAACACCCTTCTTCTCTCAGCGACTCCGGCAGCTCTTACTCTCCCCAGGGGGTGCATAGACCCAACAGTCCCATCTGATACGCCCTGGTGACACCTCCTCCTTCGGTCCATTGTTCTCCCCTTCTCCCTGGCTTCTCTGGGTGGAGAAACCCCCACACTATGGCCCCACACAGCCCCCCCCCCCAAATACCCAGAAGGGGCACTAACCCCCCGTCCTTTGGGCTTGAGCCGGTGCCCATAGCGGCTGTAGTGGGGGGGGGGGTTGCCAATCCAGTCGAACTGCCCTGCTGGTGAAGTGTACTAGAGGGCATGTCAGTCTGTGGAGGGAAAGAGGGAGGATTGGGGGGGGGGGCACATTAGCTTTGTGAGTGTAGGTCCCTGCGGAGGGATCACCACCTTGCGGAGCCACTAAAGGTGGACGTCCGCTCCGCCCCCCCCACCAAGTCTAACACAAAATACTTCGCCCCAGGTTTCAACACCCTGAACGGTCTGTCGTATGGTGGGCACAGCGGGGTCCGATGTGCATCGTGCCTGACAAAAACAAAACTGGCATTCTGCAAGCTTTTTGGGATGAATGTGCGGGGAAAACAATGGTGGGCTGTGCCCGGTATGCTTACAGCCTCTGTACTGTGTAAAAATTGCACGGGCGGATCAGCCTCGGGCGTGGGGTTTTCCGGTAAAAACTCTCTGGGGATCCGCAGCAGCTGAGAAAAACAAGTTCTGCCTTTAGGCATTAGTAAAAGCCTTTAGGCATTAGTAAAAGCCTGGTCTCACCCGGGAGTCCAGTCAATGGCTTCCGCGGGCTTCTTTTTATAAGCACGACATACAACAGCTGCATCAGCTGGGCTGCCCAGGAAAGGAAATGGTTATAAAAATTAATCATTACCAAAAACTCCTGTAGTGCTCTCACGGTCTGCGGGCACGTAAAGTCAGACACAGCATGCATCTTATCCGGTAATGGAATTGCACCCTGGCGGTGGCCCAAAAAAATCCATCTCTGGCACGCTGAACTGGCACTTCACCGGGTTAACTATCAGCCTGTGCGCCTCCAACCTCTTGAAAACCATCTTGAGATGGGCGATTTGCCCCTCCTCGGATGTGTTAGCTACCAGAATTTTGTCTGAGTAGACAAAAATGATGGACAAGTCACGAAGCACTGCGTCCATCATCCTCTGGAAAGTCTGTGCTGTGCCTTTTAATCCGAACGGCGTGCGTAAAAACTCAAAAAGGTCGAAAGGAGTTATTACCCCTGTTTTTGGAACGTCTTCCACACGAGACCTGATGGTATCCACTGACCAGATCCACTTTCGAAAAACACGCGCCCTGGCCAGGTGCATGGAAAAATCCTGGATGTGTGGGACCGTGAGTGCTGGGAACTGTGTGAGCAAATGTTGGTACTTACCCCCTGGAGCTATAATGTTAGCCAGTGTTGTCGACCCAGCTCCCCGAGCTGTGCAGGGCAGTGAGGTAAAAGAGACAGTGTCCACTAAACTCCTGTTAGCAACATCGACTAACAATCCATAAGCACATAAAAAATCCACACCTAAAATGGGGCCGGAACATGCAGGTATCACCAAGTCTCACTGAAAGTTGCATCCATGTAAGCATATCTTCAGTGTCCGTTCGCCAAATGTCCTAATGGTGGATCTGTTGGCAGCTGTGAGCTCAGGACCGCTGCATCCTGCCACCCTGTCTGCGTTGACCGGCAGCATGAGGCTCTTCTGGGAGCCAGAGTCCACCAAAAACCGTCTCCCTGAACACGTGTCCATGATATAAAGCAGTCTGTTCCTGTCACCATTGGCTGCAGCTGCCACTGAATTCCAAAGGAATTGCTGAGTTGCCATTTGTTCTGTTTCTTTTGTTATCATAATTTCAGTTTGGTCGTCGCTGTCTCCTGTTACATTATTTTGTGTTATAGATTAATTCTGCTTTATAATCACAATATCCTGTGTTTTCATTTGAGTCTTCTCTGTCCTTGTCCTCATCTCTCCAGTTATACTGTATTTTGGTTTTCATGTATATGATATTATCTGCATCTCTTGTTTGTATTATCTTGTTCTTACTCTTATGGGCTATGTTCTCCTTTTACATCATTCGGTCGGTATCTCATTTTATATTATTTCATATTAGTCGGTTACCTTTTTGTTCCCCTGTGCTTTTACTTTAATAGTTATCTGTTTACTTTCGTGTGTCAAACTCTGTTCACGGGCTGTCACACCTGTGTTAGTTTAATCGGATTATACTCACGCTTGTACTCACACCTGGTATCATTTTGTAATTATTCCTGCTTGCCCTATTTAAGGATTGCTGCTCCATTTACTCTTCACAGCGTCCTTCTCATGTCCAGACGGGAATTCTCCATCTCGCTTCTCATTTGGTATCCTACGGGTGTCCCCCGTTTCACCAGCATTCCTTACGTCTCAGCCCCCATGCTGTTTATCTTTTTTGTATCCTGCCTTTCCTCGTAAGTTTTTGTGTCAGTTATATTTTGTGTTTTTTTTTAATAAATGTTGCAAACTCACAGCTGGCATTTGGGGTCTTCGTTCCTGCCCTGAAAGGGCGATTTATGACAGAAGGATGCTGCCAGTGTGGACCCAGCCGTTGTGAGTTGCCTTTTTTTTTGTTTTTTCCCTGTATATTTTTGTTAAAGTCCTGTTTTTGTGGCAAATTTTGGCCAACATGGACTTTGGAAATGTTTGTGGACTGAGCAAGGTGGAGTGCTGGACGTTGGGAGTGCTAATGAACATCACATCGGACGCTCGTGCCTCCCACACTGCCGAAACAGTCCAGGAATGTCTGGAGGGAGTGGCACAGGTACTCGAAGCATACCCTAGCCTGTGGAGCTATCCAGAACTTACAGTTCTCCTCACCTCTGTATCCAATGCCCAACACATGCTCCACAGGCTGGGGAAAGCCTCTTCTCCATCCATACCTGTGCCGACAAAGAAGTGTCCCCAGGGATGGAAGACCCCAGCGTCGCACCCCCATCCAGCGACAGCCCCGCCTTCTCCTCCCAGGCAGTGGCACACACCATCTGCCATCACTCTGGCGCTGGAGGATCCCAAAGTTTGCCGGATTGGGCACATAGCCCTCATGCCCTCAGACAGTGCCACTGCTGAGGAGCTGGAGGAGTGCTGGCGGGTTTTGATAGCTGAAACCGAACTGCTGCTGGACTACAAACCATGGCTCCTTCCTGAGTTTGCGCAGCAGCTGGAGGGAGTTTTACCGGGTGGAGGGGAGTCTGTGCCGATAACAGAGCATCCCCTGACTCTGGCGTTCCACCCATCTCACCAGACGACCTCACTAGATCCCAGAAGGATCGCATCTGGCCCCGCAGCAAGAACAACCATCACGCCCCGGGAATTAAGGCAAGTTTCTTTCCATTCTCTAACACTTAAAAATTACCTGTCTTGCCTTATTCCCGGTGGTGAGGCTCAGCAGCTGCAGCCCAATTTAGCTGAGTCCTCACTTCCTGCTGCTGTTATATTCCCCTCACCTGCTTCTCCCATGCCTTCCTCTGTTTTCCCTGAGAGTCTGCCAGTCCTGAGAGGGAGCCGCCGGATGACGGAGGAGCCTGCAGCCCTGGAAGGTCCAGTTCCAGCCCCGCAGCCACGTCCTGGATGGTAGAAGAGCACCCCCTGTTCCCTGAAACCTGAGCCGACAGGAGAGTGTCCCCTGGTTTCAGTCGCATGGTTCTCAGTGCCATTGGTGATGCGATCTCCGGCATCAGCCACTACGTTGGGAGCTTCACCAGCATTGGTCACCACGCCTGGGGGTCCTTCAGCTGCCCCCACCATCATGCCTGCTGCCAGGGTCGCCGCAGCAGAGTCGCCAGAGTCCTGGGCAGTGGTGGAGCTCGAGTCTAGGCAAGTACTCTGTTCTGTTCATACACCTTCAGATCTAGAGAAATCTTGTCTCACTTATGGTGAGGAGAATCAGTTCTCCTTGCTGGGCTCCGCTGCTGCCGGTAACAATTTTCCGGTGTTTTTCTCTTCCTCCCTGTCTGAGGTGGCCGTGTTGGGGTTGGATCTTTGGATGAGTGGAGTCAAGACACCCCAGCCTGGCTCGTCGGAGTCCTGGACGGTGGTGGCCCTTGAGCTAAGGCAAGTCCTCTTTTTTGTCTTCACTGTATTGGTATTAGAGAGATCTTGTTTAGCTCTTGGTGAGGAGAGCCATTCGCAGCTGCCATCTGCTTCTAAGTTTTCCTCACCAGGCTCCACTGCTGCCAGTGACATTGACCCGGTGTCTGTTTCTATTCTCACATCCAAATCTCTGCCTGAGGTCACCAAAGGTCCTCCGCCTTCGCCTGAGGTCACCGAGGGTTTGCTGCCTTCGCCTGAGGCCACCGAGCGTTCACCGCCTCCGTCTGAGGTCACTGATGGTCATCAACATTTGCCTGAGGTCACCGAGGGTCCTCAGTCTCCGCCCGAGGCCACTGTGATTCCTCCGTCTCCTCCTGAGGTCACCGTGGGTCTGCCTTTTCCACCTGAGGTCACAGTGGGTCCTCCTTCTCCACCTGAGGTCGCCGTGGGTCACCTCTCTTCGCCTGAGGTCACCGAAGGTTATCTGTCTTCACCTGAGGTTGCCAAAAGTCATCTGTCTTTGTCCGAGGTCATCACTGGTCATCAGTTGTAGCCTGAAGTTGCTGCTGATCAGCCATCGTTGCTGCCTGGTTTCCTCGCTGGGCAGTCATCCTCCTCATCGGATTTCCACCCCTCAGCCCCTGCAGTCCACAAAAGGCACTGGTTACAGTTACCACCTCCAGGAGGTGGGCGCATCATGCCCTGTGGCCCATTGGCTCTAGAATTCTGGAAGGCCACCCGACCTATTCCACCATACGATTGGGAGACCACCTGAACTGCTTTATTTTTTTTCATTCTGTATCCCTAAAGTTCTGTTTTCACCTAATCTGTTCTGTGTTGTGGGTCATGAACGTATTTTTTGTTTCGGTCGCTCCTAACCTGGTTCCCCCCATTGCCCTCCCGGGTTTGATTATTTGTTCTATTCCTTTTTTGGGGGGGGTCTTTGGTTGCTTTCTTTTCTCTTTTTGGATGTTACGTTGGGGTGTCTGGATTACACCCCTTGAGGTAGGGGCTCTGTCACAATACTGAGCACGGGCAGAGAACCATGCTCAGGGTTTAAGTTTATTTAGCTCACTTTCTGTATTTCTTCATCCCTGTTTATTTTGTATTTGAATTGGTGTTGTCTGTAGTTTGTTATTTGAGTTGCCGTTTGTTCTGCTTCTTTTCTTATCATAATTTCGGTTTGGTCATCGCTGTCACCCATTATATTATTTTTGTGTTATAGATTATCCTGCTTTATAATCACATTGTCCTGTGTTTTCATTTGAGCCTTCTCCATCCTTGTCCTCATCTCTTCGGTTTTATTTTGGTTTTCATGTATATGATACTATTTGCATTTCTTGTTTGTATTATCTTGTCCTCACCCTTATGGGCTATGTTCTCTTTTTGTGTCATTTGGTCGGTGTCTCGTTTTATAGCATTTCATATTCTTAGTCAGTTACCTTTTTGTTCCCCTGTGCTTTTACTTTGATAGTTATCTGTGTTTACTTCGGTGTGTCAAACTCTGTTCACAGGCTGTCACACCTGTCATTAGTTTAATCTGATTGTCCTCACGCTTGTACCCACACCTGGTATCATTTTGTAATTATTCCTGCTTGCCCTATTTAAGGATTGCTGCTCCGTTTACTTTTCGTAGCATCCTTCCCATGTCCAGATGGGAATTCCCCATCTTTCTTCTCATTTGGTATCCTACGGGTGTCACCTATTTCACCGGCATTCCTTACGCCTCAACCTCCATGCTGTTTATCCTTTTTGTATTCTGCCTTTCCTCATAAGTTTTTGTGTCAGTTATATTTTGTGTTTTTCTTTATTAAACGTTGCAAACTCACAACTGGCATTTGGGGTCTTCGTTCCTGCCCCAAAAGGGCAACTTATGACAAGCTTTTGCAGAAAAGGCTTTTGACAGAATTGAATGGGATTACCTTTTTGAAACCCTTAAAAGATTTGGTTTTGGGGAAAAGTATATTAATTGGATCAAATTACTTTATACAAACCCACAAAATAACAATTTTAACAAACAATCAAATATCAGAACCCATCAGCCTTTGTAGAGCCACACGCCAAGGATGTCCATTATCTTCTTTTTTATTTCTATTTGCCATTGAACCTTTAGCTATGGTTATTCGTCAGTCCACTAATATTTCAGGCATCAGGATTGGTGAAACTAAACACTGTCTGGCCCTCTTCACAGATGATATTGTTTTATTTTTAACAAACTTAAATAAATCTCTCCAAGGTCTTGTAAATCTTCTGGAGAAATTTGGAAAGTTTTTGGGTTAGAGAATTAACAACAAAAAAGTGCTCAATTATTATTAAATAATCAGGAGAGAAACAATCCCCCAGTCCAATCACAATTTGCATTAACTCCTGGAGGATTCACATATTTAGGAATTAAAATAATACCTGATATTAATAAAATAGTACCCACCAACTATTACCCTGTTTTGCAAAGTGTGTCAGATTCTTTAGAGAAATGGAATATGTTACCTATTTCAATGACAGGACAAATTAAAGTTATTAAAATGTCAGCCTTGCCAAAATTTTTGTATTTTTTTTCAGTCTATAGCGCTCCCTCTTCCTACCACCTTTTTCTCTACGCTGCAGAAAATTTTTTACAAGATTCATATGGAACAATAAATGCCCAAGGCTACATCTTTCCCTGTTATCTTCCTTATGACCATGGTGGGCTTAAACTGCCCAACATGAAACTCTATTACTGGGCTGCACAACTTAGTGGGGCCACACAATACTTCCATGCTACAGGGAACCCATCCTGGATAAATATAGAAAATTACTCATTAACATTACCAATACAGTTATATCTCAACTCGGCACAAGTTAAAATACTTACTAAAAACACTCAAAGTCCCCTTCTCAGGAATTCCATATCTATCTAGCACCAAGCCCACTCCTTTTTTAATGAACCTCTCAATCTATCACATTTTTCACCCATTTGGTGAAATCACAATTTCAAACCAGGAATAGCTGACATGGGATTTAAAGACTGGAGAGACAAAGGGTTAAGTAAAATAAAAGACCTGTACAGTGAGGGCACATTGATGTCCTTTGAACAATTAGTTTATAAATATAATCTGCCCAAAAAACATTTTTTTTAAATACCTGCAAATAAGAAATTTTATAAAAACACAAATTAAGTCCACATCAGAACCCTCACTATCCACTATTGAAAATATCACAATGAACCATCTTTACAAAGGACTTATATCAAAATTTTATGATGTGCTGTTGGCAGGTTCTAAAGAGAACTCTCTTTCTCTGTGGAAAACTGGGAGGAGGCCTTTCTGGCAGATCAAATCCAAACCATTAACATTAGGTTTAGATTGCTACAGCACAAATGGTTGTTTAGAACATACATCACTCCTGTTAAACCACACTATTTTAATCCTAACATTCCTGATGTTTGTATTAAGTGTAACAAAGAGAAGGGCACCTTACTTCATTGTATGTGGAAATGTGAAAAACTTCTGACTTTTTGGAAAGACATTCTCAATTTCAAGGTTAATAGAACATGTTATTCCGGTGGATGCAAAGTTATGTATTTTCCATATGCTTCCTGTACACTTCCAGGTTCCAAGGTTGTCATAGCCAGGAGCGCCACTGGGGTTAAGCTCCCAGTGCTCATAAAATGCTCCTTATGGCGTGCTTCTCGAAAAGCCTCTGACAACTAAGTCCAACTCCTAGCCTGCCCGTGTGGTTTAGTCTCTAAGCCCGGCGGAACTGCTTTTACTAATAGGAGAAGGGGCGAGGGCGGATCTCTGGCGCCTTAAAACCAGATACTTCGGGTAGATGGTGGCTCGTCAACCTGGGAAGGTAGCCCATCTAGGGGAAGGTAAACCCTGATTTCAAACCTCCGCTGCCTTGCGGCATACCCGGTCACGGGAAAGGCTTCGGGAGTCAACCCTGAGGAAAAATTCCGGAGTCGGAGCCCCTAAGGCAGTTCTATGTTGTGCTCAACATCGTTCTGGCAGCTCCTGCAACGGCGCTGGTGCCAAACTGTAGCAGCCCTGCTGTTCCTTTGGATTCATCAGTGACGTGGAGAGGGGGGACATGTTGCATGGGCAACATCTTGTCCTCCATATCTTCCTGCCCAGGCTTGAATCCTACCAACGGCAAACGCTGGAAGGTAGAACACCGGATCACTGGAGAGGACACTCCAGCTTCGCCTTTGGCGTAGACAAAACACGGGGAATGACAGTTACCGGTTATAAGCCACCGCTCAATTGGCATAGAGCGCGGCGCCAGGGGTTGTTCCCGACGGTGGGCGGGATCATCGGATCTCACTGGACAGCTACCGCCCACCTCAAGCTGGGCAGCCCCCAGCCAATAAGGTGTTGTCCCGCCACAGCTTGCTTTCCTCATTGGGTGCATGGGGATGAGGAGAAGTCCGAACAGCAGGCTGAGAACCTTCGCACCAGGCAAGACAATAAAACAAAAGAGGCCAACTCTAAAACTGGGAACTTGGAACGTCCGCACTATGATGACAGGACTCACTGCTAACCTCAAGGACATCAACAACACCAGGAAGACTGCCATCATCAATAATGAGCTGAAGAGACTGGGAATGGATATTGCCACTCTCCAGGAAACACGGTTGGCTGACGCAGGCACACTGAGAGAGAAGGACTACACATTCTACTGGCAGGGAAAGGGCAGTGACGAACACAGGGAACACGGAGTGGGCTTCGCAGTGAAGAACACCTTGCTGAAGATGGTGGAACCGGGAAGCACTGGCTCTGCACGACTTCTCACCCTCCGCCTCAACACCACTCAAGGCCCAGTCACCCTTGTCAGTGTGTATGCCCCAACACTGACAGCCACACCAGAGGCAAAAGACGAGTTCTACGAGAATCTCGCAACAACTGTCAGGATCATCCCCAACTCTGAACAACTCATTCTCCTTGGAGACTTCAATGCCAGAGTGGGTGCTGACCATGACTCCTGGCCCTCCTGTCTTGGACCTTTTGGCGTGGGCAGAATGAACGACAACGGACAGCGACTGCTCGAGTTCTGCACATATCACGATCTGTGCATCACAAACTCGTTCTTCAAGACCAAGCCCCAACACAAGGTTTCCTGGCAACATCCGCGCTCAAAGCACTGGCACCAGCTGGACTTGATCCTGACCAGGCGCACCTCACTGAAGAACGTGCTAATCACCCGTTCGTTCCAGAGTGCAGATTGCGACACAGACCATTCATTAGTGTGTTGCAAGGTCAAGCTGCAGCTGAAGAAATTCCATCATGCTAGACAGCCTGGAAAGGCACGGATTGACACCAGCAAGATGGCTCAACCAGAACTTGTTGAGCAGTTTGCCTCCACCTTTGAGAAGGAACTTGGTGTACCACAAGAAGGAGAATCTGCAAAGCAGAAGTGGGAAGAGCTGCGAAACACCATCCACCGCACAGCCTTGGCTACCTTTGGGAGGAAGACCTCGAAGTCACAGGACTGGTTTGATGCCAAGTTGACCGAGATGACCCCCATCATTGAAGCCAAGCGCTCAGCACTTGCTGAGTACAAGAAGTACCCAAACGAGAAGAATCTCCAGATTCTCAGGGCTGCGAGAAGCAAAGTTCAGCAGACTGCTCGGCGCTGTGCCAACGAGTACTGGACTCAGCTCAGCCAAGACATTCAAACCGCTGCCATAACAGGGAACATCCGTGGTATGTACGATGGCATCAAGAAAGCACTTGGTCTGGCTCAGAGCAAGACGGCCCCCCTCAAATCCTCCACTGGGGAGATGATCACAGAAAAGAACAAGCAGATGGAGAGATGGGTGGAACACTACTCCAACCTCTACTCCAGACAGAACACCATGACACCGTCAGCCCTTGATGCCATCGACTGCCTGCCATCCATGGACGAACTTGACGCCGAGCCAACCATCGACGAACTCAGCAAGGCCATTGATAGCTTGGCCGCTGGCAAGGCACCCGGCAATGACGGCATACCCCCTGACCTGATCAAGCACTGCAAGACCGCCCTACTGCTGCCATTGCATGACGTCCTCCGCCAGTGTTGGAAGGAAGGTGCCGTACCACAGGACATGAGGGACGCCAAGATCATCACCCTCTACAAAAACAAAGGGGAGAGAAGCGACTGCAACAACTACAGGGACATCTCCCTCCTCAGCGTTGTTGGCAAAGTCTACGCACGAGTTGTTCTCGTTCGCCTACAGAAGCTTGCCGAACGTGTCTACCCCGAGTCTCAGTGTGGCTTCCGCGCTGAGCGATCGACGGTAGACATGATATTCTCCATCCGCCAACTCCAGAAGAAATGCAGAGAACAGAACATGCCCCTGTACGTCGCCTTCATCGACCTCACCAAAACGTTCGATCTGGTCAGCAGAGAGGGCCTTTTCAAGATCCTGCCAAAGATAGGATGCCCACCAAAGTTGCAAAGCCTCATCGAATCGTTTCACACCAACATGCAGGGGATAGTGCAGCACGACGGCAACGTCTCAGAGCCATTCAACATACGCAGCAGAGTGAAACAGGGCTGTGTACTTGCGCCAACCCTCTTTGGGATTTTCTTTGCTATGCTCCTGAGGCATGCCTTCAGCACAGCAACAGAGGGAATCTACCTGCACACAAGATCTGACGGCAGGCTTTTCAACCTCGCCCGCCTGAAAGCCAGAATCAAAGTACGCGAGGCTCTAATCAGAGACATGCTGTTCGCAGACGACGCTGCAGTCACAACCCACACACAGCAGGAGCTTCAGACCCTGATGGACCGCTTCTCCCAGGCATGCAAGGACTTCGGGCTTACCATCAGCCTGAAGAAGACTAACGTCTTAGCGCAAGGCACGGAAGCACCACCAACCATCACCATCGACAACTACGAGCTGGAGGTCGTGAATCAGTTCACGTACTTGGGGTCCACGATCAGCAACAACCTCTCCCTTGATACAGAGATCAACAAGAGGATTGGAAAATCAGCCTTCACACTCGCTCGTCTCACCACACGAGTGTGGGAGAATCCCAAACTCTCTGTCAAGACGAAGATGGCAGTGTACAATGCCTGCGTCATCAGCACACTGCTCTATGGGAGTGAGACGTGGACAACATATGCCCGGCAGGAAAAGAGACTGAACTCCTTCCACTTGCGCTGCATTCGCCACATCCTGGACATATCCTGGCAGGACAAAGTGCCCAACACAGAAGTTCTGTCCCGCGCCGGCCTTCCCTCCATGTTCACTCTACTCAGGCAGCGCAGGCTCCGCTGGATAGGCCACGTTCACTGTATGGAGGATGGCAGAATCTCCAAAGACGTCCTCTACGGAGAACTGGCAACTGGCAGGAGAGACGATGGCCGCCCACAGCTGCGCTTTAGAGACGTCTGCAAGAGAGACATGAAGGCCCTGGAGATCAACACAGAGCGCTGGGAGGACCTTGCAACAGACTGCTCCAAATGGAGAGGCATCCTGACCAGACAGCTCAAGGCGGGTGAAGAGAGACTGACTGCTGCAGCAGATGAAAAAAGGACCGGCAGGAAGAACCGCCACAGACCCAGCAGCACGGAGACCACCCACAAGTGCGACCTGTGTGACAGAGACTGCCATTCGCGCATCGGCCTGTTCAGCCACAGGCAGTGCTGTTCCAGCAGAGTAGACGTTTAGAAGACGTTTAGGATTCTCTTCCATGGTCATCATAGACCGACGGAGGCCGACGACGACCTGTACACTTCCAAGTAACCGGAAGGAAAAGAAAACTGCTTAATTTCTGCCTGTTACAGGCCAAATGTTTCATCTCTCTGAGATGGAAGGACATGCACGGACCCACTCCTAATCAATGGATCAAAGAAATGATTTGTTACCTTGCACTGGAAAAACTGACATACAGTATCTGGCTAAACAAAGGACTGAAGACATTAACGGGATTTTGACACGCATTCTACAATTTTTATCAGAATTATCTATATAGACAATTAAGTTTAAACTACTGTAAACACTGAAAATGGGATGCTGATGTGAGGATAGGGTTAGGGGTTGTTTCATGTTTGTTGTGTTTGTTTATAATGCAAAAACACAATAAAAACATTTTGGAAAAAGCTAAACATCTAAAACTTTTAATTGCTTAATTCTGATTATCTGAGACAGCAGAGGAAGGTTGCATTATTCCACTCCTGGCAGCGGAAGGCGAATTACAGAGCTGTGTGGAGGAATCTGATCAGACCTAAATGAAACAGTCATTGTCGCCCCCGACAGACTGCTATGATGATGATGATGATGATGTTCAGTATTACAGGTGAGTCCTGGATTTTTATGGCTATTTTTGTGCCACACAGAAGTTTGATAAGGGAGTCGACTGTCTTGCGCATCTCGGAGGGAGAAAAACACCTTGTGGGTAAAACCAGGTCTGTGGTGGACCACTCCCAATTACACGGGGTGAGACTGGACATCCTGGCAGATAAGCACATCTGTCGCAAGGTCTGTGGTGGACTTTTGCCAGTCGGTGCATCGTGACATGCACTACGCAAAGAGCAGAAATAAACAAACCTATCATCTGGTCAGTCACTGCAACAGATACTGGAGTCAATTTGTCTTGGCCTGTCCTTGCCACTGATAATACCTCTATCTGCCAAGAATGTGTCGCTAGTCAGGAAAAAGCTAGCTGTACTCAAATGCTTTGCAAGCAGTTTCATTAAATGGTCAGTCAGAGAACAACTCATACCGGCTCGGACGTCGCCCGGGTTAACAAGGTCAGGAGTTCCTGGCAGCGGAAGGCGAATTACAGAGCTGCATGGAGGAATTCAATTCAATTCAATTCAATTCAATTTCAATTCAATTCAACTTTATTTATATAGCGCCATTTCACAACAACAGTCATCTCATAGCACTATCAACTGTAGGGGGGAACCCCCACAGTTGCAGAAAGACCCCAGCAATCAGGCGATCCCCTGTGAGCAAGCACTTGGCGACGGTGGAGAGGAAAAACTCCCTTTTAACAGGAAGAAACCTCCAGCAGAACCAGGCTCAGGGAGGGGCAGTCATCTGCTGCGACTGGCTGGGGGGTGAGGGGATAGAGAAGAAGAAAAGAACAGACATGTAGAGAGCAAACAGCACGATGGGGACTCAATCTATGGGAGAGAACAAACAGATGTTAATGACCAGCAAAAAAAAATATTTCATAGAGAGTGAGGAAAGGAGTGAGGCCCAGTGCATTACTGGAGGTCCCCCGGCTGACTAAACCTATTAGCAGCATAACTAAGGGAGGGTTCAGAAACACATGATCCCTCCCTAATTGTAGGCTATATCAAAAAGGTAGGTTTTAGCCCTATTCTTAAAAACAGAGATCGAGTCTGACTCCCGAATCCAGATTGGCAGCTGATTCCACAGGAGAGGAGCTTGATAACTGATCAGACCTAAATGAAACAGTCATTGTCACCCCTGACAGACTGCTATGGTGATGATGATGATGATGATGATGATGATGATGATGATGATGATGAGAGTTCAGGTTCAGTAATTGCAGAATCAAACAGGAAAAGCTGCTGAGCTGGACTTTATTTCATTACCAGTACTGACTCCTCCGGTGAAGATCCATGCTCCAGTGGTCACAGCAGCTTTGATGAGTCCTTTACCAAAGACCTGCTTCAGTTTGGGGGGCAGGTCAAAGTTCTGAAGGCCTCCATGGACCGAGATGAGGAGGGTAGGGAGCTCCAGCTGCCAGTCCTTCACCATTAGGTGGAGCAGGGAGTCAGGTTTGGAGTCAAAGGAGACCCTGATGTACTGGAGGAGGAACAGGAGGGGAAACAGGTTTATCAGAGACAGATATCTACAGGTACCTGTGAGAACCTGGTTCTCTGGTTTTGGTACCATGGCCTTGTTGGCATGTCCTCCTCCCTGGAACTCCAGAACTCCATAGGCATCAGTGGGGGAGGTCTGGGTGTGTTTCAGAGGGTTCCACCGCTCTGCTGGTTGGACCTCCAACTGGACCAGTGGGACCAATTCCTCTTTGGGTCCCTGAGGGACAGCAGAGTGCTGAACCACTAGCTGACCACAGCTGCACCTGGGGGAAGAAAAATCATTTTAACTCCACCATGGAAGTTTTCTTTCTTTTTATCAGGATAATGGGAAGACTTATATCTATCTGTAAATTCACAAAACCTCTGTCTGTGTGTCTGTTCCATGCATGTCTCTTGAACCATTTGTCAGACTGGCCTCAGATTTTAAACATGGTTATCTTGAGGTTACGAGGGTGTGCATCCCCAAATATGGAGTCACTCAGTCAAAATATGTAATTTTTATCAATAAAAGTTTAGCCACCGCTCGGTCTCATGCCCATGCTTCTAAAAGTGTGGGCGGGGTTTGGTTTCAGACTGTCTCCTACTGTTTGGATAGTACAAGTAACCAGTAACCACAGCGCTCCGTGTGCAAAACAAGGAAGAAAAACACAACAAATTTGACTAGAAAAAGAAAATACTTAAGATTTAATGCTTAAAAAATTATACCATAAAGTTGCTGTGATTGCATAGGTCTAATGGATAATTGGGCATGGGGAAGAGGGGGTGGAGCAGCAGCTAAACCGCTGGGACCACGGGTAAAGCAACAGCCGAGACTCCCATTAACCAGGCATGCTGAGCTTGGCTCCCTGAAAAGCACTGTTCAGCTGCTGCTTCTCTCACCGGTGTCCAACCGGCCGCTCCATGATCGTTCACGAGGAGGCATGCCCAGGCAGCCCCAGACAGCGGTACATGGGAGTCCCTGTGCAGCCTGACTGGGATACCTGTTTCAGACAGGAATACTTGCTTTTTACGGGCACGATGGCGCGCCTCTTGGTGTGCTTGCACAGTTATTAAAAGTTAATTATTAAAAGTTAATAACTGTGGAGCAGAATGCCCAGATCAACTGCATTGTAGCACTGTGAGATGACGTCTGTTGTGATGTGGCGCTTTATAAATAAAGCTGACTTGAATTGAATTGAATATCATATGCAGCCACACGTACAGTTTGACTAAACGACAACTGTCTCCAAACTGCACACAAAAGCGCTCAATAAGTCATAAAAGATCACACAAATACGTGATCTGACAAAAAATAAATAAACAAGCGATTATTAAACAGTGGCTAATATTGGATGTCCCATTCATTTTCAATATTTAGGTATTGTGTAATTAATATTCACACAATCAAATAAGTCTTAGTGCCATTTACTCCTTTTTTTTTGTCAAAGTCTAACCTACATATAGCCTACACCTCTTTGTATTCCACTTTCAAACACAGCCTACATTTGGGGCTGTAAAGCCTGATTGGGATACCTGTTTCAGACAGGAATACTTGCATTCTACGGGCAATGCACTAGTCATCTAAAACTATGGAGCTGTTGGACTTCACATTACTCTTGACTTTGTGGCTTTTCTGGTAAGTTTTCAACTTTTTAACAGAAATCTGACTTTTCCCTCCTAAATTTGCAAATTACATTTGTGTAATTTTGGGACTTTTTCAAATAAATTTGTTACTTTTTCATGTAAGTTTTTTTTAATTATTTATTTATGATATATTTATTTCATCCATCTTTGACTGTTTATCAGGGTATCCGGGTTGTGGGGGCAGCAGTCTAAGCAACGAAGTCCAGACTTTCCTCTTCACCCCATCTTCAGAGGATGCCAAGGCGTTCCCAGACAAACTGGGAGACATAGTCTCTCCAGTGTGTCCTGGGTCTGCCCCGGGGTCTCCTCCAAGTGGGATGTGCCTGAAACACCTCAAGTGGGAGGCGTCCAAGAAGCACCCTGATCAGATGCCCAAACCACCTCAGCTGGCTCCTTTCAATGTGGAGGAGCATATCGAAACTTTTCTTGGATGACTAAGCTCCTCACCCTGTCTCGAAGGGTGAGTCTAGCAATCCTATGGAGAAAGCTCATTTCAGCCACTTGTGTCCATGATCTCATTCTTTCAGCCATTACCCAAAACTCAAAACCTTAGGTGAGGATAGGAACATGTTGAGTGGTGAATGGACAGGTTTGCCTTAGGTCAGCTCCCTCTTCACTACAACAGACCGGTACAACGTCCGCATCACTGCAGATGCTGCTCCGATCCGTCTGTCAATTTCCCGCTCCATTCTCCCCTCACTCATGAATAAGAATCTGAGATACTTATAGTCCTCCACTTGGGACAGGAGCTTGTCCCCAACTTGGAGAAGATAATCTACCCTTTTTGTGACTTAGGACTATGGACTCAGACTTGGAGGTGCTGATTCTCATCCCAGCCACTTCACACTCTGTAGCAAACCTTCCCAGTAAGACCTGTAGGTCATTGTTGGATGAAGCCAACAGGACAACATCCTCTGCAAACAGCAGCCCACTGAACATGACACCCTCCATTCCTTGGCTGTGCCAAGTTTTAGACTTACTTACCCATCATCCTAAAAGACTGTAGACTTCACAGAGACAGAAACATGTTTGTAGATTAACTAACTAACTAACCTGCACTTATATAGCGCTTTTCTAGTCACAAAGACCACTCAAAGCGCTTTCATTAATACTAACCCTCTATTCTAAGGGCCTATAGGAAACAGATATCTAGGGACAATTTAGAACAGCCAATTAACCTAACATGCATGTTTTTGGCATGTGGGAGGAAACCGGAGAAATCCCGGAGTAAACCCACGCAACACGGGGAGAACATGCAAACTCCACACAGATCACTGTTGGTCGGGGGCTGGGATCGAACCCACGATCCCACGATCCCCACAATCCCCCGGCCAAGGGTAAACTGTGCTGCCGCAGTGCTAACCACTGCGCCACCGTGTTTGCATCACTAGATTAATTTACAGAGTGGAAAATAAGTATTGAACACATCAACTTTTTCTCATTAAACATATTTCTGATGGAGCCATTGACCTGAGATTTTCACCAGATATCAGTAACAACCCAAGTAATCCATACATGGAAATAAATCAAGGCAACTGTGTTCACAAAACAAGGTATATTTAATAAAGTGGAATGACACAGTGAATAAGTATTAAACACGCTTGGTGAAATTCATTTAATATTTAGTAGAAAAGCCTTTGTTAGTAATAACAGCTTCCAGACACTGTCTGTATGGAGAAACTAGGCACAGGCATTGCTCAGAAGTGATTTTAGCCCATTCTTCCACACAAACTGTCTTCAAATCTTGAAGGTTCCATGGGTGTCTCTATGAACTCTGATCTTCAGTTCATTCTATAGATTTTCAATTGGATTCAGATCAGGTGACTGACCGTGCCATTCTAGCAGCTTTATTTTCTTTCTCTGGAGCCAGTTGAGAGTTTTGTTGGCTGTGTGTTTGGGATTATTGTCTTGCTGAAACGCCCACCTTTGTTTCAGCTTCGGCATCTTGGCAGATGGCAACAGGTTCTTATCAAGGTCTCTGTACATTCGTCCATTCATCTTTCCTTCAATTATATGAAGTCTGCCTGCATCATGTGCCGAGAACACCCCCAAACCATGATGCTCCTACCTCCAAACTTCAATGTTGGCATGTTGTGTTGGGGCTGATGTACAGTGCCATTTCTACTGCAAACATGCTGTGTGTTGTGACATCCAAAAGTTCAGTTTTGGTCTCATTTTCTCCCAGTATTTTACTGGCTTGTCCACATGTGCAGCAAACTTTAAATGAGCTTCAACATGCTTTTTCTTCAGCAATGGAGTCTTGCGAGGTGAGCTGGCATAGAACCCATGTCGGTTGAGTGTGTTACTTATTGTTGTCTTTGAAATAGCAGTACTTGCTAAATCTAGGTCTTTTTGGAGCTCTCAGTAGTCTTTTGGCTCTTGGAAAACTCTTCTGGTAATTCCTTTTACTCCTCTGTCAGAAATCTTTGAACGATGGTAAAATGATGTTCTTTCCACTTCCGAATGATGGCTCCAACAATGCTCACTTGAACATTCAGCAGCTTAGAAATGCACATGTAACCAATTCCATCATTATATTTTGCAACAATAAGGTTGTGTCATGTTTGGGGTTGTTTTCAACCCCGTCCACGTTCTGTGGTCGTAGGTCTTTGTTTACTGCTTATTAATTCCAGCTAGCAGATTAATTGAGCGTTGCTCTCTGCCAGTTCTACAGCCACGCCTCCTTCTCTTGCCAGACATTCACTGGTTGCATTCATCACCACATGCACAGCCATGCACACTCACGCATGCACGCACGCACGCACGCACGCACGCAAACACACGTACACTCATGCACACACTCACATTGTCCAATCAGTCAAGTGCCTGCTTGCCACACGGCTGTGTCCACTTGCCTTCGTTAGTGTATTGTGTACTTATGGGGAGGCAGTGTGATCAGCCAGTGTGGCAGCTTAAGTCAACATTGGACTTCCTGTCTCGCGACTGTTGGGTTTTCCCTGGACTGAACTATGTTGTCCCTCAGAGCCTTTCTGCTCCAGCATGAGTGTAAGTCTTTCCTCGTTTTTGCCTATTTTCTCTGCTCTTACCCTGCCTGGAGCTTGTATAACATCTAACCTAAACCAACGAAGCTTGTAGACGGTTGTCCCATCTTTCCTCTACACAGACTGTTATTTGGACATTTTGGACATTTTCCCTTTGTAAATTAACATGCTACATGAACTGTATTTTGGGCTTGAATCAATTTATATGTTATCATGCAGCGGACATGACAGTAAGCTGCCACCACAAGAAGCCCAAGCAGTGAAGTAGTGTTTTTTTTTTTTTCAATTTTTCGGGTGTGTCTTCCTTACCTGCAACTGGAGTCACATTAGACTACTGGAGTGATGCAGAGCTGAACGGACTGGCCCAGCTTGAGGACGCCTTCGCTTCCACACAGGGACTGGTTTCTTGCGAGGCTGCTCGTGCCACTCGGGACACCACAGCGGAGGTATTGGAGGAATGTCCCGATCTCTTGTTTTTCCCCGAGTCGGCCGACATCCTTCACTTCATCCTCATGCTGTGTGGAGAAGAGCCCAAGAGAAAATCATCAGTGTTGGAGCAGCCCTCGACATGGAAGCGGCTTTTGCAGCAAAGGCAGCCGTCCTCCTTCCTCAGCTCTTCCACTCCATCCCCGCCCCTGTCACCGGAGTTCCAACCCACCTCGACTCCATCCCTGGATCACCGGAGAAGCAGCATCTCCTCCTCACCAGCATCCCGTTCCTCAGCCAGCAAGACCATTTCTGCATCCTCCTCCTCTTCCAGTTCGTTCTCGGTGGCTATTATGTCAGCCTATTCATCCTCTCCAGCTGCCGCACAGTCCGTCTCCTCGATGGCTCCTTCCGCTGTTCGGGGGCTCTCCGTGCCGTCTCCGGAAACTCCTGCTACCATGATGCCGGGGACGGTCCCTATTCCTCCCATGGTGGGGTCCAAGCTCTCTGGAGCCAGGGAGAGGGAAGACACTCCACATAGAACAGCAGCAGGCAGACTCCAAGTCCAGGTTAACAGGCAAGTTAATTTTCATTCTATTTTAATTAATTAATTAAATCACCCTTATTGTCATTCAACCGTACAACCAATCATGTACAGCAGAACGAGATTGTGTTTTACCTATCTACAGTGCAAATCACACACACCCCAAGTGTAGAATCAGAGGGCCACTGCCATGCAAGGCGCCGCCACAGAGATCCCTCCTCTATTCCAATATTGCTGAGCACCAAGCTGGATGGCAGGAAGTTCCACTTTTATGGTCTTTGGCATGACCCAGCCGGGATTTGAACCCCTGCCTCCTGGGTGTGGGGCGGATGCTCTACCAAGTGAGCCACCACTCCGGTGGTGGCTCAGTTGGCTCAATCATTTCATCATTTCTCTTAATGATGAAATGTCTTGCTTGATTCCTGGTAGGGAGGCTCAGGAGGAGCAGCCCCCGAGCTCCCCCCACCTGCTGCTGTTGAAAATGACTCACCTACCCTCTCTCTCTCTCTTCCTTTCGCCTCTGAGCATCCATCGGCCCTGGAGCTCAGTCACCAGATGAAGGAGGAGCCCCCAGCGCTGAAGGACTTAACCCCAGCCCCGCGGAGCTTCAATGGACAGAGAGGGCACTGAGACTTACCTGAAGCCTGTGCTGATGAAAGAGCGTCCCCTGGCTTCAGTCTCCTGAGATCCAGCGCAACGGGAGACTCCACCTCCAGAATCCACGCCGGGAGAGCCACCCATGTTGGAACCTTCACTGGAGGATAAATTGGTGGCCACCTTTCCCTCGCCAGCGCCTTTCTGGGAGGCTTTTCTGTGGCCCATGGAGGAGTTCAGCCTTGCCACAGCCGATGCGAGGAATTATGCCTCGCTAACTGCAGCAGGAAACATCATCAGCCAGGAGGACAGGTAAGAAACCTCTTCATTTGTTCCAAAAAGTGTTGAAAATGCTTGCCTGCTCCCTGGTAGAGGGTCTCTGGGTGTGCAGTCCCCAGAGGTCTCTCCACCTGCTGCAGCCATGAACTGCTCACCAGCCCTCTCCATGCTCTCTCCCCTCTTTCCTGAATATACACCTGCGCCAGAGCTGGACTGCCAGGACTGGGAGGAGCCAGAGGCCCGGGAGGATTCTTCCCCCACAGCAATGGTGAGCCAGACCCCAGCCGTCATGCTGGAGGAATCACCAGCGAGGGTCACGACGGCTGGGACTATGATGACTGCAGAGACCATCCTGCCTGCTGCGGAGGCCGCCGCAGCAGAGTAAGCATCCGAGCTGCACTTCTAGGAGGCCGAGCCTGTGGAAACATCACCCTTATCGTCACAGTCCTGGACAGCGGTAGAGCTCGAGCTAAGGCAAGTGCTCTCTTTTGTCTTTCTTCTTTCCCTTATAGAGCATTTTTGCCTAGCTTCAGGTGAGGAGAGCCAGCTGCAGCCACACGCTGCACCTGAGCTCGCCTCGCTGGGCTCTGCCACTGCCGATGACCCTGACCCCTCCTCCTCTTTGTCTGAGTCCTCATCTAGGGTTGCCAGAGAGAGGT
Source organism: Pholidichthys leucotaenia (assembly GCA_020510985.1). Lineage (NCBI taxonomy): Eukaryota > Metazoa > Chordata > Actinopteri > Cichliformes > Pholidichthyidae > Pholidichthys > Pholidichthys leucotaenia. The sequence continues at coordinate 441,383,510 of CM035837.1, read as the reverse complement.
CCATGTTGCTGGATGAGACAGAGGATCCAGGCTTGCCACTGGAGGTTATCGTCACTGCTGCCATCCCTGCTGTGGTTCCGGTGGGTCCAGCTCCCCGTCTGCCCGGGTCCCCGGGGGTGCCTGTGATTGACCACCTTCTGGCTTGGATTCTTGTGCCGGCCGGCTGGCCCAGGGTCAGGATGGCATGAAGGTCAGAAGTGGCCCAGCCGGGTCCCATCACGGGTGCAGCAAGAGTCCTCCTGGGCTCCAGCGAGGGTGCAACCATGGCTCGGTCAGGGTCCACCATGGGTGCTACACTGGCCCAATCGGGGCTCACTGTGGGAGCAATTAAGCCGAGACCACCGCGGGTGCAGCCATGGCCCAGTCCGGGTCCACCGCGGGTGCTACAGAGGCTCAGTGTCATCTCTGGACTACCGAGGGTGTTGCCAGCCAGTCCAAGGACACCAGGGTCTCCTTTCCTTTTCCAGAGACCTGGTGGGTGATCCTACTCTTCTTGCTGGGCACCGTCATGGTCTGCCAGGTCACGCCACCAGTAACTGCAGGGGTCTTCTTTTCCTGGTCCGGCCACCCACCTCCCAGTCTCCCGGTGGGCAGGCTGCCCCCTTGCTTTCCCCCTTGGTCCTGGTGGCCCAACGATGTGGGTTGGCTACCTGAAGGCCTGCGTCGCCCGGTTAGGGAACCACTTTCTGGCCCACCTCACCTTGCCTAGTCGCTGAGGAACCCCAGTCGGCCGCCTGAGAAACTGTACCGTTGGGGTCGGTGGCCAGGTTTTCCAGGCAGGCCACCTGACTCACCTTGCCTGGCGGTCCGGCTGGCGTGAGACTTTGGCAGGCCATTTGGCCTGGTTCATGGATGTTTGTGGGCCTGGGACAATGGTTGGCCCCCTGAGCCTTGGGACTTTTGGGTTTTGGGGAGGGGTTATTGTGACTTTGGGATTGGGAAGTGTGGGTTTCTTGTGTTGTATTGTGGTGTTTCTCCCTCTTTGGTTAATCCCTCCTAACCTGTTTCCCCTCACCTCCCGTCCTGGTTTGTTGTGTTGGCCTTCCAGTGGGTGGGGGGGTTCTTTTTGTTTTTGTCTTCTGTTTTTTGACGGTACGATGGGTGGGGGTGGGGGGGCTCTGTCATGTTCGGGGTTGTTTTCAACCCCGTCCAAGTTCTGTGGTCATCAATGGCATCTAACCTAAACCAACGAAGCTTGTAGCCGGTTGTCCCATCTTTCCTCTACATAGACAGTTATTTGGAAAGTTTGTACATTTTCACTTTGTAAATAAACACTTTACATGAACTGCATTTTGGGCTTGAATCAATTATGTTCGCTGCAGGTTGCAAAGGTCTGGAGAGAGCTCTTCGCTTCTACCCCTCATGAATTCTTTGTGGTATGACAATCTGATATTCATAGACCGTTTTAAAGGTTATCAGTCAGGACTTAACCAGCTAAAATTAATTTGTACTCATGGGGGATGGGGTGGCTTCCTAAATTCTGATGAATTTCAGCTGATTTGATGAAGGCAGCGTCACTGAAAATGTCAACTATGTCGTTCTCAGTGTCAAGTCAAATCCCTCGTATATTTACCAGTTATTTACTTGTGAATGTACTTGGCAATAAATCTTTTTCTGATTCTGATTCTGATTCTGATTCCGATTCTGATTTCTTGGCTTTCTATGCCTTTTGCACCTCTTTTTCTTCATGTGTTCAATACTTATTCCCTGTGTCATTCCACTTTACTAAATATAACATTTTTGTGAACACAGTTGCCTTGATTTCTTTGTATGTATGGATTACTTGGGTTGTTACTGATATCTGGTGAAAATCTCAGCTCAGTGGCTCCATCAGAAATATGTTTAATGAGAAAAATGTTGATGTGTCCAATACTTATTTTCCCTGCTGTATTAACAATTAAATAATACATTTATTTTACCTGCTGGGGTCTTTACTGGCAATGATCTGATTACATTCTCTCTTCTGGAATGTTCTCTCCACCCAAACTCTGTGAACCTGAAAAACACAAAAATGTGAATAAAAATGCTTTGACAGATTTCAACTCATCCTTTAACGTAGCTTAAAATGTTCTTAATGATCAATATTTCATTTAAACATCCATCCATCCATCCATCCATCCATCCATCTTCTACCGCTTTTCCGGAGGTCCGGGTCGCGGAGGCAGCAGTTCAAGCAGAGAAGCCCAGACTTCCCTCTCCCCAGCCACCTGCTCCAGCTCTTCAGAGGGGATACCAAGGCGTTCCCAGACCAGCTGGGAGACATAGTTTCTCCACCGAGCCCTGGGTCTGCCCCGGGGTCTCCTCCCAGTGGGACGTGCCTGAAACACCTCAAGTGGGAGGCGTCCAGGAGGCATCCTAATCAGATGCCCATACCACCTCAACTGACTCCTTTCAATGTGGAGGAGCAGCGGTTCTACTCTGAGCCTCTCCCGGATGACTGAGCTCCTCACCCTATCTCTGAGGGTGAGTCCAGCAATCCTACGGAGAAAGCTCATTTCAGCCGCTTGTATCCGCGATCTCGTTCTTTCGGTCATTACCCAAAGCTCGTGACCATAGGTGAGAGTAGGAACGTAGATTGACTGGTAAATCGACAGCTTTGCCTTAGAACTAAGCTCCCTCTTCACCACAACAGACCGGTACAACGTCCGCATCACTGCAGATGCTGCTCCAATCCGTCTGTCGATCTCTCGCTCCATTCTCCCCTCACTCATGAACAAGACCCCAAGATACTTAAACTCCTCCACTTGGAGCAGGAGCCTGTCCCCAACCCAGAGAGGACAATCCTCCTTTTTCCGGCTGAGGACCATGGACTCGGACTTGGAGGTGCTGATTCTCATCCCAGCTGCTTCACACTCAGTGGCAAACCGTCCCAGCAAGAGCTGTAGGTCATTGCTGGATGAAGCCAACAGGACAACATCATCTGCAAACAACAGAGATGAGATCCTGTGGTCACCAAGCATGACACCCTCCATTCCCTGGCTGCGCCTAGAAATCCTGTCCATAAAAATTATGAACAGGATCGGTGACAAAGGGCAGCCCTGGCGGAGTCCAACTCTCACTGGGAATGACTCCGACCGAGTGTTGGCAATACGAACCAAACTCTCACAACGGTCGTACAGAGACCGAATAGCCTGTAACAACAAGCCCGATACCCCATACTCCCGAAGTACCCCCCACAAAAATCCACGAGGGACGCGGTCAAATGCCTTCTCCAAGTCCACAAAACACATGTAAACTGATTGGGCAAACTCCCACGAACCCACGACCTTCCCACCCTGGGAAGGTCATTTAAACAGAGCATCTTTATTATTGTCAAACACAGCAGATGTGAGCCTATGTTCATATTGAATATGAAGAAATTCTTCTGAATGTAGGAGATTTTAAACTTTGTTAAAATTCCATGTTTCTGAGGTCCAGATGGGTTAATTATGACATTTATGAACTACAATCAACAAACATGTTATAAAACCTTAACAGAATCCAAAGTTTGGATTAAATCCTCAGTTTGATGACAAAAATCTTGATGTTTTCATTTTGTAAATAAACCAAAAGATCTTTAATTATAACTTTCATATTTTAATTTATTTAGATTGTCTTTAGTGGTATTTAAATCAGATTCCACAAAGGAATGAAGGAAAAGTCACTGATGATTTCTCATTTTTAATTATGATTGAAACCAGTTCAGATTTTGTATTTATTCCTGCACAAGTAGAGCTGAGCTAAAACAGCAAACATGTCTGAGTGAATCTGACTAATTAGTGAGAGAACGACGCTTTCATTTCTTTATGCACCAAAATCCTCCTAAAGCTCATCCTGATCATCAGAAGAACCCAGACAGTGGTCCGTTAACGGCAGTTCCTGTGTGGAAGGCACTCTGGCTGATGGAGGATTAATGACATGAACCTGAGGATTTATTGTGTTTTTGGTGGTTTTCACGTGAGAGCTCATCATCATCATCATCATCATCATCATCATCATCATCATCATCATTTAACTTCCTGTCTATTCTGCTTTGAAAAAATGATCAGAGATTCATTTGCAGGAAACTCGGCTCACTCTGGGTTTGATTTTTAAAAATAAGACCAGTATGAATAAAATGAATGACCTGAAACTTCTGATTGATTAACATCACTACCCAACAGCTCACATACATTGGGCCAAAGCTGACAAGTTTACATGGGGAACACTTCATATGTAGGTCTTATAGAGGTCGTTTGCACATTGGCAAGACATTGGCTAGATGTTGGCCGATTGCCGACATCTAGACAATGTCTTGCCAACGTGCAACGACCTCTATAAGATGTATTCCAACTGCAAAATTGGTACATCAGGCTTATGTATGTGTGCTCTTGGGGTTGTAAGTCACCTCCTCACACAGAACCAGAACCCTAATAACAAAATTCAAAACTCTGAACATATAGCAACAGCAAGGAGCAGAGGTAGTGAAGGTAGATGAATTTAAATATCTGGGGTCAACCCTCCAATGCAAAGGAAAATGCACAAGAGAGGCGAAGAAAAGGGTGCAGGCAGGGTGGAGTGGGTGGAGAGGAGTGTCAGAAGGATAGCAGCTAGAGTGAAAGGGAAGATTTACAAGACTGTAGTGAAACCTGCTATGATCAGGGCTTGACATTAACACCAGCCAACCGGCCAATGGCTGGTGGATTTCAAAAGTGGCTGGTAAAACAGCTACACCCACTAGGCACTTTGGCTGGTTGTAGTTTTCTCAAACGGCATCTAAAATAATAAACCGATTGCAATGTGAGACTATGAAACTACAACTCCCATAAGTACTGTGTTTCCTTCTAATCAGTTTTCTTTTTCTTTCTCTTCTTAAACAGGTAGTGTCCACTTAGGTTAAATCCATCACCAATGACTACTGATGTTGTGCAGCCATGAAGGGGTGTCCCAATTTCATAGGGGTAGATGAAGGGGTAGGGGTACAAATGAGAATTGCAACGGACCCAAATCTACCTGTACTTCACTCTCATATTGCAAATATTTTTCTCTACTGTTTTACAGTATGTACTGCTGTTCATAAACAATTAAACAGACAGTGTTTCCCTTGCTATTTTTATGTATGTATAAGGGTCATTTACATTTAAAAAGATTGTAAATTTAGTTCAAGTAAATTTTAGCGTGCCATAGTCCAATTTGATCATATTAAACATAATTTTCCAACCACAAAATTGTGGCTAGTGAAAAAGCTGAGTGGCTAGTAATTTTAGAAAATCACTAGCCACAGTGGCTGGTAAGCAAAAAAGTTAATGTCAAGCCCTGGCTATGATTTATGGTTTGGAGAAGGTGATGCTGACAAAAAAGACAGGAGGCAGTGCTGGAGGTGGCAGAGTTGAAGATGCTAAGATTTTCATTGGGAGTGACTAGGAGGGACAGGATTAGAAATGAGTATATCAGAGGGACAGCTCAGGTTGAACAGTTGGGAGACAAAGTAAGACAGTCAAGGCTGAGATGGTTTGAACATGTGCAGAGAAGGGATAGTGGACATATTGGACAAAGGATGTTGTAGATGGAGCTACCAGGCAGGAGGAAAAGAGGAAGACTACAGAGAAGATTCATGGATGTAGTGAAGGAGGGCATGGAGGGGGTTGGTGTTACAGAGCAAAATGAAGAGATAGGGTGAGATGGAGGCAGATGATCCACTGTGGAGACCCCAAAGGGAGCAGCTGAATGAAGAAGACTCTGAGGATAAACCATAGGACACTGACACAAGACTCTGGGGATTTAAGCATAATATGTAAAAACTTTGGTTCCAGACCAGTGTTTTTGATGTTTCAATGTCAGAAACTCAGGCCATCGAACCTGACAAGATCCTCCTAAAGGCAGAATGAGAAATCTGTGAGGACCGCAGACCAAACTCTGAACATCCTGATAAACTGACTGAAGGATCAGCTCTTCTGTGAAAACCCACATACATGTATCTCTCAGGATCATTCAGGGAGGAGTCATCCAAGTTTCTTTGAAGGCTCTTCCAGAGATCCTTAAGAACTTTTCTAGGACTCTTCCAGGACTCTACTGGGACTTTTCTAGTGCTCTTTGGAAGTCGTTGAAGACTTTTCTAAGATTCTTCCAAGACTCAATGAAGAGTCTTTTGGGCCTCTTCCAGGACTGTTTCCTGGCTCTTAAAGGACTCATTACGGACTTGGCATCTGAGTGGCCAGCTCCTTCAGATACAGATCCTTTGACTTGAAAAAGCTGGTTCATGTGATGTCACGTGAAGCAGCAGGACTTGTTGTTGGATCTGGCCATATGACTCTAGTCCATAATCACAAAAACCTTCAGCAAACCCTAAAAGCTCAAACCTCCAAACAGGACCTCAGTCTGTCTGCAGACTGAAATTCTTCAGAATCTTTAGTTCAGTTTTGCTTTTTTACTGGAGTTCTTCATTTGGTTCAAGCAGATTCCAGAGTTCCACTGACTCTGCTTAAAATCTGAACTGTTAGCTTATAATCACAACCATTAGTTTGACTGAGGTATTTTAGAATCAAACTTTAACCACATAATAGAGATGCCTAGGTGTCTAGATGTGTAGATATGTAGATGTATAGATGCTGATTATGTCAACCCTGATGTGTTCTATTGGACCATGCTCTACTCTACTCTACTCTGCTGAGTCTGTTTTACCTTCTGAGATCCAGAGGACACACTCCTTTTGATGGATGACCGTTTGAAGGACCCATCTGTTCCCCTCTTCACCCTGCTTTCCATCATGGCTCAGATGTCCTCCACCTTCACCCTGTCTTCTCTGACGGTCCCTGGTCCTCCTCCCAAAGCCTGCCTCCTCTGGTGTCCTCTCTGTTGTCCTGTCTCTGGTGTTTTCTGTCCCTCCCCCCTCTCTCTATAATCAGGATTAAAGGACTCTAGGCCATCCTTTCTTTTCCTCGTCTAATAAACGATGATGAAGCTAAATGTCACGTGTCAGAGAAAAAAAAACAATCTGTGTTTGATTCTTTTGCTCTTTTATTCAAGTACTAATTCTATAGAAGTACTAATTCTATAGAATTATAGTACTATATCTATAGTACTATAATTCTATAGATATTCTATCTATAGAATTAGTACTGGGGCCCAGAATCTGGTTCTGAACCTCTGCTGGTCCAGTTCACTCTGGTCAGGATCCAGTTAGCGTATTTAATAATAATAATAATAATAATAATAATAATAATAATAATAATAATAATAATGTGGCCTGTTTTAAAACTATAAAATAATTTAATCGGATATGGTTAAACTGTATTTTATGTGATTATTTTACTGTGAAATGAATCAGATTTAATATCAGAATGGACCCTGAATTATTAAAATGACTCTCAGCTTTAATCCACAAACACAGAAATAAAACCTCATTCAGTAAATGTTTTACATGATTCACAGTATTTTAAAGTTCTGCCCAGACGAAAACATTACAAGACTTTAATTAGATGGTTTAATGTAAATTATTCTCATTTAATTACAGAAATCATCTTAGGGTTCTGTTAGATTTACAGCCTGATAGACTCTTTAATATTTAATAAACTGTATAAAAGGCTGTTGAAGTTATTTCTGTTTTAATGTGAAGCCTGCATGGTAATAGAAGTGTTGAGGAAGTTTGTGAGTGCAATAACAAAAAAACTAATACCACTTGTTTTAAATCACCATCAGGACCCAGATAGCTCAATGTTTCAGTTTGGTAAGAAACAATTCAGAACTGCTAACTGAAGCTCCTGAGAACAAAGATGACTGACTAACAACATGATGCAAGAAAAAGAAAAAAGTCAAATTTACAAGAAACCTGCTGTATGTAAAAGTGGCTTCAGTGTATGAAGAAAAACCTGACCATATATGAAGACCCTGACCTTTTATGAGGGAAAACCTGACCTTGTATCAGTCCTTCTCAAATAGTGGGGCGCGCCCCCCTGGGGGGGCATGATGCGATGCCGAGGGGGGGGGGGGCGCGTATGACCCCGGGGAACAGGCTTTGCTTTTGCCGTGTAAAGTGTAATTGCACATCCACGTCAGCAGGTGGTGCAGTGGCGTTCTCATTGTCAAAGTCTGTGCGGGAGTTTAAAACTTTTTAAATTGCTGTCAACAAACCCCTCGAGAGACACCATGGAGAAATATTTAACAGTAACGAAAAGAAAGGCGGAGAGAGACAGAGGTAAAGAGACAAATGAAAGTCTCCCAAAAGCTAAGACGAGGAAATATGACGAAGCTTATCTAGCGCTTGGCTTCACTGTGACTACGGTGGGAGACGACGAAAGACCGGTGTGTTTACTGTGTCTGAAAATGTTGGCAGCGGACAGCATGAAGCCAAATAAATTAAGACGTCACCTACAGACATCACATCCTCAACACGTTGATAAGCCGCTCGATTTTTTTTCAGCGAAAACGTGCGGAGTACGGCCAACAATCATCCCGCTTTGTGAACGCTACATTAGTAAACCAGCAAGCACTTTTAGCATCATTTAAAGTGGCGCACCAAATTGCGCAGTGCAAAAAACCCCACACAATTGCAGAGGAGTTGATACTGCCTTTTTCTACCTTTTTCTTCAGACTAAAATGTTAAATATACTGGTGCTCCTGTGTTAATGTTCCAGATCAATTTACATTTAATATTATTTATTGATTGAATTATTTTTCTCAGCATCAAATGGTTCAGTTGGTCAAAAATGTTTCTAGTTTAAATAAGGATTGACATATTTTTTATTTCAGGCACTTTGATGCACTTTAAGTTTTTTTTTCTGTTTTAGACTATAACAGGGTTTCTGTGTGGCAAAATAAAGTTAATATTTGTTGAAAGTTAATTTATGTTGCTTTTTTCTTTTGTTAATGTTAAAAAGGATACAATTTTAGGTATACTTATACAATTTTTATATATAATGATCTTATTTATAGTCACCGCGGCGAGTGGGGGGGCGCGAAATATTTTCTCTTTCCTAGGGGGGGCTTTGCAAAAAATAATTGAGAAGCACTGCCTTATATGAAGACAAACCTGATCTTATATGAGGAAAAACCTGACCTTATATGAGGAAAAACCTGATGTTATGTGAAGAAAAACCTGACCACATAGTAAGAAAAACTTAAGCGTAATTGAAAAAAAAAAAAACAGACTACATATGAAAAACTCCTGACCATACATGAAGAAAAACCTGACCTTATATGAGGAAAAACTTGACCTTATATGAAGAAAAACCTGACCTTATATGAGGAAAAACTTGACAACATAGGAAGAAAAACCTGACCTTATATGAAGAAAAACAGACCACATATGAAAAAAACCTGACCTTGTATGAAGAAAAACCTGACCTTGTATGAGGAAAAACCTGACCTTATATGAGGAAAAACCTGATCTTATGTGAAGAAAAACCTTTACCACGTAGTAAGAAAAACTTGAGCAAACATGAAGAAAAACCAGACCACATATGAAAAAAACCTTGACCATACATGAAGAAAAACCTGAACTTATATGAGGAAAAACTTGACCACATAGGAAGAAAAACCTGACCTTATATGAGGAAAAACTTGACCACATATGAAAAAAACCTGACCTTATATGAAGAAAAACCTTACCCTATATGAGGAAAAACATGATCTTATATGAGGAAAAACCTGACCACACAGTAAGAAAAACTTGACCATACATGAAGAAAAATCAGACCTTATATGAGGAAAAACTTGACCAAATAGGAAGAAAAACCTGACCATATATGAGGAAAAACCAGACTACAGATGAAAATGACCTGACCATATATGAAGAAGATCCAAGATGGCGCCCACAGCGGTCGACATGGTGCTTCACTGCGCTCTTTGTTTGTTTTTGTTTGTCAATTGTGTGTCTGCTTGCACTTATACCCGTGAAGAACTTTTAAATATCAGGACTTTGACCCCCACGGACCTCCTCCCAGTTTTTCTAGCCCCTGCCGCCGATCTGGTTTACTGTTTGGCTCGGAAAGTGAGACGGCGGAAGAGAGGTAGACGAGCGGGCGCTCTCGTACGACTTCGCAGGAGAGGCTCACGAACGGCGCTGCCTGGCATATTTCTGTCCAATACCAACTCTCTCTCTAACAAGGTGGATGAACTGAGACTGCTGATGCGTTTTAAGGACCTCGCCTCCTCAGCTGTCCTCTGCTTTACTGAGACCTGGCTCCGGGAAAATATACCGGACAGCGCGCTGCGCCTCGACGGCTTTCAGCTCTTCCGTGCTGATCGTGACACAGAGCTTTCCGGCAAGACCACAGGAGGCGGTGTCTGCTTCTACATCAACTGCAGCTGGTGCTCTGATGTAACGGTAATTTCCAAACACTGTTCTCCTGCCTTGGAATTTCTTGTTATCAATTGCAAGCCCTTTTATTCCCCGCGGGAGTTTGCTTCTTTCATAATGATCGCTGTGTACGCCCCTCCCGACGCGGACACGCGCGAAGCTCAGCGCATGCTCGCGGATCACATTCAACACACAGAGCGGAGTTTTCCAGACTCGCTGATTATTGTGGCTGGCGACTTTAATCAGTGCAATCTGAGCCACGATCTCCCCCGCTACAAACAGTTTATTAAATGCCCCACCAGAGGATTAAACACACTGGATCACTGTTACACCACAGTGAAAGACGCATATCGCGCTGTCCCTCGAGCTGCGCTGGGATTATCTGATCACGTGATGGTTCACCTCATTCCCACATACAGACAGAGATTGAAGCTCACTAAACCTGTTGTGAGCACTACGAAGATACGGACCAGTGATGCTGAGGAGAAGCTGGAAACGTGCATGGAAATATCTGACTGGGGCATGCTTAAAGGAGCCACGCATGATCTGGATGAGTACACGGACACTGTGAACTCATATATCCACTTTTGTGAAGAGAACATTCTTCCATCACACACCAGGGTGAGTTACTCTAATGACAAACCCTGGTTCACAGCTAAGCTCAGACAGATCAGGAAGGAGAAGGAAGCAGCGCTGAAAAGTGGAGACAGGGACTGCTACAGGGAGGTTAAATACCGGTTTAACAGAGAGCTGAAGAGGGCTAAATCTGTGTACTCAGAGACTCCAGCAGCAGTTCACTGCTAATGATTCGGCTTCCGTGTGGAGAGGACTGAGGCAAATCACCAACTATCGACCTAAGGCTCCTAAAGGTCAGGATGACAAAGCCCTTTGTCAGAGACTGTCCCAACACTATGCCCGTTTTGACACCTCGTCATCTGTGTCCAACTCCCCCCCTCCCTCCAGCTCCACAGCCTCCACATTCCCTACTTCATTTAAGGCACCCCCCCCTCCTCCCCCCCTCCCCTTATCATCAGTGAGCAGGATGTGCTCAAACAGTTCTCCAGACTGAACCCGCGCAAGGCCCCCGGCCCAGACGGCGTGTCTCCCTCCACCCTGAGACTCTGTGCGAAACAGCTGGCTCCTGTATTCACAGACATTTTTAACACCTCTCTTAAGTTATGCCACGTGCCATCCTGCCTCAAATCCTCCACCATCATCCCTGTCCCCAAGAAGCCACGGATCACTGGACTTAATGACTACAGACCTGTAGCGCTCACCTCTGTAGTCATGAAGTCCTTTGAGCGCCTGGTCCTGTCCCACCTCAAGTCCATCACCACCCCTCTCCTGGACCCGCTGCAGTTTGCCTACCGAGCCAACAGGTCTGTAGACGATGCAGTCAACCTGGCCCTCCACTCCATCCTGCAGCACCTGGACTCCCCGGGAACCTACGCCAGGATCCTGTTTGTGGACTTCAGCTCCGCATTCAACACCATCCGCCCCGCTCTGCTCCGGGACAAGCTGTCCCTGCTCAACGTGCCTGACTCCCTCTGCAGGTGGATCATCAACTTCCTGACGGACCGGAGGCAGCATGTGCGGCTGGGAAAGACTGTCTCAGACTATACTAGCATCAGCACCGGATCACCCCAGGGCTGTGTACTTTCCCCCCTACTCTTCTCCCTTTACACCAACTCCTGCACCTCCAGCCACCAGTCTGTCAAGTTGATCAAGTTTGCGGACGACACCACCCTCATCGGGCTCATCTCCAACGGCGACGAGTCCGCCTACAGGAGAGAGGTGGCCCAGCTGGCGTCCTGGTGCAGCAATAACAACCTGCAGCTGAACGCTCTGAAGACAGTGGAGATGATTGTAGACTTCAGGAAAGTCACTACTCCTCTGCCCCCCCTCACCCTCTCAGGCTCTCCCATCACCACTGCTGATTCCTTCCGCTTCCTAGGCACTACCATCACCAGGGACCTCAAATGGGAGCTGACCATCAGCTCACTCATCAAAAAAGCCCAGCAGAGGATGTTCTTCCTGCGGCAGCTGAGGAAGCTCAAGCTACCCACCAAGATGTTAGTGCAGTTCTACACAGCCATCATCGAGTCCATCCTCACCACCTCCATAACCGTGTGGTACGCAGGAGCCACTGCCAGGGACAGACTAAGGCTGCAGCGCGTCGTGCGCACTGCTGAGAAGGTGATCGGCTGCAAGCTCCCATCTGTCCAGGATCTGTACATCTCCAGGACCCGGAGGCGTGCTGGCCGGATCATAGCCGATCCCTCACACCCTGGTCACGTACTGTTTGCCCCCCTCCCCTCTGGTAGAAGACTTCGGTCCATCCAGACTAAAACCTCCCGTCACATGAACAGCTTCTTCCCCTCTGCCATTAGACTGCTGAACACTAAGTGACTCTCGTGCACCATGTACAGCAGCTCAACCAGACTCATGTCAATCATCACTGTTTTCTTCCTGCATTACCGACTGCACTATATAGTTCTCCACAGTATCTGCTGCTGGCTAATATATATTTTAACTGTTGACCAGTATCACTTAATCTTATCCTACACTTTATTACATGTATAGTTTATTTCTCTTATCTTATCATGTTTAATGTTGCAGCATTGTACCGAGACAAATTCCTAGTTTGTGTACTACATGAACAATGGCAATAAACCTGATTCTGATTCTGATTCTGAAAGAAAAACCTGATCTTATGTGAGGAAAAACCTGACCACATAGGAAGAAAACACTGACCACATATGAAGAAAAACCTGACCACAAAAGAAAAACTTGACCTTATACAGTATCTCACAAAAGTGAGTACACCCTTCACACTTTTGTAAATATTTTATTATATCTTTTCATGGGACAACACTGAAGATATGACACTTTGATTTAACATAGTCAGTGTACAGCTTGTATAACAGTGTATATTTGTTGTCCCCTCAAAATAGCTCAACACACAGTCATTGATGTCTAAACTGCTGGCAACAAAAGTGAGTACACCCCTAAGTGAAAATGTCCAAATTGTGCCTGTGTCAATATTTTGTGTGGTCACCATTATTTCCCAGCACTGCCTTAACTCTCTTGGGCATGGAGTTCACTAGAGCTTCACAGGTTGCCACTGGAATCCTCTTCCACTCCTCCATGACAATATCACGGAGCTGGTGGATCTTAGAGACCTTGGGCTCCTGCACCTTCCATTTGAGGATGCCCCACAAACACTCAATAGGGTTTAGGTCTGGAGACATGCTTGGCCAGTCCATCACCTTTACCCTCAGTTTCTTTAGCAAGGCAGTGGTCGTCTTTGAGGTGTGTTTGGGGTGGCTATCACGTTGGAATACTGCCCTGCGGCCCAGTTTCTGAAGGGAGGGGATCATGCGCTGCTTCAGTATGTCACAGTACATGTTGGCATTCATAGTTCCCTCAACTGTAGCTCCCCAATGCGGGCAACACTCATACAGCCCTAAACCATGACACTCCCACCACCATGCTTGACTGTAGGCAAGACACACTTGTCTTTGTACTCCTCACCTGGTTGCCGCTACACACACTTGACACCCTCTGAACCAAATAAGTTTATCTTGGTCTCATCAGACCACAGGACATGGTTCCAGTAATCCATGTCCTTAGTCTGCTTGTCTTCAGCAAACTGTTTGTGGGCTTTCTTGTGCATCATCTGTTAAAGGGGCTTTCTTCTGGGACGACAGCCATGCAGACCAATTTGATGCAGTGTGCGGCGTATGATCTGATCACTGACAAGCTGATCCCCCACCCCTTCAACCTCTGCAGCAATGCTGGCAGCACTCATACGTCTATTTTCAAAAGACAACCTCTGGAAATGACACATAGCATATGCACGCAGCTTCTTTGGTTGACCATGGTGAGGCCTGTTCTGAGTGGAACCTGTGCTGTTAAACCACTGTATGGTCTTGGCCACTGTGCTGCAGCTCAGTTTCAGGGTGTTGGCAATCTTCTTATAGCCTAAGCCATCTTTATGTAGAGCAACAATTCTTTTTTTCAGATCCTCAGAGAGTTCTTTGCCATAGGTGCCATGTTGAACTTCCAGAGACCAGTGAGAGTGGTGTGAGAGCGATAACACCAAATTTAACACACCTGCTCCCCATTCACACCTGAGACCTTGTAACACTAAGGAGTCACATGACACCGGGAAGGGAAAATGGCTAATTGGGCACAATTTGTACATTTTCACTTAGGGGTGTACTCACTTTTGTAGCCAGCGGTGTAGACATTAATGACTGGGTGTTGAGTTATTTTGAGGGGACAGCAAATTTACACTGTTATACAAGCTGTACACTGACTACTTTACATTGTATCAAGGTGACCTTGAGCCTGACCACCTGACCTTAAATGAGGAAAAAAACAGACCACACAAGAAGAAAAACCTGACCATACATGAAGAAAAACCTGACCCCAATTCCAGTGAAGTCGGGATATCATGAAAAAAACTAAAAACTGAATGCAATGATTTAAAAATCTTTTTCAAAAAATATTCAATTAAATGCATGACAAAGACAATATATTTAGTGGCAGATTTACTAAGGCAGCGCAAATTAGCGAGTGTGCAATTTAGACAGAGCGCCTAAGAAAGTGACCAATTTTTGCCAGTGATCTTCTAACAACACACAAAATCATGAACACAGACACAGTCACTTCATTTCAATAATGACCACCCATTCGCCAAGAGCACCACAAAATTGCGCACAGGCACAGCTGGTGAGGAAGTGGGTCATCAACACAGGCACAGCCAGTTCAGAGGAGCATAATATATAAAGCTTTTTTAAAAGTTTTTGTTTAAGGGCAAACCCCACTAAAATAGTTTATTTTTGTTCAATATATTTCAAAATTTAGATTTAGAGAGAAATAGAAGAGGGAACCAAATTACCGTTTTATGCAAAGCAAAAATACTGTAAATATAGAAATATGGATAGAGAAAAAAAACAAAACAAAGAAAATTGGCAATGAGGAAGATTTTGCTTCAAGACTGAGGGAGAGCTGATAGGAAAGTGCCAGTCTGAGTCTGAACCGCCGCAGAGAAAAGAAAAAAGGAGTCATTACCGGCTGACACCACCTGTATGTCCATTGAGGGTAAAAGGGCTCCTATATCCTATTTTATGGATAAAAATTCATGTTGTAGGCTATATACAGTATAAACAAATGAAATAAAAAAAAAACTGCCAGCTGATGTCAAGTTCAGCATAACACTGATCTCTATAACACTGTTGATATTCATATAATCTGTTCTTCTGTCATGCCAAATAAAGTCACGGGCGAACAGAGAAGCTTCTGCCATGTGCCCTCAGTTCTCGCCAGTGTCTCAGCACCAACGATCATTATCATTTCATTTGCAGATGAATTAAGACAAGCTTTTTGTGGTGTTAAATCCTGGCACATTTAGCAGCAGACAGACAACAGCAAACCTTAATAAATCACCTTGCGCCAGTCATTTAAATACGCTCCTCCTCAAATTTGCCCGTTGACATATGACTTCTCCCACAAATACACATGCAATGAGGCCAGGCGCAAAATTAACATAGTCCACACCTTTCCACCGCTAATTCTGCCCTGTGCCCTTTAGTAACTCTTAACAGTAGTTTTTTAATGCCAAAACAGGGTTTTGAGATGGCGCAGCACGTTAGTAAATCTGCCCCTTAATGTTCAAACTGATAAACTTTATTGTTTAAGGAAAGACTGTCTGGAGCACACTGTCCAATTTACAGCCTTTATTGATGCACAGACTGGTGTTTCCACACTGAGTCTTCTTCACAGTCACACGACTCATGTGACTCTTTCCTTACCAAGTTTGATGTCCTTGAGCTGAGAGGCACCTGTAACAGCTTCAGATGATTGGAGAGGAAGTGCAGAAGCTCCTTTTTCCACTGGAAACTTTTTTTTTTTTTTTGCAAATATTTAACTGTCTTTCAAGTGAATTTAATGAGCGTTAATAACTGAGAGGTTCAGGAAATAAAGTTAAAATACTTAAATTTAACAGCACAAAAAGAACATTTAACTCTCACATGTTCCACCATCTCCCCACGGATCGCCACCTTCTCGTGGTGGGGGTTTGCATGCCCTAGTGATCCTAGAAGCTAAATTGTCTGGGGCAATTTGCTTCTGATAGGGTCTCCCAAGACAAACTGGTCCTGGGCGAAGGGCCAGACTAAGAGCGATTCAACAGACTTCCATGATGAATGAAATATCAAGGATTCAGTGTACCCAATCCATTATGGGGTTAGCGGGGCCCCACCCTGGAGCCAGGTCTGGGAAAGGGGCTCAATGGGAAGCGCCTGGTGACCGGGTTTCTGCCCATGGGACCCGACTGGGCTCAGCCCAAAGGAGTTACATGGAACCGCCCTCCAGTGGGCTCACCACCTGCAGGGGGGACCATGGAGGTCCGTGCAATGTGGATCAGATGGTGGTTGAAGACAGAGACCTTGGTGGTGTGATCCTCGGCTTTCTGAACTGGCTTTTAGGAGAGCATCACCTCTCTGGTGGGAAAGGAGCCTGAGCTGGTGCACAAGGTTGAGAGATACCACCTAGATATAGTTGGGCTCACCTCAATGCACAGCTCTGGTTCTGGAACAAGTTTCCTGGAGAGGGGCTGGAGCTTGGCCTACTCTGGAGTTACCCTGGGCGAGAGGCATTGAGCAGGGATGGGCATTTTTGTAGCCCCCCATCTTGCTGCCTGGACATTGGAGTTCTCCCCGGTGGACGAAAGGGAAGCACCAAATGATGGTTCAGAGTACCCACCCTTTTTGGCATCTCTTACTGGGGTGCTGGAGAGTGATCTTCTTGGAGACTCCATTGTCCTACTGGGGGACTTCAATGCAAACATGGAGAACGACAGTGAAACCAGGAGGGATGTGATTGGGAGGAATGGCCTGCCCAATCTGAACCACAGAAGCGTTCAGTTATTGGACTTCTGTGCCAATCACAGTTTGTCCATAATAAATACCATGTTCAGGTATAAGGGTATCTATATTACACACGTGGACAAAATTGTTGGTACCCCTCTGTTAATGAAAGAAAAACCCACAATGGTCACAGAAATAACTTGAACCTGACAAAAGTGGTAATAAATAAAAAGTCTATGAAAATTAACCAGTGAAAATCAGACAATGCTTTTGAATTGTGGTTCAACAGAATTATTTTAAAAAACAAACTCATGAAACAGGCCTGGACAAAAATGATGGTACCCTTAATATTTTGTTGTACAACCTTTTGAAGCAATCACTGCAATCAAATGATTTCTGTAACTGTCAATGAGACTTCTGCACCTCTCAGCAGGTATTTTGGCCCACTCCTCATGAGCAAACTGCTCCAGTTGTCTCAGATTTGAAGGGTGCCTTCTCCATATGGCATGTTTCAGCTCCTTCCGCAGATGTTCAATAGGATTTAGATCAGGGCTCATAGAAGGCCACTTTAGAATAGTCCAATGTTTGGCTCGTCGCCATTCTTGGGTGTTTTTAGCTGTGTGTTTTGGGTCATTATCCTGTTGCAAGACCCATGAACTGCGACTGAGACAAAGCTGTCTGACACTGGGCAGCACATTTCTCTCTAGAATATCTTGATAGTCTTGAGATTTCATTGTACCCTGCACAGATTCAAGACACCCTGTGCCAGATGCAGCAAAGCAGCCCCAGAACATAACAGAACCTCCTCCATGTTCCACAGTAGGGACAGTGTTCTTTTCTTGCTATGCTTCATTTTTGCCTCTGTGAACATGGAGACATGGAGTCTGAATGGGCCATGTTCTCCACCTCCATTGTTGAAACACCTACCCAGAGTTGTGGCCACAAGGTCATTGGTGCATCTCATGGTGGCAATCCCCAAACCAAGTTGTGGAAACCAGTGAGGGCAGCCATTAAACTGAACAAGGAGTCCTATTGAGCTTGGTTGGCTTGTGAGACTCCCGAAGCAGCTGATGTGCCTTGCCAAAAAGTTCCAATTTTGTCTCGTCTGTCCATAAGACATTCTCCCAGAAACTTTGTGGCTTGTCAACATGCAGTTTGGCAAATTCCAGTCTGGCTTTTTTAGAATTTGTTTTCAACAGTGGTGTCCTCCTTGGTCGTCTCCCATGAAGTCCACTTTGGCTCAAACGACGACGGATGGTACGATCTGACACTGATGTACCTTAACCTTGGAGTTCACCATGAATGTGTATAGAGGTTGTTCTGGGCTCCTTTGTTACCATTTGTATTATCCGTCTCTTCCATTTTTCATCAAGTTTCCTCCTGCAGCCACATCCAGGGAGGTTGGCTACAGTCCCATGGATCTTAAATTTCTGAATAATATGTGCAACTGTAGTCACAGGAACATCAAGCTGCTTGGAGATGGTCTTATAGCCTTTACCTTTAACATGCTTGTCTATAATTTTCTTTCTAATCTCCTGAGACAGCTCTCTCCTTTGCTTCCTCTGGTCCATGTTTAGTGAGGTACACACCATGTCACCAAACAGCACAGTGACTACTTGTCACCCTTTGAATAGGCCGACTGACTGATTACAAGTTTGTAGACACCTGTGATGTTAATTAGAGGACACATCTTGGTCGAACATGTCCCTATGGTCACATTATTTTCAATCTTTTCTAGGGGTACCATCATTTTTGTCCAGGCCTGTTTCATGAGTTTGTTTTTTAAAGAAATTCTGTTGAACCACAATTCAAAAGCATTGTCTAATTTTCATTGGTTAATTTTCATAGAATTTTTATTTATTACTTTTGTAAGATTCAAGTTATTTCTGTGACCATTGTGGGTTTTTCTTTCATTAACAGAGGGGTACCAACAATTTTGTCCACATGTGTATGCACCTGGCACTGGGACACCCTAGGTCACAGGTGAATGATCAGTTTTGTTATCATGTCATCAGACCTGTGACCATATGTCTTGGACACTCAGGTAAAGAGAGGTGCAGAGCAGTCAACTGATCACCACCAGGTGGTGAGTTGGCTCAGATGGTGGGGGTGGACGCCACTCAGACCCAGTAAACCTAAACGTATAGTAAGGGTATGCTGGGAACATCTGGCTGAGGCCCCTGTCTGAGAGGTCTTCAGCTCTCACCTCCAGAAGAACTTTGACCACATTCCGAGGGAGTCTGGAGACATGGAGTCTGAATGGGCCATGTTCTCCACCTCCATTGTTGAAACACCTACCCAGAGTTGTGGCCACAAGGTCATTGGTGCATCTCATGGTGGCAATCCCCAAACCAAGTTGTGGAAACCAGTGAGGGCAGCCATTAAACTGAACAAGGAGTTCTATTGAGCTTGGTTGGCTTGTGAGACTCCCGAAGCAGCTGAGGTGTACCGACAGGCCAAGTGGAGTGCAGTTCGGGTGGTTGCTGAAGCAAAAACTTGGGGGTGCAAGGAGTTTGGTGTGGCCATGGAACAAGACTTTCAGTCAACCTCGAAGAGATTCTGGCAAATTGTCTGGTATCTCAGCAGGGGGAAACAGCTCCCTGTCCACACTGTGTATGGTGCAGATGGGTTGCTGTTGACTTTGACTGGGGATATCATCAGGTGGTGGAAGGAATACTTTGAGGTTCTCCTCAATCCCACTAACATGCTTTCCACAGAGAAATCAAAGCTTGAGGACAAGGAAGACGATTCTTCCATCACAGGGGCTGAGGTCACTGAAGGGGTTAAAAAACTCTTTGGTGGTTGAGCCCTGGGTATGGACGAGATTCCTCCCGAGTACCTCAACGTCCTGGATGTTGTAGGACTGTCATGGTTGACATGCCTCTGCAACATTGTGTGGAGGTCAGGGACAGTGCCTTTGGCACTGCAAAGTGGGGTGGTAATTTGTCTTTAACCCCTTGCACTCCGGTCAATTTTCCTAAAAACGCCAAAAAATAATGTGCCCAAAGTAAATCGAAAGCTGTACTTCAACCCTTTGCAGCATCTTCATGGGGTTGGTCTCATTTAAAAGAAAACACTTTGAATTTTTTGGCAAAACAGTCATAATCTCTCTAAGTGCTCCGGCCACTGAGTTACAGTCATCTAAACATAGTGAACTTGAAGAAAATTAATTTGGCCTGGGTGTTTTTTTGGATACAAATGCTTGCAAATAACGCACAGCTTCAGATCCGGGCTGGAAAATGCAACAGAAATGTAGAACCAAGTGTTATCCAGCTGAGGTCCAAATTTTGTAACAATACCACAAAAAATGAATATATTACACAGCTTTATACTCAGGCACTTCCCAAGCATTTTGGAACTGTGCCAAATTGTGCCAAATGGCACAGTTTGGAAAAACGTCTGTAACTTTTGAATGATTCAATGTAGAAGCTTCATTTTGGGCTCTAATGAAAGGTCACCCTCAGGGCTGTCTGTGTGTGTGTGTGTGTGGGGGGGGGGGGTTGTCCCCCCCCTCGCTACAGAGGACGGCCATCGGCCATCGCTACATGACGGAATAGACTCATATGGCTATGTGGCGACCGCTGCGCAGTCACCGCGGCTTCCCCCCACCCGCTACAGAAGAGGAGCGGGGGGGGGGGCGTTCATGGTCCGGACACGGCGAATTAACCGTTTATCGCGGCGCACGCACTTCGTACTTCGTGCGCCGCACAGCTGTAATTTACCAATCGGTCAAGTCATTTTGGATTACAATTTTCAGGGATAAATAATAATTTAGCTTATAACACCTTACCTCTTCACAGCAGCAGAGTCCTGGCGAACTTCTCTTCCTCACTGTCAGACGAACGTGACGCTGGTCCGCTCGTGGTTCTGGTCTTGCGACCCGATCAAAACATAATTCCATTATTGCGGTTTTGTGCTTCCATGATTGCGGTTTTTGGCGAACGATTTTTCAAAACAAATAACAGTAGTAATTAAAAAAAGACTGGCAAAGGCGTGTGTGTCACTCAGCCTCCGTCGGTCTATGACCATGGAAGAAATCATAACATCTACTCTGCTGGAACCAACACAAAATAAGCACCACCTGTGGCCGAACATGCCGATGCGCGAATGGCACTCCCTGTCACACAGGTTGCATTTGTGGATGGTCTCCGTGCTGCTGGGTCTGTGACGGTTCTTCCTGCGAGCAGCCAGTCTTCACCCAGCCTTAAAAAAAAAACAGCTCGCGAACTTCTCTGCTTCAATTGGCTGACTGCATTTACAGCGTTGGGAGGCGGGTCCTTCTGGCTAGGTTTTCATTCATTGGTTCTTCAAGGTTTCAGAAACCCAATTCAAGGCTCTTATTAGTCAAATGAGAGGTCAATCAGATGAACTAATCTGTTCGCGGCTGTGTCTGCAGCTTTTATTTTCAGTGCCCGCTTGGACGCCATACACCACCTACATCACAATCTCCATCAGGCTCTCCATCATGCGTCCGAGAGCGCACAAGGACGCTCTCATGCGCCCTCATGCGCTCTAGGATGCAGAGACTTGCCTGTCCGCGGTACAACGGAGCGCAAGAGGTTAAGAAGGGGGACCGAAGGGTATGTTCCAACTTTAGGGGGATCACACATCTTAGCCTCCATGGGAAGGTCTATGCAATGGTACTGGAGAGGAGAGTCTGACCGTTGGTCAAACCTCAGATTCAGGAGAAGCAATGTGGTTTTTGTCCTGGCCGTGGCACATCGGACCAACTCTTTACCCTCTCGAGAATCCTCGAGGGTTTGTGGGAGTTTGCCCAACCAGTCCACATGTGTTTTGTGGACTTGGAGAAAGGTAGAGGAGAGGTAGGTGGGAGGACATGTCACTTGCGGTAACATATCGTCACTTCCTGTATTGCTGTCTGTCGGTGTGGTTTGCTCTCCTCATTGTCCTGAGGATTTTGCTTTTAATTGTATTTTAACCACTTTTTTCCATCTATCGTTAGTTCTCATTTCTGTTTATCAAGCCTCTTGCACCTGTGTGCGCACTCAGTGTCACCTAATCACCCTCTTTAGCCTTCTGTTCACCTTTCATCGGTGTTTTTGTTAGCTTCAGGTGAGCCACTTGCTATGGCTACTAGCTCTCCTTCCTCTTCTTCTCTGGTGTGCTCTCTATATCAGATGTTTAGCTACACCTCTGCCTCTTTTAGTGATAACGGTAAATGTAGTAAATGCTGTCTTTTTGAGGCGCTCGAGGCGAGGTTGTCTGATTTGGAATCCCGGCTCCGCTGCATTGAAACACCATCTGCGCCAGTTAATCTTGACGGACATCCCCTAGCTGCAGCGGAGCTCCCTAGCATAGGGCGACCCGTTAGCGGTCCTCCGGTCCTCCTCAGCAGCGAGGAGACTGGGTGGGTGACAGTGAGAAGGAAGCCTAGCCGCAAAGCCCCGGTTAACCACCAACCTGTTCACGTTTCTAATCGTTTTTCCCCGCTCAGCGACACACCCACTGAGGAAAAAAACTCTGATCATTGGCGACTCTGTAGTCAGAAACGTGAACCTAGAGACTCCAGCGGCCATAGTCAAATGCATTCCTGGGCCAGAGCAGGTGACATCAAGTCAAATTTGAAAATGCTGGCTAAAAGTAACTGTAAATACTCCACAATTGTTATTCACGCTGACATTAATGACATCCGTCTCCGGCAGTCGGAAGTCACGAAACTTAATGTAGAATCGGTGTGTGACTTTGCCAAAACAATGTCTGCCTCTGTAGTATTCTCTGGGCCCCTCCCCAATCTGACCAGTGATAACATGTTTAGCCGCTTGTCATCTTTGAACCGCTGGCTGTCTGTGTGGTGTCCTGCAAACAATGTGGGCTACAATGACAATTCATTTTGGGGAAAACCTGGTCTTATGAGATGAAACAGTGTCCATCCCACTTTGGATGGTGTGTCTCATTTATCTAACAATCTGGCATCATTTTTATCCAAATTTCCAAAACCTTGACAACTCAGAGTTGGGACCAGGAAGCAGAGTCGCAGTCTCACACGCCTCTCTGCAGCTCCTCTTCATCTGCCACCCCTCAACTTAGCCCCTGTCTTCCCCATCAGAGAATCATTGTCTGCTCCCTCCAAAGCAAATAAAAATATAATGTATAAGCATCTCAAAGTGAGATGCTTATACATTATATTTTTATTTCGCGAACTTCGCGAAGAAGTTCGCGTAAAACAAAAAGTTGGTAAAACTCAAATTAAACATGAAGCCTCTAAATTGAATGATTTGGCTTCTCTTCCTCCTCATAATTTAAAAATTAAATGTGGTTCATTAAATATTAGGTCTCTAACTCCCAAGTCTCTGTTAGTCCATCATCTGTTAACTGATCATCAGATTGATTTAATATCCCTTTCAGAGACTTGGTTAGGGCAAGAGGATTATGTTGGTTTAAATGAATCAACTCCCTCTGGTTATTTAAACTGTCAAAATCCCAGAAGTTCTGGTCGTGGAGGAGGAGTAGCAACAATTTACCATTCCAAATTACTAGTTAATGTATAGCAAAAAACATGTTATAATTCCTTTGAGGGTCTGGTCCTCAGTATTGGGCACTTTAGCAATTTTAGGCTAAACCCAATTTTTTTTGCCATAGTTTATCGTCCTCCATCAACCTACTCAGAATTTTTATCCGAATTTGCTGAATTCTTAGCTGATTTAGTGCTGAAATCAGATAGAATAATTATAGTAGGTGTGGTATATATTACTCATATATTCCATACCTACATATGTTAGAGCAAGTGGAAATGTTTTGTGACAGCATATGTAAGGAACTTCACACCTTGGAAAGGACAAAGGAATCTCACCCGCCGTGTGAAGAACAAACACGTCCCAGGACGCGGCGGCAGAGACGGACTAGACACCTTCGCCCCCCATGGCGAGGAGAGGAGTTCCCATCACCTCCCAAGACGAAGAGAGGAGATAACAGAACAATGGGGGGATTAAGATAACAGGGGATGTTGGCTTGTGTGATGCATGTCTTTGATGTGTGCCTGTATTTAACCAGCGAGCTGGGCAGAAATCTTTCTCTTTGCCTTCTGCCAAGCTCTGCACCAGATGAGACAAGATAGAAGACCTGTTCATTAAAGACTCTGTTTTTAATACAAAATCGCCTCATCATTTCCAGCTCCTCTACAGTAGGGGACTTTAATATACATGTAGATGTAGATAGTGATTGCCTTAATGTGGCATTTAATTCAATATTAGACTTGATGGGGTTTTCTCAGAAAGTAGGAAATTCTACTCATTATCTCCACCATACGTTGGACCTTGTTCCTGACATATGGCATAGAAATAAAAAATCTGGTAGTGTCTCCTTTGATGTCTAACCATTGATTTTACTATTTCTGACTATTTGGCTCCTAAAGAAAAATATTACTACAGTAGATGCCTCTCACATGTTGTTGTTACCAAATTTATGCAGATTGTTTCCTCTATGCCATGTGTCAACACAACGGAAATAAACTATGGAGAGCTTGCTCCTTCTGTAATTGATAGCACGGTAGATAGTGTTACAGCTTCTCTGCATCAGACTCTTGACTTAGTGGCCCCCTTAAAAAAGAAAAAATTCTAATCAGAGATTTCTAACTCCTTGGTTCAACACAGAAACTCGTAGCTTAAAACAGAAGACTCATCAATTAGAAAGAAAATGGCGCTCCACTAATTTAGATGGAATCTATTTAGCTTGGAGAAATCATCTTTTAATTTATAAAAAATCTGTTGTAAAAGCTAGAACAAGTTGTTATTCTGCATTAAAAGAAGAGAACAAGAAACTTAAATACAGTAACTACTACAACTCCTTCAACTGATATCTGTCTTGATGAGTTTACTCGAATTGACCTTTTAGAGTTAAGACAAAACAGTTTCCTCATCCAAGCCTTCAACTTGTCTTTTAGACCCTATTCCTACCAGGTTATTTAAAGAAGTCTTCCCACTTATTGGTAGCTTTATTCTTCATATAATCAATTCTTCATTAACTTTAGGCCATGTACCGCAGGCTTTTAAAACGGCTGTAATTAAACCCTTACTCAAAAAGCCAACGCTGGATCCAGGAGCTTTAGCTAACTATAGACCAATCTCTAATTTCCCTTTCATTTCAAAAATCTTAAGAGTTGTTGCTACGCAATTATTTGACCACCTGCAGGGAAAAGGGTTTACTTGAAGAGTTTCAATTTGGGTTTAGAATCCCATCATAGTACTTAAACAGCCTTAGCGAAGGTCACTAACGACCTCCTCATTGCATCTGATAATGGACTTGTTTCTGTACTTGTCCTTTTAGTCCTTGTGCAGCTTTTGATACTATTGATCATAATATTCTATATAATGTATAGTATATATACGTATATATATAGTATATTATATATGTATATATAATATAACAAATCTACCTACGGGTACAAATAAAGTAACCTGAACCTGAACCTGAATATTCTACTTGATAGATTAGAACACTGTGTTGGACTTAATGGAACTTTGTTGCAGTGGTTTAGAACTTATAGGACATGCTGGAGAGACTATGTCTCCCAGCTGTCCTGAGAACGTCTTGGGTGTCCTTTCTGAACAGCTGAAGCAGGTGGCTGGGGACAGGGAAGTCTGGGCTTCTCTGCTCGAGCTGCAGCCTCCGCAACCTGGACCTCTGGAAAAGCGGTAGAAAATGGATGGATGAATGGATGGATGCTCCACCATTGACAACATTTATTTTCATTGTTTATGATCATTTTAACAGCAGCAAGACTCCAGTTTCTGCATCAACGTTTATAGAATATACAGAAAAAACAAAACTGAACATTTGACTTTATTAAAAAAAAAACCCTCAGAATAAATTCTTCTGGTTCAGTTCAACAAATAAAATAAACCAGACAAAATTAGATGCTGCAGTAAAGTCAAAAGTAAAATAATAGATTACAGAACTAAAAACCAGCAAAATCAACAACCAGAACAGAGAAGCGATGAAGCATTCAGCCACCGGGAGGCGTCCCTGAAGAAATGAGTCATTAAAGCTGTTTTTGTTTAATTTTAATAACAGAGATTAAAATGACAATCAACACACACCTACTTATATGGAGTCCCTAAAGGTCAGGGTGAGATTTTTTGGGGGTGGTTACTTTTGCATTACCTTGCAATACTTTTGTGTTCCCTCACAATACTTTTCCGTTACCTTGTATCTTGAAATGAATATTTTCCGTCAACTGCTGAAGAATTTTACTCAAACACAGCAGCATAATGCTAAAACTTTCATTCATTCATCTTCTTCCGCTTGATCCTTTTCGGGTCGTGGGGGGGCTGGAGCCTATCCCAGCATCTTTTGGGCAAGAGGAAGGGTACACCCTGGACAGATGACCAGTCCATCGCAGGGTCAACACAGGGAGACAGACAACCTTTCACTCTCACAGTCATACCTAGGGACAATTTAGAATCCCCAGTTCTGATGCCAATTAACCTAACTTGCATGTTTTTGGCATGTGGGAGGAAACCGGAGAAATCCCAGAGTAAACCCATGCAGCCACGGGGAAAACATGCTCAAACTTGTCGATAGTAAATCAGCTCCAATAGCAACTATAGCTACTACCCCTATAGCTTACCAGCTTTCCAGCTAAAGCATGCTATTTTAATGGCTCACTGTACAATGAAAACTGTCAATCAAATCTAAAAGAAGTAGAAGAAGAAAATGACAATAATAAGATGGTGACTACCATTCTCTTATAGTTAATATGGCAGACTTACCTAAAATGGGGCGATAACCCGCACCTCAGATTTGTAAATCCTGACAGCACCCAGAATGGAATGACCCCGAGCTAGAGTGTGATTAATGATATATTGCTGTGCAGAATTTTGTGAGGGCACGCAAAAGTATTGTGAGGTATTGCAAAAATATTTTGCATGAGAACACAAAAGTATTGCAAGGTAATGCAAAAATATTTTGCGAGGTAATGCAAAAGTATTGAGAGGGAGAGGAAAATTACCCCCCCCCCCAACAAAAAAAAAAAAAACTCACCCTGACCCTTAGGGGGCTCCGTATACTTGTAAAACCACAGTTATGAGTTATGAAGAAAGTCAGAAAGGCATCATGGGAAATGTAGTCCAAACAAAACCATTAAATCTTTAGACATTAAATTGTAACAAAATGTAATTTTGTTATAAAATTAAAAGGAATTTATGAGTAATATTAAAATAAGGGATAACCCAGACAAAAATGTTAAACTATTATTATTAGTAATAGTAGTAGCAGTAATAGTAGCAGTAGTAGCAGTAGTAATAGAAGTAGTAGTAGTCGTAGTAGTAGTAGTAGTAGTAGTAGTAGCAGTAGTAGCAGTAGCAACAGCATTAGTAGTTGTAGCAGTAGTAGTAATAGTAGTAGTAGCAATAGTAGTAGTAGTAGTAGTAATGGTAGTAGTAGTATTTCATTTTGTTTGTTTTTGATGATTTTGGTAAAATTGGAAATCTGCACCCCCACACTGATGTGACTAATGTGACCAAAATGTAGCCCCGCCCCGACCCTGCTAATTAATATCCCTGATAGCTCATCATCCCCAGAGTCTGGCTCTGCCCAGATGGTCTCACAACTGTAGAATTACAAGAACATGCACACGGACACACACAGTTTGGTCCTTTCTAAATCCTGGTGTGGTCCAGTCTAGGTCGGGAGCTCCTCCCCTTCATTTGTCAGCCTTCATCTTGGCGTCGTAGGTTCCGGCATTCTTGTACGCTCCCACGTATCCCGTGTTCTCTGCAAGATCCTCGCGACCCTCGCGGCCTTTTCCTTTCCCGTGGAGGTCGAATCTCTCCTTGTGTGATCCAGTGTAGCGGGACGTATCGGTCAGCCGGTCCACTGCTGCCGTCTTCTCCACCTTCTGTTGGAACACACAGAGAAGAACGTTTGGTGTTTTAAACAAATTAATAAACTCTGGTTTGACTTTGGACTGCCTCACCACTGCTAAACCTTTTAGCAGACTCAAGCCAGATTGAACTCTTTAATTCCCTTCTCATGAACTTCCTCAGACTAACTATGCACCACATTCATTCCCATCACAGGATCCGTGCATTGGGATGTACAGGACTGATTGCCATTTTGTGGCCTTTTCCTCAGCAACACAGACTTGTCATGCCTAGATGTCAAAAGAAGCTGAACAAAAGGCCCCGAACCACACCATGGGGGTTTTATGAATACAGCTACTGAAGAGGAGCTTCTGGGACTCTGCCTTATTTGTGTGCCAGAATATTCCTGCATACTTTTCCTCATTAGGAATTCTTATAGAATAGACAAAAATCATGTAAGAATGTTGTTGAAGACAAACCTGTGTCAGTAACATGTACTTATTCCAGTGCTCCTAGCTTTGGGATAATTAAGCATTTCTGAGAACTTAGTCTAAACCGGTGTCTCTGCTTCCTCCTCCTCTCTTCAAATCTGAGCGGACTGATTTGTGTACAGAGAGCAAAATCCAACCAGTCCCTGATTGGTGGGGTCATTCAAGACTGCCCCGTGGTGTGTGTGTGTGTGTGTGTGTGTGTGTGTGTGTGTGTGTGTGTGTGAAAGAGCTTCCTTTTGTCTCCCTGCAAAGTAGAGTTCTGTCTCTTTTGTTCTATGTGCTTCTCCAGATGAGAAGCCTGTGTCTCTTTTTTTCCTTGTGGCCTTTTGGCCACACACACAGCTCAGCTCTTTTCTAAAGTAACTTGGTCTTTGGTCCTTAGAATTCTTCCTTCTCTGAACTTGTCATTTTTAAATTTTTTCCCTAAAGTCCGCAGTTTTCTTTAAGAAGCAGAACCAGTTCAAGCAATCTTTAACCACTTGCGCTCCGTTGTTCCGCGGGCGGGCAAGTCTCTGCGTCCTATGACGCACGAGGGCGCGCGAGAGCGCGCTCGTGCACCCTCGTGCGCATGACGCATGATGGTGGTGATGGTGATGTAGTGGCGTCCAAGCGCCACTCAAAAAAAAACTGCAGAGACAGCCGCAAACAGATTAGTTCATCTGATTGACCTCTCATTCGACTAATAAGAGCCTTGAATTGGGTTTCTGAAACCTTGAAGAACCAATGAATGAAAATCTAGGAAGGAGGACCCGCCTACTGTGAATGCAGGAGCCAATTGAAGCACAGAAATTCTGGCTGGGTGAAGCGATATTTACTGCTGCCACAGATGAAAACAAAGGACGCTGGACAAATCTCCTACAGACCCAGGCTCACCCAGCAGCATGGAGAACACCCACAAGTGGGACCTGCACTCATTCCAGCAGAATAGACGGTGGCCGACGACAAAAGTCGTAAATCATTCGCCAAAATGGCAATATGTAATGGAATTATGTTGATCGGGATCCACGAGCGGAGCAGCGTCGCGTTCGTCTGACGCGTGGGAAGAGCTGTTTGCCACGACTCTGCTGCTTTGAAGAGGTAAGGTGTTATAAGCTAAATTATTATTTATCCCTGAAAACTGTAATCCAAAAATGACTTTTGACCGATTGGTAATTTACAACTGTACTGCGCACGAAATACGAAGTGCGTGCGCCGCGATAAACGGTTCATTTGCCGTGTTCGGACCGTGAACGCCCCCCCCCCCCACCCGCTGCAGAAGAGGAGAGGGGGGGGGGCACGGTCCGAACGCTCCTCGGTCGGCGGGAGGAAGCATATCAGTCTATTCCATCATGTAGCGATGGCCCTCTTCTGTACCGAGGGGGGGGGGCGTTCACGGTCCGTTCACGGTTCCCCCCCCCCACACACACACAGTAGCGAGGGGGGGGGGGAGCCGCTGTGAAAACATGCAAGGAAAAAAAAAAGAGTGTATTCCGTCTTGTAGCGAGGGCCGAATTTGGTCCTTGGTAGCGGTAACGATCCCCGGTAACGATCCCCCGCCCACACACACACACACAGAGACACAGCCCTGAGTGTGACCTTTCATTAGAGCCTAAAATGAAGATTCTACATTGAATTATTCAAAAGTTACAGACGTTTTTCCAAACTGTGCCATTTGGCACAATTTGGCACAGTTCCATAACGCCTGGGAACTACCTGAGAACAAAGCTGTGTAAAATATTCATTTTTTGTGGTATTGTTACCAAATTTGGATCTCAGCTGGATAACACTTGGTTCTATATTTCTGTTGCATTTTCCAGCCGGATCGGACAGCTGTGTGTTATTTACAAGCATTTGTATCCAAAAAAACACTGTGTCCAAATTTTTTTTCTTCAAGTTCAGTATGTTTAGATGACTGTAACTCAGTGGCCGGAGCACGTAGAGAGATTATGTTTTTTTTGCCAAAAGATTCAAAGTGTTTTCTTTTAAATGAGACCAACCCCATGAAGATGCTGCAAAGGGTTGAATAACAGCTTTCGATTTACTTTGGGCACGTTTTTTTTTGGCATTTTTAGGAAAATTGCCCGGAGTGCAAGTGGTTAAGCATGTCCTTCTTCAAGGAACTCAAGTTTTGATTTTTTTTCCTTTTAAGCTATTTTTCTTTAAACTCAAGCATACCTCCAAACGTTAGCGCGCTCAGTTTATACAGTGGTGTGAAAAGCTGTTTGTCCCCTTCCTGATTTCTCATTTTTTTGTATGTTTGCCACAATTAAATGTTTCAGATAATCAAAAACATTTAAAAACACAAGTAAACACAAAATGCAGTTTTTAAATGAAAGTGTTTATTATTATGGGTAAAAAAAAAAAATTCAAACTTGCATGGCCCTGTGTGAGAAAGTGCCTCCCCCCCTTTCCGGTAAAACATAAATTAAATGGGGTTTATTACATCTTTGGAAAGCTGAGTTCAATTTCTCTAGTCACACCCAGGCCTGATTACTGCCACACCTGTTCTCAATCAAGAAATCACTTAAATAGGACCTGCCTGACAAAGTGAAGTAGTCCTAAAGATCCTCAAATGCTAGACATCATGCTGTGATCCAAAGAAATTCAGGAACAAATGAGAAACAAAGTAACTGAGGTCTATCACTCTGGAAAAGGTTATAAAGCCATTTCTAAAGCTTTGGGACTCCAGAAAACCACAGTGAGAGCCATTATCTACAAATGGCAAAAGCATGGAACAGTGGTGAACCTTCCCAGGAGTGGCTAGCCCACTAAAATTACCCCAAGAGTGCAGTGACAATTCATCCAAGAGGTCACAAAAGACCCCACAACAACATCCAAAGAACTGCAGGCCTCACTTGCCTCAGTTAAGGTCAGTATTCTTGACTCCATCATAAGAAAGAGACTGGGCAAAAATGGCCTGCATGGCAGAGTTCCAAGGCAAACACCACTGCTGAGCAAAATGAACATAAAGGCTCATCTCATTTTTGCCAGAAAACATTTTAATGGTCCCCAAGACTTTTGGGACAATACTCTGTGGACTGACGAGACAAAAGTTGAACTTTTTGGAAGATGTGTGTCCCATGTGTTAAAGACTTATTGCATTATCACAAATGCTTGCAGTTGTTGCTGCTAAGGGTGGCCCAACCAGTTATTAGGTTTAGGGGGCAATCCCTTTTTCACACAGGTCCATGTAGGTTAGGATTTTTTTCCCTTAATAATAAAGACTTTCATTTAAAAACTGCACTTTGTGTTTATTTGTGTTATCTTTGTCTAATATTTAAATTTGTTTGATGATCTGAAACATTTAAGTGTGACAAACACACAAAAAAGAGAACTCATGAAGGGGCAAAGTGTTTTTCACACCACTGTAGCTTAAATGCTTCCTCTGGCTATCTGTTCAACCCAAGACTCCATTTGAGAGCAAGGGCCTTGTTCTACCATTGTCCTCTCCCTTATGATGGAGGCTTCAACTGGACCCAGCCTTTGAGAAGGGTTTTGGTCACAACCACCATGGAACAGCTCCACAAGTAGAACTGAGGACAGAGTGCTACCTTTTCTGGAACAGGCCACCACAATGGTCAAATTCTACAGATTTGGCCAGCTACCAATGTGAGGCATGACTTTCTTGTTTTGGTTGGTTCTGAGTCAGAATCAGAATCAGAATCAGCTTTATTGCCAAGCATGTTTACAGCTGTAAACAAACGAGGAATTTGACTTGACATTGGGCGTGCTCAATAAGCGCATCCCAATGACGCGGCAGCCATGCAAGGCGCCTGTCCCTTAAGAAGTTAAGTTTCCACTGGAGAGGAACTTCTGTGTCATGAACTTGGGCTTGATGGCCTCAAACCCAGTTCTGACACTGTGGCTATTTTGACCATTTTGTGTATTGTATGCTTATTTTCCATCAGGCGCTTCAGGGAGCCCTTTGGGTCCTTCGCTCCCTGGCAGCTCGGCCACGTCTCCTCCTCCTGTCAGTGGCACCAGCTGTTTCTTATTATTGGGTTCCCTTACGCACGCACACACACATATACACTCTTACTCTCATTCTCACTCACATGCACTCTCCTGCACACATACAGTACACACACACGCCTCCATTTGCTCACATGCTCAGACACTCACTCATGCACACCTGTTTTCCATTCAGTCCAGCCCACGCATTTCCACACCGGCGGTCTCTTCCCTCATTAGTATTGTCATTACTTAAGCTCTGTTTGAGTGGGAAGAGATTGCCGTATCATTGCGCATTGTACACAGTCGCTTTTCCCCCCTGTGTATGCTAGCCTCCACTCCCTGCATTATACTTTCAGCCTGACTGTTAAAAGTCTTCTCTAACTTCACCTGATGCCCGCTCGTTACCTGTTGTTAGCAGCTGTCCCTGTTTGCCTGCTCACACTGGACAGCACGGACCGCCTCGGACCGCTCCAGCCCATAAGTCTATTTTTGCCTTTCTCCTTGTGCTGTCAGCTGTTCTGCAGTGCTAGGCATTCTCCCCCCTCGGGCTGCTGAGCGTCTTTGAGGCATCCCTGCTCTCCTGGTGTTATCCATGACTGTAACTCATACTCCTGTGTATATCGTGACTGTTTGCTGGATTGGATCTCCATTTTTGTTCAATAAATTGCACGCATCATACTCTGCACGTGGGTTTTCATTCCTTCCTCTGTGCACTGCGCAATGGCGCATGAGGGATCATAACATTCTGTGCCACTCCCATAGAATTAAGACAGCCCAAGAATAGCATTTTCAGAGATAAACTTGTGCTTACATTGTCAATAACATTTTCTGTAACTGCCGTTCCTTTTTGAGCATAAAGTTAATCTGTTTTTCTTTTCATTCAAAACATTTTTACCTAATTTCTTTCCCATTAGCCGTGCAATACATTCAATTTTTTGATGGTTGTTTCACTAATTCTCCATTCAGACACACAATCACATTCTAGCTGTATTTCACATGTGCAAGACCTGTAAATATGTAAATATTTTTCTTTCTTCATATATGCATAATTACCACTGTTATTACCATTAACTTCATTTTACAACAGATGTTTGTGTCACTTTGGTGCTTTCATTAAACTATGTTAAACTGAGAAAAGGTGTGGTTCCTTTGTCCAGTTCAGAATCACTTAGTGTCAAGAATTGACAAACATATTATGAGACTGATCAGATAATTGTAATTAAATCAGTAATTAAACTTAGCTTAATAATTATCAAATTCTTAAGTTTAACTACTTTAAAAAAAGAGTTCTCACTTCTCTCAAAACAATGAGTGGTGCCCCCTAGTGTTAGAACGAGGTAAGGAAATAATAATAATTATTAATGCCTGTTATTAAATATTAATAATCATATTTTTTGTTACTTATTTTGTAAGTAACAAACAAACAAAATTTTCTAAGTAATAACAAACAAAATTTTGTAAGTAACTTATTTTGTACATATTTATGTAATTCATCATCATCTGATGACAGCAGAAGATGTCGTCCTGTTGGCTTCATCAAGCAATGACCTACAGGTCTTGCTGGGACAGTTTGCTACTGAGTGTGAAGTGGCTGGAATGAGAATCAGCACCTCCAAGTGTGAGTCCATGGTGCTCAGTCAGAAAAGGGTGGATTGTCCTCTCCGGATTAAGGACAAGTTCCTGCTCCAAGTGGAGGAGTTTAAGTATCTTGGGGTCTCATTCACAAGTGAGGGGAGAATGGAGCGGGACATTGACAGATTGATGGGAGCAGCCTCTGTAGTGATGTGGATGTTATACCGGTCTGTTGTGGTGAAGAGGGAGTTGAGCTCTAAGGCAAAACTGCCCATTTACCACTCAATCTACATTCCTACCCTCACCTATAGTCACGAGCTTTGGGTAATGACCAAAATAATGAGATCATAGATACAAATTGGCTGAAATGAGCCTTCTCCATAGGATTGCAGGACTCACCCTTAAAGAGATAGGGTGAGGAGTTCAGTTGTCCAGGAGAAGCTCAGAGTAGAACACTGCTCCTCCACATCGAAAGTAGCCATTTGAGGTGGTTTGGGCATTTGATCATGACGCCACCTGGGCGCCTCCCACTTGAGGTGTTCTGGGCATGTCCTACTGGGAGGAGACCCTGGGGCAGACCTAGGACAGAACTGTAACTGGCCTGGGAACGCCTTGGTATCCTCTCTGAAGAGCTGGAGCAGGTGGCTGGTGAGAGGGAAGTTTGGGCTTCTTTGCTTGAACTGCAGCCTTCATGACTTAGACCCCCGGAAAAGCGGTAGAAGATGGATGGATATTTATGTAATTATTGCCTTAATGCTGCATACTTAGTGTTGCAACCCATATGAAGCTACTACATATTTAATGGTGCCACCGTGTCACGCTACACCCTCCTAAGTCAGGCTTATCCTAATCTCTGGTGTCCATGAAAAGAAACATGTCCACCATTTATTAAGTCTTCCTCCAGTTTTTATTTCCTCACCGTCACTCCGACTTTAGCGGGCTCCACTCCTTCCACCAGTCTGTAGACGGCCTGCAGAGCCTCATCTTTGCTGCGACCTTTGAACCGCTTTGCGGCGAGCTCCTCCAGAGCTCTGAGAAACTCCTCGTAGGTGATGACCCGGGACGTCTTCTGTCTGAAACCACAACAGAACAGAAGACACTTCAGCGACACGTTATGTCCCAAGATTTGTCTTCGATACAACCCCAACAGCACACATATTGTACGCCAGGAAGTTTACATCAGGAATAGAGCTTATAGACGTCATTTACTCTTTGGCAAGACATTGGCTAGACCTCATCATTATGCTGACATCTAGCCAATGTATTCCTGATGCAAACTTTGTACTTTGGGCTGACATTCATGCAAAGTCTGCGCACTGTTGGGGAATGATGTTATCAATTTGAAAATCCTACTTCATTTCTTTCTCTAGTTATTGTGTCGATATTGCCACTGCCCATCTACCCAGCAGGATGACAACATTACATTTCAGTCTTTTAGAGGCTGAGGAGTAAAAACCATGAAGACAAAATCACCGTCTTTGATCATACATGACCAACTTCAACCACCACGGAGATGTCAGTTCATCTTTCATGTCTGGATGTTTAAAATCTCAGAACCCTGCAATACTGCTGTTTCACCAGCAGGGGCAGCAGCAGTGACTCATGCGGAGTCAGAAAAAAGGACAAAAACCCACAAGGACCCTGGTCTACATACTTGACTTTGGAGAAGACGATGTCCACGTCTGTGCCGCTGACATTTTTCCCGTCCACGATCTTACAATCCTTACAGAGTTTGGCCCAGTTCTTCCCATTCAGCTCCTTCCCCGTCGCCTTTGGGTCTCCGTGAACGGAGAACTTCTGGAACGTTGTGAGGACCTGATCCATGTCCACGCTGTCCGCCATGATGGGAAGAATCAACTGAGAAAACACAACAAGATCATCTTGAAATAAAATAATTATGATATAAAGTTATTTGGAGTTAAAACAGAAAGTCTGATTTCTGCAGAGTAAAAGATGACTCAAACGTGTGTGTGTGTGTGTGTGTGTGTGTGTGTGTGTGTGTGCACTCGCGTGTGTCTGTGTGTGTGAGAAGATGGACAAATATACCTCAGGAAAAGTTCAGGTTTTTACTGCAACAATGTACTCAAATGAAAATGTCCTGCAATAAAATAGTAAAACACAGTTTATTTTAAAAATACTTGATTACATATCCAGTAATTAACGTCACTAGTTACTATGAGCAGTGAAAACTAAAAGGTTGAACCTGAGAATAAACTGTAAATATATCAGATATAATAATTACTATAATAAAGCATAAATACTGTATGTTAAATATAATAATATATGTAGACACAGTATATTAAAAATAATTAATTACTCATATATTCAGGGCTTGACATTAACACGGCACGGTGGAGGAGTGGTTAGCGCTGCGGCAGCACAGCAACTCACCCTTGGCCGGGGGATCCTGGGTTCTATACCAGCCCCCGACCAACAGTGATCTGTCTGGAGTTTGCATGTTCTCCCTGTGTCTGCGTGGGTTTACTTCGGGATTTCTCCGGTTTCCTCCCACATGCCAAAAACATGCAAGTTAGGTTAATTGGCATTAAAAGAAACTGGGGATTCTAAATTGTCCTTGGGTGTGACTGTGAGAGTGAATGGTTGTCTGTCTCTCTGTGTTGGCCCTGCGATGGACTGGCGATCTGTCCAGGGTGTGCCCTGCCTCTCGTCCAAAAAGATGCTGGGAGAGGCTCCAGCCCCCCTGCGACCCGAAAAGGACTAAGCGGAAGATGATGAATGAATGAATGACATTAACACTCGCCAACTGTCAGTGCCAGGTACATTTCAGGGTGGCCGGTAAAGCAGCAGCGGGAAGTAGTTTTCTCAAATGGCAATTTTAATAAACCTTGCAATGTGAGACTAAAAAACTACAACTCCCAATTTTATTAATGATAAAATCACTTTCAGTAAATAAAAAAAAAACCATCTGATCTTCACTGTCACCAGTTTTGACAGCAGGGCCAAAATAAATGACAAAGGCTGGGGACGTTTATCTACCTGCTTTCAGCAGGACCACAGTGTGAAGTAGGTGGAGGAGGAGGAATGATCATAGAAATGATCATAGACTGTATTTGGATGCATAAGGTGGACCTCTGAAACAGCGCTATGCATTGAAGCTGAAATTATTATTTATTATTATTAATAATTATTATTTGCAAGCCCATGTGATCCTCCTTTGCTCTGTGTGCTCACTTCATGCTACCCGTGGAAGTCTGGAGTCTGGAGCTGAGAAAAAAATCAGGTGAATAATTTCACTCTTTTTTGCTCTTATTTTTTTCTCTGCCCCAAAAAATCCTTTCATATTACTGATGGCAGCAGCAACATAAACAGTCTCATCCTGCAGCAGGACAAACATACTGTATATGGGGCGGAGTGAAGCCACTGTGGAGTACAACTCATGTTTGTTTCTGCAGTTAGAGCAATATTGTTCATCAGTGTGGACACACTTAGATGATTTTTAAAACTATAATTATAGTGTGGAGGAAAAATAAGTTCAGGCGAGATGCGACTAGCTGGAAGGGTCAAGGTTTTATTTCCTCCATCATCATGAGACACACTGTAGCGCTGTGCGCTGTGTTGTGCTGTGTGTGCTGTGTTGTGTTGCTCTCTTGAGGCATGTATAGCAAGCTCTTTTATACATGTTATACAAAAAGAGAATGCATGAAATATTTACATACTGATATACACATCAGTCAATACATATCATTCGCGTGACCAACTGGTGCCCAGACTTCCTCTCCTTAATCCGGGGATGTATATAACAATAGTCCATTGTTCTGATTGTCTCCTAGGGGCTCTCTGCCCGTATGCAAATTGTCCTCTGCTTAGTGCAGGCTAGCTGAGTGTGAGGATTGAATGTCCATATAGATTGTGGTGGGTCACCACAGGGCTTCCCCCAGAACACTCAGCAGGGGTTGTGACCCCCCCCCCCCCCTGCCTCCCCGTCGTTTGGCTCCAGCTCCGGTAGAACTGTCGGAGGGCATGTCAGTCCGTGAGGGGGACGGGGGAGGGGTGGAAAAAAACAGTGTGCTCCGCTCCGGGTTCCAGCATGTTGAACGGCCGTGGATCGTGGGCGCACGGGCGTGGATCGTGGATCGTCGGCACACGGGCCGGTGCGTTTTGTGCGTAATGGAACAAGACAACGATCGGCCAGCTTTAGGGAGTGAGGTGCGGAAAAGCGCTGTGGAGGAGGAGGGGGAGGGGGGTGGAGTGAGTAAGTGCCGGCCCGGGATGTCAAAGGTGTCTGGGCCGTGCAAAAATTGCTTGTGGATCCGCGATGGTGAGGGAATTTCCTGTTAAACCTGGCGGTGATCCACAGCGGTTGTGCTAAAAAATTAAGTCTCTGACTTCTCTCGTGGCTCGGTCCAGCGAGGATGTGGGGAAGGCGAGCGGCCAAATTCCCCTTGTGCGCCGTGGCTGAGAAACCCATACAAAGTCCTGTTTGCGGGGCTTCTGTGTGCGGGAGGTCCGCTGTCGGGAGTTTAGTCAGAATCGGGGAGCTCGCTGGAAATCAACGCAGTCGGCATTGATGATTGTCCCCGTTCAGGCTGCTTCCCTTCGTTTGCTCGTGTCGCCGTTCATGGTGCATGTTGGTCCAAGCGCTGCGCTCCGGAGCGCGTGCTCCGGTGAGGATGAAGAGGTTGCAGGCATTCTCTGGTCCTTCTGTGTCCTCAGAGGACCAGAGGACCAGGAGAGGGAGCAGAGAGGGAGCAGACGGTCATTCTCTCTCATCATGTCACCAGTGTGGAGGGAAGAGATCAGGCGAGCGGCGCACCATGACGCGTGCTGGGGCTTTCCCGGTCGGGGTCATCTCCGGGGTGTTCGCCTCGTGTTCCATTCTTCGTCAAGGGTCACCAGTGTGGAGGGAAAATAAGTTCAGGCGAGATGCCACGAGCTGGAAGGGTCAAGGTTGTCAGGTTGTCTCCATCATCATAAGATAAGATAAGATAAGATAAGCCTTTATTAGTCCCACAATGGGGAAATTCCAGGATTGCAACAGCACAGGGATAGCAACACTCAGAGCAATAATCAGAAGGCAAGAAAAAACAACATCTACTAAACATATGTCCATATTACTATAAATATATATATATAGACACACAGTGCAGAGCATTATGGTTGGTTGGTGAATGTGCAGCAGAAAGTCTAAGCTCTCTCTCCGCGGATGCAGCGGGCCAGCTGGAAGTCTTTGGGCATGATGGTGACCCCCTTAGCAAAGAAGAGACCACCAGGTGGGCCTCGCTGGTCTCCTGCAGAGCCATGACGGCGAAGCTCAGGAAACGCGGGACGGTCTTGAAGTCCTGAGCGATCTCCCTCACCAGGCGCTGGACGGGCAGCTTACGGATGAGCAGCTCCGTGGATTTCTGGCAGCGACGGATCTCTCTCAGAGCCACGGGCCTGTGGCGGCGAGGCCTCTTCACTCTGCCGGTGGCCGGAGCGCCTCTCCGAGCAGCCCTGGTGGCTAGCTGTCTCCTGGGGGGCTTCTTCCTCCAGTAGATTTTACGGGCGGTCTGCTTGGTTCTTGCCATCGCTCTTTATTATTCTGTCTTATATTTCTTGCACGCCTCCTAAACTCCAGCCCGGCACCCGCGTCGTTTTCGCTACAGCTCCCGGTATGTCGAGTTTCCCATTAGCTCCGGGCGGCGGCCAAGTGCTAGCTAGCACTAGCTCCTCCCCGCTGTAGCGTCTCCCGCTGCAAACCGTGGCTCCGTCCGCCGACCCGGGAGACCCCCGGGGCGATCCGTGCGTCCGTGATATATATACAGAGTGAAAGGTGTAGAAAGAAGAAGGAAGATTTAAAAAAAGGCTGTTGCAACAGGCAGCCGACTCGTGTGGCGCCGCCGGTCCGGCGGAACCGGAACCATGAGACACACTGTAGCGCTGTGCGCTGGTGTTGTGCTGTGTTGTGTGTCTCTTGAGGCATGTATAGCAAGCTCTTTTATACATGTTATACAAAGAGAGAATGCATGGCTCTTTTGCATCTTGATATACATATCAGTCAATACATATCATTTGCGTGACCAACTGGCACCCAGACGTCCTCTCCTTAATCCGGGGATGTATAACAATAGTCCATTGTTCTGATTGTCTCCTAGGGGCTCTCTGCCCGTATGCAAATTGTCCTCTGTTTAGTGCAGGCTAGCTGAGTGTGAGGATTGAATGTCCATGTAGATTGTGGTGGGTCACCACAATAGTATCGTATCGTATCGTATAGTATAGAAAGATTTTTAAAACTATACTATAGTTATCATTATCATGTTTGGTGTGGATAGCCTTTTCCCCTCTAAATATGTATTTTGAATGGGCTGATCCAGGGGTGACAAACATACGCATGGCCTGCAGGCCAAAACTTTTCCACCAGGGCATCTAAGTTTTTCTCTGTGAATTTACAGTTTTCTTTCTAGTACATTTCTGACTTTTTCTACTGATTAAAATTGTTCATGTAAATTTGAGACATTTTTCTTCTTAAGATGATACTTTTCTCCTCATCAGTTTTCTATTCTTTCTCTTCTTTTTTTTCTGGTGAAAACAGGCAGTGTCCATTTAGCTTAAATCCATCAGCAACTACTAATGACATAGTACAGCCATGAAGGGGTGTCCCAGTTCATAGGGGTCATTTTCAGCCCTAAAAGGCCACTGGCAAGGGGAAGGGCTACAAATGAGAATTGGGATGGACTCCAAATGTACCTGTACTTCACTCTCACATTACAAATATTTTTCTGTCCTTTTTCAAGATAAGATAAAATAAGATAAGATAAGCCTTTAGTCCCACAATGGGGAAATTCCAGGATTACCGCAGCAAAGGGAGAGCAGCACTCAGAGCAATAGTTAACAAGATAATAAGAACTGGTTAGCCAAAGCAGTAAATAAATATACATATGTATACAGATATATACACAGTGCAGAAGCATTGCAATTAGATGGAATAAACAGCATTACAGTTTGTTAAGTTACTCTGCACAATATGAATATGTACCCAGACAGTATATTTCGTATTTGAATCAAGTGTTGTTGCCACCTTCAGTAATGATTGATATTGTCCTAGTTGTATAATGGAGGGGACCATTTATTGTGCAAGGTTGTTATGTTTAGTACATTCAGTACAACCTCTATGAGCAGCCCTGGTTAGGTTATAAAGTCTGACAGCCATAGGTAGGAAGGACCTGAGGAACCTCTCCGTGGTGCACCTAGGAAGGCACAGCCTCCTACTAAATGAGCTCCTCAGTGCATTCAGCGTGTCCTGCATGGGATTGGACTTGGACTCTAGCAGAGATGACAGCTTAGCCACCATCCTCCTCTGTCCTATCTCTTCCACTGGGTTGAGGCGTTGCCCCAGAACAGAGCTAGCTTTTTTGATCAGCCTGTTCAGTCTCTTCCTGTTGGCTGCTGTGATGCCGCTGCCCCAGGAGACGACTCCAAATGTGATGGCTGATGCCACCACCGAATCGTAGAAGGTCTTCAGGAGTGCCCCTTGCACAGTATTTACTGCTGTTCACAAATAGACAATGTTTTGCTTGCTGTTGTATTATTATAGTATTATTATTATTGTTTTGCTATGTATGTGTAAATGGTAAATGACGTTCACTTATATAGCGCTTTTTACTCATCTGTGGATGGCTAAAGCACTTTACAGATCCTGCTATCCATCCATTCACACCCTCATTCACACACTGATGGCGGTAGACCAGCGCTGGCCTGACCCACCAGGAGCAACTGGGGTTCAGTGTCTTGCTCAAGGACACTTCAACATGCAGACTGCAGACAGAGCAGGAACTGAACCACTGACCCTTCGATTAGTAGTCAGCTACACTGCACCTGCACAACAGCTGCCCCCAGTGTATGAAGGTCATTTACATTTAAAAATGTTCTAAATTTAGTTCAAGCAAATTTTAGCATACCGGAGTGGTGGCTCAGTTGGTAAAGCATCCGCCCCACACCAGGAGGCTGGGGTTCAAATCCCAGACCAGGTAAAAATGGTACTTCCTGCCCTCTGGCTTGGTGCTCAGCATAATAGAATGGGGAAAGGCGGGCAGAGAGGAGTGGCGATCCCTGTCCTGTATAAGCCAAGAAAGGAACACTTGATCCCAAGGAGGCTTTCCCAAGATTTCCCAAGGAAAAAAAAAAAAATTAGCATGCCATAGTCAAATTTGATCATATCAAGCATAATTTTCCAACTACAAATTTGTGGCTAGTGAAAAGGCTGGTAACTTTGGAAAATCACTAGCCACAGTGGCTAGTGTAATGAAAGGGTTAATGGCACCGGCGGGATGACACAAGCTGTATGGTGACATCATCATGCCGAGCACATAAAAGGAGAGAGTCAGCCAGCTTAGGTCTCTTCTCGGCTATCTCCACTGTTAGTAACGCAGCATATAAGATGCAGCAACCTGCCTGTAATGTTATAACTGTTGTAATAAAGTTTGAGTTCCAGCACAGCTCATCTTGTCATGAATCGCCCCTTCGGGGCAGACAGAAATGACCCAAATGCTGACCTGCAGTTTGTGGTAATTTATTAAGGAAACACAAAATCCAAAAAGTGCTCAAAAATAAACTTACAACAGAGGAGAATGGCGAGAAGGCAAAACACAAAGGCGCACGTTGGAACAGGGATGGGGTCCCAGTGGAGATTCAGAGGTACAGTAATGCTCTGACAAGGAGAGGCTAACAAAGCCCATCTTAAATAGGGCAGGAAATTAATCATAACAAGTGGCATCAGGTGTGGATCTCATGAGTGGGCAGGTGACCTAATTACTAAGCAGGACCAGCTGAGCAACACACAAGATGATAAGGTAGGTGTGTCTGGAAGCATAAGTGGAGAGCTTATATCACAAAGAAACAAAATATAAGCACTCAGAACTAAATGCCAGGATAATAATAATAATAATAATAATAATGGCACGAATGCACAACAGAGCAAGTGACAACTCAGATCACCTCCTAAATCACTCACATAAAGATACATAACACTGGAAAAAATATGGAAAATACTCAGGAATAAATAAAAAGCCTGAGCACGGTGACACACCACACTCAGCCTCGTGACAAGAGTCCCCCCCACCAACCCCAACAAGAGAAACACAAAGACCCAACCTGGGAGGGCGGTGGGGGAACCAGGCCAGGAGGGACCAGAAAAACAAAACCACACTCAGGACCCACACTCAAGCAGAACCAGGCACCTAGGCCCCCTGGACCAAAGAGCTAGACAGTTCAGGTGACCGGCCAAAGTCCCAGGCCTGGCAGACGGTGAGGTGGTAAGAATCGGGTTACCTGCCGGAGAATATGAGCCACTCAACCCAATGGCACAGTCTGTCAGGTGGTCGGCCAGGGATCTTCAGCCACCAAAATAGAAGAGGTGACCCAGGGGGTGGCTGCCCCACGGGGAAGCCCAATGAAGGAGGGGACAGAGGAGTTGGGGGAACCACGACGATGTCAGGTGGAGGAAAGGGAACCACGATGACCTCGGGCAAAGGAGAGGAAACCATGACGGCCTCGGGCAGAGGAGAGGAAACCACGACAGCGTTTGGCAGAGGAGAGGGAACCACAACAGCATCTGGCAGAGGAGAGGGAACCACGATGGTGTCAGGCAGAGGAGAGGGGATCCCGGTGGTTTTGGACTTATCTCGCAGCACCCTCGGTGGTCTTGGACTGGGACATCACAGCACCCACGGTGGCTCCAAGGTGGAGCAATGCTGCACCCACGGTGGCTCTGGGTTGGAGTAAGGCAGCACCCGCGGTGGCGCCGGGCTGGGTCATAGCTGCACCCACGGTGGACCCGGACTGTGCCAGAGCTGCACCCATGGTGGCCCCTGGGCTGGAGCATAACGCCCATGGCGGACCCACACTGGAGCGCAGCACCCATGTTGGTTTCAGGCTGGGGCACAGCACCCACGATGGTCCCCGACTGAAGAAGAGCTGCACCTTTGGAGGCCCCGGGCTGGAACGGAGCACCCGCAAAGACCTCTACTGGAGGGGGAGCAGCACCCACGGAGGTCTCGGGCTGGGACTGAGCACTCGCGATGACCTCAGCTGAAGGGGGAGCAGCACCCACGGAGGCCCCAGGCTGGGATGAAGCACCCGTGATGACCTCAGCAGGAGGAGCTGGACCCACGACGATCTCAGGTGGTGAGGCTGGACTCACGGAGACCTCTAACGAAGTTGGATGAACCTCTGTGACCCTGGGGAAAGACTCCGATAGGAGGAACAAAGAGGCAGGGTCAGGGTCACCAGCGGCAATAGAGCCCAGCGAGGTGAGCTCAGGTG
The DNA here is from genome assembly GCA_020510985.1 of Pholidichthys leucotaenia. Taxonomy (NCBI): domain Eukaryota; kingdom Metazoa; phylum Chordata; class Actinopteri; order Cichliformes; family Pholidichthyidae; genus Pholidichthys; species Pholidichthys leucotaenia. Next base: position 441,339,304 of record CM035837.1, on the reverse strand, counting down.
CAGCTGATGGCTGCACTTGGCTCTCCCCACCAAGAGCCCAACATGATCTCTCCAAAACAAAGGAGAGCAGTTGCCTGAGCTCAAGCTCCACCGCTATTCAGGACTCCCGTCGATCCAGACGACGACGCCTCGGGCCCGGCCCTCTGGAGGTCAAACTCTGACTCTGCTGTGGTGGCCCCTGCAGCAGGCATGGTGGTTGGTGCAGTCCCTGGACCCCCCAGCGATGTGACCCAAGCAGGTGGCTCGCCCGGCATGGCGACAAAAGGTCGGCTCCCTGTTGGCACTGGATCCTGCTCAGCTGAAGCCCGTGGACGCTCCTTCATTGGCGCAGGCGTCAGCTCGGTCTCAGTGCTCCTCCTCCGTCCAGACCATGGCTGCAGGGCTGGAACCAGGTCCTCCAGGGCTGCAGTGCTCCTCCAACATCCGGTATCTCGATCCTGTGGCCGGCGGACACTCAAGGGGAAGAGGAGAAGACACGGAGAGAGTAGGTGAACAGTTTACTGCTACAGCAGGTGGTGAGAACTCAGAGGACTGCACAGGCTGAGCCTCACCACCGGGTATCAGGAAAGAAAATTCATGTTTTAGAGAACGAGAATGAAAAAACACTTGCCTGAGCCCCCGGGGCATGATGTTTTCTGCTGTAGCTGGTCTTGGATTCGCCCTCTCCATGGCTGCAGCTGTTGTGGGCCCCTCTGAGGAACGCAGAGGAGCTGCCCCTGCAGATGCGGTGATGGGCGGAGCCGGAGGGGAGACGACCTGGCCCTCAACAGTGGAAGGAGATGCCGAGGAAATGGGGGTCTCAGCAGCAAAGGAGGAGAAGGAGGCTGACAGGACAGCCGGAGAAGGAGAGCCAGAGGAAGGAACTGCTGTGGGGATTGTCTGACTCAGCACGGGGAGAACTACTGCCTTAGAGGTGGAGGTGTTCCTCTGGTGGTCTGAAGCTGGTTGGAGGTGTTTTGGAGGCGGCGTTGCAGGAGCAGGAATGGGCGAAGTGGAGGTGGAGAAGAACCTCTGCTGTGGAGTGCGCCTCCGTGTTTGCTTCGAGCCCGGTGGAAGTGGACCCATTGTCAGCCCGGGAAACAGCTGCTGAAGTAAAAGAGACCTTAGACAACAGTTCGGCAAACTGGGGATACCTCCTCAAGCCAGGATGTGCCTTCACTATCTCCACCATTCCATTTACGCTCACCCAGGTCTTCTTAGGTCCACGGGAGGTGAGAGCTTCATCCACAAAACTCTGGATGAACTCGGCGGCCCATTACAAGATGGATTCCAAAATGGCCGCGCTGCCTGTGTTTCTGGCTGCTGGTCGTCTCCGCTTGTTTGTCCTGTTTTTGATTGTGTTATTGTGTCTGGATTATGTGCAATCAGCCATTGTTTATGATCGCCAAGTGCTGCTGAATATTCGATCTTCCATGGTGGGTTTGGCTGTCATAATCAGGAGGGAAGATTCTTCCATCGGTCTCTGCGTCTGCAACTTCCCGTTGGTACCTGGGATCCCCGCTGTGGTTATACCGGCAGAAAGCGATCCAAACCTCGTGGAAGACGTGCAGGTGCCGCGGTGAAATCCAGAAGGCTTGCTTGGCTTTGCCGTCTCGCTCGCTCCACCTCATCTTCTCCTAATTCTGCAGCTGGCCTCTTCTATCCTGGATCCTGGCCCTCGGGTGTGCCCAGAGTGAGGCCATCATTTCTCCGGCCTGTTTTTCCTGCTCTACCGTCCCTACCGGCCTTCTCCCTGCTCCGAGCCAGCAAATCCCCTGCAGGTAGCGGGTGCCTACGTCAGCTTTCACCGGCCCCCATTCCTGGCGAGACTGCTGCTGTGACAGAGCCCATCCAGCTGGCGTTGCTTAACTCACGTTCCATCGCAAATAAATCATTCTTTTTGAACGATTTATTCATTACTGCAGGGCTGGACTTTTTATTTCTTGTTGAGACCTGGCATAGAAGTGAGGAATTTACCTCCTTAATTGAACTTTGTCCACCGGATTGTACCTTCTCCTGTGCTCCGAGATTGACAGGCCGCGGCGGTGGTCTGGCCATCGTGAACCGGCGCCGCTTCGTTACACGGACGGTGAGCCATGGAACATTTTCATCGTTTGAACTGATGATTTTAAAAATTGGCTCCTCAAACCCATTTTATTGTGTTTTAATTTACCGCCCTCCAGGAGTTAATGGCTCCTTTTTATCTGAGTTTAGCGATTCTTTAACTTCTATTATTAAATTTGAGCGGATTTTATTACTTGGAGATTTTAATTTGCATATTAACGATCCCAATGACAGTTTTGCAGTTAATTTCTTGGGTGTTATTGAATCATTTAATTTTGTTTTGTGTCTATCTGGTCCTACGCATATGAAAGGAAATACACTTGATCTTGTTTTTACACTTGGTCTTAATGTGAATAATGTTCAGACTAAGGAGCTTCTTGTGTCAGACCATTTTTGTGTTCTTTTTAATTTATCAGTTAAATCAGTCTGTTACACTGGCAAGCGGGTAAAATGCTCTCGTGTCATTGACCAGTATTCAGCTGTGAAATTTTCTGCTGCCTTTGACAGCAGTGTGGTTTTATCCTCTGATGACTGAGAGCTTGTTCTGCTCTTTTAACTCACACTGTTCAAGCATCTTAGATGTAGTTGCTCCCTTTAAAACCAGGACTGTCCGTGTTGTTAATTCATCCCCCTGGTTAAATGATGATCTCTGTTGTTTTAGACGTAAATGTCGGAGGGTGGAAAGACTGTGGAAGTCCACTAAACTTGAGGTGCATCGATTGTACCTTAAGGAGCTGTCAATTGAATTTAATAATATGATAAAAATGGCAAGAACTTCTTATTTTTCCAACATCATCTCCTCCAATAGTTACAATCCAAAGATCCTCTTCAGCACAATAGACAGTTTAGTTAATCCTGTCATTTCTGCTCCCCCTGTTTATTCAGTTAATAACTGTAACAAGTTTCTTTCCTTTTTTGTTGACAAGGTCACTGTTGTCAGGGTTGGTTTTACTCATTCCTTTCCCCTAATCCTTGATTGTCCTAACAGACAGGCCTTTTTAAATGATTTTACCCCAATTTCTTTTGAGGATTTGTTAGTGTTGGTGAGTTCCATGAAATCCTCCTCCTGCATTTTAGATATTTTGCCTTCCTCAATGTTGAAAGAGGTAATTGGCTCAGTGGGTACGTCTTTGGTTAACATCATTAATAGTTCACTTGAATCTGGTTGTTTTAAACATGCAGTTGTGCAGCCACTTTTAAAAAAACATAACCTTGATCTCATCAGAATCTATTGGTAGTCCCTAGTACTAGGCTCAGAACCAAAGGCGATAGAGCCTTTGCTGCTGTTGCTCCCAGACTTTGGAACTCCTTGCCTTTTGAACTTAGATCTGCACCTTCCATTGGTGTATTTAAGAAGTAACTAAAGACCCACCTTTTTTAGCCTGGCTTTTTAACTATGTGCCAATTGTATTTTTATGTGCTTTTACTGTCTACTTTGTTTTTTTTGTTTTTTTTACTGTTTTATGTGCCTGTGTTTTTATTTTGTTTTGTACCATGTTACGCACTTTGTGACTCTGTCTGTGAAAGGTGCTCTATAAATAAACTTATTATTATTATTATTATTATTATTATTATTATTATTATTATTATTATTATTCCTTCTACAGACTCGGGGACCGAACTGCCGATCTTCCTTTATTTGCTGAAGGCCAACGTGCTGGAGACATGATAACAGCTCTGGAAACACAGATGAGTGAACACAAAAAACACAAACTAGCAGCAGCTAGGTCTCAACTGGTCAGAGCATACTGTCATGAATTGCTCCTCCGGGGCAGAGGGCAATAACCCAAGTGCTGAACTGTAGTTTGTGGTAATTTATTAAGGAAACACAAAGTCCAAAAAGTGCTCAAAAATAAACTTACAACAGAGGAGAATGGCGAGAAGACAAAACACAAAGGCACACATTGGAACAGGGATGGGGTCCCGAAGGAGATTTGGAGGTACAATAATGCTCTGACAAGGAGATGCTAACAAAGCCCGTCATAAATAGGGCAGGAAATTAATAATAACAAGTTTCATCAGGTGTGGATCTCATGAGTGGGCAGGTGACCTAATTACTGGGCAGGAGCAGCTGAGCAGCACAGAAGACGATAACAAGGTAGGAGTGTCTGGAAGAGTAGGTGGAGGGCTTATGTCACAAAGAAACAAAATATAAACATTCAGAACTAAATGCCAGGATAATAATAATAATAATAATAATAATAATAATAATAATAATAATAATAATAATAATAATAATAATAATGAGGACATGAATGCACAACAGAACAACTGACAACTCAGATCACCGCCTAAATCACGCACATAAAAATACACACATGACTGAAAAAAATATGGAAAATACTCAGGAATAAATAAAAAGCCTGAGCACGGTGACACACCACACTCAGCCTCATGACACATCTCTCCGTTTGTCATTCTGGGTTTCCAGACATAACATTTGGTGACGAGAGTAAAACCATGGAGGCGTGCTTCAGGCCACTACGGCCATTTCTGGAAAACCCTGGTGAGCCACCCGTTCCTTGGTCGTGCTGGCTCAATGCTTTCGAGACGTGTGTGCCGGCACTGGACCTGGGCAAATTGGACAAGGTATGGAAACGAGCTCTTAGTTCACAACCTGGGCATGGAAGTACAGCACATTTTCCACACGCTAAGACTAACGGACTCGTTAGCTGATGTTGTAGAACTGCTAGCTAGCTACTTCGCTACTCCTGACAATGTGTTGGCGCGGCGTATTAGATTCTGCCAACGGTGACAGAGAACTGGTGAAACGACACCAATTCATTGTAGACCTTCGTCACCTAGCTAGCATGTGCAGGTTTGGCTTATTGGAAGATGAAATGGCACTGGACCAACTGGTCGAGTACACTTGCAACCCGCGGCTGTGGATAAAGATGCTAACAGCGCCAAACAATATGACGCTAGCTAACACCATCAAGCTAGCGTTCCAGCTGGAGTCCACTGACAGGTTAGAATCGGAGCTAGGTGTGCAGCAACAGCAGTGGCAGCCAAGCCAGACACCACTGACATAGGCAGTGAGCATGGAGGAACCCGGTGACATGGCAGAAGAGTTTGAAGCAAACACAGTGGACTGGAGAACCACTACGAAATGCTCCACGTGCGGCAGCTGTGGTTCCTCAACACACTGGGAGAGAACATGTTTTTGCCCGGCAAGGGGGCAACGATGCAAGAAATATGGAAAGTTTAATCACTTTGCCAAAGTTTGCCAGTCAGCAACACTGCCGAGCCCACTGGCCAAATAGAACCACCCACCCGTGATGACCATAGCCACGGTAAGGCCCAGGAGTGCGACGTATGCATTCAGCATGCTGGAAATGGACAATGTTACTTTGCTGTTCCTGCTCAACACCGCCGTAGTGAGGTCCATGTTAAATTGGGCCACAATGAAGATGTTTTTCCCTAACCACCTGATCAGAAAACACTAGCGGCGCTGTATGGGTATGGTGGCTACAGAGTTAGCAATGTAGGGACCATCACACTAATGGTCCGCTACGTGTCAAGAGGAGTTACTGACTTGGTGTTTCAAGTGACCACGCAGGGAGATAACATATTAGAGTGTGACCTTTTCTACCAACTGGGTTTCTCCATCTGTGACAGTAATGGACTCCGCTTGACCGACTAAGATGGTTGGGACGCAACATACCCCAATGATGATGACTGGGACGAGACATGACAGGATGATGATGACGAGAGTGCAGCTGTCCCATACGCACAGGGGGACCACTGCCCAGAGAGGGGATCAAGGCCGGACTTGCCTCAGATCCTCGCCCAGCATGAGTTTGCAGGAGCCGCTGTAGAGTTGCAGGAGAGGGAGCCCATGCCCACCTATGATCCCGGGACACAGCAACCCAGTGTGGATCCTAACAACAATGATAGTGACACATCATGACAACCGGCACCAGGTGAAAGAGAGAAGGAACCAGACTGCTTCCGAATCCTCGCACAGTGCCAGTGTACAGGAGCCACAGCCTAGTTGCTGGATGAAGAGTCTGTGATTGTACAGGATGCAGCAGTCACCGGACACCTTCCGGATCAACGATCAGCATCGGCCTCCAGGAACTGCCGCAGTAGCACTGGATGAAGAGTTTGTGACCCACAGACAGCAGAACCATTACAACCTGATGGACGCCCCATGGCGGCCGTGAATACTACATCACTGTGACTGCAGCGCCATGTACAGCCGAACAGGATGCCACTTGTGGTATTGGATTGGGTTGAGGTCCACAAAATTGGGCGACCAGACTCGCAGTCATCCACATCATGGACTACAGCACCACAGATACCTATGTGAATCGCCGAGCAGCTGGGACCAGCGACCTTCCAGCTGACAGATGGTTCAGTGTGTCACGCTAATCGTCTCCATTGAGTTCGAGTGATAGCTTCGGAGGACGAGGCTTCACAGGAGTCAGCTCACACAGTGTGGGACCCGGACTGGAGTTTTGTGGGAGATGGTCCCGGTCCAGGGGGCCCAGCACCTCCAGGGGCGCAGCCGCTACAGGCTCGCTACAAGGCCCCTCCAGCAGAACTGCCCTCCCCATGGAAGAGTGTAAGAAAGGACTGTTTAGCTAGGGGCACGGCTGCCAGCTAAGAGTGGCAGAATAATCCACTCAGCCGCACTGGGCTACGCAGTGGTCCACCTGCCCAGCTAGTGACCCACCCAGTCCTAGCTAGTGATGTTTGTGTTTATTGTACTAAATTGGGGAGGGTTAAATTTGCCAATGAGTTCTGTGCTTTTCCAAGGGGGGTGGGGGATGAATGTAATGAAAGGGTTAATGGGCACAAGCGTGATGACACAAGTTGTACGGTAACGTCATCATGCCAAGCTGATAAAGGGAGAGAGTTGGCCATTTTAGGTCTCTTCTCAGCTCTCTCCACTGTTAGTAACGCAGCATACAGTATAAGATACAGCAACCTTACTGTAATGTTATATTAATAGCTATTGTAATAAAGTTCAAGTTCCAGCCCAGCTCATCTCTCCGTTGGTCATTTTGGGTTTCCAGACATAACAGCTGGTGAGCAGAAAAGCAAATGTCAATCCCTGCATATCATCACCATCACTTCACTCTATACATTCAAGAAATCTGTCAGTGTGTGTGTGTCATGATCATAGGCCGCCTATGATGTTCCTATCATGCAGACATCAGCCGTCCTATGATGTCCTATGATCGTGACACACAGACGCACACACACAAACTGACACCGAGATTTCTTTATAGAGTGGTAATATGTTGATAAACTTAAATATTAAATGAAGAGGAAGACCAATGAAGAAATAAATATGCAACACAGAAGAATAAGAATAACATTAATAGCAACCCAGGATAATAATAATAAGGAAGATGAAATACAGAAAATCCCAACGTCACGCGAGGATGTGGGCTGGGACCCGTGCCCTGGAGACCAGTAAAATCACTCTACATGTAAAACAACCAGGATTTTGGAACATATTTTTTTTATCATCACTATATAAATTCCAGAAATCTCTGTCAAGTGTGTGCATGTATCTGTCACGATCATAGGACCGTGTGTGTGTCTGTCGCCATCATAGGACCGCCTATGCTGCTCCTATGATGTCTACATGATGTTCCATGATGTTCATATGATCTCAGGCGTCGAAGGACTTGCGATGCTGTCATCAAAGATCAATGTCTATATGGTGAGAGTCCTTCTTTTTCTGCTTTCGTTTACTGGCGGATAGCAAACAACTGGGTTCTTTGGATGTGAGCTGGAATCTTACTAAGATTCTGGCTTGGCTTCCTGTGGTAACGTATTGTCACTTCCTGTGTTGCTGGCTGTCTGTGGTTTGCTCTTTGGTTAGCTCTCCCCATTCTCCTGAGGATTTTGCCTTTAATTTTATTTCAATCACTTTTTTCCTTCTATCGTTAGCTCTCACTTCTGTTTATCAAGACTTCTGCACCTGTGTGCGCACTCAGTGTCATCTAATCACCCTCTTTAGCCTTCTGTTCACCTTTCATCGGTGTTTGTGTTAGCTTCGGGTTAGCCACTTGCTATGGCTACTAGTTTTCCTTCCCCTTCTCCTCTGGTGTGCTCTCTCTGTCAGATGTTTAGCTGCACCTCTGCCTCTTTTAGTGATAACAGTAAATATAATAAATGTTATCTTTTTGAGGAGCTCGAGGCGAGGTTGTCTGATTTGGAATCCCGGCTCTGCTGCATTGAAACACTGTCTGCGCCAGTTAATCTTGACAGGCATCCCTTAACTGCAGCGGAGCTCCCTAGCGTAGGGCGGCCTGCTTAGCAGTCCTCCGGTCCTCCTCAGCAGCGAGGAGACTGGGTGGGTGATGGTGAGAAGGAAGCCTAGTCGCAAAGCCCCGGTTAACCACCAACCTGTTCATGTTTCTAATCATTTTTCCCTGCTCAGCGACACACCCGCTGAGGAAAAAACTCTGTGATCATTGCAGACTCTATAGTCAGAAACGTGAACCTAGAGACTCCAGCAGCCATAGTTGACATAACGTTCGGCTCAGGAGACGCACACACACAGGCTCAGAGTAGTTCAAACTGTTTATTAACAGCAGGGGTGTATGGGTGTGTGTCAGCGGAATGTAAATGTATTGGTGGTGGTGTCTGCTTCGGGCACAGAGGCAGGAGACCGTTCAGCCGGCAACCCTATGGGAAAGAACAGACACAGGGTGACGGGCACACACCAATACAGGAGGAGAATAGGCGAGGGAGAGAAGCTTACTTGTGTTAGACTGATGGCAGGCACTTCAAGGACGGAACCCCGGGAGACAGTCACCTGCAGGACTCGGTGCAGCAGCGAGGAAGGACGAGGGACGGAGTTGTCCGCCGCCGAGGAATCCACCTGTGCACAGGGGAGCAGACTGGGAAAGGTAAGGTAAGGAATCTTCTTACCGCTTAGCGTGATGCTGAAGAGAGAGTTGATGCTTCGCATGGAAGGCGATGAAGTCTAACGGCTTCAGGCCGAAGCTCAGGGCGAGGCGGCTTTTATCCCTCGCCGCTGATGATTAGCAGGTGTGTGAGCAGGTGGCGCCGCTGATGAATGGCGCGGCGTGACAGTACTCCCCCCTCTAGCAGCGCCTCCTGGCGATGGCTTATCCAGGTGCGCTCGGTGGAAGTCCGCGATGAGCGATGGGTCCAACACAAACGACGGGGGCACCCACTGTCGATGCTCGGGCCCATAGCCCTCCCAGTCCACCAAGTATTGCAACCCACGACCCCGGCGCCGGGAGTCCAGGATGGAGGAGGCGGACCAGGCCGGATGGCCACCAATCATCCGGGGCGCGGGTTGCGCTGCAGGAGGAGAGCAAAGGGGGTCAGTGACTGCCAGCTTCACCTTCGACACGTGGAAAGTGGGATGAATGCGGAGGGAGGGGGGAATAGCCACGCGCACAGCCACCGGGTTGATGATCCGGGTGATGGGATAGGGACCCATGAAGCGCTGTGCCAGCTTTCTCCTCTCGCCTTTTAAAGTGACGTCCTGGGTGGAAACGTAAACAAGTTGCCCAACTCTGTACGCCGGGGCAGGTCTTCTACGCCAGTCCGCCACAGTCCTGTTGCGCTCCGCTGTGCGTAATAGCGCATTGCGCGCGGCAGTCCAGGTGGAGCGGAACTGCCTGAGATGGGCCCTAACTGAAGGGACAGTTACCTCACTCTCCTGCTCCGGAAACAGCGGGGGGTCGTAACCCAGGGACGCTTTGAAGGGGGACATCCCTGTAGCAGAAGAGCGAGCGGTGTTGTGGGCATATTCAACCCAGGCAAGATGGTTGCTCCAGGACGTGGGTTTGGATCTGGACACACAGCGGAGCGCAGCCTCCAGCTCCTGGTTGGTCCTCTCACACTGCCCGTTGGATTGGGGGTGATGGCCGGAGGAGAGGCTCACCTTGGCTCCGATGGCGTTGCAGAAAGACCTCCAAACCTCAGATGAAAACTGGGGGCCCCGGTCCGAGACCACGTCCACCGGAATCCCGTGCAGCCTGACCACGTGTTGGATGAGGAGGTCCGCCGTCTCCAGGGCAGTAGGGAGGCCTCGCAGGGGGACGAAGTGCACGGCCTTGGAGAAGCGGTCCACGATGGTCAGGATGGTGTCATAGGAGTTGGAGACAGGGAGTCCGGTGACGAAATCCAACGCGATGTGCGACCAGGGCCTGCCAGGGACGGGCAGGGGCTGGAGCAGACCCGCTGGAGGGGCATTTCCCGACTTGCAGGTGGCACAGATTGGGCAAGCCCGGGCGTAGCGGGCTGCATCCCTCCGCAGGCCTGGCCACCAAAAGGACCGTTGGAGGAGATCTATCATCCGGGAGGTGCCAGGGTGACAGGTGAGTTTGGAGGTGTGTAGCCAGTGGATGACCTCTCCTCGGACCGCAGATGGCACGAACAGCCTCCCCTCCGGTCCGCCGCCAGGGTCAGGTTCCACCTCCTGTGCCTTCCGGATCTTGCTCTTGATGTCCCACGAGATGGCTCCCACGACGCACGACCTGGGCAGGATGGAGTGGGGCGCCTCCTCCGACTCCACGGGAGTGAACTGCCTGGAGAGGGCGTCAGGCAGGCCGTTCTTAGAGCCAGGCCTGAAGGTGATTGAAAATTGGAACCTGGCGAAGAACAAAGACCAACGCGCCTGGCGGGCGTTCAGGCGCTTGGCAGATCATAGATATTCTACGTTCTTGTGGTCCGTAAGGACCACAAACGGCAGGTTCGCCCCCTCCAGCCAGTGACGCCATTCCTGCAGGGCGAGTTTGATGGCCAGGAGCTCTCTGTCCCCCACATCGTAATTTCTCTCCGCCGGGGACAAGCGCCGGGAGAAGAAGGCGCAGGGTCGTTTGGCGCCATCGACCGGCGACCGCTGGGACAGCACTGCTCCCACTCCCGTGTCCGAAGCGTCTACCTCTACGATGCACTGCAGCGCGGGGTCGACCTGGCGAAGGACCCGGGAGGAGGAGAATTCCGCCTTCAGCGCCTCAAAGGCGGCAGCGACCTCTTCGGTCCACCGGAACGGGACCTTTGGGGACATGAGGCGGGTCAGTGGTCCAACGATGGTACTGAAGTTGGGGACAAAGCGGCGGTAGAAATTGGCGAAGCCAACAAATTGCTGCACCTGCTTCTGGGATGCAGGTGTAGGCCATTCCACCACCGCCTTTACCTTCTCTGGGTCAGGGAGCACCTTATCGTGGGCGATGATGAACCCCAGGAAGGACGTACTCCTGGCGTAAAATTCACACTTTTCTGCCTTTACGTACAGACGATTCTCCAGCAGCCTTTGGAGGACCCGCCTCACGTGGACCTGGTGCTCGTCCCTGGACTTGGAGAAGATGAGAATATCGTCCAGGTAGACGAACACGAAAAGGCCGATGAAGTCCCGGAGGACGTCATTAATGAGGTGCTGGAAGACTGCAGGAGCGTTGGTCAACCCGAACGGCATCACCAGGTATTCAAAGTGGCCGTTCGGGGTACGGAAGGCCGTTTTCCACTCATCTCCCTCCCGGATCCGGACGAGGTGGTAAGCGCTGCGTAGATCCAGCTTGGTGAACCAGGTCGCCCCCTGGAGGGAGTGGAAAGCAGTGTCCATAAGAGGCAGGGTGTAACGGTCCTTCTCCGTGATATCGTTGAGGGCCCGGTAGTCGATACAAGGGCGGAGGGACCCATCCTTCTTTCCCACGAAGAAGAACCCTGCCCCCACGGGTGACGATGATGGGCGGATTATCCCAGCACTTAATGACTCCTTCAGGTAGGCGTTCATCGTCTCCTTCTCCGGCGCAGACAGGCTGTAAAGGCGACCAGAAGGTAAGGGAGCCCCCTGGCGGAGGTTGATGGCACAGTCATAGGGCCGATGAGGGGGGAGAGACATAGCTTTCGCTTTGCTGAACACCATACCCAGGTCGTGAAATTCCGGAGGCACCAGAGACAAGTCCGGGGGTGCAGCGTCCGTCGCAGGGGGAGGAGCGGACGGAGAGCAGGCAGCGGACTGAAGGCAGGTGCCCATGTAGAATGTACTCCATGCCGATATCCCAGCTGATTTCCAATCCAGGACCGGGTTGTGAAGGCGAAGCCAGGGATACCCCAGGATGACGGGCGACACAGAGTTGGGAAGGACGTAGAAGGTCATCTCCTCCCGGTGATTTCCCGAGATGATGACCGGGACGGGGATGGTTTGGTGTGATACTCTCCCAAGGGAGGCACGGGAGAGGTTAACAAGGGAGATGGGTTTCTTCAGTGCCTGACAGCGAATGCCCAAACGGGTTGCCAGGCTTTGTGAAATAAAGCTGCCTTCTGCACCCGAATCCTCCAGTGCGTGGGTGAGATGCCCAGTGGGATTGTGGCAAAAACGGATGGGCAGCTTCAATTGGGTAAGGGGACTTAACCGATTGACGTCCGCGAGGCCCCCTACAGTGACTCGCGGACCCCGCCGTTTGGCTTTTGTGGACAAAGCTCCACCGTGTGTTGATTATCTCCGCAATACATGCAGAGATTCAACTCACGGCGGCGTTGTCTCTCTGCCGGGGAGAGCTTTGTCCAGCCCGTCACCATCGGCTCCGACTCCTCGGGGCGCGATGGCAGCGGCGTCGCCAGGGGGCGAGCTTGGGGCAGGCGCAACGAGGCTCCCCGAGGGCGAGAAGAAGACGACTTCCGTCCAGAGGAGCGCTCACGCAGCCTGTTATCCAAGCTGATGGCGAGTGAAGTTAGCTCAGCTAGCGTCCCAGGGATATCCCGACCAGCCAGTTCATCCCTCAGATCATCATTCAGGCTGCGGAGAAACAGGCCACAGAGGGAGCATTCGTCCCAGCCCAATTCCTCCGCCGCTACCCGGTAGTCGACCGCATAGTCCGCTGCCGACCGGCTTCCCTGCTGGAGAGCGAGAAGCCGATCGACTTGGACCGTCTCGGTTCGGGAATGGTTAAAGACCTCCAGGAAGCGTGCCACGAACTGGTCATAGGTGAGGGTGGCGTAACTGGGCTTCGCCATTATGGCGTAGGTCCAAGTTAACGCGCGCCCCTCCAGGAGATTCCCTATGTAGCCAATTCGGCTGTGATCCGAGGGGAAGTCTCCGGGCACACGGTGGAACACGGACTCACACTGCATAATGAACCCCCGCGCTCCGCCGAGCTTTCCGCTAAAGCGGGCAGGGGTTGGAATCGGCGTGAGCCGAGCCGGTGCCACTGGAGCCGGCTGGACGGCCGCTGGAACAGCAGGAGCTGCGCCACCCTGGTGAGCCGGGGGGAACGGCTGTTGGGGGTCCAAGCGGTCCAATCGGTTAGTGATGCTAATGAGTTGGTTTAGAATCACCTGCTGCTGATAAGCAATTTGATCCACCCGAACCTCGAGAGTGGTAAGCCGGTGCGCGAGCCCGCCGTCTGCCGAGCCGCTCTGCTGAAGCCGTACTGACATAACGTTCGGCTCAGGAGACGCACACACACAGGCTCAGAGTAGTTCAAACTGTTTATTAACAGCAGGGGTGTATGGGTGTGTGTCAGCAGAATGTAAATGTATTGGTGGTGGCGTCTGCTTCGGGCACAGAGGCAGGAGACCGTTCAGCCGGCAACCCTATGGGAAAGAACAGACACAGGGTGACGGGCACACACCAATACAGGAGGAGAATAGGCGAGGGAGAGAAGCTTACTTGTGTTAGACTGATGGCAGGCACTTCAAGGACGGAACCCCGGGAGACAGTCACCTGCAGGACTTGGTGCAGCAGCGAGGAAGGACGAGGGACAGAGTTGTCCGCCGCCAAGGAATCCACCTGTGCACAGGGGAGCAGACTGGGAAAGGTAAGGTAAGGAATCTTCTTACCGCTTAGCGTGATGCTGAAGAGAGAGTTGATGCTTCGCATGGAAGGCGATGAAGTCTAACGGCTTCAGGCCGAAGCTCAGGGCGAGGCGGCTTTTATCCCTCGCCGCTGATGATTAGCAGGTGTGTGAGCAGGTGGCGCCGCTGATGAATGGCGCGGCGTGACAATAGTCAAATGCATTCCTGGGGCAAGAGCAGGTGACATCGAGTCAAATTTGAAAATGCTGGCTAAAAGTAACTAAATACTCCACAACTGTTATCCACACCGGCATTAATGACATCCGAATCTGGCAGTCGGAAGTCACAAAAATTAATGTGGAATCGGTGTGTGACTTTGCCAAAACAATGTCTGCCTCTGTAGTATTCTCTGGGCCCCTCCCCAATCTGACCAGTGATGACATGTTTAGCCGCTTGTCATCCTTCAACCGCTGGCTGTCTGTGTGGTGTCCTGCAAACAACGTGGGCAACATAGATATTTGGAGCTCATTTTGGGGAAAACCTGGTCTTATTAGACGAGACAGCGTCCATCCCACTTTGGATGGTGCGTCTCATTTATCTAACAATCTGGCATCATTTTTATCCAAATTTCCAAAACCTTGACAGTTCAAGAGCTGGGACCAGGAAGCAGAGTCGCAGTCTTAACACGCCTATCTGCAGCTCCTCTTCATCCGCCACCCCTCAACTTAGCCCCTGTCTTCCCCATCAGAGAATCATTGTCTGCTCCCTCCAAAGTAAATATAATGTATAAGAATCCCAAAGTGATTAAACAAAAAGTTGGTAAAACTCAAATTAAACATGAAGCCTCTAAATTGAATGGTTTGGGCTCTGTTCCTCCTCATAATTTAAAAATTAAATGTGGTTTGTTAAATATTAGGTCTCTAACTCCCAAGTCTCTGCCAGTCCATGATCTGTTAACTGATCATCAGATTGATTTAATATCCCTTACAGAGACTTGGTTAGGGCAAGAGGATTATGTTGGTTTGAATGAATCAACTCCTTCTGGTTATTTAAACTGTCAAAATCCCAGAAGTTCTGGTCGTGGAGGAGGAGTAGCAACAATTTACCATTCCAAATTACTAGTTAATGTAAAGCAAAAAACACGTTGTCATTCCTTTGAGGGCCTGGTCCTCAGTATTGGGCATTTTAGCAATTTTAGGCTAAACCCAATTTTATTTGCCGTAGTTTATTGTCCTCCATCAACCTACTCAAGAGTTTTTATCCAAATTTGCCGAATTCGTAGCTGATTTAGTGCTGAAATCAGATAATAATTATAGTAGGGGACTTTAATATACATGTAGATGTAGATAAGTGATTGCCTTAATATGGTATTTAATTCAATATTAGACTTGATGGAGTTTTCTCAGAAAGTAGGAAATTCTACCCATTATCTCCACCATACGTTGGACCTTGTTCTGACATATGGCATAGAAACAGAAAATCTAGTAGTGTCTCCTCATAACCTTGTACTGTCAGACCATTGCCTGTTTACCTTTGTTTCTGACTATTTGGCTCCTAAAGAAAAAATATTACTACAGTAGATGCCTCTCAGATGATGTTACCAAATTTATGCAGATTGTTTCCTCTATGCCATGTGTCAACACAACGGAAATAAGCTATAGACAGCTTGCTCCTTCTGTAATTGATAGCATGGTAGATAGTGTTACAGCTTCTCTGCATCAGACTCTAGACTTGGTGGCTCCTTTAAAAAAGAAAAAGTCTAATCAGAGATTTCTAACTCCTTGGTTCAACACAGAAACCCATAGCTTAAAACAGAAGACTCATCAATTAGAAAGAAAATGGTGCTCCACTAATTTAGATGAAATCTTTTTAGCTTGGAAAAATCATCTTTTAATTTATAAAAAATCTCTTAGAAAAGCTAGATTGAGTTATTATTCTGCATTAATAGAAGAGTACAAGAATAATCCTAGGTTTCTTTTCAGTACTGTAGCCAGACTGACAAAGAGTCAGGACTCTGTCAATCCAATCCTAGCATTCCCTTAGAGCTTACTAATCAGGACTTTATGAACTTTTTCAATCATAAAATTTCATCCATCAGAGATAAAATCAATCAGATTCTTCCCACCGTTAACTTAAATACAGTAACTACTACAACTCCTTCAATTGATATATGTGGATGAGTTTATTCCAATTGACCATTTAGAGTTAGACAAAATAATTTCCTCATCCAAGCCTTCAACTTGTCTTTTAGACCCTATTCCTACCAGGTTATTTAAATAAGTCTTCCCATTTATTGGTAGCTTTATTCTTCAAATAATCAATTCCTCATTAACTTTAGGCCATGTACCGCAGGCTTTTAAAAACGACTGTAATTAAACCCTTACTCAAAACGCCAATGCTGGATCCCGGAGTTTTAGCTAACTATAGACTAATCTCTAATCTCCCTTTCA
The DNA here is from genome assembly GCA_020510985.1 of Pholidichthys leucotaenia. Lineage (NCBI taxonomy): Eukaryota > Metazoa > Chordata > Actinopteri > Cichliformes > Pholidichthyidae > Pholidichthys > Pholidichthys leucotaenia. The sequence goes on along the minus strand of CM035837.1, from coordinate 441,323,072 downwards.
TTTCAAAAATCTTAGAAAGAGTTGTTGCTATGCAATTATTTGACCACCTGCAGGGAAATGGTTTACTTGAAGAGTTTCAATCTGGGTTTAGAATCCATCATAGTACTGAAGCAGCCTTAGTGAAGGTCACTAATGACCTCCTTATTGCATCTGATAATGGACTTGTTTCTGTTCTTGTCCTTTTAGACCTTAGTGCAGCTTTTGATACTATCGATCATAATATTCTACTTGATCGATTAGAACACTATGTTGGACTTAATGGAACTTTGTTGCAGTGGTTTAGATCTTATTTATCTGATAGGTTCCAGTTTGTTCATGTCAATAATGAGTTTTCTTTCAACTCAAAGCTCAGTCATGGAGTTCCACAGGGATCTGTGCTAGGCCCTACTCTTTTTAGTTTATATATGCTTCCCTTAGGCAACATTATTAGAAAGCACTGTATACATTTTCATTGTTATGCAGATGACACACAATTATACCTGTCAATGAAGCCAGATGATAGTAATCAATTAGCCAAGTTAGAAGCCTGTCTTAAGGAATTCAAAGCTTGGATGACTTGCAATTTCCTGCTATTAAACTCAGATAAGACTGAAGTCATCCTTAGAAATACCTTTCCAAATCAAACTTCTAGTTTGGATGTGGTTGCTCTTTCTCTTAATAGCTCTGTGAGGAACCTTGGAGTTATTTTTGATCAAGATCTGTCTTTCAATTCACATATTAAATTTGTTTCTAAGACTGCCTTCTATCATTTGCGTAATATTGCCAAGATTAGGAGCATCTTGTCTCAGAGTGATGCTGAGAAACTGATCCATGCTTTTGTTAGCTCTAAATTAGATTATTGTAACTCTTTATTATCAGGTTGTCCTAAAACATCTTTAAAAAGTCTTCAATTGATCCAAAATGCTGCAGCAAGAGTTTTAACAGGTACTAGAAAGAGATCATATCTCTCCGGTTCTGGCCTCCCTTCATTAGCTTCCCATAGAGTTTAGAATTAAGTTTAAAATTCTTCTTACTTACAAAGCTCTAAACAATCAGGGCCCTTTTTATTTAAAAGATCTTATACTACCGTATTATCCTAACAGAGCACTACAATCCCAAAATGTAGGATTACTTGTAATACCTAGAATCTCCAAAAGTACAATGGGAGGCAGAGCCTTCAGGTATCAAGCTTCTCTCCTGTGGAACCAGCTGCCAATCTGGATTTGGGAGTCAGACTCAATCTCTGTTTTTAAGAATAGGGTTAAAACCTTCCTTTTTGATATAGCCTACAATTAGGGAGGGATCATGTGTCTCTGAACTCTCCCTTAGTTATGCTACTAATAGGTTTAGACAGCCGGGGGACCTCCAATAATGCACTGGGCTTCACTCCTTCCTTCACTCTTAATGAATTTTTTTTTTTTTTGCTGGTCATTAACATCTGTTTGTTCTCTCCCATAGATTGAGTCCCCATCGTGCTGTTTGTTCTCTACATGTCTGTTCTTTTCATCTTGTCTATCCCCTCACCCCCCAGCCAGTTGCAGCAGATGACTGCCCCTCCCTGAGTCTGGTTCTGGTGGAGGTTTCTTCCTGTTAAAAGGGAGTTTTTCCTCTCCACCGTCACCAAGCGCTTGCTCACAGGGTATCGCCTGATTGCTGGGGTTTTTCTGCAACTGTGGCGGTTTCCCCTACAGTTGAAAGTGCTATGAGATGACTGTTGTTGTGAAATGGCGCTATATAAATAGAATTGAATTGAATTGAATTGAAAGGTGCGAGTCAGCAAAGATCAAAGTCTATATGATGTCACAGACACCATAGCATAGAGTTGCCACCGCAAAGGACTCGCGATGCCGTCATCAAAGATCAAAGTCTATATGATGCAAGCCATCAAAAAAGAACGTCTATATGACATCATATAGACACCATAGTATAGTGTTGTCTATGATGTTCCTAGGATGTTGACAGGATGTCCTATGAAGTGCCTCTGATGTCTACATGATGTCTATATGACATCATACAGACACCATAGTATAGAGTCACCTATGATGATCCTATGATGTCGACATGCTGTCCCACACTGTTCTCATGTCAACATGATGTCTACATAATGTTATGGAGACCATCACTCAGAGCAATAGAGAGAGAATTGATGAGTTTTAGAATAGTTGGTGGGAGAACTGCTAACTGCTTTGTTGCTGAGGACCAGTTGGAGCTTCACCAGGAGATTTTTGGAAGAAGACATGTTGAACTGGAGTGCCACAGCCAGGTTGTCAGTGGACAGGAGATGGCAGAGCAGGTAGCGCAAGGTGATACAGCAGGATGTGATCTTGGAGGAATGGAGGTAGGACGCGGGAAAGAGGAAGTTTGGAATTCAGTGAAGTCTAAAAGAGGCAAACGTAGACGAAAGGAAATGCAATCAGGTGTGTTATCAAGTGCTGATGAATCAGAAGATTATCAATCCCGGAATAATCAGAAGGAGTGTAAAGTAATCATTACACTTACTCAGGAAGGGGCATCATTTTGTGAGTGGAACCCAATTAAGCTCACAAATGCAATTAATAAGTTACTTGGAGAAGTTTTAAATGCAAGAATCCTTTGTAGTGGTTCGTTATTACATATAAAGACAGTGTTCATCAAGGAAAAGCAGTCAGAGTCACTAAGATGGAGGGGAAAAATGTGCAGTGTTAAGTATTGGAAGGAAAGAAGGCAATGAGAGGAGTGATATCAGGCATTTCAAAGGCTGTCTCAACTGATAAAGAAAAACATATCTGGAGCAAAAGTGACAGAGGAAATGTGATGGTCTGTCGGTAATGTTAACATCTGATGAAACAAGACTGTCAAGTAAGGTGTATATTGGCTACATGAGCTATGAAGTCAGACTTTATGTTCCGCCTCCACTCAGATGTTTCAAATGTCAAAAGTTTGGTCATGTTGCAGCGATATGCAAAGGTAGACAGCGGTGTGCAAGATGTTCCGGTGAACATGAATATGGCAAGTGTGAAAGTGGAGCCAAATTAAAGTGCTGTAACTGCAGTGGTGAACATAGTGCTGCATATCGAGGTTGTGAAGCCAGTAAAAGAGCAGCAGAAATTCAGCAGGTAAAAGTCTCCCAGGGATTAACATATGCGGAAACTGTGAAAAAGGTGCCAGCTAAAAAAGTGGGAGTGGACTCTATAACAGGGAAAATTTGCAGGCTTGCAGTGCATGCAGTAGAATTAAGGAAGATACTCTGGGTATGAAGGAAAACAATTTTGTCTTCTTTGTGGTAGATGTGATAAACTGTACTGCGCAGACTTCCAAGAAAACTGAAAAAAAAATCATTGTGAAAGCAGCAGAAAAATATCTTAACATTAAGGGGCTACAGTGGGAAGCAGTTGAGGACTTGTTAAGTGGGGGCTCTCAAAGTGGGGGCTCTCAAAAGTTCACAGACCAGTGGGTCATAATGGCAATCACAATTTTTACACTGGAATGCCAGTAGTCTAATATCGAATGGGCAAGAATTCAAAAAGTTTATATCTGATATGCAAGACAAACCCCAGGTAATCTGTATACAGGAAACATGGCTAAAACCTCAGTTGGATTTTGTCATTCAAGGATACACATCAATAAGGAACGACAGGGAAACTGGTAGAGGAGGAGGTATAGCAACTTCTGTGCGTAATGGAACAAATTACAAAATAATGGAAATAGGGAAAGAACATGAATCAATAATGGTAAAAATATGGGCAGTAAAAGACAAAGTTACAATTATTAATTACTATTATCCATGTAACAGATTGACAGTTGACACTTTGAACACTGTACATGGACAAGCACAGGGTTAGGTGGTTTGGACTAAAACCTCCCGTCACATGAACAGCTTTTTCCCCTCTGCCATCAGACTGCTGAACACTATGTGACTTATTAGACTCTCGTGCACTACGTACAGCAGCTCAACCAAACTCATGTCAATCATCACTGTTTTCTTTTTGCATTACCGACTGCACTATGTGGTACTCCACTATATCTGCTGCTCGCTAATATATTTAAAATTGCTTGACTAGTATTATGTATAGTTTTTTTATTTCTATCTTCTATTTTATCATGTTTAATGTTGTAGCATTGCACCGAGACAAATTCCTAGTTTGTGTACTACATGAACAATGGCAATAAATCTGATTCTGATTCTGATTCTGGTGTGGGGACTTTAATACACATCAATACACTGTGGGGTAGAAGGAATATTGATATAAATGGCACAGTAATTCAGGATTTTTTTAGAGGATAGGAATTTAATATGCATAAATGATGGGAAAGGTACTAGACTTAGCAGTAATCTGGTCTCAGAAAGTGTGTTAGACCTAACTTTGGTTTCAAATGCCATTGCAGGAATCACATCTTGGGAGGTGTTAAGTCGGTCAGCTAATGGGAGTGATCAGTACCCAATAAGAGTTAAAATTGGCCTAGAAGCAGGAGGAGAAATTATGCAATCTGGCACAAGATGGAAATTGGGTAAAGCAGATTGGGATAAATTTAAATATCTGTGTAAGACTAGATGTGAGCAGCTAAATAGTGAGGACATTCTTGATGGGGAGGAATTTAGTAAAAGTGTCAGTGCAATTATAATCGAGTCTGCAAATCACAATAGCAAAAATTACAGGTTATAGACAACAAAAGAATCTTCCTTGGTGGGATGATAAAGCTATTAAAAATAGAAATAGAGCATTCAGACAAGTGAGAAAGCGTCATACTTTGGAAGCAGTGATTGAGTATAAACAGTGTCGGCAATTAAAACAGCTAAGCGTTTATTTTGGAGAAAGTATTGTAATACTATAGGAAGAGAAACACAGCTATGAGATATTTGGGGAATGATTAAGAAATGAGCGGTATTAGGAGAGAGTACAAAATACCAGTGATAGACAGTAATGGGAAAATAGCTATTACTAATATAGACAAAGCAGAACTTTTGGCACAAACTTTAGTGAAGATTCATAGTTCAGAAAACCTACCAAACACAATTAGACAAAGCAGGGAAAGCACTTTGTTATGGATGGCTCTCACGAGCCATCAATGAGACGCAGTAGGCAGCCGTGAGTTCGTTCGTTTATTAAATAAGGCACAATGACAAAATAACAAGCCTAGTGGGGCAAAACACAAATAACGACAAACACTTACATATGAACAGCGAGGGTGGAACCTGAACGCTGGGAAGAACTGACTTCAGGGTTAAGGAAGTCAGACTGGAAAGCAGATGTGGGTCGCAGCGCTGAGCAAACAGAGCTGCTCCCTTAAATAGGGCTGAGTAGATTAATCAGCTGATGAAGGGTCATCAGCTGATTGGAATCAGGCTGTTCAGCGGGGCTCCACTGACAGCTGGAAGCCCCGCCGAGACGCTGTCATAATAAACGTCTAGAAGCGCGCCAGAGGAGAGAATGGAGAGCTACCGCACTGCCCAAGTGCCGACAGAGTCAGCACACGAACCATGACAGTTGCCCCTGTTCCCGATGCAGATTCTAGACACGGTGTAACATCGGGCTCCCCCCAACTTGGAGGCCAACAAGACCACCCCAAGGAGGGAGGAGGGGGGAAAAAGGCCGAGGAGGGCTAGATCCTGGCGACAAGGGTGAAGACAGAAAATACCATCAGGAGACACTACAGAGCATGGAAAAACACAAATAAGACAAGAATTCTAGGCACAAATAAGGGACAACTAAGCCTACAGGCCACAACCAGAAAACCAGGGTCGAAAAACCAAGATACACAGTTCCAGAGAAAAAAAAACACATATCATCCCCCAACAGAGGAAGGGAGGGAGAGAAAAAAACCACACTAGATAACGTTGAAAACCTGCAGTTTAAATCCATACTAATAAACCGTTACAGGCAACAAATGGGCATCTCCCAGCCTACGGAAAGAATAATCACAACAGAGGGAGGGGGAGAAAAAAAAAACACATGCTAGAGAGCGGTGAGATACACAGTTTCATTAATATGACACCAGCACATCCCAAAAGGTTACAGAAGCAAAGAAAAAAAAAAACAGGGATGACGGCAGGCTGAGCACCACGGCACGAAAGCCAATAGTTCGGGGGGCTGCCCTGCATCTAGTGTCCACATCGCTGGCAGGGGGAAAAGGAACAGTTCGGGAGGCCTACCCCAGTCCCAGGCCAGGAAACTCAGTACTTCTGGCGGCCGGGCCAGATCGCCGAACGGACGGGAAAGTTTGTCGGGTGGCCGACCCAGAACGCCAAACGGGCAAGGCAGTCCTCCAGGTAGCCGACTCGCATCACTCAGCCACCAGGACCGCAGGGGAGAAATTGAAGATGGCCTCCCTGGAGAGGAGGAAGACGAGGGAGAGCTGGACTGAATATTGAGAACCCCAACGGCCCCCGGTGGAGATGAGTTGGGGGAAGATTGATGGACCAGTCCAGTGTCAGGCGGCAGAGGATCTGCAGCTCCCTCACCGACCTTGAACCGAACTGGCGCTGCGCCCCTGCTGGACCACGATCGGGTCGGCGCGGCACGGCACCCACGACAGACCCCAATTGGACCGGAGCAGCACGTGCGATGGACCCCGATTGGGCCGGAGCAGCACCCGCAATGGACCCCGATTGGGTCGTGGCTGCACCCACGTCGGACCCCAATTGGGTCAATGCCACACCCGCGATGGACCCCAACTGGGTTGGCGCAGCACCAGGAACAACCTCCAAACTCGAACCTGGAACCTCCCACACAGCGACCGGGATTGACTCCGCACCGGTGACCCTGGGAGAAGGCTCAGGAGAAGAAGAACCGGGATCAGGATCACCGGTAGCGATAGAGCCCAGTGAGACGAGCTCAGATGCAGCGGACGGCTGCACCTGGCTCGCCTCCCCGAGAGACAGGCAAAAATGCTCTAGAATAGATAGAAGGAAGACAAGACAGAGCAATTGCCTGCACTCAAGTTCTGTCGCCATCCAGGACTTCGACGATCCGGGTTCCGAAGGCAGAAGGACGTCCTCTGGCTCCCACTCGGCTACGGCGGGCCCCGCTGCCGGCATGATGATGTCCACAGCCTGAGGACCCTCCAACGCTGATGACCACGCTGACGACCCACTATGAGTTTTCCTCATAGCTTTGTGACGTTTTCCTCATAGCTTTGTCCTCATAGCTTTGATGTTTTCCTCATAGCTTTGTCCTCATAGCTTTGTAACATTTTCCTCATAGCTTTGTCCTCATAGCTTTGTGACGTTTTCCTCATCGCTTTGTGACATTTTCCTCAGAGCTTTGCAACGTTTTTCTCATAGCTTTGTCCTTATAGCTTTGTGACGTTTTCCTCATTGCTTTGTGACATTTTCCTCATAGCTTTGCGACATTTTCCTCATCGCTTTGACATTTTTCTCAGAGCTTTGTGATGTTTTCCTCATAGCTTTGTAGTGTTTTCCTCACCGCTTTGTGACATTTTCCTCATAGCTTTGTGACATTTTCCTCATAGCTTTGTCCTCATTGCTTCGTGACGTTTTCCTCATAGCTTTGCGACTTTTTCCTCATAGCTTTGTGACGTTTTCCTCAGAACTTTGTGACGTTTTCCTCATAGCTTCGTCCTCATAGCTTTGTGATGTTTTCCTCATCGCTTTGTGACATTTTCCTCATAGCTTTGTGACGTTTTCCTCATAGCTTTATGACGTTTTCCTCATGGCTTTGTCCTTATAGCTTTGTGACATTTTCCTCATTGCTTTGTCTTCATTGCTTTGTGAGGTTTTCCTTATCGCTTTGTGACATTTTCCTCAGAGCTTTATGACGTTTTCCTCAGCTTTATGACATTTTCCTCATAGCTTTGTGACTTTTTCCTCATAGCATTGTAACATTTTCCTCATAGCTTTGTGACGTTTTCCTCAGAGCTCTTACTCTTCTTTTAGACTTGATTGGCGGTTGACCAGGCCATGATGTCTTTGAACTTAAAGGTCTTAAAGGTCCCCCACTTAACAAGTCTTCAACTGCTTCCCACTGTAGCCCCTTAATGCCAAGATGTTTTTCTTTTTGATTTTCTGTTTTCTTGGAAGTCTGTGCAGTGCAGTTTATCACATCTCCCACAAATAAGACAAAATTATTTTCCTTCAAAACCAGAGTATCTTCCTTAATTTATACAAGAGGGAAGATGTTTAATAAGATGGTGTTTTGACAAGGCAGATTGGGGAAAATTTAGGCAATACTGTGTTCAGTCCTTTCATTTGGTAACATTAGAAGGTGGCATAGAAGAGTGTTCAAGTCAGGAATATTCTGAATGCTGCAATAACAAGTATACCTAAGAAAACAACACAGGGTTGGAAGAAGGTTGCACCCTGGTGGAATGACGAATGTAGTATTGCAATAAAAGAGTGAAACAAGGCATTCAGAGAGCTGAGGAAGAATATAACTAGTGAAAACTTAATAGAGTATAAAAAGAAAAGGGCAGTAGCTTGAAGGATTATTAAAAACAGGAAAAGGTCAACATGGAGAGAATTTTGTTCCACCCTTGGTAGGAAAACAGAACTAGGTGATGTCTGGGGTATGTTTGAAAAAATGAGTGGGAAAAGGATATCAGTTAAAATTCCAGTTTTAGTGGATGGGGACAAGATGGCTGTATCAGACAAAGAAAAGGCAGAAGTCCTAGGCAGAGCATTTGCAGCAGTGCATAGAGGAGACCATCTTGGTGAGAGTCATAGACAGCAAAGGAAGCATAAACTCAGAGAAAATGCAAACTTAAAAAATGAAGTGAAAGAGGACATGACTGTGTTAGACCTCGAGCTCACAATGTCACAGCTTAAGAGAGCTTTGCAAGATAGTGGATACACAGCTCAAGGATATGATCAGTTAAGCTATGCTATATTCTGGCAGTTGCCTATGCAATCAGTGCAACTGGTGCTGAAATTGTTTAACAGGATATGGAAGGAGGGGGTTATCCCAAGTGGGTGGAAAAAGGCTATAATCTTACCATTTAATAAGCCAGGGAAAGCTCCAGCTCATCCAGGCAACTACAGGCCAATAGCATTAATGTCACATTTAGGGAAATGGATGGAGAAGGTGTTAGTTTATAGACTCTCATATGTATTAGAGCAAAAACAATTAATAAACGACTATCAGAATGGTTTTAGAAGAGGAAGATCCACAGTGGATGCTCTAGTTAGGGTGAGTAATGATATTTAAAAGACTCAAAATGAAAAAAGTAATGGTTATAGGTTATCTGGATATTGAAAAGGCTTATGACTCACTGTGGAGAGATGGACTTCTTATGAAACTGAATAAAATGGGCATTGGTGGTAGGATGTATAATTGGATAATGGATTTTTTTTTTTAACGCACGGGACGATTAGGGTTAGAGGATCAGAAATTTCTAACGACTTTGACATAGAAAATGGTGCTCGTCAGGGGAGTGTGATAAGCCCTGTTTTATTCAATATAATGATTAATGACATGCTTGAGGATCAAGAGGAATCCATCAAAACAGCACTATATGCAGATGATGGAGCCACATGGACGAGGGGAAGAAAAGAGAAATTTGTGTTCAAAAACATCAGGAAAGCAAAGGAGAAAGTGGAAAAGTGGTCATATGACTGGGGATTTAAATTTTCAAAACAGTAAAACCTGCTATATGACTTTCACAAAAAACACAGAACTGGTACAAAACCATTAACATTATATAGTCAACCAAAAGAGAAAGTCAGTGAGTTCAAATATCTAGGATTGTAGTTTGATAGTGCATACTCATGGAGAGTTCATGTTGAAAATTTGGAGACAAAATGCAAAAATGTCATTAACCTCTTGCTCTCCGTTGTACCGCGGACGGGCAAGTCTCTGCATCCTAGAGCGCACGAGGGCGCTCTCGTGCGCTCTAGGACGCATGATGGAGATGGTGATGTAGGTGGTGATGGTGTCCAAGCGCGCACTGAAAATAAAAGCTGCTATTTTGTTTTGGTTCTAGCAGAGTAGACATTATGATTTCTTCCATGGTCATAGACCGACGGAGACTGACGACGAAGGCTGAGTGACACACACGCCTTCGCCAGTCTTTTTTTAATTACTACTGTTATTTGTTTTGAAAAATCGTTCGCCAAAAACCGTAATCATGGAAGCACAAAACCGCAATAATGGAATTATGTTTTGAACGGGTGGCGAGACCAGAACCACGAGCGGACCAGCGTTGCGTTCGTCTGACAGTGAGGAAGAGAAGTTCGCCAGGACACTGCTGTGAAGAGGTAAGGTGTTATAAGCTAAATTATTATTTATCCTTGAAAATTGTAATCCAAAATGACTTTTGACCGATCGGTAAATTACAACTGTGTGGCGCACAAAGTCTGAAGTTCATTACGTCATGTGCCGCGGTACAAGGGGTTTTTCGCCGCGTCCAGACCGTGAACGCCGCCCCCCCCCCGCTATTCTTCTGTAGCGAGGGGGGGAAGCCGCGGTGACTGCGCTGCTGTCCCACATCGCCACATGATGCTAATCCGTTGTGTAGCGATGGCCGATGTCCATCCTCTGTAGCGGGGGGGGGGGAACAACCCCCCCCACACACACACAGACAGCCCTGAGTGTGACCTTTCATTAGAGCCCAAAATGAAGCTTCTACATTGAAGCATTCAAAAGTTACAGACGTTTTTCCAAACTGTGTCATTTGGCACAATTTGGCACAGTTCCAAAACGCCTGGGAACAGCCTGAGGAAAAAGCTGTGTAATATATTCATTTTTTGTGGTATTGTTACAAAATTTGGACCTCAGCTGAATAACACTTGGTTCTACATTTCTGTTGTATTTTCCAGCCCGGATCTGAAGCTGTGTGTTATTTGCAAGCATTTGTATCCAAAAAAACACCCAGGCCAAATTTATTTTCTTCAAGTTCACTATGTTTAGATGACTGTAACTCAGTGGCCGGAGCACTTAGAGAGATTATGACTGTTTTGCCAAAAAAATTCAAAGTGTTTTCTTTTAAATGAGACCAACCCCATGGAGATGCTGCAAAGGGTTGAAGAACAGCTTTTGATTTAATTTGGGCACGTTAATTTTTGGCGTTTTTAGGGAAATTGACCGGAGTGCAAAGGGTTAATCTCATTAAAGCCATAGCTGGACACGAATGGTGTGCAGATAAACAGGCATTAATTGACATTTACAGATCACTAATGCGATCGACAATAGACTACGGATGCATGATTTATGGAGCAGCAGCAAAGATGACTCTGGAAAAAATAGAATGCAGCAAAGCTTTGCCTGTGCATTGGAGCTGTCAAAACAACACCAAACAATGCAGTTTTAATAGAAGCAGGAGAAATGCCAATGGATTTGAGAAGAGATAAACTGGCATTATCATACTGTGTCAAGCTGAAAGGAAGTGACAAAGCAAATATTTCAAAAACAACACTTACAAGACTGCTGGGAATACTCTAATTTCCAGGGACATGGGTTTGGGTGGACAGTTGAAAGAAGGACCAGAATGTATGGGCTGCACACTATTGATATAGCTAACACCAGTCCAGTGAGTAATGTTCCCCCTTGGCTGTTTCCGGGAATAGAAGTAGATGCTAGTCTGCTAATGATGAGAAAGGATTGGCATATGAGTGAAGTTGGAGTTAAAGCAAGTTTTTACCTCAGGAACAATTACTATAACTTCTTACAGCTCTATACTGACGGTTCAAAGAATAAAGAGGGCTCTGTTGGAGTTGGAGTATACATCCCAGAATTTAAAGTGACCATCGTAAAAAGACTCTCCTACATCCGTGTTTACAGCAGAGATAGTGGCAATAATTATTGCTTTGCAGTGGGTGGAGGAAGTCAGACCGGAACCGGGTGGTGGTGTGCACGGACTCACTTGCAGCGCTAAAAACCACACAGACACTAAAATCTACAAGGGAAGACTTGGTGATTGAGCTATATCACAATTTATGTAGGGTACACAGGGGTGGTAGAGAAGTTCAGTTTTGTTGGGTTCCAGCACATGAAGGGCTGTACAATAATATCACTAATAAGAAAATGGTTGTAATCTGTGAAGACTTCAATACTGATTTACTAAATCCATTTCAACAAAATGTAATTACAGAGTTCATGAATTCTATGTATAGTATGAGTCTATATCCCATAATAACACATCCCAGTAGAATCACAGTTCACACTGCTACACTTATTAACAACCTGTTTGTTAATATTATTGATAAGAAAATAGAAAGTGGATTATTGATAAATGACGTAAGTGACCATCTGCCAGTCTTTGCACCTATCCATGGCCACACAGGGGCCAATACAGAAAAAACTTTAAAATCTTTCAGATACAAATCACAAAATGCAATCAGTTCTTTTAAAGAAGACCTCCTGAAGCAAGACTGGACAAAAGTCTATGTATCAGATGTAAATGAAGCCTACGACACATTCATGAACATTGTAACCGCTCTATGAAAAAAATTGTCCATTAGTAAAGAAAAAGCTTAAACAGAAGTTTGTCGACAAGCCATGGTTAACCAAAGGATTACAAAAAGCATGTAAAAAGAAAAATTCATTATATAAAGCCTTTTTAAAGAAAAGGACAAAAGAAGCAGAGCAGCGGTATAAAACATAAGTTAATATATATAATAATAATAATAAGTTTATTTATAGAGCACCTTTCACAGACAGAGTCACAAAGTGCTTAACATGGTAAAAAACAAAATAAAAACACAGGCACATAAAACAGTAAAACAAAGTAGACAGTAAAAGCACATAAAAATACAATCGGCACATAGTTAAAAAGCCAGGCTAAAAAGGTGGGTCTTTAGTTGCTTCTTAAAAACACCAAAGGAAGGTGCCGATCTAAGTTCAAAAGGCAAGGAGTTCCACAGTCTGGGAGCAACAGCAGCAAAGGCTCTATCGCCTTTGGTTTTGAACCTAGTACTAGGAACTACCAATAGATTCTGATGAGAAGACCTGAGAGACCTGCTGGGCTGGTGTAGAGAGAGCAGGTCACTAATATAAAAAGGTGCCTCTTCATGAATGGCTTTGTAAGTAAGAACAAGAACTTTAAAATCAATTCTATAAATTACAGGAAGCCAATGCAAGGAGGCCAAAACAGGAGTGATATGACAGAATCTACTGGACCTAGTTAGCAATCTTGCAGCAGCGTTCTGGACTAACTGTAGACGGTGTAAAGAGGATTTACTAAGACATGTAAAAAGAGCATTACAATAGTCCAAACGTGAAGAAACAAAGGCATGAATAATGATTTCTAATTGAGTGTAGGAAACCAATGACCTAATTTTGGATAAATTCCTAAGGTGGAAAAAACAACTCCGGGTCAGAGATTTGACATGCTGATCAAAACTCATCGATTGATCAAAAATGACACCAAGATTTTTTAGATTAGACCGTACATTAGAGCTTAATGAACCAATGCTATTAATCAACTTAGGAATTAGATTATCAGGTGCTACAATAAGGACTTCAGTTTTATCAGCATTAAGTTGCAAAAAGTTACTAGACATCCAGTCCTTGATTGCAGACAGACAATCATGAATAATTTTTAAATTGTCAACATGGTCAGGCTTAAAAGAGAAAAGTAGCTGTAAATCATCAGCGTAGCAGTGATAAGACACACCTTTAAATTTGCTGATAATAGAACCAAGTGGCAGCATATATAGGGCAAATAAAAGTGGACCCAGAATAGAACCCTGAGGCACCCCACAGGTTAAAGGAGCAGAGTCAGATGAAAAAGAGCCAACAGCCACGGAAAAACCAATCCAAAGCTTTTCCAGAAATACCTACCCAATCTCTAAGCCTTTGTAACAAAATAAAATGATCAATAGTATCAAATGCTGCAGTAAGATCTAATAACACTAAAACAGAGCATTTGCCAGAGTCTGATGACATTAAAATATCATTTGACACCCTCAGAAAAGCGGTCTCTGTTGAGTGTTTGACGAAAGCCTGACTGAAATTTGTCAAAAATATTATGTTCAATCAGAAAGTCAGTGAGCTGCTTGGCAACAACTTTTTCTAAAAGCTTAGAAATAAAAGGAAGCTTAGAAATTGGCCTGAAGTTTTTAAAAACAGATGGATCAAGGTTAGGTTTTTTTAAAAGTGGCTGCACAACTGCATGTTTAAAATGCGAGGGTACATAACCAGATTCAAGTGAACTCTTAATGATATAAACCAAAGACGTACCCACTGAGCCAATTACCTCTTTTAACATTGAGGAAGGCAAAATATCTAAAATGCAGGAGGAGGATTTCATGGAGCTCACCAACACTAACAAATCCTCAAAAGAAATTGGGGTAAAATCACTTAAAAAGGCCTGTCTGTTAGGACAATCAAGGATTTGGGGAAAGGAATGAGTAAAACCAGCCCTAACAGCAGTGACCTTGTCAACAAAAAAGGAAAGAAACTTGTTACAGTCATTACATGAATAAACAGGGGGAGCAGAACTGACAGGATTAACTATACTGTCTATTGTACTGAAGAGGATCTTTGAATTGTTACTATTGGAGGAGATCATGTTGGAAAAATAAGAAGTTCTTGCCATTTTTATCATATTGTTAAATTCAATTAACAGCTCCTTAAGAGGTACAATCGATGCACCTCAAGTTTAGTGGACTTCCACAGTCTTTCCACCCTCCGACATTTACGTCTAAAACAACAGAGATCATCATTTAACCAGGGGGATGAATTAACAGCACGGACAGTCCTGGTTTTAAAGGGGGCAACTACATCTAAGATGCTTGAACAGTTTGAGTTAAAAGAGCAGACCAACCTCTCAGTGTCGTCATCAGAGGATAAAACCACACTGCTGCCAAAGGCAGCAGAAAATTTCACAGCTGACAACTGGTCAATGACACGAGAGCATTTTACCCGCTTGCCAGTGTAACAGATTGATTTAACTGATAAATTAAAAAGAACACAAAAATGGTCTGACACAAGAAGCTCCTTAGTCTGAACATTATTCACATTAAGACCAAGTGTAAAAACAAGATCAAGTGTATTTCCCCTTATATGCGTAGGACCAGATAGACACAAAACAAAATTAAAAGATTCAATAATAGCCAAGAAATTCACAGCAAAACTGTCATTGGGATCATTAATATGCAAATTAAAATCTCCAAGTAATAAAATCCGCTCAAATTTAATAATAGAAGTTAAAAACTCACTAAACTCAGATAAAAAAAGAGGCATAAACTCCTGGAGGGCGGTAAATTAAAACACAATAAAATGGGTTTGAGGAGCCAATTTTTAAAATCATCAGTTCAAACGATGAAAATGTTCCATGGCTCACCGTCCGTGTAACGAAGCGGCGCCGGTTCACGATGGCCAGACCACCGCCACGGCCTGTCAATCTCGGAGCACAGGAGAAGGTATGATCCGGTGGACAAAGTTCAATTAAGAAGGTAAATTCCTCACTTTTCTGCCAGGTCTCAACAAGAAATAAAAAGTCCAGCCCTGTAGTAATAAATAAATCGTTCAAAAAGAATGATTTATTTGCGATGGAACGTGCATTAAGTAATGCCAGCTGGATGGGCTCTGTCACAGCAGCAGTCTCGCCAGGAATGGGGGCCGGTGAAAGCTGATGTAGGCACCCGCTACCTGCAGGGGATTTGCTGGCTCGGAGCAGGGAGAAGGCCGGTAGGGACGGTAGAGCAGGAAAAACAGGCCGGAGAAATGATGGCCTCACTCCGGGCACACCCGAGGGCCAGGATCCAGGAAAGAGGCCAGCTGCAGAATTAGGAGAAGATGAGGTGGAGCGAGCGAGACGGCAAAGCCAAGCAAGCCTTCTGGATTTCACCGCGGCACCTGCACGTCTTCCACGAGGTTTGGATCGCTTTCTGCCGGTATAACCACAGCGGGGATCCCAGGTACCAACGGGAAGTTGCAGACGCAGAGACCGATGGAAGAATCTTCCCTCCTGATTATGACAGCCAAACCCACCATGGAAGATCGAATATCCAGCAGCACTTGGCGATCATAAACAATGGCTGATTGCACATAATCCAGACACAATAACACAATCAAAAACAGGACAAACAAGCGGAGACGACCAGCAGCCAGAAACACAGGCGGCGCTGCCATCTTGAGTTGCAATAGTCAGTGCCAGTAGTCAGAATGGCTTTCCTTCAGTCTGTGTATATAATATATAATGAGATGTAGTAAAAGAGACTATTACAGTAAAGAACTGGAGAAAAACAGATATAACACTAAAAATACATGGACAATACTTAACAATATTCTTGGAAATAAAAACAGAAATACAAGCTACCCAACCAATCTTTCAAAAAAAAAAAAAAAAGACGACTCAGAGTGTGAATGCAGTCTTACCTGCAGATGAATTTAATAATTTTGTTGTTAACATTGGTCCTAATCTGGCTCAGGAAATACCCATTACGGCATCTACAGGTGATACAATAAGCAAAAACATTGCTATAAAAGATTCAATTTTCATAAAGAACACAGATGAGAGAGAGGCCATTGAAATTGTTAAATCATTTAAAAGTAAAACATCTACGGATTGTGATGGAATTGACATGCTTTTTAGTCAAAACTATCATTGAATGCTTAGTGAAGCCACTGACGTATATCTGTAACCTGTCTCTCCAAACAGGTGTATTTCCCAGTGCAATGAAAATAGCCAAAGTAATTCCGATATACAAGACGGGTGACAGAGGGGAATTTTCAAACTATAGACCTATTTCACTATCGCCGCAATTTTCTAACATACTCAAAAAAATATTCTGTGAGAGAATTGACAACTTTATAATGAAGAATAATTTATTGTGTGAGCAGCAATATGGGCTCAGACACAAGAGGACAACTGCATTTGCTCTAATGGAATTTACAGAAAAAATATCAACTGCTGCTGAAAATAAAGAGTATTCATTTGGGGTATTCCTGGATCTTAAAAAAGCATTTGATACAGTGGATCATAAATTATTGTTAAAGAAACTACAAAATTATGGTATTAAGAGTGGTAGCACTGTCCTTGTTATGTAGTTACTTAAAGAACAGATATCAGTATGTATGTGTTGGTAGTAAAAACTCAGTTACTGAAGGTTACTTGCGGAGTCCCACAGGGTTCAGTTTTGGGGCCATTGTTATTCAATATGTATATAAATGATATATGAGAAGTTTCGGAAAGAATAGATTTAATATTGTTTGCCGATGACACTAATTTATTATGCAGTGGAAGCAATTTGGAACAACTTTTGGATACACTCGAAAGGAATTAGGAAAGCTTAAACTGTGGTTTGATTCAAACAAATTAACGTTCAATTTAAGTAAGACAAAATTTACAACAACTTAGTATCTAAACTCAGTGTAAATGGTGTAAAGATTGAAAGGGTATCCGAAATGAAATTTCTTGGAGTAATAATTGATAATAAACTGTGCTGGAAGTCACATATTAATTATATTAAAGGTAAAATATCCAAATCAATCGCAATACTACACAGTGAAATATTTGCCGAATGAACCCACACTATATACTTTGTATCATTCATTAATACTCCCATACATGACATATTGTACTGAAGTATGGGGAAATACATATAAAACTAGAAAAGCACTCATAGAGCGCATACCTCCGCCAAGGCTCCTTCCGTTTCTCATGGATCACCTCCAAAATGTAATCGGTTTGTGTGTAGGCCTATAGCCACTTGTGGTGAAAATGGCATCAAAGTCTGTCCGTCAGTTTTGGAGTAATGTTAGTAACACACTGTGAGAAGATAAGAGCCCTGGCTGAGGTATGCATTCTCAGATCATCACCAAAATATAATGGGTTCCTCTCTAGCCCAAGAACCACCTCTGGTGAAAATTTCATCAAAATCCATCCAGTAGTTTTTGTGTAATCCTGCTGCACAAATACAAACAAAGTCCTTGGTGGAGGTATGCACTCTCAGATCATCACCAAAATCTAATCATCTGTTCCCCGTGCCATTACACACCTTTCCTGAAAATTTCATCAAAATCTGTTCATAACTTTTTGAGTATTGTTGCTAACACACTGTGAGAAAATAAGAGCCTTGGCTGAGGTTTGCATCCTCAGATCATCACCAAAATCTAATCATTTGTTCCCCATGTCATTATACACCTTTCCTGAAAATTTCATCAAAATCCATTCATAACTTTTTGAGTTATGTTGGTAACAAGACAGACAGACAGACAGACAGACAAACCCCGATAAAACATTACCTCCTTGGCGGAGGTAACAAACATAGACAGTCTTTATGCTTCAGAAGAGAGCTATTAGAATAATAAACAAAGCTGCTTACAGGGAACCAACAAATCCACTTTTTCTTAAATTAAAAGCTCTCAAGTTGAAAGATCTGGTTGATTTTAAAACTGCAGTAATAATGTTTAAAGAGAAGAATCCATCACTGCCTGCAAATATCCAAAGGTTGTTCCAAATAAGGGAGAAAAAATATCATTTCAGAGGAACATGTATATTTTAAAAACCTTCAGTGAGAACTACCACCAAGCAACGCTGTGTCTCAGTGCAAGGAGTCAGACTGTGGAACGCTTTTGGACCTGAATTAAAATCATGTACAACGCTTGGACAATTTAAACAAAAACTAAAGGAAGAAATACTCCAAACATACACTACCGTTCAAAAGTTTGGGGTCACTTAGAAATTTCCTTATTTTTGAAAGGAAAGCACTTTTTTTTTTCAATGAAGATAACTTTAAACTAATCAGAAATACACTCTATACATTGCTAATGTGGTAAATGACTATTCTAGCTGCAAATGTCTGGTTTTTGGTGCAATATCTACATAGGTGTATAGAAGCCCATTTCCAGCAACTATCACTCCAGTGTTCTAATGGTACAATGTGTTTGCTCATTGCGTCAGAAGGCTAATGGATGATTAGAAAACCCTTGTGCAATCATGTTAGGTCTGCAATGCTGTAATTGCTGCAAATGGAGGATTCTTTGACGAAAGCAAAGTTTGAAGGAAAAAATTATTTCAAATACAAATCATTATTTCTAACCTTGTCAATGTCTTGACTATATTTTCTATTCATTTTACAACTCATGGTGGTAAATAAGTGTGACTTTTCATGGAAAACACAAAATAATTGTCTGGGTGACCCCAAACTTTTGAACGGTAGTGTATATACAAGATGATTGGCTCCAGTCCCCCCGCGACCCGAAAAGGATTCAGCGGAAGAAGATGGATGGATGGATGGATGGATGGATGGATGGATGGACATGTAAAATCATATAAGGATTATCATATTCAATCTGTGTTGTGCTGTTGCTTAGTTTTTTGTCACATTTTGTCTTAGCTTTGTTCTGATTTGTAATCACTCATATTTTATTTTCCTTTTGAATTCTTAGATGGCATATGGGTGGGCAATATAAGCTGCGGCTTCAGTCATCACCCATTTCAGATAACTTATGTTGAACTGTATAATCCGAGGAGTTATTGTTTAATTTGACCTTGTTATTTTTTCCCCTTTGTTATATTATTCTGTTCCTTCCTTTTAATCTTTACATCTAATCTATCCGAAATAAAGATTCATTCAAAAAAAAAAAAAAAAGTTGAAAGGGAATGACTGTGCAGACAAATTAGCAAAAAGTGCTCTTGGAAAAGAGATAACTATACCATTGTCTCTTGGAAAAGGTGAAGGGAAAGCAGTAATCAAGAAAAAAGGAACTGAGCTATGACAAAAAAGATAGGATGAAGATCATAAAGGTAGATTGTATTACAAAATACAAAAATCTATCGCAATAAAGAATTTCATAACAACCAAAAGGCGGGAAGACATCATTATGGTAGGACTCAGACTGGATCACACAGGTTTAAATGGCACTTTATTCACCATGGGGAAAAGTAAAAGTGACAAATGTAGAGAATGTGGAGTAAAAGAAAATGTTGAGCACATCTTATTACACTGTCACAAATACAGAAACGAAAGACAGATAATGGAAAATGAAGTTTGAGAGGCTGGTAGGGAATGGGATTTAACTGGGATTCTGGGAACAGATGGAGATGGAGAGGCAATAAGAATCATGAGAAGGGCTCTTTTCTCTTTTTTAAATAACACAGGATTAAATAACAGAATTTAGGGGTTGGGCTCAGATGAAATAATGTTACACACTCTTGTACAGTAGGTGGCAGTATGCACCTGTAGCATCATCTTGCTTTGGCTCATCAATAAAATTATTCTTCATCTTAAAGACATTGTTTCACCCAGGAAAAGGGACAGTCAAGAACTGCTGTCTCGTCCCAGGACCACAGCTAAACTAACATTCCTTTGTTAAACCAGTTTCCGGAATTCCTCCTAATGCACTTTCTCCTGAACATTTTATTGGCCAATAAAATGTGGACAAAGAACAGACCTTTGTGGAGTGCCTCATATGGTCACTACAAAATGTCCACAGCTCAACATTGCCCTCTACGGGCAACTCCGGGACATGCTGGATTTAACCAGTGAACTTCTTGAAATGACTGCATTCATGTTACAAAACTCAGTTCTCAGATTATCTGCACCCTTGGTATGTTTTTGTTTGTCAATTGTGTGTCTGCCAGCTCTTACACCCGTGAAGAGCTACTAAATATCAGGACTTTCACTCCCACGGACCTACTTCCAGTTTTTTTTAGCTCCTGCCGCCGATCTAGTTCACTGTTTAGCTCAAAAAGTGAGATGGCGAAAGAGAGGAAGGCGAGCGGGCGCTCTCGTGTGACTTCGCAGGAGAGGCACGCGCACGGCTTTGCCTGGCATATTTCTGTCCAATGCCAATTCTCTCTCTAACAAGGTAGATGAACTGATACTGCTGATGCGATTTAAGGACCTCTCTTCCTCGTCTGCCCTGTTTTACTGAGACCTGGCTCAGGGAAAATACACCGGACAGCGCGCTGCTCCTCGAGGGTTTTCAGCTGTTTCGTGCTGATCGTGACACTGATCGTGAGCTCTCCGGTAAGTCCTCAGGAGGAGGAGTCTGCTTTTACATTAACAGCAGCTGGTGCTCTGATGTAACGGTGCTCTCCCAACACTGTTCTTCCGCCCTGGAATTTCTTTTTATTAACTGCAAGCCATTTTATTCACTGCGGGAGTTTGCTTCATTCATCCTGGCCGCTGTTTACGTCCCGCCCGACGCGGACGCGTGCGAGGCTCAACGCGTGCTCGCAGATCACATTCAACATACGGAGCGGACTTTTCCAGACTCTCTGGTTATTGTGGTTGGCAACTTAACCAGAGCAACCTAAGCCACGATCTCCCCCGATACAAACAGTTTATTAAATGCCCCACCAGAGGAAAGAACACGCTGGATCACTGTTACACTACAGTGAAGGACGCGTATCGCGCTGTTCCCCGCACTGCGCTCGGACTATCTGATCACGTGATGGTCCACCTCATTCCCACATACAGACAGAGACTGAAGCTCACTAAACCTGTTGTGAGCACTACGAAGAAATGGACCAGTGAAGCTGGGGAGAAGCTGAACATGTGCATGGAAATAACTGACTGGGGCATGTTTAAAGGAGCCACGCATGATTTGGATGAGTACACGGACACTGTGAACTCAAATATCCACTTTTGTGAGGAGAGCATTCTTCCATCGCGCACCAGGGTGAGGTACTCTAATGATAAGCCCTGGTTCACTGCTAAGCTCAGACAGATCAGGAAGGAGAAGGAAGCAGCGTTCGAAAGTGGAGACAGGGACTGCTACAGGGAGGTTAAATATCGGTTTAACAGAGAGCTGAGGAGAGCTAAATCTGTGTATTCTGAGAGACTCCAGCAGCAGTTCACTGCTAATGACTCTGCTTCTGTGTGGAGAGGACTGAGACAAATCACCAACTATCGGCCTCAGGCTTCTAAAGGTCAGGATGACAAAGCCCTTTGTCAAAGACTGTCCCAATACTATGCCCTTTTTGACACCTCGTCAGCTGTGTCCAACTCCCCCCCTCCCCCCAGCTCCACTGCCTCCACGGTCCCTACTTCTTCAAAGGCGGCCCCCCCCTCCTCCCCCCCTGCCCTTGTCATCAGTGAGCAGGACGTGGCACAGACAGTTCTCCAGACTGAACCCGCGCAAGGCCCCCGGTCTGGATGGTGTGTCTCCCTCCACCCTGAGACACTGTGCGAAAGAGCTGACTCCTGCCTTCACAGACATTTTTAACACCTCCCTTAAGCTATGCCACATGCCGACCTGCCTCAAATCCTCCACCATCATCCCTGTCCCCAAGAAGCCACGGATCACTGGACTTAACGACTACAGACCTGTAGCGCTCACCTCTGTAGTCATGAAGTCCTTTGAGCGCCTGGTCCTGCCCCACCTCAAGTCCATCACCACTCCCCTCCTGGACCCGCTGCAGTTTGCCTACCGAGCCAACAGGTCTGTGGACGACGCAGTCAACCTGGCCCTCCACTCCATCCTGCAGCACCTGGACTCCCCGGGAACCTACGCCAGGATCCTGTTTGTGGACTTCAGCTCTGCATTCAACACCATCCACCCCGCTCTGCTCCGGGACAAGCTGTCCCTGCTCAACGTGCCTGACTCCCTCTGCAGGTGGATCACCGACTTCCTGACGGACCGGAGGCAGCATGTGCGGCTGGGAAAGACTGTCTCAGACTCTGTTAGCATCAGCACCGGATCACCCCAGGGCTGTGTACTTTCCCCCCTACTTTTCTCCCTTTATACCAACTCCTGCACCTCCAGCCACCAGTCTGTCAAGCTGATCAAGTTTGCGGACGACACCACCCTCATCGGGCTCATCTCCAACGGTGACGAGTCCGTCTACAGGAGAGAGGTGGCCCAGCTGGCGTCCTGGTGCAGCCACAACAACCTGCAGCTGAACGCTCTGAAGACAGTGGAGATGATTGTGGACTTCAGGAAAGTCACAACCCCTCTGCCCCCCCTCACCCTCACAGGCTCTCCCATCACCACTGCAGATTCCTTCCGCTTCCTGGGCACCACCATCACCCGGGACCTCAAGTGGGAGCCGACCATCAGCTCCCTCATCAAAAAGGCCCAGCAGAGGATGTTCTTCCTGCGGCAGCTGAGGAAGCTCAAGCTATCCACCAAGAT
Source organism: Pholidichthys leucotaenia (assembly GCA_020510985.1). NCBI lineage: Eukaryota > Metazoa > Chordata > Actinopteri > Cichliformes > Pholidichthyidae > Pholidichthys > Pholidichthys leucotaenia. Next base: position 441,300,132 of record CM035837.1, on the reverse strand, counting down.
GTTAGTGCAGTTCTACACAGCCATCATTGAGTCCATCCTCACCACCTCCATAACCGTGTGGTACGCAGGAGCCACTGCCAGGGACAGACTAAGGCTGCAGCACATTGTGCGCGCTGCTGAGAAGGTGATCGGCTGCAAGCTCCCATCTCTCCAGGACCTGTACATCTCCAGGACCCGGAGGCGTGCAGGCCGGATCATAGCCGATCCTTCACACCCTGGTCACATACTGTTTGCCCCCCTCCCCTCAGGTAGAAGACTTCGGTCCATTCAGACTAAAACCTCCCGTCACATGAACAGCTTCTTCCCCTCTGCCATCAGACTGCTGAACACTAAGTGACTTATTGACTCTCGTGCACTATGTACAGCAGCTCAACCAGACTCATGTCAATCATCACTGTTTTCTTTTTGCATTACCGACTGCACTATGTGGTACTCCCCAATATCTGCTGCTCGCTAATATATTTAAAAACTGCTTTGACTAGTGTTACTCATTCTTATTCTACACTTTATTGCATGTATAGTTTTTTATTTCTTTTATTTTATCATGTTTAATGTTGCAGCATTGCACCGAGACAAATTCCTAGTTTGTGTACTACATGAACAATGCCAGTAAATCTGGTTCTGATTCTGATTCTTATCCTGTTTTTCAGGACACCATGAAAAAGAAAATGGACTCCGATGTTCGGTGTGGACAATCAATAATGGGTTTGAAATATATTAATCCTTGATCTTAAATATGTGCATGTTAAAATGTTTAAATTAATGTTATTCTTGCATGTTAATTTAAAAACACTAGTTATAAAAGTTGCATGAATTACTGAAGTAGGTTAGATTTTATACATAAGTATATTGATGAATCTTCAGTATTAAAATATGTCACTCTGGAGGAACGTTTCCTAAAATCATGTGACTTGTTGCCACCAGTCTCTGCTTAGCAACAGCTCTCTCAATACTATTGGTTGTTACAGACAAAAGCCTGTTTGTTCATTGGACTAAAGTTCATAAAACCCGCCCTGGAAGGAAGACTATTGGCTTGGGCTTTTGCCAATCCCCAGAAGCCCGCAAAACTCAGCTGGAGTTATAAGGAGGGGGAGACACCCTCCTGCAGATCTCGTCACTTCTATAGAACAAAGAAGACTACTCACTTTCTTTTTCTAGGGACCTCTTGAGAGTCTTCTGAAGGCAGACCCGTCTAGGAATTTTTCTTCCTTTCCTGAGCTCACATCTTAATTCGGAGTCAAACTCCGGTTCCTTAATGTCTGTTTCTATTTTTTCCCTGTTAAACTTTCTTTAAACCCACCGTTTTTGACATTGTTTTAATTTTTATATTTTTCTTTAAGACCTTTGAGTGACTATCTCCACACTAGAAGCTATTTTCACTCCACTAAGTCAGAAAGTTGTCATTTAGTTTTGTATTGGGATCAGATTTTGTAATTATTCTCAAATTCCCTTGGAACAAGCCGCTGATCCATGAAAGCCTCGACGCAGCTCGCCATTACGCACCACTGAAGAAACCAACCTCACCATTACACTTGACCTAAGCTCCAACTTCTATCGCAGTCAAAATTTAATCTTGTGACTGTGGACTTTGGAAGCTGCTGTACCTTGTCCGAATATCTGCTGGAAAGATATTCTGGTTTTGGGTGTCATCTACAACTAAAGCTTCAGGAGAAGCCGCCAAAAGAACCACCACGCAAGAATTCACATGAGCTGTATTCTGTTCCATCGGCTGAAAGTGAATAAAAACATCTGAGATTTGAGAATAATTCTGCATCTAATCAGATACAAAATTAAAGAGCAATTAATATAACTCTTCTTTTCATTAAAATTTCATTTTCATTTTCTTAAGAGTAATACAGAATTTTCCATAAAATTAGTTTAATTTTCTCCATAAATTTGCGTTCAGTTTTCCAGAATCTTGTCAACTTCAAACTGATCTAAATTCAGCTTACATTTTCACCCTGGTTCTTCAAATGTTCACATTGTTACTCTATCATTTACAAGTTTAATTTAATGGTTAGTACAAATCATTTCAATGTCCTTTAATCATAATGTCATTTAATAAATACGTGAAAATGAGAGAAGTTGTTGGGAATTTATTTCATTCTGAGTCTGGTTTCAAAGCCCCAGTATCGAACTCACTAAAATTTTGAGACTGATTATTAATTAATTCATTGAGTGATTAAAAGTCAAATCAGTGACTTTTTGCTCACTAAAGAGGTGAGCTGGTGCCCCTTACGAGTGTCTACTATAAACTTTTTTCTGTGTGTGGACCCGGAGTAAATCTCAAGTCTCAATACATTAATACAAATTAAATAATCTTATACCTGATCATAATTATAAATCACATATCACTACATATATATATTCATCGTGCCTCGTGTGAGGCTGGGTTTCCACTTTGAACATACTCAGAATGGAATATTAAGGCATAAGCTGTGTGTGGTTTGCTCAAACTTATAATTGTTTTTAAACAACGGTGGTGTGTTTCTCGGTGCAGGGCTGTGACTCCTGCAGCCATTGTCTCTGTCTGTGTGTTTCTGTGGAGCACGAGGGGGAGGGGGGAATTCGGCCACTCTTTCCCCCTCTTTCTGGGCAATATATTGTTTATGTGTGTGTGTTGATTGCGAGAGGGAGGAGGGAACGCCTCCACCTCACTTGGCTCAGTCATTTCTGTTTGTTGTTTAATGCATGCTTAAGAAGCGTGATTACATGCTGAATAATTAAAATAGGCCTGGGAACAAATAGCGAAGCAATCCTGTTTGTCTCCCTTTGGTTCAAATCTACAGGTGAAGGAAATCAATTGAACTAACCAACTAGTCTTGTACAAATAGTTTTAAGGAGATTTAAGCTCTCCCGCTTTTGAAAAACAAGGTGCGCTTCATTAGTCACGAGACCAGGTCCACGAGAACGAACATGCCCACATCCGCACGTCATTAAACGGCTTTACACTGCGCATGTGTAGGATCAGCCGAGCGATGCCATCTTAAGTCCACTTAAAGCAAGTGCCCTTTCGCCGCCATGTTAGAGTAGAGGCCCTGGACTCCAAGTGACGTCATTGGGTTTCCTCTTCTGGGAGTGCAGACGAAAACTGCCTCCATCTTGTGGTCAGACATAGGGACTGCGTCTTTTATTTAAACTTTTAATCAATAAAGCCGATTTATAACCAAATTAAGTTTTCAAAGTAACTTCAAAGCAGTCCATATTATTCGGAATAAACTAAATTTAACACCAATTTAAAGTTTCTATGCAAAAAGAAGTGAAAATAAACTTGTTGGTTGCTGAAAGTTTTCCCAGTGGTGGGACTCCATTCACTGCATGTATATACATACAGTAGGAACATATAAAAGCATCCACATTGTATTTAATCACTTATGTAACCATATATTGTAATCTCTTAAGTTAAAAGCAAACATATTTACACATTTTTAAGCAAAAATTGCAAACTTTGAAGCTATATGTGTGTTTATTCTGCTGTTTTGTTTTGGTTTTTGGTTTTTTACTGGGCTTCCTGCGGAATACCCATTTTAACTTAAGGATTCTAACAAATGTTAATGTTTATTCAAGAGTGATCTTAAAGTAGGATTAAACCTGTGTATTTTAGCAAAGAGATTGTGATTCATTGAATATTTATCAATTTTTTATTTATTTATTTATTTTTTTTTCAAAATTTAGGAAACCACATTAAGCAACTAGAAAAGCACTGATAGAGTGCATACCTCCGCCAAGGCTCCTTCCATTTGTCATGGATCACCTCCAAAATGTAATGGGTTTGTGTGTAGGCCTATAGCCACTTGTGGTGAAAATTGCATCAAAGTCTGTTCATCAGTTTTGGAGTATTGTTGGTAACACACTGTGAGAAGATAAGAGCCTTGGCTGAAGTATGCATTCCCAGATCATCACCAAAACATAATGAGTTCCTCTCTAGCCCAAGAACCACCTCTGGTGAAAATTTTATCCAAATCCATCCAGTAGTTTTTGTGTAATCCTGCTGCACAAATACAAACAAAGCCCTTGGTGGAGGTATGCACCCTCAGATCATCACCAAAATCTAATCTTCTGTTCCCCGTGCCATTACACACCTTTCCTGAAAATTTAATCAAAATCCGTTCATAACTTTTTGAGCTATGTTGGTAACAGACAGACAGACAGACATACCCCGGCAAAAAAATGACCTCCTTGGTGGAGGTAATTAACACTTAAAAGAAGCTCTAGGTGCTATTTAAACTCATTGTGGTATCTCTTGGTTCATGTTTTCTCCACAGGAAAAGGAAAACATTTAATCACATATCTTTTTTTTATTTCTTTCCAGGATTTAGAGAAAAAAATCAAAAGGTGCAAACATTGATTACTCTGTAAATAAGAAATTTTATAGATAACAATCAAAATAAATCACTATTAGCTTTAATCCTAAGAAATGCTTGGGTACCAATATATTCAAAACAATTCACTTGTTTTCTAATCTGTAAATATTTAAAACATTTAAAGCTTCAAATGAAAATAGGCTTTAAGAAATAAAACAAAAGGAAAGCCTTAACTTTAAAAGAAAGTGGAAACTTATAACCTTAAATCTCTAAATCTCTTAAATCCTTAAATCTCATGTGTAATGACAATAAAGTTGAATCTAATCTAATCTAATCTAATTTCTTTTTGTAAATAAAATCCTCACTTTCAAAGTGACATTCGGTAAAATTCCAAAGCAACTTACTGATGAAAAATTCTAATACGTACTAGACTTTGACAATTCAAGTAAAGAAGTCAATTCACACAATTTAAATTTTTGTTTTGTTTTGTGAAACACAAATTCAACTCAATTTCAATTCAACTTTATTTATCAAAATACAGCTTAAACAAATTACTTGAAGCATCTTCACATTTCTAAATAATTTCAAATTTCTACTTCCCATGTTACAAGCCTTCAAGTTGGAACAAATTCTAAAAGATCTTTTAACTAACACGGTTGTAAAATAAAACACTCAAGGTTAACCCTTGGCTAACAAATTAACAATAATCAACAAGCTGATTCAATTTTTTTTTTTTTTTGTAGCTAAATAACAACAACGGTAAAACATGATGAGTCAAAGGACAACCGACCGATTTACCAAACTGTATGACCTCCAAACAACATTGGAAGGATGGACTTCTGATTTTATTTCTAGCTTCACAACACAGGTCAAGAAAACACAGCCCAAAGATCTGACGAAACTCACTGAAGACCTGTTGGATTACCACACTGAAAAGCCACCAGAAGGAAAGGACCTCACCAGTGTGTTAGGTAAGTTTGCACTAGCATTAGTTGCGAGATTAAAGGCAGACGAGATTGAGCTAACAAATCAACAAGCAACAATCATCTCTCTCCAGGAAGAGAATGAAACACTGAAAGAAAATTTGGAAAAATCTCAAGAGAAGAATGACAAGACTCAAAATCAACTTGATGAAGCGTTACAAGATTTGGACCGTGCAGAGTCCAGAAATAAACGGTTGATGCATGACAATGACTTGCTTTGCCAAGATAACAATGAACTTGATGGTACCTTTCAAGACACAAAGAAGGAACTCAGAAGAGTTGAAGGTCAACTTGAAAATTTGAAGAATGACTACAAGGAATGTCAGCTGCTCCCAAAGGAAGTACATAAAGACTGGGACGTCCACCGTTCTCCCTCACCCAATTCCCGTTTTGAGTACGGACGACCACGTGGACAGGGTGTGTGTGCCCCTTCAGACCGCGACCTTGACAAGATCGTGTGAAATGTCACGAAATTTGATCCAGGTCCTACGGGCTCACCTGATGCCAAAGTCTATTTACAGGACATTGATTACTACCTACATAAGAATCCTGATGCTACAGTTGACTATCGCATCTATTTGATTAAACTAACATCTAACAGGTCAGTATCAAAATTCATAGACAGACAGCTGACAAACATCAAAGTCGACTACATGCTGCTCTGCGAAGCCATCGAAAAGGAGTTCTCCGACGACTGTCTACAGGCAGGGCTAACCGCAGCCCTAGCCATGAAGCAAGGACGCTCAGAGCTGACACAGACCTACTACCAGTGACTCCTCCTTGCAAATTTCGGATCTCAAAATACACAAGGGATGGAAGAAGACCATAATTTCAAGACCCTCTTCATCCAAAGCCTCCATCCCACTGTGAGTCATCACCTTGGAGTTACAGCTAACCCAAGGTCAAACTCAATAAGTCAGCTGAGACAGTTCACACACTATGCGTTCCAAAAACAGCAACAAAGTTGCAACAAGCACGCCGAGCCTGCCACAGTGCTAGCTATCAGCGATGCATCTAACACCTTGAAGTTGGTAGGAGTCCCTCGCTCTACTCCATCTCCTACACTGCGAGTATATAAACAGCCGAAACATTTTTCCAACCAGCCTCATGAAGGTCAAAACCAAACTAGGTCCCCTGGATCTCACTTAGGACCAACTTTACGAAAACCCGACTACCGTCGTAGACCATATCCACTGGATCACAAGAACACAGTAAGGACTACCATGATGACAGATACCGATACGAAGACACGCGAAACCACAACAAATGGTCTCCATCTCATCACAGACGCTCAGAAGCAGAGACCTATCACAAACCTTGGAAGGAAGAAGAAACTCCTACTCTCAGTAGAGAAGATATCGAAGTTGTCAAACACCTCCTAGTGAAGATTCAAAGCAACAAAGAAAATAGAATTGCTGACATCCTAGCTATATCAGCTATGCCAACTCAGAACAAATGTGCCAAACGAAGAAAAGACAAGAAGAAAATCCCTCTTCCAAATGGAGAAGAACCAAAGGACTCAACACAGTCCAGTGCTGTTATTGCAGCCCAACCACAGGTCACAGACCACTCCTCTAACAACATTTCACAACTCTGTGTCAAACCACCAGTTCCACAATTTCTATGTGATTTAAACGAGAGGGGGGTGGCACGAAAATTCTACCTTCCACTGACCTTTGAAGACATGATGTGTCAGGACGCTGTTTTATAGACACCGCTGCTGACATAACTCTCATGTCACACAACCTTTTTGACAAACTATGTGTAGCCGCTATCTGCCCTCACAAAGATTTAAAACTGGAACCCTGTTCATTAGCCGTGCGACCATATACACTCACTAAAACAACCCTGTTGGACGTATCACTACTAAAAATCTCCATTGGACCCATGACCTTGACACATCCGGTCTATGTGTCCAAACTTGACTCCATTCCATTGCTCGTTGGCAAAGACCAACTGAACCATTTTGAGCCACTGATTGATTTCAAGAACCTCAAACTGTGGGCTCAAGCTCAACACCCTCACCCATTTGACCTAACAAGAACAACTGAATCACAGTGCTGTCATGTTCGCTGCGTAACTTCGCAGCAAATATATGAAATAGCAGCGAGCCCAAAGTGCAGTATGTAATGTGTTTATTGACAAAAACTTAATATGCAACAGAGTCCAAACAACAGTCACCATGACATGAATGAGACAACTAGCTCCAGCTTCGTTGCTAACGTTAAATGCCAAACGCGCTCCAGACAGGGTAGGAGCAGAGAGGAAAGGCATAAACAAGGGGGGACTTACATATATGTTGGAGTGGAAAGGCTCTGAGGAGCAACACTATTCAGTACAGGAAAAGAGTCAACTGTCGTGAGCCAGGAAGTCCAATGTTGACATTTGAAGCTGTCGCAACAACTAGTCGCACTCAACTCTTATTAATACACGAGCCTAAATGAGCACAAGTGGACACAGCTGTGCAGTGACAGGTGTGTGACTGATTGAACTAAGTGTGTGTGTGTGTGTGTGTGCGCGCGCGCACGCGCGCATGTGTGTATGTGCATGTGGTGATTCAAACAACTGGTGAGCGTCTGGTACGAGGGGAAAAGCATGACAGTAGGACTGACAGAGAGCAAGGCTCAATCTGCCAGCTGGAATTAATAAGACATGAAGGATTAAGCGAAAGAAGATGGATGGATGGATGATCAAAACCTACAGCCACAAGTCATGGACGGGGTGGTGACCCCGAACATAACAAGCACTTGATTCTGAACACTTTGGACACCCCAACAACTAGCATTGTTGGAATAACTGCAACCAATTGAAAGCGACCGCAAAGACCAAGGTGAGTACTGTTCTCAAGAAGTCAAAGGTCATCTTTGAATACAAGGTCAAGCCAAGGAAGCAAATGACCTTGGAAACTCACTGGCCAAGCAGAAAACTCCAAACAGCCCCCTTGAAACCTTTGACTCAACGTTGGTGTGACATTTTGAATCCCACCCACCCGCCCCTGAAGCCTGCATGGTCACAAGAGCCACACCAACCGGCTCTCTAGACCCTCTGCAACCTCAAGATTACGCGACGATGAACCCATCTTTTGCAAACGCAAGGTACACATTTACTCAAGCTTGTTACCAAATGATCCATAAAACCGTCAAACACCAGTCGGATACAACTGTACACGAGCTCCCCACATCTAATACCTTTGACATACCGAAATTGAAACCACTTCCTGCGACACAACTTTCTCTGCAGCTATGCAATGGCACTCCTGTTCCTGCTTCTGACAAACAATCACTGCTCAATGTTCCTCGAAACCAGAGGGGGGTGATAACTGCCAATGCCCATAACATTGCAGCTGCAGAACACAAAAGTGTCAAAACGACGTACAACGCTCCCATGGCTGTATTTCAAAAACATTTGGACCGATTCGCCAAACGACACAAAGTGTACAACGACCAAAGACTCTCCCATGACAAACTGCAAAGGGGGGGACAAGATCTTCCACCCCACATTTGTAGCACAAACACCAGAAATCAATTTACAGGAAAGGAAGATCACTCCTAAATTCCTGCCTGAGTGGATAATCCACACATTGTCAACAACAAACTTTGGCCACTCAAGTGCCAAATCCAAGACTCCATTTTCAAATGGGCTCATCAAAATCAGAGTAAACTTTACCAAAACCCCATGGGACTTGTCGGGTACAACACTGTCAAAGTAAGTCCATAAATAAGATTAAAATCAAGCCTACGTCTCAGAAATAACCGTTAGCTAACTACTAGCCTCAGGTATACTCAGTCAGATTTCTCCAACTATCAGTTAACTGCATCAAAACTTCAAAAAACAAAATGGTAAATCAAAACCAAATTATCCCTTAAACTAATCTTGAAAGCCCTCTGTAAAATCTAATAAATTTCAATCAACTTACTATTATCAAATAGTACACACAAAACATTCAACACCATTAGTTTGAGCTAACAACATCAAAATTTCCACTAAAGGTGAAAAATAAGTTTAGAGTTCAATCTCTAAAAGAAATTGTTTCACCTCTGAGAATAACTTTCATTTGCCAATCAGGCATCTAAAGAAAAATCAACAAGAAGATTAAGATCCAAAATCCCTCACTTTTATCCGTTTGCCAAGATGATGGCCCTCCTGTTTTTCAGTTTAGCCATCTGCCTAGCAATCACACCTACTGTTACCCAGTCAGAACTGGACAGAGCCAAAACAAAAAGTCAACAATCCTTAGGTGGATTCTCAATAACAGCTTCATCGTTAGGGCCTCACGTTAGCCTTAGCACGTCCACTGTTAACTCAGTAAACACCGCTAAACCGAAACACCAGGTAATCGAACCACAAACCATTACCAAAATCTTGCAAGACACTGTGTTGGTTTAGAATGCTTGCTCCGAAGTTTCAGTCAAACTCAGCAAAGTTTTGAACGCTTTGCTCTTTGTGTTAAAGGTTGACTATGCTCACACACAGCTGGTGTCTATGTTACTCCCAGAGGTAGCTAGAAACATGAGCTTTTCAGTGAACACTTTAGCAATGAACATGTTTTCACATCATCTTATCCTTTTTGCAGTAAATCCAAATTTACTTCTTGTTGCCATTCAAAGAACAATGATGACATCCCATGCCCACTCAGTTTTTCTGAATAAAAGCCTCAAACACCTGATGATTTGGACATCTGTGGAACCATGGTTTAGTCCAGCTAAACCAATTTGAACCTCCTTGAGTTACTTCAACAGTGCTTAGCCTAAACTTCTACCTCAAATATGAGCAATAATTTTTGTAATTTTGCTTTTGATCTGGATTCCTAAGATTTTTGAGTACATGCATGCTTATATAAATATTCTTTGCAAATATATATATTCTTTGCACTCTATTTTGATTTTTGTGCACATTTAAACTATTTTTGAAATTTTTAATAGTTTTTTTTTTTTTTACGGCAAACCCGAAACATTTATCTCAAGTATGTCAAAACCCACATACTTCTAGTTTACACTTTTGTAACCAGATTTTTAAGTCTTTACAGGTATATACAAGATTTTAGTATATTTTAGACAATTCTACAATGTTTATATTTGGTCATACCCAAACTATTTTTAAAAATTTCTCGAAGTTTTTTAGAAAACCAAATTTAAGGATCTACACTTAGGAATAGATACTGTTTTAAAGCTTAAGACTTATGGACATCAGAACCTTTAGTTCAGCAGTTGGATCAAGAGTCGCCAAATTGGAATCTGATGCCTAGGATTGCTATCAACGCTGACTAATTCTCACCGCTGATACCAAAGGGGGGTGTTGTAGCATCATCTTACTTTGGCTCATCAATAAAATTATTCTTCATCTTAAAGACATTGTTTCACCCAGGAAAAGGGACAGTCAAGAACTGCTCTCTCATCCCAGGACCATAGCTGAACTAACATTCCTTTGTTAAACTAGTCTCCGGAATTCCTCCTAATGCACTTTCTCCTGAACATTTTATTGGCCAATAAAACGTGGACAAAGAACAGACCTTTGTGGAGTGCCTCATATGGTCACTACAAAATATCCACAGCTCAGCACTGCCCTCTACTGGCAACTCCGGGACATTTTTTTTTTTATTACTTATTTTGTACCCGTAGGTAGATTTGTTTTGTAGTCTGGTGACAAGCCACCAGCTGCCGGTCGCTGCGTGCGCAAGCGCCCCGTATCCCTAACCTGCATTTTTTTGGTATGTGGGAGGAAACCAGAGAAATCCCGGAGTAAACCCACGCAACACGGGGAGAACATGCAAACTCCACACAGATCACTGTTGGTCGGGGGCAGGGATCAAACCCACAATCTCACGATCCCCGCGATCCCCTGGCCGAGGGTAAACTGTGCTGCCACAGTGCTAACCACTGCACCACCGTGGGACATGCTGGATTTAACCAGTGAACTTCTTGAAATGACTGCATTCATGTTACAAAACTCAATTCTCAGATTATCCTCTTTTTCAGGACACCATGGAAAAGCAAATGGACTCTGATGTTCGGTGTGGACAATCAATAATGGGTTTGAAATATATTAATCCTTGATCGTAAATATGTGCATGTTAAAATGTTTAAATTAATGTTATTCTTGCATTGTGAAGGTAATAGAACAGGCGAGATGCAATGAGCTGGAAGGGTGCAAGGTTTTATTTTCTCCAACAAAATGAAGCACACTTTAGCCTGTTTTCCACTAGCCCAGCACACCTCGGTACGGCTCGATTCACTTCAGTACGGCTCGGAATGCTTCTGTCTCCATTAGCACGGTGTTGTGCTTGTGCTGTGATGGTTTGTGTTAGGAGGTTTTAGAAGCGGGGCAGCGGCAGATTCTCAGCGAGGCGGGGCCACACTCCCATGACGTTACGCACCCGACTGAGTCCTTATTTACACGAGACAAAAAAGGATCCAAGGATTATTGCCTTGCTCGCTCTGTGGTTTTATCTCACAATTAATTTTATCTCATAATTAAGCTGCAACAACACAAGTCACTTTTGTTTTGAATTAACTGCCAAATGACCTAGAAATAATGAGCTGAAACTTGTTTTTATTCGTATTAAATAATGAGACGGTGGCACACTGCCCAACACCAAATTGTATTATTTTTTACATCCTAGGGCATTTTGGATGTACTGAATTAAAAAAATTGATGTTTTTCACCTTCAGGTCAACGTTTGGAACAACAGTATTATTATTTTCCGTTTAGATGATGCTACACTCCTTCTAAAGTATTGTAAATCTCTGAATTTGGAATGCCGATAGAACATTCAATTTACATATACGTGTACCTACTTTGACTTGGTGCTAATTTTTTATGATATTTCAATAAAAAGAACAGAAAGCTTACAAAAAGATTTCTTTTTTGGTCTAGTTAAAAATTACCATTACCTTTACAATGGTTGACCCCTGACAGGAAGATCAGCATCATTTTGATCAGATTAGGCAATGGAATTTCTATGTAATTATACTGTTTTATAATTCAGTGTTATAACAGACAAACCACACTTTCCAAAACAATTCCATTTTATTATATACAAAATATTAAAAGAAAAAAAAAACTTTGCAACACAACATGAAGGTTAATCGACATTTTATACACGCCGACCACTGAGTGCCTCTACACCAGCTTCCCAAACTGGGTCACGACTCGGATGAATAAAGCCGTCTCTGCCTGCTGTGGGTCAGGAAGGCTCGGTTGAATAATCCGTGCGGGCTGTCGCGGCGGACGCGTGGGATGATTCTACAAGGAAAATGCACACAATAAAATACAGCACGAAAGTGCAATATATACAGAAAAGACAATAGTTTTTAACAAGAATACATAAGCTTATTTCAGCGTATTGTTCACATGAATAATTAAAATAAAAGCTTTAGTCCGCAGTGTGCTGCAATAAAGCAGCGATCCATCCACAAATGAACAGCTTTTTTTATTGCATAAATAAACTGAGCATCTTACTGAATATATTTGCGAAAAAACGCACAATAAAAAAAATTAAAACTCACCGTTAAAGGACTCCGATGTCGAGACCTCCCGGTATATTTTTTCATTCCGGGCGGCTCCGTCTAACTCGCGCTGAATACGTTCGTCTGACAATGCAGTGAGCAGACACTGCACCTCCTTATTGGTCCATGGAACACCCTTATTACGCGAAGCCATTTTTGATAGAGAATAAATGAAAATAGCACAGCAATACACTGAAAAGAAACCGCCAACAGTGGTTGCGTGCTGAGTAAAGGCGGTCGTGAAGATTCTTTTTTTCTTTTTTTCAAAAACTTTATTGAGAAGGTCTTGAAGATTTGGTAGATGAGGAGAAGGAGAGGGGCGGTTCCAGCACGTTGAACGGCCGTGGATCGTGGGTGCATGGGCCCAGTGCGTGTTGTGCATAATGGAACAAACCGGTGATCGGCCAGCTTTAGGGAGTGAGGTGAGGGAAGAACAATGTGGAGGATGAGGGGGAGGTGGATGGGAATAAGTGAGTGCCGGCCCAGGACGTCAAAAGTGTCTGGGCCGCGCAAAAATTGTGTGTGGATCCGCCATGGTGAGGGACTTTCTTGGTAAACCTGGCGGTGATCTGCAGCAGCTGTGAAAAAATTTAGTCTCTGACATCTCGTGCGGGCACAGTCCTGCGAGGATAAGGGGCAGGCAAATGGCCAAATTCCCCGAAGATGCGTAGAGGCTGTGAAAAAACTGAAGCTATGTGAGGGACTTGGCAGTTTTGCTTTAGGTGCAGAAGCAGCCCTAAAGGCATCGGGGAAAGCAATCGGCTAAATTCCCATTGTGCGCAGCAGCTGAGCGACAAACACATGTCCTGCATGCGAGGCTGCACGTCTGCTTTAGGAGTGGCAGCAGCACTAAAGGTTCCCAGGATGGCGATCGGCCGTGTTCCCGGGGCATGTGCAGCTGCAGAGGCTGGTGTGTGAACCTGTGGAGCTGGTTTGTTCCTGGTGCGTGGCGCGTGCTGCGGCCACGTAGCTGGAAGTTGCGCTGTCCTCATAATCCTGTGGTGTGCGCACGGGGCTTCTGTGCACTGAAAGTCTGCTGTAGGGAGGTGAGTCAGGGTCGGGGAGCTTGATGGAAATCAACGTAGACAGCACCGATGATCTTCCCCGTTCAGGCTGTTTCCTTCAGTTCACCGTTCATGGTGCGTGTCGGTCCCAGGCTGCCCGCTCCGGAGAGCATGCTCCAATGCAGGTGAAGAGGATGCAGGCATTCTCTGGTACTCTGGACTCCACAGCGCGGTGAAAGGGGGCAGACGGTCATTCCACGTCAGGTCACCATGCGGTGTGCGGCGTAAGGGAGAGACAGTTCATCTCTGTCAGGTCACCAGTGTGGAGAAAATGGCATACTCGAGAGACGCACCATCACGTCAGGGTCACCAATGTGGAGGTAATAGAACAGGCGAGATGCGACGAGCTGGAAGGGTGCAAGGTTTTATTTCCTCCAACATAATGAAACAGGCTTTGTAGCTCGGTGAGCTACTGCGCTGCTTAGGCATGTGTAACAAGCTCATTTATACATGTTATATAGACAGAGAGAATGCATGACACATTAGCATAGTGATTGTCATTTAATACGCATCATTAGCATGACATCAGCTGGTGCCTAGATGTCGTCTCCATCCTCAGGGTACACATACATTACAGTCCAGTCTGATTGCCCCCGGGGCTCTCTGTCTGCATGTCAATAGTCCTCCCTTTCCTCCAGCCCTGATGAGTGTGAGATAATGTCCGTCCGCAGAGTGCTGGTTCACCACAGCATGTTAATTTTAAAAAGTGGTAATAAATAAAAATTCTATGAAAATTAACCAATGAAAATCAGACAATGCTTTTGAATTGTGGTTCAACAGAATTATTTTAAAAAACAAACTCATGAAACAGGCCTGGACAAAAATGATGGTACCCCTAGAAAAAATTGAAAATAATGTGACCATAGGAACATTTTCAACCAAGATGTGTCCTCTAATTAACATCACAGGTGTCTACAAACTTGTAATCAGTCAGTCGGCCTATATAAAGGGTGACAAGTAGTCACTGTGCTCTTTGTTGACATGGTGTGTACCACACTAAACATGGACCAGAGGAAGCAAAGGAGAGAGTTGTCTCAGGAGATTAGAAAGAAAATTATAGACAAGCATGTTAAAGGTAAAGGCTATAAGACCATCTCCAAACAGCTTGATGTTCCTGTGACTACAGTTGCACATATTATTCAGAAATTTAAGATCCACGGGACTGTAGCCAACCTCCCTAGATGTGGCCGCAGGAGGAGACGGATAATAAGAATGGTAACAAAAGAGCCCAGAACAACCTCTAAACACATTCATGGTGAACTCCAAGGTCAAGGTACATCAGTGTCAGATCGCACCATCCGTCGTTGTTTGAGCCAAAATGGACTTCATGGGGGACGACCAAGGAGGACACCACTGTTGAAAACAAATCATAAAAAAGCCAGACTGGAATTTGCCAAACTGCATGTTGACAAGCCACAAAGCTTCTGGGAGAATGTCCTATGGACAGACAAGACAAAACTGCAACTTTTTGGCAAGGCACATCAGCTCTATGTTCACAGACACAAAAATGAAGCATAGCAAGAAAAGAACACTGTCCCTACTGTGAAACATGGAGGAGGTTCTGTTATGTTCTGGGGCTGCTTTGCTGCATCTGGCACAGGGTGTCTTGAATCTGTGCAGGGTACAATGAAATCTCAAGACTATCAAGGTATTCTAGAGAGAAATGTGCTGCCCAGTGTCAGACTCTTGCAACAGGATAATGACCCAAAACACACAGCTAAAAACACCCAAGAATGGCTAAGAGCGAAACATTGGACTATTCTGTAATTTCCCAGTTTGGGATCAATAAGTACATCCATCTATCCATCTATCTATCCATCTATCCATCTATTCTAAAGTGGCCTTCTATGAGCCCTGATCTATTGAACATATGTGGAAGGAGCTGAAACATGCCGTATGGAGAAGGCACCCTTCAAACCTGAGACAACTGGAGCAGTTTGCTCATGAGGAGTGGGCCAAAATACCTGCTGAGAGGTGCAGAAGTCTCATTGACAGTTACAGAAATCATTTGATTGCAGTGATTGCCTCAAAAGGTTGTGCAACAAAATATTAAGTTAATGGTACCATCATTTTTGACCAGGCCTGTTTCATGAGTTTGTTTTTTAAAATAATTCTGTTGAACCACAATTCAAAAGCATTGTCTGATTTTCATTGGTTAATTTTCATAGAATTTTTATTTATTAGTACTTTTGTCAGATTCAAGTTATTTCTGTGACTATTGTGGGTTTTTCTTTCATTAACAGAGGGGCACCAACAATTTTGTCCATGTCTGTATTGTATAATCTGTTGCTGATTGCTTATGTTGCCTCCTCAGTTGTTGTATTTCAAAATCTACTAGTGGCATCTTAAACAGCCATGGAGGAATAACAGACCACAGGGCCTTTGGGCTAAAATCTATGTGTTTTAATCCTGCCTGCTCAGCAATGGCATCACTTATCTATCCAAAGCTACTAATGTTGGACTCATTGTGTTCCCAGCAATCATTAGCAATAGCTTTTGCAGGATGTGACCTTATGCCCCTTCAAGTTGATCCAGTATGCCAGCATTAATTTGGTTCTTCTAAATCTTAAGGGCATTTCACCTGTCTCTACTTGGATCACTGACACTGGAGAAGTTTTAAATGCACCACAACAAATCCTAAGAGCCTTTGTCTGCTCTATGTCCAGTTGGTTCAGGTAACAATCAGCAGCTGACATGAATGCAACACATCCATAGTCTAGTGTTGCTCTAATTAATCCTCTATATACCCTCAACAGAGAGGCTGTAGAGGCCCCCCAGTCCCGTCCTGCCAGACATCGCAAAATATTATTTATTTTCTTACATTTTCCTTTAGTTTTTCAATATGCTGCTTCCAGGTTAGTTTTTCATCGAATAACACACCTAAATACCAAACTACCTTTCCTTGCTCTAACTTTTGGCCATAAAGTTTTAAAGAAATGTCTTTGTGAGTTTTAGAGAAGCAAATTACTTGGGTCTTTGAGACTGATAATTTAAAAGCCAACTGGTTTGCCCATTGTTCAACTTGGTCTATTGCTGCCTTCATTTTCCTCTGAATGTACTCAAGATTACGCCCCCTTACCCATAAGGCCCCATCATCTGCATATAAGGCCTTCCCTATTCCCCTATTGATTCCTTCAAAAATAACATTAATCATAATAGTAAACAGAACAGGGCTACACATACTGCCTTGGGGAGTACCATTTTAAAGTTGATATATTTTGGAGTACTCTGTACCAACTCTTACCTCAATCATTCTATCATACAAGAAATGTAATACCCAATTGTATAAATTACCTTCAACACCAAATTGATTTAATTTAATCAGCAACCCTTCCTTCCACAGCATATCATATGCTTTTTCTACATCAGAGAAGACAGCTATCACATTTTCCCTATTTACCTGGACCATCTTAATTTCAGATTCTAGGTGTAAAATGGAATCCATAGTATTTCTCCCTTTTCAGAACCCACTTTGAAAAGGAGAAAGACATTCCTTCCCTTCCAAAATGTAATTCAGTCTTTTCAGACACCATTCGTTCCATTGGTTTCCCTATCTGTGAGGTAAGAGCTATTGGCCTATAATTATTGGGATCTGATTACTCTTTCCCTGGCTTTAAGACTGGAACTATAACTGATTGTTTCCATGCCCTAGGAATCTTCCCATTTTCCCAAACTTTATTAAACAGCTTTAATATTGTTTGAAGTGCACTGTCCTCCATGTGCGACAACATCGTATAACATACGCCATCCTTCCCTGGTGAAGACTGCTTCGATTTCAGAATAGCCCTTTTCAATTCCAATAGAGTGAATGGCAAATCTATCATACCCCTTGAAGTATTCTTCCTTATGTTCACATGTGGGTGTTTGGATAAAGTGCTTTCTCTGCTTTGTCTGATTGTGTTTGGTAGGTTTTCTGAACTATTAATCCTCACTAAAGTTTGTCCCAAAAGCTCTGCTTTGTCTATACTGGTAATAGCTATTTCCCCATTAATGCCTAGCACTGGTATTTTGTACTGTCTCCTAATACCACTCATTTCTCAATCATTCCCCAAATATCCGATAGCTGTGTTTCTCTTCCTATAGTATTACAATACTGTCTCCAAAACAAACGCTTAGTTGTTTTGTTTTCCGGACGATTGCCTGACACCGTTTGTGCCCAATCACTGCTTCCAAAGTATGATGCTTTCTCACTTGTCTGAATGCCCTATTTCTATTTTTAATAGCTTTATTACAATTATCATCCCACCAAGGAAGATTCATTCATTGTCTAGAACCTGTAGTTTTTTGTATTGTTTGAGTTGCAGACTCGATTATAATCACACTGACACTTTTACTAAACTCCTCCCCATCAAAAATGTCCTCACTATTTAGCTGCTTACATCTAGTCTTACACAGATATTTAAATTTATCCCAATCTGCCTTACCCAATTTCCATCTTGTGCCAGATTGTATTGCTTCTTCTCCCGCTTCTAGACCAGTTTTAACTCTTATTGGGTAATGATCACTCCCATTAGCTGACCGACTTAACATCTCCCAAGATGTGATTCCTGCAATGGCATTTGAAACCAAAGTTAGCTCTAACACACTTTCTGTGACTAGGTTACTGCTAAATCTAGTACCTTTCCCATCATTCATGCATATTAAGTCCCTATCCTCTAAGAAATCCTCAATTACTGTGCCATTTGTATCTAGATTCCTGCTACCCCACAGTGTATTATGTGCATTAAAATCCCCACACCAAACCACCTTACCCTGTGCTTGCCTATGTACAGCATTCAAAGTGTCAGCTGTCAATCTATTACATGGATTATAGTAATTAATAATTGTAACTTCGTCTTTTACTGCCCATATTTTTACCATTATTGATTCATGTTCTTTCCCTATTTCTATTATTTTGTAATTTGTTCCATTACGCACAAAGGTTGCTACACCTCCTCCTCTACCACTTTCCCTGTCTTTCCTTATTGATTTGTATCCTTGAATGACAAAATCCAACTGAGGTTTTAGCCATGTTTCCTGTATACAGATTACAGTACATGGGGTTTGTCTTGCATATCAAATATAAACTTTTTGAATTCTTGCCCATTTGACATTAGACTTCTGGCATTCCAGTGCAAACTGTGATTACCATTATGACCCACTAGACTGGAGACTTTGAGAGCCCCCACTTAGAAAGCCCCCACTTAACAAGTTCTCAACTGCTTCCCAATGTAGCCCCTTAATGCCAAGATATTTTTCTGCTGCTTTCACTGTTATGGTCTGCTCTTGTGCTCATCTCCGTCAGCTGCATGCACACCTGCTCCTCGTCAGGACCTGGGCTATATCTACTGTGCTGCCCTGGCTTCAGTGCGGAGTCGTCTTTCTACGCTCCAGATGAGCTTCTCCTGCCTTTGCCTATGTTCCTGCATTCCTGCCAAAGCCTGACCCTGTCCTTGTGTCCTAGTCTCCAGCCACCGGGGTCTAAAGGACTTCACCTCCAGCTCACTTAAGCCTCGCTCATTCCTTTCACCCTCTCTCTTAGTCCCCTGTGCACAGGCAGAGTTCCGTGGCGGTGGACCTCTTTCCTTCCTTCCTGGTGGCAGACAACGCCACATCATTCACCTCGTCCCTATTCACCTCCAGCAACTGCAACGAGAGCCGCGAACACTGTCCTCCTGGCCGTAGCCACCGAGCTGAACCTGAGCCGCTCAACATCACTGCACACAGTAAGCCTAGGATTAAAACTGTACTTCTCCCATCAATTACAACTCCTAATTGTTCCTGCTGTTGTGTGCCCCCTAGGGTTGCCGGGTCGTACGGTGTTCTGCTCTCCTCCTGCTGTTCCTGATACATTTCCACACAAGCACTCACACACTCATCTTGCTAATAAATTTAATTGAATCTATTCTTGAGTCTGAGTCTGGTCACTGGATTCACAACCATGTCAGTCACAATGATTTTTATTTTTTCCATTTTCTTGGAAGTCTGCGCAGTAGTTTATCACATCCATCACAAATAAGACAAAATTGTTTTCCTTCATAACCAGAGTATCTTCCTTATTTCTGCTGCATGCACTGCAAGCCTGCACCCTTTCCCTGTTAGAGTCCACTCTGTCATGACCCGAGCACTATGCCTTGGTGCTCGGGTTATTCTTGTTAGGGTTTGACAGCGGTGTTACGATTCTAGCTCTCCGAGCTCTTATTGTGATAGTGCTCGGGGAGGCTTCCGCCCAGCTGTCAAACCCTCAACAGCTGTGCTGCATTTGTGGTCGTTAGCGCTCAGGCTATTTTAACCCACGCTGGCGATCGCATCCTCGCAGCAGTGTCTGTTCACTTTCCCAGTTCACTCTCCGTCATGCTACGGATGCCTGGACTAATTCATACCATGCCTGCTTTTGGTTTGACCGTCGTTCCCCGGAACTAGTAAGTGTGCTGTATTAGCCTTATTCCTCCCGGTGTGAATTGTTCTCTGTGAGTCTCTGCCTTAGCAGCCTGTGTATCGTTATTATTTTCACCGTAAATAAATCTCACAGAACTCACTGGCGACTGTGTGGCGTCTTATGGTGGCTCGCGAGAGCCACCCATGACAGTACACTGCTGCCAAAACGGCATTTACGGTGACGCCAACCCGAGACGCAATTCACCAGTGAGTTCGAGTTTTTTGGACAGTTGCTGTTTCCGTCTGGGTACTGTGTGTGTGTGAGGAATGCCGTCGCGGAGGGGCCGCGCTTGGAGTCCGAGCCACGAGCTGACAGGAATTCTGGAAGTCGTGGATGAGTTGCTCATCTCCGCTTCCCTGCTGGACTACCATCACGGCAAACACTGGTACCTAGACGCTGCTGAAGACGTTCTTCATCATCTCTCTCCCCGCTGGGCCGACCACCCGGAAGTCGACGCGAGAAGGGAGGATATCGTCGCGCAACGCGAGATGAGATATTCCTGATGCTGGAGGAGGAACGCGACATAAAGCAGGAGGAGAGGCACTCCTGCCCATGGCCTACGGATCCTGATCCAGTCCTGGAGTTCGCACCACCGGGAGGCCGGCGGAAGCGCTGACGCCGAGGTCAAGTACGTCTTCAGCAAGCTCCTGTTCCGGATCCAGTTCCGGGCCACCGGAGTGACCCACTCAATCAGCCAGCTGCTGAGAGTGATCTGAGTCCTGCGCCGGTGAGCTCCGTTCATGGGTCCTGTGCTACCATCCAGCGAGCGAGGGAAGGCGCAACGTCCTCTACAGCTGGCACCATCTTCCCTTTGGGAGACAGGCAAGCTCAATTTCACTTTACTATTAATCATAGTGATCTGTCTTGTCTGATTCCTGGGGGTGAAGCTCGGGGTTCGCAGCTCCCCGAGTTTCCTTCTCCAGCTGTAGCTAATTATACTGAACCTGCTGCCTCTGTGTTTCCTCCTGCTGAGCGGTCCTCGGCGTCAGTTCCACGCCGTCGGAAGAGGGGGAGGCCTGCGGCTCTGGGAGATATCCCGGCCCTGCAGCCTTGCGTTGGACAGAGGAGGAGAACTGACTGCGGTGAGGAGCCAGAGCCGACGAGTAAGCGTCCCCAGGGTTCCTCAGAGATGCAGCCCGAGTCAGCAGGTCGAGGGTCCCCCGTCTCCACACCATGCGGGTTATCGGTGTGGACAGCGACGTGAGGGAAGCCAGCTGCAGAAATCATCAGGCCGGCTGTGGCACTCGACGCAGCCGAGTGGGAGCCCGACAATGAGCGTCTACCTGAACCCGGATCGACGAAGTCCTGGACGGCTCCAGAGCCCGAGTGCAGGCAAGTGCTCTTCTTTGTTTACCTTTGTGGTGTGTTAGAGCATTTTTGCCTGCCTCATGGGGAGGCGAGCGAGGGGCAGCCGTCTGCTGCACCCGAGCTCGTCTCGCTGGGCTCTGGCGCTGCCGGTGGAACTGATCCCGGTCCTCTCCTGTTCTCTGAGCCCCTCCACAGCGTTACCGGTCTGGAGTCTGTCAAGGTCACGGGACTGGGGGTTCCAGGTTCGGGGATGGAGGTCGTCGCCGATGCAGTTCCGACCCAGTCGGGGTCCGACGCGTGGGCCAAAGTGACCCAGTTGGGGTCCAACGTGGGTGCAGCGGTGACCCAATCGGGGTCCGTCCTGACCCAGTTGGGGTCCGACGCGTGGGCCGAGGTGACCCAGTCGGGGTCCGACGCGTGGGCAGCGGTGACCCAGTCGGGGTCCGTCCTGACCCAGTCGGGGTCCGACGCGTGGGCTGAGGTGACCCAGTCAGGGTCCAATGTGGGTGCAGCGGTGACCCAATCGGGGTCCGTCCTGACCCAGTCGGGGTCCGACGAGGTACAGTGGGGGTCCAGCGCAGGTGCGGCTGCGACCCAATCGGGGTCTGTCCTGACCCAGTCGGGGTCCGACGAGGTCCAGTGGGGATCCGGCGCAGGTGTGGCTGCGACCCAATCAGGGTTCGAGGAGGTCCAATCATGTCATGATTGTTCCCCTCTCAGGAGCCACCAGCTGGGCTGTTGGAGGTTTTTGTCTGGCAGACTGGCGCTCTTATGACTGGTCTTTATTAGGCGGGCGGCTGCATGCTATCCCTCCACGGTCCTGGTGGTTGTGGGATGCGGGTCGGCCACCCGAGGAACTGCTTTGTGCGTTCGGCGTCTTGGGTTGGTCACCCGATAAACTGTGTCTGCTACTGGGTGGCCTGGTTCGGCCACCAGAGGACTTGTTTCTGGGGGCCTGGGACTGGGGCAGGCCGCCTAATCATGTACTGTTTTGTGGGACTATCCGTGGGCCATCGGAGGCAGGGAGGTCGCCGGAGCTCTGCCTGGGGGGCGTTGGATCTCCGCCGATCATCTTTTGTTTTGGCCCATATGGTGTCAAGTTTTTGTCAAAGTCATGTAAAGCAATCTAGTTTGCCTCATGTGTTTTGTAATCCATAGTCTAGTTAAGTCAGGTAAAGCAATCTACATTGCCTCATGTGTGTTTTGCAATCCATAGTCTGGTTTTGTTTTTTGTTCTGTCCTCTCCTCTTCTTTTTGAGGGGCTATGGTCAAGTTTTGTCTTTGTTGTTTTGTCCTCCCCTCTTTCCTTGAGGGGCTATAGTATGGGGGTTTTGTCCATAGTTACCGGGTGTTTGCATATATTTCTGGCTTCGTTTGTGTTTTTTTTTGTTTTTTCATAGTCACCGTGTTTAGCACGTATTTCTTTTGTTTCCATAGTTACAGTCATGTATTTCTTTTTTTTTCCATAGCCATGTGTTTGTTTCCATAGTTACAGTCATGTATTTCTTTCCTTTTTTCCATAGTCATGTGTTTGTTTCCATAGTTACAGTCATGTATTTCTTTTTTTTTTCCATAGTCATGTGTTTGCATTTATTTCTTGTTTTGTTTCTATAGTTACTAACTAACTAACTAACTAACCTGCACTTATATAGCGCTTTTCTAGTCACAAAGACCACTCATAGCGCTTTCACTAATACTAACCCTCTATTCTAAAGGCCTATAGGAAACAGATATCTAGGGACAATTTAGAACAGCCAATTAACCTAACAAGCATGTCTTTGGATTGTGGGAGGAAACCGGAGCCCCCGGAGTAAACCCACGCAGCACAGGGAGAACATGCAAACTCCACACAGAAAGGTTCCAACCCCTGCCAGCCTGGGGATTCGAACCAGGAACCTTCTAGCTGTAAGGCAACAGTGCTAACCACTGCACCACCGTGCTGCTAGTTACCATGTGTTTGGGTGTATTTCTTTGGCTAGGTTATGTACACTGGAGTTAGATGGGTTGTCTGAGGTCTCGGTGGGAAAACTTTCAGGGTCAGGTGTTGTTTGCTGTTTATGATTGTTTTTTTCCTTGTAGTCATGTCTTGTTTTGTTTTTTTTTCTCGGGTTTGTTTTTTCTCGTCATTGTTCTGGGGGGAAATTGATTGGATATGTCGGGTGATGTATTATTTTCCCTTTCTGTTTTAGGTCTTGTTAGGTTTTGTTTGGTTCCCTCCTTGCCTGTTCCTCAACCCGCTCACCCTGTGGTTGTGGGGGGGGGGGTGTAGGTGTTACTAGACGTTCGGAGCCCGTCATGGGAGGGGGGCCTACTGTCATGACCCGAGCACTATGCCTTGGTGCTCGGGTTATTCTTGTTAGGGTTTGACAGCGGCGTTACGATTCTAGCTCTCCGAGCTCTTATTGTGATAGTGCTCGGGGAGGCTTCCGCCCAGCTGTCAAACCCTCAACAGCTGTGCTGCATTTGTGGTCGTTAGTGCTCAGGCTATTTTAACCCACGCTGGCGATCACATCCTCGCAGCAGTGTCTGTTCACTTTCCCAGTTCACTCTCCGTCATGCTACGGATGCCTGGACTAATTCATACCATGCCTGCTTTTGGTTTGACCGTCGTTCCCCGGAACTAGTAAGTGTGCTGTATTAGCCTTATTCCTCCCAGTGTGAATTGATCTCTGTGAGTCTCTGCCTTAGCAGCCTGTGTATCGTTATTATTTTCACCGTAAATAAAACTCACTGAACTCACTGGCGACTGTGTGGCGTCTTATGGTGGCTCGCGAGAGCCACCCATGACACACTCACACTTTTTTAGCTGGCACCTTTTTCGCATCTTCTGCATATGTTAATCCCTGGGAGACTTTTACCTGCTGAATTTCTGCCGCTCTTTTGCTGGCTTCACAACCTCGATACGCAGCGTTATGTTCACCACCGCAGTTACAGCACTTTAATTTGGCTTCGCTTTCACACTTGTCATACTCATGTTCACCGGAGCATCTTGCACGTCACTGTCTACCTTTGCATACTGCTGCAACATGACCAAACTTTTGACATTTGAAACATCTGAGTGGAGGCGGAACGTAAAGTCTGACTTCATAGATCATGTAGCCAACAAACACCTCACTTGGCAGTCTTGTTTCATGAAATGTTAACATTACCGACAGACTTATCACATTTTTCACCATTTTTATTAGTTTTCAACCTTTTCACCTCTGTTACTCTTGCTCCAGATATGTTTTCCTTTATTTCATCAGCTGAGACAGCCGTTGAAATTCCTGATATCACTCCTCTCATTGCCTTATTTCCTTCCAATACTGAACACTGCACCCCTTTCCCCTCCATCTTAGTGACTCTGATTGCTTTTCCTTGCTGAACACTGTCTTTACAAGTAACTAATAATGAACCACTACGAAGGATTCTTGCATTTCAAACTTCTCCAAGTAACTTATTAATTGCATTTGTGAGCTTAATTGGGTTCCACTCACGAAATGATGTCCCTTCCTGAGTAAGTTTAATGATTACTTTACACTCCTTCTGCTTACTCCGGGATTGATTATCTTCTTATTCATCAGCACCTGATGACCCATTTGATTGACGTCTACTTTTCTTGCTTCTAGATGCCACCGTGCTCCAAACTTCGTCATCCTCGCTTCGCACCTCCATTCCTCCTAGTTGAATACATATCCTGGTCAAATCGCCTTCTTCTTCTTCAGCAGACAGTTGCCGCCTCCTCATGCTGTGGCTACTCCAGCGTTTGAGGAAAACGTCACACAGCTACTCCTTCTTGGCTGTCCGCTGTGGATGCTAGAAAGAATTCTCAGACCACATCTCTCAGACCATGTCTTCTGTCAAAATTTCCACCAGGAGCTGTCTCCTGTCTGTCTGTCTTTTTCTTCTCCTCTACCACCACGTACTTAGAGTTGAGGTTCAATTGGACACAGCAATGATGATAGAAGGACTACAGCTCCTGACCAGGTAGAGTGATGATATAGAGTGAAGTATGAGGAGACGAAGAAGAGTGATATCTGAAGATAGAGTTGAGGTTTGATTAGACACAGCAATGATGATAGAAGGACTACAGCTCCTGACCAGATAGAGAGATGATATAGAGTGAAGTATGTGGCGGTAATGCACCTATAAGCTGGTTGCTAACCGCCAATCAAATCTAAAAAAAGAAGATAAAGGAAGAGTGATGTCTGAAGGTAGAGTTGAAGTTCAATTGGACACAGCAATGATGATAGAAGGACTACAGCTCCTGACCAGATAGAGTGATGATATAGAGTGAAGTATGTGGCGGTAATGAACCTGCAAGCTGGTTGCCAATTGCCAATCAAATCTAAAAGAAGAAGAAAAAGAAGAATCTGGAAATCTCACTCAGTAAGGAAGAAGGCAAATTGAAAGCAGGTAAACTCTGGAATGGCACCTGGCAGAAACAGGAAAGAAGAGATACTCATCACGATATTAAGAATAGGACACAATAATTTAAGCCAGCCGCTGCATAAATGCAGCGCAATAGAGTGAGGAGAACTGCTGCACGTCAGGAAAAATCCCGTCGCAGGCATGACTGTGAACAACACAGCCGTCTGACACAGGAGGAGACCCTTCAGCAACGGGAATGCAGAAATCAAATCTAAAACAAGAAGAAGAAGGCATCACTGACCACGTTGTGAGGTGCTTGCTGACACCTGCTTTCTACAGACAGGCAGAAATACAGCCATGGACAAAATTGTTGGTACCCCTCTGTTAATGAAAGAAAAACCCACAATGGTCACAGAAATAGTTTCAATCTGACAAAAGTGGTAATAAATAAAAATTCTATGAAAATTAACCAATGAAAATCAGACAATGCTTTTGAATTGTGGTTCAACACAATTCAAACAAACTCATGAAACAGGCCTGGACAAAAATGATGGTACCCCTAGAAAAGATTGAAAATAATGTGACCATAGGGACATGTTCAACGAAGATGTGTCCTCTAATTAACATCACAGGTGCCTACAAACTTGTAATCAGTTTGTAATCAGTCAGTCGACTTATTTAAAGGGTGACAAGTAGTCACTGTGCTCTTTGTTGGCATGGTATTTACCACACTAAACATGGACCAGAGGAAGCAAAGGAGAGAGTTGTCTCAGGAGATTAGAAAAATAGACAAGCATGTTAAAGGTAAAGGCTATAAGACCATCTCCAAGCAGCTTGATGTTCCTGTGACTACAGTCACACATATTATTCAGAAATTTTAAGATCCACGGGACTGTAGCCAACCTCCCTGGACGTGGCTGCAGGAGGAGACAGATAATACGAATGGTAACAAAAGAGCCCAGAACAACCTCTAAACACATTCATGGTGAACTCCAAGGTCAAGGTACATCAGTGTCAGATCGCACCATCCGTCGTTGTTTGAGCCAAAGTGGACCTCATGGGAGACGACCAAGGAGGACACCACTGTTGAAAACAAATCATAAAAAAGCCAGACTGGAATTTGCCAAACTGCATGTTGACAAGCCACAAAGCTTCTGGGAGAATGTCCTATGGACAGACGAGACAAAACTGCAACTTTTTGGCAAGGCACATCAGCTCTATGTTCACAGACACAAAAATGAAGCATAGCAAGAAAAGAACACTGTCCCCACTGTGAAACATGGAGGAGGTTCTGTTATGTTCTGGGGCTGCTTTGCTGCATCTGGCACAGGGTGTCTTGAATCTGTGCAGGGTACAATGAAATCTCAAGACTATCAAGGTATTCTAGAGAGAAATGTGTTGCCCAGTGTCAGACAGCTTGGTCTCAGTTGCAGGTATTTGCAATATTTCCTATTGCAAATATTGCAAATATTGCAATATTTACATATTTATTCCATCTAGCTACAATGCTCCGCACTGTGTTTATATATTTACATATTTATTCCATCTAGCTACAATGCTCCGCACTGTGTGTTTATATATTTACATATTTATTCCATCTAGCTTCAATGCTCCACACTGTATGTGTTTTTATATATTCACATATTTATTCCATCTAACTACAATGTTCCGCACTGTGTGTGTATATATTCATCTCATTTATTCCATCTAGCTACAATGCTCCGCACTGTGTGTTTATATATTTATGTTTATATGTACATACAGTGGGGTAAAAAAGTATTTAGTCAGCCACCAATTGTGCAAGCTCTCCCACTTAAAAGATGAGGGAGGTCTCCAATTTTCATCATAGGTATACCTCAACTATGAGAAACAAAATAAGAAAAAAAAAAGCCAGAAAATCACATTGAAGGATTTTTAATGAATTAATTGGTAAATTCCTCGGTAAATTTGGTCAAGAACAAAAGTTCATCTCAATACTTTGTTATATACCCTTTGTTGGCAATGACAGAGGCCAAATGTTTTCTGTAAGTTTTCACAAGGTTTTCACACACTGTTGCTGGTATTTTGGCCCATTCCTCCATGCAGATCTCCTCCAGAGCAGTGATGTTTTGGGGCTGTCGCTGGGCAACACAGACTTTCAACTCCCTCCAAACATTTTCTATGGGGTTGAGATCTGGAGACTGGCTAGGCCACTCCAGGACCTTGAAATGCTTCTTACGAAGCCACTCCTACGTTGCCCGGGCGGTGTGTTTGGGATCATTGTCATGCTGAAAGACCCAGCCACGTTTCATCTTCAATGCCCTTGCTGGTGGAAGGAGGTTTTCACTCAAAATCTCACGCTACATGGCCCCCTTCACTCTTTCCTTTACATGGATCAGTCGTCGTGGTCCCTTTGCAGAAAAACAGCCCCAAAGTATGATGTTTCCACCCCCATGCTTCACAGTAGGTATGGTGTTCTTTCTCCTCCAAACACGACAAGTTGAGTTTTTACCAAAAAGTTCTATTATGACATTCTCCCAATCCTCTTCTGGATCATCCAAATGCTCTCTAGCAAACTTCAGACGGGCCTGGACATGTACTGGTTTAAGCAGGGGGACACGTCTGGCACTGCAAGATTTGAGTCCCTGGCGACGTAGTGTGTTTCTGATGTAGCCTTTGTTACTTTGGGCCCAGCTCTCTACAGGTCATTCACTAGGTCCCCCCATGTGGTTCTGGGATTTTTGCTCACCGTTCTCGTGATAATTTTGACCCCACGGGGTGAGATCTTGCGTGGAGCCCCAGATCGAGGGAGATTATCAGTGGTCTTGTATGTCTTCCATTTTCTAATAATTGCTCCCACAGTTGATTTCTTCACACCAAGCTGCTTACCTATTGCAGATTGTCTTCCCAGCCTGGTGCAGGTCTACAATTTTGTTTCTGGTGTCCTTTGACAGCTCTTTGGTCTTGGCCATAGTGGAGTTTGGAGTCTGACTGTTTGAGGTTGTAGACAGGTGTCTTTTATACTGATAACGAGTTCAAACAGGTGCCATTAATACAGGTAACGAGTGGAGGACAGAGGAGCCTCTTAAAGAAGAAGTTACAGGTCTGTGAGAGCCAGAAATCTTGCTTGTTTGTAGGTGACCAAATACTTATTTTACTGAGGAATTTACCAATTAATTCATTAAAAATCCTTCAATGTGGACTTCCGGGAAGATGGCGGAGAGACATAACACTTAAACAGAGAGCTCTCCCTAGCCGGATTAAAAATCATCGGTAAATGGCCAACTCGACATAAGCGGATCAATAAACTAAGGGATGAAAACACGAAGGAGCCGGGCACAAGGACAAAAGCAGGGTAAAATTAAAGAATTCCTCTTCAACAACGCAGGAGAAACCGCTGAACACGAGGCCCCAAAAAACGAGGTGACTGCAGCAGAGAAAATGGAGGACGCAAAACTCGATACCATGAACACTGGCATCGCCAGTTTGGGTAAAGAGTTGAGAGACTTCAAGCGGCAGCTACAACAGGATTTAGCGGCTCTTAAGGAGGAGCTGAAAAAAGAGATTAAGGAGGAAATTATGGGCCTCCGAAGAGAAATGGAGTGCAAGCTAGCAGAAAACATGGGAGGAGCTGCGCTCTCAGCGGGCGTGTATGACAGAAGCACAGGCCCGAATATCGGAGCTGGAAGATTGGAAGAGCGAGGCAAGCGAACAGCTACAGACCCTGACGGCACAAACGCAGAGGATGCAGGAGAAAATAACCGACTTGGAGAGCAGGTCCAGACGGGGCAATATACGCATCTTTGGGATCCCGGAGGGCATTGAAGGCAACTCGATGACGAAATTCATGGATCAGTTCTTAAAAAAAGAGCTGGAGTTGCCCGGTGAAGCGGATCTGCAGATTCAACGAGCGCACAGAGCCTCGGCACAGAACCCGAAGCCAAACTCTCCACCCAGGTCAGTTGTGGTAAACTTTCTGAAATATGACATAAAGGAAAGAATCCTGACACAAGCGTGGAAAAAAAAGATACGAATCGGCGACAAACAGATATTCTTTGATCATGACTACCCGACAGAAATTGTGCAGCAGCGGAAGAAATATGCCAACATTAAAAAAACGCTGAAAGAGAAAAAAATTAGATTACAAACGCCGCTAACAAAGATGAGGATTCATTGGGAGGACGGCGTAAAAACCTACAACACGGCCAGAGAGGCAGCGCGGGACATGATGGAGCGGGGCCTTGTGGTGAACGTGCCGGAGGAAGCGGCTGGAGCAGCGGCGGCCCTGAACGCATCACGACAGCCAGAGTGGAGGCGAGTGAACGGCAGAAGAAGGGGGAGAGACGTGGAGCAGCGGGCCCAGGAAAAACTACAAGGCTTTCAACTGAAAGCCTAGATCATAACAAAGATTAAGAAAGGCACAGAAGAAATGAAGGCCAAGAAGACAAGGTAAAAGAGAAACAGACGGCTAGGAGAGGTTTAAGTGATATTTGTTGGACATTTCTAGACTAATGACTATTACTTGGATAGTAACTAGAGGTCTAGGGAGAGCCCTTCACTCTGTGAGGACATTCCCTCCACCCACCAACAGGGACCAGTGGGCAGAAGAAAGGCCCAAAGTACGGAGGTCGAGATTTTTTAATGTGTTTTTATATAAATATGTATTATTTTTGTTGTTAAAGGGGCTAGGAGCACAAGTTAAAAAAAATGGAAAAACATGAATATGGGTAAAAATCTTAAGATAATGACACTAAACGTGAATGGTCTGAACTCACCTGTTAAAAGGGAAAGAATAATAAGAAAATTCAAGAAGGAAAAAGCCGAAATTATATTTATGCAAGAGACACATTTGAGCAAGACAGAACATGTGAAACTAAAGAGATTTGGCTATAAGAACTCCTACTACAGTTCATTTAAGGGAGGAACTAAAAGGGGGGTTATGATACTAACTTCAAACAAAATACAATTTGAATGTGAACAGGAAATCCAGGATAAAGAAGGCAGGTATGTAATAATAAAGGGAAGAATAGATGGTATGCAGATCACATTAGTGAACATCTATGCCCCACCAGAAAGTAACAAGGGTTTTTTTCAACATCTGTTTGATCTCATAGCAACACACAGTGAAGGAGTCCTAATTTGTGGAGGAGACTTAAATGCTGTCATGGATCATGAAGTTGATACAACAAGTGTTAAGAAGACAAAAAAACATGTAACAAAGTTCATAAGAACCTCACTGTTAGAAATGGGTATGGTAGACATATGGAGGGACCTGCACCCACTCGAAAAAGACTACACATTATTCAGCAGTCCATAAAGTACACTCTAGAATAGATTACTTCCTTATGAATGAAGGTGACAGACACAGGGTGAGAAATTGTTGGATTGGAGGGGCAGAAATATCAGATCATAATCCTATATACATGGAAATATATTTAAACAATAGAAAACGACAAACAACATGGAAACTTAATGTAGGACTGTTAAATGATGATAAAATGAAAGAAAGAATAAAAGTAAACATAAACGAGTATATCCAAGAGAATGACAATGAAGAAGTGGACCCAACAATACTATGGGATGCACTAAAAGCCGTGTTAAGAGGTAAATTAATTGTTGAAACAGGAAAAGCAAATAAGACTAAACTGGAAGCATATGAACAAAGATGTGAGAGACTGAGGGAATTAGAACGTAAACATCAAAAGCACAAATGACCCAAAAATATATCAAGAAATTAAAGAAGAAAAAATAAAGATAAAAGAAACACAAATGGATGAAACTGAAAGGAAAAATAGATATCTAAAGCAAAAATATTATGAAACGGGACCAAAAGCCACAAAACTGCTGGCAAAACGGTTAAGAAAACAACAAACAATGAATAATGTATATAAGATTAAAGACCCCACCACAAATAAAACCACAGTTAACCCAGAAAACATCGAAGAAATATTCCATAATTTCTACCAAGAACTATACTCGCAACCTGAAGAAACAAATACTAAAGATATTAAAAAATTTCTATGCACATTGGACTTGCCATCAATAGGAAATCAACAAAATGAAAAGCTAACAGCAGAAATAACAACACAAGAGATTAGAGACGTGATTAAGTCACTCAAAAATGGTAAATCACCAGGTAGTGATGGATACCCATCTGAGTTTTATAAACTGTTTATAGAAGAACTCACGCCACAGCTCCTAAAGTCATTTAATTGGACGTTGAACAACAACAAAATACCTCCATCATGGAACGAAGCTATTATTTCAGTTATTTTAAAGCCAGGGAAAGATAGAGAACAATGCGGAAACTATAGACCAATCTCTTTATTAAATGTGGATTATAAAATATATACAACAATTATATGTAAACGAATAAAGACATTCTTGACGGAATTGATAGAAGATGATCAAACTGGTTTCATAGAGGGACGCCAAACACATGACAATATCAGGAGAACAATACATATAATTAATCAAATACATAAAGAAAAGAAACGCGCAGTAATAATGAGTTTAGACGCAGAAAAAGCATTTGACAGGGTTAACTGGAAATTCCTATATAGTGTGCTGGAACGCTTTGGATTTAACGAAAAATCAGTACAATGCATAAGGACGCTGTATCAAGAACCTGTGGCAAGAATCAAGATAAACGGTAGCTTAACAGACAAAGTAAATATACAAAGATCAACTAGGCAGGGATGCTGCTTATCGCCCACCTTGTTTGCTCTGTTCATAGAGCCACTGGCTCAAGCGATATGACAAAATAAGAAATTAAAAGGTGTAACAATAAAGGGGGCGGAACACAAGATTGGGCTATTTGCAGACGATATTATAGTTTACCTTGAACAACCAGATGAATCAATAATGGAAATGATGAACTTGATAGAAAATTTGGGAAAATTATCAGGATACAAGATAAACATAACAAAAATACAAATACTGACATTCCACTATAACCCTCTAAACCAGATAACTGATAAGATCAAACTAAACTGGAAACAAAAAGAAATAAAATACCTTGGAGTGAACATACCTAAAGATCTAAGCAAAATCTATAAAGCAAACTATGATAGGTTGGAACAAGAAATAAAAAAAGATATTGATAGATGGTCAATCTTAAATATGGATCTGAATTCAAAAATTGAGACAGTCAAAATCAGCATACAACCTAGATTACTTTACCTCTTCCAGGCTCTACCAACAGAGATTCCAGATGCCCAGTTCTCAAAGTGGGACAGGATGATATCGAGATTTGTTTGGGGAGGTAAAAAGCCAAGAGTGAAATATAAAACTCTCCAGTTACCAAAAGAGAAAGGAGGCATGGGCCTACCGAGTCTAAAGGAATATTACTACTCGGCACAAATAAGATATATCATATGTTGGTGCGACGAGGGATATGAGGCAAAATGGAAAGAAATGGAAAAGGAAATTGAGGGACTCCCAGTACAAAGCATAATAGGAGATAAAGATGCATATAAGCAAATCAAACAAATAGACCCAATCACTAAATTTACTTTAGAACTGTGGTATAAAATAGTACAAAAGTATAATATAAAGGAAGACATAAAACTATTGAAATGGGTAGCATTTGACAGTCAGTTTGAACCGGCAAAACAAGATAGGGGATACAAAAATCTGGTGAACAAGGGAATCACAGCATGGGGCAATATCGGAAAAAAAGATCTCGGGAGCTTTGCAAACATCAGGAGAAAATTTAAACTAGAAAGATCGGAATTCTTCAGATATCTGCAGATGAGAGACTATTATATGAAGAAGATTAGGCATAACCTCCAAACAGATGTGAGCGAGATTACACAATTCATTTTAAGCTCATATACAGGAAATAAAATAAGAATTATTTCAAAGCTATATCAGAAACTTATGGCAAACAATCATTCAAGTAACTATATAAAGGAGAAATGGGAGAAAGAGCTCAATTTAAACATAACAGAAGAAAGCTGGCAGGAAATATGGAAAACACAACACACATCAACAAATTCAAGGACATGGAGGGAATTTGGATGGAAAAACCTGATTCGCTTTTTCATTAAACCACAGATTCAAGGAAAATATACAAATACCCAGTCTTTATGCTGGAGGGGATGTGGGGCTCAAAATGCAGACCACTCACATATGTTTTGGAAATGCTGCAAAATCTCATCATTCTGGAAATCTATACATGTGACAATACAGAGGATATTAGGATATAATATACCAATGAACTGTAACCTGATGTACTTATGTGATCTTAAAAGAGACAATGTAATACAGGCTGAGGACAGATATCTAGTTAAAATCTTGTTGATTGCATGTAAAAAAACAATCACAAAAAAATGGCGATCAGAAGTTCTTCCTGACCAAGAGCAATGGACTGACATTATTGAGGACATACGTATGATGGAAAAACTAACATATCGACAAAGAATGCAAGAAGGACTATGGGGGAAAAAAAATGGCGGAAATGGACACACTACAAAGTGCAACAACGAGACAGAAATTGAAAGAATAACCAAAGACGCTGGAAAAACCAGAAGAATTGAGAGATGGAAACTAAAAACTTGATGCTCCAACATTTGTCCCCCCCCCCTTTTTTTTTTTCTTTCTTACCCTAGCCCCTTTGTTTTTAAATGTAGACTGTGATCTGAATGCAATATATTTGATGAAAAATGAATAAAAATCTAAGTTACAAAAAAAAAAAAAAATCCTTCAATGTGATTTTCTGGATTTTTTTTTCTCATTTTGTGTCTCATAGTTGAGGTATACCTATGATGAAAATTGAAGACCTCTCTCATCTTTTAAGTGGGAGAACTTGCACAATTGGTGGCTGACTAAATACTTTTTTGCCCCACTGTATGTATACTCGCTGCTCTTGTTTTTTTTTTCTTGCCTTCTGATTGTTGCTCTGAGTGTTGCTATCCCTGTGCTGTTGCAATCCTGGAATTTCCCCATTGTGGGACTAATAAAGGCTTCTTATCTTATCTTTATTACCACTTTTGTCAGATTCAAGTTATTTCTGTGACCATTGTGGGTTTTTCTGTCATTAACAGAGGTGCACCAACAATTTTGTCCACGTGTGTACTTGCTTATACTGTGTCTCTATGGGCATGCAGAAATATTTGCTTATACTGGGTTTCTACAGGTATGCATGGGCATGCATACAGTAGGTATGCACTAGTATTATTTAATATACTTTGATATCATGAGTCTAAAATTTTTTCAAAATAATAATTTTTATTTTTCAGGTAATAATATTAGTGAAGCTGGGAATAGTAATAATAGTAATAATACTAAGAATAGTATTAGTATAATAGTATAATAGTAATTAATAGTAATAATAATAATAATAATAATAATAATAATAATAATAATAATCCACACTACCTGTTAATCAGCTCTCCAAAAACGAATTATATTGACAGTCTTTATTTTGTAAATTTATTCTTACTAGTGCATACCTGTGCATGCCTGTAGAAACCAAGCATAAGCAAGTATTTCTGCATGCCCGTAGAAATACATATAAAACAAACATATATCCAGTCTTTATGCTTCAGAAGAGAGCTATTAGAATAATAAACAAAGCTGCTTACAGGGAACCAACAAACCCACTTTTTCTTAAAAGCTCTCAAGTTGAAAGATCTGGTTGACTTTAAAACTGCAGTAATGTTTAAAGTGAAGAATCTATCACTGCCCGCAAATATCCAGAAGTTGTTCCAAATAAGGGAGAAACAATATCATTTCAGAGGAACATGTATATTTCAAAAACCTTCAGTGAGAACTACCACCAAGCAACACTGTGTTTCAGTGCAAGGAGTCAGATTATGGAACGATTTTGGACCTGAATTAAAATCATGTACAACGCTTGGACAATTTAAACAAAAACTAAAGGAAGAAATACTCCAAACATATATACAAGATGACATGTAAAATCACATAAGGATTGTCATATCCAGTCTGCGTTGTGTTGTAGCTTAGTTTTTTGTCACATTTTGTCTTAGCTTTGTTCTGAATTGTAATCGCTCTTGTTTTTTTTTTTTTTTGAATTCTTGGATGGAATATGGGTGGGCAATATAAGCTGCGGCTTCAGCCATCACCCATTTCGGATAACTTATGTTGAACTGTATAATCAGAGGAGTTATTGTCTAATTTGACCTTGTTGGATTTTCTTTCCCCCTTTGTTATATTATTCTGTTTCTTTTAATCTGTACTTTGAATCTATCCGAAATAAAGATTTATTCGTTCATTCATTCAAAGCAGGCGCAAGCAATGGCGTAAGCAAGCATGTCAGCACTCGTTCAGTGATGCCTGCCTTTGACCTTTGATTGTGTCATAACGAGTCCTATGATCTTTGATGATGTCATTGCGAGTCCTATGACCGTGAGTGATGACTGCCTTTGATCTTTGATGATGTTAAAATGATGTTGATACAGGCAGACTGAACACCAGACAGTGGCAAGGGGCGGTGGAGTGATAATGTATGTTAATAACAACTGGTGCAGACCGGGACATATCACGGTTAAACAACACTACAACAAGGACATGGAGTTGCTAGCTGTTAGCATGCGGCCTACATATCTCCCGAGGGAATACTCACACGTGATCTGCATTGTTATTTATGCAAATCCGACGGCGAATGCTGGGACAGCGCGTGACGTCATCTACTCAGTAACTGGCAGGCTGCAGACAGAACACCCAGATGCTCTTCTCCTCATCTCAGGCGATTTCAATCATGTTTCACTGTCTCCCATTCTACCCACGTTCACCCAGTATGTCACATGCCACACTGGAGACAATAAAACACTGGACTTATTCTACGCAAACACTTAAGGAGGCGTACACCTCATCACCACTCCCCCCACTCGGGAGATCGGATCACAACTTGGTTCATCTCCGGCAGGTGTACAAACCCCTGGTGCACAGACAACCTCCAGTCATGCACACAGTGAAGTTATGGTCTGAGGAGGCAATAGACACTCTAAAGGACTGTTTTGAAACCACTGCCTGGGAGCAGCTCTGTGATCCACATGGTGAGGACATCGATGGCCTCACTCACACCATCACGGACTACATCAGCTTCTGTGTGGACAACACCGTACCCACCAAGACCATACGGTGTTGCTCAAACAACAAACCCTGGATCAACCCTGAGTTAAAAACACTTCTGAGAGAGAAGAAGAGGATCTTCAGGTCAGGGAACAGGGAGATGCTGAAGTCCATACAGAGGGAGCTGAAGAGGAAGATCAGAGAAGGCAAGGACAGCTTCAGGAAGTAGATGGAGGACAAGCTGCAACAGAGCGACATCGGTGGGGTCTGGAGAAACCTTAAAACCATCTCTGGGCTCCAGAATACCTCCCCCCAGGCCACGGGGGGGCAGGGAGTGGGTGAACAATCTGAACCTGTTTTTCAATAGGTATGACCAACCGCCCTCCCCCCTGACTGCACAACAACCACTGCTGCCTCTGAAGACATCGAGTCCTGCTGCCCACACCCCACTCCACCATCACCCCCCCACTCCCAACACACAGCCCCCCAACATGACCCTCACTAAGACCCAGGTGAGGACGGAGCTGAGGAAGATCAAGGTGAGGAAGGCGTCGGGACAGGACGGCATCAGCGCAAAGCTCCTCAAGTCCTGTTGCAGACCAGCTGTGTGGGATTGTGGCGTACATCTTCAACCTGAGCCTGAAGCTGGGTAGGGTACCATAGTTGTGGAAAACATCTTGTGTGGTACCTGTACCAAAGACTTCCCACCCCAAAGATCTGAACAGCTACAGACCAGTGGCCCTGATGTCCCACATGATGAAGACCCTGGAGAGACTGCTCCTTGCTCACCTCCGCCTCCTGGTGAGACCAGTGATGGATCCACTCCAGTTCGCCTACCAGCATGGCATTGGGGTGGAGGATGCGGTGATCTTTCTCCTTCACCGTTCTCTGTCCCACCTGGAGAAGCCCGGGAATGCGGTGAGGATCATGTTTTTTGACTTCTCCAGTGCTTTCAACACCATCCAACCGATGATCCTGAAGGACAAGCTGCTGTGTGCAGGGGTGAACCAGCACCTGTCATCATGGATCCTGGACTACCTCACTAACCGGCCACAGTTTGTGAGAACCCGGGACTGTGTGTCCGACACGATCATCGGTAGCATGGGGGCCCCCCAGGGAACGGTTTTGGCTCCCTTCCTGTTAACCCTCTATACTGTGGACTTCTCACACAACACAACACACTGCCATCTACAGAAGTCCTCTGACGACTGCAATTGTTGGCCTCATCTCCAATGGAGATGAAGCTGAGTACAGAGGGCTTATCCAGGACTTTGTGGACTGGTGCCATCGGAACTGCCTCCAGATCAACGAGAGGAAAACTAAGGAGCTGGTGATGGACTGCTGCAGGCAAGGACAACCCCTCACAGCACCAGTAAATATACAGGGAACTGACATCAAGCTGGTGACATCCTACAAGTACCTGGGTGTTCATCTGAACAATAAACTAGATTGGTCACACAATACTGACGCACTCTACAAGAAGGGACAGCGCAGGCTGTTCCTACTGAGGAGACTCAGGTCTTTTGGTGTACAAGGGGCGCTGCTGAAGTCATTCTACGACACGGTGGTGGCATCAGCCATCAAACTGTCATCTCTGCTGGAGTCTGAGTTCCACCCTATGCAGGACATACTGAATGCACTGAGGAGCTCATTTAGCAGCAGACTACATCATCCTAGGTGCACAACCGAGAGGTTTTGCAGGTCCTTCCTACGTACGGCTGTCAGACTGTACAACCTAAGCAGGGCTGCTCGCAGAGATAGCAAAAAGACGTGACAACCTATTAGTATTGAATGCAAAAGATGCAATAGACTTACACAATGGTCCCCTCCTGTATACAACTAGGAAAATACCGGTCGCTACGGAGGGCGACAATGTGTATGGGCACATAATCATTCCATGTAGGATAACTAAGTAGGCGGTTATGCTGTTTCATTCCATCTAGCTACAATGCTCCGCACTGTGTGTGTTTATATATTTATATATTTATTCCATCTAACTACAATGCTCCGCATTGTGTGTATATACAGTATATATTTATATATTTATTCCATCTAGCTACAATGCTCCGCACTGTGTGTGTAAATATTTATATGTACATACTGTATGTATACTCGCTGCTCTTGTTTTTTCTTGTCTTCTGATTGTTGCTCTGAGTGTTGCTATCCCTGTGCTGTTGCAGTCCTGGAATTTCCCCATTGTGGTACTAATAAAGGCTTATCTTATGTCATAGTGAGTCCTATGATCTTTGATGATGTCATAGCAAGTCCTACCATCATGCGTGATGCCTGCCTTTGTTACATAGGAACATCATAGGACATCATGCAAAGCTCATAGGAACATCATAGGCAGCCCAAAGATCTTTGGCCGTGACACACTGACAGACACACACACTGACACACTGACAGAGATTTCTTGAATTTATAGAGTGATAAGAGAAGAAAAGAAGAAAAATAACTAAATTCAGAGAAAAGTTTTGTGAATATTTCATGAGACTGATCTGTAATGACGACATCAGATCACTGTCAGATTAAATTAACATCTATAATGATCTTTACACAAATACGTCACATCATTTTATTCATAAAAATCAAAAACATTTAATACAATCTGTGATAATAAATGTAAAATTCATTAAAGTAAATTCAAACATCTCAGGGTTTTTATTTATTTACAATAGATAGATAGATAGATAGATAGATAGATAGATAGATAGAACTGCCTAGATAACTTATGTATATCATTGATGAATAGATGATGACCCATATAGATACCTGAATCGTATTCGCTGTACAACACAACTATCAGGCGCAGGGTGAAATATGATGGAAAAATTATAATAATTTTATGTCAGTGTTTTATTTCAAAATAAAGACTTTCAGGTAATATTATATTTTTAATTTATGGTCATTTTTATTATTAAAGGACAAAAAAACCCCAAACATAACAGTTTATCAAATATTTTCTTCTAAAATATGAAATGAAAATTTATTGTGAAAATTGCTCATGTCTGTGTAAGAAAACCAAAACATTTATGGTTCCATATCAGAACCAGAACTTGATCTGTTGAAGAATGTCTCTAATTGTTCATTTTAAAGCTGAATTTTCTCTGTTTAAACATTTTAGTTTTTGGGTTTAATATTTAATAAAAATGATAAATTTACCTGTTACACCAACCTTTCTTACCTGTCTTGTGTCTTCTGTCCTCTCAGTGTCTTTGTCCTCTTAGTCCTGGTGTTTCTCAGTCCTCAGTCCGTGTCTCTGTGTCCTCGTCAGTCCAACAGCCCTCAGGTTGTTTAGGTCTGTTTGTTTACCTGTTAGACCAACCTGTCTCACCTGTCTTCTGTCCTCTCAGTGTCTCAGTGTCCTCTCTGTCCTGGTGTTTCTCTGTCCTCAGTCTCTCTGTAGTGTGTCCTCGTCAGTCCAACAGCTCTCAGGTTGTTTTTGTCTGTTTACCAGGTTGCCCTGGTAGCAGGACACAGAGGGGAGGGGGTGTTAGGGCTGGTCCTGGTCCTGGTGTAGTCCTGATCTTTACAGAAATAAAGGGAGTGTTGTGTGAGACAATAAAGGTCAGTGTAAGAGCGTGTCTTCACAGACAGTCTGAGAGTTTATAGGACATCAGAGACCCTGACTCAGGTCCTGTAAGGAGTCTTAATCAGGACCTTGTCCCTCATGTTGACTCAACAGGTTCTGAACTGCCCTGACCTTACTGGTTCAGATGACCTCACTAATGTCCCTGTGACCCTGTCCTCCAGCCTGGACATTCCTGTAGTTCTGGATCTTCATCGCTGCCTCATCCTCCTAATGGTCCCTGTGTGGAGAGCGTGAAATGAAGAGGCTGAATTTCTTTCTCAATTCAGATTTATTAAACATCTCACATCTCCAACCATCTCTCAAACAAGAGGGCGAACTGCTCCAATTCCCCACTTTTATACCTGGGACATCAAGGTACAGCATCACATTGTCAATAAACCCCCCAT
The DNA here is from genome assembly GCA_020510985.1 of Pholidichthys leucotaenia. Classification (NCBI taxonomy): domain Eukaryota; kingdom Metazoa; phylum Chordata; class Actinopteri; order Cichliformes; family Pholidichthyidae; genus Pholidichthys; species Pholidichthys leucotaenia. The sequence goes on along the minus strand of CM035837.1, from coordinate 441,259,203 downwards.
CGACAATACCTCTCCCCCAGGCCCCTTCTTCTTCCACCTGACCCCAGGAGGTCAGGAAGTCCCTTCAGAGTCCTTGCCAAAGGTACCTCCACCTCCTACTGTTAACCCCAGGAGGTCCAGACATATTGTTCCTTCTAAGAAGTGAGGTTACAATATACATATGCAGTCTTAAGCATCTCAGTCACTGTGTTATACATATGCAGTCAAAGCATCCCAAATATATGTGCCACACCTGGCCATTTCTGCTCCTGTGACCACAGAAAACCACATCTGAAGTCAGTGGAGGGTTCTACAAGGGGAGTTAAGCAGCATGTTTGAAGATGTGCACGTGCATGTCCCTGCATATGATGACAGAAGTGCACTAGAAGGTCTCATTTTAATAATAATAAAAAAATTAAATCACCCTTTATTGTCATTCAACTGTACAACCGATCATGTACAGTAGAACGAGATTGTGTTTTACCTATCTACTGTGTTAATCACACACACCCCAAGTGTAGAATCAGAGGGCCGCTGCCATGCGAGGTGCCGCCACAAATTTAAGATAAGATAAGCCTTTATTAGTCCCACAATGGGGAAATTCCAGGATTGCAACAGCACAGGGATAGCAACACTCAGAGCAATAATTAGAAGATACGGAAGATATAAATAAGCGCAGAGGATATACATACATACACATCAATATATAAATATATATACAAAGTGCGGAGCATTGTAGCAAGATGGAATTTACCTCCTCCATTCCATTATTGCTGAGCACCAAGCTGGACGGCAGGAAGTTCCACTTTTATATGGTCTTCGGCATGACCCAGCCGGGATTTGAACCCCTGCCTCCCGGGTGTGGGGTGGATGCTCTACCAACTGAGCCACCACTCCAGTAAGTTTGTAGTCAGTCATTTATGAGTTTTTCTATCTGAAGATATCTGATAAGTTTCTGCATTTTATAATTTTTTTTTTTTTACCGCTAACATTTATACTCAGTCCTGGGTCTCTTCCTCTCCCTGAGTTTTGACCATGGATCATTTTCCCTTTTATCGCCTGATGTAACTTCCCGTGTTTGGTCCAAAAGTCCAAACCTTTTTTAAGATTTCTGTCATGCTAGAATCAACCTGCATCAAAGTTCAGTTTGATGGGACCAGGACCACCATTTCTGTTCAGTCTGTAGTCTGGGGAAGGTTTCACACCCGTGATTTTCGTCTGGATGGAAAGTCCCAATAAAGGGGGTCGGGAACGGCCCGGGTTACTATCAGTGCTGTGATGTCAGCATTAGTGTGACATTGTGGGGGCATGGTGTGTGGGCTTCTCCACCCAGAGAAGGCAGGTGGGAAGGGGAGAACAATGGACCGAAGGAAGAGGTGTTACCGGGGGGTATCAGACGGGACTGTTGGGTCTATGCACCCCCCGGGAAGAGTAAGAGGTGCTGGAACTGCAGAGAGAAGAAGGGTGTTTGAGCAGCGCCAGCATTATGTCATGTTAATGTGCCACACAATCCTTTGTTCAGACAACAATGTATTATGGTCGGAAGTTCCGGGTCTCGATGCATGGAAATAAAGCTATAAAGGAGGAATGCACAGAGACCTGGGATTCTCTTTTGCTGTATTGTATGTTGAAGAAAGAATAAAAGTTCTTGTGTCGTTCAGCTCATTGTCTCACCTGTATCCTTTCTCCACACTGGTGACCCCAAGATGTGCCATGGAGAGCGAGCACCACCCCGGAGACTAGTCTACCTGGAGGGAGAGCACCAATGCCATGTGCGCTGTTTCAGTCAAGCTCCCGGACTTCTGGCTTCACAACCTGACAGTGTGGTTTTTGCACATAGAAGTCCAGTTGGCACTCCACGGGATAACAACGGATGACACAAAGTACTACTACATGGTTGCTGCACTGGACGCGGGCGCCATGCAACAGATGACAAGCCTGCTCCAGGGGCCGCTGGCCCGGGGGAAATATGAGGCATGCAAAAGGATGCTTCCCCAGCACTATACCCTTGCAGACAGTGAAAGGGCGGAGAGACTCCTAACACGTTCAGAGTTGGGGGACAGATCAGCTGTGGAGCTGATGGAGAGCATGTTGGCACTGATGGGCAGAAACGATGAGTCTTTCCTGTTCGCCCACCTGTTTCTCAGGTACCTACTGGCTACGGCGAGGGCAATCCTGGCCAACTCGCCATTGCTGGTGACTAAGGACTACCGCGCACTGGTACAGGAAGCAGATTGCATCATTTTAGCGACCAGGAGTCTCAATGTGAATGCAGCGGCACTGGCGTCCAGGAGGGACTCCAGCGAGGTTGAGGAGCCATTGGTGGTAGCCAGAGCAGATGACAGAAGACACAGGAATGGGGCAATCTGCTTCTATCATCGCCGCTTTGGCTCAAACACCCAGCGATGCGTGCCACCATGCCAACTCAAGAAGTCAGGAAACGGCATGGCCAGCAGTAAATAGCAGCTGCGACCGCTGGCAACAGAAACAAGCTGCTTTATGTCACAGACACACATTTGGGGAAACGGTTTCTGGTGGACTCCAGCTCCCTGCTGGTCAACGCAGACAGGGTGGAAGGGGCAGCGGTCCTGCGCTAAAGGCTGCCAACGGATTCACCATAAAGACATTTGGCGAGCGGACACTGATGATATGCTTACATGGATGCAACTTTCAGTGGAACTTTGTGGTAGCTGCATGTTCTGCTCCCATTTTAGGTGCAGATCTTTTATGTGCTTATGGGTTAGTTGATGTTGCGAATAGGAGATTAATAGATGCTGTCTCTTTTGCCTGTCTGCACTGTACAGCTCGGGGATCTGGGTCGACAACACTGGCTAATGTTATAGCTCTAGGGGGTAAGTACCAGCAGTTACTCGCACAGTTCCCAGCACTCACGGTCCTGACGCTTTCGGCTGCGATAATGAAACACGGGGTCAAACATTTCATATCCATCTCATAGAAAGGGCCGCCGGTATTTGCGCAACCTCGGCGCCTTGACGCAGCTAAACTGGCCAGTGCGCACGTGGAGTTCGCCAACTTAGAGCAGTTGGGCATCGTCAGGTGCTCCCAACAGCCCATGGGCATCCCTGCTACACATGGTGTCTAAAGCCAACGGGTCATGGTGACCGTTCAGCGATTTCCGGTGCTTGAACAACGCCGCTGAACATGATTGCTATCCTCTTCCACACATAAAGGATTTTTCCATGCACCTGGCCGGGACGTGTATTTTTTCCAAAGTGGATCTGGTCCGCGGTTACCACCAGGTCCCGGTGTGTGCAGAGGACGTTCCAAAAACAGTGGTAATACCTCCTTTCGGCCTTTTCGAGATTTTAACGCATGCCGTTCGGATTAAAAAGCGCAGCGCAGACCTTCCGGAGGATGATGGATGCAGTGCTGTGCTACTTATCCTTCGTTTTTGACTACTTAGATGACATTCTGGTAGCCATCGTATCCGACGAGGAGCACATGACCCATCTCAAGACAGTTTTCCAGAGGTTGGAAGTGCATGGGCTGATAGTCAACCCGGTGAAGTGCCAGTTCGGTGTGCCAGTGATTGATTTTTTGTGCCACTACATTTCACCGAAGGGCGCAATCCCGTTACTGGATAAGGTGCGTGCTGTATCGGATTTTTCACATCCGCAGACCATGAGAGCACTACAGGAGCTTTTGGTTAATTTTGGTTAATTTTTATAACCATTTCCTTCCCCGAACAGCCCAGTTGATGCAGGCATTGTATGCCGTGCTTAAAAAAATGAAGCCCGTGGAAACCATCAACTGGACTCCCAAGCGAGACCAGGCTTTTGCAAACGCCAAAACAGCGTTGGCGGATGCCGTGTTGCTAGCCCACCCGGATCTGTCTGCACGGATAGCACTCACCATGGATGCATCTGATATTGCCATAGAGGCAGTGGTGGAGCAGTGCATCTCAGCTTCGTGGCAGCAGCTAGCATTTTTTCAGCCAAACCTTGTGCAACAACGAACACAAATACAGCAAGTTTGATAGAGAATTGCTGGCTCTCCACCTGGCGATGCGCCATTTCCAGTTTTGGCTGGAGGGGCACAAGTTCACCGCGTTCGTGGACCATAAGCCGCTGATGTACGCGATGGCCAAGGTCTCGGAACCATAGTCGGCCTGGCAGCAACGAACGGCATTTGGCCGCAATTTCGGAGTTTACTACCGACATTTAACACATCGCCAGTAAGCTCAACGTCGTGGCCAATTGCCTGTCGCATGCGTTAATTGCCCCGGTCTATTTGGGAATTGATTTCCGTACCATGGCCGCGGAACAAGCCGGGGACGCAGACATTTGTGTGCTCCAGTCTGAGCCAACTTAGTTAAGGCTGCAGAGCAGGGTGGTGCAAGAAGGGTGCCCTCCCTTGCTCTGCAACATCTCCACCGGCCGCCCGCACTCGGTGGTTCCGAGCTCTTGGTGCTGTCGTGTTTTTGAGTCGGTCCACTCCCTTTCGCACCTGGGAGTGCGTGCTTCAGAGAAGCTAGTGGAGGCAAAATTCATCTGGCCGCGCTTGTGCAAGGACGTGAAAGTGTGGGCTGCAGCTTGCATTGCGTGCCAGCGGGCCTAAGTGCACAAGTGCACCAGAGCTCCCCTCGAGCCGTTCCAAATCCCTGCGAGGAGGTTCGACCACCTCCATGTAGATTTGGTGGGACCCCACCTGCCGTCGCAAGGTTTCACGTGTAGAGGATGCCTTTCACAGACGAGACTGAGTTTATTTCTCAGGGTTGGTTTATTGAGAGGTCACATCCTCTAACAAGCACAGAATCTCAGAAAAGAGACAGAGCAGTCATCTTCCACAGTTCTTATACTCTCCAAAGTCACAAACCCCCAACATCAAATAACACCCCCCCAACCCACAGTCCTTTAGTAAACATACAGCCCCCGAGACTCCTTGGCGTCTCCATTGTCTCTTATCCTTCTAGCCTCCGGGGCTCCTGCTGGGGCAATCTCTCCAACTTCCCATCTCCTGCCAGACCAACTTCACACCTCCTGTAGGTCTCTGCAGGGTCAGGTCCTCTTTGTCCATTAAGACGTGAAGCTTCTAGAATATGCACCGTCATGCCTACTAGGTATATGTGGGGAATATGGATACAATATATGCGCCCTAAATATGCGCCATACACGCACCTTTTGACAGTCATGAACCGCACCACGCGCTGGCCTGAAGCGATCCCACTGGCTTCTACCACATCCTCGGAGGTGGCACGTGCTTTGTTGTCGGCTTGGGTTGCGTGTTTCGGTTCTCCATTAGACATCACGTCTGACAGGGGTCCAGAATTCATTTCAGAACTCTGGTCCACGATGGCCCAGAGCCTGGGGGTCAAAATTCACCACACTACTGCGTACAACCCCCAGGCTAACGGGTTGTGCAAGCGTTTTCATAGGTCGCTTAAAGCAATTCAATTCAATTCAATTCAACTTTATTTATATAGCGTCATTTCACAACAACAGTCATCTCATAGCACTTTCAACTGTAGGGGGGACCCCCACAGTTGCAGAAAGACTCCAGCAATCAGGCGATCCCCTGTGAGCAAGCACTTGGCAAAGGTGGAGAGGAAAAACTCCCTTTTAACAGGAAGAAACCTCCAGCAGAACCAGGCTCAGGGAGGGGCAGTCATCTGCTGCGAGTGGCTGGGGGGTGAGGGGACAGAGAAGATGAAAAGAACAGACATGTAGAGAGCTAACAGCACGATGGGGACTCAATCTATAGGAGAGAACAAACAGATGTTAATGACCAGCAAAAAAAAAAAAAAAAATCATTGAGAGTGAAGAAAGGAGTGAGGACCAGTGCATTATTGGAGGTCCCCCGGCTGACTAAACTGTCACGCCGCGCCGCTCATCAGCGGCGCCACCTGCTCACACACCTGCTCGTCATCAGCGGCGGGGGATTTAAGCCGCCTCGCCCTGAGCTTCGGCCTGAAGCCGTCAGACTTCTTCATGCATCGCTGTGAGTTCCTTCACCCTCAGCGGATTACTTTGGTAAGAAGACCTTACCTCCTTTTCCTCCCAAGTCTGCTCCCCTGTGCACAGGTGGATTCCCCGGCGGCGGGCAACGCCTCTCCACCGCCTGTTCCTCGCTGCTGCACCGGGCGCTCCAGGTGGCTGTCTACCGGACCTCGTCCCTTGTTGTGCCAGTCATCTATCCTCTCCAAGTAAGCTCCCCTCTCGCTCTTATACCTCCTGTGTTGGTGTGTGCCCGTCACCCTTTTCCTTGTGCTTTTCCCATAAGGTTGTCCGGCTGTACGGCCTCCTGCCTCTGTGCCCGAAGCAGACGCCGCCATCAACACATTTACATCCCGCAGACACACATTCATACACTCCTGTTGTTAATAAACTATTTGAACTACTCTGAGCCTGTGTGTGTGCGTCTCCTGAGCTGTGCGTTATGTCAGTACGGCTTCAGCAGAGCGGCTCGGCAGACGGCGGGCTCGCACATCGGCTTACCACTCTCGAGGCTCGGGTGGATCAGATAGCTTATCAGCAACAGGTGATCCTCTATCAATTAATAAATATAACTAACCGATTGGACCGCTTGGACCCCCAACAGCCGTTCCCCCCGGCTCGTCAGGGTGGCGCGGCTCCTGCCGCTCCAGTGGCCGTCCAGCAGGCTCCTGCGGCACCGACTCGGCTCACTCCCATTCCGACCCCCGCCCGCTTTAGCGGAAAGCTCGGCGGAGCGCGGGGGTTCATAATGCCATGTGAGTCCGTGTTCCATCGTGTGCCCGGAGACTTTCCCTCAGATCACAGCCGAATTGGTTATATCGGGAATCTCCTGGAGGGGCGAGCATTAACTTGGACCTACGCCGTAATGGCGAGGCCCAGTTATGCCACCCTCACATATGACCAGTTCGTGAGACGCTTTCTGGAAGTCTTTGACCATTCGCGTACCGAGACGGTCCAGGTCGACCGGCTTCTCGCCCTCCAGCAGGGAAGCCGGTTGGCAGCGGACTACGCGGTCGACTTCCGGGTAGCAGCGGAGGAATTAGGCTGGGAGGACCGCTCCCTCTGTGGCCTTTTCCTCCGCAGTCTAAATGATGATCTGAGGGATGAACTGGCTGGGCGGGATATCCCTGAGACGCTAGCGGAGCTAACATCTCTTGCCATCAGTTTGGACAACAGGCTGCGCGAGCGCTCCTCGGGGCAGAAGTCGTCTTCTTCTCGCCCTCGTGGAGTCTCATCGCGCCTGCCCCAAGCTCACCCCCTGGCGACGCCGCCATCATCGCGCCCCGAGGAGTCGGAGCCGATGGTGACGGGCTGGACAAAGTTCTCTCCGGCGGAGAGACAACGCCGCCGTGAGTTAAATCTCTGTATGTATTGCGGAGATAGTCAACACACGGTAGAGCTTTGTCCACAGAAGCCAAACGGCGGGGTCCGCGAGTCACTGTAGGGGGCCTCGCGGACGTCGATCGGTTAAATCCCCTCACACAATTGAAGCTGCCCCTCCGTTTCTGCCACAACCCTACTGGGCATCTCACCCACGCACTGGTGGATTCGGGCGCGGAAGGCAGCTTTATTTCACAAAGCCTGGCAACCCGACTGGGCATCCGCTGTCAGGCACTCAGGAACCCTATCTCCCTGGTCAACCTCTCTCGTGCCTCCCTTGGGAGAGTAACGCACCAGACCATCCCCGTCCCAGTTATTATCTCTGGAAACCACCGGGAGGAGATAACCTTTTACGTCCTGCCCAACTCTGTGTCGCCCGTCATCCTGGGGTATCCCTGGCTGCGCCTCCACAACCTGGTTCTGGATTGGAAGTCCGCCGAGGTGTCGGCATGGAGTACGTTCTGCATGGGCACCTGTTTACAGTCCGCTGCCTGCTCTCCGTCCGCTTCTCCCCCTCCTACGGACGCAGAGCCCCCGGATCTGTCCCTGGTGCCACTGGAATTTCACGACCTGGGTATGGTATTCAGCAAATCCAAGGCAATGTCTCTCCCTCCTCATCGGCCCTATGACTGCGCAATCAACCTCCGCCAGGGGGCACCCTTACCTTCTGGACGACTCTACAGTCTATCGGCGCCGGAGAAGGAGACAATGAACTCATACCTCAAGGAGTCGCTGAGTGCTGGGATTATCCACCCATCATCATCACCTGTGGGGGCAGGATTCTTCTTCGTTGGTAAGAAGGACGGGTCTCTCCGTCCTTGCATTGACTATCGTGCCCTTAATGACGTAACGGAGAAGGATCGTTACACCCTGCCCCTCATGGACACCGCTTTCCACTCCCTCCAGGGGGCGACTTGGTTCACCAAGCTGGATCTCCGCAGCGCATACCACCTCGTCCGGGTCCGGGAGGGAGATGAGTGGAAGACAGCCTTCCGTACCCCGAACGGCCACTTCGAATACCTGGTGATGCCGTTCGGGTTGACCAACGCTCCAGCCGTCTTTCAGCGCCTCATCAACAACGTCCTCCGGGATTTCATCGGCCTTTTTGTGTTCATCTACCTGGATGACATACTCATCTTCTCCAAGTCCAGGGACGAGCACCAGGTCCACGTGAGGCGGGTCCTCCAAAGACTGCTGGAGAACCGGTTATACGTGAAGGCCGAGAAGTGTGAATTTTACGCAAAGACAACATCCTTCCTTGGGTTCATCATCTCACACGACCAGGTGCTTCCGGAGCCAGAGAAGGTGAAGGCGGTGGTGGAATGGCCTACACCTGCATCAAGGAAGCAGGTGCAACAGTTCATTGGATTTGCAAACTTCTACCGCCGCTTCGTCCCAAATTTTGGCACCGTCGTCGGCCCGCTGACCCGCCTCACGTCCCCTAAGGTTCCGTTCCGGTGGACCGAAGAGGCCGCGGCTGCTTTTCAGGCGCTGAAGGCGGAGTTCTCCTCCTCCCGGGTCCTTAGCCAAGTCAACCCCGCGCTGCAGTGCATCGTGGAAGTGGATGCTTCGGACACAGGAGTGGGGGCGGTGCTATCCCAGCGGTCGCCAGACGACGGTATCAAACGGCCCTGCGCCTTCTTCTCCCGGCGCTTGTCCCCGGCGGAGAGGAATTACGACGTGGGTGACAGAGAGCTCCTCGCCATCAAGCTCGCGCTACAGGAGTGGCGTCACTGGCTAGAGGGGGCAGACCTGCCGTTCGTGGTCCTGATGGACCACAAGAACTTGGAGTACCTTAGATCTGCCAAGCGCCTGAACGCCCGCCAGGCGCGCTGGTCCTTGTTCTTCGCCAGGTTCCAATTTACCATCACCTTCAGGCCTGGTTCCAAGAACGGCCTGCCCGACGCCCTCTCTAGGCAATTCGCCCCTGAGGAGTCGGAGGACACGGTTCACACCATCCTACCCAGGTCGTGCATCGTGGGAGCCGTCACCTGGGACATCAAGAGCAAGATCTGGAAGGCGCAGGAAGTGGAACCTGACCCTGGCGGCGGACCGGAGGGGAGGCTGTTCATGCCATCCACGGTTCGGGGGGAGGTCATCCACTGGTTGCACACATCCAAGCTCACCTGTCACCCTGGCTCCTCCCGGATGATTGACCTCCTCCAGCGGTCCTTCTGGTGGCCGGGCCTGCGGAGGGACGCTGCCCGCTACGCCCGGGCCTGTCCAGTTTGTGCCACCAACAAATCGGGAAATGCCCCTCCAGCGGGTTTGCTCCAGCCTCTGCCCGCCCCTGGCAGGCCCTGGTCGCATATCGCCCTGGATTTCGTCACCAGACTCCCAGTCTCGAACACCTACGACACCATCCTGACCATCGTGGATCGCTTCTCCAAGGCGGTACACTTCGTTCCCCTTCGAGGTCTCCCAACTGCCCTGGAGACAGCGGACCTCCTCATCCAACACGTGGTCAGGCTGCATGGGATTCCGGTGGACGTGGTCTCGGACTGAGGGCCCCAATTTTCCTCAGAGGTTTGGAGGTTGTTCTGCAACGCCTTAGGAGCCAAGGTGAGCCTCTCCTCCGGCCATCACCCCCAATCCAACGGGCAGTGTGAGCGGACCAACCAGGAGCTGGAGGCTGCGCTCCGCTGTGTAACGGCGTCCAAACCCACGTCCTGGAGTAACCACCTTGCCTGGGTTGAATACGCCCATAACACCGCTCGCTCTTCTGCTACAGGGATGTCTCCCTTTAAGGCGTCCCTGGGTTACGACCCCCCGCTGTTCCCGGCGCAGGAGAGTGAGGTAACTGTCCCTTCAGTACGGGCGCATCTCAGGCAGTTCCGCTCCATCTGGGCGTCTGCGCGCAATGCGCTTTTACGCACGGCGGAGCGCAACAGAGCCGTGGCGGACCGGCACAGAAGACCTGCCCCGGTGTACAGAGTTGGTCAGCAAGTCTACGTGTCGACCCAGGACGTGATCTTAAAGGGCAAGAGGAGGAAGCTGGCACAGCGCTTCATGGGTCCATACCCCATCACCAGGATCGTCAACCCGGTGGCTGTGCGTGTAGCTATTCCCCCCTCCCTCCACATCCATCCCACCTTCCACGTGTCCAAGGTGAAGCTGGCAGTCTCCGATCCCCTTTGCCCTCCTCCTGCTGCGCAACCCGCGCCCCGGATGATTGATGGCCATCCGGCCTGGCCCGTCTCCTCCATCCTGGACTCCCGGCGCCGGGGTTGTGCGTTGCAGTACTTGGTGGACTGGGAGGGCTATGGGCCTGAACATCGACAGTGGGTACCCTCGTTGTTTGTGTTGGACCCATCGCTCATCGCTGATTTTCACCGAGCGCACCCAGAGAAGCCATCGCCAGGAGGCGCTGCTAGAGGGGGGAATACTGTCACACCGCGCCGCTCATCAGCGGCGCCACCTGCTCGCACACCTGCTCGTCATCAGCGGCGGGGGATTTAAGCCGCCTCGCCCTGAACTTCGGCCTGAAGCCGTCAGACTTCTTCATGCATCGCTGTAAGTTCCTTCACCCTCAGCGGATTACTCTGGTAAGAAGACCTTACCTCCTTTTCCTCCCAAGTCTGCTCCCCTGTGCACAGGTGGATTCCCCGGCGGCGGACAACGCCTCTCCATCGCCTGTTCCTTGCTGCTGCACCGGGCGCTCCAGGTGGCTGTCTACCGGACCTCGTCCCTTGTTGTGCCAGTCATCTATCCTCTCCAAGTAAGCTCCTCTCTCGCCCTTATACCTCCTGTGTTGGTGTGTGCCCGTCACCCTTTTCCTTGTGCTTTTCCAATAGGGTTGTCCGGCTGTACGGCCTCCTGCCTCTGTGCCCGAAGCAGACGCCGCCATCAACACATTTACATCCCGCAGACACACATTCAGACACTCCTGTTGTTAATAAACTATTTGAACTACTCTGAGCCTGTGTGTGTGCGTCTCCTGAGCCGTGCGTTATGTCATAAACCTATTAGCAGCATAACTAAGAGAGGGTTCAGAAACACATGATCCCTCCCTAATTGTAGGCTATATCAAAAAGGTAGGTTTTAGCCCTATTCTTAAAAACAGAGATCGAGTCTGACTCCCGAATCCAGATTGGCAGCTGGTTCCACAGGAGAGGAGCTTGATAATTGAAGGCTCTGCCTCCCATTGTACTTTTGGAGATTCTAGGTATTTACAAGTAATCCTGCATTTTGGGAGTGTAATGCTCTGTTAGGATAATATGGTAGTATCAGATCTTTTAAATAAAAATGAGCCTGATTGTTTAGAGCTTTGTAAGTAAGAAGAAGGATGTTAAACTTAATTCTAAACTCTATGGGAAGCCAGTGAAGGGAGGCCAGAACCGGAGAGATATGATCTCTCTTTCTAGTAGCTGTTAAAACTCTTGCTGCAGCATTTTGGATTAGCTGAAGACTTTTTAAAGATGTTTTAGGACAGCCTGATAATAAAGAATTTACAATAATCTAATCTCGAGCTAACAAAAGGGGGAATAAGTTTCTCAGCATCACTCGGAGACAAGATGCTTCTAATCTTGGCAATATTACGCAAATGATAAAAGGCAATCTTAGAAACAAATTTAATATGTGAATTGAAGGACAGATCTTGATCAAAAATAATTCCAAGGTTCCTCACAGAGCTATTAAGAGAAAAGAGTAACCACATCCAAACTGAAAGTTTGATTTGGAAAGGTATTTCTAAGGTTTTTTTGACCAACAAGAATGACTTAAGTCTTAACTGAATTTAATAGCAGGAAATTACAAGTCATCCAAGCTTTGATTTCCTTAAGACAGGCTTCCAACTTGGCTAATTGATTACTATCATCTGGCTTCATTGACAGGTATAATTGTGTATCATCTGCATAACAATGAAAATGTATAAAGTGCTTTCTAATAATGTTGCCTAACGGAAGCATATATAAACTAAAAAGAGTAGGGCCTAGCACAGATCCCTGTGGAACTCCATGACTAAGCTTTGAGTTGAAAGAAAACTCATTACTGACATGAACAAACTGGAACCTATCAGATAAATAAGATCTAAACCACTGCAACAAAGTTCCATTAAGTCCAACATAGTGTTCTAATCTATCAAGTAGAATATTATGATCGATAGTATCAAAAGCTGCACTAAGGTCTAAAAGGACAAGTACAGAAACTAGTCCATTATCAGATGCGATGAGGAGGTCGTTAGTGACCTTCGCTAAGGCTGTTTCAGTACTATGATGGATTCTAAACCCAGATTGAAACTCTTCAAGTAAACCATTTCCCTGCAGGTGGTCAAATAATTGCGTAGCAACAACTCTTTCGAAGATTTTTGAAATGAAAGGGAGATTAGAGATTGGTCTATAGTTAGCTAAAGCTCCTGGATCTAGCGTTGGCTTTTTGAGTAAGGGTTTAATTACAGCCGTTTTAAAAGCCTGCGGTACATGGCCTAAAGTTAATGAAGAATTGATTATATGAAGAATAAAGCTACCAATAAGTGGGAAGACTTCTTTAAATAACCTGGTAGGAATAGGGTCTAAAAGACAAGTTGAAGGTTTGGATGAGGAAACTATTTTGTCTATAACTCACAAAGGTCGATTGGAGTAAACTCATCAAGACAGACATCAATTGAAGGAGTTGTAGTAGTTACTGTATTTAAGTTAACTGGGGGAAGAATCTGATTTTATCTCTGATGGATGAAATTATATGATTGAAAAAGTTCATAAAGTCCTGACTAGTAAGCTCTAAGGCAATGCTAGGATTGACAGAGTCCTGACTCTTTGTCAACCTGGCTACAGTGCTGAAAAGAAACCTGGGATTATTCTTGTTCTCTTCTATTAATGCAGAATAATAACTCGTTCTAGCTTTTCTAAGAGATTTTTTAAAAATTAAAAGATGATTTCTCCAAGCTAAATAGATTTCATCTAAATTAGTAGAGCACCATTTTCTTTCTAATTGACAAGTCTTCTGTTTTAAGCTACGAGGTTCTGTGTTGAACCAAGGAGTTAGAAATCTCTGATTAGACTTTTTCTTTTTTAAGGGGGCCACCAAGTCTAGAGTCTGATGCAGAGAAGCTGTTACACTATCCACCATGTTATCAATTACAGAAGGAGCAAGCTGTCTATAGCTTATTTCTGTTGTGTTGACACATGGCATAGAGGAAACAATCTGCATAAATTTGGTAACAGCATCATCTGAGAGGCATCTACTGTAATAATATTTTTCTTTAGGAGCCAAATAGTCAGAAATAGTAAAATCAAAGGTTAACAGACAATGGTCTGACAGTACAGGGTTATGAGGAGACACTACAAGATTTTCTATTTCTATGCCATATGTCAGAACAAGATCCAAAGTATGGTGGAGATAATGAGTAGAATTTCCTACTTTCTGAGAAAACCCAATCAAGTCTAATATTGAATTAAATGCCACATTAAGGCAGTCACTATCTACATCTACATGTATATTAAAGTCCCCTACTATAATTATTCTATCTGATTTCAGCACTAAATCAGCTAAGAAATCAGCAAATTCGGATAAAAATTCTGAGTAGGTTGATGGAGGACGATAAACTATGGCAAATGAAATTGGGTTTAACCTAAAATTGCTAAAGTGCCCAATACTGAGGGCCAGGCCCTCAAAGGAATTATAACATGTTTTTTGCTTTACATTAACTAGTAATTTGGAATGGTAAATTGTTGCTACTCCTCCTCCACGACCAGAACTTCTGGGATTTTGACAGTTTAAATAACCAGAGGGAGTTGATTCATTTAAACCAACAAAATCCTCTTGCCCTAACCAAGTCTCTGTAAGGGATATTAAATCAACCTGATGATCAATTAACAGATCATGGACTAACAGAGACTTGGGAGTTAGAGACCTAATATTTAATAAACCACATTTAATTTTTAAATTATGAGGAGGAACAGAGGCCAAACCATTCAATTTAGAGGCTTTATGTTTAATTTGAGTTTTACCAATTTTTTGCTTGATCACTTTGGGATGCTTATATATCCATCCATCTTCTACTGCTTTTCCGGAGGTCCGGGTCGCGGAGGCAGCAGTTCAAGCAGAGAAGTCCAGACTTCCCTCTCCCCAGCCACCTGCTCCAGCTCTTCAGAGGGGATACCAAGGCGTTCCCAGACCAGCTGGGAGACATAGTCTCTCCACCGAGTGGGACGTGCCTGAAACACCTCAAGTGGGAGGCGTCCAGGAGGCATCCTAATCAGATGCCCATACCACCTCAACTGACTCCTTTCAATGTGGAGGAGCAGCGGTTCTACTCTGAGCCTCTCCCGGATGACTGAGCTCCTCACCCTATCTCTGAGGGTGAGTCCAGCAATCCTACAGAGAAAGCTCATTTCAGCCGCTTGTATCCGCGTATCTCATTCTTTCGGTCATTACCCAAAGCCCGTGACCATAGGTGAGAGTACGAACGTAGATTGACTGGTAAATCGACAGCTTTGCCTTAGAACTAAGCTCCCTCTTCACCACAACAGACCGGTACAACGTCCGCATCACTGCAGATGCTGCTCCAATCCGTCTGTTGATCTCTCGCTCCATTCTCCCCTCACTCGTGAACAAGACCCCAAGATACTTAAACTCCTCCACTTGGGGCAGGAGCCTGTCCCCAACCCGGAGAGGACAATCCACCTTTTTCCGGCTGAGGACCATGGACTCGGACTTGGAGGTGCTGATTCCCATCCCAGCCGCTTCACACTCAGCGGCAAACCATCCCAGCAAGAGCTGTAGGTCATTGCTGGATGAAGCCAACAGGACAACATCATCTGCAAACAACAGAGATGAGATCCTGTGGTCACCAAGCATGACACCCTCCATTCCCTGGCTGCGCCTAGAAATCCTGTCCATAAAAATTATGAACAGGATCGGTGACAAAGGGCAGCCCTGGCGAAGTCCAACTCTCACTGGGAATGACTCCGACCGAGTGTTGGCAATACGAACCAAACTCTCACAACGATCGTACAGAGACCGAATAACTCGTAACAACAAGCCCGATACCCCATACTCCCGAAGCACCCCCCACAAAAAACCACGAGGGACGCGGTCAAATGCCTTCTCCAAGTCCACAAAACACATGTAAACTGGTTGGGCAAACTCAAACGAACCCTCGAGGATTCTCGAGAGGGTAAAGAGCTGGTCCGATGTGCCACGGCCAGGACGAAAACCACATTGCTCCTCCTGAATCCGAGGTTCGACCAACGGCCAGACTCTCCTCTCCAGTACCTTGGCATAGACCTTCCCAGGGAGGCTGAGGAGTGTGATCCCTCTAAAGTTGGAGCACACCCTCCGGTCCCCTTTTTTGAAGAGAGGAACCACCACCCCGGTTTGCCATGCCAAAGGCACTGCCCCCGACCTCCACGCAATGTTGCAGAGGCGTGTCAACCATGACAGCCCAACAACATCCAGGGCCTTGAGGTACTCAGGGCGAATCTCGTCCACCCCCGGGGCCCGGCCACCAAGGAGATTTTTAACCACCTTGGTGACCTCAGCCCCTGTGATAGGTGAGTCATCCCCCTCGTCCCCAAACCCTGCTTCCACTGTGGAAGGCGTATCAGTGGGATTGAGGAGATCCTCGAAGTATTCCTTCCACCGCCCGACGATGTCCCCAGTCGAAGTCAACAGTGTCCCATCCGCACCATACACAGTGTGGACGGGGAGCTGCTTTCCCCTCCTGAGCCGCCGGACAGTTTGCCAGAATCTCTTTGAGGCCGACTGAAAGTCTTGTTCCATGGCCTCACTGAACTCCTTCCATACCCGGGTTTTTGCTTCAGCAACCACCCGAACTGCACTCCGCTTGGCCTGCCGGTACACCTCAGCTGCTTCGGGAGTCCCACAAGCCAACCAAGCTTGATAGGACTCCTTCTTCAGCTTAATGGCCCCCCTCACCACTGCTGTCCACCACTTGGTTCAGGGGTTGCCACCACGAGATGCACCGACCACCTTGCGGCCGCAGCTCTGGGCCGCCGCTTCAACAACAGAGGTGGAGAACATGGCCCATTCAGACTCCATGTCTCCAGACTCCCTCGGAATGTGGTTGAAGTTCTTCCGGAGGTGGGAGTTGAAGACCTCCCGGACAGGGGCCTCAGCCAGACGCTCCCAGCACACTCTCACTATACGTTTGGGTCTACTAGGTCTGAATGGCTTCCTCCCCTGCCATCAGATCCAACTCACCACCAGGTGGTGATCAGTTGACAGCTCTGCACCTCTCTTTACTCGGGTGTCCAAGACATATGGTCGCAGGTCTGATGATACGATAACAGAATCGATCATCGACCTGCGACCTAGGGTGTCCTGGTGCCAGGTGCACATATGGACACCCTTATGCTTGAACATGGTGTTCGTTATGGACAGACTGTGGTTAGCACAGAAGTCCAATAACTGAACACCACTCGGGTTCAGATCGGGCAGGCCGTTCCTCCCAATCACCCCCCTCCAGGTTTCACTGTCGTTGTCCACGTGCACATTGAAGTCCCCCAGTAGGACAATGGAGTCTCCAAGAGGAGCACCCTCCAGCACCCCAGTCACAGACTCCAAAAAGAGTGGGTACTCTGAAACTTCATTTGGTGCATAGGCACAAATGATGGTCAGGACCCGTTTCCCAACCCGAAGGAGCAGGGAAGCAACCCTTTCGTTCACCGGGGAAAACTCCAATATAGAGGCAGCAAGGTAGGGCGATACAAGAATACCCACCCCTGTCACGCCGCGCCATTCATCAACGGCGCCACCTGCTCACGCACCTGACAATCATCAGCGGCGAGGGATAAAGGCCGTCTCGCCCGGAGGCTCGGCCTGAAGCCGTCAGACTTCGTCCCTCACCGTTGTGAGCATACTTCCCTTCAGCGTAACCATTTTTGTAAGAAGATCGCTTACCTCTTCTCTTCAGTCTTCTCCCCTGTGCACAGGTGGATTTCCCAGCGGCGGACATCTCCTCTCCATCGCCCAATCCTCGCTGCTGCACGGAGCTCCCCAGGTGGCTGTCTTCCGGGCCTCACCCCCTTGTTGTGCCAGCTGTCCTGACCCACCAAGTAAGTCCTTCTCTCGCCATAAATTCCTCCTGTGTTGGTGTATGCCCGTCACTCTCTCCCTGTGCTCTCTCCATAGGGTTGCTCGGCTGTACGGTCACCTGCCTCTGTGCCTGGAGCTGACACCATCACCAACACATTTACATCCCGCAGACACGCACTCATTCTCCCCTGCTGTTAATAAACTCTTTGAACTACTCTAAGCCTGTGTGTGTGCGTCTCCTGAGCCGTGCGTTATGTCAGTACGGCTTCAGCAGAGCGGCTCGGCGGACGGCGGGCTCGCACACCGGCTTACCACTCTCGAGGCTAGAGTGGATCAAATTGCTTATCAACAGCAGGTCATCCTAAATCAATTAGTAATTATCACTGGCCGATTGGACCGCCTGGACCCCCAGCAGCCGTTCCCCCCGGCTCCTCAGGGTGGCGCAGCTCCTGCTGTTCCGGTGGCCGTCCAGCCAGCTCCAGTGGCACCGGCCCGACTCACACCTATTCCGACCCCCGCTCGCTTTAGCGGAAAGCTCGGCGGAGCGCGGGGGTTTGTGATGCAGTGTGAGTCCGTGTTTGACCGTGTGCCCGGAGACTTTCCCTCAGATCACAGTCGAATCGGCTACATAGGGAACCTCCTGGAGGGGCGCGCTCTAACTTGGGCCTACGCTATCATGGCGAGACCCAGTTATGCCACCCTCACCTATGCCGAGTTCGTGAGGCGCTTCCTGGAGGTGTTCGATCATTCTCGTTCCGAGGCGGTCCAGGTCGATCGGCTTCTCGCTCTCCAGCAGGGAAACCGGTCGGCCGCGGATTATGCCATCGAGTACCGGGTAGCGGCGGAGGAATTGGGCTGGGAGGAGCGCTCCCTCTGCGGCCTGTTTCTCCGCAGCCTCAATAGTGATCTAAGGGATGAACTGGCTGGACGGGATATCCCCGGAACGTTAGCGGAGCTAACCTCACTGGCTATCAGCTTGGACAACAGGCTGCGCGAGCGCTCCTCAGGACGGAAGCCGTCTGCTTCTCGCCCTCGGGGAGTCCCGCTACGCCTGCCCCAAGCTCGCCCCCTGGCGACGCCGCCACCATCGTGCCCCGAGGAGTCGGAGCCGATGGTGACGGGCTGGGCAAAGCTCTCCTCGGCAGAGAGACAGCGCCGCCGTGAGTTGGGTCTCTGCATGTATTGCGGAGACAGTCAACACACGATAGAGCTTTGCCCACAAAAGCCAAACGGCGGGGTCCGCGAGTCACTGTAGGGGGCCTCGCGGACGTCAATCGGCAAAGTCCCCTCACTCAATTAAAGCTGCCCATCCGTTTTTGCCACAACCCCACTGGGCACCTCACCCACGCACTGGTGGATTCGGGCGCAGAGGGCAGCTTCATTTCACAAGGCCTGGCAACCCGATTGGGCATCCGCTGTCGGGCATTAAAACACCCCATCTCCCTGGTCCATCTCTCCCGTGCCTCCCTTGGGAGAGTTTCTCACCAAACCATGCCCGTCCCAGTCATCATCTCAGGGAACCACCGGGAGGAGATGGTATTTTACGTCCTGCCCAACTCTGTGTCGCCCGTCATCCTGGGGTATCCCTGGCTACGCCTCCACAACCCTGTCCTGGACTGGAGGTCCGCTGGGGTATCGGCATGGAGTACCTTCTGTATGGGCACCTGCCTTCAGTCCGCTGCCTGCTCCCCATCCGCGGCTCCCCCTGTGGCGGATACAGCACCTCCGGACCTGTCACTGGTGCCTCCAGAATTTCACGACCTGGGTATGGTATTTAGCAAATCGAAAGCTATGTCTCTTCCCCCGCATCGACCATATGACTGTGCCATCAACCTCCGCCAGGGGGCTCCCCTGCCATCTGGTCGGCTCTACAGCCTGTCGGCGCCGGAGAAGGATACCATGAATACATACCTGAAGGAATCTCTGAGCGCTGGGATTATTCGCCCATCGTCGTCACCCGTGGGGGCAGGGTTTTTCTTTGTCGGGAAAAAGGACGGATCCCTCCGCCCCTGCATAGACTACCGAGCGCTGAATGACATCACTGAGAGGGACCGTTACACCCTGCCCCTCATGGACACTGCCTTTCACTCCCTCCAGGGGGCGACCTGGTTTACCAAGCTGGATTTACGCAGCGCTTACCACCTCGTCCGGATCCGGGAGGGAGATGAATGGAAGACAGCCTTCCGTACCCCGAACGGCCACTTTGAGTATCTCGTCATGCCGTTCGGGCTGACCAACGCTCCTGCCGTCTTTCAGCGCCTCATTAATGACGTCCTCCGGGATTTCATCGGCCTTTTTGTGTTCGTCTACCTGGATGACATCCTTATCTTCTCCAGGTCCAGGGACGAGCACCAGGTCCATGTGAGGCGGGTCCTCCAAAGACTGCTGGAGAATCGTCTGTACGTGAAGGCTGAGAAATGCGAATTCTACGCTAGGACCACATCCTTCCTGGGATTCATCATCGCTCAAGATCAGGTGCTCCCAGACCCAGAGAAGGTGAAGGCGGTGGTGGAGTGGCCTACTCCCGCATCCCGGAAGCAGGTGCAACAGTTTGTTGGCTTCGCCAATTTTTACCGCCGCTTTGTCCCAAATTTCAGCTCGATCGTCGGACCGCTGACCCGCCTCACGTCCCCGAAGGTCCCGTTCCGGTGGACTGAAGAGGTCGCTGCTGCCTTTAGGGCGCTGAAGGCGGAGTTCTCCTCCTCCCGGGTCCTTCGCCAGGTCGACCCCGCGCTGCAGTGCATTGTGGAGGTGGACGCATCGGACACGGGAGTGGGAGCAGTGTTATCCCAGCGGTCACCTGACGATGGCGCCAAACGGCCGTGCGCCTTCTTCTCCCGGCGCCTGTCCCCGGCGGAGAGGAACTACGATGTGGGGGACAGAGAGCTCCTGGCCATTAAACTCGCCTTACAGGAGTGGCGCCACTGGCTAGAGGGGGCGGACCTGCCGTTTGTGGTCCTGACGGACCACAAGAACTTAGAGTATTTACGATCTGCCAAGCGCCTGAATGCCCGCCAGGCGCGCTGGTCTTTGTTCTTCGCCAGGTTCCGCTTCTCGATCACCTTCAGGCCGGGCTCCAAAAACGGCCTGCCTGACGCCCTCTCTAGGCAGTTCACCCCCGTGGAGGCTGAGGAGACGCCCCACACTATCCTGCCCAGGTCGTGCGTCCTCGGTGCCATCTCTTGGGACATTGAAGACAAGATCCGGAAGGCGCAGGAGGTGGAACCTGATCCTGGCGGCGGACCGGAGGGAAGACTGTTCGTCCCATCTGCGGTCCGAGGAGAGGTCATCCACTGGCTCCACACCTCCCGGCTCACCTGTCATCCCGGCACCTCTCGGATGATCAGCCTCCTCCAGCGGTCCTTTTGGTGGCCAGGCCTGCGGAGGGATGCAGCCCGCTACGCCCGGGCTTGCCCAATCTGTGCCACCAGCAAGTCGGGAAATGCCCCCCCAGCGGGTCTGCTCCAGCCTCTGCCCGTCCCCGGCAGGCCCTGGTCGCACATCGCACTGGACTTCGTCACCGGACTCCCCGTTTCCAACTCCTTTGACACCGTCCTGACCATTGTGGACCGTTTCTCCAAGGCGGCGCACTTCGTTCCCCTGCGAGGTCTCCCTACTGCCCTGGAGACGGCGGGCCTCCTCGTCCAACACGTGGTCAGGCTGCACGGGATTCCGGTGGACGTGGTCTCGGACCGGGGCCCCCAATTTTCATCCGAGGTTTGGAGATCCTTTTGTAACGCCATCGGAGCCAAGGTGAGCCTCTCCTCCGGCCATCACCCCCAGTCTAACGGGCAGTGTGAGAGGACCAATCAGGAGCTGGAGGCTGCGCTCCGCTGTGTTACTAGATCCAAGCCGACGTCCTGGAGCAACCATCTCGCCTGGGTGGAGTATGCCCACAACACCGCCCGCTCTTCTGCAACGGGGATGTCCCCCTTCAAGGCGTCCCTGGGTTACGACCCCCCGCTGTTTCCAGCGCAGGAGAACGAGGTGACTGTCCCCTCCGTTAGGGCGCACCTTAGGCAGTTCCGCTCCACCTGGGCTGCCGCGCGTCATGCGCTTTTACGCACAGCGGAGCGCAACAGGACCGTGGCGGACCGGCACAGAAGACCTGCCCCGGCGTACAGAGTTGGGCAACTCGTGTATGTGTCTACCCAGGACGTCACATTAAAAGGCGAGAGGAGGAAGCTGGCACAGCGTTTCATGGGTCCCTTTCCCATCACCCGGATCATCAACCCGGTGGCTGTGCGCGTGGCTATTCCCCCCTCCCTCCGCATCCATTCCACTTTTCATGTGTCGAAGGTGAAACTGGCAGTCACTGACCCCCTTTGCCCTCCTCCTGCAGCGCAACCCGCGCCCCGGATGATTGGTGGCCATCCGGCCTGGTCCGTCTCCTCCATCCTGGACTCCCGGCGCCGAGGTCGTGGGTTGCAATACTTGGTGGACTGGGAGGGCTATGGGCCCGAGCATCGACAATGGGTGCCCCCGTCGTTTGTGTTGGACCCATCGCTCATCGCGGACTTCCACCGAGCGCACCCGGATAAGCCATCGCCAGGAGGCGCTGCTAGAGGGGGGAGTACTGTCACGCCGCGCCATTCATCAACGGCGCCACCTGCTCACGCACCTGACAATCATCAGCGGCGAGGGATAAAGGCCGTCTCGCCCGGAGGCTCGGCCTGAAGCCGTCAGACTTCGTCCCTCACCGTTGTGAGCATACTTCCCTTCAGCGTAACCATTTTTGTAAGAAGATCGCTTACCTCTTCTCTTCAGTCTTCTCCCCTGTGCACAGGTGGATTTCCCAGCGGCGGACATCTCCTCTCCATCGCCCAATCCTCGCTGCTGCACGGAGCTCCCCAGGTGGCTGTCTTCCGGGCCTCACCCCCTTGTTGTGCCAGCTGTCCTGACCCACCAAGTAAGTCCTTCTCTCGCCATAAATTCCTCCTGTGTTGGTGTATGCCCGTCACTCTCTCCCTGTGCTCTCTCCATAGGGTTGCTCGGCTGTACGGTCACCTGCCTCTGTGCCTGGAGCTGACACCATCACCAACACATTTACATCCCGCAGACACGCACTCATTCTCCCCTGCTGTTAATAAACTCTTTGAACTACTCTAAGCCTGTGTGTGTGCGTCTCCTGAGCCGTGCGTTATGTCAACCCCTGCTTGTCGCCTCTCGCCCGGCGCAACTCCAGAAAAGGCCAAGCTCCAGCCCCTCTCCAGGAGACTGGTTCCGGAACCGGAGCTGTGTGTTGAAGTGAGGCCGACTATATCTAGCCGGTATCTCTCAACCTCGTACACCAGCTCAGGCTCCTTCCCCACCAGAGAGGTGACATTTCACGTACCAAAAGCCAGTTTAGAAAGCTTGGGATCAGTCCGCCAAGGTCTCCGCCTTTGACCGCCACCTGATCCACATAGCACTGGACCCCCATGATCCCTCCTGCAGGTGGTGAGCCCACTGGAGGGCGGACTCATGTAACTCCTTCGGGCTGAGCCCGGCCGGGTCCCATGGGTGGAAACCCGGCCACCAGACGCTAGCCTTCGAGCCCCTCCCCCAGGCCTGGCTCCAGGGTGGGGCCCCGGTAACCCCATACCGGGCAGGGTACACTGAATCCTTGATATACAATTCATGAGAGTCTGTTGGATCGTTCTTAGTCTGGCCGTTCACCCAGGACCAGTTTGTCTTGGGAGACTCTATCAGAGGCAAATTGCCCCGGACAACATAGCTCCTGGGATCACTGGGGCACGCAAACCCCCCCACCACGATAAGGTGACGATCCATGAGGGGGATGCTTATATATTATATTTTTATTTACTTTGGAGGGAGCAGACAGTGATTCTCTGATGGGGAAGACAGGGGCTAAGTTGAGGGGTGGCGGATGAAGAAGAGCTGCAGAGAGGCGTGTAAGACTGTGACTCTGCTTCCTGGTCCCAACTCTTAGTAGTCAAGGTTTTGGAAATTTGGATTAAAAAAAGATGCCAAATTGTTAGATAAATGAGACGCACCATCCAAAGTGGGATGGACGCTGTCTCGTCTCATAAGACCAGGTTTTCCCCAAAATGAGCTCCAATTGTCAATGTAGCCCACGTTGTTTGCAGGACACCACACAGACAGCCAGCGGTTCAAGGGTGACGAGCGGCTAAACATGTCATCACTGGTCAGATTGGGGAGGGGCCCAGAGAATACTACAGAGTCCAAAATTGTTT
Organism: Pholidichthys leucotaenia; assembly: GCA_020510985.1. Lineage (NCBI taxonomy): Eukaryota > Metazoa > Chordata > Actinopteri > Cichliformes > Pholidichthyidae > Pholidichthys > Pholidichthys leucotaenia. The sequence goes on along the minus strand of CM035837.1, from coordinate 441,235,697 downwards.
TGGACTGAAAATTGGAAGTCACACACTGATTCTACATTAAGTTTCGTGTCTTCTGACTGCTGGAGACAGATGTCATTAATGCCAGCGTGAATAACAATTGTGGAGTATTTACAGTTACTTTTAGCCAACATTTTCAAATTTGACTCGATGTCGCCTGCTCTGGCCCCAGGAATGCATTTGACTATGGCCGCTGGAGTCTCTAGGTTCACGTTTCTGACTACAGAGTCGCCAATGATCAGAGTTTTTTCCTCAGCGGGTGTGTCACTGAGCGGGGAAAAACGATTAGAAACATGAACAGGTTGGTGGTGTTCCGGGGCTTTGCGACTAGGCTTCCTTCTCACCGTCACCCACCCAGTCTCCTCGCTGCTGAGGAGAGCCGGAGGACCGCTAACGGGGCCTATGCTTGCTAGCTTCGCTGCAGCTAGGGGACGTCCGGGGAGAGTAACTGGCGCAGACGGTGTTTCAATGCAGCGGAGCCGGGATTCCAAATCAGACAACCTCGCCTCGAGCGCCTCAAAAAGACAGCATTTATTACATTTACCGTTATCACTAAAAGAGGCAGAGGTGTAGCTAAACATCTGACAGAGAGAGCACACCAGAGGAGGAGAGGAAGGAGAGCTAGTAGCCATAGCTAGTGGCTAACCCAAAGCTCAGGAGAGTGAGGAGAGCAAACCACACGGACAGACAGCAAAACAGGAAGTGACGATACGTTACCACAAGTGACGTTCAATGGTCGTCAAGGAGGAGGAGCACTCAGAGCTTTGCTCACGGACACAAATTGGGTCGACTGCCTGCCCTGGGTTCTTTTAGGGTTGCACTTGGCACCTAAGGAGGATTTGGCAGTCTCCCCGGCAGAACTTGTTTTTTCTCAGCCGCTGTGGATCCCCAGAGAGTTTTTACTGGAAAAGCCCACGCCCGAGGCTGATCCGCCCACGCAATTTTTACACAGTACAGAGGCTGTGGGCGTACCGGGCCCGGCCCACCATTGTTTTCCCTGCACATTCACCCCAAAAAGCTTGCAGAACACCAGTTTTGTTTTTGTCAGGCACGATGCGCACCGAACCCTGCTGCGCCCACCGTATGACGGGCCGTTCAGGGTGTTGGAACCTGGGGAGAAGCATTTTCTGTTAGACTTGGGGGGGGTGGCATATGGAGACTGTTTGCATCAACAGGCTGAAGCCTGCTTTTGTGTTGACTGATGAGCAGACGGTGTTAGCCCAAGCTCCCCGGCACAGACGCCCACTGTTGGTGGCTCCGCAAATTGGTGATCCCTCGGCAGGGACCTGCGCTCGTGAGGCTAATGTGTTTTCTCCCCTCCCTCTTTCCCTCCGCAGACTGACGTGCCCTCCCATACACCTCACCAGCAGGGCGGTTCGACTGGATCGGCAACCCCCTGCTAGAGCCGCTATGGGCACCGGCTATGGGCACCGGCTCAAGCCCAAAGGATGGGGGGGTGGGGAGGGTTGAAAAACCATCACTGGTCGTGCTAACCAGAAGCCATGGATGACAGCAGAGGTTTACAGGCTCCTGAGGGCTCGGGATGAAGCCTTCAGGGACAGTGACACCACAGGACTAAACAGCTAGGGCCAACCTGTCCCATGGTATTAAGGAAGCAAAATGACAGTACAGCAAGAAAATATCCGGCCACTTCAGTTACACCAGAAATGTACATTCTCTCTGGCGTGGTATACAGATCCTCACCAACTACAAACCTCCACCTCACACCAGTGCGAGTGACATCACACTGCTTAACAACCTAAATGACTTCTTTGGCTGCTTTGAAGCACAAAACAGCACATCAGCACAGAAGCACATCTCCCCCAGACGAGCAGGCTATAAGCCTGGATCCAGCCAGTGTGAAGAGGACCCTCTGCAGGATCAACCCACCGAAGGCAGCTGGACCAGAAAACATACCAGGTCGCGTTCTGAAGGACTGTGCAGAGGAGCTCAAGAATGTCCTGGCTGACATCTTCTACAGCTCTCTTTGAGTCAAGCTATTGTCCCCACATGTTTCAAAACTGCCACCATAACACCAGTCACAAAGAAGCCCGTCCCATCCAGCTACAACGATTACCGGCCCATGGCACTGACCCTCCCACGACCCATCTCAGTTTGCATACAGGTAAAACAGATCCATAAAAGATGCCATCTTTGCTGCTCTCCATCTAGCCCTCACCCACCTGGACTCAAAAGAACTCCTGTGCGAATGCTGTTCTTGGACTTCAGTTCAGCATTCAACACAATAATCCCCCAGCACCTAATACAAAAACTCAGACACTTGGGACTCAAAATCTCTCTCTGTAACTAGGTGCTGGACTTTCTCACAGGGAGGCCACAGAACGTGCGGGTTAGCAGCAATACCTCCAAGACCATCACATTGAGCACAGGTGCACCACAAGGGTGCATGCTCAGCCCACTGCTCTTCACCCTGCTGACCCATGACTGTGTACCAGCCCACAGCACCAACCACATCATCAAGTTTGTGGATGACATGACGGTGGTGGGCCTCATCACCAACAATGAGGAGGCCAACTACATAAATGAGGCGAGCCAACTGGTCCAGTGGTGTGAAGACAATAATCTCTTCCTCAAAGCGGGAAAAACCAAGGAGATTGTGGTCGACTTCAGGAGTGGACACACACAGCATCACACTCTGATCATCGATGCAGCAGCTGTAGAGAGGGTGAGCAGCACAAAGACCCTGGGGATGCACATCTCTGAGGACCTTTCTTGGTCCAACATCACTACATCACTGGCCAAGAAGTCTCAAACTCACCCCTATTTTCTCCGCAAACTGAAGAGAGCACGAGTCCCACCCCCATCATGTGCTCATTCTACCGGGGCACCATTGAGAGCATCCTCACCAGTTGCATCACGGTGTGGTATGGAAGCTGCACCACCTCCCGCTGGAAGACACTACACAGTGAAAGCAGCCAGCAAGATCATTGGTCCTCTGCCCTTCCTCTGAGACATCTACTTCACCTGCCTCACCTGTAGAGCCATCAACATTGTAGGTGACACTTCCCACCCTCACACTCCTTCTTCAGCCCCCTGCCCTCGGGGAAAAGGTACCAGAGCCTCCGAGCCCACTCCATAAGACTGCTAAATAGCTTTGTCCATCAGGCCTTCAGGACCCTGAACTCTGTCCACCCCCCCCCCTTCCCCCAGACCATAACACACTCACCCGCACAATAACTACTTCAGATGTTGGCACAGAAAGACTGGCACATCAACCGTAATACATCTGCTGCTGTATGTCTGCACTTTCTCTACACTGTCTCCACTTATTTTACAGGGGCACCATTGAGAGCATCCTCACCAGCTGAATCATGGAGTGATATGGAAGCTGCACCGCCTCCTGCCGGAAGACACTACAACGCACAGTGAAAGCAGCCAGCAAGATCATCGGTGCCCCTCTGCCCCTCCCTCTTGGACATCTACCTCACCCGCAGAGCCATCATCATTGCAAGTGACACCTCCCACCCCTCACACTCCCTCTTCAGTCTCCTGCCCTCAGGAAGAAGGTACTGGAGCCTCCGGACCCACTCCACAAGATTGCTAAACAGCTTCACTCACCAGGCCATCAGGACCCTGAACTCTGCCCTCTCCACTCCCCCCGTCCCCGGCCCCTGGACTGTAACACACTCACCCAGACTAACTCTACCTCAGCTGTTTGCACAGGAAGACTTGGCACACCAACAGTAATACATCTGCTGCTGTATGTCTTTACACTTTACTCCAACCATTTGCACAAATGCCCCACCTGCTGCTGTCTGTTATTGCAATACTGATCGTGCACATTCCAAATTGTCACTGTTTGCACCTCCTCCACCGCATTGAACTTGCACTATGGGTATTACAGTATTACTTTACATTGGATTGTTGTTTTTTCTTTCATTTGCACTCTGGGTAGCATTACAGTACAGTGGGGTAAAAAAGTATTTAGTCAGCCACCAATTGTGCAAGTTCTCCCACTTAAAAGATGAGAGAGGTCTCCAATTTTCATCATAGGTATACCTCAACTATGAGAGACAAAATAAGAAAAAAAAATCCAGAAAATCACATTGAAGGATTTTTAATGAATTAATTGGTAAATTCCTCGGTAAAATAAGTATTTGGTCAATAACAAAAGTTCATCTCAATACTTTGTTATATACCCTTTGTTGGCAATGACAGAGGTCAAGCATTTTCTGTAAGTTTTCACAAGGTTTTCACACACTGTTGCTGGTATTTTGGCCCATTCCTCCATGCAGATCTCCTCTAGAGCAGTGATGTTTTGGGGCTGTCGCTGGGCAACACAGACTTTCAACTCCAAAGATTTTCTATGGGGTTGTGATCTGGAGACTGGCTAGGCCACTCCAGGACCTTGAAATGCTTCTTACAAAGCCACTCCTTCGTTGCCCGGGCGGTGTGTTTGGGATCATTGTCATGCTGAAAGACCCAGCCATGTTTCATCTTCAATGCCCTTGCTGGTGGAAGGAGGTTTTCACTCAAAATCTCACGATACATGGCCCCATTCATTCTTTCCTTTACACGGATCAGTCGTCCTGGTCCCTTCGCAGAAAAACAGCCCCAAAGCATGATGTTTCTACCCCCATGCTTCACAGTAGGTATGGTGTTCTTTCTCATCCAAACACGACAAGTTGAGTTTTTACCAAAAAGTTCTATTTTGGTTTCATCTGACCATATGACATTCGCCCAATCCTCTTCTGGATCATCCAGATGCTCTCTAGCAAACTTCAGACGAGCCTGGACATGTACTGGCTTAAGCAGGGGGACACATCTGGCACTGCAGGATTTGAGTCCCTGGCAACGTAGTGTGTTTCTGATGTAGCCTTTGTTACTTTGGTCCCAGCTCTCTGCAGGTCATTCACTAGGTCCCCCCATGTGGTTCTGGGATTTTTGCTCACTGTTCTCATGATAATTTTGACCCCACGGGGTGAGATCTTGCGTGGAGCCCCAGATCGAGGGAGATTATCAGTGGTCTTGTATGTCTTCCATTTTCTAATAATTGCTCCCACAGTTGATTTCTTCACACCAAGCTGCTTACCTATTGCAGATTCAGTCTTCCCAGCCTGGTGCAGGTCTACAATTTTGTTTCTGGGGTCCTTTGACAGCTCTTTGGTCTTGGCCATAGTGGACTATGGAGTCTGACTGTTTGAGGTTGTGGACAGGTGTCTTTTATACTGATAACGAGTTCAAACAGGTGCCATTAATACAGGTAACGAGTGGAGGACAGAGGAGCCTCTTAAAGAAGAAGTTACAGGTCTGTGAGAGCCAGAAATCTTGCTTGTTTGTAGGTGACCAAATACTTATTTTACTGAGGAATTTACCAATCAATTCATTAATTGGTGGCTGACTAAATACTTTTTTGCCCCACTGTACTGTACATAGACTGCTGTTTTTTTTATCCATAGTCCTTATATATTATGCACACTACCAAGAAAGAGAGAAACGGAATTTCGATTCTCCTGTATGTCCTGTACATATAGAAGTACTGACAAATAAAAATCTTTGAATCTTTTTGAATCTCTGAAACTTCTGCTGATTCTGACCAGGATAACTGCTGCACCAGGTACATTCAGGATTATGTTAGAGGATTTGTCTGAATCAGGAGCAAAACATCAAAACATTTTTTATTTTTTATTCATAGATCATCTGAGGGTGAAAAATTTCCAAACATTTGGACAAATAAAAAATCAAAAATTAATGTCAACATTCAGTGACTGAACATTTTAGACAAACATTTATGAACATTTGGTCAGACACGTTTGTCTCATTTTAATAAATTTATCATTAATTAATTTTCTTTATTTCTGCTGCAGAAATATCAGATTCACACAGTTCCACTTTAAATATAAAAACATTACTTCAGCATATAAAGATATTTAAAATTACAGATTCATGACTATTAACTTATTGTTTAAATAGGATTTTAATTAAAAACAATCAAAATAAAGTTGGGTTAATTTGGGTCATTAACAGGATAACGAGTCAGAGAAAAATCACTGTTTATGAGGAAGTAGCTGAGAAAAAAAAAACAACATTACCAACTTCAATATTACTGTTTCCATGTTAAAACAGAATTAAATTAAAGTAATTTTTATCAGACAAACATGAGAACCTGAAACTTTGGCTGGAGTATAAATAATAAATGAGCAAGAAAATTAAAATAGGAACAGTGTAGGATGTTACGGATCTCCAACCTGTGGCTCCAGAGCCACATGTGTTTGAGTCTGAATTCTGTAGTTAATTAATAATTATTGTAATTATTAGCAACTCAGAGCCATTTAATTAGTCAATTAAGAGTCTTCAGCGTGACTCATTATTATCAGTAATTATGTTTTTATTGAAATAAGTGTAATTTTCCTCATCAATGATCTAAAAATATAAAATTTAATTATTTCTGCAGCTACTTCACCTTCACCTTTCTTTTCTAAAGTCTTTTACTGATTTTTATAATTAGCGCCAATGCTTAATTAACTGTTTTTATGTTTTAATTATTACACTCTTCTGATTTTCATTTGCTGGTTCAGTGTTTTTGTTGATGGGGGAGGGTAGCCCTGGAGACCAGCAGAGAAGGGGTTAAGGGAATAACAACACCAACATGGTGCCATCATCTCCATGGCAACAGAGACACCAACATCCACAAACATTTAAACAATTAAGGTCCTGAAAGGAAGTCAGCTTTGGCTTTCAAAATAAAAAACATAAATAGAGCAGTGCAGATCCTTCAAAATAAAAGCTGTGTGAACATGTGACTATAAAAGTTCTGTTCAGGTCACCGCTCCATCCAAGGACCTGAACCTACTGATGCTCTGGATCCTGGTCTGGATGCTGGTCCAGGTCCTGGTCTGGACCCCGTCTGCCTCCGACCCAGACTCAGGCCTTCATCCCTACTGGCCCGGCTCACGAACACTGAGGGAGGCTGAGAGGACGCCATCTCAAACCTCAGATCCGCCGAGTTCTTACTAACCTGAGCAGAGGACTTCCTGTTAGTCCTGGGGACAGGGGACGGGAGGAAGGAGGACTTCCTGCTAGTCCTGGGGATGGGAACTGGATGTGTGGACAAGGACGTGTGTCCTCTCGTGGCTGAGGACGAAGAGCCCAGTTTGGCAAGGGCTACTGGGATCTCCTCCAGAGACTCTGCAGAGTCTGAGTGGTACTCTGCAGGAGGGGCGGCGGCCTGGATGGGGCCCGAGGCTGGGGAGGCCCTCAGAGGGAACGCTGGGACAGGAAGGTGTTGACCCAGGGACACAGTGGACACAGAGGTGGGCTCTGCTGGAGGACAAAAAAGGAGTCAGAGAATGTCAGGGACAGTTTAATGACAGAGTTACTCTGAGTAAATCAATGCAAATCAGAGTAAGAGATACTAGTGAATACTGTTAAATACTAACAAATAATAGTGCATAGTAGTGAATCACAGTGAATCCTAATGGTGCGTTCAGACCAAACATGAAGCAAAAATTTGTGTCACAGTTGAGATCAACAAGTGAAAATTGGCCCTACGGAGGAGCAGGGCTACCTTCTGCTGCTGCCCTGTACCTGCGGTGGAAGTCCCAAAAATGCTGTCATGTTTGCATTTCTGACTTTATCTGGTGGAGTTGGGAGAATGTCTGCGTCTGTTTTCACCTCTAAACTAAGGCTGACTGGTGTCCAGTGTGATGAGCTCTAGTCCTTGCTAGCTGACCGAAGTCGTTTGATGAGCTGTAGTCCTTGCTAGCTGACCAGTGTCCAGTTTGATGGGCTGTTGTGTGATGAGCCGTAGTCCTGTTAACTGACTGGTGTCCAATGCGATGAGCTGTCGTCCTTGTTAGCTGACTGGTGTTGGATGAAAACCAACTATGACCCTCTGTCTCAGCTGTGCATGTCTTCATGTTGCCTGGAGTGAACTGGCGTGTACATGTTTTTTTTTCAGTGACTTTATATTCAGACTGCTTTAAAAACTGACTTCCTGTTTGGTCTGATCGCTCCGTAACCCTCGGTAGTTACCAGCGTGTGTAGCTGAAGGTGGGCAGATATCTCTGGTCACGTCTGCTGGGACTTTATGGATTTTCCTTTTCTTCTTTTTCTGGGAATAAAAAAATAATAATTTCAGATGTCTTGGCTTTAATCAGAGTGAAATCACCAACATTTTTCTGTTGTTTGATGTTTAAACTGGAGAAACTCAAGCAATAGATGACGATCACAGGAGATTATTCTGATAAAATGATGCTAACTTGTCATGTTCATAATGGAGATGGACCAATCCGATATTTAGCATTGATATCACATTCAATCCAGGCAAAATGATGGGCTCGGTATCAGGAAGCAATAAATAAATAAAATCTGATTATTAAAAGATAAAAATACACCAATAAATGCCTTCTAAAACTGCCGACATTCTGTAAACATCTGTCCGTCTCTGTGTGAGGAGTCTGCATGCAGAGATGTGATGTTAACACAACCAAATCCAATTTAATTTCCTGTCAGAGCTGTGATGAAGGGCCGATGTCTGTGACTCTTACCAGGGATCATACTGTAAATATCAAAATCATCAAAATCATTCTGGACATAAACTCACATCTTTATAAATTAATTTTTCCTGTTATATTTTCAGAGTTCAGACTGTCCTTTGCTATTTAGATTGATTTGAAAACTGATAAAGTTTATTAGCTGTTATTTATATTAATGTCCATACCACATGTATTCTAATGATGTAAATCAGGGGTCACCAACTAAAACTGCAAGAGGTCCGATAAGTCAGTCTCCCTCCCCAGCTGAGGTCCGAACCATTACATCAGAAATGTCATCAGAAATGTCATTATTATTTTTATTAAGCACAGGCACTTTCACAGCACATCACTTGTAAACATAAATGTAAAAAATCAGACAAATAAAAAACATTTTGCAATTAGCCCTTCATCTTTTTTTTAATTGTAAGAACATTCCTTTGTGTCCATAAAAATATAATATCTTTGGATGAAAAAATGCAGTGAAATAAAGTGCTTTTGAGGTTGAACTGAGCTTAACAATTACTTAAACATGGAAACTTGTCTCCAAACAAATAAAATTCAAATAAATTCTAAGAACATTCCTTTCGATGCATAAAAATACAACATCCTTGGAGGAATTAATAAAGTGCTTTTGAGGCTGAACTGAGCTTAACAATTACTTAAACATGGAAACGTCTTTGTCTAAAAAAAGGCACATGTGACAAATCACATTCACACTTGTACCTTCAGTATGCATTATCTCTTTTTCACTGCTTCAGTGAGAGAAATTAGCATTCCCAGCTAGCATTTTGACCCTTGGGAGGAATGGAGTCATTGCAACTCTTAAACAGGCATATAAATGTTCATTGGTCATTCTTGACCGGTAAAACAGTTGAGACAGGGAAAACAGTTTTAGGTGAAGTCTGAAGCCAGAAGGTGCAGGATCAGAAACTCCATATTGCTCTCTCAATGCAACATTTGCTTGCAGATCAATAGATTCCATTTGTAGAGCTCCTGCATCTGCCCACTTGTAGATCTGTTTAGCCTCCTGTGAAAATGTGATGACATTTTTGACCAAAAAGGGATTCTGAATAAAAAGGAGGAGCTGCTCTCCAAGGATGAATTTGTCAAAATGATCGCTAAAGTTTTGAATCAGCTTTTGAATGAATTCCACATGAGAGGACGCATCTCTTTCACCCTGAATTTGTTTCAGCACTGGAACATGTGTATAGCTCCCTCGGAGAGCCACTTTGAAAATGTCCAACTTCCTCTGGAAAGACTGGAAAGCTGCTATCAAATCCCACACAGAGTTGCTCTTGCCCTGTAATTTTAAGTTAAGGTCATTTAGGTGTGTTATGTTGGAGGAATTAATAAAGTGCTTTTGAGGCTGAACTGAGCTTAACAATTACTTAAACATGGAAACTTCTTTGTCTAAAAAAAGGCACATGTGACAAATCACATTCACACTTGTACCTTCAGTATGCATTATCTCTTCTTCACTGCTTCAGTGAGAGAAATTAGCATTCCCAGCTAGCATTTTGACCCTTGGGAGGAATGGGGTCAATGCAACTCTCAAACAGGCATATAATGTCTATGTCAACCAGGAAGGCCATAATATTCATTTTCCTCATATTTTCTAAAAACTGAGCAAAGTCTGTCACGATTCAGGGCAAGTGAGGCTCAAACGCAGAGCTGCCAGAATGAACACTCAGACTCAGATGTAAAAGTTCACCAGTTTATTGTAAAAATAAAACTAACACACAACTCTAAATAAAAGTGCAACAACTGAGGAAAATTGCAACACTAAAACACACACTTAAATAGACACAAAACCGGTGCCTGCTGGAGCATACATAACCTAGAGAGAGCAAAGAGATAATTAGGGACAGATTCTCCCGTGTACTTTAGCGTCAGCGTGCGTCTGCGGTTAGCATACTGTTGATTGTCCTCCGCAGAGCGGAGGAGGGCAGCTCTTGTGGCCCTCCACAGACAGCAGCACCGGCGCACATGGACCTCCATGGATGGGACAGCGAGACCCCTCTCCGCCATGGGCAACAGAGGTGGTATATAGCTCATCGAGGCCTCAAACAGTGTGAGCCCAGTGGAGGAGGAGACAGCTGAGTTGTGGGAATACTCCACCCAGGTCAGGTGGGAGCTCCAGGTGGAGGGGTTTCGGGATGCTACGCACCTTAGGGTGGTCTCCAGGGACTGATTGGCATGCTCGGCCTGACTGTTGCTTTGCGGATGGTATCCGGACGTCAGGCTGGCTGTAGCACCCAAAAAGTGGCAGAACGCCTTCCACATCTGGGATGTGAATTGTGGACCCCGGTCCGAGGCAATGTCCACTGGTATTCCATGCTGCTGGATGACGTGTTGCGTCACCAGATCGGTCGTCTCCGTGGCAGATGGTAATTTGCGGAGAGGGATCAGGTGGCTGGAGGGAGGCCCGTCACAATGTCCAACGCAATGTGTGACCATGGACGACTTGGCACCGGGAGGGGATGGAGGAGGCCAGCAGGAAGGGAAGAGTCTGATTTGTTAGCGGCGCAGATGTGACAGGCCTTAACATACTCCCACACATCCCTCCCGAGTGTGGGCCACCAAAACGCTCTCCTGAGCAGCTTGATTGTCCGGGAGATGCCGGGATGGCAGGCAAAGAAGCTGGTGTGCCCCCACTTAATCACCTCGCTGCGTAACGTTGAGGGGACATACAGCCGGTCAGGTGGACATCCCTCTGGGATGGGTTTTGATGATTGAGCCTGCTGAACCCTCTGCTCAATCTCCCACGAGAGTGTCCCGAAAAAGCAGGAGAAGGGGAGAATCGTCTAGTGGGAGACACAGCAGCTGCGGAGGAGCCGGGAGAAAACTGGCATGAGAGAGCATCAGCCTTGGCATTATTATACAGATTGAACCTATTAAAGAACAGGGTCCACCGAGCCGGCCATGAATTCAACCGTCTGGCCGATCGAAGATATTCAAAAATTTTATGACCAGTTGGCTAGCTCCCTCCAGCCAGTGTCTCCACTCCTCCAACGCCAGCTTAATGGCCAACAGTTCGCGGTTCCAAACATCACAATTGCTCTTGGCTGGCATTAGCCGCTGGGAGAAATACGCGCATAGATGGAGCTTCCAGTCGGAGCTTCTGGTCGGAGGCAGAGTGCTGGGAGGGGACAGCGCCCACCCCTGAATCGGAAGCATCCACCTCGACCACGAACTGTGCCGAGGGATCCACCTAAGCCAGGATGCGCACGTTGGTGAACAGGCCTTCCACAGTCACAAAAGCTCGTTCAGCGGCCTTGGACCACTTGAACGGACTTTTGGTCAACGTCAACTGCGTAAGCGGTTGCACCACTTTACTATAATAACGGATAAACCAGCGGTAGAAGCTGGCAAAGCCCAGAAAGCGTTGGAGATCCTTCCTGGACTGGGGAGTAGGCCAGTCTACTACCACCTTGATTTTCACCGGCTCGGCCTTTATCGTACCCTCGACAAAGATGAACCCCAGGAACGAAATTGAGCGAGTGGAAAATTCACACTGCTCCACTTTCACAAAAAGGTGATTCTCCAGCAACCGCTGCAAGACGGACCGAACGTGGACTACGCGCTCCTCCAGCATGCAGGAAAAAAATCAAGATATTGTCCGGATACACAAAAGCAAACTGGTTCACCACGTACTGTAAGACGTCACTAATTAAATGCTGGAAGACGGCAGGGGCGTTGGTTAGCCTGAATGGCGTGACCAAATACTCAAAATGGCCCAGCGATGTTTTAAATGCTGTCTTCCATTCGTCTCCCTCACGAATGAGGGAGAGGGCAAGCATATGACCAATTGGAGGCACGATGAAAGGCAAAAAGGGCTCCAGGACAAAATGGAGCCCTGACTCCAGTTTATAATCGGGTTGTGACAGCGGGGCCACGGATACCCCAGATCATGGTGGTGGTCGAGTGAGGCAGAACATGAAACTGGATAGTCTTGTGGTGATTACCGGACAGATTGACCGAAATGGGCTCAGTCTGTTCAGTTACCGCTGCGAAGCTGCTGCCTGAGACACACTTAGCGGTGTCGGGACATTCCTGGTGGGTATCTGGAATTTCCGGACCATGGCCTGTTGAATAAAATTTTGCTCCGCTCCAGAATCAACCAGAGTGGAGGTTTTGAACTTGGTCCCCGGTAACTGGATGAGGGCCGGGAGTTCAAAACGGTTGGGAGGATTTTGTGTGGACCCTCCCACCAGACCCCCCACGGTTACTGATGGGCCGGATCTTTTGGTCTGATGGGGCATTTTGAAACTGCATGGCCTGTGACCCCGCAATACATACATGCCCCGACTCTCTTTCGACGCCAATGCTCCTCCAGAGACAGATGGGACCTACCAAGGACCATTGGCTTGGAGGACGCCAGCGGAGCTACGCCAGAGGGAGGGGGAGGGGGCCGTAAAGTGAATGGAGAAGCAGCGGCTTTCTGCTCCCTCGTGTGCTCCCTAAACTGGTTGTCCAGGGCCACCGCTTGCGCAATAAACTCATCCAAAGAGGAGGGGGACGCATGGATAGCCAGTTCGTTGTGGAGATGCTAATTCAGACCCCAGAGAAACGCGCTGCGAAGAGCAATGTCATTCCATCCGGAGTCCGCCGCAACAACCCGGACCTCAACAGAAAAATCTGCTACAGACCGGTCCCCTTGCTAAAGTCCCATCAGCTGGCTGACTATGTTCCCCTCACTCTCTGAATGGTTGAACGCCTCGGAAAACTCACGCACAAATCACTCAAATGAATACAGGGGGCCATCCAGGCTGCTCAAGACGGACTGAGCCCACTTCAGCGCCCGGTCCCACAGCAACAAAGTCATGAAATGAATCTCAGCCAAGTCTTCCCTATATTCCCCCTCCACCTGCTGGAAATACAACCGGCAGTGAAGCAGGAACTCTGTGCATCCCCCAACCTCCCTCCCATAGGGGGCAGGCGTAGGCCTGGAAATGTTCCTGCGGATGGCAGAAGCTGCCGGGGCAGCAGGTGCAAGAGGAGGTACTGCACCAGGAAGCTGACACAGGTGCTCGGTAACGGTCACCAGTTGTTGGGTGATGGGTTGTAACTGCTCAGAAAGAAACACGACCAGGCGCTCCATGGCATCCAAGCGCGAGAGCGCTGACTTTTTGCCTGGCTGAGCACTCGCTGAGCCTCGATCCTGGCTGGATTGTTCTGTCATGATTCAGGGCAAGTGAGGCTCAAACGCAGAGCTGCCAGAACAAACACTCAGAATCAGATGTAAAAGTTCACCAGTTTATTGTGAAAATAAAACTAACACACAACTCTAAATAAAAGTGCAACAACTGAGAAAAATCACAACACAAAAACACACTTAAATAGACACAAAACCGGTGCCTGCTGTAGCGCGCGTAGCCTACGGGGACAGAGCAAAGAGATAATTAGGGACAGATTCTCCCAAAGAGGAGAGTAATGTAGGAAAGCACTATTATTCTATGAGCAGAGAAGCCCGGCAGGGAACTCCTGCATAAACTAGGGGAACAGGGGGAAGACGGTGACCTGGGTGAAAGTCCGGCATCTTCTTGGTCAGGCGAGCACCCCGGAGTACACACCACGAAGGTGCCAGCAAACCTGAAGAGACAAGAGGACAGAGGGAGTGAAAACACAGGTCAAACCAAGAGGAAACAAGATAAAAGGCTTAGACATTTTCTGGTAGCAAACCTAATGATCCGGCGATGAGCTGTCCACATGCTGGCTCTTAAATATGCTGGTTAATTAGGGAGCAGCAGGTGTGTAATCACGCAGGTGTAGCTGATACTCCGAAGCCAGGAAGAGAGGACAGGCGGGGAGGGGGAGCACGCTTGCCTGATCATCACAGTCTCTAGCCTTATGGTTCTTTTGATGTGCCAAGAACATTTTATTTCATTTCTAAGTGCTCCAAACCATGCTGGAACTTTCCCTTTGCTCAGCCATCTAACAATGCAGTGAAGCAGAAGGTCATTTGCATCCGCATCATCTTCTGCCAGAAATTCTCAAAGCAGGGGATGCTGATGGGATGAGGATGCCCTGAGAAAATTGACAAATTTCATTACTGTATTCATAACATGTGCATATTCCTCTGAAAGTGTGGAGCACAGGACTGATGAATAATACAATGATATGAGAAGAAGTCTGTGTTGTCATTTTTCATTTGAGACACTGCTCCTTTTTCTTTTCCCATCAAGGAGGGCACTCCACCAGTGGTGATGGACACAACAGCTTTCAGGCTGATCCCTCTTTGTTTTAGCATTTCTGTTATGGCCAAGTACACACGTGGACAAAATTGTTGGTACCCCTCTGTTAATGAAAGAAAAACCCACAATGGTCACAGAAATAACTTGAATCTGACGAAAGTGGTAATAAATAAAAAATTTATGAAAATTAACCAGTGAAAATCAGACAATGCTTTTGAATTGTGGTTCAACAGAATTATTTTAAAAAACAAACTCATGAAACAGGCCTGGACAAAAATGATGGTACCCCTAGAAAAGATTGAAAATACAGTAATGTGACCATAGGGACATGTTCAACCAAGATGTGTCCTCTAATTAACATCACAGGTGTCTACAAACTTGTAATTAGTCAGTCGGCCTGTTTAAAGGGTGACAAGTAGTCACTGTGCTGTTTGTTGACATGGTGTGTACCACACTAAACATGGACCAGAGGAAGCAAAGGAGAGAGTTGTCTCAGGAGATTAGAAAGAAAATTATAGACAAGCATGTTAAAGGTAAAGGCTAGAAGACCATCTCCAAGCAGCTTGATGTTCCTGTGACTACAGTTGCACATATTATTCAGAAATTTAAGATCCACGGGACTGTAGCCAGCCTCCCTGGATGTGGCCGCAGGAAGAGACGGATAATGCGAATGGAAACAAAAGAGCCCAGAACAACCTCAACTCCAAGGTCAAGGTACATCAGTGTCAGATCGCACCATCCGTCGTTGTTTGAGCCAAAGTGGACTTCATGGGAGACGACCAAGGAGGACACCACTGTTGAAAACAAATCATAAAAAAGCCAGACTGGAATTTGCCAAACTGCATGTTGACAAGCCACAAAGCTTCTGGGAGAATGTCCTATGGACAGACGAGACAGAACTGCAATTTTTTGGCAAGGCACATAAGCTCTATGTTCACAGACGCAAAAATGAAGCATAGCAAGAAAAGAACACTGTCCCTACTGTG
Source organism: Pholidichthys leucotaenia (assembly GCA_020510985.1). Classification (NCBI taxonomy): domain Eukaryota; kingdom Metazoa; phylum Chordata; class Actinopteri; order Cichliformes; family Pholidichthyidae; genus Pholidichthys; species Pholidichthys leucotaenia. Next base: position 441,220,022 of record CM035837.1, on the reverse strand, counting down.
AAACATGGAGGAGGTTCTGTTATGTTCTGGGGCTGCTTTGCTGCATCTGGCACAGGGTGTCTTGAATCTATGTAGGGTACAATGAAATCTCAAGACTATCAAGGTATTCTAGAGAGAAATGTGCTGCCCAGTGTCAGACAGCTTGGTCTCAGTCGCAGGTCATGGGTCTGCAACAGGATAATGACCCAAAACACACAGCTAAAAACACCCAAGAATGGCTAAGAGCAAAACACTGGACTATTCTAAAGTGGCCTTCTATGAGCCCTGATCTAAATGCTATTGAACATCTGTGGAAGGAGCTGAAACATGCCGTCTGGAGAAGGCACCCTTCAAACCTGAGACAACTGGAGCAGTTTGCTCATGAGGAGTGGGCCAAAATACCTGCTGAGAGGTGCAGAAGTCTCATTGACAATTACAGAAATTTTTTGATTGCAGTGATTGCCTCAAAAGGTTGTGCAACAAAATATTAAGTTAAGGGTACCATCATTTTTGTCCAGGCCTGTTTCATGAGTTTGTTTTTTAAAAATAATTCTGTTGAACCACAATTCAAAAGCATTGTCTGATTTTCATTGGTTAATTTTCATAGATTTTTTTATTTATTACAACTTTTTGTCAGATTCAAGTTATTTCTGTGACCATTGTGGGTTTTTCTTTCATTAACAGAGGGGTACCAACAATTTTGTCCACGTGTGTATACTACATGTGGGGTGGGGGGGGGGATGAAAAGTTCATAGGCTGAAAAGTTTACAGTGATCAAATTTGACCAAATGTGGTTTATTTTTCAACCGCAGGGATCCAAGCACTGCAACACTGATGGAAGAAGTGTATGGACCAAAGGGGAGATTATGTTGAAAAATAAACCACATTTGGTCAAATTTGACCACTATGAACTTTTCAGCACTGCCCCCCCCCCAATATGTGTGCAGTGCATCCAGAAAGTATTCACAGTGCTTCACTTTTTCCACATTTTATTAAGTTTTACAGCCTTATTCCAAAATGGATTAAATTAATTTTTTCCCACAACATTCTACACACAATACCCCATAGTGACAAAGTGAAAAAAAAAGTTTTTTTTGAGACTTTTGCAAATATATTAAAAATAAAAAACTAAGAAATCTTAAGTTCATAAGTAGTCACAGCGTTTGCTCACTACTTTGTTGATGCACCTTTGGCAGCAATTACAGCCTCAAGTTATTTGAATATAATGCAGCATGCTTGGCACACCTATCTTTGGGCAGTTTGGCCCATTCCTCTTTGCAGCACCTCTCAAGCTCCATCAGGTTGGATTGGAAGCATCGGTGCATAGCCATTTTCAGATCTCTCAAGAGATGTTCAATTTGATTCAAGTCTATGCTCTGGCTGAGCCACTCAAGAACATTCACAGAGTTGTCTTGAAGACACTCCTTCGATATCTTGGCTGTGTGCTTAGGGTTGTCCTGCTGAAAGATGAACCATTGCCCCAGTCTGAGGTCAAGAGCGCTCTGGAGCAGGTTTTCATCCAGGATGTCTCTGTACATTGCTGTATTCATCTTTCCCTCTATCCTGACTAGTCTCCCAGCTCTTGCTGCTGAAAAACATCCCCACAGCATGATGCTGCTACCACCATTGGCATGGTTATGAGGTGTGCCTGATTTCCTCCAAACATGACGCTTGATATTCACGCCAAAGAGTTCAATCTTTATTTCATCAGACCAGAGAATTTTGTTTCTCATGGTCTGAGAGTCCTTCAGGTGCCTTTTGACAAACTCCAGATGGCCTGCCACATGCTTTTTACGAAAGAGTGGCTTCTGTCTGGCCACTCTACCATACAGCCCTGATTGGTGGATTGCTGCAGAGATGGTTGTCCTTCTTGAAGGTTCTCTCTCCAGAGCGGAACACTGGAGCTCTGACAGAGTGACCATCGGGTTCTTGGTCGCCTCCCTGACTAAAGCCTTTCTCCCCGATCGCTCAGTTTAGACGGCCGGCCAGCTCTAGGAAGAGTCCTGGTGGTTCTGAACTTCTTCCATTTACGGATGATGGGGACCACTGTGCTAATTGGGACTTTCAAAGTAGAAGAAGTTTTCTATACCCTTGTCCAGATTTGTGCCTCGAGATAATCCTGTCTCGGAGGCCTACAGACAATTCCTTTGACTTCATGCTTGGTTTGTGCTCTGACATATACACTGTCAACTGTGGGGCCTTATATAGACAGGTGTGTGCCTTTCCAAATCATGTCCAGTCAACTGAATTTACCACAGGTGGACTCCAATTAAGCTGTAGAAACATCTCAAGAATGATCAGTGGAAACAGGATGCACCTGAACTCAATTTTGAGCTTCATGGCAAAGGCTGAGAATATTTTTGTACAATGTGATTTCTTAGTTTTTTATTTTTAATAAATCTGCAAAAATCTCAATTTTTTTTCACATTGTCATTATGAGGTATTGTGTGTTGAGGGAAAAATGAATTTAATCCCTTTTGGAATAAGGCTGTAACATAACAAAATGTGGAAAAAGTGAAGCGCTGTGAATATTTTCAGGATGCACTGTATAGTTCCTGTTTTTGCTGTCCAATTCTGATTTTATTGTCTCATTTATTGTTGCCCTGAGTGCTGTTATCCTTTTGCTGCTGCAATCCTGTAATTCCCCCACTGTGGGACTAATACCGATAGGAAGAGACTGAACAAACTAATCAAGAAAGCTAGCTCTGTCCTGGGGCAACGCCTTGACCCAGTGGAGGAGATAGGAGAGAGAAGAATGGTGGCTAAACTGTCATCTCTGCTGGAGTCCGAGTCCCACCCTATGCAGGACATACTGAACGCACTGAGGAGCTCATTTAGCAGTAGACTACATCATCCTAGGTGCACAACCGAGAGGTTTCGCAGGTCCTTCCTACCTACGGCTGTCAGACTGTATAACCTAAGCAGGGCTGCTCGCAGAGACAGCAAAAAAATGTGACGACCTAATAGTATTGAATGCAAAAGACGCAACAGACTTACACAAATGGTCCCCTCCAGTATACAACTAGGACAATATCAGTCACTATGGAGGGTGACAATATGTATGGGTACATATTCATACCATGTAGGGTAACTAAATAGACAGTTATGCTGTTTATTCCATCTAGCTACAATGCTCCGCACTGTGTATATATATTTATGTGTACATATGTATATCCACTGCTCTTATTTTCTTATCTTCTTAATTATTGCTCTGAGTGTTGCTGTCCCTGTGCTGTTGCAATCCTGGAATTTCCCCATTGTGGGACTAATAAAGGCTTATCTTATCTTATCTTAGCTTATCTTAATTAAGGTTTATCTTATCTTATCTTAGAAGCAGGGCTTGACATTAACTTTTTGGCTCACCAGCCACCGTGGCTAGTGATTTCCCAAAGTTACTGTCACCATGGGTGGTGAGTTGGAAGCATGACCCAAACACAGGACTCACAGTTTAGGTGTTTAATTGTTTGAGAGCTGGTCACCCTGATGCAGCTTGAGGGCTTAAAATAAGAAACAAAGCCAGACGTGGTAAAATTCAGACCAAACAAGGCAAGGCAGGAACAGGCAGAAGCCTGTAATCACGCCAACACTGACAAGAAGGACACCGTACAAGTCTAAGACAAAGGCAAACATATATAGCCAGGTGGTAATTAGCAAACACAGGACAGGTGGGACCACTCGGGCAATCAGAGACAGCAGGGAATGACTATAGGTACAGAAGCATGAGGAACTGAGACTAAAGGTAAACAGGAACAGAGGATACACAAGAAACATGAACACAGGACCAGGGAATACATGACCATGATAAATAATGTTAATAAACAACTAAGAACCGGCCAGGGACAAATCCTACGGAACATAATAAGAGATATGATAATGAAAATAAACACAATGACCAAATGACACAAAAACAAAGGCAGGAAAAAATATAAACAAGAACATGATGATACAAATAAAACAGAAAAACTCAAAACACAAAAGTTAATGCAAGGACGTGGGCCCAACCCATGCCTTGACTGTTACTCGCCACTCAGCCTTTTCACTAGCCACAATTTTGTGGTTGGAAAATTATGTTCAATATGATCAAATTTGACTATTGCATGCAAAAATTTACTTGAACTAAATTTCCAATCATTTTTAAAGTAAACAACCCTTATACATACATAAAAATAGCATGAGAAACACTGTTGAATTATTTATTAACAGCAGCAAATGCTGTAAAACAGTCTAGAAAAATATTTGCAATATGAGAGTGAAGTACAAGTAGATTCGGGGTCCATCCCAATTCTCATTTGTATCCCTACCCCTTCCCCTTTGCCTACACCTATACGTCTTGGCCCTTGACAGAGCTTGAAAATGACCCCTATGAATTGGGACACCTGTTCAGGGCTGCACGACATCACTAGTAATTGCTGATGGATTTAATCTAAATTAGCACTACCTGTTTTCACCAGAAAATCATAGATAGCTACAGATAAACAAAAGTTTACCCCAGAAGAAGCTTCATTTGCTCTTTACACAGCAACATAAAGTTTAGTCACTTTTTCTCTCTGTTATACTGGACAGTAAACGGGAGTTTCTTGATCTAAAAATAATCATATTTAACCACAGAGGTAGCAGCTAATGTGGGGGGAAAGCACAGGTAATTAACTATTCACGTTGGAACAACAGAGGATCAGGTGGAATTTCCCTGGTCATCTGATCGCTGTGAGCTGACTAGCCTGCTGTCAGTTCGTCGCCGTTTCTGGCCACAAAATGAACCAACCTGTGGAGCACAGCATCCGCAGTTTCTCCTGTACCCCAGCCTGGAGCAGTCCTGAGTACCGTGCTGGAAGCTGAGCCAGACCACGCCCACGGCGACAGTGGACTGATGAGAATACACTGTGTGTGTGCAGATTGTGCTCATGGGAGTTGTAGTTTTAGGGTCTCACACTGTGATAGGCTTATTATTTTAGATGTTGCTTGAGAAAACCTCAACCCGCCAAAGTGGCTAGTGAGAGAGGCTGCCCTACCCGCCTCCGGTGAAATCCACCCGCCAAGAGTATCACACACAGCCTCCATGTACTCTTCTACCATTTCTATATCTGCAAATGGCTTTTTAAGAAAAGAAGTCTTCAGATAATCAATTCTTCATTAACATTAGGCCATGTACTGCAGGCTTTAAAAACTGTTGTAATTAAACCCTTACTCAAAAAGCCAACGCTGGATCCAGGAGTTTTAGCTAACTATAGACCAATCTCTAATCTGCCTTTCATTTCAAAAATCTTAGAAGGAGTTGTTGCTACACAATTATTTGACCACTTGCAGGGAAATGGTTGATTTGAAGAGTTTCAATCTGGGTTTAGAATCCAGCATAATACTGAAACTGTCATGAACCGAGCCAGTGTTGTTCTTAGGCTCGGTTCTGACTGTTCTCTGTGGCTTGAGTTATATTTGTGTATTATTATCTTTTGAGTTTTCTATGTCTTTTGTCCTTGTTTCCTTACCTATAGCCACTGTCTGGCTGGCAGCTGTTAGACTGCCGCTTTGACCTACTTTTGTGGGCTTGGTCTAGCTCCAGCCAGTCTGACCACACCCCCTCTCTCTCCTGATAGCCAGCTGATTTCACTCCTGTCATTTATTTTCCCGCGCCTCGCCCAGGTGTGCTCAATTTGTGGAACCAGCAATGCTTGTACTTAAGCGGCGTTTGCCAGTAAAGCATTGCTGGTCCACTGAATTGTCCATTAATGCACATAATCATGTGGATACTGTATGCCACGAAGGGTAGCCACTTCCACTGTTGCCGTAGATTCTCCTGCTTCCGTTGAATGATGTCGGCTCTGGGACGCTATTGTGGTTAAACCCCTTCTTCTCATGCGTTCGCTGGGCGATGTCGGCCCAGGAACGCCAATTATAAGTGTCTGTGTATTTTTGTACGTCCTCTCCTGTTTTTGAAACTGTTTGTCTTTACTTCTATAAATGTGTTGTGGTGTTAACCCTGCACGTAAATCCATCCATCCTTCCTGCCCTCCGTGCACCGCGTAATGGCGCACAAGGGATTACGACAGAATGGACCAGCCAGCGTAGGATTTAGCAGGTTGCACCCACACATCTGTTTACCTTTTGAACTATTTTTCTTTTTCCACTCACCTGTTGCCTGGGCGCCATGGCTGAGTTGTTGGAGAAGGAACTGCGCTCGGTGTGTTTCCTGGAGGAGATTCTTTCATGGACACTGGAGCCCTGTTCCTCCGAAACAGCTCGACAGGCTCGGGACACAGCAGTGAGGGTAATGAATAGGGATAGCCTCTGGAACCATCCAGAGGTGATGAAGATTCTTCGGGACATCTTCGCGGTGCCATGCGAGGGGTCGGATGAGGATCTCCCAGGGTTCGAGCCCCCCGAGGCCACTTCGCCTTCTTCCTCGGACACTACGGAGTTTCTCCGCATTTGTGACTCGCTGTCCAGCGCGGTGCTTAGAATCCCAGATTATCTGGTGCCCGAACCGTCAGCAAAGAAGAGGAGGAACACTTGTCAGAAGAAGTCTTCAGTCACTCCGACGACAGCCCTGCCTCCTCGTCCCGAGCCGTGGTCCGCTCTGTCCCCAGAGTAGCAGGAGGAACGAAGACGGGTTCTCCTGGCAGAAACTGACCTCCTCCTGGAGGCGAAACCGTGGCTTCTCCCGGAGTTGGCCAAGAGGTTGGAGTAATATTCCCCGAGGAGGTCGGAGCTTCAGCCGGAGGACGAGCATGCCCCGACCACGGCGACGACAGTTGATGTTATCACACCCCAGGATTTCAGGCAAGTGCTTATTCAGTCACTGTTAATGTCACCTGGTTCCAAGGTTGTCATAGCCAGGAGCGGCACTGGGGTTAAGCTCCCAGTGCTCATAAAATGCTCCTTACGGCGTGCGTCTCGAAAAGCCTCTGACAACTAAGTCCAACTTCTAGCCTGCCCGTGTGGTTTAGTCTCTAAGCCCGGCGGAACTGCTTTTACTAATAGGAGAAGGGGCGAGGGCGGATCTCTGGCGCCTTAAAACCAGATGCTTCGGGTAGATGGTGGCTCGTCAACCTGGGAAGGTAGCCCATCTAGGGGAAGGTAAACCCTGATTTCAAACCTCCGCTGCCTTGCGGCACACCCGGTCACAGGAAAGGCTTCGGGAGTCAACCCTGAGGAAAAATCTGGAGTCGGAGCCCCTAAGGCAGTTCTCTGTTGTGCTCAACATCGTTCTGGCAGCTCCTGCGACGGCGCTGGTGCCAAACTATAGCAGCCCTGCTGTTCCTTTGGATTCATCAGTGACGTGGAGAGGGAGGACATGCTGCATGGGTAACATCTTGTCCTCCATATCTTCCTGCTCAGGCTTGAATCCTACCAACGCCCAACGCTGGAAGGTAGAACACCGGTGCGCATCGGCCTGTTCAGCCACAGGCGGTGCTGTTCCAGCAGAGTAGAAGTTTAGGATTCTCTTCCATGGTCATCATAGACCGACGGAGGCCGACGAATGTCACCTGAAACTGCTTGCCTGATTCCTGAAGAATTGTCAGCTGTCAATCTTGTTCACCCTCCTGTTTCTCCCGTTCCTCCTATGCCATCGTTCTTCCCGGGAGGAGAATTCTGGATGGAGGAGAAGCCTTCACTGGAAGAACCGGGGAACAAGCTGCCTGCTTCCTCTCATCTTCGCCGACCCCAAAGGGCTCACCAGAGGCACCCTGTTGCTCCCACATCAGCAAGCCTCTCATCACGCGGGGAGGAGAGCCCTGCAGCGCGACCATTACATCAGCCTGCTATCTTACCGGTAGCTACCTCCTTAATGGCTTTTACCTCCGCCAATGTGGGGGCTGCAGTTTTCCCCCCGATCCATCCACCTCTGTGCCTGCCTTGGAGGTTTCTCCTCCATATTTCGAGGAGCCCAGAGCCACTGTGGACACGGAGGGAGATAAAACTGCCTCTGATGCCGCTGAAGACATTAAAGATCAGGAGAACAGGCAAGTTTCTTTTCATTCTACCCCTGTTTTTGATGAGCAATTTTGCCTGTTCCCTGGCAAAGAGACTCAGGTTCTGTAGTTCCCTGAGTTCTTGCCGCCAGCAGCATGTGACGACCCCTCACCTGTCCTCTCCGTGCCTTCCTTGTGTGCCTCTGTGAGTTTGTCGGTTCTCAAACCAAATTGCCAGGTGGAGGAGGAGCCCGAGTCCCTGGAGGATCCCGACCCGGGTTCAGTGGAGAGACAGCCCCCAGCCGCCATGCCGGATGAGTCACCAGCATGGGGGACATTGCCTGGGGTTCTGGAGGTTTTAATCACCATCATGCCTGCTGCGGAGGCCGCTGCAGCAGACACATCCACCCAGTTAGACCTTCATGAAACCGGATCTAAGCCGGTGTTATCGGGATCGACGGAGTCCTGGACAGCGGTGGCGCTTGAGTCCAGGCAACTGCTCTTATTTGTCTTCCCTGTTTGTCTTCCCTGTAAATTGGAGCAACCTTGTCTGGCTCATGATGAGGAGAGTCAGGTGCAGCCCTCAGCTGCATCGGGTCTCGCCTCACCGGGCTCCACCGCTGCTGGCGACCCTAACCACTTTCTTCCTGTCCTCCCTGAGCTCCTTCCTACGGTTGCCGGAGAGGGTCTGCTGTGACCTGGGGCGTCCACAGATGGCTATGACGTGAGTCCAGCCACCCCGGTGAAGGTCGAAGTGGGTGCAGCACCTCCCGGACCTACAGAACCTGCGCACCCTAGATCACCAGAGTCCTGGATGGCGGTGGAGCCCGAGTTCAGGCAAGTGTGCTCCATAATGTCTCCCATGTCTTTGTTGAAGTAACACTGCCCGACTCATGGTGAGGAGGGCCAGGGGCAGCTCGCTGACCAGCTCCCAGGCTCACCTCACCGGGCTCTGCCGCTGCCGGCGACCCTAACTCGGCCTCTTTCTCTCTCCCTCCTTGCCAGGGTCATCGGAGAGCAGCCAATTCCACCCGAGGCCGCGGAGGATCCAGGTTCAGCACTGGAGGCCGTGGAGAGTCCGACCTCCCTTGCTGGGGAGGCCACCACGGGTGCTGCAGAGCCCCAGTCGGGAGCCACCGCAGGTGCTACAGAGCTCCAGCTGGAGTCTGCTGAGGGTGCAGCTTTGGCCCGGTCAGGGTCCACCGCGGGTGCTGCAGAGCTCCAAGAGGGAGCAACCGCAGGTGTAGCATTGGCCTGGTCGGGGTCCACCGCGGGTGCTGCTGTGCCCCAAGCTGGGACCACCATGGGTGTGGCGGGTCAGCCTAAGGATGCGTTGGGTCCCCTTCTCCTCCCTGTCCGACGCCGTGGGGGTTCCCTCCCTATGGTCTGGTCACCCACCAATGTGCCTCACGGTGGGCAGGCCACCTCCTGCTCCACCTCTTTGGTCCTGGTGGCTCTACAATGCTAGCCGACTGCCAGAGGGACTGAGTCTCTGGGCCAGATGGCCCGTGTTTTCTGGCAGGCCACCGGACTCTACTCGTCAGACTGCTTGCTGGGCCTGAGACTCTGGGCAGCCTCCTGAGCCTCCATGCCTTTGGACGTGGGGGGGGGGGGGGGTAATTGTGGGCCCTGGGTGGGGTATTGTGTTCCCTTCTTCCTGTTCCCCCTACCTCCCACCCGGCTTTGTGTTGTTGTTCCTGTTGGGGCGGAGGGGGGCGTTTCCTTTCCTTATTTTACCTTGGGTGTCTGGACTCCACCCCTGGGGGAGGGGGCTCTGTCATGAACCGAGCCGGCGTTGTTCTTAGGCTCGGTTCTGACTGTTCTCTGTGGCTTGGGTTACCGGTATATTTGTGTATTATCTTTTGTGTTTTCTACGTCTTTTGTCCTTGTTTCCTTACCCATAGCCACTGTCTGGCCGGTAGCTGTTAGACTGCCGCTTTGACCTACTTTTGTGGGCTTGGTCTAGCTCCTGCCAGTCCAACCACACCCCCTCTCTCTCCTGACAGCCACCTGATTTCACTCCTGTCATTTATTTTCCCGCGCCTTGCCCAGGTGTGCTCAATTTGCAGAACCAGCGATGCTTGTACTTAAGCGGTGTTTGCCAGTCAAGCGTTGCTGGTCCATTGAATTGTCCATTAATGCACATAGTCGTGTGTGCCACGAAGGGTAGCCACTTCCACTGTTACTGTGGATTCTCCTGCTTCTGTTGAGCAATGTCAGCTCTGGGACGTTACTGTGGTTAAGCCCCTTCTTCTCATGTGTTCGCTGGGCGATGCCGGCCCAGGAACACCAACTGTAAGTGTCTGTATATTTTTGTACGTCCTCACCTGCTTTTGAAACTGTTTGTCTTTACTTCAATAAATGTGTTGTGGTGTTAACCCTGCACGTAAATCCATCTAAACTTCCTGCCCTGCGTGCGCTATGGAATGGCGCACGAGGAATCATGACAGAAACAGCCTTAGTGAAGGTCACTAATGACCTCCTTATTGCATCTGATAATGGACTTGTGTCTGTACTTGTTTGTTTAGACCTTAGTGCAGCTTTTGATACTATCGATCATAATATTCTTCTTGATGGATTAGAACACTATATTGGACTTAATTGAACTTCGCTGCAGTGGTTTAGATCTTATTTATCTGATAGGTTCCAGTTTGTTCATGTCAATAATGAGTTTTCTTCCAACTCAAAGCCCAGTCACGGAGTTCCACAGGGATCTGTGCTAGGCCCTATTCTTTTTAGTTAATATATGCTTCCACTAGGCAACATTATTGGAAAGCACTGTATACATTTTCATTGTTATGCAGATAACACACAATTATACCCGTGAATGAAGCCAGATGATAGTAATCAATTAGGCAAATTAGAGAGCTGTCTTAAGGAAATCAAAGCTTGGATGACTTGGAATTTCCTGTTATTAAATTCAGAAAAGACTGAAGTCATTCTAGTTGGTCCAGAAAACCTTAGAAATACCTTTCCAAATCAAATTCTTAGTTTGGATGCGGTTACTCTTTCTTTTAATAGTTCTGTGAGGAACCTTGGAGTTATTTTTGATCAAGATCTGTTTTTTAATTCACATATTAAACTTGTTTCTAAGACTGTCTTCTATCATTTGCGTAATATTGCCAAGATTAGGAGCATCTTGTCTCAGAGTGATGCTGAGAAGCTAATCCACGCTTTTGTTAGCTCTAGATTACATTATTTAAACTCTTTATCATCAGGCTGTCCTAAAACATCTTTAAAAAGTCTTCAGCTGATCCAAAATGTTGCAACAAGAGTTTTAACAGGTACTAGAAAGACAGATCTTTTTGCAGATCTTTTTGATATAGCCTATAAATAGGTGCCCCTGAACCCTCCCTTAGTTATGCTGCTAATAGGTTTAGACAGCCGGGGGACCTCCAACAATGCACTGGGCTTCACTCCTTTCTTCACTCTCAATGAAATATTTTTGCTGGTCATTAACATCTGTTTGTTCTCGCCCATAGATTGAGTCCCCGCCGTGCTGTTTGCTCTCTACAAAACACTTCATCACAATTGGTGTCAGTGCAACAGGACAATAGTCATTCAGACAGGACACAACTGGTTTCTTTGCCACCGGTACTATGATAGAGGTCTTGAAGCATCTGGGAACGATGGCCTGACTCAGAGAGATGTTATAAATGTCAGTCAGTACATCCGCCAACTCGCTCGCGCAGTCTCGGAGCACATGTCCCGGGATGTTGTCCGGACCTGCAGCTTTACATGGGTTGACCCTGGTTAGGATCCTCCATGTGTCCGCTGTGTTGATGGTAAAAGCTGGTCCGACTGATGGTGGGGATGGGCCAGCCCTCCCTCTGATTGTCAGGTTTGATGCTTCAAAACGTGCAAAGAAGTCGTTGAGCCTGTCTGGAAGCGAAACGTCATCGACTCCCTGCCTAGACTTATAGCCCGTCAGTGTCCGAACTCCCTGCCACATCTGCTTGGTGTTCCTAGTGTCACAGAGGTGTCCCTGGATTTTCTCCGCATAGGCGCGCTTCGCCGCCTTAATTCCCTTTGACAGCGCAGACCTGGCTGAGCGGAGGGTCATCCTGTCCTTCGCTCTGAAGGCTGCATCTCTGGCTGTAAGCAGCAAGCGCACCTCGGCGGTCATCCAGGGCTTATGGTTTCCCCGCACAGTGATGGTCTTCACTGTAGTGACATCCTCTGTGCACTTCGCGATGTAGCTGGTGACCGTTTCAGCATACTCCTCCACATCTGTCTTGTCTTCCTGGGAGGCTGCTATTTTGAAAACCTCCCAGTCTGTGTGCAGAAAACGGTCTTTCAGTGCAGAGGTTGCACTCTCTGGCCAAATCCTGATTTGTTTCACTACTGGCCTGCTGCGCTTCAGTAAGGGTTTGTAAGCAGGCACCAGCATCACAGATATGTGGTCAGAAAGGCTGAGGTGGGGGCGAGGTGTTGCCTTATATGCATCTGTGTTTGTGTACACTAAGTCCAACATATTCTCTCCTCTGGTCTTAAAGTCTACACATTGTTTAAACTTGGGGAGCACAGTCTTTAAGCTGGTGTGGTTAAAATCGCCCGCAACCACCACAAAACTGTCCGGGTGTGAAGTTTGGATTTCGCTAATAGCATCGTGCAGTTCCCCGAGTGCTTCCTTAGCATTAGCATTAGCGCTCGGCGCTATGTAAACAGCAGCTACAAACACGTTGCTGAATTCCCTCGGCAGATAATATGGCCGACAATTTACAATAAGGAACTCCGCCAACGGAGAGCAGTGTTTAGACACTAATGTGGCGTTAACGCACCAGTTCTTGTTAACATAGATGCATAGCCCACCCCCACGGCTCTTACCGGAGCTCGCCGTTTCTCTGTCTGCTCGGAACACCGACGTACCTTCTAGTTGAATGGCCTCGTCAGGGATGTTGTCGTGGAGCCATGACTCCATGAACGCAAGCACACAGCAGTCCCTCCACTCTCTCCGGGTTTCTCTCAGCAGATGCAGCTCGTCCAGCTTGTTGTCGAGGGAGCGGACGTTAGAGGGAAGGAGCGACGGTACTGCTGGTCTGGAGGGGTTAGCCTTTAGCCTAGCATGAATCCCGGCCCTTTTTCCACACTTTTGCTTGCGTTCCCTCCGCTTGCGCTTCCTCCTCTCCTGGGTAGCATCCAGCAGGGACTCCGCCAGAATTCCATGCTGGCGTGGAATGTCCAAGTCACAACCGAGCACTGCGATTCTTGCAGCGTGCAGTAACTTGATGTTTAATAAGGTTTCATGGTTGTAAGTTTTACAGAATGTACATCTGGGATGATCAAAACTCTCACACTCGCTGATGCCAAGAGGGGCCGCTGCGTCTTGGTGCACTGCCATCATTACGTTACGTTACGTTGAAAGTGCTATGAGATGACTGTTGTTATGAAATGGCGCTATATAAATAAAGTTGAATTGAACTGAATATATGCTTCCGCTAGGCAACAATATTGGAAAGCACTGCATACATTTTCATTGTTATGCCGATGACACACAATTACACTTGTCAATGAAGCCAGATGACTGTAATCAATTAGCCAAGTTAGAAGCCTGTCTTAAGGAAATCAAAGCTTGGATGACTTGGAATTTCCTTCTACTAAATTCAGATAAGACTGAAGTCATTCTTGTTGGTCCAGAAAACCTTAGAAATCCCTTTCCAAATCAAACTCTTAGTTTGGATGCAGTTACTCTTTCTCTTAATAGTTCTGTGAGGAACCTTGGAGTTATTTTTGGTCAAGATCTGTTCTTTAATTCACATATTTAACTTGTTTCTAAGACTGCCTTCTATCATTTGCGTAATATTGCCAAGATTAGGAGCATCTTGCCTCAGAGTGATGCTGAGAATCTAATCCACACTTTTGCTAGCTCTAAATTAGATTATTGTAACTCTTTGTCAGGCTGTCCTAAAACATCTTTAAAAAGTCTTCAGCTGATCCAAAATGCTGCAGCAAGAGTTTTAACAGGTACGAGAAAGAGAGATCACACCTCTCCGGTTCTGGCCTCCCTTCATTGGCTTCCCATAGAATTTAGAATTAAGTTTAAAATCCTTCTTCTCACTTACAAAGCTCTAAATAACCAGGCCCCTTCTTATTTAAAAGATCTGATACTACCCCATTATCCTAACAGAGCACTACACTTCCAAAATGCAGGATTACTTGTAATACCTAGAATCTCCAAAAGAACAATGGAAGGCAGAGCCTTCAGTTATCAAGCTCCTCTCCTTTGGAACCAGCTGCCAATCTGGATTTGGGAGTCAGACTCGATCTGTTTTTAAGAATAGTGTTAAAACTTTCCTTTTTGATATAGCCTATAATTAGGGAGGGATCGTGTGCCCCTGAACCCTCCCTTAGTTATGCTACTAATAGGTTTACACAGCCGGGGAACCTCCAACAATGTACTGGGCTTCACCCCTTTCTTCACTCTCAATGAAATATTTTTGCTGGTCATCAGCATCTGTTTGTTCTCTCCTGTGGGTTGGGTCCCTGATGTGCTGTTTGCTCTCTACATGTCTGTTCTTTACTTCTTCTTCTCTATCCCCTCACCCCCCAGCCAGTCGCAGCAGATGACTGCCCCTCCTTGAGCCTGGTTCTGCTGGAGGTTTCTTCCTGCTAAAAGGGAGTTTTTCCTCTACACCATCACCAAGTGCTTGCTCACAGGGGATCGCCTGATTGCTGGGGTCTTTCTGCAATTGTGGGGTTTCCCTACAGCTGAAAGTACTGTGAGATGACTGTTATTGTGAAATGGTGCTATATAAATAGAGTTGAATTGAACTGAATTGAATTTTTATGCTTTCTTCATATCCACTGTATTCTCAGTGAACACTCATATCCTTGTTGCGCTGTGAGAGAAGGACAGAGGACATGTGTAGATCTCTCATACTGAGCTTTGAGCTCATTTATTCTTCGTACCCTTACCTTGGATTCGGGAGGATACGTTGAAAGTCTCTGTGTTTTGTTTCATAATGGCATGTAAGGTTTCTGCTTTTCACAAGTGCAACAGATTCGGTGCAAATGAGCCACCCTGGTCTGCTCGTACCCTGGTACTGCTCGAGGCAGGAAGAATAAATGCATATTTTTCCGTCTGTTCATCACAGAATACTCTGTTTTCGCTGTCAACTTTTCTTATTTTTGATAGCGCAATCATTCAGTTTTTAAAAGGTTCATTTACTGCACTCTCCCTGCATCTGCAGTCATCTGAACTATCTGAACAGCTCAAGCACTACTAGCAACAGTGTATGCTACATAGCAACCACTGGACCCAGCTGTCCTGAGCTGACCTTTGTTATGCCTGTTAGAAATTCAATTTTATTATAAAATAAAGAACAGAGAATTCAACATATTGAAATATTTCTATGGTTACATTAATCAAGATCAGCTGTCCTTAGCAACTTGTTTTGTATGCAAGAAACTTAAATTAATTACAAAATAAAAAAACAGGCAGAACAAAGTCAACTCACTTACAGTCATTTGGTCCTGGGTGGGTCTTGATGCGGGGTGCTTGATTTAGATAAGCACGTAAACAAGCAGAGCACAGCAGCTATAACTTTTTACTAAACTGATTTTAAAAAGTTAACTTTAACAATTGCTCCTCGCTCCTTGCTTCTGCGCATAAAGTGTCACGAGTGGACCTTGGTGCACCTTAAGAAGTTTTATTTTATTACAAAATACAGAACAGGTGTAATTTTTTTCAGTTGTATCAAAAAGCTTCAGGGTCAGGATGGAGGACGCTCAGAGTCAGGATCTGGACCGGAGTCCGCCAGTTGGTGACCCCTGATCTAAATGTTCATCAGTTACATTAATTCTGCTGTTTGGTATTAAAATGAACACAATGACCTTTCTGCTATCAACAATCTTATGCTGATATATAAATGTTCCAGCTTAACATGCTGTATTATTATTTTCATTAAAATCAAGATAAATGCAAATTTATATGCTTAATAAATGACAGAAGATATACATAAAACACTTAAAAGTTCAGTTATAAGACTGTAGTTCTATAACTTTAACATCTCCAACCATAAAAACTTGCAGAAATACCATGGAACGGAGAACGTTGGATTTATTTAGGCCACAAGCCTCATATCAGTTTGTATCGGTATCAGCTGATATCCAAATGTGAAAATATCAGCTGGGATCAGGCATTAATACAGCTATATTGGTACATCACTACTTCATAATCTGATCACATCTTAATATTACCTAAACACTGACCCACAGTTGGTTACAATGACATCACAACCATGCGCAGTCCTCACCTGATCCAGGTCTTCTGCTGACCCGGGTCCATGTGTTTGGGGTACTAATACTGCTGCTAATACTGTAACACTGCTACTAATACTACTACTAAAACTGCAATACTGCTGCTAATACTGTAATACTGCTCCTAATACTGCAACACTGCCACTAACACTAATACTTCTCCTAATACTGCTATTAATACTGTAATACTGCTGCTTAACCTCTAACCCTAACCTTACTGGTTCATCTGAAATGTTTTTGGAAATATTTTAGAAGCTCTGAGGAGTTATACCCCACTGCTGCAAACACTGCAGTCCACCATCATGGTCACCTGTGTGTGTCTGTGAGTCTGTCCCGCTGCTCTGATGTCATCAGTGATGGTGGGCGGGGCATCCTCCTCCACACTGGGACTGGACACAGTTCTGATCCAGCCGTTAGACACCACCCTGAAACACACACAGTAAGGTCCCTGTGGTTTGACCCAGAGAACATCATGCTGTTTGTTTTGCCAAACAGGAAACTGCTCCCATGGTGACCAGAACCAGCCTGTTGAAGACAGCTGCTCGCTGAGACCTGGACCTGATCCAGGACCTGGGTCAGGAGATTCTGTCAGACTTACTGTGGGTCCCCCCTCACAGCCACGGTGGAAGGTTCCTGAACGTCCATCTGAGGGTTGGTGTAACCCAGAGACCCCGGATAGTCCACGTCCTGGAAACACACACACACACACACACACACACACACACACACACACACACACACACACACACACACAGTAACAGTTGATGGACACACCCTCACTGACATCACTGTGTTTGTTGACTGATGTGGTTTATTTCTGTGTGAACAGAACTCCATTGTTGTTCTGATGGCCTGATCATATTAAAGGGCCTATATCATGCTATTTTAAGCCTTTCAGAGTAAACTATATGCATGTATGTGATAGTATATTACCTTTGGTACACTGGAAGATGAATCTCTTATGAAATATGAGTTATTTTCGTGAGCTACTTTTCCAACCCGGAAGTAAGATGCCTCGATCTCTGAGGCTCAGCCTCTCCTTCTTGTGGCTGCTGCCCATTTCATGACGTAACCCCTGAGCCGGCTGCTGTAGCGTGTCGCTGGGTTCCGCCCACGAAAACTTAGAAGACATTGTCTTACGTAAAAAAGCAAATAGTTGTTGTCACTGAGCAGATTAGGTGCGAGAGGAACTACTTCTTCACAGCGTCAATGCTAAAGTGAAAGAGTTTTGACAATCACCGCTCCGTTAGCTGCGCAGAGAAAGTGGGTGTGTGCGTTAGCCTGGGGGCGGTGCTGGCAGCACAGGCACTTCCTGGAGTGTGCGGCTCACCCACGTTCAAACGTATGAACGTGGGGACCCAGTCATTATCAGGGACAGGGTGGAGCAGCAGCTCAGAGAGCAGGGTTGAGGAGGAATACTCAGAGATGCGTGAATGGAGGAAAATACCCCTTTGGGGGTGTTTTTGGTGAGGAATTAACATTATAACATGCTTAAAAGCTCAAAAAAGTTGATTTTGCATGATATAGCCCCTTTAAAGTTTCCCTGTTCTGCTTTCTGGATTCTCCTTTAATCTACTGTGTTCTGTAGGATTTGGGTTCTCATTTATTCTAGTGTGTTCCGTAGGAGTTCTGTGACATTGTCTGGTCTGTAAAGTCAAACAGGCCAAAGTCCTCCTCCACAGGAGTTCTCCTCTCCCACAGAATCTAGGACTATAAGAGAGCCGAAGTCACGCCCCCTCTACTTTTGCATATGGGACCTTAAATCAGAAAAATTCTTCACTGAAATTAATGAAAAGAGAGAAATTATCTTATGATCCTGATTGAGTTTTGCCATGAGTTACACATACTATGATGTTTGTCAGTGGCTATGTCAGCAAAAATAACCAGCATGACTCTGTTGTAGTTACTGCACTAGACCATCTGGATCCTTAAACTACAGCTGATTATATATCTGGCACCATTCTGGTTCATTTTATTATATTTTGGCCATGATAGCTGGTAGATAAGGCTGCCAACGTTAGCTGGTCTGTGCAGCCATGGCCTGGATTTTTGACCAACATTGAGGTCAATCAGGTACAAACTGAGAGAGGAGTCTGCTAGCCTAGCTGCCACATGTCTGTTTTCTATTCTGTCCACCCTGGTAGATCCCTGTCTACCCAGCTGGATCATCTACTGACCCTTGATCATAGATTTCATTCATAGACATTATTTTAACTTATTTTATTAAAGTTAGACTGGGAACGGACTCCATTAGTTGATGTTAGCAGAGTTAGCTGTTCACTTGTTCAGGGTTCTTTCTGGTCTTAGTTCACCCCAGGGACCAGTCAGATCCTATCATCCACTCACACCATACACCCCCATCAATGATAATGATGTATTTCAGCTGGTATTTGCTAGTATGCTTAGTCTGACAACAGAAGTTAAAAGCTACTGTTAGCTTCAAACATGGCGTCACCATCAAAACATAAATCTCACAGAAGTGATGACAGGAGGGTGAGGGGAGGTGAGGTACCGGGCTCATTAACAATAATATTCTATATAAAAAACACAAAGGACCCCCCCCCCCCCCACCTTAACCACAGACGGGGCCGTGGTCTCCATCACTGGTTCTGGTCTCTTCGTGTCTCTGCTGTCCACACGGTGGCGCTGATGGATGATGTACTCATAGGTACTGAGTCTGTTCCACACTGCAGAGACATCACCATGGTAACCATGAAACAAAATTAAAGCTCACCATGATAACCATTAACATGAACTAATCACGTTTGTTTATGAAATCAGTGTAATAAAGTTGAGTCAATCCTCCAGTAACAGAGTAGACACATGGACAGGAGAGGAGAAGTGTGGACAGGTGAGAACAGGAGAGGAGAGTTTGGACAGGTGTGTGGACAGGTGAGAACAGGACAGGACAGATGGGAACAAGTGTGTGGACAGATGTGGACAGGTGAGAACAGGTGTCTCTTACTGAGGTAGACGTGGAAACAGAGCAGGTGACTGAGCAGCAGAGACGTCATCAGACTGAGGACCAGAGTGAGAGCGGCGAGGATGGGGATGACCGAGGCCGACGACCTCACAGGAGACACGGGGAGGAAGACGAACCACGCTGACGTCTGATTGGTCACTGGAACACAACAGAAACACCCAACACATCTATCAGATAGCTGTCAGCCTTATTTATATGTCCATGTGAAAACAGTCTGGCTCTGCTACAGCTGGGTACCTACGCCGTCCCTCCGCTGTAATCTAAGCTGTTACGCCTGATCACCTGATTGTTGGAGTCTTTCTGTGATTGTGAGGTCTCTGATGTGAGACAACTGTTGTGAATCAACGCTGTATAAAGTTGACTTGAATAAAAAATCACAGGAAGAAGACAAAGGAAATCCCTATCCACATCAGCAGACAACTATAAAGGCTGACAGGGTCACTGTGCTGCTCTGATATAGACCATACGTAGGGTTACCACGGCGAGGAGGAGCCACACTGATGTCTGATTGGTCACTGCAACACATCCGACACACAACAGACACACAGCTGTGTGTGTGTGTGAGATCTTACCTAGGAAGTGTTTGTCTGTGCGAAGTCTGTCAGGATCCACGAAGAACTGGATGAAGACGTAAGAGGACACAACCAGAACCAGAGAAACCCCCAAGAGGGCCGAGACCACGCTGTGGAGAAACAACCTGAGAACACACAACAGAGGGACACAACAGTCCAGTTCCAGGGTTCTGGACCCTCTGGTGTCTACATGTGTAATGAAGGTCCAGTAGATCATCAGCCTTGAGCCATCGCTGGTAACCGTTAGCAACTAATGCTGACAGGTGGCTGTGTTCATGTTTGTGTATCTTCAGACTCACTTGTAGTTCCTGCTGCCCACACAGTTGTTGAGCCATCGGCAGTGATGGTCAAAGTTAGCCACACATTTGTTACAGGCACTGCAGTGTTTGGACTTAGGACCCCTGAAACACACATTTTCGCGACTGTTATTACAGCCATCATTGTTATCATCATCGTCATCATCACCGTTATCATCATCATCATCGTTATCATCGTCATCATCACCGTTATCATCATCATTGCTACCATAATCGTCATCATCGTTATCATCATCGTCATCATCATCATCGTCATCAGCATTGTAATCATCATTGTTATCATCATAATCGTTATCATCATCATTACCATCATCGTCATCATCGTTATCGTTACCATCATTATCATTATAATCGTCATCATCATCATCGTTATCATCATCATTTTTTTTTTTTTTTGTACCCGTAGGTAGATTTGTTCTCCAGTCTGGTGACAAGCCACCAGCTGCTGGTCGCTGCGTGCGCAAGCGCCCCTTAACTCCCTAACCTGCATGTTTTTCGCATGTGGGAGGAAACCGGAGAAATCCCGGAGTAAACCCACGCAAACATGGGGAGAACATGCAAACTCCACACAGATCACTGTTGGCCGGGGGCAGGGATCGAACCCACGATCTTATGATCCCGCGATCCCCCGGCCAAGGGTAAACTGTGCTGCCGCAGTGCTAACCACTGCGCCACCGTGCAGTACACATTGTTATCATTATCATTATTATCATCATCGTCATTAACATTATCGTTACCATCATCATTGTTATCGTCATCATAGTTATCATCATCGTTATTATCATTATCATCATCGTTACGGGTCAGGGAGATCTATACAATATAATATCACCATATATGGGACTTGTGATGATGTAGCCTCTCGGGTATTAATTAGCCAATTCAGTTTTTAGTTCACTAGATGGTGCAACATCAGTGTGTGCGGAGTGTTAGGAGAGATTGTAGCTTGTCTGACGAGCTTTGCCTTCAGCTGGACTAATTAAGATAGTGGACACCAATTCAATTCAACTTTATTTATATAGCCCCATTTCACAACAACAGTCATCTTATAGCACTTTCAACAGTAGAGGAAAACCCCACAACTGCAGAAAGACCCCAGCAATCAGGTGATCCCCTGCGAGCAAGCACATGGCAACGGTAAAGAGGAAAAACTCCCTTTTAGCAGGAAGAAACCTCCAGCAGAACCAGGCTCAGGGAGGGGCAGTCATCTGCTGTGACTGGCTGGGAGTGAGGGGATAGAGAAGAAGAAGAAAAGAACAGACATGTTGAGAACAAACAGCACGACAGGGACTCAATCTATGGGAGAGAACAAACAGATGTTAATGACCAGCAAAAATATTTAATTGAGAGTGAAGAAAGGAGTGAAGCCCAGTGCATTGTTGGAGGTCCCCCAGCTGTGTGATGTTGTTCATAGGATGTATTATTGTGTGACATGGGTGGTGGCTCCACCTTTCCGGTTCCGCCGCCACCCAGGGTATAAAAGGGTTGTGGGGGAAAGGGGCGGTCTCTTTGACCACCTCTCTGCCAGACAGGAGTGTCAGTATTACTCGTGTGAGTCCACAATAAAGTCGTTTTCAGTCCCACCTTAAGTCTCGTCATTCACCCTCAGTTACAGACATAACAAGCTGTCTAAACATATTAGCAGCATAACTAAGGGAGGGTTCAGGGTCACCTGAGATTGAGTCTGACTCCCGAATCCAGACTGGCAACTGGTTCCAAAGGAGAGGAGCCTGATAACTGAAAGCTCTCCCTCCCATTATACTTTTGGAGATTCTAGGTAATACAAGTAATCCTGCATTTTGGAAGCGTAGTGCTCTGTTAGGATGATTGGGTAGTATCAGATCTTTTAAATAAAAACGGGCTTGATAATTTAGAGCTTTGTAAGTGAGAAGAAGGATTTTAAACTTAATTCTAAATTCTATGGGAGGCCAGAACTGGAAAGATGTGATCTCTCTTTCAAGTACCTGTTAAAACTCTTTCTGCAGCATTTTGGATCAGCTGAAGACTTTTTAAAGATGTTTTAGGACAGTCTGATAATAAAGAGTTACAATAATTTAATCTAGAGCTGTCAGGAGCTGAGCCGGCTTGGTTTCCTCGACTCGGTCCTGACTTCCCTGTGGGTTTAGGTGCCGCTGTTTATGTGTGTTTACTATATATTTCAGTGTGCTTCCTTTTCCATAGTCTCTGCTCTCTGGCCGGCAGCTGTGAGCCAGCTCTCTTTGGCTTACTCTCTTGAGAGCGCTGGCTGACAGGTGGCCGGTCTGACCACGCCCCCCACACTCATTATCACCAGCTGTTCCCACTCCCTGTGCCATCTCTCCGCTCTCGCCCAGGTGCCCGCAATCACATCATCACCAGTATTACGTGTGCTTAAGCAGCCTTTTGCCAGTCACGCACTGCTGGGTCTTTGACTGACTGATTGTGTGTTGTATCAGTGAACTATCAGCTCCATTATGACGTGTATCTACTCCGCGCAGTACATGGTTCTCTCACACTCGTAGCGATTCCGGCTGTGGGATGCCAGTGTGGGTACACGTCTCTCCTCATGCGTTCGTGGGGTGATGCCGGCCCCGAACACCAACTGTAAGTGTATTTTCGTACCTTTTTGCAAGTTTTCACCTTTAGGAACTGTTTATCATTAGTCTTTATGTTAATAAATGTGTGTTGGTGTTCCCTTGCACGTAAATTCTCGTTATTCCGCCCCTCTCCGTGCGCTGCGTAAAAGCACACGGGAGGTTTTACAACAAAAAGACCCAGCTGAAATAGGAGGATTTAGCAGGTACACCCACACATCCTTTTTCCCTTCCCTTTTTGTGTGTTGTTTTTTGGGACTGACCTGTGTTGGAGTTGGCCATGGATTCAGCAGCCTGAAGTTATCCTTTGAGCTTGGGATGGGAGTGCTGCCGAGTGTTAATGGACATCGACGGGCTCATCACATCAGCCAGCGTATACTCTACCCCGGAGGACATACTCTGGTATGTAGGTCTGGCTGAAGCAGAGGTCCGGCGGTGCCCTCAGCTTGCTCGGCATGCCGAGGGAATGGAGAGTATTACCCGGTTGTCAGCGTTGTGGCATGGGTGCGGCGAAGGGGTGAAGAAAGCCCCTCAGAAGACCAAGCTCGTGTCGAGGGGGAAGTGCTTCAGGGGCTCCATTCTTCCTGCTTCCCGCCAAAGTGAGATGTCCGTTCCCATTCCGGCTCACCCAGCTCCAGCACTCAGCTCTTGACGTCCTGCGAGGAGGCGCCGGGAGAAGCCTTCTCCTCCATCTGCGGCCATCATCCCTCCAGTTCCTATGAGGTCTGACAGGGCCGTCCCAGGAATGCCCACCTCCATCACCAGGGAGACGGATCCTCCATCTTCGACGAAGAGGGAAGGAAATCAACCTGCTGCAGCCAGGCACAACAAACTCCAGGAGAACAGGCAAGTGTTTTTTCATTCCATTCAACTTAATTATGAAGGATCTTGTCTGTCTCCCGAGGGAGAGGCCCAGCCTCAGCAGTCCGCTGGGCACTCTCCTCTGGCTGCAGTTATATACCTATCCCCTATTCCCCTCTGTGTCTCTTCCCTCTTTCCCTGAGTGCCTGTCAGTCCTAGAACCGAGCTGCCAGATGGTGGAGGAGTTTGGGGCCCTGGAAGATCCTGCCCAGGGGCCCGCACAGTGATGTTTTCCTACAGCCACGCTGGTGGAATCCCCAGCATTGGAGCCGCTGCAGGAGTTTAAAGAGACTGCAAGGACCATCTCGCCTGCTGTGGAGGCTTCTGCAGCGGAGTGGGAGCCAGAGATGGACTCCCTCGAGGCCGGACCCGGGATGTCAACGCCAAGTTCAACGGAGTCCTGGACGGTGGTGGAGCTCCAGCTCAGGCAAGTTCTCTCTGTTATATTTCTCATGTCAGTTTTGGAGAGATCTTGCCTGGCTCTAGATGATGGGAGTCAGGTGCAGCCCTCGGCTGCATCTGAACTCACTTTGCTGGGTTCCGCCGCTGCTGGCGACCCTAACCACTTTTCTTCTCCTGCTATCTCTGAGCCTTCGTTTAGGGTTGCTAGAGAAGGTGTGTCACCGCCGGAGGTCGCCGAGGGTCCGGTCCAGCCATAGGAGGACGTCGCTGCTCCAGCTCCTCTGCCAAAGTCGTCAGGGCTCCTCCCATCGACTGCCTCCTCAGCCTGGTGCCCCTGCTGGTTGGCCCACTCGCCATGGGGGCAGCGGGGGTCCAAGTGGACTCCACTGCGGGTGCCACATGGCTCCAGCCAGAGTCTACCGCGGGTGCTACATGGCTCCAGCTGAAGTCCACCGCGGGTGTTACACGGCTCCAGCCGGAGTCCACCACGGGTGCTACACAGCCCCAGCTGGAGTCCACCGCGGGTGCTGCAGAGCTCCAGCTGGAAGCCACCGCGAGTGCTGCAGAGTTCCAGCCGGGAGCCACCACGGGTGCAGCATTGGCCCGGTCAGGGTCCACCGCGGGTGCAGCTGTGCCCCAG
The DNA here is from genome assembly GCA_020510985.1 of Pholidichthys leucotaenia. Classification (NCBI taxonomy): domain Eukaryota; kingdom Metazoa; phylum Chordata; class Actinopteri; order Cichliformes; family Pholidichthyidae; genus Pholidichthys; species Pholidichthys leucotaenia. The sequence continues at coordinate 441,195,529 of CM035837.1, read as the reverse complement.
GCCGGGACCATCGAGGGTGCTGCCGGTCAGCCTGAGGACGCCAGGGCCGTTACTCCTCAGCCTGACGCCGTCGTGGTCCACTTCTCCTCCCAGTCTGACGCTGTGGCGGTTCCCTCCCTATGGTCTAGTCACCCACCAGAGAGCCTCCTGGTGGGCAGGCCACCTCCTGCTCCACCCCCCACCCCCCGTCCTGGTGATGCTACAATGTTGGCCGACCACCTGCGGGACTGAGTCTCTAGGCCAGATGGCCCGTGTTTTCCAGCAGACCACCGGACTCTGTTCGCCTTGACTGCCTGCTGGGCCTGGGACTCTGGGCGGCCTCCCAAGCCTCCATGCCTTTGGACTTGGGGGGGTTAATTGTGGGCCCTGGGTGGGGTATTGTGTTCCCTCCTTCCTCTTCCCCCTACCTCCCACCCTGGGGTTATTTTTTGTTGCTGTTCCTGTTGGGGGGGGGGGGTCTTCGGGATGTTTCCTTGGGTGTCTGGGTCAACCTCTTAAGGAGGGGGCTCTGTCAGGAGCTGAGCCGGCTTGGTTTCCCCGGCTCGGTCCTGACCTCCCTGTGGGTTTAGGTGCCACTGTTTATGTGTGTTTACTATACTGTATATTTCAGTGTGCTTCCTTTACCATAGTCTCTGCTCTCTGGCCAGCAGCTGTGAGCCAGCTCTCTTTGGCTCACTCTCCTGTGAGCACTGGCTGACAGGCGGCCGGTCCGACCACGCCCCCACACTCATTATCACCAGCTGTTCCCACTCCCTGTGCCATCTCTCCGCTCTCGCCCAGGTGCCCGCAATCACATCATCACCAGCAGTGCGTGTACTTAAGCAGCCTTTTGCCAGTCACGCACTGCTGGGTCTTTGACTGACTGATTGTGTGTTGTATCAGTAGAACTGTCAGCTCCATTACAATGTGTATCCACTCCGCCAAGTCCGTGGTTCTCTCATGCTCTCATAGCGATTCCAGCTGTGGAATGCCAGCGTGGGTACACTTCTCAGATACATATGATTCCCACATACAGACAGAGACTGAAGCTCACAAAACCTGTTGTGAGTACTACGAGGAAATGGACCAGTGAAGCTGGGGAGGAGCTGAGCACGTGCTTGGAAATAACTGACTGGGTCATGTTTAAAGGAGCCACGCATGATCTGGATGAATACACGGACACTGTGACCTCATATATCCACTTTTGTGAGGAGAGCATTCTTCCATCGTGCACCAGGGTGAGTTACTCCAACGACAAGCCCTGGTTCACAGCTAAGCTCAGACAGATCAGGAAGGAGAAGGAAGCAGCGTTGAAAAGTGGAGACAGGGACTGCTACAGGGAGGTCAAATACCGGTTTAGCAGGGAGCTGAGGAGAGCTAAATCTGTGTATTCTGAGAGACTCCAGCAACAGTCCACTGCTAACGACTCTGCTTCTGTGTGGAGAGGACTGAGGCAAATCACCAACTATCGGCCTCAGGCTTCTAAAGGTCAGGATGACAAAGCCCTTTGTCAAAGACTGTCCCAATACTATGCCCGTTTTGACACCTCGTCAGCTGTGTCCAACTCTCCCCCTCCCCCCAAGCCACTGCCTCCATGGTCCCCACTTCATCAAAGGTGCCCCCCCCTCCTCCCCCCCTGCCCTTGCCATCAGTGAGCAGGACGTGCACAGACAGTTCTCCAGACTGAACCCGCGCAAGGCCCCCGGTCCGGACGGCGTGTCTCCCTCCACCCTGAGACACTGTGCGGAGGAGCTGACTCCTGTCTTCACAGACATTTTTAACACCTCCCTGAAGTCATGCCACGTGCCGGCCTGCCTCAAAACCTCTACCATCGTCCCTGTCCCCAAGAAGCCACGGATCACTGGACTTAACGACTACAGACCTGTAGCGCTCACCTCTGTAGTCATGAAGTCCTTTGAGCGCCTGGTCCTGCCCCACCTCAAGACCATCACCACTCCCCTCCTGGACCCGCTGCAGTTTGCCTACAGAGCCAACAGGTCTGTGGACGACACAGTCAACCTGGTCCTCCACTCCATCCTGCAGCACCTGGGCTCCCCGGGAACCTACGTCAGGATCCTGTTTGTGGACTTCAGCTCTGCATTCAATACCATCCGCCCCGCTCTGCTCCAGGACAAGCTGTCCCTGCTCAACGTGCCTGACTCCCTCTGCAGGTGGATCACCGACTTCCTGACGGACCGGAGGCAGCATGTGTGGCTGGGAAAGACTGTCTCAGACTCTGTTAGCATCAGCACCGGATCACCCCAGGGCTGTGTACTTTCCCCCCTGCTCTTCTCCCTGTACACCAACTCCTGCACCTCCAGCCACCAGTCTGTCAAGCTGATCAAGTCTGCGGACGACACCACCCTCATCGGGCTCATCTCCAATGGCGACGAGTCCGTCTACAGGAGAGAGGTGGCCCAGCTGGCGTCCTGGTGCAGCCACAACAACCTGCAGCTGAACGCTCTGAAGACAGTGGAGATGATCGTGGACTTCAGAAAAGTCACAGCCCCTCTGCCCCCCCCCCGCCCCCCCCTTACCCTCACAGACTCTCCCATCACCACTGCGGATTCCTTCCGCTTCCTGGGCACCACCATCACCCGGGACCTCAAGTGGGAGCCGACCATCAGCTCCCTCATCAAAAAGGCCCAGCAGAGGATGTTCTTCCTGCAGCAGCTGAGGAAACTCAAGCTACCCACCAAGATGTTGGTGCAGTTCTACACGGCCATCATCGAGTCCATCCTCACCACCTCCATCACCGTGTGGTACGCAGGAGCCACCGCCAGGGACAGACTAAGACTGCAGCGCGTTGTGCGCGCTGCTGAGAAGGTGATCGGCTGCAAGCTCCCATCCCTCCAGGACCTGTACATCTCCAGGACCCGGAGGCATGCAGGTCGGATCATAGCCGACCCTTCACACCCTGGACACGCACTGTTTGCCCCCCTCCCCTCAGGCAGAAGACTTCGGTCCATTCAGACTAAAACCTCCCGCTACATGCACAGCTTCTTCCCCTCTGCCATCAGACTGCTGAACACTAAGTGACTTATTAGACTCTCGTGCACTACGTACAGCAGCTCAACCGGACTCATGATAATTATCACTGTTTTCTTTTGCACTACCGACTGCACTATGTGGAACTCCACAATATCGGCTGCTTGTTAATATATTTAAAAATTGCATAGATTAGTATTACTCACTCATATTCTACATTTTATTGCATGCATAGTTTTTTATTTTTATCTTTAGTGCTACTCCATGTTTAATGTTGCAGCATTGCACCGAGACAAATTCCTAGTTTGTGTACTACATGAACAACGGCAATAAATCTCATTCTGATTCTGATTCTGATTCTCTCCTCATGCGTTCGTGGGGTGATGCCAGCCCCCGAACGCCAACTGTAAGTGTATTTTCGTACCTTTTTGTAAGTCTTCACCTTTAGGAACTGTTTGTCATTAGTCTTTATGTTAATAAATGTGTGTTGGTGTTCCCTTGCACGTAAATCCTCCCCTCTCTGTGCGCTGTGTAAAAGCGCACGGGAGGGTTTATGACAAGAGCTAACAAAAACATGGATTAGTTTTTCGACATCACTCTGAGACAAAATGCTCCTAATTTTGGCAATATTTTGCAAATGATAGAAGGCAGTCTTAGAAACAAGTTTAATATGTGAATTAAAGAACTGACCTTGATCAAAAATAACTCCAAGGTTCCTCACAGAACTATTAAGAGAACGAGTAACCACATCCAAACTAAGAGTATGATTTGGAAAGGTATTTTCTAGGTTTTTTTGGACCAACTAGAATGACTTCAGTCTTATTTGAATTTAATAGCAAAAAATTACAAGTCATCCAAGCTTTGATTTCCTTAAGGCAAGTCTCTAATTTGGCTAATTGATAACCATCATCTGGCTTCATTGACATGTGTGTCATCTGCATAACAATGAAAATGTATGCAGGGCTTTCTAATAATATTGCCTAACGGAAGCATGCAATCGATATAAAAAGTCTACACAGCCCTGTTCAAATGCCAGGTTTTTGTGATGTAAAAAAATGAGACCAAGATAAATCATTTCAAAACTTTTTCCACCATTAATGTGACCTATAACCTGCACAACCCAACTGAAAAACAAACTGTAATCTTTAAAGGGGAAAAATAAAAAATAAAAAACTTATAATAACCTGTTTGCATAAATATGCACACCCTTAAACTAATACTTTGTTGCAGCACCTTTGGCTTTTATTACAGCAATCAGTCTTTTTGGGTAGGAGTCTATCAGCTTCTTTAAATAACCTGGTAGGAATAGGTTGTAGCGTGACTGTGAGTTCCAATTTATAAATTATTCTTTGCTGAAGAATTTTTTTTTCATCTCAAAAGTCTGGCTTTTGAGACTGCTTCTCTCACCCAAGAACTAGAGCTGTAACCCTATCCATCGGCCATAAAGTGGAAGTTAATCCCTTTCTCCAAGACTCTTTGGCAAAGGAATGTTCTAATTGACAGTTTTATGATCAACATAGTCAAGACTTTGGAAGCCAAGATTCTCCAGTAAACAAACTGTTTCACTGTGCCATCTGGTGGACTCAGGAATACCAGGAATATTTAAATTTTTCCTTTGCAGTGGAATTTATGCCTTATGGACTATGAACTAACTCATATTTTTTCCTCTCAAGACAGTATCTGCCAACAAAGACCTGATTGAACTCTGGGACGGGCAATGAGTTTCAAATGCTTTTATCGATATGATTCGATTTGATATGATTGTGATACAGTATGTTCTGCTATTTTCAGGAAGAAATTAATGTTTGCATGCTTATTATCACAAGTTAATTACAGTAGCTATAGATGCATTTTATGCTCCTTTATTGAGTAGAATATCTTAGTCACTAAAGTTTAAGGAATTTATGCTTTTTTCAGCAACATGTGTCTTAAAAGGGGTCTCACTTCTCAGATCAAATGTCTCTTCCCCTCCTCATTCTTCAGCAGACCATACAGTAGCTGCACTGTAACTGACCAATAGAGTTCAAAGCTTAATTTCATTTCCCTTTTTAGGTCGAGTTTATGATCCTTGTTGAAAGAAGCTCAAATACTGTATAATTGGGCCACCTCAGGTTTCATGAAGTTTTGGGACCACCCTGCAACACTAGAGAAAACTTAAGTTTAATTGCTCTTTGTTCAGAGTCTGCTCGGGTGTGGTTGGCCAAAGCTGTGAGCATCTTTCTCTGCTTCTCCAATTTTTCTCCATCCATCCATCTTCTTCCGCTTAATCCTTTTCGGGTCGCGGGGGGGCTGGAGCCTATCCCAGCATCTTTGGGCGAGAGGCAGGGTACACCCTGGACGGATCGCCAGTCCCATCGCAGAGCCAACACAGAGAGACAGACAACCATTCACTCTCACAATCATTCCTAAGGACAATTTAAATCCCCAGTTTTGATGTCAATTAACCTAACGTGCATGTTTTTGGCATGTGGAAGGAAACTGGAGAAATCCTGGAGTAAACCCACGCAGACACAGGGAGAACATGCAAATTCCACACAGATCACTGTTGGTCAAGGGCTGGGATCAAACCCAGGATCCCCCGGCCAAGGGTGAGTTGCTGTGCTGTCACAGTGCTAACCACTCCGCCACCGCACTGCCCCCAATTTTTCTCCTATCTTTTTAAAAAAAAGGGCCCAGAGCCTGTCATGCTCTGTGTAAATCCTGTTTCTTTTCTTTAAAATTCATTTTTCTTATTTTATTCTTCTTTTTCTTTAAATCATTGTGCAAGAAGATTGTGTTTATTTTTTTTTAAAGCTTAAACCAACTCATTTAAACCACCAATATTGGAAGAAACTAGTTTGTGATGTAATTTGACTTTCTGATGAGACTTTGCACAATAAGCCAATTCCTTCTTCAGTGCATAAGAGAGGACCTCACCCAATTTGCTGGAACAGGCTTTGTGATCCCGGGAGGAGGCCATAACAGTGGTGAGCCTGTTTGCCAGCCTCCCCACAGACCCACGCTGGTCCAGTGAAACAGAATCCATTGGACCCGCCTACTACCCACAGGGACGCAAAGTTTCTGCGGCTGATGGTCTGTTATGTAATTTACACTTGTCTTCAGAATATTCCTGGTATAAGTTCTTTGAACCTAATTTTATGCAAACACCATCAGAATCTCAAAATGAATGTTGTCTTTCATTAATCTACGTTCCTTTTCAGGGTAAAACAAATTTTCTAATCTTTTTTATAAAGTTAATTATCTTTTTCTTCATAAAATCGTATCCACTTTTCTCAACCAGTGCTATTTTATGGTTTTCCAATTTCCAGTATACTGACTACGCTTTATGTGGTTCCACAAATGCTTGATTCATAAGTAACTCAGTAACAGTCTATGATGCCCATGATACATGTAAATTCTCTGTTTTAAAGTTATGCAAATATGTTAACCTATTCTGACATTTCTTATTAAATCATTGAAAGACATATGGGAGTTATTGTTTGATTTCATGTCCATCTTCTTGATCATCAGAGACAAGAACTCACACAAGGGTTTATTATGAGACTGATCAAATATTTTCAATATGATTACTAACTAAGGCTTAACTTACCAATTGCTAAATTCTTAAGCTTAAGTCTTAGTGCATAAGAGTTTCCACCTCTATAAAACGTGGATGGTGCCTTAACGAGGAATTGAGTGTGATGAAAGTAAATCTTCATTCCTACTCACATTCATATTTACACTAATACGTGTACCAACATTAAATTACCTATAAAACCCTTTAATTTCACTACAAGGGTCTAGTAGAAAAGTTGAAAGCTTGGATGAGGAAATTACTTTATCTAACTCTAAAAGGTCAATTGGAGTAAACTCATCCAAACAGATATCAGTTGAAGGAGCTGTAGTAGTTACTGTATTTAAGTTAACGGTGGCAAGGATCTGACTGATTTTATCTCTGATAGATGAAATTTTGTTATTGAAGAAGTTCATAAAGTCCTGACTAGTAAGCTCTAAGGGAATACTAGATTTGTTGTGCTAGAGTCCTGACTCTGTCAGCCTGGCTACAGTGCTGAAAAGAAACCTAGGATTATTCTTGTTCTCTTCTATTAATGCAGAATGATAACTTGTTCTAACTTTCCGAAGAATTTCTTTTTTATAAATTAGAAGTTGATTTCTCCAAGTTGGATAGATTTCCTCTAATTACTGGAGTGCCATTTTCTTTCTAATTGACAAGTCTACGAGTTTCTGTGTTGAACCAAGGAGTTAGAAATATCTGATTAGACTTTTTCTTTTTTTAAGGGGCCACCATGTCTAGAGTCTGATGCACAGAAGCTGTAACACTATCTACCATGCTATCAATTACAGAAGGAGTAAAATCTCCATAACTTATCTCCGTTGTGTTGGCAGATGGCATTGAGGATACAATCTGCTGAAATTTGGTAACAGCATCATCTGAGAGACATCTACTGTAGTAATATTTTTCTTTAGGAGCCCAAACAGTCAGAAATAGTAAAATCAAAAGTTGACAGATAATGGTCTGACAGTACAGGGTTATAAGGAGACACTACCAGATTTTCTATTTCTATACCATATGGCAGCAGAAGGCCCAACGTGTGGTGGAGATAATGGGTAGAATGTCCTACATTCTGAGAAAACCCCATTGAGTCTAATATTGAAATAAATGCCATATTAAGGCAATCACTATCTACATCTACATGTATACGTGTACATGTATATCTATATGTACACGTAAAACTGCTTTTGGACAATCAGCCTTCTCATACAAAGCTATAATGGGATGGAACAAGCTCCCCACTGCTTTGAAGACCAGAACAAATTACAGAGATTTTTCCACAGAGACTAAAAAAATGGATTTTAAGTAATCAAGTCTGCCGGGATTGACTCTCCCCCTTAAATGAGATTTGAAACTGTACTCTTAAATTGTTTTTATGTTTGCCGTCTCTCTTATCTTTTTACCTTTTAAACTTATTCGCTGCTTGTTTCAGGGTCAACAGTTTCTGAAACCCGACCTAAATTGCTTTCTATATGTGCTGTTTTTCTTTTAATATCTTCTTGCCTGCCCCAGGGACTACAGATGGAAATTAGTGAGAATAGTACAGAGCATCTTTACCCTGTGTTTAATGTTCTTTTTCTGTACACTGTCCCTGACAAATAAACCAATAAACTAAATTAAACTAATATTGAAGTTCCCTACTATAATTATTCTATCTGATTTAAGCACTAAAGAGCAGATTTACTAACACACTGTGCCATTGCAAAACCCTGTTTTGGTGTTAAAAAACTACTGTTGAGATTTACTAAAGGGTGCAGGGCAGAATTTGGGGTGGAAAGGCATGGACTATGTTAATTTTGCGCCTGGCCTCATTGCATATGTATTTGTTGGCGTTGTCATGCCAAAGCACAAATTTGAGGGAGGGGAGTATTTAAATGACTGGTAAAAGGTGATTTTTTAAGGTTTGCGGTTGTCAATCTTCTGCTAAATGCGCCAGGATTTAACGCCCAAAAAAGGCTTGTCTTAATTCATTTCCACCTGACATGGTAGCGATCGTTGGTGCCAGGAGGAGACACTGGCGAGAACCGAGGGCACATGGCAGAAGCTTCTCTCTGCCCGTGACTTTATTTGGCATGACAGAACAGATTATATGATATCAATGGTCTCGCAGAGATCGGTGTTATGCTGAACTGGACATCAGCTGGCAGGTTTTTTTTTTTAAATTTAATTTGTTTGCACTGTATATAGCCTACTACATGAATTTGTATCCATAAAATAGGATACAACAGGAGCCCTTATACCCGCAGTGGACATACAGATGGTGTCAGCCGACAATGACTTTTTTCTTTTCTGCGGAGGTTAGACTGGGATCTGGAGTTTTTCTCAGCATTCCCTCACTCTTGAAGCAAAATCTTCCACATTACCAATTTTCTTCATTTTTTTCTCTATCCATATTTCTATATTTACAGTATTTCTTTTTGCTGTGCATAAAATGGTAATTCAGTTCCCTCTTCTCTCTATTTCTCTCTCCCAGTTAAGGATACACACCCTGGAGGCCGGTGATAAAATCCAAAGCCACGTGGGACCACGGTCTGCTGGGGATAGGAAGGTGGTGGAGCAGCCCAGTTGGTGGGGAAGAAGACCTCTTACCAGTGGCACACTGGGGGCAGGCTCGGTTGTACTCCCCAACGTCCTTCTGGAGAGATGGCTATCAAAACATCCTTTGAAGAAGGGCCACTGTACGTGCCCTCCCGGGGTGACACGCAAACTTGGACGAGTGACCCCACTGAATAACTTCCCCCCGAACGGCCGATGGGACAAACAGTTTACCCGCTGGCCCCCCGCCCGGGTCGGGCTCGTTTTCTTGTGCCCTCAGGACCCTGTCCTTGATACCCCAGGAGAGGGCGCCCACGACACACGATGAGGGGAGGATAGGGTGCTCGGTCATCTCTGCCGTCTCCGGGGCAAACTGTCGGGATAGGGCGTCTGGCTTCGTATTCTTAGACCCGGGACGGTAGGTAATAGTGAAGTCGAATCTTCCAAAGAACAGGGACCAACGAGCCTGCCATGTGTTCAGACGCTTGGCCGTCCGGAGGTACTCCAGGTTTTTGCGGTCAGTCCAAACGACGAACGGCTGGGAAGTGCCCTCCAGCCAATGATGCCACTCCTCCAACGCGAGCTTGACAGCCAAGAGCTCCCTGTCGCCAATGTCGTAATTGTGCTCAGCCGGGGATAGGCAACGGGAGAAGAACACACAGGGTCTTATCTTGCCATCCGCCGGGGAGCGCTGAGATAGGACGGCTCCAACCCCCGAATCCGATGCGTCCACCTCCACCAGACACTGGAGAGTGGGGTCCACTTGCGTCAGTATAGGGGAGGATGAGAATCTGTCCTTCAGATGAGCAAAGGCCGCAGCCGCCTTCTCCATCAACTGAAAGGGAACCTTGGGAGAGGTCAGACTGGTTAGAGGAAGAGCAATAAGACTGTAGTTTTGAATGAAGCAGCGGTAGAAATTAGCAAACCCCAGGAACCGCAGGAGCTGCTTTCTGGACGATGGAGTGGGCCACTCTACCACCGCTTTTACCTTCACTGGGACGGGGATGATCTCGTTGTGGGCGATCATGAATCCAAGGGAAGACGTTCGGGAGACATGAAACTCACACTTTTCAGCCTTCACAAAGAGTTTATTCTCCAACAGTCGCGGCAGTACCTGCCTCACGTGCACACGATACTCATTCAGGGACTGAGAAAAAATCAGAATATCGTCCAAGTAGACAAATACAAACGTGCCCAAAAAATCTCTCAGCACATCATTAATCAACCACTGGAAGACAGCAGGGGCATTGGTCAGCCCAAACGGCATGACCAGATATTCAAAATGCCCTCTAGGGGTCCGGAATGCCGTCTTCCATTCATCACCCTCCCGGATCTGCACCAGATGGTAGGCGTTGCGCAGGTCCAACTTGGTAAACCAGGAGGCCCCCTGGAGGGAATCAAAAGCAGAGTTAATGAGTGGGAGAGTGTATTTGTCTTTGATGGTTATATTATTCAACTCCCGAAAGTCAATACACGGCCTTAGTGAGCCATCCTTCTCGACGACGAAAAACCCCCCCGCCCCCACTGCCGAAGATGATGGCCAGAGCTCAAGGACTCCTTGATGTATTTATCCATTGCTTCACGCTCCGGTGCAGGTCTACTAGAGGGTTCGAGCTCCGAGCGCCAGCTCGTAGATTGATAGCACAATCATACGGGTGGTGAGTGGGGAGGGAATGGGCCTGGGTCTTACTGAAGGCAGCCCCTAAGTCGTGATATTCGGATAGGACCTTAGACAAATCAGGAGGAGGAGAGACAGGGACACCCAGAGGCACGGATGGCGAGCACGCAGCAGACTGTAAACAGGCACTCAAGCAGAAGGAACTCCAGGCTAAGACACTCCCAGAACGACAGTCAATCGAAGGGTTGTGGAGACAAAGCCAGGGATAACCGAGAATAACCGGGGTGGAGGACACCGGAAGAATATACAGTCTTAGCTCTTCCCGATGACTGCCCGATATAATTACTGACACTGGAGCGGTCCGGTGGGAGACCGTGGCCAAAGGGGCTTTAAACAGAGCAATGAGTTTTAAGGGGGTCTCTAGTAACTGCACGGGAAGCCCCAACCGGGTTGCCAGCTCCCCAGAAATAAAGCTCTGCTCGGCCCCCGAATCAATGAGTGCGTGTGTGATTGTCTCTCTATGATTATAACTGAAGCGAACAGGAATCAAAAAACGGGAGAGGGGATTATTACAAGGCGAGTACGTGAGTCCCCCTACTGCGACGCACGGACTCCCCCTTTTGGCCGTTTGGGGAAAGACTCAATCTCGTGCTCCTCGCTCCCGTGTTAAAGGCACAACCCTAACTCCCGGTGGCGCTGTTTCTCTGCTGACGACAACTTGAACCCACCCATCACCATAGGTTCCAGATCATCCGGGGAATCAACAGAGGGTAGGGCCAGCAGGGGGGGCTGTAGGGAGCGGCGGGACTGACTACCCGAGCAACCGGAAGTTCTCCGCTCAGTCGCCCGCTCCCTCAGTCTATTATCAAGGCTAATAGCTAGTGAGATTAGTTCATTTAGGCTAGTGGGCTTATCTAAGCGGGCTAACTCATCCCGCAGACTAGGACACAGGCTCCTAACAAAAATGCTGCACAATGAGGCATCTTCCCACCCCACCTCCGTGGCTACCACCCGGAAGTCAACGGCGTAATCGGCAATGGCTCTAGCCCCTTGCTTAAGATTCAACAGCCGGGAGGTAAGCACACTATCTCGGTCGGAGTGGTTAAACACCTCCTTAAACTCGCTAACAAACTGTGTGTAGGTTAGGGATGGATAATTAGCCCTAGCCATAACGGCGTAAGCCCAAGCTAAAGCCCGCCCCTCTAACAAATTAATCACATAACCCATACAGCTATGGTCAGTGGAAAAATCCCCCGGCACCTGCTGAAACACAATGTCACACTGCATGAGGAATCCCCTAGCTTCCCTTAATTTGCCACAAAAACGGGTGGGAGTTGGGACGGGAGTAAGCTGTAATGGGGCACCTGGTGTAGCCTGACCAGTGGCAGAGCTAGCGGGAGCAGAGGAGCTAACAGGATCCGAAGGGAAAGCCTGTGGACTACCCTGGCGATCCAACTGGTCAGTAACCCGAGCTAACTGTGTCAGAATAGTCTGCTGTTGGTAGGCTAACTGGTCAACTCGAGCCTCTAAGTTGTTAACCTTGCACGCTAAAGCGCTGTCTGCTGGGTCGTTATAGCGGAGTCGTACTGACATGGTTTCAGACCCAAAGAGCAGACACGACTCAAGAATGACACAATTAACCGTTTATAGAATAAAGTGAGAGTGTGTATGTGCACCATGCAACCTGGCAACTCTACGGAGAAACAGAGGGAGAGTTGGATGCAGTGTGAGCAGGGTATGCACCAGAAAGTTCAGCGCTTACTGTTTACGGTGGTGAAGTGGGGTGCAGGATTAGCTCAGTTGCTCCAGCCAGGAGGACAGTGCCAGCAGGCTCACAGGAGATGGTGTAGGTAGATGAATGGAGAGGAGGAGTCCGCTGCCAGGTAGAAGGAATCCGCCGCTGCGGATCTCCGCCTATGCACAGGGGATCACAGAAAGGTAAGAGGAATTGATGGTTGCTTACTTGAAGCAGGGAGACGATGAGTCCAGAAGGCGTAAGGCTGGACAGGACACTTGACGAGTCTAGGAAACTCGATGTAGCAAAAACCTGATGAGGCTAGGAAGCTCGACGTGGAGAAGGCGAAAGCAGGTCTTGTGGGAAGGAGACAGACGACTCCGTGCCAATCTCAGGACCTTACGGTATACTGTAAATAGCCAGGCCAGGATGAAGAGCAGGTGTGCGCGCAGGTGTGGACAATTGGCAGCCATGACATCCACGACCACAACTTCTGGGATTTTGACAGTTTAAATAACCAGAAGAAGTTGACTCATTTAAACCAAGATAATCCTCTTATCCAAACCAAGTCTCTGTAAGGGATGGTAAATCAATCTGATGATCAATTAACAGATCATGGACTAGCAGAGACTTGGGAGTTAGAGGTCTAATATTTAACAAACCATATTTAATTTTTAAATCATGAGGAGAGACAGAGGCAAAGTCATTAGATTTAGATGCCACATGTTAATTTGAGTTTTATCAACTTCATGTTTAATCACTTTAGGACGCTTATGCATTATATTTTTATTTACTTTCAAGGGTGCAGACAGTGATTCTCTGATGGGGGAGATAGGGGCTAAGTTGAGGGGTGGCGGATAGAGAGAAGCTGCAGAAAGGCGTGTAAGACTGCGTGCGACTCTGCTTCCTGGTCCCAACTCTGAGTAGTCAAAGCTTTGGAACTCTGGATAAAAATGAGGCCAGATTGTTAGAAAAATGAGAGGCACCATCCAAAATGGGATGGAGGACACCAGATGGAGGAACAACACCAGAGGAAGAACTGAAAAATGCACCGAAAACGTTTGACTCAAATCGACTAATTAACAAAAAACGTTTGACTCAAATATTGCAATAGTGTAGTATTTTGACAGCATTGCATCGCGACTCAAGCAGAGTATCATGATAGTATCACATTGGGGGACCCAAGTATCGTGATAGTATGGCATCGCGGTGCATGCACCGTAACAGTAGTGTATTGTGACTGAGGTACCGTGGCAATATAGCATCATGACAGTACCGCATCGTGACCCAAGTACCACATTGTGATAACATTGTATCAGGGCTCAAGTATCGTGATAGTATCATATTTTTTAACATGTTTTTATTGAATTTAAACAATATAAATATACAGACAAATCAACAACAGAACAGTCCCATACCCTCCCACCCCACTCACAGAGAGCCACCCAATGTAAAAGCAGAAAACAGATAGCCGTTAGAAGTACCAATGACATGTGCATAGCTCAAAGCACAGAAAACATACAACAAATCTACAGTCATGTGAAAAAATTAGGACATCCCATTAAATATTCAGTTCTTTAATAGTAAATGTTCACATATCTATGTCTAACCATATTTTTGTTTTTATTTGCATCTTTTTAACATTTATTTTAACCATTTCAAGTGGGAATGAATGTGGGGGTGTTCTAAAAAAGATGGGGGTGTCCTAAGTTATTCCTCACTATTTGTTTGGAATTACATTTTACAGAAAATTTGGAAAAAAAGTCTTTAATTAATTTAGACATCGAGATGGTGACATCCTACAAGTACCTGGGTGTTCATCTGAACAATAAACTAGACTGGTCGCACAATACCGACGCACTCTACAAGAAGGGACAGCGCAGGCTGTTCCTACTGAGGAGACTCAGGTCTTTTGGTGTACAAGGGGTGCTGCTGAAGACATTCTATGACACAGAATCAGCCATCACTTTTGGAGTGGTCTGCTGGGGCAGTGGCATTACAGCAGCCGATAGGAAGAGACTGAACAAACTGATCAAGAAAGCTAGCTCTGTCCTGGGGCAGCGCCCTGACCCAGTGGAGGAGATAGGAGAGAGAAGGATGGTGGCTAAACTGTCATCTCTGCTGGAGTCCGAGTCCCACCCTATGCAGGACATACTGAACGCACTGAGGAGCTCATTTAGCAGCAGACTACATCATCCTAGGTGTGCAACCGAGAGGTTTCGCAGGTCCTTCCTACCTACGGCAGTCAGACTGTATAACCTAAGCAGGGCTGCTCGCAGAGATAGCAAAAAAAGTGACGACCTAATAGTACTGAATGCAAAAGACGCAATAGACTTACACAATGGTCCCCTCCAGTATATACAACTAGGACAGTATCGGTCGCTATGGAGGGTGACAATATGTATGGGTACATATTCATACTATGTAGGATAACTAAGTAGACGGTTATGCTGTTTATTCCATCTTGCTACAATGCTCCGCACTTTGTATATATATATATACTGATGTGTATGTATATGTATGTATATCCACTGCTCTTATATATATCTTCCGTATCTTCTTAATTATTGTTCTGAGTGTTGCTATCCCTGTGCTGTTGCAATCCTGGAATTTCCCCATTGTGGGACTAATAAAGGCTTATCTTATCTTATAAAGGCTTATCTTAATTCATTTTTAATTGTTAAGTTGTATTACCCAGCCCCCGACCAACAGTGATCTGTGTGGAGTTTGCATGTTCTCCCCGTGTCTGCGTGGGTTTACTCTGGGATTTCTCCGGTTTCCTCCCACATGCCAAAAAATGCAAGTTAGGTTAATTGACATCAAACTGAGGGATTCTAAATTGTCCTTAGGTATGACTGTGAGAGTGAATGGTTGTCTGTCTCTCTGTGTTGGCCCTGCAATGGACTGGCAATCTGTCCAGGGTGTACCCTGCCTCTTGCCCAAAGATGCTGGGATAGGCTCCAGCCCCCCCGCAACTAACTAACTAACTAACTAACCTGCACTTATATAGCGCTTTTCTAGTCACAAAGACCACTCAAAGCGCTTTCATTAATACTAACCCTCTATTCTAAGGGCCTATAGGAAACAGATATCTAGGGACAATTTAGAACAGCCAATTAACCTAACATGCATGTTTTTGGCATGTGGGAGGAAACCGGAGAAATCCCGGAGTAAACCCACGCAACACGGGGAGAACATGCAAACTCCACACAGATCACTGTTGGTCGGGGGCTGGGATCGAACCCACGATCCCACGATCCCCACAATCCCCCGGCCAAGGGTAAACTGTGCTGCCGCAGTGCTAACCACTGCGCCACCGTGCAGCCCAAAAACCGAAAAGGATTAAGCGGAAGAAGATGGATGGATGGGTGGAAGTTGTATTACATGAATCTCCCAATATTTTTAACATTGACATTAAAAATCCATATGTCCAAATATGTTTAAAAAAAACACACAGGCTTATACAGGGTGTCCTAATTTTTTCACATGACTGTAGCAATAGAGTCCCAGTCCACAAAATCACCCCTCATGAGGAGGTCATTAAAGGATGTCTTCCTTCTTCAGGAAAGCGCTCTCCCTTCAAAAGTAAACCCTTTAGGTCACCAGGCAGATAGTTTAAGAAGAGAGTCCAAATCTTTAAAAAGTGCCCCCCCCCCCATAACTACATGTAATCTCTCATGGGGGAGTGTATTAAACACCTCCTTGTAGCAGAGGGTGATACTAGGGGGTATTCTTTTATCCAGTTACTGTATGCAAAATACATTTCCGGGCAATCAAGAGCAGTTTCTCAAGGAGCTTGTAATATGTAGCAGGAAATTTTAGTTCCCTGGAGGGAAGGCCAAGAAGGAAGCCACCTGGATCTTTTTTTTTCTTTTCCAAATTATATTTATTGAAATTTGTTCCTTTGTTTTGCACACACACACACAACCCCCCCCCCAACAATCAAAACATGAAAAAACAGCTCAGCACAAAATTGATCTACACAAAATTAAAGATTAAAAATTAAAAAAAAAGGAGGAAGATGCGTAACCATCATAGCCCCACAAACCAGGTCAAAAAAAAAAAGGGGTCATATTTAATCCAAGTTAACGCTCCCAAGAATCGAGGCCACCGTAAGGTTAGAGAATCTGAGATATGGGGTCCATATATGTCTGTGTGTGTGTGTATATATATATATTTTATAGTAATACGTACATATGTTTATTAGCTGCTCTTGCTTGCTTGTTTTTTTTTCTTGCCTTCTGATTGTTGCTCTGAGTGTTGCTATCCCTGTGCTGTTGCAATCCTGGAATTTCCCCGTTGTGGGACTAATAAAGGCTTATCTTATCTTATCTTATCTTATATTTTCATAAAATATCTCTTTGTTGAGTGAAGTAAACATGTTAAATATTCCAAAGGGAAACACTCCATGATGATTTTATGCCAGTTTGTTTTAGTTGGTGGTTTGTCACATATCCATGACAAAAAAATATTCCTTCTTGCCGCGTATGCAAGGATATTGTACAGTCTTGCAGAGCTTCCAAAAAGTAAGTCCTGGCTTGGGTGTCCCAGTAGCAGAGAGCGAGGATCCATGTCTACATTCACACCAAATATTTGATTCATGTCTTGTACAACGTCTAGCCAGTATGCTTGGATTTTAGGACAAGACCAAACACAATGAGTATAGGTACCAACTGAAATTTTACATTTCAAACACATGGGTGAAAGCTGGGGATTCATGTTGGATCTTTTACTGGGAGAGATTTGTAAGCGATGTAAAATTTTGTATTGCAATAATCTTGCACGATTGCATATTGAAATCTTCTTGGCACACTCCCAGATTGCATCCCATGAATCCTCACAAATATTTACACCAAGTTCACTTTGCCATTTCTGTTTAAGATCCTGCATAATTGACATACACATCACATCTGACTGACTTAAGGCACTATAACAGCGAGTTATAAATTTTTTGGTTGGGCCTAAAAGAAGTAACCGCTCAACTGCAGACACTGTGGCATTTACATTGAGTGTGGTCTTTCTAGTTATGAAATCTCGGATCTGAAGGTATCTAAAAAAATTCTGTTTAGAAAGACCAAATTTCTCCTGAAGCTGTTCAAATGATAACAATGCACCATCAAAACGGTCACAGATTTTCTTTAACCCTTTAACTGTCCATATATTATAACCACTGTCCATCATACCAGGAACAAAGTCCGGATTGCCTTGAATAGGAATTAATAAAGTAGTTAAATCTGATCTTCCTTCAAGCTTTCATGTCATAAACCAGGCCTTTAAAGTATTGCAAATTATGGGGTTATTATCACAGAGATTTCTAACTGACTTTAAATTCTTACAAGACAAAAGACCCAACAGTGAACAGGAGACCTGTGACTTTTCAAGGCCCAACCAAACATTAGTAGGATCATCTTTAACCCATTCTGCTATAAACCTTAGTTGAGATGCTATTTGGTACCGTTTAATGTTAGCGACATCCAAACCTCCCATTGAACTTGGAAGTTGTAGTTTTACCATTTTTAATCTTGGCTTCCTTTTGCTCCAAATAAAATCACTCAACCAACCATTCAATAACTTCAAAACCTTATTAGTTATAAATATTGGAACCATCTGTAGGGGGTACAATAATCTAGGCAGGATATTCATTTTGATAATAGACACTCTGCCGAGTAATGATAAGGAAAGTGAACACCACCTGTTTAAATCCTTCTTTATAGTGTCTAGGAGAGGGTTAAAATTGGCTTTAAACATCTGATGGAACATAGGAGTAATCTGAATACCCAAGTACACAAAACCTGACAGATCAGCGAAATGGAAATGATATAAGGGAGTTCATTCTATTTCTGAGGCTTCCCATGGGCATAGCTAAAGATTTAGAGAAATTAATTTTGTAACCAGAAAAAGACCCAAAATAATTAATGATATCAACCAGTTGCGGAACAGAGGTAGCCAGCTCTGCTACGTACAACAAAAAGTCATCCGTGTAAAGGGAAATTTTATGTTGCGTCTCCCCTACATCTATACCCCTGACAGCTGGATCCTGTCTGATGGCTTCAGCTAAAGGTTCTACCAAAAGGGCAAAAAGAGCAGGACTTAAGGGGCAGCCTTGACGTGTTGAGCGATAAATTGGGAAATTATCCGATCTGTAACCATTTGTTATGACTGATGCTAAGGGTTTATTATACAAAAGTTTGATCCATTTGATAAAGTTATCCCCCAGATTAAATTTTTGTAATACTTTAAATAGATAAGGCCACTCAACTCGGTCGAAGGCTTTCTCTGCATCCAATGAGATGATTAGTGTTGTTTTCTTGTGATTGACAGAAGTGAACAATATTTAAAAGCCTCCTAATGTTGTGACTACAGCTTCTGCCTTTAATAAAACCTGTCTGGTCCTCCTTAATGATAAGAAGCAAAACCTTCTCTAATCACAGAGCCAGGATCTTAGATAACAGTTTAACCTGTTGCACTACGGTGTACCGTGGGCGGACACGTCTCTGCGTCCTAGGGCGCACGAGGGCGTCCTAGGACACACACTGTGCGTCCTAGGAGGCACTGAAAAAAAAAAAGCTGCATTTCCGTTCTTCCACTACAGACACAGCCGCGAACAGAAAGCCAAAGGAGTGCTTTGATTGGTTTAGATGTGATTGACCTCTCTTTCGACTAATAAGAGCCTTGAATTGGGTTTCTGAAAACTTGAAGAACCAATGACTGAAAACCTAGCAAGAAGGACCCGCCTACCAACGGCTGCGAATACAGCGAGCCAATTGAAGCACAGTAGTTCGAAAGCGTGCCTCCCTTGCAAAATCTGTTTTGTTTTAGCCGCTGGGTGACACACACGCGTTCGCCAGTCTTTTTTTCTAACTACTGTTCTTATTTGTTTTGAAAAATCGTTCACCAAAACCGCAATCATGGAAGCGCAAAACCGCAATAATGGAATTATGGTTTGACCGGGTCACGTGACCAGAACCACGAGTCCGTAACAAGCAGACCAGCGTCATGTTCGTCTGACAATGAGGAAGAGAAGTTCGCCAGCGACACTGCTGTTGTGAACAGGTAAGTGTTATAAGCTAAATTATTCTTTATCCCTGAAAATTGTAATCAAAAATGACTTTTGACCGATCGGTACATTACAACTGTGCGTAGTAGACCGCGGTGCACCGTGACCATGGCGCACCGGGCGATGTCCGTCCTCTGTAGCGAGGGGGGGGACACCCCCCCCCCACACACACACACAGCCCTGAGTGTCACCTTCATTAGAGCCCAAGATGAAGCTTCTATATTGAATCATTCAAAAGTTACAGACGTTTTTCTAAACTGTGCCATTTGGCACAATTTGGCACAGTTCAAAAACGCCTGGGAACACCTAAGAAAAAAGCTGTGTAATATATTCATTTTTTGTGGTATAGTTACAAAATTTTGACCTCAGCTGGATAACACTTGGTACTACATTTCTGTTGCATTTTCCAGCCAGTATCTGACAGCTGTGTCTTATTTGCAAGCATTTGTATCCAAAAAAACACCCAGGCGAAATTTATTTTCTTCAAGTTCAGTATGTTTAGATGACTGTTTCTCAGTGGCCGGAGCACATAGAGAGATTATGACTGTTTTGCCAAAAAATTCAAAGTGTTTTCTTTTAAATGAGACCAACCCCATGAAGATGCTGCAAAGGATTGAAGAACAGCTTTTGATTTACTTTGGGTACGTTATTTTTTGGTGTTTTTAGGAAAATTGACCAGAGTGCAAGGGGTTAACATCTTGATTTAAAAGAGCAATAGGTTAATATCCTGAGCAATCTTCAGGACACTTGCCTTTTTTAAGAATTAGAGAGATGTCAGCTTCTCTTAATGACTGAGGTAAACTCTCAGAGGTAAAGGAGTGTTCTATCATCTAACTAACTAACTAACTAACCTGCACTTATATAGCGCTTTTCTAGTCACAAAGACCACTCAAAGCGCTTTCATTAATACTAACCCTCTATTCTAAGGGCCTATAGGAAACAGATATCTAGGGACAATTTAGAACAGCCAATTAACCTAACATGCATGTTTTTGGCATGTGGGAGGAAACCGGAGAAATCCCGGAGTAAACCCACGCAACACGGGGAGAACATGCAAACTCTACACAGATCACTGTTGGTCGGGGGCTGGGATCGAACCCACGATCCCACGATCCCCACAATCCCCCGGCCAAGGGTAAACTGTGCTGCCGCAGTGCTAACCACTGCGCCACCGTGCAGCCCATCTCCATCTCCAAAAATGGATCCACAAGTATATCCTGAAATTCTTTGTAAAATTCGCTGCCCATGCCATCTGACCCCGGTGCTTTACCTGATTGTAAACTGTTAATCGCTAATATCACCTCTTCTCTAGAGATGGGAGAATTTAAATCATGTCTCTGAGTATCAGAAATAGTAGGAAGCGCTACGCTGTCCAAGAAAGAGTCCATCTTATAAGAGGCCCCTGCTGTCTGGTCTGCTGTATATAGCTGAATCTAAAACTGCTTAAAGGTATTAATATTTTTGTTACCAAAATAACGAGTGCCATTTAGACCTACAACTGAAGGAATCAGTTGGGAATTTGCTCTGATTTTTGTTAAACAAGACAAATACTAGATTTGTCTCCAAATTCATATAACCTCTGTTTTGAAAAAAAAAAAAGAGCACGCTTAGCTTGTTGAGTTAATAATGCATCTAATGCAGCTTGTGTGGCACACTTTCTCTGCAATAATATAGGATCTGATAATGATGATGAACCAAGTACTCTCTTAATTTCTTCCAGTTCCTTTTCAAGTTTAGATTGCTGTTCTTTTTGCTTTCGTTTTTTTTTAGGCTAAATATGCTATGATTAGGCCTCTGATATAGACTTTAGAGGTTTCCCATAATAAAGATGAGTCATTAGTAGATTGAGAGTTGATAGTAAAAAATATTTTAAAATCATCTCTCAAGTAAGTAGTAAACTTTTCATCTTTTAGAAGGCATGTATCAAATCGCCATTGTCTACTCTTAACCTGCCCTAAACCAACAGATAAATCTATCAATACTGTTGCATGATCACTAACAATGATGTTGCCTATTGTACACGAAGACACCGATTGTACCAAGACTTTAGAAATGAAAAAGTAATCAATCCTTGTATGACATTTATGAGGGGGAGAATAAAAAGTAAATTCTCCAGCAGATGGGTGGAAAGTTCGCCATGCATCTACTAAATTCATTTCTTCACAGATAGCATGAAGAGCATCAGCCTGAGCTGTTAAAGATGTATTCCGAGGAGGGTGTCTATCAAGCAGGGGGTTAAGTAGGCAGTTAAAGTCTCCTCCCACTAAAGCTATTGTTGGGGAAAGCTCTGCAAATTCAGAAAAGGCCTTAACCAAGAAGCTATGTGAATAATTAGGTGGACAATAAAGATCCATAATAGCAATCTTTTCACCTGGATCTTTTTTTAATTTTTAATTTGAAGATCCCACTAATCACAGATGAAATATTTGTCCAAAATCTGGAAATCTTTTTGCACTCCCCAAAACAGTGAAAATATGTTCCCCTCTCAGAATTTCATTTACTGCATAGAGGAAACACAGCACAATTGATTTTATGTAAGGTAACAGGGATTATATGAAGTCTGTGAATTATTTTATACTGAGTTTCCCTTAACCTGTTGCATGTAAATGTAGATTTAATCAGATGTAAAGCTGTTTGCCAATCATCCTCTATATATTGAGTGGTTAAATCTTTTTCCCATTTCCAAGCAATATCTGGCACCACATATGTACCAGAGCATTCGAGAAGTTCAGGTTCAGGTTCAGGTTACTTTATTTGTACCCGTAGGTAGATTTGTTGTTGAGAAGTGAATAAAATGATGCTATGAAATGTCTTCCATCTTTGCGTTCCCTAAGGAATCTCTCTACATTCTACGACATGGTGGTGGCATCAGCCATCACTTTTGGAGTGGTCTGTTGGGGCAGTGGCATTACAGCAGCCGATAGGAAGAGACTGAACAAACTGATCAAGAAAGCTAGCTCTGTCCTGGGGAAGCGCCTTGACCCAGTGGAGGAGATGGGAGAAAGAAGGATGGTGGCTAAACTGTCATCTCTGCTGGAGTCCGAGTTCCACCCTATGCAGGACATACTGAATGCACTGAGGAGCTCATTTAGCAGCAGACTACATCATCCTAGGTGCACAACCAAGAGGTTTCACAGGTCCTTCCTACCTACGGCTGTCAGACTGTATAACCTAAGCAGGGCTGCTCGCAGAGACAGCAAAAAAACGTGACAACCTAATAGTATTGAATGCAAAAGATGCAATAGACTTACACAATGGTCCCCTCCGGTATACAACTAGGAAAATACCGGTCGCTACGGAGGGCGACAATATGTATGGGTACATAATCATACCATGTAGGATAACTAAGTAGACAGTTATGCTGTTTCATTCCATCTAGCTACAATGCTCCGCACTGTGTGTGTTTATACAGTATATTTATATATTTATTCCATCTAGCGACAATGCTCCGCACTGTGTGTGTTTATATATTTATATATTTATTCCATCTAGCTACAATGCTCCACACTGTGTGTTTATATATTTTACATATTTATTCCATCTAGCTACAATGCTCCACACTGTGTGTTTATATACATATACATATGTACATATGTACATATGTATACTCGCTGCTCTTTTTTTTTTTGTCTTCTGATTGTTGCTCTGAGTGTTGCTATCCCTGTGCTGTTGCAATCCTGGAATTTCCCCATTGTGGGACTAATAAAGGCTTATCTTATCTTATCTTATCTTATCTTATCTTATCTTATCTTACATCATTATCAATGGAACTGGTAGGAAAAGACCTGACATGAGAGGATATAAAGTGTCTCAGTTGCAAATATGCAAAGAAATGTTGTTGGGGGACATTAAGGTGTTTCTTGTAGTAGTTAGAAGGACATTAAAGTGTCATCTTTAGTTAAGTCACAATTGCATGTATTCCTAAACTGCACTAGGAAGAGAATACAGATGGACCAATACCAGCAGGAAAGTCTGGATTTTGAGTTACAGGTGTAGCATCATCTTGCTTTGGCTCATCAATAAAATAGACTTTGCATCTTAAAGATATTGTTTCACCCAGGAAAAGGCCAGTCAAGAATTGCTTTTTCATCTCAGGACCACTGTGGAGAACACATTCCTTTGTAAAGAGGTACGAGAGATAAGGATTCCATCTTGTGCAAGGAACAGATTAACTTACATCATAAATAAACTGGAAACTTCCCCAATTAAGACAGGTTTATTGGTTATCAGTTACACTACTGTTCAAAAGTTTGGGGTCACTTAGAAATTTCCTTATTTTTGAAAGAAAAGCACTGTTTTTTTCAATGAAGATAACTTTAAACTAATCAGAAATACACTCTAATATCTAATATACATTGCTAATGTAGTAAATGACTATTCTAGCTGCAAATGTCTGGTTTTGGTGCAATATCTACATAGGTGTATAGAGGCCCATTTCCAGCAACTATCACTCCAGTGTTCTAATGGTACAATGTGTTTGCTCATTGCGTCAGAAGCCTAATGGATGATTAGAAAACCCTTGTGCAATCATGTTAGCACAGCTGAAAACAGTTTAGCTGGTTAGAGAAGCTATAAAACTGACCTTCCTTTGAGCAGGTTGAGTATCTGGAAAAAATTATTATTTCAAATACAAATCATTATTTCTAACCTTATCAATGTCTTGACTATATTTTCTATTCATTTTACAACTCATGGTGGTAAATAAGTGTGACTTTTCATGGAAAACACAAAATAATTGTCTGGGTGACCCCAAACTTTTGAACGGTAGTGTATCTGACATTCAACAGGCATCCCATAAACTTTAAATGCATTTCCTAAGGCCCTAGGATTATCCACAGCTTGACACTACCCCTTAAGGATGTCTCTGGGATAGACATTCACTGTTGACTTTACATACTGAACCAAGTTTTTGACCGAACATTAAACTCTTTCCAAGTTTCATTTCCCAGAATAATTTCCAGGACACCATGGAAAAGCAAATGGACTCTGATGTTAGGTGTGGACAATCATCTGGGTTTAAAATGCTTATTAATCCTTGATTTTAAATATGTGCATGTTAAAATGTTTAAATGAATATTTATTCTTGCATGTTAATTTAAAAGCACTAGTTATAAAGTTGCATGAGTCACTGAAAGTAGGTTACATTTTATACAGTAGTAATGAATTCTCAGTGTATTAAGATATGTGTGTCACTCTGGAAGAAAGTTTCCCCAAGTCATATGACTGGGATCTGCCAGTCTCTGCTTAGCAACAGCTCTCTCAATATTATTGGTTGTTACAGATAAAGGACTGTTTGTTCATTGGACCAAAGTTCATAAAACCCGCCCACGAAGGAAGACCATTGGGTTAGGCTTATGTCAATCACCCTAATGGCGCAAAAGTTGCCTGAGTTATAAAGAGGGGAGACGCCCTCCTTCAGATCAGAGAGCGGTATCAGAGTTTTTGTCCGTTCAGTCTTGCTATTGTCTTGAGAAAGTCTCTGCATGTTTTAATGTTTTTCTTTAAACATCTAGGAATTAATTCTTTCTTTCCTGAGCTCAAATCCTGATTTGGAGTTAAAAACTCCCGTTCCCAGGTGCTCTCTATTTTTTTTTTCTTTTAAACTTTCTTTATATCCACCGTGTGTTTTTCAAAGGACTGACCTATCACTCATTTCAAACTGGAAGCTGTTTTCAACTCCACGAAGAAGAAAAATATCTTTTAATTTTGCCACTGGGATCAGATCTTAAGAAGAAGAAGAAGCCTCATCTCGCCATTACTGCGGCACTGAAGAAACCACCATCGCCATCTTTGTTTTGACCTAAGCTCCAACTATTATCGCAGTCAAATCTCATCTTGTGACTGTGGACTTTGAAAGTTGCTGTACCTTGTCCGAATATCTGCAGGCAAGATATTCTAGTTTTGGTGCCTTCTACAAATAAAGCTTCAAGAGGAGCCTCAATGAAAGGACAACGCAAGGAGTCATGCGAGCTGCATTCTTTGTTCCATCTGCTGAATAAAACGTCTGAGATTTGAGAATAATTCAGCATCTGATCGGATACAAAATTAAAAGATAAATAATATAATTTTTCTTATTAAAATTCTGTTTTTACTTTCTTAAGAGTAGTCCAGAATTTTTCATATAATTAGTTAATTTCCTCCATAAATTTGCGTCCAATATTATTCATAATTTTCATTTAAACTCTTCCAAATTCATGCTAAAGTCCATGGTTTTATAGATGTGCTCACATTGTTACTCTTTTCTCAGATACAAATTTAATGTGATGGCTTAATGTTGATCATTTCAATCCTTAACATCTGCCTTGGGTTTTTTGCTATGCCAGATAAAACCAGTGAGTGCCTTTTCTAAGTCCCGATTACATTTTTTAGATATGTACAGGGAAAGCATCTGTAGAGGACGCAAGAGGCGAAGGAGAACATTCATTTTAATGAGACTGATTCGACCCATTATGGATAGCGGGAGTTTATGCCACCATTCTATATCTTTTTAATTTGTGTGCAGATAGGGATGAAGTTCAGTTTCCACATGTCATTCAAATCTGGGGATACTTTTATTCCAAGATATAGAAAGCCATTAACTGTCCAATTGAAAGGGAAATCACCTGTAACATCAGATGTATTCAGGGCTCCCAGTGGCATAGCTTCAGATTTATTAAGGTTAATTTTATAGCCAGATATAGAACTGAATTTGGTTAAAAAAAAAAAAAAAATTAAGAATAGCAGGGATTGAATGTTTAGGTGATGTCAAAAATAAAAGAATATTGTCAGCGTATAGAGCGATTTTATACTCCATGTCCCCCCCTCAGTACTCCCTTGACCTCGGCATGTAGGCATATGCTTTCAGCTAATGATTCTAATGCTAAGGCAAAGAGGAGTGGGCTAAGTGGGCAGCCCTGGCAAACACCTCTGGCTAAAGGAAAGGGTTCAGAGCACCGGCCATTAGCTATTACCATAGCTGTTGGAGTGTGATATATGGTCTGGATCCATTTAAGAAAGCTCCCCCCAAGTCCAAATCTTTGTAGAATGTCGAAAAGGTAGTCCCATTCAACCCGGTCAAATGCTTTCTCAGCGTCAAGAGAGATGGCCAAAGCTTTTTGTTGCTTCTCAAAGGAAAACTGTACCACATTCAAGAGCCTTTTCATATTACTAGATGACAAGCAACCAGGTACAAAGCCTGTCTGGTCAGGATTAATAAGGGTTGGGAGTAGGTCTTGTAACCGTCGAGCAAGAACTTTCGACAGCACCTTGCTATTCACTGGCATCAGACTGATAGGCCTGTAAGAGCCACATACAGTGGTGTGAAAAAGTGTTTGCCCCCTTCCTGATTTCTCATTTTGTCATGAACTGGGATTGGATGTTTTCCAAACCTAGCTTCAAGGCTTTGTGGCTGTATTTATTTCTCTTGTGTAATTCTGGCATCTGTTATTTGTCTGTTCATGTTTTGGGTTCCTCTTCACTCATTTTGTGACAGGCTGCTGGCAGGGAGCCTTCTGGGGTTGCCCTGCCCCCTGTCAGCTGACAGCCACACCTCCCTCTCCTGTCATTGTTTGACAGCTGAATGTTATCACTGATTGCTTCTGCTACTCAGCTCACACACACACACACACACACACACACACACACACACACACACACGTTCACATGCACACACTCACTCACACCTGTGCTCACTTTAGATCAACACACACCCACACATTCCTACACACGTGCACTCACTCACTCACACCGGCAATCACTGTTCATTATGTCTCATGTTATTTAAGCTCTGTCTTCCCACTTGTGTTTGTCGAATTTTTGCATTGTCCATCTGTGTAGTCATGCTGGATGGTCCACTGGGATTTTCGCCGTGGACTGCTCTGTTCCCAGCCTGGTGAGTACTCTCTGTTCCCCCCACTTACCAATCACATCTGGAAGTGCATTGGGTTTCCTCTTTGCTCCCCCCACTGATCAGTCACGTCTGCAGCGTCTTGGGTTTTCCTCTGTATGTACTCACCAGAGAGCTGAGGAGCATCTTGCGTGCAATCCAGTGATTCCTCGTTGTTCTATGTTCACCTGTTTGTTTGCTTGGACTGTATCATTACCCTTTTGTTCAACAAATGCACTAAACATCTCCTGTATTTGGGTTTCTGTCTCCCCTGCCTCAGAGAGGCAGGAAATCATGACACTTTTTTTTGTATGTTTGTCACACTTGAAATGTTTTAGATCATCAAACATATTTAAATATTTGACAAAGATAACACAAGTAAACACAAAATGCAGTTTTTAAATGAAGGTGTTTATGATTAAGGGGAAAAAAAATTCAAACCTACACGGCCCTGTGTGAAAAAGTGATTGCCCCCTAAACCTAATAACTGTTTGGGACATCCTTAGCAGCAACAACTGCAATCAAGCATTTGCGATAACTGGTAATGAGTCTTTTACAGTGCTGTGGAGGAATTTTGGCCCACTCATCTTTGCAGAATTGTTGTAATTCAGCCACATTGGAGGGTTTTTGAGCATAAACCGCCTTTTTAAGGTCATGCCACAGCATCTTTTTCTTAAGCCATTCAGAAGTAGACTTGCTGGTGTGTTTTCAATCATTGTCCTGCTGCAGAACTCAAGTGTGCTTCAGCTTGAGGTCACGAACACATGGCCAGACCTTCTCCTTCAGGATTTTTTAGCAGACAGCAGAATTCATGGTTCCATTTACCACAACAAGTCTTCCAGGTCCTGAAGCAACAAAACAGCCCCAGACCATCACACTACCACCACCATATTTTACTGTTGGTATGACGTTCCTTTTCTGAAATGCTGTGTTACTTTTATGCTGGATGTAATGGGACACACCTTCCAAAAAGTTCAACTTTTGTCTTGTCAGTCCACAGAGTATTTTCCGAAAAGTCTTGGGGATCATCAAGATGTTTTCTGGCAAAACTGAGACGAGCCTTTATGCTCTTTTTGCTCAGCAGTGGTTTTCGTCTTGGAACTCTGCCATGCAGGCCATTTTTGCCCAGTCTCTTTCTTATGGTGGAGTCATGAACACTGACTTTAACTGAGGCAAGCGAGGCTTGCAGTTCTTTGGATGTTGTCATGGGTTTTTTTGCGACCTCTTGGATGAGTCATCACTGCGTTCTTGGGATAATTTTGGTCAGTCGGCCACTCCTGGGAAGGTTCACCACTGTTCCATGTTCTTGCCATTTGTGGATAATGGCTCTCACTGTGCTTCACTGGAGTCCCAAAGCTTTAGAAATGGCTAGAAAATTGAACTCAGCTTTCAAAGATCTGATAAACCCTAGTTAATTTATGTTTTAACAGGGGGGCAATCACTTTTTCACACAGGGCCATGTAGGTTTGGATTTTTTTTTTACCCTTAATAATAAACACCTTCAATTAAAAACTGCATTTTGTGTTTACTTGTGTTATCTTTGTCTAATATTTAAATTTGTTTGATGATCTGAAACATTTAAGTGTGATAAACATACAAAAAAAATGAGAAATCAGGAAGGGGACAAACACTTTTTCATACCACTGTATATCAGCTGGTTTATACTTTTTCAAAATGACAGAGATATTTGAAAGATTTAATCTAGTGGGGCGGAAGCCCTTGTTAAATGAATCTAAATACATGTCTGTTAGTGGGCCAAGCAACACCTTACAAAATTTTTTTATAAAATTCAAGTCCCAAATTTGGTCTACGCCATAGCTTCTAAAACTTCCTACCTACTTGTTGGTCTGCAGAGAGTGTGTTTCTGTTCATCAGTCAGAGAAGAAAGACTTACTTTATCTAGAAATTTTGCTCTAGCATCCTCCAAGGATTCACATTCAGAGCTGTAAAGATCTTTGTAGAACAGTTTCATTATTTTATTTATATCTGCAGATTTAAATTGTCTATTTCCATTTTTGTCTAAAAGGGAGGGGATTGCATTTAATTCAGTTTTATTATGGGCAAGGTGTGCAAGCAGTTGACCAGGTTTGTTACCAGATTCAAATAATCTGTGCTTTGCAAAGAAAATTTATGTCTCTGCTTTCTTAGTTAGTAACTGATTCAGGGCAGAACAAGCAGCTTCAAGCTGCTTTGCTACAGAGCTGATAGGGTGTTGTTTGAATTGGGTCTCTAAATCAGCTATATTTTCTTCTAATTCCAACTGTATTTTGAGAGCTTCCTTTTTTTGAGCTGAGGTATAAGATATAATTGCTCCCCGCAGGAATGCCTTTCCAGATTCCCACAGAATAGAAAGACATTTCAGGAGTTTTGTTTATGGCAATAAAATGTTCCCATTCTTTTGAAATATAATCCACGAAGTGCTGGCTGCTTAATAAAGTTGGGTTTAGTCTCCAGTATCAACAGGCTAGGCCTCTATGAGAAGGGGAGATGCTTACACTGACACACTAAAAAAAAATTATTTTGAACTAACATAAAATCATTGAAAGTGGTTCCACAAAATAAAGTTATGTTTTGCCAGCATAATAAAATCATGTGCATGTTTCATGATCTGCATATGTAACATTGACATGATTTTGTTTTGTTTTGGCAACATCATAAAATCATGTGCATGTTTCATGATCTGCATATGTTACCTTCACATGATTTTGTTCTTTTGGCAACATAATAAAGCCAACTTTATTATCATTCAATCCATACAGCCAATCATGTACAGTAGAACAAAGATACGTTTCTTTTATCTACGATGTTAATCACATCTAGAATCAGAGAGGTCGCTGCCATGCAAGGCGCCACCACAAATTTCCCTCTTCCGTTCCATTATTGCTGAGCACCAAGCTGGATGGTAGGAAGTTCCACTTTTATATGGTCTTCGTCATGACCCAGCTGGGATCTGAACCCAGGCTTCCCGGATGTGGGGCAGATGTTCTACCAACTAGGCCACCACTATGCCACCACTCCTAAAATCATGTGCAAACAAAATCATGTCAATGTTGCATATGCATACAGCCGTGGACAAAATTGTTGGTACCCCTCTGTTAATGAAAGAAAAACCCACAATGGTCACAGAAATAACTTGAATCTGACAAAAGTGGTAATAAATAAAAATTCTATGAAAATTAACCAATGAAAATCAGACAATGCTTTTGAATTGTGGTTCAACAGAATTATTTTAAAAAACAAACTCATGAAACAGGCCTGGACAAAAATGACGGTACCCTTGACTTAATATTTTGTTGCACAACCTTTTGAGGCAATCACTGCAATCAAACAATTTCTGTAACTGTCAATGAGACTTCTGCACCTCTCAGCAGGTATTTTGGCCCACTCCTCATGAGCAAACTGGGTGCCTTCTCCAGACGGCATGTTTCAGCTCCTTCCACAGATGTTCAATAGGATTTAGATCAGGGCTCATAGAAGGCCACTTTAGAATAGTACAGTGTTTCGCTCTTAGCCATTCTTGGGTGTTTTTAGCTGTGTGTTTTGAGTCATTATCCTGTTGCAAGACCGATGACCTGCGACTGAGACCAAGCTGTCTGACACTGGGCAGCACATTTCTCTCTATAATACCTTGATAGTCTTGAGATTTCATTGTACCTTGCACTGATTCAAGACACCCTGTGCCAGATGCAACAAAGCAGCCCCACAACATAACAGAACCTCCTCCACGTTTCACAGTAGGGACAGCGTTCTTTTCTTGGTATGCTTCATTTTTGCGTCTGTCAACATAGAGCTGATGTGCCTTGCCAAAAAGTTGCAGTTTTGTCTCGTCTGTCCATAGGACATTCTCCCACAAGCTTTGTGGCTTGTCAACATGCAGTTTGGCAAATTCCAGTCTGGCTTTTTTATGATTTGTTTTCAACAGTGGTGTCCTCCTTGGTTGTCTCCCATGAAGTCCACTTTGGCTCAAACAACGACGGATGGTGCGATCTGACACTGATGTACCTTGACCTTGGAGTTGAGGTTGTTCTGGGCTCTTTTGTTACCATTCGTATTATCCGTCTCTTCCATTTTTCATCAAGTTTCCTCCTGCGGCCACGTCCAGGGAGGTTGGCTACAGTCCTGTGGATCTTAAATTTCTGAATAATTTGTGCAACTGTAGTCACAGGAACATCAAGCTGCTTGGAGATGGTCTTCTAGCCTTTACCTTTAACATGCTTGTCTATAATTTTCTTTCTAATCTCCTGAGACAACTCTCTCCTTTGCTTCCTCTGGTCCATGTTTAGTGTGGTAAACACCATGTCACCAAACAGCACAGTGACTACTTGTGACTACTTTAAATAGGCCGACTGACTGATTACAAGTTTGTAGACACCTGTGATGTTAATTAGAGGACACATCTTGGTTGAACATGTGCCTATGGTCACATTATTTTCAATCTTTTCTAGGGGTACCATCATTTTTGTCCAGGCTTGTTTCATGAGTTTGTTTTTTAAAGTAATTCTGTTGAACCACAATTCAAAAGCAGTGTCTGATTTTCATTGGTTAATTTTCATAGAATTTTTATTTATTACCACTTTTGTCAGATTCAAGTTATTTCTGTGACCACTGTGGGTTTTTCTTTCATTAATAGAGGGGTACCAACAATTCTGTCCACATGTGTATGTAACATTGACATGATTTTATTTGTTTTGGTCATGTGCATATTTCATGATCTGCATATGTTACCTTCACATGATTTTGTTGTTTTGGCAACATAATAAAATCATGTTTCATGATATGCATAGGAAAAGCACTCACAGTGTACACTGACAGTCAGTATGCCTTTTCTACCATCCATCACTTTGCACAACAGTGGAAAAAAAGAGGCATGGTTACATCAACAGGAAAGCCAATCCAAAACATGGATCTCATGGATCGTCACCTCATGGATCGTCACCTTATCGTGGTGGGGGGGTTTGCGTGCCCCAGTGATCCCAGGAGCTATGTTGTCCGGGGCAATTTGCCTCTGATAGGGTCTCCCAAGACAAACTGGTCCTGGGTGAAGGGCCAGACGAAGAACGATCCAACAGACTCTCATGATAAATTGTATATCAAGGATTCAGTGTACCCCGCCCGGTATGGGGTTACCGGGGCCCCACCCTGGAGCCAGGCCTGGGGGAGGGGCTCGAAGGCTAGCGTCTGGTGGCCGGGTTTCCACCCATGGGACCCGGCCGGGCTCAGCCCGAAGGAGTTACATGGGTCCGCCCTCCAGTAGGTTCACCACCTGCAGGAGGGATCATGGAAGTCCGGTGCTATGTGGATTAGGTGGCAGTCAAAGGCGGAGACCTTGGCGGACTGATCCCAAGCTTTCTAAACTGGCTTTTGGTACGTGGAATGTCACCTCTCTGGTGGGGAAGGAGCCTGAGCTGGTGTACGAGATTGAGCGATACCGGCTAGATATAGTCGGCCTCACCTCAACACACAGCTCCGGTTCCGGAACCAGTCTCCTGGAGAGGGGCTGGAGCTTGGCCTTTTCTGGAGTTGCCCCGGGCGAGAGGCGACGAGCAGGGGTAGGTATTCTTGTATCGCCCCACCTTGCTGCCTCTATATTGGAGTTTTCCCCGGTGGACGAAAGGGTTGCTTCCCTGCGCCTTCGGGTTGGGAAACGGGTCCTGACCATCATTTGTGCCTATGCACCAAATGATGTTTCAGAGTACCCACCCTTTTTGGAGTCTGTGACTGGGGTGCTGGAGGGTGCTCCTCCTGGAGACTCCATTGTCCTACTGGGGGACTTCAATGCGCACGTGGGCAACGACAGTGAAACCTGGAGGGGGGTGATTGGGAGGAACGGCCTGCCCGATCTGAACCCGAGTGGTGTTCAGTTATTGGACTTCTGTGCTAACCACAGTCTGTCTATAACGAACACCATGTTCAAGCATAAGGGTGTCCATATGTGCACCTGGCACCAGGACACCCTAGGCCGCAGGTCGATGATCGATTTTGTTATCGTATCATCAGACCTGCGACCGTATGTCTTGGACACCCGAGTAAAGAGAGGTGCGGAGCTGTCAACTGATCACCACCTGGTGGTGAGTTGGATCCGATGGCAGGGGAGGAAGCCATTCAGACCTGGTAGACCCAAACGTATAGTGAGGGTGTGCTGGGAGCGTCTGGCTGAGGCCCCTGTCCGGGAGGTTTTCAACTCCCACCTCCGGAAGAACTTCAACCACATTCCGAGGGAGTCTGGAGACATGGAGTCTGAATGGGCCATGTTCTCCACCTCTGTTGTTGAAGCGGCAGCCCAGAGCTGCGGCCGCAAGGTGGTCGGTGCATCTCGTGGTGGCAACCCCCGAACCAAGTGGTGGACACCAGTGGTGAGGGGGGCCATTAAGCTGAAGAAGGAGTCCTATCAAGCTTGGTTGGCTTGTGGGACTCCCGAAGCAGCTGAGGTGTACCGGCAGGCCAAGCGGAGTGCAGCTCGGGTGGTTGCTGAAGCAAAAACCCGGGTATGGGAGGAGTTCGGTGAGGCCATGGAACAAGACTTTCGGTCGGCTTCAAAGAGATTCTGGCAAACTGTTCGGCGGCTCAGGAGGGGAAAGCAGCTCCCCGTCCACACTGTGTATGGTGCGGATGGGACACTGTTGACTTCAACTGGGGATATCGTCGGGCGGTGGAAGGAATACTTCGAGGATCTCCTCAATCCCACTGATACGCCTTCCACAGAGGAAGCAGGGTTTGGGGACGAGGGGGATGACTCGCCTATCACAGGGGCTGAGGTCGCCAAGGTGGTTAAAAATCTCCTTGGTGGCCGGGCCCCGGGGGTGGACGAGATTCGCCCCGAGTACCTCAAGGCCCTGGATGTTGTTGGGTTGTCATGGTTGACACGCCTCTGCAACATTGCGTGGAGGTCGGGGGCAGTGCCTTTGGCATGGCAAACCGGGGTGGTGGTTCCTCTCTTCAAAAAAGGGGACCGGAGGGTGTGCTCCAACTTTAGAGGGATCACACTCCTCAGCCTCCCTGGGAAGGTCTATGCCAAGGTACTGGAGAGGAGAGTCCGGCCGTTGGTCGAACCTCGGATTCAGGAGGAGCAATGTGGTTTTCGTCCTGGCCGTGGCACATCGGACCAGCTCTTTACCCTCTCGAGAATTCTTGAGGGTTCGTGGGAGTTTGCCCAACCAGTTTACATGTGTTTTGTGGACTTGGAGAAGGCATTTGACCGCGTCCCTCGTGGATTTTTGTGGGGGGTGCTTCGGGAGTATGGGGTATCGGGCTTGTTGTTACGAGCTATTCGGTCTCTGTACGACCGTTGTGAGAGTTTAGTTCGCATTGCCAACACTCGGTCGGAGTCATTCCCAGTGAGAGTTGGACTCCGCCAGGGCTGCCCTTTGTCACCGGTCCTGTTCATAATTTTTATGGACAGGATTTCTAGGCGCAGCCAGGGAATGGAGGGTGTCATGCTTGGTGACCACAGGATCTCATCTCTGTTGTTTGCAGATGATGTTGTCCTGTTGGCTTCATCCAGCAATGACCTACAGCTCTTGCTGGGACGGTTTGCCGCTGAGTGTGAAGCGGCTGGGATGAGAATCAGCACCTCCAAGTCCGAGTCCATGGTCCTCAGCCGGAAAAAGGTGGATTGTCCTCTCCGGGTTGGGGACAGGCTCCTGCCCCAAGTGGAGGAGTTTAAGTATCTTGGGGTCTTGTTCACGAGTGAGGGGAAAATGGAGCGAGAGATCGACAGACGGATTGGAGCAGCATCTGCAGTGATGCGGACGTTGTACCGGTCTGTTGTGGTGAAGAGGGAGCTTAGTTCTAAGGCAAAGCTGTCGATTTACCAGTCAATCTACGTTCCTACTCTCACCTATGGTCACGAGCTTTGGGTAATGACCGAAAGAACGAGATCGCGGATACAAGCGGCTGAAATGAGCTTTCTCCGTAGGATTGCTGGACTCACCCTCAGAGATAGGGTGAGGAGCTCAGTCATCCGGGAGAGGCTCAGAGTAGAACCGCTGCTCCTCCACATTGAAAGGAGTCAGTTGAGGTGGTATGGGCATCTGATTAGGATGCCTCCTGGACGCCTCCCACTTGAGGTGTTTCAGGCACGTCCCACTGGGAGGAGACCCCGGGGCAGACCCAGGACTCGGTGGAGAGACTATGTCTCCCAGCTAGTCTGGGAACGCCTTGGTATCCCCTCTGAAGAGCTGGAGCAGGTGGCTGGGGAGAGGGAAGTCTGGGCTTCTCTGC
Source organism: Pholidichthys leucotaenia (assembly GCA_020510985.1). NCBI lineage: Eukaryota > Metazoa > Chordata > Actinopteri > Cichliformes > Pholidichthyidae > Pholidichthys > Pholidichthys leucotaenia. The sequence goes on along the minus strand of CM035837.1, from coordinate 441,159,980 downwards.
TTGAACTGCTGCCTCCGCGACCCAGACCTCCGGAAAAGCGGTAGAAGATGGATGGATGGATGGATAAAATCATGTTTCATGATATGCATAGGAAAAGCACTCACAGTGTACACTGACAGTCAGTATGCCTTTTCTACCATCCATCACTTTGCACAACAGTGGAAAAAAAGAGGCATGGTTACATCAACAGGAAAGCCAATCCAAAACAAAGACCTCATTTTAAAACTCTTAGACAGTGTAAAACATCCCTCTAAATTAGCCATATGCAAATGCGCAGCACACACCAATGGCACAGGTTTAGTTTCTAAGGGCAACAGCTTTGCAGATCAAACAGCCAAGGCTGCTGCACTCAGCCATACAGGAAAGGATACAGCACCAGGTCTTCTTTTAACACTGACAGAAAACTTATCACATGACATTCTCACTGAGGCCCAGAAAACAGCACCACAAGCCGAAATTTATAGCTGGATTCAAAAGCAAGCAATCTTTGACAACACTGCCAACCTTTACAAATGCAGTAATAATAAACCCACTTTACCATGCAAACTGTTTCAGCAGGCCTCCACTCTGCTGCATGGGGTTTCCCATGCATCAGCGGGGGGTATGATCTCTATGCTGAACAGATCCTTTACTGCTTATGGATTCAGCCAATTTGCCATTCAATTTTGTAAGAAATGCCTAATCTATGCAGAGAACAATGCTCAAGGGAACTTAAGGCCTGAAAAAGGCACCTTCCATGCATCAACTTATCCAATTCAAAACATTTGCATGGACTTCATTGAGTTAGATAAATGTGAAGGCAAACAATATTGTTTGGTTATTTGTGACATGTTTACCAAATGGACAGAAGACTTCCATTGCACTCACCCAAACACTGCTACAGTAGCAAAAAAGTGTTAGCAGAAATTGTGCCCAGATTTGGAATACCTGAAAAGATTTACTCAGATAATGGAACACATTTTGTAAATCAGATTATATCACACTTAGGCAAAGCACTCAACATGAACCTGAAAAACCATTCAGCTTACTATCCACAATCTGCAGGATTGGTGGAATGCAAAAATAGGACCATTAAAGAAAGGCTTAAAAAAACAATGGCAGAAACAGGACAAAATTGGATATATTGCCTACCCTTAGTTCTGTTTTACATGAGAATAGTTCCCACCAAAGGGGGGTTATCCCCATTCAATTCAGGTGATGAGGAAGTGTGCTTAGCTGATTACATGTGAAGAATGTTGACTGACAGAGATATTGTTCATGCTGCTCTTCCCAGGAGGGACCATGGTGAAGCACCCATCTTGGCCAAACCAGGGGATCTGGTCCTTATCAAAGTCATCAAAAAGAAAAACTAGGCTGACGCTCTCTGGCAAGGACCACACAAAGTCATCCCGGCAACACCAACAGCCGTGAAAGTCGAAGGACGTGACTCTTGGGTGCATCTGACACATTGCAAACTTCACCCCGCTCAAAACCCTCAGCAAGAGACTGTTTAATCCAGTACAAACTATACCACAAAAAATCCTCAACAAGTGATTGTTAAACTGTTTCTCTACGCAAATGCCGACTGACGGTGCCCTCAGGCACCCAGCAATGCTTGTGTAGTGAAACAACCGTTGTTTATCATGGAAAGACAAAATGCCAGAGGGAGAAGGTTGGTAGCAGAAGGATGTGAATGATACATCTGTTTTTCTATCATCATCATCCTTGTGGTGACACTTTTGTTTTTGTTATTTTTAGGGACATCATTACCTATTTATTGCAGGGCTAGGTACGTTACTCACGCACATTGTGACCGGCTAGAAGGACCAGGCTATCAGGACCATGTTTATGCTGGTAATGTGTGGTAGGAGTATGCTAATTACACAGCCAAAACAGCTAATCGTTCAAATTGTTATGTGTGTTCTTTGCTCCCACTCTCAACTGGCCAAATATCTGTTACTGCTAAACCTGTTACGACCCGAGCGCTGGGTTCTGGCCGCGTTCGGGCTAAGCACAGCTCACTGTCGGCCTTGACAGCTGTGGGTAGTATTCTGGCCTCTCCGGGCTCTTATTGTGAAGGCGCTCGGTGGGGCTTCCGCCTATCAAGGTTGGTCAGCTGTTTGTCATTACTGCTCGTTAGTGTTCGCCTTTATAAAGCGGGCACTAGCGGCAGTTAAATCGCAGGAGTATAGTCAAACCTCGTCAAAACGTCGTCAGACCTTCATGTCAGGTTCGTGCTTTTTCATGTCATGTCATAGTCTAGCTCGTAGTGGCTGGGGTTAGCCCTACGAGCCCTTGTATTGCTTAATGTGTGTTTTTGCCCTGAGCGGCTCATAGTCTTGTCTTGTCTTGTTGTTTTAATAAATTACCATCATTGCAAACTCACTGGTGGACTCTTGGCATCTTATGGTGATCCGCGAGGGTCACCGCATGACAGTATACTCCTGCCAGACGTCTAAACGGAGACGCCACACCAAGACGCCTTTTCACCGTGAGTTTTTGCTTTAACTGGACTATTGTTCTTCCCTGTCTGAGTGTCATTTGCTGGGAGAATGCCGTCATCCAGGGGCCGCGGTCGGCGCCTGGGCAAAGAGTTAGCGAGCGCGCTGGAGTACGTCGACGGGACGCTCCTCGCTGCTACCTTTGACGTCAACTCCAGCTATATGCGCTGGCACCCGGACTGTGCAGAGGTTCTCCTGGACAACCTTCCTCTCCACTACTACGATCACCCGGAGGTGATGACGAGGAGAGATGAACTCGCCACGCAGCGCGTGATACTCCGTGGGCTGGAGGAGGAGGAAAGCAGGAAGCACAGGAGGAGGCATCCTCGCTCCCCGTGTTGGGTTCCTGTCCCTGACCCGGTCCAGGAGGTCGCGCCATCTGGAGGTCGTCGATGATGTCGGCGCCATGGCCAAGGAGAACCTCGGCAGAATCCCCGGCTGGACCCGCTGCCAGCGAAGCCCGTCAGCAAACCTCTGAGAGCGGCTACACCTCGTCCTTCCAGGGGGCCCTCTGTCACCATCCAGCAGGGAGAAGGAGGAACAACGTCCCCTACAGCAGGAACCATCTCTTCTCTGGCAGAAAGGCAAGTGCGTGTTAATTTATTACATCATAATTGTAACCCACCTTGTCTGACTCCTGGGGGCGGAGTTCGGGGTTCGCAGCCCCCCGAGCTCCCTCCACCTGCTGTAGAGATACCGATTAAAGCTTCTGCCTCTGTGTTCCCCCCTGTTGAGCGGTCCGCGACGCCAGGCCAACGTCGTCGGATGAAGACGGGGCCTGCAGTGCTGGAAAGCCTGGATCCGGCCCTGCAGCCACGTTGTGGACGGAGGAGATGAGCGGACTGCGGCCCGGAGCCTGAGCCGACGATGAAGCGTCCCCGGGTCTCCTCGCCGGAGCAGTCCGAGCCAGTGGGTCAAGTGTCCCCTGCCCCCACACCATACGGGTCATCAGCGTGGACAGCAGCGCGGAAGGAACCTCAGGCTGCAGACAACATCTTGCCAGCTGCGGAGCTTGACGCAGCTGAGTTGGAGCCTGCTGACGAGAGTCGCCGCCCTGAACCTGGATCGTCGAAGTCCTGGGTGGCAACAGAACCCGAGTGCAGGCAAGTGCTCCCTCTTGTGTCTCTGTCCCCTGTTTTGGAGCATTTTTGCCTGCCTCTCAGGGAGGCGAGTGAGGAGCAGCCACCTGCTGCGCCCGAGCTCGTCTCGCTGGGTTCTGTTGCTACCGGTGATTCTGATCCCGGTTTCCTTCTTGTTTGTGAGCCTCGTTGCAGTGTCGCCGGCATGGAACCAGTCAGAGTCACTGGATTGGAGGTCCCAGGTTCGGGGGTGGAGATCGTCAGCGGAGCTGCACCGACCCAGTCGGGGTCCATCGTGGAGGCTGCTGTGGCTCAATCGGGGTCCACCGCAGGTGTGGTTCTGGCCCAATCGGGGTCCGACGTGGGTGCGCCACAGGCCCAATCGGGGTCCACCGCAGGGGTGGTTCTGGCCCAATCAGGGTCCGACGTGGGTGCGCCAGAGGCCCAATTGGGGTCCACCGCAGGTGCGGTTCTGGCCCAATCGGGGCCCGACGTGGGTGCAGCTGGGACCCAATCGGGGTTCAGCGGAGGTGCAGCGTCGGTATGGTCCACGGACGGGGGAGGAGCTGCAGACCTTTCGCCGTCAGATGGATTACGGGCTCATCCTTGCCTTCTTTCCTCTCCACTGAGTCACCGCCACTGCGCATCATCGCCGGGGGCCGTGGGAGTTCCTGATCGCTCGCCCCGGCTCTCCCAAGTTTTGTCCTCGTCAGGGATGCCGCCGCGGGCTGTTTTTCCCCGGGACTGGTGGCTGAGGTACACGGGTTGGCCGCCTGAGGAACTGCTTCGCCGGTTTGGGTCCCCAGGTTGGCCACCCGACGTGTTGTGTGTTTCATTGGGCGACCTGGTTCGACCACCAGAGGAGCGGACGTGCTGGGCGCTGGACTGTGGTGAGCCGCCTGGTCATGTTCCACCTCCCATGACCACCCGCCGGCTGTTGGACGCGGGGAGACCACCTGAACTGTTCCTATGGCGTCTGGTCTCCGCCGGTTGGCATAAACTGTCGGGGGGTAGTGGTCATTTTTCTGGTGTTGATCTGTCCCAGTGATCTGTTTGTTTTTTTTTTCCTTGCTATCCTGTGTGCTTTGTGTTATGGTTATGTCTTGCAGTTGCCTTAGTTTGTATTGTGTGTAGTCAGGTATGAGCCAATAAGTGCTCTGTTTTCTGTATTTGGTTTTTTGAAAACTCTCATGAGAATTCACACAGGGGGGGAAGTCATTTTCTTGTGTAAAATGTGGGCCAAGATTTAATTTTCTCGTGCTGTCCTGTATTTAGTTTTTCTGACCCAGTGATTCTGTTTTTTTTTTGTTTTGTCCATGTTATCCTGTGCAATTTTTTGTGGTTGTTAGTTGAACATTTGATTTAATCTGAGTAGTTGGTATTCTTGTCACTGTCCTGTACTTAGTTGTTCTTGTCGGGTTTTGATTGTTTCTGGGTTTGGTCTCTCTCCCTCCGCACCTACCCCCAGCCACCCACCCTGGGGGGTGGGGGTGGGGGGGCAGGGTGGTCCTTGGGTGTTCTGAGCCCGCCCTTGGAGGGAGGGTACTGTTACGACCCGAGCGCTGGGTTCTGGCCGCGCTCGGGCTAAGCACAGCTCGCTGCCGGCCTTGACAGCTGTGGGTGGTATTCTGGCCTCTCCGGGCTCTTATTGTGAAGGCGCTCGGTGGGGCTTCCGCCTGTCAAGGTTGGTCAGCTGTTTGTCATTACTGCTCGTTAGTGTTCGCCTTTATAAAGCGGGCACTAGCGGCAGTTAAATCGCAGGAATATCGTCAAACCTCATCAAAACGTCGTTAGACCTTCATGTCAGGTTCGTGCTTTTTCATGTCATGTCATAGTCTAGTTCGTAGTGGCTGGGGTTAGCCCTACGAGCCCTTGTATTGCTTAATGTGTGTTTTTGCCCTGAGTGGCTCATAGTCTTGTCTTGTCTTGTTGTTTTAATAAATTACCATCATTGCAAACTCACCGGTGGACTCTTGGCATCTTATGGTGATCCGCGAGGGTCACCGCATGACAGTATACTCCTGCCAGACGTCTAAACGGAGACGCCACACCAAGACGCCTTTTCACCGTGAGTTTTTGCTTTAACTGGACTATTGTCCTTCCCTGTCTGAGTGTCATTTGCTGGGAGAATGCCGTCATCCAGGGGCTGCGGTCGGCGCCTGGGCAAAGAGTTAGCGAGCGCGCTGGAGTACGTCGACGGGACGCTCCTCGCTGCTACCTTTGACGTCAACTCCAGCTATATGCGCTGGCACCCGGACTGTGCAGAGGTTCTCCTGGACAACCTTCCTCTCCACTACTACGATCACCCGGAGGTGATGACGAGGAGAGATGAACTCGCCACGCAGCGCGTGATACTCCGTGGGCTGGAGGAGGAGGAAAGCAGGAAGCACAGGAGGAGGCATCCTCGCTCCCCGTGTTGGGTTCCTGTCCCTGACCCGGTCCAGGAGGTCGCGCCATCTGGAGGTCGTCGATGATGTCGGCGCCACGGCCAAGGAGAACCTCGGCAGAATCCCCGGCTGGACCCGCTGCCAGCGAAGCCCGTCAGCAAACCTCTGAGAGCGGCTACACCTCGTCCTTCCAGGGGGCCCTCTGTCACCATCCAGCAGGGAGAAGGAGGAACAACGTCCCCTACAGCAGGAACCATCTCTTCTCTGGCAGAAAGGCAAGTGCGTGTTAATTTATTACATCATAATTGTAACCCACCTTGTCTGACTCCTGGGGGCGGAGTTCGGGGTTCGCAGCCCCCCGAGCTCCCTCCACCTGCTGTAGAGATACCGATTAAAGCTTCTGCCTCTGTGTTCCCCCCTGTTGAGCGGTCCGCGACGCCAGGCCAACGTCGTCGGATGAAGAGGGGGCCTGCAGTGCTGGAAAGCCTGGATCCGGCCCTGCAGCCACGTTGTGGACGGAGGAGATGAGCGGACTGCGGCCCGGAGCCTGAGCCGACGATGAAGCGTCCCCGGGTCTCCTCGCCGGAGCAGTCCGAGCCAGTGGGTCAAGTGTCCCCTGCCCCCACACCATACGGGTCATCAGCGTAGACAGCAGCGCGGGAGGAACCTCAGGCTGCAGACAACATCTTGCCAGCTGCGGAGCTTGACGCAGCTGAGTTGGAGCCTGCTGACGAGAGTCGCCGCCCTGAACCTGGATCGTCGAAGTCCTGGGTGGCAACAGAACCCGAGTGCAGGCAAGTGCTCCCTCTTGTGTCTCTGTCCCCTGTTTTGGAGCATTTTTGCCTGCCTCTCAGGGAGGCGAGTGAGGAGCAGCCACCTGCTGCGCCCGAGCTCGTCTCGCTGGGTTCTGTTGCTACCGGTGATTCTGATCCCGGTTTCCTTCTTGTTTGTGAGCCTCGTTGCAGTGTCGCCGGCATGGAACCAGTCAGAGTCACTGGATTGGAGGTCCCAGGTTCGGGGGTGGAGATCGTCAGCGGAGCTGCACCGACCCAGTCGGGGTCCATCGTGGAGGCTGCTGTGGCTCAATCGGGGTCCACCGCAGGTGTGGTTCTGGCCCAATCGGGGTCCGACGTGGGTGCGCCAGAGGCCCAATCGGGGTCCACCGCAGGGGTGGTTCTGGCCCAATCGGGGTCCGACGTGGGTGCGCCAGAGGCCCAATTGGGGTCCACCGCAGGTGCGGTTCTGGCCCAATCGGGGCCCGACGTGGGTGCAGCTGGGACCCAATCGGGGTCCAGCGGAGGTGCAGCGTCGGTATGGTCCACGGACGGGGGAGGAGCTGCAGACCTTTCGCCGTCAGACGGATTACGGGCTCATCCTTGCCTTCTTTCCTCTCCACTGAGTCACCGCCACTGCGCATCATCGCCGGGGGCCGTGGGAGTTCCTGATCGCTCGCCCCGGCTCTCCCAAGTTTTGTCCTCGTCAGGGATGCCGCCGCGGGCTGTTTTTCCCTGGGACTGGTGGCTGAGGTACACGGGTCGGCCGCCTGAGGAACTGCTTCGCCGGTTTGGGTCCCCAGGTTGGCCACCTGACGTGTTGTGTGTTTCATTGGGCGACCTGGTTCGACCACCAGAGGAGCGGACGTGCTGGGCGTTGGACTGTGGTGAGCCGCCTGGTCATGTTCCACCTCCCATGACCACCCGCCGGCTGTTGGACGCGGGGAGACCACCTGAACTGTTCCTATGGCGTCTGGTCTCCGCCGGTTGGCATAAACTGTCGGGGGGTAGTGGTCATTTTTCTGGTGTTGATCTGTCCCAGTGATCTGTTTTTTTTTTTTCCTTGCTATCCTGTGTGCTTTGTGTTATGGTTATGTCTTGCAGTTGCCTTAGTTTGTATTGTGTGTAGTCAGGTATGAGCCAATAAGTGCTCTGTTTTCTGTATTTGGTTTTTTGAAAACTCTCATGAGAATTCACACAGGGGGGGAAGTCATTTTCTTGTGTAAAATGTGGGCCAAGATTTAATTTTCTCGTGCTGTCCTGTATTTAGTTTTTCTGACCCAGTGATTCTGTTTTTTTTTTTGTTTTGTCCATGTTATCCTGTGCAATTTTTTGTGGTTGTTAGTTGAACATTTGATTTAATCTGAGTAGTTGGTATTCTTGTCACTGTCCTGTACTTAGTTGTTCTTGTCGGGTTTTGATTGTTTCTGGGTTTGGTCTCTCTCCCTCCGCACCTACCCCCAGCCACCCACCCTGGGGGGTGGGGGTGGGGGGGCAGGGTGGTCCTTGGGTGTTCTGAGCCCGCCCTTGGAGGGAGGGTACTGTTACGACCCGAGCGCTGGGTTCTGGCCGCGCTCGGGCTAAGCACAGCTCGCTGCCGGCCTTGACAGCTGTGGGTGGTATTCTGGCCTCTCCGGGCTCTTATTGTGAAGGCGCTCGGTGGGGCTTCCGCCTGTCAAGGTTGGTCAGCTGTTTGTCATTACTGCTCGTTAGTGTTCGCCTTTATAAAGCGGGCACTAGCGGCAGTTAAATCGCAGGAGTATCGTCAAACCTCATCAAAACGTCGTTAGACCTTCATGTCAGGTTCGTGCTTTTTCATGTCATGTCATAGTCTAGTTCGTAGTGGCTGGGGTTAGCCCTACGAGCCCTTGTATTGCTTAATGTGTGTTTTTGCCCTGAGTGGCTCATAGTCTTGTCTTGTCTTGTTGTTTTAATAAATTACCATCATTGCAAACTCACCGGTGGACTCTTGGTGTCTTATCCGCGAGGGTCACCGCATGACAAAACCAAAGGAACTATCAGAAGCTGTTTGTTTTTTGCAAGAGGCTATGTATGGAAATAGTACAGCAAGCATTAATTTGGATCACATCTGTCACATTGTCTATGACTCCACTGACCGGAGACACGATGACACCCCTTATTCGTTGATGGCAAGGTTAACCTCATTGGGGATTTTTTTTTTTTGTCTAAAAGGGTGTAGAAATGTCTCTTTGGGCAGTTTATCGCTTTCTAGGTGTGCAACGGTGCATAGTACGTCTCGCCCCTGTACTGCTACTTGCCACACTGGTGTAGTGGGCAAAAGCTGTCTTGAAGATCCTTTTTGTCAGTCTAGTAGTCTGGAAGGGGATGTCACCACTATAGAGCACTATAGAGCTCACTGCAGGAGCTCTATAGCGCCACAATCTGTGATTCTCACAAGTATGACAAACATATGGTGACAGGGGGTTGGTGGCTGTGTGGCCATCGTGCCTACTCACACCTGTCCATGAACTGGGGAGGGGTGTGTGCCCCTGTAGTGGTGACAGACCATACCATCATATTGTCGGCAGGACAGGCGGGCAGGGTGAAGAGAGATGTCTCTTTTGCATCACATGATCCCATCTAGGGCACAGATGTGCCGAAAGAATTCAAGTTAGAAACTACAGGGCAGAAGGTACTTCATTCCCTGTTTCCTTGGGTGGGAGTGACTAAGAATTTATTTATTTATTTGTTTATTTGTCAGGGACAGTGCAATAAACATAGACAAAAAAAATCTGATGTGTTGCACAAAGAGTGTATAGCATTAAACTAATTTGCAACTCTTGTCCCTGGATACCTTGTGGATTGAAACAACTAATTATAGACTACAATCATTTGTGAATTTTTCTTTGTCTGCTTTTTCTGGTATAAATGAGGAATTAACGGTTCTAAGACTTACGTTGACCCAAAATAGAATGGTTCTTGATCAAATAACTGCCGCCCGAGGGGGTGTGTGTGAAATTGTAGGTGATTATCGTTGTACTTTTATCCCTGAAAATGATGGAGATGGTCACGTGATTGCCTCAGCCATACAGAACCTGACTGCTTTGCAGGTTGCCATGGCTAAGGACAGTGCTACTGATGAACATACCTGGTTAAGTTGGTTACTCTCTTCATGGAGAAGTCTCATCATGAGCCTGTTAATGATTTCTGTGGTAGTATTTTTGGCCTTTTCTTGTGTCATTCCCTGTATCCGTAGTATGATGATGAGACTTGTGCATGTTAACTCAGTGATGTACCATGGAGCAGTTGCTAGGGATGGTGGGGATGATGAACAAACAGTGTGAGCTAAAGCTGTCTCTCCATGACCCAAGTACAGAATAAAAGTATGATTGACATGCAGAAAATTGAAAGGAGTTGCATGATCATAACGTGAAGTTGAAATGTACTACCTGTGAATACATTTATGAAGTCTGAAACATTATTTTTATTTTGTTTTTATGTTACTCTTGTTTCTGTTTTTACATTTTATTATTACATTTTATTGTTATTTTGTTTTTTCTTTATGTTTGTTTTTATACAAGCTGCAATAACACACATAGCTATGACACACATACGTATATTATATCTTTACTATTATTTTATCAACATTCTGATTTTGCTGTTTTTACCATTGATTACTTTCATCATTAATTAATGAGTTTTACTGTTCCACTTCTTCTCCTAAAGGACTAAAATGTTAGCCAGTGCCTGGGGCAGCAGGGCCAATGGTGGACTTTCCCCGTCACTAGCTAGTTAGGATCTGTTGCACGCAAATGCATTGGAGCTTAGCATAGTTGCCAGATGGGGTTTTAGATGCCGTAAATCATTATTTTATGATGTCTTGCATGGCATTAAAGGGGGAAGAATGATAGAAAAGTTTCATATTTGTTTCATATTTGTGATTTGCTTTGTCTCAGAGTCTGTGTGAAAGTGCTAAAGATGCTGATGCAGCTGTACTTTGTTATCATTTTGTTTTAGTTCACTTGTACTGTTCCAATGTGACTAGTGCTGAGTGAGTGTCATGGTTCCTGAGAAAGAGCAGGGATGGCAACAGGAAATTCTGATTTCAGCTGAAATCTAATTTGGTCGATTGACTTATGGGGCGGCCGGGGGGGGGGGGGCACAGCCCCCCTGAAGCTGGGAGGTTTTCAGTAAAACAAAAGTAATTTAGACTGAAAAAAATGATAAAAAAAAATGAAATACTACACTTAGATAAATCATTAAATTTAATGAAAAGTTAACTTACTTTTTCTTCAATGTTGTCTCACTGTCTTTAGTCCAACATATTTAACAGTTCTATAAGAGTTTATTACACTATTTACACTGGTCACCAAGTCACTTCTAATGTGAAACTTTCTTCCTTTTGGCAGCAAGCTGTGTCAGTCTCTGAACTTTGAACTTCATCTCCTTTTCTGGTTTCTTCAGAAACTGTCCGAGTGTTTCTGTTACCTCGTCGAACTTGGAGCCAATTTTCACCTTTACCGTCACTTTTCTCTCAAGCCAATTCCACTGGAACTTATTTTTGATACTTTTGTCTATTTCTAGCACTGATGACTCCTGATCCTTCGATAAAAATCTCATAATTCCGCTAAAAACAATACTGAAAGCTCAGAATTCCAACACGAACCAGCGATGTGATTTGGGGTTGGGGAAATTATCTGAAAATTCAGCAGGGGGTCTGGATGACACAGTCCCCCAGCGGGATCTGGGGCAGAGCCCTGGTGGCGGGGGGGGGGGGGGGGGGAGCAAGGGGGGCAAAGCCCCCCAAAGCTCCTGGGTTTTTATGATTTTTAAGTACCAGAACTGTGCTTAAATGACATAAAACAAACAGCTGAATGCCACTTATTACTGTATAATATTGACTTATGTTCCAAGAAGATAGCATTCCTAAAATATTCCAACAAGCATTATCCATCACATGTTTTAACACCTGATCAAATCAAAATCAGTTAATTTAATCTATTCCATAATAGAAATAAAATTCCAACATACCATTACTTTTTATAATTTCAGCATTCATTTCAGAGCACCAGTTTCAATCTCCATTGAGACTTGAGCAGTTCATTTTGCACAATCACTGATGCAGCCAAGTCTTAGAAATATTCAAAAGTTATGAGTCAATATTCACTGTGCACTGTCAATTTCAAACTGTTTGGAATCATAAAAGGGGATGGTTAACTTTTATTACCGTTTCATCCCCCGCGCAGTCCAGCTCAAAACAGCTGTTGTACACCGTCAGTAACAGAGTTAATGGCTCTCCACCTGGCCATACCGATTACGGGAAGTGGCCATACGCCACTTCCAGTCCTGCCTGAAAGGGCGCAGCTTCACTGTGTTCGTGGACCACAAGCCGCTAACGTACTTAACGTACTTTATCTTCCTGGAAGATAAAATAAAGCAGAATTTGGCGAATTAGCAGAATCACATCCCTGAAAACACGCCGCCATGAATCTTTGAAAAAGCATACAACGAGCCATTTGATTGGTCCAATTGTTTGCAACTATCCAATCGCAGGGCTGTCAAGCTACTGCAATACAGCAGTAGCTTGAACACAACACATCCGGGTTATCGCGGGAGACGACTTCCAGGGAAGAGCCGAGCGCTTATGTAATCGTGTTGATTTTCGCTAAAATCGGTAACAATAAGGTACCTTACCCCCCTAAAATTTTCTCAACGGATTTAGACACAGAAATGATCAATTTGACAATAATTCGGCGGAAATCCGCGGATCGGCAGAAAATTGCCATCCCTGAAAGAGATAATCTTTACACCAAGTTTTGACCAGATGTACTGAACCAATCATCATGGACATTTTCTCCTCCACCTCTCAGATAACGAAGGACTTAAAGGACTGAGCAATGTGTGTTTGAGTCTGAATGATGCGCAAATAGGCTCTGAGACTGTTTTTGTATTGGTTCTCCACTGGCCAGTGTAATTAAATTTGCTGAAACTCTGATCCTGCCTGATTCTTGACTGAAAGTTAAGATTTTTTTTCTACAGTGGGGCAAAAAAGTATTTAGTCAGCCACCAATTGTGCAAGTTCTCCCACTTAAAAGATGAGAGAGGTCTCCACTTTTCATCATAGGTATACCTCAACTATGAGAGACAAAATGAGAAAAAAAAATCCATAAAATCACAATGAAGGGTTTTTAATGAATTAATTGGTAAATTCCTCGGTAAAATAAGTATTTGGTCAATAACAAAAGTTCATCTCAGTACTTTGTTATATACCCTTTGGTGGCAATGACAGAGGTCAAACGTTTTCTGTAAGTCTTCACAAGGTTTTCATACACTGTTGCTGGTATTTTGGCCCATTCCTCCATGCAGATCTCCTCTAGAGCAGTGATGTTTTGGGGCTATCGCTGGGCAACACGGACTTTCAACTCCCTCCAAAGATTTTCTGTGGGGTTGAGATCTGGAGACTGGCTAGGCCACTCCAGGACCTTGAAATGCTTCTTACGAAGCCACTCCTTCGTTGCCCGGGCTGTGTGTTTGGGATCATTGTCATGCTGAAAGATCCAGCCACATTTCATCTTCAACGCCCTTGCTGATGGAAGGAGGTTTTCACTCAAAATCTCACGATACATGGCCCCATTCATTCTTTCCTTTACATGGATCAGTCGTCCTGGTCCCTTTGCAGAAAAACAGCCCCAAAGCATGATGTTTCCACCCCCATGCTTCACAGTAGGTATGGTGTTCTTTCTCTTCCAAACATGACAAGTTGAGTTTTAACCAAAAAGTTCTATTTTGGTTTCATCTGACCATATGACATTCTCCCAATCCTCTTCTGGATCATCCAAATGCTCTCTAGCAAACTTCAGACGGGCCTGGACGTGTACTGGCTTAAGCAGGGGTACACGTCTGGCACTGCAGGATTTGAGTCCCTGGCGGCGTAGTGTGTTACTGATGGTAGCCTTTGTTACTTTGGTCCCAGCTCTCTGCAGGTCATTCACTAGGTCCCCCCGTGTAGTTCTGGGATTTTTGCTCACCGTTCTCGTGATCATTTTGACCCTACAGGGTGAGATCTTGCGTGGAGCCCCAGATCGAGGGAGATTATCAGTGGTCTTGTATGTCTTCCATTTTCTAATAATTGCTCCCACAGTTGATTTCTTCACACCAAGCTGCTTACCTATTGCAGATTCAGTCTTCCCAGCCTGGTGCAGGTCTACAATTTTGTTTCTGGTGTCCTTTGACAGCTCTTTGGTCTTGGCCATAGTGGAGTTTGGAGTCTGACTGAGGTTGTGGACAGGTGTCTTTTATACTGATAATGAGTTCAAACAGGTGCCATTAATACAGGTAACGAGTGGAGGACAGAGGAGCCTCTTAAAGAAGAAGTTACAGGTCTGTGAGAGCCAGAAATCTTGCTTGTTTGTAGGTGAACAAATACTTATTTTACCGAGGAATTTACCAATTAATTCATTAAAAATTCTTCAATGTGATTTTCTGGATTTTTTTTTTTTTCTCATTTTGTCTCTCATAGTTCAGGTATACCTGTGATGAAAATTGGAGACCTCTCTCATCTTTTAAGTGGGAGAACTTGCACAATTGGTGGCTGACTAAATACTTTTTTGCCCCACTGTAACAGGGAGACATATCAATATTTGGGTCTGGTACGCAATTAAAGTCACCTCCTAAAATTGTATATGAGGAGGAGAAAGTAGACAGGTCCGAGATAAGTTGAGGAATAAAAGAAGAATCATAAGCATTAGAAGACAACTTGTTCCCCATACAGGTAACCAGATAAGAGTATGTAACGGCCCTCGTTGTCTTTTACTGTTCTATCAAGCCTGAAAGGCAAACTGTGATGTAAGAGAATAGCAACCCCCCTGCTTTTTGAGTTATATGATGAATGAAATAGCTCAAGTAGGTTCATTTTGTCTTTTTTTACCTTTTGTTCTTATTAAAGACAAAAATAGAAAGGAGATGTTTTTACCTCCTTTACATGTTTCGACTGTGCACTGCAGCCTTCCTCAGAAGAGTCAACTGATTGCTGCCAGGTGTCATTTTATCAGCTGACTTTTGTAGGCGGGGCCAGCCCAGCAGACCTGTCAGATCCACCGAGCCGGCCCCGCTTTCCACCGTCCGATGGTCTCTGGAGAATGTGGTCCCAGGTGTGGGAAAGCATAAAGGCCCCCTCATCCCGGTTCATGGTATCTTTTCCCCGCTTCCTGATTTCTATGGCCTCCTTGATCCAGTGTTTATGTCTGTTGCTCACCGATCCAATAATTTTTTTGCATTGTCCCAGTCCATGATGTGATTATTCCTTTTGCAGTGATCTGATATTGCTGATATTAATGTTTCTTGTTCTGCCTTTTCTTTCTGTGATCTTGTGAGTCATCCTTGTGTTTCCTTCTCACATTCCTTCTGGTGTTCTTTCTTCCTTGTGGTGAATGATCTTCCGGTTTCTCCAATGTAGGTTTTGTTGCATGATCTGCATGATATTTCATATATTACATTGCATTTTTTGTCTTGTTCTATTTTGTCCTTGGGGTGTACTAATAACTGTCTTAATTTTTTGTGTGGTTTTATTGCTGTGTTTATTTTGTATTTTTTCATGATCCTTTGAATTGGTTCTGTTATCCCTCGGATGTATGGTATAGTTATGGATAGCATACATCCATAACTTGAAGGTATGGATCCGTAACTTGAAGGTTTTGAAGGTAAAAACATCTCCTTTCTATTTTTGTCTTTAATAAGAACAAAAGGTAAATAATTAAAAGAAGACAAAATGAACCTACTTGAGCTATTACATGGAAGTTACGGACAAAATTGTATAAAAGACTTCCGCCGGCTGGAGAAATTAAAGAAAACACGGGCACGCTACAGAAACCACCTGAGATTTAGTCTCCGTTGCAGAGATGAGGATGTCACACCAGCAAGCCTCAACATAAAAAATCCAATCCCGACCAAAAACGCAGAGAAAATTATCAATAAAGCACGGAAAGACCTGATCAAAGAATGGATAAGAATGACGGCAAAAAAAGTGGACAGAATCAACAACCAGATCAAGGAGGAAATGGACATTTTCAAGAAATACTACCCGACCGACCAGGAAACGCAGGAGCAGATAAAAGCACAAGTAAAACACGCACACAAACAGGAATTCATTATAACGAAAAACCGCCATTTAAAAAAACTAAAAAAACTCACAGAAAGGAAGAACGAGCGAAGACAAACACACACAGAAACGAACGTTAAGTGGGTCAAAAACTTATCAAAACGCACACTCACGGACAGGGAGAAAACAGTGCTGAGCAGAGGACTGAATTTCGCCATCACACCAGCCAAAATATCTCATGAAGAATACATCCTCGCAACAGAACTCACATGTGAAAAAATCCAGGACCAAGGGGAAAAGGCATCACTCCGGAACGCAGTCACAGAAATCCTCAAAACGGACAAATTACCACAAAGCAACGTTACAAAAGAAGAAGAAAAAGCATTAAACTCACTCAAGACAGATAAAACAATCACAATCCTCCCATCAGATAAAGGCAGAACGATGGTAGTAATGGACATGGAAACATATGAAAAACAGATGGAAACCATGTTGGCGGATAACAGCACATATGAAATCATTAAAACAAACCCCACAGAAGAAAAGAAAAAAATGCTAAAAGCCCTTCTCAAACCCCTATCAGAAAGCAAAAAAATCACAAAGGACGCATATGATCACCTGATACCCACAGCCAGCATCACCCCCGGGATCTATGGAACCCCAAAAATACATAAGAAGGATATCCCACTGCGGCCAATAATAGACAGAATCAGACCAGTCACATACAACTAATCAAAAGCCCTGGTTGAAATCATCAAACCCCTCCTTGGACTATCAGAATACCACTGCAAAAACTCAAAAGAGATGGCACAAGAACTCAAAAATATGAAAATAGAATCAGACGAGATCCTCATTTCACATGATGTCATTTCATTATTCACAAAGACCCCTGTTGATGTTACACTACATATAGTGCAAGAACGCTTCAGTAATGACAGAACCCTAAAAAGATGCACCGGTCTCATAGTTCACAACATATCTGAACTATTACAATTTGTTGCAAAATCCACCTATTTTCAATACAGAGGAAAAATCTACAGACAAAAAGAAGGATTTGCAATGGAAGACCCACTATCAGCCATCATGAGCAGCTTTTTCATGGAGGATCTGGAAAACAAAGCCATCAACACAGCACCTACACAATGTAAACCCAACCTCTGGAAGAGATACGTGGACGACATTCTGGAGAAAATAAGGAAAGGACACACGCAAGAACTCACTGACTATCTGAATAGCATGGACAGCACTGAGAATATAAAATTCACATACGAAGAGGAAGAAAATGGCACCATAGCCTTTCTGGACATGAAAATCCACCACAACGATGATGGCAGTATAAAAATCACAGTCTACAGGAAACCAACCCACACAGAACAATACCTACTATGGACATCAGAGCACCCTACAGCACAAAAACTATCAGTTGCCAGGACGTTATATGAATGGGCCACCATCATCACAGACCAAGAAGACAGAGAGGAGGAGGAAAACCACATAAAACATGCACTCATACGCTGCCAATATCCAGTATGGGCCATAAACAAAGGGAAACAGCAAGTCAAAAACAAAGAAAACAAACAGGAAACAAGACACAGAACAAAAACCGAAATCAAAAAGAAGGACACCATAACTATACCATACATCCGAGGGATAACAGAACCAATTCAAAGGATCATGAAAAAAAACAAAATAAACACAGCAGTAAAACCACACAAAAAATTAAGACAGTTATTAGTACACCCCAAGGACAAAATAGAACAAGACAAAAAATGTAGTGTTATATATGAAATATCATGCAGATCATGCAACAAAACCTACATTGGAGAAACCGGAAGATCATTCACCACAAGGAAGAAAGAACTCCAGAAGGAATGTGAGAAGAAAACACAAGGATGACTCACAAGATCACAAAAAGAAAAGGCAGAACAAGAAACAAAATCAGCAATGTCACTGCAAAAGAAATAATCACATCATGGACTGGGACAATGCACAAATTATTGGATCGGAGAGCAACAGACACAAACACTGGATCACGGAGGCCATAGAAATCAGGAAGCGGGGAAAAGATACCATGAACCGGGATGAGGGGGCCTTTATGCTTTCCCACACCTGGGACCACATTCTCCAGAGACCATTGGACGGTGGAAAGCGGGGCCGGCTCGATGGGTCTGACAGGTCTGCTGGACTGGCCCCGCCTACGAAAGTCAGCTGATAAAATGACACCTGGCAGCAATCAGTTGACTCTTCTGAGGAAGGCTGCAGCGCACAGTCAAAACATGTAAAGGAGGTAAAAACATCTCCTTTCTATTTTTGTCTTTAATAAGAACAAAAGGTAAATGATGAATGAAATACCTGTCCCACCCAACTACTCCTCAGTTTTATATGTTGTATATCTGTCAGATGGGTTTCCTGGAGCATAGCTATCTGACATTTCTCTTTCTTGAGAAAGGGCAGTATTTTCTGATGTTTGACGACATGATTAATGCCCCTCACAAGAAGTGAGATAATTTTAAGTTCATCCATTTATAACTGTTTAAAGTGGATATTGATTAAGGTGCTTTTGTGGGGAAAAAAAATCACAGTAAACCTATGAGCCCGCACACAATATACGCACAGTGAGAAAAAAGAGTCACCAGTAAAGGTGAATGCCTGTGATAATCCATCCTCAACTGACAGATTATCCCTACCCAAAAAACACCTCCAAAACAATTCCAAGAACAAACCCCCAAATTCCCTGGATTGGGTGACGCTGAGAAGCATCTCCACCACAGACAGCACGTTACCACGGCCACAGTCCTGACATCCTACCACTGAAGTTATGTCTCTACAGACCCCCCCGCCGACTGAAAATATTTACAGCGTTAAACCCCAATCTATACTTTGCTATATTTTTTTCCCTTCTTTTTTATATAACATGAAGAAAAAAGTAAACTTGGAAAATACTGTCCTATGCAGAATGCTGCTGCTTTCATTAGCATTAGTATATGAACTTACTCGTCTCCGTAAATCGTCCACAGGTCTATGTTAGTTGAAATTGTCTTTTCCATCCATACACACGTGGACAAAACTGTTGGTACCCCTCTGTTAATGAAAGAAAAACCCACAATGGTCACAGAAATAACTTGAATCTGACAGAAGTGGTAATAAATAAAAATTCTATGAAAATTAACCAATGAAAATCAGACAATGCTTTTGAATTGTGGTTCAACAGAATTATTTTAAAAAACAAACTCATGAAAAAGGCCTGGGCAAAAATGATGGTACCCTTAACTTAATATTTTGTTGCACAACCTTTTGAGGCAATCACTGCAATTAAACGATTTCTGTAACTGTCAATGAGACTTCTGCACCTCGCAGCAGGTATTTTGGCCCACTCCTCATGAGCAAACTGCTCCAGTTGTCTCAGGTTTGAAGGGTGCCTTCTCCAGACGGCATGTTTCAGCTCCTTCCACAGATGTTCAATAGGATTTAGATCAGGGCTCATAGAAGGTGTCAGAAAAATGTACACATATGTTATCATTTTTCATGTCTAAGCCTTATACGAGTGTAGAAGTGTGGAAAAGTATCGGAGAAGCGTGTTCCTCTGAATTAACACTAAGACTGAATGCAGGAAGCCAGTTTGGCCGGAAAAGTACAGGAAGCTCCCTGTAGAACAAGAGGACACAAAGAGCCCCCTGCGGAGCGAGAAAGGGAGCAGGACCCCCTTTGTTCTTTAAGAAGGTCAATACACCCGGTTCCGGATTAACGAACTCTGTCTAGTTCTGCCAATAATGTGCTAGACCTGTTTCATCCCTTCCTGTCTTTGATGCATTCAGCTGAAACTGTTTGTGTATTGCAACTGCCTCTCATATATAAGCCTGCTCACTGAAGCCAGTCTTCAGCACTGACTTCCTGTACTCAGGTTTGTGCTCCTTGTACAAGTAAAGCTTTTAAAAAGAATATTCTTGTGTCTCGAATCTTTATTGAGGTAATGAACTAATATACGATCATATTCTAAGTGTTTTCAGAGATTCCTGACATACGTGGTGCTGTGACCCGGATGACCAATACCCTAGACGGGCCAGGACAACCAAGCCTTCCCCGGTCTTCAAAACCCATGCATGGTCTGACCAACGGTCAGTTTTGGAAATCCGCCTTCAGGGAACGCCAGGGAGGAGACTGGCTCCTGACTCTGTCTAAGTGACGGTCATCCTCACTAGTAGGGTCATAAAGTAAGTGACGTCTTTTTATTATTAAAGAAAAAGGATATAGTATATACTATATGCGTTAGAAGATCCTCCCAAATCCAGCCTTGAGTGAGTAATGCAAAATAGGATGCGTTCCTAAATATGTTACAAGATCCTCCTAAATCCAACCGCGAGTGACTAACGTGATAAGGAAGTAATTAGTTGCAACAAAGTAAAAAGTTCGGGTTAAAGTCCTGATTGTATTGTTTCAAAGTAAAAAGATTTGTCTGGGTTAAAGTCCCGATTGTATTGTTTTCCGGCCGAAGAGTCAGGTTACAAAAAGTAAAAGGTGCTGCGTATTGACTGATAGGTCAAGTTTTAGCTAAGTAATGGTAATATAAGGCGGCGTCCTATATATTTTTCCTATCTGATCATACCAGGTAATGATCCTGTAAGAAATTACAGAAGCCCTAATATAGGTTGCGTAAAATCTAGTCCCATCAACAAGTGAGCGTATCCTGAAGGCGTAAGATCTAGCCCCATCAACAAGTGAGCGCACTTCAAAAAAAATTGGGCAGTAATAGTGTTGCAGTGGGCGTACTGACAACGTTCCTGTATATATAAGAAAAAAAAATGGGTAACTGTACAGGAAAAACAAATAAAGCAAAAAATAAGCAAAGTAAAAAAGAGGAAACTGCGCGCCGAACGGTAAAAAATTACAATAACCGGTTAAAAGAAACAGATCAGATAAAAGATCCTGAAAAATACTTAAACAAATGGGGAAAAAAGATTATTCCTTTAAACCCACACTGGATGTGGATGAATGCACAGTCTTAGCGTCGACGGAAAAACTTACAACAAAAAGAGATAAATATCAAAACCAACCGAGCATCGAACCATTATTAAATGAAAAAGATAATCCTCCCCCAGCTTATCAATGCCGCGATCCTAAGGAGGGTCCATACGGCAAATTATTAAAAGAAGCCCAAGAGGTTGGGAAAAGGAGGAAGTAAATAAAATCAAAATAATTAGACCATAATATTTAAAGACGGACAGATTAAATGGCAACAAAACCGGATAACGTTAAAATGGACAATAAGAAACAGCTATTTTATCTATTCTTTGTGTGTGAGCCTTAGATAGAGGCAGCGGCAGTGCAGAGAGAACAAAACTCCTCTGCTCTGTGTGTGTGTGTGTGTGTATGGTTGATCTGTGTGAAAAAAGTGGTCTAAATATGGGTACTTTTACAAGGTTTGGGGTTTGTTTTTTTTCAATAACTCTGTGGGGTTAGACCCAAGACAGGCAGGTCAATGCAAGTGAATGATGGAAATTGGGATGTTTGTGTTAACTGTGGCAAACCTGGGCTGCATGGTGGCGCAGTGGTTTAGCACTGTGGCAGCACAGTTTACCCTCGGCCAGGGGATCGCGGGGATCATGAGACCGTGGGCTCGATCCCTGCCCCCGACCAACAGTGATCTGTGTGGAGTTTGCATGTTCTCCCCGTGTTGTGTGGGTTTACTCCAGGATTTCTCCGGTTTCCTCCCGCATACCAAAAACATGTAGGTTTAGGGCGCTCGCGCACGCAGCAACCGGCAGCCAGTGGCTTGTCACCAGACTGCAAACCAAATCTACCTACGGGTACAAATAAGTAACAAAAAAAAAAAAAAAAACCTGGTCACTGGGCCCGTGATTGCAGGTTTGGCCAAAGAGGTGGATTTGGAGGCAGGATACCAAGTAGAGGTAGAAGAAGATTTCAGAATGATCAGAGAGGCGAGCGACAGGCTTGCTCTGTGGCAGGGTACCAAGTAGAGGTAGAAGAAGATTTCAGAATGATCAGAGAGGCGAGTGACAGGCTTGCTCTGTAAAA
This sequence comes from Pholidichthys leucotaenia, assembly GCA_020510985.1. Classification (NCBI taxonomy): domain Eukaryota; kingdom Metazoa; phylum Chordata; class Actinopteri; order Cichliformes; family Pholidichthyidae; genus Pholidichthys; species Pholidichthys leucotaenia. Next base: position 441,138,170 of record CM035837.1, on the reverse strand, counting down.
AATAGGAGCATGAACAGTAAATGTGAAAGCAGGGGCTGCTGAAGGAGCAGGTTTTGAAGTGCTGTAACTGACCTTTTTCTTTGACTGAAGCATGACAGTGCACTTTATGGGAAGGACTGACGTGTGACAACGTGAGATTTAGAGCACAGAGGTTTAAAAGAGATTGATAATTAATGTGGCTGTGCATATTATCTGCCAGAGGCTATGGATTATCAGACAAAGGTCCCAGTCATAGATCAAAAGAAAGGAAGGAAGAGATTTGCCAGATGGGTCAAACAAATGCAGGACAGAGGAATGTTTGCAGGATGTGAAAACAGCCCCCCCCCCCCCAACCAGGGGGATGATGATTAAAAACGGGCAGTCACAAACAGCTAAGGGGGAGCCTGAAAGTAGTGAGAAAATTAAGGAATTTCTAGAAAGTGCTACTGTACTCTTCTCACTAGGTTATAGTTTTGTAGGGATGGTGTTAGCTCATATGGAGTTATCTGTTCAGGAGAAAAAGACAAGACTCCACCACACCAAGATAGATAGATAGATAGATTTGTTTATTTGACAGGGACAGTGCAATAAACATAGACAATTAATCAATGACAATCTGATGTGTTGCACAGAGTGTATAGCTATTAGCTAATTTGCAACTCTTGTCCCTGGATGGGCTTTAGAAAGTCAGAGTCACATTAACAGAGTCATACAGATGACTCTGTTAATTTTAATTTTCAGAGCAACCAGCAGATGTCTTATTTTAATACATTCCTTGAAAGGCAGATGTTCAGACCCAGAGGCATTATTTAATTCCAAAACAAATTCAAAAGGTCAGGCACCCAATGCCAGGGTAGAAATCAAGAGATGAGTTTTGTCACAAAACAGAATTTTGAATTGAGCCATGTTGGTTTGGTATAAAGCTGACTTTCCAGAATAAAACCGATCACTTTTATGTTCAGGATCTTGCATGGAGCATTAGCTGTGGACAGCAGTCAGTAGTATGAATGATGGGACAGTGAATCATGAATAAGACAAGCAGGTGGTAACAGAATGTTGATGAAGGCTGAAGAGAACGGAGACCAGATGGATGAAGGGAGTTTTAATACTGAAAGAGATTATAGATGTGAGATGTTTCATCAGCTAGTCCAGGGAAAGGTGAAGCCTTGTACACAGATGGATAGTGGATGGAAACAAATTGAGTGAGTGTTTCTGATGGAAAAAGTACGTAGGGGAAGAGAAGAAGAACGGTGGGTTTAGCAAGTGCAGAAAATATTTCTGATGTTGAGATGGAAATGGAAAAAGAAATGAAAGCAGAGCAGGTGTAACCAAAGAAAAATAAAGATCCGCGTAAGATTTGAAGCTATAGCTTTAAAAACCAAACAAACAGAAAACCAACAATAAATAAATTAAATTTTTGGCTAACAGTGCCAACAAGAAGGCACAAATGCAGGCAGCCGTCTTAAATGTTTCCAAATACTTAAAGCAGCAATGAGGCGTTAGGTGTCCATTCTTTCAGTGCATTTCCTTAATTGTGAATATTAACATTTATTTAGTAATGAGCAAACACTCACAGCGAAGATTACAGCCTTACTATATACTCGGTTATTTAAAGTCAATCTAACACCCCAGTTATGTTCCTCCCCAACAGAGGGTATGCATTTGATGTTACTCACCACATAATGGTGTGATATGTGATATATGTGATATATGATACCTCATATTTCAGGAATATGACAGTAATGAGGAATGTGTTTTTCCTGATTCGGCGGTGGCCAAGCTGGGTCAGGGTAAACTACATTCACTCCACAATTTACCAAGGAATATATAAAATGAGGCATTCAAGGAAAAATTTGAATCAAATTCTAATTAGGCATAACGTCCACCTTTCCGTTGACTGAAAGAGTGTGACACAACTTTTATTCATTTATTCAAATTCAACCCGTCTGTGTTCAACTGGACAAACTGATCTTATTTATCAATGCTGAAGCATATCAAAAATGCACAGGTGGTTATTTTGTTTTTCTTAAATAAAATTTGTCACAAAAGAAGCTGTGACTATTGAAATCTTATTTTTGAGGGAACTGGGCTACCCGCAAATTTTATCTAAAATTAAAAATGGTAGCACACTTCCTTTCAGCAGAAGAATCAAGCAAATACCCTGTAACTTTGCTGCATGTGTGTCTCCATGTATCAAAATAGGGGGTATCAGGGGAATTAATTAGCAAATAATTAGCAATACTCAGAAAAATAGGTAATACATAAAAATTATCAACAACTGATAATGACTTGTTTTATCCTTTCCAAAAGATTTTCTATATAAATTAAAAGATGACTATACCGTTTTAAGAACAGAGCAGACATTTCTGGCAGACAATGACGAACCCAATGATCAAGGGTGAGGCACATTGTTTGGCTAAGACAGTGCAGCAGTCACGACATTGTGCACAAAAGAGCACCGCCCTCATGGCTGCTGTACTGCCAGGTCATATCCTTGAAGGACTAGGAAGTCCACAGCCACTGCACGTTACCATGAAATATATCAGATATTTTGAACTTTTTGATTGTGCCTTGGCTGGCAAATTGTATGACAGTGCAGATGGACAATTTGATTTTCAATGAGTAAGGAGCAGCTGCACTGTCGGTGAAATTGCCCAAAGATGTTGCCTCCTTGCATGACGTTAACACTCCCTATGGGGACCAGACAATTACTTTTGGGCTGCTTGTGGACAAATGGTTGAGAAGGCAAATTATGTAACCGATTGGGTGAAAACTCCTAAGCAAAATGTGCAATACTCACAATCCACAGGACTATTTATGACGCCTTTACAGGTGGTCATGACCCTTTGGGTCACGATTCACCCATTTTCTCTGTGGTAGATTTGAGTAATGCATTTTTTACTATCCCTGTGCATGAAGAAAGCCAGTTTTAGCTTGCATTTACGTTTAAGGGAAAAAGATACACATACACAAGATTACCTCAAGGTTATTGTGAAAGTCCGACCATTTTCTCACAGGAAATGACTGCTCTAATGGCCAAATTTAGCCCACCAGCCGGTTCAAAAATTATGTTATATGTGGATGACATTTTGGTTGCCTCCCCCACGGAGGAACCATGTCGCCAGGACTCTTTGGCCCTGCTGCACTTCCTGTGTGAACATGGACTAAAATGTAGCAAGAAAAAACTGCAGTTTTGTCAACCTGAGGTTAAATTCCCTGACCATATGCTTATTGCTGACGGGAAAACATTGGAACCAGATAGAATAAAGACCATTCAAAACTTACCTTTGCCACAGACAAAAAAAAAGCAAACTTAATCAGCAAATTTAAAAGAAAGTCATAAATTTACAACAAAAAGTTGTAGATTTATGATGAAAAAAAATGTGTGAATTTATGAGGAGAAAAGTTACATGTTTACAAGACAAAATAAAATTTATGAGAAAAAAGTTGCAGATTTATGAAAATAAGTAGTAAATTCATGTGAAAAAGTTGCAATTTTACAGCAAAAAGAGCACTATTAGGTACCCTGAACTACTGCCTCCAGTGGTTGCCAAACCTCTCACAACACACGGCTCCACTGTATGCACTACTTCAGGGCCCACAAGGAAATTTGCATGCTAGTATGAGCTGAAAAACATAACTATGCCACCCCACACATACTTAAATGCCAACAAACTTTACTGCACTGCCAATGACAATTGTTCTCCCTCCCTCACTGCACCGCTGGATGGCACGATGTGCCAACAGGAGGGATATGATTAAGATAGCTGAAAAACACTTCTTCTGTCCAGGAATTCTAAAAGAAATGAAAAAGTTTGCAGTCAAAATAATGCCCAAGGTGCAATGAGAACTAGACAGAGGAGTTTTCTACTACCAAAAGCACCCTTTTCTCAATGGTGCATGGATTTTATAGTGGGTCAACTCCAACACTGCCTTGTTCTCATTGACACATTCACAAAATAGACAGAAATACATCCTACTGCTAAGACAGATGCAAAAGTTTTTCTGTAAGGTTTTTGCAAAATAGTATATTCCCAACTTTTGGAATACCAGAGATCATTTATCTAACTAACTAACCTGCACTTATATAGCGCTTTTCTAGTCACAAAGACCACTCAAAGCGCTTTCATTAATACTAACCCTCTATTCTAAGGGCCTATAGGAAACAGATATCTAGGGACAATTTAGAACAGCCAATTAACCTAACATGCATGTTTTTTGGCATGTGGGAGGAAACCGGAGAAACCCCGGAGTAAACCCACGCAACACGGGGAGAACATGCAAACTCCACACAGATCACTGTTGGTCGGGGGCTGGGATCGAACCCACGATCCCACGATCCCCACAATCCCCCGGCCAAGGGTAAACTGTGCTGCCACAGTGCTAACCACTGCGCCACCGTGCAGCCATTTATGCAGACAATCAGACAAATGCTGGCAAAAACCACGCATGGTAAGGCCATTATGTGGCCTGAAGCTCTTAAGATAGTGAAACTAAACAATTAATACCATCCCAGATAAGAAAACGGGACTGTGCCTTTCACTGCCCTTATGGACTGCCGGATCTGTCACTACTAATACATTGATTCTGTTAGAGTTCTCCCCACTCCACAGGAGGAAGTGATCAACCCACTGCAGCCTGGTGACTTTATCTTCATGAAAAATCATCACCAGCAGCATTGGGACTCAGTAAGGGTCGCTGATCGACCATCCTGGATCCACCTTTCACACGTGAAGAGACTAAAAGTGCCTGCAAGTGAACTAACCTGCTTCCCTGAGTAAGTCCAGTTACAAAGGGGGGCGTGTCCTTTTAAGGACACGGCCGTCTCAAACCTGGTGAAGACAGAGGCCCGGAGGGGTACTCTCTCAGGTGGAAGTAAAAATGAAGGCACTGCTACTTGCCGCTGGTGTGACAGGTGTGTTTGCAGGAATAATATGGATCACTTCCCCCGATGCCAACTTGATAACCAAGAGGGAGACGACAGCCTATGGCAGCATTCCCCTCATTTGGAGTGGCCTATTTGAGTCACAGAATGAATAATGTATTTTGGGCTTTGGAGGACCTCACTGAGAGAAAGGAGGCGTAATCAATTGGCTGAGAGGACGGCAACAACACTTGAATGGCTTGAAGGATGTGCCACAAAATTGGGACCTGTCCTCTTGGTTCCTTTCTGGTTGATGGTGGCAAGTTCTCTTGAAGTGGTTAACTCCAGTAACAGTTGCATTGATTCTATCTTGTGTACTATTCACGTGTGTCATTCCATGATAAGTAGAGCTCTTACTCAACACACTTTCATGTTACAATCTGTTATGCTCCAAAGGGAAGTTTCTGTACAATATACTGCCTTGAGACAACGAAGTGATGGTGATTGTGATGACAGAACTACTGTTTAGATTTGGAAGTGATGCTCAATGATGACAATGTAGAAAATCATGAGAAGATACATTGTACTGATGTTTGCATGTGAATACAACAATGATAAAAATGATAAACAGGAGGGAATTGTCAGAAAAATGTACACATATGTTATCATTTTTCATGTCTAAGCCTTATACGAGTGTAGAAGTGTGGAAAAGTACCGGAGAAGCGTGTTCCTCTGAATTAACACTAAGACTGAATGCAGGAAGCCAGTTCTGCCGGAAAAGTACAGGAAGCTCCCTGTAGAGCAAGAGGACACAAAGAGCCCCCTGCGGAGCAAGAAAGGGAGCAGGGCCCCCTTTGTTCTTTAAGAAGGTCAATACACCCGGTTCCAGATTAACGAACTCTGTCTAGTTCTGCCAATAATGTGCCAGACCTGTTTCATCCCTTCCTGTCTTTGATGCATTCAGCTGAAACCGTTTGTGTATTGCAACTGCCTCTCACTGAATAAGCCTGCTCACTGAAGCCAGTCTTCAGCACTGACTTCCTGTACTCAGGTTTGTGCCCCTTGTACAAGTAAAGCTTTTAAAAAGAATATTCTTGTGTCTTGAATCTTTATTGAGGTAATGAACAAATATACGATCATATTCTAAGTGTTTTCACTTAGAATATGACTCACTTTAAGCTCTTTGAATGGGGAGCCATATCCTACACAGATCCTCATTCTTGATGATTTTCCACACAGCCAACACCGGCCCCTGCTTGTACACATTGGCCTACAACTTCCAGTCATATACAGCCCAAGGAAGATGCGCTGGAACTTCCGCAAAGCCAACTGGAAGAAATTCAGTGAAACTGTGGACTGGAGCGTTGTTACCATCCCACTCCACACCATCACTGTAGATGAAGCATACAACCGCTTCTGCAGCGCAATCTTCAAGGCTGCCCATACTGCAATCCCACGAGGCTACCGACCCCTCTATGTCCCATGTTTGGACGGAGAAAGTGCTGCCCTCCTACAATCCTATCAAACATCAGGGGACCCAGAGATAGCAGACCATCTCATTGAATCGCTAAATACAGCCCGGCGAAAGAAATGGGAGGAGACAGTTGCTGACTGGAGCTTTACCCACTCTAGCAGGAAATGTTGGAGCCTCATCCGTCGCCTAGGAGCTGCACAGAAGCCCCCTAGCCAAAGCCGAGCATCCGTCACACCCAACCAAGTTGCATCCCACCTACTGACTATCGCCAAAGCACCCCAAGACAAAGACACCAGAAGAGCAGTTACAACTGAGCTAAAAAAACACCAAAAAATGCCTGTAGAGGAAACGAACCCTGAACCCTTCGAGGCTGCTGAACTGGAGAAAGTCCTACAGGGCCTGAAATGTGGAAAGGCAGCAGGATACGATAACATCTTCCCAGAATTCATGAAAAATCTTGGCCCCCGAGCCCTAACCTGGTTGACACAATTCTACACAAGGATCACACAAACAAACTCGATCCCAAAGAAATGGCGGACAGCAAAGGTCATTGCCATCCCAAAACCTGGCAAAGACCACAAACTACCAGCAAGCTACCGCCCAATCTCCCTACTCAGCGTTCCTTACAAAATCATGGAGCGCCTAATACTGCAATGCATTTCCCCAGAAATAGAGGATATTCTAAGTGTGGCTCAAGCAGGTTTCCGCAAGGACCGCAGTACAGGAGAACAAGTACTGGCCCTAACCACCTTCATCGAAAATGGCTTCGAGAGCAGACTGAAGACAGGGGCTGTTTCTCGATCTTACAGCCACCTATGATACGGTCTGGCACAAAGGCCTCCTCCTGAAACTTATAAAGGCGATCCCTGCTTGGGCAACAGCAATTATAAAAACCCTGCTGACCAACCGAAGGTTCAGAGTCCACCTCAGTCAGAACACAAGTGCATGGAGAATGCAGAAAAACGGACTCCCACAAGGCTCAGTTCTAGCTCCAACTCTGTTCAACCTCTACATAAACGACCTGCCTACTACAAAATCCTGCAAATTCATCTATGCAGACGACATCTGTTTGGCATTCCAAGCACCAGACTTTGAACCACTGGAACGGGTGCTCACGGAAGATCTTGCCAAACTGGACCAGTTCTGCAAAATCTGGCGCCTAAAACCAAGCCCAGCAAAAAACGTCTCCAGTGTATTCCATCTCCACAATGCAAAAGCTGCCAGAGAACTAAACATCCACCTGAGCGGACTCAAGCTTAAGCATGCCCCAAATCCAACTTATCTTGGAGTGACCCTTGATAGGACCTTATCCTTCAAGGAACACCTAAAGGGGACGGCTGCTAAGGTGAAGGTACGTAACAACCTGCTCTGCAAGCTCGCTGGTGCAAAATGGGGGGCGGCAGTCTCCACCCTGCGCACCTCAGCACTGGCCCTTTCATACTCTGAAGCAGAATATTGTGCCCCTGTCTGGTCCAGGTCATCTTACACACACCATGTAGACACCCAGCTCAACTCAACCATGAGAACTATAACTGGAACAATCCGCTCAACACCACTCCCCTGGCTCTCTGTACTGTCAAACATAGCCCCTCCACACATCCGGCGAGCAGCATTAACTCAAAGGATGCTCCAAAAAGTTAAAGATTTTCCTCACTTGCCAATCCATGCAGATATCTACACCCCACCCACTGCCCGGCTTTCATCCAGACGGCCGATTTGGAAAAACCCTCCCCCAGCTGACTTTACCATCCAGACAGCTTGGCAAGAGGAATGGGAGACCAAGGAGGTCCCAAACAAACAGCTGGTGATAAACCCCAACCAACAGGTCCCGGGCACCAACCTCCCAAGGAGACAGTGGTCTACACTCAATCGCTTCAGGACTGGACATGGCCCCTGCTTGGCCAGCCTTCACAGATGGGGCAGTAGCCCTAGCCCACTGTGCGCATGTGGAGAAGAGCAAACAATGGAACACATCATAGAGGTTTGCCCGCTCCAAAGACTGAAAGGAGGATTACACACCCTCCATACAGCAAACCAGGAGGCAACTGCTTGGCTTCAGGACTTTGCATTCGCTAAATAAATAAAAAAAAGTGTTTTCAGGGATTCCTGACAGAAGGCCACTTTAGAATAGTCCAATGTTTCACTCTTAGCCATTCTTGGGTGTTTTTAACTGTGTGTTTTGGGTCATTATCCTGTTGCAAGACCCACGACCTGCGACTGAGACCAAGCTGTCTGACACTGGGCAGCACATTTCTCTCTAGATTACCTTGATAGTCTTGAGATTTCATTGTACCCTGCACAGATTCAAGACACCCTGTGCCAGATGCAGCAAAGCAGCCCCACAACATAACAGAACCTCCTCCATGTTTCACAGTAGGGACACGTGTTCTTTTCTTGGTATGCTTCATTTTTGCCTCTGTGAACATAGAGCAAATGTGCCTTGCCAAAAAGTTCCAGTTTTGTCTCGTCTGTCCATAGGACATTCTCCCAGAAGCTTTGTGGCTTGTCAACATGCAGTTTGGCAAATTCCAGTCTGGCTTTTTTATGATTTGTTTTCAACACGGTGTCCTCCTTGGTCTTCTCCCATAAAGTCCACTTTGGCTCAAACAACGATGGATGGTGCGATCTGACTCTGATGTACCTTGACCTTGGAGTTCACCATGAATGTGTCTAGAGGTTGTTCTGGGCTCTTTTGTTACCATTCGTATTATCCGTCTCCTCCTGCGGCCACGTCCAAGGAGGTTGGCTACAGTCCCATGGATCTTAAATTTTTGAATAATATGTGCAACTGTAGTCACAGGAACATCAAGCTGCTTGGAGATGGTCTTATAGCCTTTACCTTTAACATGCTTGTCTATAATTTTCTTTCTAATCTCCTGAGACACCTCTCTCCTTTGCTTCCTCTGGTCCATGTTTAGTGTGGTACACATCATGTCACCAAACAGCACAGTGACTACTTGTCACCCTTTAAATAGGCCGACTGACTAATTACAAGTTTGTAGACACCTGTGATGTTAATTAGAGGACACATCTTGGTTGAACATGTCCCTATGGTCACATTATTTTCAATCTTTTCTAGGGGTACCATCATTTTTGTCCAGGCCTGTTTCAAGAGTTTGTTTTTTAAAGTAATTCTGTTGAACCACAATTCAAAAGCATTGTCTGATTTTCATTGGTTAATTTTCATAGAATTTTTATTTATTACCACTTTTGTCAGATTCAAGTTATTTCTGTGACCATTGTGGGTTTTTCTTTCATTAACAGAGGGGTACCAACAATTTTGTCCACGGCTGTATGTACCTGTAAAATACATTTAGTCCAGCAGTCATTTGAATCCGTTCTTGTTCAGAAACTCCTCCACCACCTCCACAGTTCTGAAGCTGCACTCTGCCTCGTTAAACCTAAAGCAAAGCGTGGCCAGGTAGAGCATCTGGAAGCAGACTCCTCCCTGGATGAGCTGCTCACTTGTGATGTTGAATTGGCGCCGGGCCTCCTGCACCTGAGTTGAGAAGTCCTGGCGAATGTAGATTCTGCTGCCCTGGAAGGTGATGTCTCCTTTCTCCCTGGCTGCCGTGAGGACCCGCTGTCACTGGAATTGTGGAGTTTAATAATGACAGATCTGATGCGGTTTTCCTTCAGCAGATCAAGTGCTTGGTGCGCCCTGTCGATCTTTATAGCCCCTCACTTGGTCTCTATTCCTACCGTATCCGGGAGCTACGTCTCAAAAAAACTTCACAGCATGCTTGTTCTTCAGAACCTTCTTTGAGACCGATGATTCTTATGTTATCCCTGTGGCATCTGTTCTCGCTGTCTTCGCACTGATCCGTTTAAGTTTTCACTTTTTGTTGGAGTTCAGTGACTTGGTTCTCAACAATGCAATACGATCCTCACTCTAGAAGATGCGGCTCTCTGTCTCTGCTATTCTTTTGGTGGTATCTTCAATACGGCTATTCAACCTTTCCAGGGCGGCTGGTAAATCACCAAATTTCTCCTCCATGAGGGCGCTAATCCTCTCGGTAATTATCTGCGCAATAGAGGGCGCAGCGTTATCTTCCATGCTCGTCTCATTGCTAGCTGTGTTTAGCGTCGGTTGTTTAGGTTCGGAGCAAGTCTTCTTTGAGATGTTCTCTGGTTAATTACCATTCCTTTAGGCTTCTGATACACTTAAAAAATGAGAGGATGAAAATATCTGGGGTTTAATTGCAAAAAACAAGTAAAATTGGCATATAGGGCAGGAGGCTGAAGAAGTAGGTTCTCTCACGTTGAATGCATCACGTGGCCCTGATAGTATCATATTTTGATAGTATTGCAACATGATAGTATTGTATCCTAACTCAAGTACTGCAACAGTGGAGTATCATGATATTATCATATGACTCAAGTATTGCAATAGTGGAGTATCGTAACAGTATTACAGATGTGGACATTACTATATATAGACGTGGACATACTATATATACAGTATTACTCGTCTCCGTAAATCGTCCACAGGTCTATGTTAGTTGAAATTGTCTTTTCCATCCATACACATGTGGACAGAATTGTTGGTACCCCTCTGTTAATGAAAGAAAAACCCACAATGGTCACAGAAATAACTTGAATCTGACAAAAGTGGTAATAAATAAAAATTCTATGAAAATTAACCAATGAAAATTAGACAATGCTTTTGAATTGTGGTTCAACAGAATTATTTTAAAAAACAAACTCATGAAACAGGCCTGGACAAAAATGAAGGTACCCCTAGAAAAGATTGAAAATAATGTGACCATAGGGACATGTTCAACCAAGATGTGTCCTCTAATTAACATCACAGGTGTCTACAAACTTGTAATCAGTCAGTCGGCCTATTTAAAGTAGTCACAAGTAGTCACTGTGCTGTTTGGTGACATGGTGTGTACCACACTAAACATGGACCAGAGGAAGCAAAGGAGAGAGTTGTCTCAGGAGATTAGAAAGAAAATTATAGACAAGCATGTTAAAGGTAAAGGCTATAAGACCATCTCCAAGCAGCTTGATGTCCCTGTGACTACAGTTGCACATATTATTCAGAAATTTAAGATCCACAGGACTGTAGCCAACCTCCCTGGACGTGGCCGCAGGAGGAGACGGATAAAGCGAATGGTAACAAAAGAGCCCAGAACAACCTCTAAACACATTCATGGTGAACTCCAAGGTCAAGGTACATCAGTGTCAGATCGCACCATCCGTCGTTGTTTGAGCCAAAGTGGATTTCATGGGAGACGACCAAGGAGGACAAAAAATGAAGCATACCAAGAAAAGAACACTGTCCCTACTGTGAAACATAGAGGAGGTCCTGTTATGTTCTGGGGCTGCTTTGCTGCATCTGGCACAGGGTGTCTTGAATCTGTGCAGGGTACAATGAAATCTCAAGACTATCAAGGTATTCTAGAGAGAAATGTGCTGCCCAGTGTCAGACAGCTTGGTCTCAGTCGCAGGTCATGGGTCTTGCAACAGGATAATGACCCAAAACACACAGCTAAAAACACCCAAGAATGGCTAAGAGCAAAACATTGGACTATTCTAAAGTGGCCTTCTACGAGCCCTGATCTAAATCCTATTGAACATCTGTGGAAGGAGCTGAAACATGCCGTCTGGAGAAGGCACCCTTCAAACCTAAGACAACTGGAGCAGTTTGTCCATGAGGAGTGGGCCAAAATACCTGCTGAGAGGTGCAGAAGTCTCATTGACAGTTACAGAAATCGTTTGATTGCAGTGATTGCCTCAAAAGGTTGTGCAACAAAATATTAAGTTAAGGGTACCATCATTTTTGTCCAGGCCTGTTTCATGAGTTTGTTTTTTAAAATAATTCTGTTGAACCACAATTCAAAAGCATTGTCTGATTTTCAATGGTTAATTTTCATAGAATTTTTATTTATTACCACTTTTGTCAGATTCAAGTTATTTCTGTGACTATTGTGGGTTTTTCTTTCATTAACAGAGGGGTACCAACAATTTTGTCCACGTCTGTATATGGTGACCCAAGTAACGTGACAGCATTGCAATGTGGTGCAAGCATTGTGCTAGCATCGCAGCGTATAGTATTGCATCACGACTCAACTATCGTGAAAACATCGGATCATGACAGTATCGTATTGCGATAGTATATCTCGACTCAAGTATTGCAATAGTATTGTATTGTGACTTAAGCACTGCAAAAGCAAAGTATTGTGAAAGCATCGTATCGCGACTCAAGCACGGTGATATCACCACATTGCGATAGTATCGTATCGTGACTCAAGTAACGCAATAGTATCATATTGTGATTCTGCATTGCGAAAGCATCATATTGCAACTCAAGCAGCCCAATATTATCGGATTGCATTAGTATCATATTATGATTTAGCGCGACAGTATCGAGAAAGCACCACATTGTGAATCAAGCAGCATGATATTATCTTAGTGAGCCAGTATCATATAGTGAATCAAGCATCATGGTAGTATTGTCTTGTGACTTAAGTATTACCACAGAGACTAAAAAATGGATTTTAAGTAATCAAACCTGCCAGCATTGACTCTCTCCCTTAAATGGGATCATGAAATTGTACTCCTAAATTGTTTTTTATGTGTGCCGTCTCTCTTACTTTTTACCTTTAAACTTACTCCCTACTTGTTTCAGGGTCAACAGTTTCTGAAACCCGACCTGAATTGTTTTCTATATGTACCATTTTTCTTTTAATATCTTCCCACCTGCCCCAGGGACTACGGATGCAAATTAGTGAGAACTCTATAATCTGGTACAGAGCATCTTTACCCTGCATTTAATGTTTTTTCTGTACATGGTCCCTGACAAATGAACCAATAAACTAAACTAAACTAAACGATAGTATCATATTTGCAATTATGAAGGTGGAGTACCGTGAACGCATTCCATCACAATTCCAGCAACGTGATGTTATCATATTGAGAAAGTATGGTATTGTGACTCAAGTATCGTGCTTGCATCATAACATGAGGTCTCTGGTGATTCCCACCCCAATCACCATGATGACAATGATGATAAACACTAACAGCAGGTCTCGTGTTTTAAATGACTCAGTAAACATGGATTTAAATGATTTACAGTATTTTAGTGAAAAAGTGACTCACACGTCCACCTGGCACAAGTAACAGTGACAGTTCTCAATGACATGGGCATGTTTGGATCGGTCAAACTCAGGAACTGGACCTCTGACACTCTTCGCCCTGACGTTAGAATCAGCCGGATCAATGGAGACGGCCATGATGTGGACCAACAGGTGGGACATGAACAGGACACTGGGACACTGATGGATACTGGGTTAGGAAAAATTAATTAATAACTAATTATGATTTTAATTAATACAACACCGGGACACTGATGGATACTGGGTTAGGGGTCAATGAGTAAAAAATGGGTCAAAAATTGGCACATACACTACCGTTCAAAAGTTTGGGGTCACCCAGACAATTATTTTGTGTTTTCCATGAAAAGTCACACTTATTTACCACCATGAGTTGTAAAATGAATAGAAAATATAGTCAAGACATTGACAAGGTTAGAAATAATGATTTGTATTTGAAATAATATTTTTTTCCAGATATTCAACCTGCTCAAAGGAAGGTCAGTTTTATAGCTTCTCTAACTGGCTAAACTGTTTTCAGCTGTGCTAACATGATTGCACAAGGGTTTTCTAATCATCCATTAGCCTTCTGACGCAATGAGCAAACACATTGTACCATTAGAACACTGGAATGATAGTTGCTGGAAATGGGCCTCTATACACCTATGTAGATATTGCACCAAAAACCAGATATTTGCAGCTAGAATAGTCATTTACCACATTAACAATGTATATTAGATATTAGAGTGTATTTCTGATTAGTTTAAAGTTATCTTCATTGAAAAAAAACAGTGCTTTTCTTTCAAAAATAAGGAAATTTCTAAGTGACCCCAAACTTTTGAATGGTAGTGTACGCGCATCACATCAAGCCATGCAAAAAAACATTATTGAAGTCAACCTACGCCCCACAAGACGTCCACCATTTTAAATCCAAGCAGTGGTGCCAGTGCCAATTTTTTTTCCATTTCCCACACTAATATTTTAACAAACTTGTCCTAGGGAAATACTCTGATTAACATAATTTTTTCTGAGGATCATCTACACCCACATGCTTTTCAAAGTTAGTCAGATCTTTTCCAAAAGCTCACAAGTGGTGCCATGGTGACATAGTGAAGTTTTATGTCTCACCATAAAACAAAAACCTGTAATAACCCGAACATACGTCTGAAATGAGACATTAGCCCAACGTGCCAAGTTAACATCGGGAATACATCTTCCCGATGTTAACTTGGTGACATTGGCCCCACATATGTCTACTGGCACCATATGCTTGGGGGGGGGGGTATTTTTTATAAACACGTAGCTGAAGGATACAATGTAGCCGGCAGGGATCCAGTGGGCAGGAAGCAGCGGTACAAAGACGCCAAAGATGGTGATGGCAAAGTAAACGTAGAGCAACCAGGCTAGCAGCTGGAAGGGATGGGGGGGCCAGCTCCAACCGTTGGTCCGAGAGCAGAGCGGAACATCGGCCCGCCGTGGGCCACCATCGCCCACCGGAGCCGTCCGGTTTGGATTCCTGCCGCACAAATCCATCCTCACAGAATCTCCGTCACATGACCTCCATCACATGACCTCCAGGCTGAAGTTTCAGCATTACTGAGATGAAACAGAAATGAATTCAGGATTACATCTGCAGGTTTAAAGAAGAACTTTTTAAAACCTCGTTAAGGTTAATTACTCTAATTTTGGGCCTGAAATTCAGAAAAAAACAAATTTGTCTTGGATGCAGTCTAGATCTCATCAAGACCAGAGTCTCCCAAGACCAAGACCACTGTGTATGTAGGTCTTGGTCTTGATGAGGTCTAGACTACAGCATGTTACAGTTTAGTCCAAATATTCACTGGAACTGAAACTGATGTAAGTTTGTTCCATGTAATTTTACACTTTAATCAGTGGCGTGCAGTGAGTTTCATTTCTGGTGAGGCTGTGTTGCTTTCAGGGAGAGATTTACAAATCGGATTTCATAAATAATTTTAACAAAACAAGTGTAAGGTATTTTATTGTATTACTTCTTAATGGAATACACAGAAAAGGCAGTAATAAAAGTCCATGCTTTCATTTTAGAACTCTCTTGAGTATAGACAACATGCAAAGACCCCCAGTTACACAAGTATAATGTGTTAAGTTATTTTACAAACAACATTTTTGGCCACAAAATTCATTATACTTTGTTTTGGGTCAAGGGATAACTAAATTATAGTGGTTCAGAGAGCTGCATCTCTCTCTGTGTTGCAGCTCCACAATTTACACTCATTATTGCATATTGTTATTAGTAATTACAACTATTATGCATGCATGATCTTACCTTTAATTGTGAATGAGGTAAATTTGCCTATCCTTCTGGACAAAAATTGTTGCGACTTTGTTAAAAAATGTCCTTATCTTCCTTTATTTAAAAAAAAAAAAAAAACTGCTTACAGTGCTCAAGCACACCCCCTCTCATTGGAGCAATGGTATTGTGCAGCTCATCTGCCTCCCCTGACCACGTCACTGACTTTAATTTGATCTCTGTGTCATTAGATTATTGAGTTTGTAGAAAGAAATGTTTAGCATAAAAAGTCATAAATTTATGAGCAATAAGTTACAGATAAAAAAAAAGGACATAAAAGCTACAAATTTACAAGGAAAATTAGGGCTGGGCAATTTACCGAAACAAACCTGATGTCATGGTCTGAGCGCCGATCTCGTCAGTGCTCGGGTCATGCAGTATTTTCCTCCTATTCTGTATTTATTCCTGGTGGGCTCTCAGAGCTCTTATTCTGACAGCGTCTCTGCGGGGCTTCAGACTGTCAGAGTCAAGCAGTAACGGCTGGTTTTGATTCAGCTGATGACACCCTCATCAGCTGATTAATCATCTTGCTTTATTTAAGGGAACAGCTTCTGTCACTCCGGGCTGCGACCTTGCCTTATCCAGACTGGTTTCCCTACGTCTGAAGCCAGTTCCTTTCAGCGTTAGGTTCCGCCCTCGCTATTTGTATGTAAGTGTTGCATCCTTGTCTCCTGTCAGTCTTCCTAGTTCTCAGTATATCATAGTGTGTCTTAGTCTTTATTTGTGTTTTGCCCCACGAGGCTCATTATTTTGTATTGCATGTCCTTCTTTAATAAATGTGCAAACTCTACAGCTGCCTATAGCGTCTCATTAGTGGTCCGCGAGGACCGCACTATGACAGTAGGTCGCAGCCAAAATGAGACGCCGGCGACCTTGAGTTTGCACTGTTTGGGCTTGTAGTTTTTTTCCCTTTGCGCGTACCAGTGTGCTGGGAGATGGCGTCACCACCCAAGGGCTATGCCATGAGTTTAGGCTATGAGCTAATGATGGCTCTCATCAAGATCGACGGGATCCTCTCCAGCGCTCGCAGTAACCCCGTCCCCCGCGGCTCGTGCTGGTACCTGGACCTCGCTGAGGCGACTATTAACCGCCATCCTCACTACACTGACCACCCTGAAACCACGGCGAGGATGGCGGACATCTCTGCTCACCGGGAGAAGCCCCGTGGGCTGAAGGGAAACTCCTGCAGGAAGCCGATGAGGAGACATCCTCGCTCCTCATCTTGGGATGCCATTCCTGTCCCCCCGTCCAGTCCAGGAGTTCGCACCACCCAGGGGTCATCCCCAGCGGAGAGAGACGTCAGCCGGGATTCCCTCAGAGGACACGCAGTGGACAGCTGTGGTCCTCCAGGACCGTGTGGCTGTGGCTCGCTCTGCTTCCCATCCATCGGAAATCATAAAGCATGTGACACAGCAGCAGTTAGACTGGTGGAGCTCAGTCCGGAGCTCCATAATTATCCCGAATACGCCGAATTGCTGGCTTCTGTCTCGGCGCAGCAGCGGCGGTTCCCTGACCTCACCTTCACCTCGCCCTCTGCCAGTAAACTTCGTCACAATGCCTGTGGTAAGCCTCAGCGAGAACCCCGTCCGGATCCAGTTCCGGGTCGCCAAAGGAACTCTGCCTCCCAGCCAGCTGTTGTTCCTCCGTCACGACAGGAGGAAAACCCAGCAGCCTCCGCCTCCGGGTCACCTGTCCCTGCTGTTCCGTCAGCTCCTCGTTCCCGGATCGCCTCAGCTATTTCTCCCTCCTACTCGACGCTCCGCCCAGCTGCTGTGAGCTCCACGAGTCCATCTCCGGCTGCCCCCGTTCCTGATCCGGTGCGAGCGGCTCCTCTTCGTCTTCCTGGGGGGCCCAGGCCCACTGCAGCAGGTTCCATCGGTCCTCAGCGGATCAGGCAAGTGCCTTTTCATTCTTTTCCTTCACTGGGTGAAGGGGGCAATGGGGGCAATGGATCAGCGTTCTCGTCGCGCCCTGCGCCAGTACCCGGGCTCGCCTGGGGAAGCTAATGATCCTACCAGCAGACTAAATTCGAAGAGACGACGCCTCTGTGCCAAGTCAAAGAAGAATCCTAGTCACAGTCCTAAAGCCGAAAGCAAACAGCCCCAAGAGCACTTTGTGGTAGGATCTGCCCTTCGCATATTACAACTAAACGTTGAAGGCCTATCTGCAGCCAAGCGAAGCCTTATCGAAGTCCTCGCCTTCCAACATTCGATTGATGTAATCTGCCTCCAAGAGACTCATATTGGCACAGAGGAAGCTGGCTGCTTCACCATCAAAGGCTTTGACCTCCTGTGCTATGTTCTACATGCTAAACATGGACGTGCCACCTATGTGCGTTCTGACATAGTTGAAGCAAATCACCTGATAACAACACATTTCTCAGACACCATAATCATTGGTGGCTTCCATATTGTCAATGTGTACAAGCCCCCTAATGCCAACTGGGATCTGCAGGTCTTACCCACCCTACCCCACCCTGCCATCTATGTGGGGGACTTTAACAGCCACCACCCTGACTGGGGGTACCCAGCAGTGGACAGTGATGGGGAGGCACTTTCAGACTGGGCATCCAGAAATGACCTCGCTTTGATATACGACCCCAAACAAAGAGGAACCTTCCACTCTGCTAGGTGGAAGAAGGACTATTCTCCTGACCTGTGTTGGGCCAGCTCTTTGAATGGGGAGCCATATCCTACACAGATCCTCATTCTTGATGATTTTCCACACAGCCAACACCGGCCCCGCTTGTACACATTGGCCTACAACTTCCAGTCATATACAGCCCAAGGAAGATGCGCTGGAACTTCCGCAAAGCCAACCGGAAGAAATTCAATGAAACTCTGGACCGGAGCGTTGTTACCATCCCACTCCACACCATCACTGTAGATGAAGCATACAACCGCTTCTGCAGCGCAATCTTCAAGGCTGCCCATACTGCAATCCCACGAGGCTACCGACCCCTCTATGTCCCATGTTTGGACGGAGAAAGTGCTGCCCTCCTACAATCCTATCAAACATCAGGGGACCCAGAGATAGCAGACCATCTCATTGAATCGCTAAATACAGCCCGGCGAAAGAAATGGGAGGAGACAGTTGCTGACCGGAGCTTTACCCACTCTAGCAGGAAATGTTGGAGCCTCATCCGTCGCCTAGGAGCTGCACAGAAGCCCCCTAGCCAAAGCCGAGCATCCGTCACACCCAACCAAGTTGCATCCCACCTACTGACTATCGCCAAAGCACCCCAAGACAAAGACACCAGAAGAGCAGTTACAACTGAGCTAAAAAAAAACACCAAAAAATGCCTGTAGAGGAAACGAACCCTGAACCCTTCGAGGCTGCTGAACTGGAGAAAGTCCTACAGGGCCTGAAATGTGGAAAGGCAGCAGGATACGATAACATCTTCCCAGAATTCATGAAAAATCTTGGCCCCCGAGCCCTAACCTGGTTGACACAATTCTACACAAGGATCACACAAACAAACTCGATCCCAAAGAAATGGCGGACAGCAGAGGTCATTGCCATCCCAAAACCTGGCAAAGACCACAAACTACCAGCAAGCTACCGCCCAATCTCCCTACTCAGCGTTCCTTACAAAATCATGGAGCGCCTAATACTGCAACGCATTTCCCCAGAAATAGAGGATATTCTAAGTGTGGATCAAGCAGGTTTCCGCAAGGACCGCAGTACAGGAGAACAAGTACTGGCCCTAACCACCTTCATCGAAAATGGCTTTGAGAGCAGACTGAAGACAGGGGCTGTGTTTCTCGATCTTACAGCCGCCTATGATACGGTCTGGCACAAAGGCCTCCTCCTGAAACTTATAAAGGCGATCCCTGCTTGGGCAACAGCAATTATAAAAACCCTGCTGACCAACCGAAGGTTCAGAGTCCACCTCAGTCAGAACACAAGTGCATGGAGAATGCAGAAAAACGGACTCCCACAAGGCTCAGTTCTAGCTCCAACTCTGTTCAACCTCTACATAAACGACCTGCCTACTACAAAATCCTGCAAATTCAACTATGCAGACGACATCTGTTTGGCATTCCAAGCACCAGACTTTGAACCACTGGAACGGGTGCTCACGGAAGATCTTGCCAAACTGGACCAGTTCTGCAAAATCTGGCGCCTAAAACCAAGCCCAGCAAAAACCGTCTCCAGTGTATTCCATCTCCACAATGCAAAAGCTGCCAGAGAACTAAACATCCACCTGAGCGGACTCAAGCTTAAGCATGCCCCAAATCCAACTTATCTTGGAGTGACCCTTGATAGGACCTTATCCTTCAAGGAACATCTAAAGGGGACGGCTGCTAAGGTGAAGGTACGAAACAACCTGCTCTGCAAGCTCGCTGGTGCAAAATGGGGGGCGGCAGTCTCCACCCTGCGCACCTCAGCACTGGCCCTTTCATACTCTGTAGCAGAATATTGTGCCCCTGTCTGGTCCAGGTCATCTTACACACACCATGTAGACACCCAGCTCAACTCAACCATGAGAACTATAACTGGAACAATCCATTCAACACCACTCCCCTGGCTCTCTGTACTGTCAAACATAGCCCCTCCACACATCCGGCGAGCAGCATTAACTCAAAGGATGCTCCAAAAAGTTAAAGATTCTCCTCACTTACCAATCCATGCAGATATCTACACCCCACCCACTGCCCGACTTTCATCCAGACGGCCGATTTGGAAAAACCCTCCCCCAGCTGACTTTACCATCCAGACAGCTTGGCAAGAGGAATGGGAGACCAAGGAGGTCCCAAACAAACAGCTGGTGATAAACCCCAACCAACAGGTCCCGGGCACCAACCTCCCAAGGAGACAGTGGTCTACACTCAATCGCTTCAGGACTGGACATGGCCCCTGCTTGGTCAGCCTTCACAGATGGGGCAGTAGCCCTAGCCCACTGTGCGCATGTGGAGAGGAGCAAACAATGGAACACATCATAGAGGCTTGCCCGCTCCAAAGACTGGAAGGAGGATTACACACCCTCCATACAGCAAACCAGAAGGCAACTGCTTGGCTTAAGGACTTTGCATTCGCTAAATAAATAACTGGGTGAATTGCCTTGTCTGACCCCTGGGGGTGGAGTTCGGGGTTCACAGTCACCTGAGCTCCCTCCACCTGCTGCAGTGATTAATTATGAACCTGCTACCTTTGTGTCTCCTTCCCCTGAGCATTCCGCGGCTCCAGGTCTACGCCGTCGGACAAGGAGGGAGCCTGTGGGCCTGGAGGGCCTGGTTCCAGCCCCGCAGCCACGGCACGGGCAGAGGAGGAGGGCGGACTGCAAATTGGAGCCTGCGCAGACGAGCAAGCGTCCCCGGGCCTCCACAGAGGGACAGTCCGACCCGGCAGGCCACAGATCCCCTGCCACCACGCCATGTGGGCCCTCAGCGTGGACATCAGTGTCAGGGAATCCCCGGACTGTGGACACCATCATGCCGGCTGCGGAGCCCGCCCTAGCCGAGTGGGAACCAGAGGAGGAACTTCTACTTGCTGAACCCGGATCGCCAAAGTCCTGGATGGCGGCAGAACTCGAGATCAGGCAAGTGCTCTATTTTGTCTTTCTCCTGTCTATTCTGGAGCATTTTTGCCTGTCTCTTGGGGAGACGAGCCAGGTGCAATCATCCGCTGCATCCGAGCTTATCTAGCTGGGCTCTGTCGCTGCCAGTGATCTTGATCCCGGTTCTCTTTCTTCTCCTGAGCCTTCACCCAGGGTCACCAGTGTTGAGTCGATTCTGGTCGCTGTTCTGGAGCTTCCGGGTTCGGGTTTGGAGGCCGTCCCTGGTGCTGCACCGGCCCAGTCAGGGTCCGTCGTGGGTGCTACATTGACCCAATCGGGGTCCGTCGTGGGTGTGGTTCCGGCCCAGTCGGGGTCCGTCGTGGGTGCAGCACGGTCCCACTTGGGATCCAACGAAAGCGCAGCGCCAGCCCGTGTGGAGTTCGGAGAAGGAGCTGCAGCTCCTCTGCCGATCGACACTGGACTGGTCCCTTTTTCTTCCCCCGTTCCCTTTTCCTTTCCATTGGGGGCCGCTGGGATTCCCCATTATTGGCTCGGCTCTCCCTCACTATTCCTCTCAATAGGGAAGCCGTCTCCGAGTTCTCCCCTGCAGTCCTGGTGGCTGAATGACGCGGGTCGGCCGCCTGGGAGACTCCTTCGCCGGTTCAGCATTCTGGGTCGGCCATCCGACAAACTGGATTCTTGGTTCGGCGACCTGGTCCGGCCGCCAGAGGTACTGTTTCTCCGGGCCTGGGACTGGGTTAGGTTGCCTGAACTCATCCTTGTTTCCCTGCCTGCGATCTGGACGCTAGATGCGGGTAGACCGCCTGAACTGTAGTTTTTCTTTATTCCATTGTGCTCTGCCTGCCGTCATCCCTGTGTTTTTTTTTCCTCCTCTTCCCTCTCCCTTGAAATATTTGGGATGCACTTGTGTTCTGTATATGAACTATAATGAACTGTGTATTTCGCCGCCTTGTACCGTGTGGGGTTTTTTTTCTTACTCCTCCGTATTTGGTGATTGGGACTGTTTCTGAACTGTATGTACGTATATCGCCACTATTTAGCGTGTTTCTTTGTTTTTCCTCTGTAGTCCGAGATAGGTTCTGTTATGCCCGGTTATTGGGACCCTACCTAAACTGTTTGTATTTCGCCGCTCTTTAGCGTGTTTTTTTTTTTTCTTTCATTTTCCCCCTCTGTAGTCTGTATATGCGCTTTTGTCGCCCCTGCCAGTTTATTTGGATTTGTGGAATTGTCTGTATGTTGCCGCTCATTTAGCGTGATTTTTTGTTTTCCCTTCCTCTGGTTGAGAGACGCCTGTGTATTATGGTCGTTTAGCTTTATATCTGTTATTTGCATTCATTGTTATGTCTTCTACCTGTGCATTATGGAGTATATTTGTGGGTTTTGTTTCCTTGCTCTGTTGTGCACCATGTTCATATTTGTTCTATATTGGCCCTTGTCATTTTTTTTCCCGGTTCCATTCCTTGGTGGGTTTTTTTTTCCTTTTTGTTTTTTTGACTCTTCCCCTCTGAGCCTTTTTCCCCCTCCACCCACCCTGGGTGGGATTTCGTAGCCTTCTGGGTGGGGGGAGGCTTGGATGTTACGTTTACGCCCAGAGTGCGTTCCTTCGGGGGGGGGAGTACTGTCATGGTCTGAGCGCTGATCTCGTCCGTGCTCGGGTCATACATTATTTTCCTCCCATTCTGTATTTATTCCTGGTGGGCTCTCAGAGCTCTTATTCTGACAGCGTCTCTGCGGGGCTTCCGGCTGTCAGAGCCAAGCAGTAACGGCTGGTTTTGATTCAGCTGATGACACCCTCATCAGCTGATTAATCATCTTGCCCTATTTAAGGGAGCAGCTTCTGTCACTCCGGGCTGCGACCTCGCCTTATCCAGACTGGTTTCCCTACATCTGAAGCCAGTTCCTTTCAGCGTTGGGTTCCGCCCTCACTATTCATATGTAAGTGTTGTATCCTTGTCTCCCGTCAGTCTTCCTAGTTCTCAGTATATCGTAGTGTGTCTTAGTCTTTATTTGTGTTTTGCCCCACGAGGCTCATTATTTTGTATTGTATGTCCTTCTTTAATAAATGTGCAAACTCTACAGCTGCCTACAGCGTCTCATTAGTGGTCCGCGAGGACCGCACCATGACACCTGAACCTGATGATCGGGACATATAGCAATGTAATATTGCTCATGTCAGTTTTTCGGTTTTTCCCCCCTTCCTGTTGTGTGTTTGAAAGCTGTTCTGTCCTGTCCCTTTAAAATGTCTCTGTGTGCACGGTCACATAACTCCACAACTCAAAAGCAGCACAGTTAGCGCTGTTTGGAAGCAGTAGAACGCAGCGGAAACAATAAAGTGGCTTTTACAAAAAAGCAATGTGGTGTCCGTCTACACAGTATGTGATCATGGACTCATTTCATCTGAAGATGCCAAGAAAAAGCAGGTGAAGTGAGCGGAAACCAACACAGAAATGCGTCAAAGCTAAATCACTGTTAGCCACTGACCACTATCCGTGTCAGCTCGACCATTTTACAGTGGGAACAGATGACAAAATGGACAAGATGAGGTTGTATTTACCATCCCAAACAGAGACTCATAATCCCTGTGTGGTGATAACATAATTATGGCTGTATAAAGGTGTCATGTGTCTGAGTGAATGTTTTCACAGAGCTCAGACTCTCACCTTATTTCTAGTTTTTGCATATCTGTTAGCTTGGTGTTGTTAGTTTCTGTCTATATTTTGGTTGTTGTCACTTATGCCTCCCCTTTCCCAGACACCCCCACTAGCTGTTCACAGTCTGTTCCTGTCACCTCAGCTGTGGGTAGTTAGTCTAATTAGGTCACCTGCTCAGCGACTCAAACCTGCGGCTCATTTTGTCCCATGTATTTAAGCACTGCTTGTCCACTTTCTCATTGCGGCACTATTGAATGTTCTCTGGAGTGTTTCTCTGTTTACTCCTCATCTGACTCTACTCCCGCATTCGCAGAGCGATGTCGGCTCTGGAACACCCACTGTAAGTTCTCATTTGTATTTTTTGTATGTTCTGCACAGTTTTTTGGATTTCTGTTCCTTTTGTTAATAAATGTCACAAATGCAATTCAGCGCCTGGGTCTGTCTTCCTGTCCCGAAGGGGCACACATGACATAAAGGACCCTCCAACACAGCTAACAAGCTAACTGACCACCGGCACAAGTTACAGTACATGACCCACAAACCTCAAGATGTATGTACTGTATATAAATGCTGACTTCTGCACTTGATGAAATTTAATTTGGTTACGTGTGTGAAATGACAATATGCCTATTCTTTATTATACATGTATTATGCTCATTTACAACTGAATCACTGATATTATTCACTGATATTGACTGAATATTGACATTCTACTTATATTGATATTCCCTGATACCACACTTGTCTAATATTGATTAATTAGGAGCCTCGTCAATGACCTGTAAGGGAGAATAAACCAACGTGAAAGGCTAAATTAACCATAATACTGATTTAAGGTCAAATCACTCAAACCTAGGAAAATGTACAAATTTGTACAAAAAATGACATATTTCAGACTAAATGTGTAAATTTTCCTAAAAACAGGGATGTCTTGAATACAAGTTTAGATGCTCTGAATATTCAGCAATGATCAGCAGTGAATATTGTATTATTATTATTATTGAAGACCTGTTTTGAAGACCAGAACAAATTATAGAGACTTTTCCACGGAGACTAAAAAATGGATTTTAAGTAATCAAGCCTGCCAGCATTGACTCTCTCCCTTAAATGGGATTTGAAATTGTACTCTTAAATTGTTTTTATGTGTGCTGTTCTCTTATCTTTTTACCTTTTAAACATACTTCCTGCTTGTTTCAGGGACAACAGATTCTGAAATCTGACCTGAATTACTTTTTATATGTGCTGTTTTTATTTTAAAATCTTCTTGCCTGCCTCAGGAACTACAGACGGAAATTAGTGAGAACGCTATAATCTGGTACAGAGCATCTTTACCCTGTGTTTAATGTTTTTTGTACACGGTCCCTGACAAATAAACCAATAAACTATAACTATTATTATTATTATTGTGTTTATATTAAATTTTCCTAAGATGGCGGCGGCACGTTCACACACTGTGGCTAGACGCTCCAGACTACTGCGCTTGTTTTTGTGTTTTTTCTGTCTTTTTTCTCTGCTTCTTCTGTGACAGACTAATTACCTACAGTCGCCAGGAACTTCTAGGCATTGGTCTCCAACTTACCTCTGACATCTCCAGCGCTTATTCTCGTAATCACGACCACATCCCTAAGAAGATCGCCAGACCTCCAGGTGCTCCATGGTTTGTTATTAGGCCCCGTAAATGGCATAGACAATGAGAAAGAAAGCAGAAATGAGGCTGCAGGGCTGGCCTATGTGCCCAGCTGTACAAACTATGCACCAAACCACCATTACCTTTAATTTTTCTCACCAACACCAGATCCCTCGCCAACAAAATGAATGAGCTGCAATCGGAGATTGCCTATGATCGCTGCGTCCAGGGACTGTTGTATTCTGATTGTGACTGGATCATGGATAAAACCACGTATTCCAGATGCCGCTGTGGATCTACCCGGCTGAACTACACTCCGTTTCGACTGCAACACTGATTCTGGTTAGGGAAGGGGTGGAGGGCTCTGTGCTTATGTGCTTCAGACTTTGTGTAATAACAGCAGGTGAAAGCCACTGTTCACCGTACTTAGAGGCCATGTCCTTCTTGTGTAGGCCTTTTTACCTTCCCCGCGAGCTAAATGCAGTGATTGTAACAGCTGTTTATGTTCCTCCAGATGCTAACATTAGCATAGCACTCAACCACCTCCAGCACATTGTCAGCAGGCAGCAAAGAGATCACCCTGAAGCAGTCCACATTATTGCAGGGGATTTTAACAAAGTATGCTTAAAGACTGTGCTCCCCAAATTCCACCAACATGTTAAGTGTCCCACAAGAGGAGAAAGAACACTGGATCAGGTTTACAGCAACATTAAGCACGCCTACAGAGCCACCCCTCCCCCACCTTGGACAATCAGATCATCTCCCCTTGCTTCTAATACCTGCTTGCACCCCCCTCAGGAAGAGTTCCCCCCAACCAAACAAACAATTAAAACCTGGCCTGAAAATGCTCTCCTCCAGCTACGAAACTGCTTTGCCTGCACTGACTGGAGCATCTTTGAACAGCAGGACCTGGACTCCTACGGCGAGTCTGTCCTTTTCTACATTAAATGCTGTGTAGAAAATATGACAGTCACCAAACACATCTGGGTCTTTCCAAACAGCAAATCCTGGATGACCAGTGAAGTCCAGGCCCTGATTAGAGCCCGCAACTCAGCCTTCAGACAGAGGGACAGCTCTCTGTACAGCACTGCCAGAGCCAACCTGAGGAGAGGCATAAAACTTGCTAAGAACGCCTATTGGAGGAAAGTGGAGGGCTTCCTCACAGACAACAATTGCAGACAGATGTGGAGAGGCATCCAGGCCCTCACCAACTACAGGGGCCAGGGCCACCCAGCATCAGACAGCAACCTCCTTTGCTCCTTTGCCCAGTTTGAGCACACCTCCCCCCCAAACTCATCACCCTCTACTATACTCCCTGTACACCTTTGACTGTATTCCAACCCACCCAACCACCATCACCGTGAAGTACACGGACGACACCACCTTGGTTGGGCTCATCACCGACAATGATGAGAAGGCATACAGGGTGGAGGTAGAGAATCTTCTACTGTGGTACCAAGCAAACAACCTGAAACTGAATGTTCAAAAAACCAAAGAACTCATTCTGGACTTCAGAAAGAAAAGACAGGACTTCCCCCCCTCCTCATAAATGGCGACCGCATAGAAAATGTCCCCACCTTCCGGTTCCTGAGAACCCACATCTCCTCTGACCTCTCCTGGACTGTCAATACCAAGGCCATGGTAAAGAAAGCCCAGCAGCGGCTGCACTTCCTCCGTATCCTGAGGAAGAACAACCTGGACCAGAAGTTGCTGCTGGCCTTCTATCGCTGCTCAGTGGGAAGCGTGCTCACCTACTGTCTGGGCATGTGGTATGGTGGCTCCACGGCCGAGAACAGTAAGGCTGTGCAGCGGGTCATCAACACCACCCAAAAATTATCGGCAGCCCTCTGCCCTCCCTGGAGGACATCTCCAGATCCTCCTGTCTCAGAAGGATCAAGGCCATCACAGGAGACCCATCACATCCTGCCCACCACCTATTTGACCTGCTTCCCTCTGGACGACGGTTCAGATCAATCAGGTCCCACACCTCCAGACTGATAAACAGTTTCTTCCCCTGGGCCATCCAAACTGCAAACAGTCAGTGGCCCCACCCCCCTCCCTCCGAATGCTCACATGCACGGAACTGAGAACCTTTAATTATCAAATAACACAGCTGTTTTTGCACTCCTCACTTTCATGTATATTGACCCATCCGTGAAACCACTACTATGTATATTTTCCATAATCCTTGGATCATTTTACTCTATTGTGTGTTTAATTGTGTGTTCTGCACTCTTATGTACATAGTTCCACCCACGTAGCCACTACCATACCTGTGTATATTTCCAGAATCCTGGGCTATTTTTATTTTTATTTCAGTTGTGTGTTCAATCGTGTGTTCTGTAACTGTGTTTTCTCTAATCCTTCTCTCGTAATTGTGCAGTAGCCTGGTGGAGCACCCACAATTTTGTTGTACTGTACAACTATACAATGACAATCAAGCCTATTCGATTCTATTCTATGTCTTCAGTCTTTCCAATAAACTTCATCAGCATCAATTACTTTTTTTTTTTTTAGAAATTCTGAGAAATTCTGATTTTTTATGTATATTTTTCTACTTTTTTGGTCACAAATATGCAGTTTTTCTTATAAATTTGAAACATTTTTCCTTGCAAATTATTATTTTTAAATAATTATATTTATTATGTTATAATTATATTATATTTACCTCCGCCAAGGAGGTAATGTTTTTACCGGGGTTTGTCTGTCTGTCTGTCTGTTACCAACATAACTCAAAAAGTTATGAACGGATTGTGATGAAATTTTCAGGAAAGGTGTGTAATGGCATGGGGAACAGATGATTAGATTTTGGTGATGATCTGAGAGTGCATACCTCCACCAAGGGCTTTGTTTGTATTTGTGCAGCAGGATTACACAAAAACTACTGGGTGGATTTGGATGAAATTTTCACCAGAGGTGGTTCTTGGGCTAGAGGGGAACCCATTATATTTTGCTGATGATCTGAGAATGCATACCTCAGCCAAGGGTCTCATCTTCTCACAGTGTGTTAGCAACAACACTCCAAAACTGATAGACAGACTTTGATGCCATTTTCACCACAAGTGGTTATAGGCTTACACACAAACCCATCACATTTTGGAGGTGATCCATGAGAAACGGAAGGAGCCTTGGCGGAGGTATGCGCTCTATGAGTGCTTTTCTAGTTATAACATCATTTATACATGACAAAAATGGCAAATTTATAGTAAAAAGCAAAATGTATTAGAAAAGCTGCAAATGCATTTAAACCAATAAAATGACAATGAAAAGAATTATAGTTACCGTACTGTATATAAAAATTTAAATTTAAGAGAAAAACGGTATTAAATATGCAAGAAAAGCTGCAAATTTATGATAAAAACGTTTTAAATTTACATGGAAAAATGAGTCAATTTTCTAATAAAAGTCAAATTTGTGAAAAACACAAATCAAAGACTGAGTGAATATTTGGATGTTCATATTTTAAACTGAATATTTAGAGTAAAAAAAAAAACTGGCGTCTGCAGTTACACCAACAGAACCGGGTCATTTAACTTGTTCTAACCCTCACGGTTCCGGTCCTCAGATGGGTCTTACTTGGATCACCGGGTCTCCTCTGCCCAGAGGCGGCGGCCTGGAGCTCCGAGGTTCCGCTGGGATGAACCGTAGAGAACCCACAGACCGGGGGTTCGCCGTTACCGGACATTCATTCCGACTCCAGACCCGGTCCTGGTCGGTAGATGGCCTGTAGTTGCCTGAGAGCGGCCACACAGGGCCGCTGGTCCCGGTGTTCTGGAACAGACGGAGAACAACCTCCGCCGATATCCCGACTGTCTGAGGCTGGCAGACGGGGGCAGTGACCGGGAAGGTGACTGGGAGACAAACGGGGTAACGGTGAATAATTAACGGTTCTCTGTTTTAATTATTTAACAGCCTGTTAGCCTGCTAGCCTGCTAGCTCCGTCTTCTCCGTCTGAGTGGACTGACACCGTTTCCATGGTAACGATCCAGGTCTGTTCTGATTGATCAGCCGAGGTAGGCTCCGCCCATAGACAGCTAACAGCGGTATTAGCGGTCAAAGACCAGCAGGGGGCGACAAATACACGTAACAGACAACAACAGAACACCACACACAAGTACACACACACACAACAGGACAGACACATTAACAAAAATAAACACAAATACACACACAACAGGTACACGAATACACACAAATACACGCCTACCTAATAGGTGTGTTAGCGGCTGCTGACCAGCAGGGGGAGCCAGATCACAGACAAATCAACCTCAGAGGTGTTGAATTACGCTTCATGCTGATCTTTAGTCCAGATTTCAGGTGTCTGATGTTCAGTTGGACCTCTGAGGACTGTTGCTTCCTCCCAGTCAGACCAGTTAGAACACTGGTGTGTTCCTCTGATAAATCTGTTTCACTTTTGACTAGACTTGTATTTAGAACGAAGAACTCTGTTTTTAAAATGTTAAACTATGACGGTTTTGATATGTCTGTAAATAGATTATTAATAATGAGGCCAGGTGCACAACTGAACTTATCTTTATTCAAGTCGCAGGCTCGACACTACAACCACCGGATAGGGGTGTTGACAAAGAGACCCGCCTTCCCTGCCCACTGCTATTTATAAGCACGGTGTAGCGGTGGAAATGGAAGTGGGTGCTGTCATATATTAAAATGACATATTATTGTGTGATGAGGGTGGTGGCTCCACCTTTTTGGTTCTGCCGCCACCCTGAGTATAAAAGGCTGATGCGGAAGGGGCACGGTCTCTTTCAGCGTTCGCCTCTGCCTGTACAGGAGTGCCTTATGTCTGTGAGTCACCAATAAAGTCAAGTTCTATTGCACCTCCAGCCTCGTTATTGGAATACAGATTATGGACATAACATTTGGCGATGAGGATAAAAGTATGGATAAAGGTATTTTGGGCAGTCGGTCATTTCTGGAGCTTCTTGGCGAGCAGCCGGTGCTATGGGAGAGGTGGCTTGCCGCATTCAAGAATTATCTGGTGGCAATGAACCTCGGTGAGTTGGAGAAATTGCTTGCACGGGCAATATTGGTCCATAATCTCGACATGGAGGGACAACGCATTCTTAGCACACTGGGAGCGAATGACAGTTTTGAGGACGTGGTTGGGCTAATGGCGCACTACTTTCGCACCCCTGAGAATGTCATAGTCCTGAGGATCCAGTTCTGACAGCGCCGCCTGCAGGCTGGACAGTTGGTGCAGCTGTATGTTGCTGACCTGTGCCAACTGGCTGGGTGTTGCCAGCTTGGGACTTTAGAGGAAGAAATGGTCCGCGATCAGTTGGCGGAGCACACATTGTGTGCAGCAGCACGGTCAAGACTCCTTTCCAATTCCAGTGAACTGACATTGGCCAAAGTGGTGGAGATAGCTCAGCAGTTCGAAACAGCAGATAAACTGTCACTGGACCTTGGTGAGAGACCAGCGTTGTGGCAACCCGACTCACAATCAGAGGCACAGGCTGTAGACCTGGATAGCGATGATAGCCTGGAAGACAGAGAATACGCTACCACTATAAAAATTAGGTCCGCTCCGAGATTGCCAAAGTGTTTTGGCTGCGGGTCTACCAAGCACCGGTACAAGGCAAGAGAGTGTCCGGCAAAAGGCAAACACTGTGGCAAGTGTGAACTCCTAAATCATTTTGCCAGGGTCTGTAAAAAGTTTTAGTGAGGGGAACGGCGATGTGAAGTGGATTCCCTCACCAAGACTCCAACAGTTATTCACACCGTATCCCCGAGCACAGAAGGCCGCACATATTTAACAGTTACATTGGATAGCGAGGATGTGCCGTTGTTGGTGGACACGGGTGCAGTGAGGTCTGTGTTGAATTGGTCTGCTGTAAAGAATTTTTTCCCCTACCACCGTGTGAGAGATCTGTCGGCACCATTTTGTGGGTATGGCGGTACTAGGCTGTCCATCGTGGGTTCACTGGAGCTGATGGCAAGGTACAAGACAGCAGTGGTGTCCAATCTACAGTTCGTGGGGACCACGAGTGGGTCGAATGTAATGGGCTGTGATCTGTTTTATGGATTGGGCTTCTCAATTATCAGCGGCAGCGGAGAGGAATGGTTGGGGTGTGGTCTGTGGTACCAGCCGGTTCCGCGAGTGGTCGACGACGCGGTTTGGGACTATACATGGCCTAGTATTCTGGGAGATGGACAGGACAATTACCATCCAGGGCCATCAGGGCATGGTTCCAGCGCCATGGTCCACATTACCCTAGGTGAGGGAACTGGGCGACATGGTGGAATGCCTGTAATAGCAGGCGAGGCTGTGAAAATGACCCCCTCTGCTTCCAGGGTTCAGCCTGGAGATACCGAGAAGCATGGGGCTGCAACGGCTACGCCAGCGTTCAAAATGAAAGAGAGCAGGGTAGGACCGGCTGGCATGGGAAACAAATGTGCCACACAGCAATACTGCAGGCCGAGTCAGGCTTCATGGAGCGTGGCCGGTGTGGCGCGACCCCGTGTGAAGGTCCGGTTTCGACATCATGGACATGGGAAGTCGAGTCGAGCTCCTTTGAGAGTCGGTGACGTGGTTCGACCCAGAGAGAAGGCTCACCTGAGAGGTGTCCATGGGAAGAGGAATCGACAGGAGGACCAGGGGCAGTTGAAGGTGGTGGCTGTTCGGGAGGACGGATACCTCCGGCTGTCAGATGACTCATGGAGACATCCCAATGAACTGCAGTGCGTTATCGAGGAGAAGGAGATGTCGGGGCCCCGGTGTGGCTCATCTCCATGGACAAAGAGATGAAGGAGCTCTGGGCAGGACCCGCCAGACAAGTCCCCCAGGGGGTTGCTTCTCCATTGAGACTGTACAGTAGCAAGGAGCGATGGGTTGGGTTAAATGTGAATTGCCTGGGCTACGTAGCTAATATGTTTCTCATATTAGCTACTGCTACAATAGGTGTCCATGTGGAATAAAAAAAAAGCAAAACAAAGTTATAAAAAGCATCAGAAATGCCATACAAATATCCATTTTAAATGGATAAAGCCTTAGCTGGGAGAAAGAGGTCTTCAGGTGGTTTCCAGTCATCCTCAAGTGTTTCGACCCTTAACCACTACACTCTCCAACTGGTGGGTCGGCAGTGGGTGGCCAGTTCACTGCCCCTCTCCTCCCAGCTTCCAGCTAGTGTCCTCCCTCTTCTGCCAGAGCCAACAGGAGGCTCTCTCAGCCACTTCTCCCTACCTTCAAATAGTGATTTTCCGCTTGTGCCCTCTGACTCCTACTTTTGTCATCAGGTTCCACACAGATTGAGCTGGGAACCCTCAACACCCCACCTCCACTGCAAATAACCATGCCATCCACCCTTTGTCTTGACATTCCCAGGCCAGCTGTTGGTATTTGGCCTTCTTCCTGTCTGCTGCCTCCTCACAATTCTTCTCCAATGGGACTGTTAGTTCCACCAGGATAACCTTCCTACCTTCCCGAGACCACATGATGATATCTGGTCTTAGTATTGTGGAAAGTATCTCCTCTGGGAAGTGGAGTTTCCTCCCAAGATCCACCTTCATTTCCCATCCCTTAGCGGACTGCAAAAGGTTTTGTTTTGTACCTCCCAGGATGACTGGCTTCTGCCCCTCTTTCACAAAGCCAATGGTGTTGAGCAATGGCTGTGCTTTGGCTGGATGTTTCCTTCTTCGTTCCTGTTCCAAGATTTCCGCCAGTATTGTGAGCACCCTATCATGGTGCCACCTATATCTCCCCTGCACTCAAGCAATGCTGCACCCTGACAGAGTGTGTGCCATAGTCCTTCTTGCTCCACAGAAGCTACACAAGGGGTTCTCCCTCAATCCCCACCTGTGCAAGTTAACTGGGGTTGGAAGGGTATCATATACTGCACTGAGCAGGAAGGAAATCCGGAAAGGCTCCAGTTGCCATAGGTCAGTCCATGAGATTTTCCGTGTAGGCAGTTCCCATCTGGTCCAGGATCCTTGAATTCTGAGCTCGATGGCTTTAGCTCTTTTCCTCTCCTCTTCAACGTTTCTGACTTCTTCCTGGCTTAAGGTTCTTTTTTCCGAAGGGGTAGACTTTGACCACTGTTGAAAATGAGATGTTCCTAAGCCTTGACGCCCAATGCAGGGATTTCCAATGATCTCCCTAGTAAAAATGGAACCTTCTGCTTGACTGATGGCTTTAGTGGCAGACCACTTTTGCCCTGACCTTGTTTGAATTCCCGCTTCTCGAATAAGATGGTCCTTGGAGTCCCAGTATGTCAGCGAAAGTCTGCACTTGGCTAGCTTAAATTCCTCCACTACAGAAGACAGCGGGAGCTGAAGCTGTCCCAACCTTATGTATAGCCCCACAGATGTAAAACTTGGAGCTATTCCTAACTATCTACGAAGGTGCTTGTTGAATTTCCTTTCCAGTCCTTCAACCCATGTTAATGGCACTTCATACACGGTGAGCAGCCACATAAGTCTCGAAAGCAGGCCATGCTCATAAATCCAGCACTTGCATTTTCCAGGCAGCCCAGACCTATTGATTTTCTTCAACCACTCCTCTATTTGATGTTCTGTGTTGCAGATGTTGTTTTTATCAGTAAGGCTATTGTCGTACCATTTTCCCAGGCACTTGATAGGGTTTTCTTTTATGCTTGGAATGACTTCCTTTTGCATGAGTAGTTTGAACTTCTCTGTTGGTTTTCCCCTTTGGATTACCAGGCACCTTGATTTTCTTGGGTTTAAAAGTTATCTTTGCCCAGGTTACCATGTTGTCAAGTTCAGCTAAAATTCATCTTGCCTGCACGTGAGTTGGAGTTGTTATAGTGAGATTGTCCATGAATCCCCTGATTGCTGGCTGCTGGCTTCCTGAAGCAGTCACTGGGCCTCTTGCCTTTTTATTTGCTGCGGAAATGATCAGGTTCATCCCCATGACAAACAAAATGGGCGAGATGGTGCACCCTGTCACAATACCTTTTTCAGTAGGCTGGAACTTTGTTGTAAACTTCAAGGTCTGAAATCGTAGTCTAATATCTGCTAAGTAGCTGCTGATCAAACCCTTAATATGGTCTGGAATATGGTACTGGTTCATGGCTACTTTAATCAAACTATGGGGAATAGGTCCATATGCATTGGTGCAGTTGAGCCAAACAACTGAGGTTTCCTTTGGTCTCTTTTGCCTTCTGCACTAATTGGCTAATCACCCCTGTGTGTTCCAGGCATCCAGAGAACCCCTCAATACCCCCTTTTTGTATGGAGGTGTTGATGTAACCATTCTGGATCATATATGAAGTCATTCTTTTGGTTAGTATGGATAAAAAGATCTTACCCTCCACACTAAGCAGGGAGATTGTCCGGAATTGACTGATGTGAGTTGAGTTTTGTTCTTTGGCCACCAAACACCCATTTGCTCTCTTCCAGACTGTCGGTACACTGCCCTTCGACCAAATTCCTCGGATAAGCTTCCATAGCCTCTGAGTAGCTTAGGCACTTTTTTTTGTATACCTTATATGGTATACCACTGGGACCTGGGGCAGAGGATGATTTGGCATGCTTCACAACATCTTGGACTTCTTTCTACAATGGAAGTTCTGTGTTTAGTATTGACATTGGAGGATCCACATTACAGAGGTTTGCATTCTCAGCCAGGGCCTTGTCTTTTGAAGAATCATTGAAGATTTCCTTCAAAAATTTCTCCACCTCCTCCCTAGAGCTTGTTAATGTGTGTGTCACCATGTTTGGGGGTGTGTATTACTGTGGGGTTTTCCCAGGTTGGGGTGGTATAGTTGGGGACGTTGTAGCAGTGCATGAATGTGCATATTAACAGATCGATTGTTTACCTATTACATTGTGTTTTTCCTTTATGCATATAAGTTTATGGGGTTATTTTGTATTATATTAGGAACACGGCACTATTTTGTTTAATGGACTTTTATTATCAGAGACAGCAGAATAATCCATCTGGCCGTGTGGAGGTGGGATGGCAGTCCACCTGTCCCCCTCTAGTTTTAGTTGTTTGTGTGCATGGATGGGCCTATTTTATTTGTTTGTTATTAGAGTGTGATTCGGGTATTAAATTTGGGAGGGCCTAATTAGTGTGCATGTGTTTTGGACTTTTCTAAAGGGGGGGAAATGTTATATATTAAAATGACACTGTGGTGATCCGCACTGTGACTGCCTTGCCCTAATTATTTTTCACAGCTGCGGGCACACCTGCTTGCCCTCATCAAGCACCCTTTATAAGGAACGCTGTCCAGAAGGCATCATGGAGACGTCTACACTCTCTCCCAGGAAGAACTCTTCCCTAGAGTCTTCCTCTACATCGCTATAGAGAATTCATCTCTAAGCATCTGCTCCTCGTCACTCAGGAGTCCCATCTCCCCAATGCCACGTAAGCCTGCTCAGTACTATTCCCTGCACCTGCCTATCTTCCCCTTGTTCCCTGTGCACAGGTAGACCACCCTCCAAATGGACCTTTCCTTGCCTCCTGGCAGCGGACCGGACTTCAGCTGTGTACAGCGGCATTGACCCCTCGCAAACTGGTGAGCTGGAGCACACGTCATGGATTCCTCACCCGAGCTGCACTGTAAATATTCGGCACCTGCACTATGGCATCACAACGGGACGCTGGACCGGTATTGGGAGATCATCTCTTCGGAGCCGGATTAACTCTTTGCTACCATAAGACTGAGAAATCTCTATTAATATTACTGCCTTCCAGCCTGTGTCTACTGTCCTGTCTCTGCTGTCATTCCAGGGTTGCCAGACCTGTCCTGTCACTCACGCTCCTGCTCCCACAACACAACACCTACACAACATCATTCGCACGCACACACCTCACTTTCATTCAATAAAAGATCATTATTGTTGTTGAGCCTGCGTCTGTTTCTGGGTGTTTCTGGAAATCATGTCAGACATATTATTGTGTGATGAGGGTGATGGCGTCACCTTTCCGGTTCCGCTGCCACCCTGAGTATTAAAGGCTGATGTGGAACAGGCACGGTCTCTTTTGACCTTCGCCTCTGCCTGTATCATCCGTACCTGTATCCCCAAATCCGTGCTGTACCTTGTGGTATTTCCCATATGCCACAGCCAGGATGTTGTCAGTCCTTAAACCATTCTAACCTACTGATCAAAGTCTGGTTCCACCTGAGTGAGATTAAATCATCCACAGTCCTTCTCTAACCCACAGAATCTAACACTCTTTTGAGACTCTCTCTGCTGTTCTGGGGAATACTTCTTCAGTATTTTCCCATCTGTGATGATTAAATCAAAGTTTAACTTACTTTACCCACTAATGAGCCTTTACCCACTAACAAGCCATTAAATGACTGTACTAACAAGCATTTACCCATTAACACAGACTGTCCAAATACATGTCATTAACAATCACAACCCTGCAGGTTTTTCCTCCAACCAGTCTCTCCAACAGGTTATTTCCCCAAATCACCAATTGCTGATCACCTACTGAAGAGACTGGTTGAGAGTCAAACCTGCAGGGCATGGGCGCTTGATGACCTGTGTGTGATTGGACACTCTTGTAGTAACGGCCTACTGTGGACCTGCTGTGGACCTGCTGTGGAACGAGGTCTCCAGCCAGACTTCAGAGGTCAAGACGAACCTTCTGTGATCATCAGATCATAACGTTAAATTGTCATGTCCTCATTAGAGTTGCTGATGTCCTCATTAAAGTGTGTTCATTAGTGGACACAAAGCAGAGGGGGCATGAGGGGGAGATGAGGGGACGGAACAAGTCGATCTGACCTGGACTTGACCTTCATGTTACCTCATCCGCCAGTTCCAGAAGGTCACTACTCAACGTTCATCCACAAGCCTTTGCTCCTGTTAAACTGAACCTGAACGTCTGGGTTTTATTGGATTCATCTGACTTCCTGCAGACTTGAACAAACTGAGTTAGAGCATTGTGGTACTGAAGCAGTGCGTGCTGGGTAGAAATGATCTTCTGACTTCATATGACACATCATCTGTCAGGAATAATTTACTGCTTCCACTGATGCTGATAAAATCTTCACCACTGTCGTTCACGCATGTCTCTGATCTATAAAACTCTCCTTGGTCCGTGTCCATCGCTACGTCTCAGAGGTCATGTGACCATTCCTCTGTCTGCCCCACAGAGTAAACCTGGCGTGTCCCAAACTTTTAGCTGTTTTAAATTTTGATCACTGTATATAAATAAAGTTTTACTCTAGCCAGCTGCTGGAGGTCACAAACAGAAGTTCTGATGTTGGCCATCTTTATTTGTTATTGTGCAGTCCACATCCCCACATGTCTGCTATAGTGTCCTACATTTAATTCACTCCCATCCTAGTGTAGTGGAAGTTTTAAAGTTTTTTAATTGCTTTTTTTAATCATAAATTCACACTATCTTTTCATTTTCAGTTATTTTCTCTGACCTTTTGCTTCTCCTCATGTTCAATCTTGTAAATCTGGCAGTTTTTATTTTCTCTCCCTAAATCTTTTTTCTTCATCGGTGATTTACAGAAATGAGCCATACGTGGCAGCATAGCCACAGGTTGTACACCGCTGTGAATTCTAATCCAGAAGGAGAATTTAAACCCAGAGACAGCTGCTGTGTTTTCTCTGTTTTCCTGTCCTGGTTTTCCCTCAGCAGGAGGTCTGAACCACATGTGGGATGTTCTGGTCCAGATTTTAGAACCTCACTAAGTAATAAATAACTGTTTCAGCTGCTCTGTTAGACATTAAATTAATCCACAACCACTGGCAACCGTGAACATTTTTTATGTAAAAATGTCTGACAGTAAATCAAACCATTAACAAACCATTTCCTGGAAGAGGAGCTGGACCAGGACCAGAACCATCCAGGTCTGGGTCCAGATGGGAAATAAAAGTCTGATTAGAAGCTCATAAGCGATGACAGCTGACAGGTGAAGTCTGCTGTAGATCCGAGGGTTTCTGATGATAAAACTGATTATAAAGAATGGGACTGGGGGATGGGGGGGTGTCTTCTGCTGTGGCTTTACTGGTCTAGTTTGACATTAACTGTACACATGAAAAGTACAGGAGCACCAACAGCACACAAACGTTGGGCTAGTGTCAGCAAATTTGCATTGGCATTACAAGTTATAGAGGTTGTTTGCACATTGGCAAGACATTGGCTAGACATCGGCATTTTGTCAATGGGCAAATAAACTCTATAAGATGTATTCCCGATGCAAACTTAGTATATTGGGTCAGTATATTAGGCCAGACATATGTTTGCTGTTGGGGTAGTTAACTTCTTTTCAAAAGTAGCCGAGTTACTTTACCTATTACTACATGCTTAAAGTAATTAGTTACTTGTAAAAGTACCATTAACATTACTTTTAAATGCATAATTAAATTATCTTGCACACATATCAAGATAATTTAATTCATGAATAACAGTAGGGGCTAATTATTGCTAATGAAAACAGATAGTTTCAGTTCTTCAGATAGTTTTTTATGTTGGTGTAGATGGCATGTGCCAGTGTGTGAGACACAAAACTGTCCGTTTAACTGACCTCTATGATGCGGATTAATCCGATGTCCAGTGATCCAACGAAAACTTTTATTGCCTACAATTCAAATGTCTGCTGTGCCAGAGACATGATCCAGTCCCTCACATGTCTTTTAGAGATTGAAATCTATTTTATTATTTATCCAGGAAGTGGGTAAATGTTTGTTTTTTTGTTTGTTTGTTTGCTTTGTTTTTTGAAGTGGCTCACAGTCTTAGCTGTCTGAAGGTAATAATCACTGTGTTCAGGTCTTTGTTTCTGCTTCTAAAATTTCTTATTTCATTGTTTTGTAATTATTAGTACTAGCATTAGCACTAGAATTAGTGTTAGCATTAGCATTATTGTTAGTATTACTGTGTTCAGAGGGGTATTGCATAAAAGTAGAGTTAATCAGAATCAGAATCAGAATCAGGTTTATTGCCATTGTTCATGTAGTACACAAACTAGGAATTTGTCTCGGTACAGTGCTGCAACAT
Organism: Pholidichthys leucotaenia; assembly: GCA_020510985.1. NCBI lineage: Eukaryota > Metazoa > Chordata > Actinopteri > Cichliformes > Pholidichthyidae > Pholidichthys > Pholidichthys leucotaenia. The sequence continues at coordinate 441,098,677 of CM035837.1, read as the reverse complement.
TAAACATGATAAGATAAGAGAAATAAACTATACATGTAATAAAGTGTAGGATAAGATTAAGTGATACTGGTCAACAGTTAAAATATATATTAGCCAGCAGCAGATACTGTGGAGAACTATATAGTGCAGTCGGTAATGCAGGAAGAAAACAGTGATGATTAACATGAGTCTGGTTGAGCTGCTGTACATGGTGCACGAGAGTCACTTAGTGTTCAGCAGTCTAATGGCAGAGGGGAAGAAGCTGTTCATGTGACGGGAGGTTTTAGTCTGGATGGACCGAAGTCTTCTACCAGAGGGGAGGGGGGCAAACAGTACGTGACCAGGGTGTGAGGGATCGGCTATGATCTGGCCAGCACGCCGGATAAGAACGCCATAATAAGTGAAAAATAGTGGCTTGACAGTTGGACCTGCTAATCCTGGCTTATTCCACTGCTTTTTACTTTGTATATTAATGATTTGCCATCAGTATGTGAAGATGACATAAAAATTCAGATGTATGCAGATGACACAGTCATCTACACACATGGGAAAGATGCCAAACAAGTGGTTGACAAGTTAATGATAGCAATGGAGAAAGTGTCAAGATGGCTTAATCAATCATGCCTCACTTTGAATGTAGTGAAAACAGCTACCATGTATTTTACCAGCAAACAAAATCATACGCACTATCCGAGTATAACTGTAAATGAAGCAAATATAGAAAATGTAACCGATTTTAAATATTTGGGCGTCACATTAGATCCCACGCTCAGCTTTAAAAAAGCATATAAAACGGATGAGCTGCACTCTGAAATATAACCTTGCAAACTTTCAATGCATCAGAAACTCACTTACTCTAAAAGGATCAAAAACCTTTCTGAATGTCATGATTTTGACACATTTGTTCTATTGCATCTCTTGCTGGTCACAAGCCAACAGTATGACTCTGAAACCCTTGGAATCCCTGTATAAACAATACTACATCAAAATTCTGGATAAGAAGACATGACAATATCACCACTGTGGTATACTTGGCAAACACAAGATGTTAAGCTTTGAAAATATGATCATGTATGCAAATATACATTTTGTATATATATACTTTATTAACCCCAGAGGAAAATTCAGGGCATCCACATGGATGGATGAGGAGGCCATGGTGCGGCACCAATCTCTTCACCATTCACACCTAGGGCCACTTTAGAGTCTCCAATTAACCTAACTTGCATGTTTTTGGCCTGTGGGAGGAAACCAGAGTACCTGGGGTAAACCCACACAGACAAGGGGAGAACATGCAAACTCGACACAGAAGGGTCACTGATGGTCAGGGGATGGGATCGAACCCACAAACTTCTTACTGTGCTGCCACAGTGTTAACCCCTACTCCACCAAGCTGGCTGAATATATGGTTGGTTTTTAAAATTATCCATGGTTCTGCACCCCCACCTCTTAAGATGTTTGTGTACCTATTTTCTGAACAAAATACCAGAATAACAAGGACTTCCTCTAGGTGGCATTGTTGCATCCCCCTATGTAAAACTGCTTTTTGACAATCAGCATTCTCATACAAAGCTATAACAGAATGGAACAAGCTCCCCACTACTTTGAAGACCAAAGCAAATTACAAATTACATAAAATTACATGAAAACATAAAATACATAAAAATACAAATTACATATTTCAGACTAAATGTGTAAATTTACCTAAAAACAGGGATGTCCTGCGTACAAGTTTAGGTGCTCTGAATATTCAGCAATGATCAACAGTGAATATTGTATTATTATTATTATTATTATTATTAAAGACCTGCTTTGAAGACCACAACAAATTATAGAGACTTTTCCACAGAGATTAAAAATGGATTTTAAGTAATCAAGCCTGCCAGCATTGACTCTCCCCCTTAAATAGGATTTGAAATTGTACTCTTAAATTGTTTTTATGTGTGCTGTTCTCTTATCTTTTTACCTTTTAAACTTACTCCCTGCTTGTTTCAGGGACTACAGATTCTGAAATCTGACCTGAATTGCTTTTTATATGTGTTGTTTTCTTTAAATATCTTCTTGCCGGCCTTAGGGGCTACAGATGGAAATTAGTGAGAATGCTATACTGTAATCTGGTACAGAGCATCTTTACCCGTGTTTAATGTTTTTTCTGCACATGGTCCCTGACAAATAAACCAGTAAACTGAAGTAGACTAAATTCTGTTGCACCATTGTCAAGTCAGGATGAGAAGAGGAAGCTATATGTCAAGCCAGGTGTAGATAGTTTGGATAAGTGCACATTCACAGCAAACTTAAATAGACCACATGATTGATCACAGAATCACTGATCCTACTGCAAATAAGACAGCAGACAAACATGAGTGGCATATTTCTCACCAGCAGAACAATAACTTCTCATGGAAACCTATGAGGAGGTGAAGCATAAAGTGAGGAAAATAAGAATTGAACACATTGTGGAGAGTGTAAATAACGGAGGCAGGTTTATGCAGCAGACGACTTTATTCACTCACATCAGTCATACACAGAAAAAGCATGTCATAATACACCAGAGGCTCTCCTTTTATATCAACCGCCCATCTCACATCTGCATGACATCTCGCATCACAATACATTCATCCCTTCTCCCCCAACTCCTTCTTATTGCTACCTCACCATAATCTCTCTCATCTCCATACCTATTGTCCTTCTCTGTTTACCCTCTACATCCAGTCTGAGATGATTAACCCAGCCTCTACTCCCCCCCCCCCCCGAAGAATCTCAGACCGAGTTTTAGTCCTCACGTCCCTTTGGCTTCAGTCTCCTCCCATATCTGCTGTAACGGGGGTTTTCCGCCTCCGTGGCGCTGCTGTGCCGGCGGAGGGCTCCTGGGGGTGTGTCTGTCTGCGGGTGGGCCATGGCGAGGGGGGGGGGGGACCTTCGATTTGCCCGTGTGGCTGCTCTGATGAATCGTTTACCTGAGGAGTTCTCAGTTGGGGTCTCCCACGCCGAGGGTCCGGAGCCAACAGCACTTGCTCATCCGCCACCACAAAGGCGGGCTTAAGTCTGTCTATGCATATTTTCTCCGGATGACCCCCCAAGTCTAACAAAAAATGTTGGTCCCCTGTTTCCAGCACTCTGAACGGGCCATCGTAGGGTGGGCGCAATGGAGGGCAGTGGGCGTCGTGCCTGACAAACACGAACGCCGCGTTCTTCAAAGTTTGTGGCACAAAAGCGCAGTGGTGGGCCGGGCCGGGCCTGGGAAGCATGCCTGTGTCTGCGCTATGCTGCAAAAGCTGAGATGGGCAGTTGTCCGGCGCGATATTATCTGGCAAAAATTCCCCGGGCAGCCACAGTGGCTGAGAAAAAACAAGCTCCGCCGGGGAAGCCTCCAAATCCTCTTTTGGTGCGGAACGCAACCCCAATAAAACCCACGGCAACCAGTCTACCCAATTTGCATCTGTCAATGAAGCCCTGAGCGCTGCTTTCAGTGACCTGTGAAAACGCTTGCATAACCCATTGGCCTGTGGGTTGTACGCGGTTGTGCAATGAATTGCAACACCCAGGCTACGGGCCATCGTGGACCAGAGGTCAGAAACAAACTAAGGGCCCCTATCGGACGTGATGTCCGACGGGATTCCAAAACGTGCCACCCATGCCGTCAAAAAAGCACGCGCCATGTCCGCGGACGTGGTTTTCGCCAGCGGGACTGCTTCTGGCCAGCGTGTGGTGCGGTGCACCATCGTCAGAAGGTGCGTGCACCCCTGCGATGGCGGGAGGGGGCCCACAAGGTCCACGTGAACATGGTCAAACCTCTTCGCCGGTATACGAAACGGCTCCAAAGGAGCCTTCGTGTGTCTGTGTACTTTGGCTCGTTGGCACGCTACGCAGGCTGCAGCCCACTCTTTCACTTGTTTGCACAGGCCTGGCCACACGAACTTCGCTCCCACCATTTTGACTGACACGCGCACTCCTGGGTGCGCCAGAGCGTGAACTGACTCAAACACTCGGTGGAGCCAAGCAACTGGGACCACCGGGCGTGGGCGTCCCGTGGAGACGTTGCAGATTTTGGGGGGGTGGGGGGGCTGCCATCTTGCAGTACTCTGCTCTCCAGCCTTTACCCTGTTGGTCCAGACTGGAGCGTGCACACGTCCGTATCGCCAATTTGCTCTGCGGCCATGGCTGTATAATCTATCCCCACGCAGACCGGGGCCACTACTGCACGTGAGAGGCAGTCCGCCACCACATTCAGCTTACCCAACACATTCTGAATATCGGTCGTAAACGCTGAGATTGCGGCCAGCTGTCTCTGCTGCCGGCCCGACCATGGTTCCAAAACCTTGGCCATCGTGAACGTTAGCGGCTTATGGTCCACGAACGCGGTGAAGCTGCGCCCTTCCAGCCAGAACTGGAAGTGGCGTATGGCCAGGTGGAGAGCCAGCAACTCTCTGTCGAACGCATTGTATTTACGCTCACTGTCGCGCAAAGCCCTGCTGAAAAAAGCGAGCGGCTGCCAAGAACCGGTGACGCATTGCTCCACGACGGCCCCATGGCCACGTCCGAGGCATCGGTAGTGAGCGCTATCCGGGCCACCGGGTCCAGGTGCGCCAACAGTGCGGCGGTTGCCAGGGCTGTTTTAACCTCAGAGAATGCCTGCTCCCGCTCCGGAGTCCATTCGACTCTGTCCGCGGGTTTCCGTTTCTTGAGCGCGACGTACAATGACTGTATGAGTTGAGCTGCATGGGGGAGGAACCGGTTATAGAAGTTAACCATCCCCAAAAACCCTTGCAGCACCCTGACCATCTGAGGCAGGGGAAAATTCACCACGGCACACACTTTGTCGGGCAAGGGTATCGCTCCCTCCGGTGAGACACGGTGCCCCAATAAATCAATCCCCGTCACGCCGAACTGGCATTTCGCCTGGTTGATTATTAATCCGTGCTCTTCCAACCTCTGGAAAACCGTCCTGAGGTGGGTTACGTGTTCGTCCTCGGACGCACTGGCCACCAGGATATCATCCAGGTAGATGAACACAAACGGCAGATAGCTCAACACCGCATCCATCATGCATTGGAATGTCTGTACCGCTCCTTTTAATCCGAAGGGCATGCGTAAAAACTCAAACAAGCCAAACGGAGTTATTACCACTGTTTTGGGTATGTCCTCCGCGTGCACTGGGACCTGGTGGTCACCGCGGACCAGGTCTATTTTAGAAAAAATGCGTACCCCAGTGAGGTGAACAGAAAAATCCTGAATATGAGGAATCAGGTAGCGGTCGTGCGCTGTGGCGTTATTCAACCTGCGGAAATCTCCGCACGGTCGCCACGATCCCTTGGCCTTAGGGACCATGTGTAGTGGGGATGCCCATGGGCTGTTTGAGCGCCTGATGATGCCCAACCTTTCCAAGTTGGCAAACTCCTCACGCGCTATAGCCAGTTTAGCTGCATCCAAGCGCCGAGGTTGTGCGAAAAAAACAGTGGTGGTGATAAAGTGTTCCACCCCGTGTTTAGTGCTGGCCGCCGAAAACATTGGGACTGTGAGTGCTGGGAACTGAGTGAGCAGTGTGTGGAACTTACCGCCTGGAGCTGTGACGTTTGCTTGTGTTATTGGCCCGGCCCCTCGAGCTGTACAGGGGAGAGAATCAAAAGACATTGTATTAACCAAGCGTCTGTTAGCAACATCGACTAGCAACCCATGTGCACACAAACAATCAGCTCCCAGGATTGGGAAACTCAATGCCGCTATGACAAAAGTCCACTCGTACATACGGCCGTGCAGGGATAAAGTCAGTGTTCTCTCACCAAAAGTCTTAATGTCCGAGCCGTTTACTGCTACCAGCTGGAGGCCACTAGCTCCCGCTAGCCGGTCGGCGTAGGACGGCAGGATGAGGCTCTTTTGGGAGCCGGTGTCTACGAGGAACCGTCTCCCCGAGCGCGAGTCCGTCACGTAGAGCAGCTTGTTTTCTCCACTGGTGGTCGCAGCTGCTACTGACTGCCGGCCTTGGCGTTTCCCAAACGCTTGAATTGGCAGGGTGGCACACATCTGCATGCGTTCTCTCCAAAGCAGCGGTGGTAGAAGCAGAGCGTGTCTCTCTGGTGCTTCCTGGCCCCCGCTGCCGCTATCGTCGCCGGCTCCTCGCCTCCGCTGTCGTCTCGCTGTGTTCCGATGCCGCCGCATTCACTGTGAGGGCTCTGGTGGTGAGGATGATCCGATCTGCCTCCTGGGCTAGCACCCGGTAGTCACGCGCGGCCAGCAATGGCGAATTGGCAAGAACCGCTCTCGCCTCTGTTGGGAGGTTCCAGAGGAAAAGGTGGGCAAACAGAAAATGCCCGTCGTCCGTGCCCACCAATGCCAACATCTTCTCTATCAGTTCAACCGCCGACCCATCTCCTAACTCGGAGTGCCTCAGGAGCCTCTCCGCTCTCTCACAGTCCGAGAGCGTGTAGCGCCGGGTCAGCGCGGCCTTGAGAGCCCCTTATTTGTCGTGGGCTGGAGGCTGTTGGAGCAGGCTCGCTATTTGCTGAGACGTGTGAGTGTCCAGCGCTGCGACCACATAGTAATATCTGGTGTCGTCTGCCGTTATTCCCCAGAGGGCGAACTGAGCCTCGGTGTGGTGGAACCAAGACCGCGGGTTGTGCAGCCAAAAGCCCGGTAGTTTGACAGTGCACGCGTTGCTGGGGGTTCCCGTCCGGGCCGTCTCTGGGATGCTTGCCAGAAGGTGGGAAGCTGGGGCTTCCCGTCCGGGCCACCTCCGGGGTTCTTGCCTCGTGTTCCATAATTCGTTAAGGGGTCACCAGTGTCGAGAGTGTAAATAACGGAGGCAGGTTTATGCAGCAGACAACTTTATTCACTCTCACATCAGTCATACGCAGAAAAAGCATGTCATAATACACCAGGGGCTCTCCTTTTATATCAACCGCCCATCTCACATCTGCATGACATCTCGCATCACAATACATTCATCCCTTCTCCCCCAACTCCTTCTTCCTGCTACCTCACCATAATCTCTGTCATCTCCATACCTATTGTCCTTCTCTGTTTACCCTCTGCATCCAGTCTGAGATAATTAACCCAGCCTCTACAACATCAACATTTTTCTCTAAATATATTTCTGATGCAGCCACTGACCTGAGATTTTCACCCGATATCAGTAACAACCTAAGTAATTCATACACGCAAAGAAATCAAAGCAAGTGTGTTCACAGAACAAGTTATATTTAATAAAGTGGAAAGACATGGGGAATAAGTATTGAACACATGGAGAAAAAGAGGTGCAAAAAGTCATATCAAATCCATCACAATTTAGGAAGTCATCCCATCCCCCATCAGTGCAAATTAATTTCAAGTGGTAAGTCCTGACTGAAAAAAGGTAAAAAGGTCTGTGAATATCAGATTATCACACCCTAAAGAATTCATAATGGGTAGAAGCAAAGAGCTCTCTCTAGACCTTAGCAACCTTACTGTTGCAAACCATAAAGATTGTATTGATTACAGGCGCATTTCTAAACTGCTGAATGTTTCAGTGAGCGCTGTTGAAACCATAATTCAGAAGTGGAAAGAACATTTTTAGAGCACTTCATGCTTCCCTCTGCTGACAAGCTTTATGGAGAAGATGATTTCATTTTCCAGCAGGACTTGGCACCCTCCCACACACACACACTGCCAAAAGTATGAAAACCTGGTTTAATGACCATGGCATCACTGTGCTTGATTGCCAGCAAACTCTCATGACCTAAACCCCATAGAGAGTCTATGGAGTATTGGCAAGAGGAAGATGAGAGACACCAGACCCAACAATGCAGACGAGCTGAAGGTCACTATCAAAGCAAGCTGGACCTTCATAACACCTCAGCAGTGCCACAGGCTGATCACCTCCATGCCACGCCACATTGATATAGTAATTGATCCAAAAGGAGCCCCAGCCAAGTATTGAGTGTGTACTATGAAAAAACTATTTTTTAAAATTAATTTTATGTAAAATTCTAATGTTTTAAGAAACTGAATATGGGGTTTTCATGGGCTGCAAGCCATAATCATCAAAATTAAAATAAATAAACACTTTAAATATATCACTGTCTGTGTAATGAATCTATGTAATATATGGATTTCACTTTCTGAAATGAGTGACAAAAAATATTGTTTGAGATGTACCTGTATGTTTGGAGGAGAAATGGTACTGCACATCCCATCATGGTGTAGGGCTGTTTTTCAGCCCATGGTACAGGCAGACTTCATATAATTGAAGGAAAGATAAGATAAGATAAGATAAGATAAGATAAGATAAGATGAGCCTTTATTAGTCCCACAATGGGGAAATTCCAGGAGTGCAGCGGCAAAGGGATTGTCATAACCCTGAGCATGAGTGGGTGCCATGCTCAGTCTCCAGTTTAAGTTTAGTCCTTTTCTGTTTGTTTGCTTCTTTGTTTGTGATGCAGGCATTATGGTCTATTGTGTTTGGTCTTTGTTTATTTATGAAATGTTTGTATTCTTAGTTTTGCCCTTAGTCCTGTCTATTTATTGTGTGTCATTTTGTATTTATGGTATTATTTACATCTTTTGGGGTTGTGTTATTGTATTCTTGTATTATTACTTTGTGTCTGTGCTTTCATTTTGACAGTGCTTTATAGCCTCTGGCTGTCAAACTCTGTTTGGGCTGCATAGCTGTCACTTGTTGTGATCATTTCCTCATTCATACACCTGCACCTGTCATTTATCAATCACTGGTGCATTTACCTATTTAAGGATACAGTGTGGCGGATGAAATAAGAGTTACGCCCGCTGGTGTGGAATAAGTGCAGGCAGGACACGGCGAACTGAAGTTTAAAAGGGTGTTTTATTTCATCCTCCAGCACGAGGGTCACTCCAGCGCTGTGTAAGCGCGCCGGAGCAGGCCCTGTGTATCTAGTCAGCAAACAGGCAATGCGTGTGATCAAAAGCAGTAGTCAGAGAGAGAGCAAACAATATTCAGTCACTTATATACCCAGCTAGACAATGCATGCATGGCACATTAGCATCACGGTACAGCAGGAATGCATGGGACATTTACATGAGAGTCACACATATCAATAGCAGGATTACTGGCAGGAAGGAGAGGCTGCCCAGTGATATCAGTCCATACATCACACTGTTATGCTAATTGCTCCAGCTGAGCGCTCTGCTTGTCCGTAGGCTGTGGGGGTCGCCCACACTACTCCCCCCCAGAGGGCTCAGCAGGGGGCTGAGGCCTCGATCGTCCGGCTTTGGGAGCGAGCTGCGAGAAAAGTTCTGTGCCGGAGGAGGGGGAGGGAGGAGGGTAGGGGTAGCGAGTGCCGGCCCAGGACGGCAAAGTTGTCTGGGCCGTGCAAAAATTGCACGTGGACCCACGATGTTGAGGGGTTGTCCCGTTGAACGTGACGGAGATCCACAGCGGCTGTGAGAAGAAAAATTTGTCTCTGACTCCTCTCGCGGCTATGAAGAAAAACAGGAGCTGCAGCTGTGTGAGGGACTTGGCATGTTGGCTTTAGGTGCGCGCGCAGCCCTAACGCCCTCGGGGACAGCTGACGGCTGAATTCCCATTGTGCGCCGTGGCTGAGACCCATACGTCGAGGTCTCCCGTGTGGCAGAAGGGAGGGCAGTCCATTTGCGTCAGGCAGCTGCGTTCGTTTGTCATCAGCGTGTTCTTGTATTCGGGGTCACCAGTGTGGCGGATGAAATAAGAGTTACCCTCACTGGTGCGGAATAAGTGCAGGCAGGACACGGTGAACTGAAGTTTAAAAGGGTGTTTTATTTCATCCTCCAGCACGAGGGTCACTCCAGCGCTGTGTAAGCGCGCCGGAGCGGGCCCTGTGCATCTAGTCAGCAAACAGGCAATGCGTGTGATCAAAAGCAGTAGTCAGAGAGAGAGCAAACAATATTCAGTCACTTATATACCCAGCTAGACAATGCATGCATGGCACATTAGCATCACGGTACAGCAGGAATGCATGGGACATTTACATGAGAGTCACACATATCAATAGCAGGATTACTGGCAGGAAGGAGAGGCTGCCCATTGATATCAGTCCATACATCACACTGTTATGCTAATTGCTCCAGCTGAGCACTCTGCTTGTCCGTAGGCTGTGGGGGTTGCCCACACTACTCCCCCCCAGAGGGCTCAGCGGGAGGCTGAGGCCTCGATCGTCCGGCTTTGGGAGCGAGCTGCGGGAAAAGTTCTGTGCCGGAGGAGGGGGAGGGAGGAGGGTAGGGGTAGCGAGTGCCGGCCCAGGAAGGTAAAGTTGTCTGGGCCGTGCAAAAATTGCATGTGGACCCACGATGTTGAGGGGTTGTCCCGTTGAACGTGACGGAGATCCACAGCGGCTGTGAGAAGAAAAATTTGTCTCTGACTCCTCTCGCGGCTATGAAGAAAAACAGGAGCTGCAGCTGTGTGAGGGACTTGGCATGTTGGCTTTAGGTGCGCGCGCAGCCCTAACGCCCTCGGGGACAGCTGACGGCTGAATTCCCATTGTGCGCCGTGGCTGAGACCCATACGTCGAGGTCTCCCGTGTGGCAGAAGGGAGGGCAGTCCATTTGCGTCAGGCAGCTGCGTTCGTTTGTCATCAGCGTGTTCTTGTATTCGGGGTCACCAGTGTGGCGGATGAAATAAGAGTTACCCTCACTGGTGCGGAATAAGTGCAGACAGGACACGGTGAACTGAAGTTTAAAAGGGTGTTTTATTTCATCCTCCAGCACGAGGGTCACTCCAGCGCTGTGTAAGCGCGCCGGAGCGGGCCCTGTGCATCTAGTCAGCAAACAGGCAATGCGTGTGATCAAAAGCAGTAGTCAGAGAGAGAGCAAACAATATTCAGTCACTTATATACCCAGCTAGACAATGCATGCATGGCACATTAGCATCACAGTACAGCAGGAATGCATGGGACATTTACATGAGAGTCACACATATCAATAGCAGGATTACTGGCAGGAAGGAGAGGCTGCCCATTGATATCAGTCCATACATCACACTGTTATGCTAATTGCTCCAGCTGAGCACTCTGCTTGTCCGTAGGCTGTGGGGGTCGCCCACAACAGCAACATTTCCCCTGTTGCCATGTCCTACTGTGAGTCTCCTCAGAGGAATCAGTTATACTCTGAGTGAGCTGGGCTTGTTGCAGAGCTGAACGGGTGCGCTCCTTCCGGGATTGACTCTTTTCCTCATTTCCCTCAGCCGTGAGCCCCGTTTCCTTTCCGGCATTCCCACATGCCTCAGCCTGTGTTCCTTCCAGGTTGTTCTGTTCCCCCTTGATGAGAGCACCGTTCACCTCCAGCGTACCTCATCATTTAAGTACGTGTAAGTGTAGTGTTTTTATACTATGTTTGTGTTTGTGTTAATAAATGTGCAAACTCACAGCGTGTGTTTGGTGTCCTTCTACAGCCCTTAAAAAGGGTGATTTATGACAGAGATAGCAGCACTCAGAGCTCAGAGCAATAGTAAATAAGATAATAAGATAACAACTGGTTAGCCAAAGCAGTAAATAAATATACACTGTTACTATATACACAGTGCAGGGGCATTGCAGCTAGATGGTATAGACAGCATTACAGTTTGTTAAATTACCCAGCAGAACATGAATATGCACCCAGACAGTATATTTCACATTTGAATCAACAGTGTTGTTGCCATCCTCAATAATAATTGTTATTGCCTTAGTACATTTAATATGACCTCTATGAGTAGCCCTGGTTAGGTTATAAAGTCTGACAGCCGTAGATAGGAAGGACCTGTGGAACCTCTCTGTCGTGCACCTAGGATGGCACAGCCTACTGCTAATTGAGCTCCTCAGTGCGTTCAGCGTGTCCCGCATGGGGTGGGACTTGGACTCCAGCAGAGATGACAGCTTAGCCACCATCTTTCTCTCTCCTATTTCCTCCACTGGGTTGAGACGTCACCTTAGAACAGAGCTAGCTTTTTTGATCAGCCTGTTCAGTCTCTTCCTGTCGGCTGCCATGATGCCGCTGCCCCAGCAGACCACTCCAAATGTGATGATTGATGCCACCACTGAATCTTAGGTCTTCGGAGGTGCCCCTTGCACTCCAAAAGACCCAAGTCTCCTCAAAAGGTACAGCCTGCACTGCCCCTTCTTGTACAGTGCATTGGTGTTGTGTGACCAGTCCAGTTTATTGTTCAGATGAACACCCAGGTACTTGTAAGATGTCACCATCTTAATGTCTGTCCCCTGGATGTTTACCGGTGTTGTGGGGGGTTGTCCTCACCTGCGGCAGTCCACCACCAGTTCCTTAGTTCCGTAGGCACCGGTCCACAAAGTCCTGGATACGTAAGTCCTCTGTACTACGCATCATCCCCATCAGAGATGAGGCAGACAATTGCTGAGTCATCAGAGAACTTCTGTAGCTGGCAGTGTGGTGTGTTTTATGTAAGGTCAGCAGTGTAGAGGGTGAACAGGAAGGGAGCCAGAACTGTTCCCTTGGGGGCCCCCGTACTGCAGATGATAGTGTCAGACACACAGTCCTGGGTTCTCACAAACCCCAGGACAGAGCTAGCTTTTTTGATCAGTTTATTCAGTCTCTTCCTGTCGGCTGCCGTGATGCCGTTGTCCCAGCAGACCACTCCAAATGTGATGGCTGATGCGACCACCGAATCGTAGAAGGTCTTCAGGAGCGCCCCTTGTAAACCAAAAGACCTGAGCCTCCTCAGAAGGAACAGCCTGCGCTGTCCCTTCTTGTAGAGTGTGTCGGTATTGTGTGACCAGTCCAGTATATTGTTCAGATGAACACCCAGGTACTTGTAGGATGTCACCATCTCAATGTTTGTTCCCTGGATGTTTGCTGGTGCTGTGGGGGGTTGTCCTCGCCTGTGGCAGTCTACCACCAGTTCCTTAGTTTTCCTCACATTGATCTGGAAGCAGTTCTGATGGCACCAGTCCACGAAGTCCTGGAAACGTCCTCTGTACTCCACATCATCTCAATCAGAGAAGAGGCCGACGATCACAGAGTTGTCAGAGAACTTCTGTAGATGGCAGTGTGGTGTGTTGTGTGAAAAGTCCGCAATATAAAGAGTGAATAGGAATGGAGCCAGAACTGTTCCCTGGGTGGGGTGGGGGGGGGGCGTACTGCAGATGATGGTGTCAGACACACAATCCTGGGTTCTCACAAACTGTGGTCGATCTGTGAGGCAGTCCAGGATCCACGATGACAGGTGCTGGTCCTCCCCTGCATACAGCAGCTTGTCCTTCAGGATCACTGGTTGGATGGTGTTGAAAGCATTGGAGAAATCAAAGAACATGATCCTCACAGTGCTCCTGGCTTCTCCAGGTGGGACAGGGAACGACGTAGGAGTAAAGTCACTGCATCCTCCACCCCAATGTCATGCTGGTAGGCAAACTGAAGTGGATCCATCAGGGGACGCAGGTGGGCCAGGAGCAGCCTCTCCAGGTTTTTCATCAGGTGTGATGTGAGGGCCACTGTTTTGTAGCTGTTCAGGTCCTTGGGGTGCGGAGTCTTCGGTATGGGGTACCCCACAGGATGTTTTCCACAGCTGTGGTACTTTCCCCCAGCTTCAGGCTCAGTCTGAAGATGTGCTCCATGATCCCACACAGCTGATCTGCACAGGACTTGAGGAGCCTCGAGTTGATGCCGTCCAGACCTGCAGCCTTCCTTGCCTTGATCTTCTTCGGCTCAGCTCTCACCTGGGTCTTAGTGAGAGTCAGGTTGGGCAAGGGGAGCTGTGTGCTGGGAGGGGGGGGTGTTGGGTCTTTGTGGGAAAAACAGTGGGGGGTGTACAAGGGTGGGTGGGGTAAGGGCTTTGGACAGTAGGCCTAGATGAAGGTGGAGGCAGCAGTGGTTGGTGGGCAGGTGGAGAAAAGGACAGTGCTGCAAAAGGCTGCCGACTCATGTGGCACCAGAAGTAAGTGATGAATGGACAAATGTACAGAGACATCCTTGATAAGAACCTGTTGTCATCTGCCAAGATGCTCAGCAAGACAATGATCCCAAGCACACAGCCAAGAAAACTCTCAACTGGCTCCAGAGAAGAAAAATAAAGGTGCTAGAATGGCCCAATCAGTCACTTGACCTGAATCCAATTGAAAATCTATGAAACGAACTGAAGATCAGAGTTCATAGAAGATACCCACAGAACCTTCACGATTTGAATAGTTTGTGTGGAAAATGGGCTAAAAGCATTCCTGAGCAATGCTTGTGCCTGGTTTCTCCTACAGGAGGTGTCTGGAAGCTGTTATTACCAACAAAGGCTTTTTTTTTTTTACTAAATATTAAATGAATTTCACCAAGTCTGCTCAATAATTCTTCCCTTTATTATTCAAATTTATTAAATATAAAGATCGGGGATCTTGTCCTCAATGTTGATGGCTTCTCCACCTCACCGTCCGTCGAGGTTCGCAACCTGGGTGTCATTATGGACTCCACTCTGTCTTTTGACACACACATTAAATCTGTCACCAAAGCTGCCTTCTTCCACCTGAAAAATATCTCCAGACTCTGACCATCACTCTCTGATTCTGTTGCAAAAACTCTAATACATGCCTTCATAACCTCTCGCCTGGACTATTGTAACGCCATCCTCCACGGGGTCACCAATAAAACTCTGGACAGACTGCAACATGTTCAAAACTCAGCTGCCAGGGTTTTCACTTGGACAAAACCATGGCAGCAGATCACCCCTACTCTGAAACAGTTGCACTGGCTCCCTGTTAAATTCCGGGTCATTTTAAAACTTTTCCTCCTCACCTACAGGTCCCTTCATGCACTGGCTCCACAGTACCTATCCAATCTCTTCCATGTTCACCACCCCTCTTGGAACCTTCGGTCTGCTGACCTAAGTCTTCTCTCTATTCCTCGTACTTACAGAAGAATCTTTGGGAACATGGCCTTCAGTGTGGCAGCTACTACCTTGTGGAACTTGCTCCCTCTGACAGTTCGCCAGGCACCAACCTTGGAGTCTTTTAGATCCAGGCAGAAAAGACACTTGTTCCTGCAAGCTTTTCCTGGCTAACTTGTTTTATGTTTGTCTGTGCCTATTATTTGTTTGTTCTTGTCTGCTTGGAAAGCAACCTTGGGTTTCCTGAAAGGTGCTATAAACGAAACTATTATTATTATTAGGACTCGAGCCACTGACGTCAGTGGGCGAGAGCCCTATTGTATTTGTTAATATTTTTTTTTCTTTCTTTCTTTCTTTCTTTCTTTCTTTCTTTCTTTCTTTCTTTCTTTTTTCTTCTTCTCCATCTAAGATCTCATTTTTGGGGTAGTTAATGTGCACAAAAACTCACCATTTTTTGCAGGGACCTCAAGACTGGCGAAAAATGTTATATTTTGGAGGAAATATGAATGACCTCCCAAAAATGGCTCTATAGCACCACCTAACATGTGAAGTCAATGGGGAGTGGCACACACTTTCACGTAGAAAGATGAAAATCGGGTGAGACGTTTATCATGTCAAGACATACAAAACACTCTATAGAAGTGATGGTCTAGGAAGTCAGTCATTTTGGCAGGAAGTGGCGATGGCTTAATTTCCACCTTGAGCATTTAATCAAACTCGTCCTAGGGTTTTAGTCCAATTAAGCTCATTTGTGGTGACAGTCATCTATACCCATGTGCCATTAAAAGTTATTGAAAACTTTTTGGAGAGCTCAACAGTTTGGCTGTATTCGCGTGGCAAAGTTTGATGCCTCGCCATGATCATTCTATAACATTCTAATGGCAATAACTCTGGTATGCATTGTCGGATTTCAACCAAATTTAATATTATGGATACTAGTCCAATTCCAAACAGTTGTATAGAAAAATATTCATAGAAATCTACAGCTCCACCTGTAGGAAGCAGAAAGTTTTGCATCAAAAAGTTTGCATCATCTTGTTTTTTTAATACCTCAAGAATGGAATGTCCGATTGGCACCAAGATAGGTATGCTGTATATGGATATGCCTCTGAACAATTATAGCTATGAATCTTCATGAGTAGCAATAGCGCCATCTCTTGGAGACATGAAGGTTACACCAAAGGTTTTCTTCGATATCTCTGAAATAAATAGTCTGATTGGTACCATTTATGGTGATAATCATCTATACCCATATGCCATCAAAATCTGTTGAAAACTTTTCCAAATGCCCAACGGTTTTGCGGAAGAAGCGTGGCCAAGTTTGCAGTATCACCATCAAGCTTCCAATGGCTTTAACTGTGGAATGCAGCCTGCGCGGAGTTATGCGTTCCAAGTGGCAAGGCTGAGGTCTAGCGAGGACGTGAGGGCCTGTTCATCGCTGCTCGCGGCTTTAATTATAACTTCTTTTGTGAACACAGTTGCCTTGATTTCTTTGTATGTATGGATTACTTGGGTTGTTACCGATATCTGGTGAAAATTTCAGGTTAATGGCTCCATCAGAAATATGTTTAATGAGAAAAATGTTGATGTATTCAATACTCATTTTCCCCGCTGTATAATATCTAAAAAAGGAAAATTGACTGCTGTAAATAAAAAAGAGAGAAAGATTGGAGCATTCTGGGGGAATGCAACTGCAAAGGCTGATAGGAAATATTTAATGTTTAAAAGTGAACCTGATCTTTTTAATCAAATTGTGAAAACAAATAACATGGTCAGTTACTGTGCTGAAGTTTCTTGGTTGAGACATTTTTTTGTTGCAATTTTTATGTTGGCACCATCAATGTGAGCGCTGTTGTAGAGAGAATACCCCACCCCCTGCTTCCCTCTGTTATACCACTAAAAAGAGAAATTAAAGTTAGATCAACCTTTTCTTCATAAAGAACAAATTTGTCCAAAAAAGCACGTGGGATATGTGCTGACTGATATTTGCTGACGTGCAATGTCTGATAACAGTTAAACTTGATGAGTCACAAGATGAGGATGATGCTGTGAGTCCTCTAATTAAAATCATTATCATAGGATGTTCTGTCAGAACTTTCAATACAAGTTCTATTGAATATGGCAGGGGAAGGCATATCTGCAAGAGTCAAGTGCACATCTGCAGATGAAGAGACTGCTGCTGGACTCAAGAAGTCAGTAATATAAATGTATATGAATATTAAGTGTATCGTTGGGCTTGAAAATGGTAAAATTAAAAGAATAATGTGTCATGAAGCGTTCGTTTCATGAGCGCAAGTAGGACCCCAAACGCTCTCTGTGAGTTTATACATTTATTAACATAAAAACAGACGAGAACATAAACACACAAAAACTAAATCATGAAGTGCAAAGCGATAATCAAACAGGTACAATGTGACAAATGTGGAGGAGAGCAGGGCTCAACATCCAGGGAAACATGAAGCCAGGGAATGCCTTGCCAGGGGCGGAATCCAGCTGGAGCTCTTCCAAAGGCTGTGGGGGCTCACGGCTGGAAATAAGGGATAAACATACCTGGACGGAGCACTCCTACTCTCCTCGACAGCGGGACCCAACACACTCAGGCAACTGCTCCTGAGGACGGGCACTCATAGTAGAAGGGCACGACAACCTCTGCGGGTTGTCGTGCCCCTTAAATACAAAACATAATCAGAGACAGGTGTGGATACATGAGTGGAGAAACTAACAGAATGGGTGACAGGTGTGCAGCTCCGACCAATTTGACAGCCGGAAGCTGCACAGCGCTGTCAAAATAAAACATAACAGGAAACTACAACACAACCCCAACATGAGAACATAACAAATACACAATGAAACAGACAGGAAAAGACTGAACAAAAACTAGAGACTGGGCACGAACCCACCCATGCTCCAGGATCATGACACAATGGGCATACTTGAATGACAATGTATGTGTATTATTTTAATGCAAGATAAATTTTTCTTCACCTCATTTTCATTCAATTCAGGATAATTAAAATACTGCAGCACTGATTTCTCATAGACACGCTGACAGACAAGTCACAAGGATTAATCTTAGCCTGGCTCTTAAGGTGCGTTCAGGCCAAATGCGAATGGGCGAATTTTTCGCACAGTGTGATTACATTATAACTCAGTGTAAACCTGCATTGGACGAATTCATGGTCTGAGTGAGATGCAGACAGGCAAAGCTGCTTTTATAACTTCTGCAGCAATGCTCAACCTACTATGAAAATCCCCAAAATAACGTAATTGACATAATGCACGGCTCAGGAGACGCACACACACAGGCTCAGAGTAGTTCAAATAGTTTATTAACAACAGGAGTGTATGAATGTGTGTCTGCGGGATGTAAATGTGTTGATGGCGGCGTCTGCTTCGGGCACAGAGGCAGGAGGCCGTACAGCCGGACAACCCTATGGGAAAAGCACAAGGAAAAGGGTGACGGGCACACACCAACACAGGAGGTATAAGAGCGAGAGAGGAGCTTACTTGGAGAGGATAGATGACTGGCACAACAAGGGACGAGGTCCGGTAGACAGCCACCTGGAGCACCCGGTGCAGCAGCGAGGAACAGGCGATGGAGAGGCGTTGTCTGCCGCCGGGGAATCCACCTGTGCACAGGGGAGCAGACTTGGGAGGAAAAGGAGGTAAGGTCTTCTTACCAGAGTAATCCGCTGAGGGTGAAGGAACTCACAGCGATGCATGAAGAAGTCTGACGGCTTCAGGCCGAAGCTCAGGGCGAGGCGGCTTAAATCCCCCACCGCTGATGACGAGCAGGTGTGCAAGCAGGTGGCGCCGCTGATCAGCGGCGCGGCGTGACAGTACTCCCCCCTCTAGCAGCGCCTCCTAGCGATGGCTTCTCTGGGTGCGCTTGGTGGAAATCAGCGATGAGCGATGGGTCCAACACAAACGACGAGGGTACCCACTGTCGATGTTCAGGCCCATAGCCCTCCCAGTCCACCAAGTACTGCAACCCACGACCCCGGCGCCGGGAGTCCAGGATGGAGGAGACGGGCCAGGCCAGATGGCCATCAATCATCCGGGGCGCGGGTTGCGCAGCAGGAGGAGGGCAAAGGGGATCGGAGACTGCCAGCTTCACCTTGGACACGTGGAAGGTGGGATGGATGCGGAGGGAGGGGGGAATAGCTACACGCACAGCCACCGGGTTGACGATCCTGGTGATGGGGTATGGACCCATGAAGCGCTGTGCCAGCTTCCTCCTCTCGCCCTTTAAGATCACGTCCTGGGTCGACACGTAGACTTGCTAACCAACTCTGTACGCCGGGGCAGGTCTTCTGTGCCGGTCTGCCACGGCTCTGTTGCGCTCCGCCGTGCGTAAAAGCGCATTGCGCGCAGACGCCCAGATGGAGCGGAACTGCCTGAGATGCGCCCGTACTGAAGGGACAGTTACCTCACTCTCCTGCGCCGGGAACAGCGGGGGGTCGTAACCCAGGGACGCCTTAAAGGGAGACATCCCTGTAGCAGAAGAGCGAGCGGTGTTATGGGCGTATTCAACCCAGGCAAGGTGGTTACTCCAGGACGTGGGTTTGGACGCCGTTACACAGCGGAGCGCAGCCTCCAGCTCCTGGTTGGTCCGCTCACACTGCCCGTTGGATTGGGGGTGATGGCCGGAGGAGAGGCTCACCTTGGCTCCTAGGGCGTTGCAGAACGACCTCCAAACCTCTGAGGAAAATTGGGGCCCTCGGTCCGAGACCACGTCCACCGGAATCCCATGCAGCCTGACCACGTGTTGGATGAGGAGGTCCGCCGTCTCCAGGGCAGTTGGGAGACCTCGAAGGGGAACGAAGTATACCACCTTGGAGAAGCGGTCCACGATGGTCAGGATGGTGTCGTAGGTGTTCGAGACTGGGAGTCCGGTGACAAAATCCAGGGCGATATGCGACCAGGGCCTGCCAGGGACGGGCAGAGGCTGGAGCAAACCTGCTGGAGGGGCATTTCCTGATTTGTTGGTGGCACAAACTGGACAGGCCCGGGCATAGCGGGCAGCGTCCCTCCGCAGGCCCGGCCACCAGAAGGACCGCTGGAGGAGGTCAATCATCCGGGAGGAGCCAGGGTGACAGGTGAGCTTGGATGTGTGCAACCAGTGGATGACCTCCCCCCGAACCGTGGATGGCACGAACAGCCTCCCCTCCGGTCCGCCGCCAGGGTCAGGTTCCACTTCCTGCGCCTTCCGGATCTTGCTCTCGATGTCCCAGGTGACGGCTCCCATGACGCACGACCTGGGTAGGATGGTGTGAACCGTGTCCTCCGACTCCTCAGGGGCGAATTGCCTAGAGAGGGCGTCGGGCAGGCCGTTCTTGGAGCCAGGCCTGAAGGTGATGGTAAATTGGAACCTGGCGAAGAACAAGGACCAGCGCGCCTGGCGGGCATTCAGGCGCTTGGCAGATCTAAGGTACTCCAAGTTCTTGTGGTCCGTCAGGACCACGAACAGCAGGTCCGCCCCCTCTAGCCAGTGACGCCACTCCTGTAGCGCGAGCTTGATGGCGAGGAGCTCTCTGTCACCCACGTCGTAATTCCTCTCCGCCGGGGACAAGCGCCGGGAGAAGAAGGCGCAGGGCCGTTTGATACTGTCGTCTGGTGACCGCTGGGATAGCACCGCCCCCACTCCTGTGTCTGAAGCGTCCACTTCCACGATGCACTGCAGCGCAGGGTTGACTTGGCTAAGGACCTGGGAGGAGGAGAACTCCGCCTTCAGCGCCTGAAAAGCAGCCGCGGCCTCTTCGGTCCACCGGAACGGAACCTTAGGGGACGTGAGGCGGGTCAGCGGGCCGACGATGGTGCCAAAATTTGGGACGAAGCGGTGGTAGAAGTTCGCAAATCCAACGAACTGTTGCACCTGCTTCCTTGATGCAGGTGTAGGCCATTCCACCACCGCCTTCACTTTCTCTGGGTCCGGAAGCACCTGGTCGTGTGAGATGATGAACCCAAGGAAGGATGTTGTCTTTGCGTAAAATTCACACTTCTCGGCCTTCACGTATAACCGGTTCTCCAGCAGTCTTTGGAGGACCCGCCTCACGTGGACCTGGTGCTCGTCCCTGGACTTGGAGAAGATGAGTATGTCATCCAGGTAGACGAACACAAAAAGGCGATGAAATCCCGGAGGACGTCGTTGATGAGGCGCTGAAAGACGGCTGGAGCGTTGGTCAACCCGAACGGCATCACCAGGTATTCGAAGTGGCTGTTCGAGGTACAGAAGGCTGTCTTCCACTCATCTCCCTCCCGGATCCGGACGAGGTGGTATGCGCTGCGGAGATCCAGCTTGGTGAACCAAGTCGCCCCCTGGAGGGAGTGGAAAGCGGTGTCCATGAGGGGCAGGGTGTAACGATCCTTCTCCGTTATGTCATTAAGGGCACGATAGTCAATGCAAGGACGGAGAGACCCGTCCTTCTTACCAACAAAGAAGAATCCTGCCCCCACAGGTGATGACGATGGGCGGATAATCCCAGCACTCAGCAACTCCTTGAGGTATGAGTTCATTGTCTCCTTCTCCGGCGCCGATAGACTGTAGAGTCGTCCAGAAGGTAAGGGTGCCCCCTGGCGGAGGTTGATTGCGCAGTCATAGGGCCGATGAGGAGGGAGAGACATTGCCTTGGATTTGCTGAATACCATACCCAGGTCGTGAAATTCCAGTGGCACCAGGGACAGGTCCGGGGGCGCTGCGTCCGTAGGAGGGGGAGAAGCGGACGGAGAGCAGGCAGCGGACTGTAAACAGGTGCCCATGCAGAACGTACTCCATGCCGACACCCCGGCGGACTTCCAATCCAGAACAGGGTTGTGGAGGCGCAGCCAGGGATGGGCAGGACGTAAAAGGTTATCTCCTCCCGGTGGTTTCCAGAGATAATAACTGGGACGGGGATGGTCTGGTGCGTTACTCTCCCAAGGGAGGCACGAGAGAGGTTGACCAGGGAGATAGGGTTCCTGAGTGCCTGACAGCGGATGCCCAGTCGGGTTGCCAGGCTTTGTGAAATAAAGCTGCCTTCCGCGCCCGAATCCACCAGTGCGTGGGTGAGATGCCCAGTGGGGTTGTGGCAGAAACGGAGGGGCAGCTTCAATTGTGTGAGGGGATTTAACCGATTGACATCCGCGAGGCCCCCTACAGTGACTCGCGGACCCCGCCGTTTGGCTTCTGTGGACAAAGCTCTACCGTGTGTTGACTATCTTCGCAATACATACAGAGATTTAACTCACGGCGGCGTTGTCTCTCCGTCGGAGAGAGCTTTGTCCAGCCCGTCACCATCGGCTCCAACTCCTCGGGGCGCGATGGTGGCAGCGTCGCCAGGGGGCGAGCTTGGGGCAGGCGCGACGAGGCTCCATGAGGGCGAGAAGAAGACGACTTCCGCCCCGAGGAGCGCTCGCGCAGCCGGTTGTCCAAACTGATGGCAAGAGATGTTAGCTCCGCTAGCGTCTCAGGGATATCCCGCCCAGCCAGTTCATCCCTCAGATCATCATTTAGACTGCGGAGGAAAAGGCCACAGAGGGAGCGTTCCTCCCAGCCTAATTCCTTCGCTGCTACCTGGAAGTCGACCGCGTAGTCCGCTGCCAACCGGCTTCCCTGCTGGAGGGCGAGAAGCCGGTCGACCTGGACCGTCTCGGTACGCGAATGGTCAAAGACTTCCAGAAAGCATCTCACGAACTGGTCATATGTGAGGGTGGCATAACTGGGCCTCGCCATTACGGCGTAGGTCCAAGTTAATGCTCGCCCCTCCAGGAGATTCCCGATATAACCAATTCGGCTGTGATCTGAGGGAAAGTCTCCGGGCACACGATGGAACACGGACTCACATTGCATTATGAACCCCCGCGCTCCGCCGAGCTTTCCGCTAAAGCGGGCGGGGGTCGGAATGGGAGTGAGCCGAGTCGGTGCCGCAGGAGCCTGCTGGACGGCCACTGGAGCAGCAGGAGCCGCGCCACCCTGACGAGCCGGAGGGAACGGCTGTTGGGGGTCCAAGCGGTCCAATCGGTTAGTAATATTTATTAATTGATTGAGGATCACCTGTTGCTGATAAGCTATCTG
Source organism: Pholidichthys leucotaenia (assembly GCA_020510985.1). Classification (NCBI taxonomy): domain Eukaryota; kingdom Metazoa; phylum Chordata; class Actinopteri; order Cichliformes; family Pholidichthyidae; genus Pholidichthys; species Pholidichthys leucotaenia. The sequence continues at coordinate 441,075,851 of CM035837.1, read as the reverse complement.
ATCCACCCGAGCCTCGAGAGTGGTAAGCCGGTGTGCGAGCCCGCCGTCTGCCGAGCCGCTCTGCTGAAGCCGTACTGACATAACGCATGGCTCAGGAGACGCACACACACAGGCTCAGAGTAGTTCAAATAGTTTATTAACAACAGGAGTGTATGAATGTGTGTCTGCGGGATGTAAATGTGTTGATGGCGGCGTCTGCTTCGGGCACAGAGGCAGGAGGCCGTACAGCCGGACAACCCTATGGGAAAAGCACAAGGAAAAGGGTGACGGGCACACACCAACACAGGAGGTATAAGAGCGAGAGAGGAGCTTACTTGGAGAGGATAGATGACTGGCACAACAAGGGACGAGGTCCGGTAGACAGCCACCTGGAGCGCCCGGTGCAGCAGCGAGGAACAGGCGATGGAGAGGCGTTGTCTGCCGCCGGGGAATCCACCTGTGCACAGGGGAGCAGACTTGGGAGGAAAAGGAGGTAAGGTCTTCTTACCAGAGTAATCCGCTGAGGGTGAAGGAACTCACAGCGATGCATGAAGAAGTCTAACGGCTTCAGGCCGAAGCTCAGGGCGAGGCGGCTTAAATCCCCCGCCGCTGATGACGAGCAGGTGTGCGAGCAGGTGGCGCCGCTGATGAGCGGCGCGGCGTGACAGTAATGTTTTAGGTTTACATAATCCAATGGGGAGCTCACCTGAAGAAGTTGTCCCTGTCTCCAAAACTTTACAAGATGATTAGTGTTTCCATTGCTAGCTTGCTAGCCTTGTTAGCACGTCTGTGGCAAGAATCCGTGGGCAAAAAACTCCAACATCCCGATTTAGCTGAAAAGTTCCCGGTCCTCCTGTCTCCAGGTGAGTGGCAGTCTCATTTTCAACTAGTTTACTCTGCAATGGTGATACTTTTACTCCGGTGACAGCAGAATCTCAAATCTAGCATATTCCCTTGGACGTGAACGCATGAATGCGCGATTTTGCATGTACTCGCATCTTTCCATTCACTTTGTATGGATTCACGCTGCCCCTTTGCTTTTGGTGCAAAGACACCTTTAGCCTGCTCTGGACCAGGCTAGCTCCAGAGAATACTAAATCTCCTTGACTTGCTTCATTTATCCAATATGCAACCAAGTCAAGTATAGATTAAGCCAGGATTACTTGAACATCCTTGCTTTATCCCTTATCTTGGTTTTATGCAATACCCCTCAGGTCTTGATTCCTGCTGGTAAAATCTCTTATTTCATTGTTTTGTTATGGAGGACAGACACAGACCCAGATTAACCCAAATTAACCCACATTTCTGAACATCAGAGTCCAGATTCTCTGCTTTTTCCTGGAAGTGTCTGTGCATCCCTGCAGAGTTTCTGTCAGCATTTAGATCCAGCAGCTGGATGAGTTTTTGTTTTCACCACAAGGCTGATTTCTCTGCAGAATCTGTCAAATCCTAAGAGACTGGAGACATTTTAACTGGAGTTTGGAGGAAAATGCTTAAAACTCACTTTTTCTCTGATGACGATGTCATCATTATTATGATATTGTTGACCATAATAAGGGGGAAAGTATTCATGTTTATGATCAGCTGGTTCAGGAGAGCAGATTTAAAAATGATCAGGTTCAGCTAACAGAAGACGGTCAATTTCTTCCCTCACAGATGGATTTTTTCCTATGAATTGCTATGTCGGTAGTTGGAGCCAATAGGAGGAGATCCAGTGTTGAGCTAAACACACGTTTAGCACCAGGCCGTCCCTGGTGCTGCACTGGCCCAGTTGGGGTCTGTTGTGGGTGCAGCTCTGACCCAATCAGGGTCCGTCATGAGTGTGGTTCCGGCCCAATCGGGGTCCATCGTGGGTGCTGCACGGTCCCGCTTGGGATCCAATGAAAGTGCAGCACCAGTCCATGTGGGGTTCGGAAAAGGAGCTGCAGACCCTTTGCTGATCGATGCCAGAGTGGTCCCTTTCCCTTTTCCCATTCCCTTTTCCCTTCCATCTGGGGCCGCTGGGATTTCCCATTATTGGCTCGGCTTTCCCTCGCTATTCCTCTCAACAGGGAAGCTGTTTCTGAGTTCTCCCCTGTGGTCCTGGTGGCTGAATGACGCGGGTCGGCCGCCTGGGAGATTGCTTCGCCTGTTTGGTGTTCTGGGTCGGCCACCTGACAAACTTAACTCTCTGTTCGGCAATCTGGTCCGGCCACCAGAGGTACTGTTTTTCCTGGCCTGGGACTGGGGTAGGCCGCCAGAACTTTTCCTTTTTTCCCTGCCAGCGATCTGAAGACCCCCTGAACTATTTGTGTTGTGCTATTGTGCTCTGCCGGCGTCATCCCTGTTTTTTATCCCTGCCTGTTCTTCTATTAGGGATGCGCTGGTGTGTTGTAACTGAACTGTGTTTTTCGTCGCTCTTTAACGCGTGTTTTTTTTTTCTCCTCTCCTCTCCTCCGTAGTCTGAGGGTTGTGCCTTGTTGCCTATGCCCGTTATCTGGACTATTTTGGACTATATTTATCACTGCTTTGTCACATGAGTTTTTTTTTTCTCCCCCTGGTATTATGGGGTACGCTGCATTTTTGTGCCTGTATTTTGGTTCCCTGTTTTCTCGGTGGGTTGTGAAGATGTTTTTTTTTTTTTTTTTGTGACTCTATTGTACTGATTAGGGTGTTCTGCCTGTAGTCATTTGAGTTTTTCCTCTGTCTTCTCCCCATAGGTTTTCCTTGGGTGCAGGGTGTGTGCCTGTATTTTTTTTTTTTTTGGCCCCTGTTTCCCTTACACTGTTCTCATTGTTGTAGCCTGTTTTTCTTTTTTTTTGTCTCCCTCTGTGATGAGGTTTGGTTCTGGCCCTCCTGGCCTTTCCCCCTCTTCCCTCCCTGGTCCTGTTGACCTTCTAGGTGGGGGGTGCTTTGATGTTACTCGGCGCCTAGTATTCGCCTCGTGAACGGGGGCAACTGTCATGGTCCGAGTCCTGACTCTGTCCGCGCTCGGGTTGTCCGGTAGTTCCCCGTTCTCTCCTCAGGCGCACCATATGGCTTTTATTATGGGCTTTTATTATGACAGCGTCTCGGCGGGGCTTCCGGCTGTCAGAGCCGAGCGCCACAGGGATGGCTAGAATCCAATCAGCTGATAACGTTCTCATCAGCTGATTAATCTGTCAGCCCTGTTTAAGGGAGCAGCCCGGTTTACTCGGGGCTGCGACCTCGCCTTTTCCAGTCTGGTTCCCCTATGCCTGAAGCCAGTTCTTTCCAGTGTTAGGTTCCACCCTTGTTAATCGTATGTAAGTGTTGTGTCTTTGTCTTTATTTGTGTTTTGCCCCACGAGGCTCATTATTTTGTAGTATATGTCCTTATTTAATAAATGTGCAAACTCATCGGCTGCCTGCAGCGTCTCATTAGCAGTCCTCGCGGACCACTCCACGACAGATGTAGGGGAAATTGGTTATAAGGTACAAAGATTATTTAATTTATACCTATAGGTGTGTGTGGAAATGAAGGTTTGCTTCAGGTCCATGCACACACTGGGGAAAAAGTAGTTTTTGGGGCACCAGTCAAAAACTTGGACAATTTATTAATAACTAACCTTTATACCTTCAATCAATCAGTCTCAAATATTTGTGAATTCTACTGGGTAACTTCAGAAACAGACAGAGGAAAAAGAAATCAACAGAAACTTCCATATACCGTTTACAGTTTTAATGATCAGACTAAGATTAAATGACATTACATTCAACGGACTTGTTGGTAAAGTGAAATGATCAAGTATCAAGCATCACATTAAACTTGTAATTGATTATTGAGCAAATGAGTGTAATCACATTTGTGGAACCAAGGAAACCTTAGTGTGAATTTGTAACTGTGATGAAAATGGAGACTGAAATAACTGTAACTAAAATATGAAGAAAATTGGATGCAAATTTTATGAAGAAAATGATAAAAGCTGATTATATAGAAAAAGAGATTCTGGGTTACTCTTAGAAGTGAAAACGGAAGTTATTGAAAAGGAGAATATTATTTTCCCTTCAGCTTTTTAGCTCCTATCATAGCTTATGGGCTATCTTTTGACATAAAAAAACTGGTCATATTCAGTTTGAATTAGACATCACATTTATCCCAGCAAATAGGAAGTTGGAGTCTGGCTTACAAACAGCTGTGTCTTCAGAGTTCAACGATGATCTTGAACGCCAGCAGATGGCAAAAGGGGGAAAGACTGCCCTCGGTCTTTTCCAATCATTGCCGTGGTTCTAGCTTACAGACTGAGCAGGAGGCTGACAGTGGAGCCGGCAGTAGAATGAGCGGCTGGCCCCTGAGCAGGTGAGGTGTTCTCCTAGGCAACAGGTCCTTCCCTGGCCCGCAACTTTGGGATGTCCACTGGCCGACAAGAACCAAAGGCTAAAGGAAAAATGGATGTAAAACAGTTCCACCCATTAAACTAAGCACACGTTTATTAAACAGGGCAGTGCAACCTAACCACACCAAACTGCTAGCAGAGGAAACGGCCAAGAGGCTGCCCCTCCTGCATGCAGCCCTTTTATACTCACGGGTGGTGACGTGACCTAAAGGCGGAGCCACCACCCCGTGCCACACAAACAGAACACAGAACATAGAAATAACTATATAACCCCTCCCCCCCCAGAAAAGTCCAAAAAACACACAATCAAATCCTCCCCAATTTGGAACCTGAATCACGCACTAAGAAAACTAAACTTCAGACACTAAAAGGGGCCTATCACAGTCACACAAAATAACTAAAACTAGGGGAGGACAGGTGGACTGCCGTCCTACCCCCACATGGCCAGGCAGATTATTCTGCCACCAATAGTAAAGAAAAAGTCCATCTAGAAAACAAAATAACTACAGTGTTCCTTACTACAATAACATGCACAAAATAATCCCAAACTATATACACACTTAACAACAAGGCAATTAAACTATATACACATGGCTCAGAAAAGATGGCCCCGTGGGCCTCTTGGACTGTCTTTTCTTCAATCCACCCCTGGAGGTGGCTCATCTCCCGGGCCGCAGCTTGTTGTCTCAGCCCCAGTGTGCCTCCTCTACCTCACAGCCAGGTGTCCCACTCGTCAAGGCCCATGCCTCTTGGTCTTCCCCGGGGCATGCCGTAGCTCATTTGGGTGCTGCCATGAGCCATCCGACAGCTGAGGTAAGCGTCGCTCCATCAAGCCACCACCTGCAGTGGGCTCTGGTGCTCCTTCATCCGCCGTTTGGCCCGTACTCGCTGTAACCTCGCCTCCGCCTGAGTCCGAACCCAGTCCGGAACTCCTAGCAGGGCTCTGCTCGGCTTGCAGGGTCTCTGCATGGCACTCATCCTCCCAGTACCAAAAGGTCTTGCCCCGACCTCTTCTAGATCTGCTGCAGGATCCCGCCAATGTGGCCACGTGTCCACCGACCCACCGACCCACTTCAGCCAAGCTCCGGGAACACCTGGGACCATCCCTTCGGCATCGCTCATCGGTGCAGGTGCCCCCCTGTGCTGCCCAGTACCCTAGTCCAGAGTGACTTGGGCTCTGGCACTGGGGCCCTCCTCCGGTGACTCTGAGCGTGACAAGACCTGTCCACTCTCCGGGGTGCCGATCAACCTTTCGTCCCATACAGCGTCATCTTGTACTCTCGGAACTTGTCGGTTCCACAATCCACAGCCTGACCATTCTTCCCCAGCGCCGCTCTTAATGGTGAAGCTGAGGCCATAGAAGAGGTTACAGCCCATGATGTTCACGCCACGGGCCATCACAACGAGCTCCACATCAGCCATCTCCGTCGACTTGAACTGAGCCGTTAGTCTGATAGTTCCCACCGTGGCTAACCATCCTTCATAGCCACAAAGCGGCGCTGGGTCGCCTCCAATCCTGTAATTGCCTCACTGTGGCCCAGTTCAGCAGGGTACTCTCCGCCCCCGATGGACCAGCATTGGCACCTTCATTCTATCCAACTCCACTGTGCAATACATGTGCCCACTGGTACTTGGGAACACAGTATGGATCACTGTCGGGGTGAGAGGGGTTGAGCTTCTCCGTGGGCTCCCTTGCTCAGCCAACTGGCACACCCTCGCTCAGTGATGTAAACAGCCACACTTGCTGCAGCGCTTCCCTCTTGCCAGACAATCTCTGGTTTTGTAGCGGTGCTTCATGGACCCACAGCACATACGTCTGGGCTTTCCCGGGGCGCACCTCATCCTCATAGCATTGGCACCTTTTGCACCTTTTGCGTCTTCAACACTCCCATCACTGTCTGGGTCCACTACTTGTGTGGCCATGGTGGATCCTAACTCTCGCAGTGACAGATGGTCACTCAGCTCCCGAGTTAACTTATCTGCTGCCTCCAGCTGGAGAGCCAATTCGACGGCCCTGGACAGTGTCAATTTACCCAGAAATGTGAGCAGCTTTGACTGGACCGCAGCACAATTGGTATGTTTCACCAACTGGTGCCAACCATCTCTTCCTCCAGCAGTCCGAACCGACACTTGGCGGCCAGCTGCCTCAAGTCCGACACGAACTGCTGTATGGACTCGCCTACCTGTTGGCGGTGCTGTCAAAATTTAATTCTCCGGATGATGACGTTGTCCGGCGCTCTGAAATGGCGCGCCATTAGCTCAACCACCTCTTCAAAGTTGTCTGTGTCACCAAGCATGCCCAAGATCTGTTGTCCCTCCATTCCCAGCTTATGCACAAGTAAAGCACATCCCCTTAACTTCTCCATCCTCCCCAGGTCCAGCACCACCATATATGTGCGGAAAGCGTTGTACCACCTAGGCCAGGGAACAGGTGGCTCACCTGAGAGGTCCAAAAACGGCCGAATAGAGGGGCCACACGCTTCCATAACTTCAAATTTATCCAATTTCGTCCTTGTTGTCAAATGTTATGTCGGTAGTTGGAGCCGAAAGGAGGAGACCCAGTGTTGAGCTAAACATATGTTTATTAAACAAGGCAGTGCAACCTAGCCACACCAAACCGCAAGCAGAGGAAACAGCTAAGAGACCGCCCCTCCTGCATGCAGCCCTTTTATACTCACGGGTGCTGGTGTGACTGAAAGGCAGAGCCGCCACCCCATGCTGCACAAAAGAACACAGAACATATAAATAACAATATAACAAAAACGTTTCTCTTTCTTGTCTTTTCATTTTTTGGTTAAATTTCCTCAAATTCCTGAACATTTCCATCTGTTTGTCTTTGTGATGAGTAAACACTCTGTGATGGTCTCATGACTGTGATCAGATTTTAAAATCTGAAAGAAAAGAATCAGAATCCTGAAGTGTCCCACAAAAGTCTTCAACAGTGACAGAAGGAGACAAAAGTTCTCAATTTACAGTAAAAAGGAGGAAGTCAGAGGTTTAACAGCTCGTTAACACTCAGTTTTTATATTAATTATGTTCATATTTTTACATCCTGACTAACAGACTTCTGATTAAATTATTTACAGTTTAGGGATTTTTTTTCCGCTGCCATCACACACAGAAAACAGAAGAGTGACTCACACACACACACACACACACACACACACACACACACACACACACACGTGTATGTGCGCGTTACTGTCATTGATCTTAATGGTAACCTGGTGAGTCTCATTAATAAAACAATGAGTGGTGTGGGGGAAACCAGTGGAGAATCACACAGCTGTTATGGTGAGTTTAGCTTATGATTATTAGTTAATTGTATGTTAATTTAACAATTAACACATCAAGTAAGAATTATTTAATACACAATTTGTAATGTTTAACACATAAATGTGTAAAAATGTTAACACAACAAACATGTCAAATATAATAACACAAGAACTATGTCAGAACAATGTGTGGTCCTTTTCTAGACACACAGTTGTGTTGTTAACATGTCTGTTCTCAGAGTGTAGGCTGAATTCATGATGGACAGTTTCTGAATATGGTGGTCCAAGAGGAAGTCTGCTGGAGAAACCCTGTTGTTGGTCAGCAGAATGAGGGACTCAGGCTGAGCCGATGATTTGAGAAATGTTTTTGTGTTTCTCACTGTTGTTGACTGTAAACAAAACACCTTTATTTGTTCGTGAGCTGGATTGTTTCTTTGAGAACTTTGGTGTTTAATTTAGCTTCTTTAGACATTCAGTGTTTATGATGGATTTGATTATAGCTGATTTATCTAATTGGGTCTGATTTATAATGACAATTAAGCCTATTCTATTCTATTCTATTCTATTCTATTCTCCATCCATCCATCTTCTTCCACTTAATCCTTTTCGGGTCACGGGGGGGCTGGAGCCTATCCCAGCTTCTTTGGGTGAGAGGCAGGGTACACCCTGGACAGATCGCCAGTCCATCGCAGGGCCAACACAGACAGACAACCATTCACTCTCACAGTCATACCTAAGGACAATTTAGAATCCCCAGTTTGATGCCAATGAACCTAACTTGCATGTTTTTGGCATGTGGGAGGAAACCGGAGAAATCCCGGAGTAAACCCACACAGACACGGGGAGAACATGCAAACTCCACACAGATCACTGTTGGTCGGGGGCTGGGATTGAACCCAGGATCCCCCGGCCAAGGTTGAGTTGCTGTGCTGCCACAGTGCTAACTCTGCCACCGTGCTGTCCACTATTCTATTCTATTCTATTCTATTCTATGTTCTGTTGGAAGTGTTATAGAGATTAGAATAGAACAAAATTGACCTTTATTGTCACTGTTACATGAACAATGAAAATCGGCTTAACAGCTGTGTTCTGTTTAGCAGCAAATTCTTAAGGTAAATTAAAATGATATACAACCACTACTATATATAAAACAGCTATCACACAATATAAGAACACACGAAGATTATAAACAACGTTCATGAGTCAGTGAATATTGCATTGCCCGTTAGACTGAGGATGGATGGTTGTTTAGTTAGTAGGGGGGCTGGGGGTGGGGGTTGGATGCATTTAACAGCTTGTGGGTAGAAGCTGTTTTGAGTGTCTTTGTCTTTGTCCTGATCCTCTAGTATCTTCTACTGGAGGGGAGGAGGGAGAAAAGGAAGTGTCCAGGATGTGAGGGGTCTCTGATTACACTGGTCAACACCAAATTTATTAAGTTTTTTTTAGCTGATTTAGAACAATTTTGATATGCTGAATCCAAAAATCACATTGGTTTTGCTCAATCAGGTCAATGTTTTGAACTACGGCCACATGTTTTCTTACATTTTTGTTTGTATGTATGGGTATTTTCGCTTTATATGATGCAAAATTCTTTTTTATTTCTTGAAATTCTCTGAATTTTGAACAATGATGATGTACTGGGCTGCACGGTGGCGCAGTGGTTAGCACTGCGGCAGCACAGTTTACCCTTGGCCGGGGGATTGTGGGGATCGTGGGATCGTGGGTTCGATCCCAGCCCCCGACCAACAGTGATCTGTGTGGAGTTTGCATGTTCTCCCCGTGTTGCGTGGGTTTACTCCGGGATTTCTCCGGTTTCCTCCCACATGCCAAAAACATGCATGTTAGGTTAATTGGCTGTTCTAAATTGTCCCTAGATATGTTTCCTATAGGCCCTTAGAATAGAGGGTTAGTATTAATGAAAGCGCTTTGAGTGGTCTTTGTGACTAGAAAAGCGCTATATAAGTGCAGGTTAGTTAGTTAGTTAGTAGTTACTGTAATATTCAATTTAGATGTACTTACCTTTATCAATGTCTGCTGTTCAATTTACAGTACACCTGTACAACTGCTGTACAACTGCTTATAACTTAACATAAAAACCTGACCTGATCGAGAAAAACGGATGTCATTTTCGGATTCAGCGGTGCAAAATTGTCTTAAATCAGTTGAAAACACTTACAAAAAAAATATTTTTGTTATGTTGTGTTATACTATTGGCTTTCCTCTGGAGTCTGCCAGTGTAAATGTCACTGACGAGGGGTAGTGCTGTCTCAATCACCCACTGCAGGTCTTTTCTGTCCACCACAGCGCAGCAGCCGAACTACATTCAACAGCAGCAGGTCAGGAGGCTCTCACTGGTAGAGCAGTAGAAGTTAATCAGCAAGGCTTGTGGTAGATGGGCTTGTCGGAGCTTCCAGGAAGTACAGTCTTTGTTGTGTTTTCCCCACCTGGAAATATTTGTTGACTGTGTGAGGTCGGCCAAGATGTGGACTTCAAGGAACTTGAAGCTCTCCACCCTCTCTACCTCCTCTCCATCGATATGGGGGGGGGGCAGTTTGTTTGGATCTCCTGAAGTCTATTATCACCTCCTTTGTTTTGGATCTGTTCAAGTTCAGGTTATTGTCATCACACCCTTGCCACAGATGCCAGACCTCCTTCCTATAGGCTGACTAGTTGTCCTTAACCTGTCCTATGATGGTGGTGTTATCAGCAAATGATGGTGTGACGGTGGTGTTGCTGGTGTGGATTGGGGAACAGTCATACTTGAAGAGGGAGAAAAGAAGGGAGCTGAGGACACAATCCTGCCATGTGCCAGTGTTCAGGATAAGAGTGGAGATGTGGTCTGCTATCCTGACATTCTGGGGTCGATTACTGAGGAAGTCCAGTATCTAGGTGCACAGTGAAATATTCAGGTCCAAGTTGCCCAACGTCTGAACCAGTTTAGGGGTAGAACTGTATTAAAGCCAGAACTGAAGTCCACAAACAGCATCCTCACATTAGGGCTTGGCAATATAGCTAAAAAACAAAAAAAAAGTATTGCGACGTGTCATGGTCCGAGTGCTGACTCTGTCCGCGCTCGGGTTGTCCGGTAGTTCCCCATTCTCTCCTCAGGCGTACCATATGGCTTTTATTATGACAGCGTCTCGGCGGGGCTTCCGGCTGTCAGAGCCGAGCGCCACAGGGATGGCTAGAATCCAATCAGCTGATGACGTTCTCATCAGCTGATTAATCTGTCAGCCCTATTTAAGGGAGCAGCCCGGTTTACTCGGGGCTGCGACCTCACCTTTTCCAGTCTGGTTTCCCTACGCCCGAAGCCAGTTCTTTTCAGTGTTAGGTTCCACCCTCGCTAATCGTATGTAAGTGTTGTGTCTTTGTCTTTATTTGCGTTTTGCCCCACGAGGCTCATTATTTTGTAGTATATGTCCTTATTTAATAAATGTGTAAACTCATCAGCTGCCTACAGTGTTTCATTAGCGGTCCGCAAGGACCGCTCCACGACAGTAGGTCACAGCTAGAAGGAGAAGCCAGTTACCCTGAGTTTGTATTGGACTTATTGTTTTCCCTGTTTTCCGTGTACCAGCGTGCTGGGAGATGGCGTCACCACCTAAGGGCTATGCCATGAGTTTAGGCTATGAGCTAGTCATGGCTCTCAACGAGATTGATGGGATCCTCTCCAACGCTCGTAGTCATCCCGTCCCCAGCGGCTCGCGCTGGTACCTGGACCTCACTGAGGCAACTATTAACTGCCATCCTCGCTACTCCGACCACCCTGAGATCACGGTGAGGATGGCGGACATCTCTGCTCACCAGGAGAAGCTCCGTGGGCTGAAGGGAAACTCCGGCAGAAAGCCGAAGAGGAGACATCCTCGCTCCTCGTCTCGGGATCCCATTCCGGTCCCCCGTCCAGCCCAGGAGTTTGCACCACCCAGGGGTCATCCCCAGCAGAGAAGGACGTCAGCCGGGATTCTCCCGGCGTATCCTCAGCGAGAACCCCATCCGGATTCAGTACCGGTTTGCCCGAAGGACTTTATCTCCCAGACTCTATCTGCCCGTCATCGATCCTGTTTGAACGGCTCCTCCTCATCTTCCCAGGGGTCCTCTGTCACCATCCAGTGGGGGAAGGGAAGAACCAAGCCCACTGCAGCAGCTTCCACCGGCCCTCAGCGGAGCAGGCAAGTGCGTTTTCATTCTTTTCCTTCACTGGGTGAATTGCCTTGTCTGACCACTGGGGGTGGAGTTTGGGGCTCACAGTCCCCTGAGTTCCCTCCACCTGCTGCAGTGATTAATTATGAACCTGCTTCCTTTGTGTCTCCTTTCCCCGAGCGTTCTTCGGCGTCAGGTCTACGCCGTTGGACGAGGAAGGAGCCTGCGGCTCTGGAGTACCTGATTCCGGTCCTGCAGCCACGTCATGGGCAAAGGAGGAGGGCAGACTGCATTTTGGAGCCTGCGCCGACAAGCAAGCGTCCCCGGGTCTCCACGGAGGGACAGTCTAACCTGGCAGGTCACGGATCCCCTGCCACCACGCCGTGCAGGCCCTCGGTGTGGACGTCATCGTCAGGGAATCCCCGGACTGTGGACACCATCATGCCGGTTGCGGAGCCTGCCGTAGCCGAGTGGGAGCCAGAAGACAACTTTCTACCTTCTGAACCCGGATCGCCAAAGTCCTGGACGGCGGCAGAACCCGAGATCAGGCAAGTGCTCTATTTTGTCTTTCCCTTGTCTATTCTTGAGCATTTTTGCCTGTCTCTAGGAGAGATGAGCCGGGTGCAGCCGTCCGCTGCATCCGAGCTTGTCTCACTGGGCTCTGTCACTGTCGGTGATCCTGATCCTGGTTCTCTTTCTTCTCCTGAGCCTTCTCCCAGGGTCACCGGTGCAGAGTTGATTCCGGTTGCTGTGCTGGAGGTTCCGGGTTCGGGTTTGGAGGCCGTCCCTGGTGCTGTACTGGCCCAGTTGGGGTCTGTTGAGGGTGCAGCTCTGACCCAATCAGGGTCTGTCATGAGTGTGGTTCCGGCCCAATCGGGGTCCATCGCGGGTGCTGCACGGTCCCGCTTGGGATCCAATGAAAGTGCAGCACCAGTCCATGTGGGGTTCAGAAAAGGAGCTGCAGACCCTTTGCTGATCGATGCCAGAGTGGTCCCTTTCCCTTTTCCCATTCCCTTTTCCCTTCCATCTGGGGCCGCTGGGATTTCCCATTATTGGCTCGGCTTTCCCTCGCTATTCCTCTCAACAGGGAAGCTGTTTCTGAGTTCTCCCCTGTGGTCCTGGTGGCTGAATGACGCGGGTCGGCCGCCTGGGAGATTGCTTCGCCTGTTTGGTGTTCTGGGTCGGCCACCTGACAAACTTAACTCTCTGTTCGGCGATCTGGTCCGGCCACCAGAGGTACTGTTTTTCCTGGCCTGGGACTGGGGTAGGCCGCCAGAACTTTTCCTTTTTTCCCTGCCAGCGATCTGAAGACCCCCTGAACTATTTGTGTTGTGCTATTGTGCTCTGCCGGCGTCATCCCTGTTTTTTATCCCTGCCTGTTCTTCTATTAGGGATGCGCTGGTGTGTTGTAACTGAACTGTGTTTTTCGTCGCTCTTTAACGCGTGTTTTTTTTTTCTCCTCTCCTCTCCTCCGTAGTCTGAGGGTTGTGCCTTGTTGCCTATGCCCGTTATCTGGACTATTTTGGACTATATTTATCACTGCTTTGTCACATGAGTTTTTTTTTTTCTCCCCCTGGTATTATGGGGTACGCTGCATTTTTGTGCCTGTATTTTGGTTCCCTGTTTTCTCGGTGGGTTGTGAAGATGTTTTTTTTTTTTTTTTTTGTGACTCTATTGTACTGATTAGGGTGTTCTGCCTGTAGTCATTTGAGTTTTTCCTCTGTCTTCTCCCCATAGGTTTTCCTTGGGTGCAGGGTGTGTGCCTGTATTTTTTTTTTTTTTTGGCCCCTGTTTCCCCTACACTGTTCTCATTGTTGTAGCCTGTTTTTCTTTTTTTTGTCTCCCTCTGTGATGAGGTTTGGTTCTGGCCCTCCTGGCCTTTCCCCCTCTTCCCTCCCTGGTCCTGTTGACCTTCTAGGTGGGGGGTGCTTTGATGTTACTCGGCGCCTAGTATTCGCCTCGTGAACGGGGGCAACTGTCATGGTCCGAGTCCTGACTCTGTCCGCGCTCGGGTTGTCCGGTAGTTCCCCGTTCTCTCCTCAGGCGCACCATATGGCTTTTATTATGGGCTTTTATTATGACAGCGTCTCGGCGGGGCTTCCGGCTGTCAGAGCCGAGCGCCACAGGGATGGCTAGAATCCAATCAGCTGATAACGTTCTCATCAGCTGATTAATCTGTCAGCCCTGTTTAAGGGAGCAGCCCGGTTTACTCGGGGCTGCGACCTCGCCTTTTCCAGTCTGGTTCCCCTATGCCCGAAGCCAGTTCTTTTCAGTGTTAGGTTCCACCCTTGTTAATCGTATGTAAGTGTTGTGTCTTTGTCTTTATTTGTGTTTTGCCCCACGAGGCTCATTATTTTGTAGTATATGTCCTTATTTAATAAATGTGCAAACTCATCGGCTGCCTGCAGCGTCTCATTAGCAGTCCTCGCGGACCACTCCACGACAGATGTAGGGGAAATTGGTTATAAGGTACAAAGATTATTTAATTTATACCTATAGGTGTGTGTGGAAATGAAGGTTTGCTTCAGGTCCATGCACACACTGGGGAAAAAGTAGTTTTTGGGGCACCAGTCAAAAACTTGGACAATTTATTAATAACTAACCTTTATACCTTCAATCAATCAGTCTCAAATATTTGTGAATTCTACTGGGTAACTTCAGAAACAGACAGAGGAAAAAGAAATCAACAGAAACTTCCATATACCGTTTACAGTTTTAATGATCAGACTAAGATTAAATGACATTACATTCAACGGACTTGTTGGTAAAGTGAAATGATCAAGTATCAAGCATCACATTAAACTTGTAATTGATTATTGAGCAAATGAGTGTAATCACATTTGTGGAACCAAGGAAACCTTAGTGTGAATTTGTAACTGTGATGAAAATGGAGACTGAAATAACTGTAACTAAAATATGAAGAAAATTGGATGCAAATTTTATGAAGAAAATGATAAAAGCTGATTATATAGAAAAAGAGATTCTGGGTTACTCTTAGAAGTGAAAACGGAAGTTATTGAAAAGGAGAATATTATTTTCCCTTCAGCTTTTTAGCTCCTATCATAGCTTATGGGCTATCTTTTGACATAAAAAAAACTGGTCATATTCAGTTTGAATTAGACATCACATTTATCCCAGCAAATAGGAAGTTGGAGTCTGGCTTACAAACAGCTGTGTCTTCAGAGTTCAACGATGATCTTGAACGCCAGCAGATGGTAAAAGGGGGAAAGACTGCCCTCGGTCTTTTCCAATCATTGCCGTGGTTCTAGCTTACAGACTGAGCAGGAGGCTGACAGTGGAGCCGGCAGTAGAATGAGCGGCTGGCCCCTGAGCAGGTGAGGTGTTCTCCTAGGCAACAGGTCCTTCCCTGGCCCGCAACTTTGGGATGTCCACTGGCCGACAAGAACCAAAGGCTAAAGGAAAAATGGATGTAAAACAGTTCCACCCATTAAATCCTAGTTCTTCAGATGTCATGGGATTGGTGAAAACAGCTTCTAGTTTGAGCAAAAAATGATCAGTCCACTTTAAAACATGGTGAGTTAAGGAAAATAAATAGAAAAAGTGTAACAGAATAAAATAGAAAAAAAAACATCTGCGAACACAGAGTTTCGCTCCATATAAAAGAGAAGTTGAGCTCAGAACAGAAGAAAAAGTATTTTTCACAGACGTTTAAAGGAAAGAAAGAATTCAAGGCAGGACACAAAGACAACTTTTTCAAACTTAGTCAAACTTACAGAAAGAACAACTGCCTGAACTAGCGCGTTCCTCACTTAAACTGAGTAGCTTTTCAGGGGAAAAACTTGACTGACAGGAAAGCGAACCAATTGTCTCCCTTCGCGGGAGGTTTGAATGAACTCTGGTCCAATAAGAAAGCAGTCCTTTGTCTGTAACCGACCAGTAGAATGAAAGGGGCATTGTCCAACAGAGACTGGCTAGTGATTGGCTGGCACCAGTCAGATGACTTGAGTAATCTTTTCAAATAGGATGAAATACATCTTGATTAAAATGAAAATTCACTTTATGTGTGTAAGCTAAACTAACTTCAGTGATTCATGACTAATTTTCATTCTTGCTACATTTAACATACACTTTCATAAACTTGTCCTTCTATAATTAGCATGCATTGGAATAAGGTTTGTTTTGTCATGAATTGCCTCTTAGGGCACTGAATTGAGACCCACGTGCCAACTGTGAGCTTGGATAATTTATTGACAAAAAATAACTAACACAAAGTTCAACAGAACGTTCAAAACACAAAGTATAAAAAGTGACAAAAAAACTTGCTTTTAGAAATACGCACCAGAGCGAGGTTGAGCTCTGGTGGAGACTAGGAGAAGGTAATCAATACAGCGGCAAAGACAAAATTAAAACAAGGCCCTTATATATGGCTCAAAACCCATTAACATAATAAACAGCAGGTGCGGGTGTCTGAATGGGCAGGAGAAAGTGATAATGCACAATTGGGATCAGCTGCGGCAGTGAGAGGGAGGCGAACCAAAACTAACAGCTGACAGGGCACGCCCGCACAACCTTCATGTCCCTGACAGCTGTCAACAGTAAAAGGAAAACATTAGAGATATACAGAATAAAATAACATACTAAATAAATATAAATAAATACAGAATAAAAAAATGACACCAACACAAACAGAAAAATGGCAAGAAAACGACAACACATAAACCCCAAAGGCATCAGATGCAACAGATGAGTAATAGGCAGAAAAAGTCATGAGACTGAGTCTGGCAGAGAACTCCAGCACTCGGGTCATGACATGTTTAAGCATTTTCAAACATGCAATATATTTAAACCAATGATTAATGAAACATTTCAAACCAGAATGGTATGTCAGAGTCCCACTTGATTTTCCAGGGTGTCCTGAAAAAGAAAATAATCTGAGAATTGAGAGTTTTTGTTAAAAAGGAAGTCATTTCATTTAGTAACCTCAGTTCAGCTTGCAGAGGTGACAGTGAACATATTCCGGAGTTGTCCACCAGGGGGTAATGTTAAGCTGTGGATAATTCCTAGAGACCTTTGGAATGTGGTCCAAGGTATCCGGAAGGTTTCAAACCGTTCTTGAAGCATAAAACTGCCTGGTTGGGGAGGAAGTTGCAGGATTTATGATTCAATCAGTCAAACTTTATTTGTATAGCACTTTTTAAACATTAAATGCTACACAAAATGCTTTACATAGATAAAACAGTAGACACATTTAGTTACATATTTTACACGATACATCCCCACCCCTTCCAACTCTCCAATAAACATACCCACACACACACACACACACACACACACACACACACACACACACACACACACACAGGCACATACATCACCCCCTACTTCTCTTACACACATATAAAATAAAAGAGACATTGCTCAGCACCGAGGCACCATATGAAGGAGCAACCATCCTGTGGAGGCCCCCACGCCGAGAGACCACACAGCCCATAACCACAGAGGGCGCCACAAAGGTCGCCCAACCAGGACGGGCTGGGGCCCACACCACAACGGTAGACAGGGGTATAAAGCCCCCACCCACCCAAGCTAGAGTGACCCACGAGACCAGCATCCCTGCAGATGGGCCCGGCAGCATCTGGCATGCGGGGCCCCACTGAGGAAACACTGGAGCTAAAACACATAAAATACAAGATAAAACTAGGAACACATAGAACAAAGGGAACTAAAGACCCATACTTAGAAACTGAGCTAAGAACACATCAAAATAAGAAAATCTAAAAGCAAATGGAGCTAAGAAGAATGTAAAACAATGGAACATAAACGACTACTTCAATAATGGTTAAACGGTTTGTTTAAAGCAAAAATTTAAAAAGGTGCAAAAAGAAACTAAGAACACATAAAAATAGAAACTAAAAACCTATACTTAAAAACTAAACTAACATCAATAAGAAGATGAGAAAATCTAAGAACAAATGGCACCAAGAAGAACATAAAACAATGGAACATAAATGACAACTTCAGTAATAGTTAAACAGGTTTATTATAAGCCAAATTAAAAAAAGGTGGGTCTTGAGCCTGTTCTTAAAAACATCTATTGACTCTGCGGCCCTGAGGCTCTCTGGCAGGCTGTTCCACAGACGAGGACTATTATAGTGAAAGGAAGCTTCACCAAAGGTCTTGGTCTTGACTTAGGGAACCATTAAAAGGCCAGTACCAGAGGACCTCAGGGTCCGTGAGGGCTCATAAGATAAAAGCAGCTTAAATAGATAAGAAGGCCCAAGACCATTGAGGCATTTAAAAACTGCTAAGAGAACCTTAAAATCGATCCTAAAATGCAAGGGGAGCCAATGCAGTGATTCTAAAACTTATAATATGCACCCGCCTTCTGGTCTTTGTCAACACTTGTGCTGCTGAATTTTGGAGCAGGTGGAAATGTGATATTCTTTTTTGAGGAAGACCAGAGAGCAGGGCATTACAATAGTCTATACGACTAGTAATAAAAGCATGCATCAAGACCTCCATGCTGGCAAGAGAGACAAAAGGGTGAATTCTGGCTATACTCCTAAGAAGGTAAAATCCGATTTTTGTTACATTTTTAATGTGACATAAAATTAAAGTCAGAGTCTAAAAGAACGCCCAGGTTCTTGACACAATGTGTAGGTTTTAGACCTAGCAATTTTGGTAAAAGTTTCTCTCTCTTGTCTTCAGGACCATTGATTAAAACTTCTGTTTTGTCATGGTTGAGCTGTAGGACGTTCTCTGCCATCCATGACTTTATATCTAAAATACAGCTCAAAAGGGCATTGATTGGTTTTGCGTCATCAGGAGACGCGGCATTGTACAGCTGTGTATCATCAGCATAGCTATAACAATTGAAGCCATGTCTCCTGATAACATCCCCAAGTGGAAACATATAAAGATTAAAAAGTATTGGCCCTAAAATTGAACCTTGGGGTACCCCAAACTTGATTTCATGGATTGTCGAAGGACATGTATCCATACTTACAACATAGCAACGATCTGTGAGATAGGAATGAAACCATTCAAGAACAGTACCTGAGAGGCCCACCAGGTGTTTGAGTCTGCTTAATAAAATGTGGTGATCTACTGTATCAAAGGCAGCGCTGAGATCCAGCAGCACCAGGACTGACAGTTTGTGGGAGTCGATATTACACCTGATATCATTCACGATTTTTAAAAAGGCTGTCTCGGTACTATGTTTTGTCCTAAAACCAGACTGAAATTTCTCAAAAATGTTGTGGTCAATAAGAAAATTATTTAACTGGAAGAATACAATTGTTTTTTTAAAAACGATAAGTTGGATACAGGTCGATAGTTATGAGAATATCAGGATCTAAATTATTCTTCTTCAAAAGGGGCTTCACCGCAGCTGTTTTAAAGGCAGCGGGAAAAACATCAGTCTGAAGAGGGCAATTTACAATGTTTAAAATCTCGTGTTCAAAGAATCCATAAAATGTTTTAAAAAGTGATGTGGGAACCGGATCTAAAAGACAGGAGGTCAACTTTAGGTGGGAGAAAACTCTACCAAGCATCTTAGCATCAGCCAGGGCAAAACAGTCCAGTGTTTCCTCAGCTAAAGGTGAATCCAAGATTCCATTAAAAGCAGGCTTCTGGTCAGATAAAATGTTGGATCTAATAGAATCAACCTTGCACCTGAAGTGGTCTGCAAAACTCTCAGAGAGTTGGGTGGCAGATTTGTGTTTTAATTAAAATCTGGGTTGATGAAGTGATCAATGGTTGCAAAAAGGACTTTAGGGTTATTGTTATGGGTTGAGATTATGTTGACAAAATGTGAAGGGTATGGAGGTTACCCAGTTAGTGGAACAGAATTAATTAACTCTTATTAACCTCCAATAAAACAAATCCCTTTAAGGTTCCTACTACGAGGGTGAGCAGTACTTAGTAACCATCAGAGACCAAGGTTGCAAGCGTAAACATTTATTCTACAAGGCAAAAAAAGATAAAAATCACAAATATTGCCAATGTGACCTTAAAAATGAGGCAGCCTTTAAAAAGGTAAAAGTCATTAAAACATTCTTATCAGTCCCAGAGTCTCGCTGTCACACTCCAGGCCTTGTCCTTCAATATCCTCGACTGAGTCCACACCAAACAGGCCCGCACATCCAGGAGTCTTCCTCACACACACCTAGAAGAAAGGAAAGTGGCCAGCAGTCTATTCTTCACACAAAGTGGTCAGTTCTACTCAAACCAACGACAATTAGTGTATTGGATTGAAAAAACTCACAGCTTTGGGCAGAAGCTCCGGCTTCTTTTCCTCCGCACCCAAGGCCTCCAATACACTTCTGACCCCATCACACTGGAACTGCCTGGAAGCTTCTGCAGACTGTCCAGCTGCCTGGGAAGATTGTAGGCCTCACGTCAGGAGAAGAAGGACTTTCTCTCAATGCAGGTCTCTCACTGCTTATATAGGAAATGGGAAAACCCACCCCTGTATTCCCATTGGGCCATGTGGGCAGCATGCAGCAATCAATTGGCTGGTTCAGGCTTTCAGTCAGTGCCTGAGTTTCCCACTAATTGAGTCTAGCTGTGTTCAGTCATTCAAAAACATGCATTTAAAAAGACACAAAAAACACTACACTCCAAATAATCATAATTATCAACAACAACAAAAGTATAAACATGCAAAAGTATAACAATCAACATACAGATAAGATTAAACAATATGTCCAAAACACAGCATGATACTCAGCATGACAAATACTCTGTTCTTGATGTCTTTTTTTTTTTTTTTTTTTTTTTTTTGTTACTTATTTGTACCCGTAGGTAGACATGGTTTGCAGTCTGGTGACAAGCCACTGGCTGCTGGTCGCTGCGTGCGCGAGCGCCCTAAACCTACATGTTTTTGGTATGCGGGAGGAAACCGGAGAAATCCCGGAGTAAACCCGCGCAACACGGGGAGAACATGCAAACTCCACACAGCTCACTGTTGGTCGGGGGCTGGGATCGAACCCACGATCTGATGATCCCTGCGATCCCCCGGCCGAGGGTAAAACTGTGCTGTTACAGTGCTAAACCACTGCGCCACCGTGCAGCCGGTGACTGCACCATTGTGTCTTGACTTGACTGCATTATTGTATATTTTTTAATTTATTCTGTAGTGGGCAGCACGGTGGTGCAGTGGTTAGCACTGTTGCCTAACAGCTAGAAGGTTCCAGGTTCGAATCCCCAGGTTGGCAGGGGTAGGAACCTTTCTGTGTGGAGTTTGCATGTTCTCCCTGTGCTGCGTGGGTTTACTCCGGGGGCTCCGGTTTCCTCCCACAATCCAAAGACATGCATGCTAGGTTAATTGGTTGTTCTAAATTGTCCCTAGATATCTGTCTCCTATAGGCCCTTAGAGTAGAGGGTTAGTACTAGTGAAGCACTTTGAGTGGTCTTTGAGACTAGAAAAGCGCTATATACAGTAAGTACAGGTCCTTATCCCTAGTATTTGGTGTCATGAACCTGGGTTTGGGACCACCAAACCCAGTTCTGACCCGTGGTTATTTTGGCCCACTTTCCTTTTTATTTCATATTCCACCATGCGCTTCAGGGAGTCCTTTGGGTCCTTGCTCCCTGACAGCTCGGGCACGCCCCCTCCTCCCGTCAGTATCGACAGCTGATCCTCATTATGGGTGTTTCATACACGTACATGCACACACTTCATTCATTCTCATTCACACGCTCATACACTCAGTCATGCACACATGTTTTCAATTATGTCCAGCCCACGCATCCTCACACTGGCGGTCTCTTCCCTCATTAAAGTATTACAACTACTTAAACGCTGTGAGAGTAGAGAGAGATGGCCGGAGCATTATAGTATGTGCTTCATTCACGGCAGTGTGTACCTCCGCGAATGTAAGTTGTCATTACCTACGTTTATTTTCAGCCTGATTAAAGTTGTCTTCTCTTGCACTACGTGACTGTGTTAGTTGGTTGGTGTAAGCGACTGTTCCTGCCTTTTTTTCTCATCCACCGAACTGCATGGACTGCCCTGGATTGCTGCAGCACCGTAGGCTCATGTTTGCCTTTCTCCCTGTGCCGACAGCAGCTCTGTGGCACTAGACAATCTCTTCCTCGGGCTATAGCGCATCCAGGTGGCGTCCCTGTATGTCTGGTGGCCTTAAGCTCAACCATATATCCTCTCTGTTATCTGCGTGAGTTTGCTGGACTTGTTATTTTGGGGTTTTTGTTAATAAATTGCACAAATCTACTCCTGCGTTTGGGCTTGTCATTTCTCCCTCATTGTGCTGCGTAATGGCGCAAGAGCGATCATAGCAATTTGGTAATTGATAGATAATTTCTTTTTCCTCCATTTCCTCTCAGCCATCCTGCACCCTTTCTTCAGTTTTTGGATTTGGTTATTTCTCCATGGAGGCTTTGGTTTATTCCTAACTGTCCTTGTGATCATTGGAGCAACTCTGTCAATGGATGATCTTAATTTACTGTTAAAATGATCAACAATAAAATCACACGATGCAGATGAAATAACTGGGGGAATAAATCAATAACTGGGGGAAATAACTTGCGTAAGAGTTTGATAAAATCAGCAGCCACTTCAGGTGTCAGATGGCGCTTGATCACAGTTCGCACCGAGGTCTCCCGTTGCATAAAACCAGTGATGTTAAAAAGCACAGTAATGGTGAGATACAGCTGAGTCATCAACAGAGGACACATTCATGGCCAGGCCATGGCTGATGACAAGCTCCAGAGTGCGTCCCCCATTGTGAGTCGGCTGCATGACATGTTGAGTAAAATTCATGGACGTGAGCACGTCATTAAAATCTTGCTGACATATGGTTGCCCTGCTTATCAGTGTGTAGATTAAAATCACCAGAAATGAGAATAAAATTATATGAAGAGTGGATTATTGATAAAAACTCAGAGAACTCATTAATAAAAACAAGCAGACTGAAGATTAATCCGTTCCTGGCACAAAATGGGATCCTTATCGTCCCTATTGCCATGGAATGTGTTTTCAAACGGTGGTTCTTAGGTGAAGGAAACAATTCTTGACCAGACTTTTGGGTAAAACAATTTCTTTAAGGTGAAAAGTGATTTTATGTATATTTTGGAGCCAAAGGGATTGACGCTACAGTGATATAATTTCTCTGTATCGCGATACAGGATCTATACCATGATATGTATTTTGTGTGTGTGTGTGTGTGTGTGTGTATATATATACTGTATATATATATATATATATATATATATATATATATATATATATATATATATATATATATATATGTTCATTTCACTTGTGATGAAGCTGAATCATAAAATAATATGGAATAATGGAATAATCCGGAAATAAGATTTATTTCTGGCACCACAGGAGTCGGCTGCCTTTTTGCAACAGCGGCTCAATTCTGAGTTTTTCTTCTTGTTTTTAATTACTATCTGTCTTTTTCTGGTCAAACTTTCTGATCCTATGACACCTTATCCATCACGGACACAGAGATTGCTGCACTGGTGCTGATATCAGTCTGATATTCAGCTCATATCGCAAATGTCTCCTGAGTTGGTGGACAAAGCCATTGTTTACTGCAGGAGATGGTACAGCAGGAATCAGCTGATAGCACTCAACTGCCCCATGGTGCTAATGCAAAAACTCGATATACCAAGAGAAATCAGGTGAAAACGATGCAGATATCAGGCTGGAGTAAGGCAATGAGTGACGAATACAAGGTACAGACCCGTCCTTCCATCCGTTATCATGGGGAACGTACAATCACTATTTAATAAGACAGACGAGCTAGCGGCCATGTCTCGTTATGAAAGTGTCTTCGGAGACATTAGCATGATGTTGTTTACTGAGACGTGGCTTACAGAACTAGCAACAGATGCAAACATCAAACTGGAGGGTCCCATGCAAAACGGGCAGACCGGACACTAGACAGTGGGAAGACAAGGGGTGGAGGGGTGACAACGTATGTGAACAACAGATGGTGCGTCGGTACATCATGGTTAAAGAGCAACACTGCAGCAAAGACGTTGAGTTGCTAGCTGTTAGCATGCGGCCAGTTTACCTTCCTAGGGAATACTCACACGTGATCTGCATTATTCTTTATGCAAATCCGTCTGTGAAGGCTGGGGCAGGGCGTGATGCCATCCACTCAGTCACTAGCAGGCTGCTGACACAACACCCAAATGCTGTCCTCCTCATTTAGGGTGATTTGAACCATACTTCACTGTTCTCCATTCTGCCCACGTTCACCCAGTATGTCACGTGCCACATCAGAGACAATAAAACACTGGACTTATTTTATGCAAATGCTAAGGAGGTGTGCACCTTATCGCCACTCCCCCTGCTCGGGAGATCGGATCACAACTTGGTTCACCTCCTGCCTGTGTACAAACCCCTAGTACACAGACAACCTCCGGTTACCCGCACAGTGAAAGTATGGTCGGAGGAGGCGATGGACGCTCTAAAGAACTGTTTTGAAACCGGAGCATGGGAGCAGCTCTGCGATCCACATAAGATAAGATAAGATAAGATAAGATAAGATAAGCCTTTATTAGTCCCACAATGGGGAAATTCCAGGATTGCAACAGCACAGGGATAGCAACACTCAGAGCAACAATCAGAAGGCAAGAGAAAAAAGAAACAAGAGGAGCAAGTATACATATGTACATATATACTGTATATATATATATATATATATATAGACACAGTGCGGAGCATTGTAGCTGGATGGAATAAATATATGAGTATATAAACACACAGTGCAGAGCATTGTAGCTAGATGGAATAAATATGTAAATATATAAACACACACAGTGCGGAGCATTGTTGCTAGATGGGATGAAACAGCACAACCGTCTACTTAGTTATCCTACATGGTATGATTATGTACCCATA
Source organism: Pholidichthys leucotaenia (assembly GCA_020510985.1). Classification (NCBI taxonomy): domain Eukaryota; kingdom Metazoa; phylum Chordata; class Actinopteri; order Cichliformes; family Pholidichthyidae; genus Pholidichthys; species Pholidichthys leucotaenia. The sequence goes on along the minus strand of CM035837.1, from coordinate 441,051,277 downwards.
CATATTCTCACCCTCCATAGCGACCGGTATTTTCCTAGTTGTATGCCAGAGGGGACCATTGTATAAGTCTATTGCGTCTTTTTCATTCAAAACTATTAGGTTGTCACGTCCTTTTGCTATCTCTGAGAGCAGCCCTGCTTAGGTTGTACAGTCTGACAACCGTTGGTAGGAAGGACCTGCGAAACCTCTCGGTTGTGCACCTAGGATGATGTAGTCTGCTGCTAAATGAGCTCCTCAGTGCATTCAGTATGTCCTGCATAGGGTGGAACTCGGACTCCAGCAGAGATGACAGTTTAGCCACCGTCCTTCTCTCTCCTATCTCCTCCACTGGGTCAAGGTGCTGCCCCAGGACAGAGCTAGCTTTCTTGATCAGTTTGTTCAGTCTCTTCCTATCGGCTGCCGTAATGCCACTGCCCCAGCAGACCACTCCAAAGGTGATGGCTGATGCCACCACCGTGTCATAGAATGTCTTCAGCAGCGGCTCTTGTACACCAAAAGACCTGAGTCTCCTCAGTAGGAACAGCCTGCGCTGTCCCTTCTTGTAGAGTGCGTCAGTATTGTGTGACCAGTCTAGTTTATTGTTTAGATAAACACCCAGGTACTTGTAGGATGTCACCATCTCGATGTCTGTTCCCTGTATATTTACTGGTGCTGTGAGGGGTTGTCCTTGCCTGCGGCAGTCCACCACCAGTTCCTTAGTTTTCCTCGCATTGATCTGGAGGCAGCTCCGATGGCACCAGTCCACTAAGTCCTAGATAAGCCCTCTGTACTCAGCTTCATCTCCATTGGAGATGAGGCCAACGATCGCAGAGTCATCAGAGAACTTCTGTAGATGGCAGTGTGTTGTGTTGTGTGAGAAGTCCGCAGTATAAAGGGTGAACAGGAAGGGAGCCAAAACCGTTCCCTGGGGGGCCCCCGTGCTACCGATGATCGTGTTGGACACACAGTCCCGGGTTCTCACAAACTGAGGCCGGTTAGTGAGGTAGTCCAGGATCCATGATGACAGGTGCTGGTCCACCCCTGCGCACAGCAGCTTGTCCTTCAGGAAGCATGAACATGGTGAGGACATGTGTTCCAGTGTGGAGTGTGTGAAATAAGAGGCAGATTCATTTCAGACGATTTATTACACACTCACATCTCTCAAGCACAGAACAAACTGAACATTTAAGCAGAAACTCTCCTCTTAAGTTTCATGGCATTTACATCACACACAACATGACATTTGCATCACACTGCATTCAACATCCTTCATCCCTGACTCCTTCCTGCTATCTCACCAAGAACCTGCTGCTTTGTTCTCCCAAGCTTATCCACTGTCTCCTGTCTGAGATGCTAGATAATCTGGCTCCCCCAAGGTGCTACACCCCCCCCCCCCAGCATCTTAGATAGGACAATAGAATAACAGTCCACATGCTGTGATAGAACAATTGAACATCAGCCCACATGCTGCTTGGGCTTCCGTCTCCTCCCGTATCTGCTGTAACTGGGGTTTACCACCTCCTCGGCGCTGCTGTACCAGTGGGGGGCTGCTGGGAGTGTGTCTGACTGCGGGTGGGCTGTTGCTAGTGGGGGGGGGGCACTTCGTCCGTGTGGCTGCTCTGGTGAATCGTTTCCCTGGGGAGCTCTCCGTGGGGGTCTTCCACGCTGAGGGGCCTTAGCCAACAGCACTTGCTCGTCTGCCACAACGAAAGCGGGTATGAGTCTGTCTATGCCAATTTTTTTCCCTCCTACCCCCCCAAGTCTAGCAAAAATACTTATCCCCTGTTTCCAGCACTCTGAACGGTCCATCATAGGGTGGGCGCAATGGAGGGCGGTGGGCGTCGTGTCTGACAAACACGAACTCCGCGCTCTTCAAAGTTTTAGGCACGAAAACACGCGGAACATGGTGAGGACATGGTGAGGACATTGACAGCCTCACACACACACCATCATGAACTACATCAACTTCTGTGGGGACAACACCGTACCCACCAAGACCATACAGTGTTGCTCAAACAACAAACCCTGGGTCAACCCTGAGATAAAGTCCCTACTGAAAGAAAAGAAAAGGATCTTCAGGTCGGGAAACAGGGAGGAGCTGAAGTCCGTACAGAGGTAGCTAAGGAGGAAGATTAGAGAGAGTAAAGACAGGTACAGGAAGAAGATGGAGGACAAACTGCAACAGAGTGACATCAGCGGGGTCTGTAGAAGCCTGAAAACCATCTCTGGGCTCCAGAATACCTCCTCCCAGGCCACGGGAAGCAGGGAGTGGGTGAACAACCTGAACCCATTTTTTAACAGGTTTGACCAACCGCCCTCCCCTCCACCTGCACACCAACCACTGCTGCCTCTACCGTCATCTAGTCCTGCTGTCCACGGCCCCCCTCACTAACACCCCCCACTCCCAGCACACAGCCCCCCTCCCCCAACCTGACCCTCACTAAGACCCAGGTAAGGGTGGAGCTGAGGAAGATCAAGGCGAGAAAGGCCTTGGGTCCGGACTACATCAGCTCAAAGCTCCTCAAGTCCTGTGCAGAAAAGCTGTGTGGGATTGTGGAGCACATCTTCAGCCTGAGGGGCAGTGCAGTGTTTAGCACTGCGGCAGCACAGCAACTCACCCTTGGCCCGGGGGTCCTGGGTTCGATCCCAGCCCCTGACCAACAGTGATCTGTCTGGAGTTTGCATGTTCTCCCCGTGTCTGCATGGGTTTACTCCGAGATTTCTTTGGTTTCCTCCCACATGCCAAAAACATGCAAGTTAGGTTAATCGGCATCAGCTGGGGATTCTAAATTGTCCTTAGGTACGACTGTGAGAGTGAATGGTTTTCTGTCTCTCCGTGTTGGCCCTGCGATGGACTGGCGATCTGTCCAGGGTGTACCCTGCCTCTCGCCCAAAAGATGCTGGGATAGTGTTATGGTCCATGCGCCGATCTCGTCCGCGCTCGGCCATACATCATCTTTGCCGGCTTTTGACAGCGGTGGTTACCTTCTGGCTCCCTGGGCTCTTATTGTGACAGCGCTCGGAGGGGCTTCCTGCTGTCAGAACCGAACAGCTGTGCTGCATTTACGGCTTGTTAGCGGCTGGCATTTATACGGGCGCTGACAGCAGTACAATGCAGCAGTCTCGTCTAACATTTCTTGCGAGTACCTTGTGCCAGACGTTGAACGAGCGGTTCTCGTCTCAGACGTCACCAATTTCCTTGTTCCTGGTTAAGACCATAAGTAGCTGGGTGTAGCCTTACAGTCCCATGTATCTTGTGTAGTGTGTTTTTTCCCACAGCGGCTCATTGTTTTGTGTATGTAACCTTGTGCTTTTGTATTAAACATCATTGCAAAACTCACGGGCAACTGAGGCATCTTATGGTGGCTCGCGAGGGCCACTGCGTGACAGTAGACTGCTGCCAGGTCGTCTAAACGGAGGCGCCACACCGAGACACCGTTCCCGGTGAGTTTTTGCTAAACTGGACAATTGTTCTTCCCTGTCTGGGTGATTACATGCTGGGAGAATGCCGTCATCCAGGAGCCACGTTCGGCGCCTGGGCAAAGGGCTAGCGAGCGCCCTAGAGTATGTTGAATGGACGCTCCTCGCCGCTACTTTCTACGACGACCCCAACTGCATGCGTTGGCACCTGGACTATGCTGAGGTACTTCCTGATAACCTTCCTCGCTACTACGACCACCATGAAGTCGTCGCTAGGAGGGCTGAACTCACCGCACAGCGCGAGGTACTCCGTGGGCTGGAGGAAGATTACGGCAGGAAGCAGAGGAGGAGGCATCATCGTTCCCCGCGTTGGGATCCCGCTCCTGTCCCCGATCCAGCTCAGGAGTTCACGTCATCCAGGGGCCGTCGAAGACGTCGGTGCCACGGCCAAGATCAACCTAAGCAGGATCCCCAGCTGAATCCGCTCCCGGCAAAGCCCGTGAGTGGACCCTCGAGAGCGGCTCCTCCTCGTCCTTCCAGGGGGCCTTCTGTTGCCATCCAGTGGGGAAAGGGAGGAACTACGTCCTCTACAGCAGGCACCATCCTCCCTCCGGGAGACAGGCAAGTGCACGTTAATTCTCTCCATCATAATTGTGACCTGCCTTGTCTGACTCCTGGGGGCGGAGTTCGGGGCTCGCAGTCCCCCTAGCTCCTACTTCCTGCTGTAGCCTTAATTACCCAACCTGCTGCCTCTGTGTCTCCCTCTGCTGAGTGGGCCGCGACGCCAGGCCTATGTCGCTGGATGAGGAGGGGGCCTGCGGTGCTGGAGAGCCTGGTTCTGGCCCTGCAGCCACGCGGTGGACAGAGGAGGAAAGCGGACTGCAGCCTGGAGCCTGCGCTGACGATCATGAATCCCCGGGTCTCCATGCTGGAACAGTGCGAGCCAGCGGGTCGAGGGTCCCCTGCCACCACGCCGAGCGGGTTATCGGCGTGGATATCAGCGCCGGAGGATCCACAGACTGCAGAAACCATCATGCCAGCTGCGGAGCCCACCGTAGCTGAGTGGGAGCCTGCGGATGAACTTCTTCCCCCTCAGCCTGGATCGACAAAGTCCTGGACGGCGACAGAACCCGAGTGCAGGCAAATGCTCTATCTTGTGTCTCTTCTTCCTGTCTTGGAGCATTTTTACCTGCCTCTCGGGGAGACGAGTCAGGGGCAGCCGTCTGCTGCCCCCGAGCTTGTCTCGCTGAGCTCTGTCGCTGCCGGTGATTCTGATCCCGGTCCAGTCTTGTCTTCTGAGCCTTATTGCAGAGTCACTGGTGCGGAGCCAGTCGTGGTTGCTGTGCTGGAGGTTCCAGGTTCGGGGGCGGAGGTCGTCGCCGGTGCTGCGCTGACCCAATCAGGGTCCGACGCGGGTGCAGCCGAGGCCCAGTGGGGGTCCAACGCAGGTGCATCCGAGACCCAGTTGGGGTCCGATGCGGGTGCAGCCGAGACCCAGTGGGGTCCATCGCGGGTGCAGCCACAACCGCAGCATCGGTGTGGGTCAAGGATGGTGGAGGAGCTGCAGACCCTTCGCCGCCTGACATGGTGCGGGCTCGTCTTCACCATCATTCCCATCGTCACAGTCACCAGCCGTGCTCATCATCGCCAGGGGCCGTTGGGGGGCCTCTTCGCTCGGCCCAGCTCTCCCATGTCTTTCCCCCGCCAGGGAGGCTGCCCCAGGCCGTCTTTCCACAGTTCTAGTGGCTGAGGGATGCGGGTCAGCTGCCTGAGGAACTGCTTCGCCGGTTCGGCACCCTGGGTCAGCCACCCGACATATTGTGTTTATTACTGGGCGACCTGGTTCGGCCACCGGAGGAGTGGACCTTCTGGGCCTGGGACTGGGGTAGGCCGCCCGGTCTTGTACTGCCCCCCGTGACCACCCGTCAGCCGTTGGATGCAGGGAGACCACCAGAACTGTTCCCGTGGCGTTTGGTCTCCGCCGGTTATCATCTTCTTGAACTGTTGGTGGTGAAGGTCATTCGGGGTAATATTTTGGCCCTGTGATTGTTCTGTTTTTTTTGCTGTCCTGTGCTGTATTTGATTTGTGCATTTGAGAGTGTGGTATTTTCTGTTATCATGCCCTGTAATTGTTTTCTTTTGCCCTGTCTTGATCATGTTTGTGCATTTGGGTGGGAGTGGTATATATTTTTCAGTTATTCATGTCCTGGGTGATTATGTCATGCATTTTGGGAGTTGTTTTTTTTTTTCTCCTTTTTTCCCCCTGATTGTCTCTGTGTCTCTGGTTCTTAGTTTTTGGCCTGTGAATTGACCTTCTCCCACCGGGCCGGCCCCATCCGCCCACCCTGGGGTGGGGGGGTGGGGGGAGTGGGGGCTTGGATGTCAATGGGCGTTCGGGGCCTGCCCTGGGGGGAGGAGGTACTGTTATGGTCCGTGCACCGATCTCGTCCATGCTCGGGCCATACATCATCTTTGCCGGCTTTTGACAGCAGTGGTTACCTTCTGGCTCCCTGGGCTCTTATTGTGACAGCGCTCGGAGGGGCTTCCTGCTGTCAGAGCCGAACAGCTGTGCTGCATTTACGGCTTGTTAGTGGCCGGCATTTATACGGGCGCTGACAGCAGTACAATGCAGCAGTCTCGTCTAACATTTTTTGTGAGTACCTTGTGCCAGACATCAAGCGAGCGATTCTTGTCTCAGACGTCACCAATTTCCTTGTTCCTGGTTAAGACCGTAAGTAGCTGGGTGTAGCCTTACGGTCCCATATATCTTGTGTAGTGTGTTTTTTCCCACAGCGGCTCATTGTTTTGTGTATGTAACCTTGTGGTTTTGTATTAAACATCATTGCAAAACTCACTGGCGACTGAGGCGTCTTATGGTGGCTTGTGAGGGCCACCGCGTGACAGATAGGCTCCAGCCCCCCTGTGACCCAAAAAGGATTAAGCAGAAGAAAATGGATGGATGGATGGATGGATGGATGGATGGATCTTCAGCCTGAGCCTGAAGCTGGGGAGGGTACCACAGCTGTGGAAAACATCATGTGTGGTACGCATACTAAAGACCTCCCATCCCAAAGACCTAAACAGCTAAAGACCAGTGGCCCTCACATCATACCTGATGAAGACCCTGGAGAGGCTGCTCCTTATCCACCTCTGCCCCCTGGTGGGACCAGCAATGGATCCACTCCAGTCCTCCTACTAGCATTGCATCAGGGTGGAGGATTCAGTGATCTTTCTCCTACACCATTCCCTGTCCCACCTGGAGAAGCCTGGGAGCACAATGGGGATCATGTTCTTTGATTTCTCCAATGCTTTCAACACCATCCAAACAGTGATCCTGAAGGACAAGCTTCTGTGTGCAGGGTAGGACCAGCACCTGTCATCATGGATCCTGGACTGCCTCACAGATTGGCCACAGTTTGTGTGAACCCAGGACTGTGTGTCTGACACCATCATTTGCAGTACGGGGGCCCCCCAGGGAACAGTTGTGGCTCCCTTCCTATTCACTCTTTATACTGCGGACTTTTCACACAACACACCACACTGCCATCTACAGAAGTTCTCTGACAACTCTGTGATCGTCGGCCTCTTCTCTGAGTGAGATGATGCTGAGTATAGAGGACGTTTCCAGGATCCAGGACTGCGTGGACTAGTGCCATCAGAACTGCTTCCAGATCAATGCGAGGAAAACTAAGGAACTGGTGGTAGACTTCCGCAGGCGAGGACAACCCCCCACAGCACCAGTAAACATCCAGGGAACAAACATTGAGATGGTGACATCCTACAAGTACCTGGGTGTTCATCTGAACAATATACTGGACTGGTCACACAATATCGACACACTCTACAAGAAGGGACAGCGCAGGCTGTTCCTTCTGAGGAGGCTCAGGTCTTTTGGTTTACAAGGGGCGCTCCTGAAGACCTTCTATGATTCGGTGGTCGCATCAGCCATCACATTTGGAGTGGTCTGCTGGGGCAACGGCATCACGGCAGCCGACAGGAAGAGACTGAATAAACTGATCAAAAAAGCTAGCTCTGTCCTGGGGTGGCGCCTCGACCCAGTGGAGGAAATAGGAGAGAGGAGGATGGTGGCTAAGCTGTCATCTCTGCTGGAGTCCGAGTCCCACCCCATGCAGGTCACGCTGAACGCACTGACTAGCTCATTTAGCAGTCAGCTGTACCATCCTAGGTGCGCGACCGAGAGGTTTCGCAGGTCCTTCCTGTCAGACTTTATAACCTAACCAGGGCTGCTCATAGAGCTTGTATTGAATGCACAAAACATAACGAACTTGCACAATAATGGTCCCCTCCATTATACAACTAGGACAATATCAATCACTATAGAAGGTGACAACTAGGCTGATTCAAATACGAAATATGCTATATGAGTTTATATTCATACTTAGCAGGGTAACTGAAAAGACCGTTATGCTGTTAATTCCATCTAGCTACAACGCTCCGCATTCTATATTTCGGGTGTACGTACACTACCGTTCAAAAGTTTGGGGTCACTTAGAAATTTCCTTATTTTTGAAAGAAAAGCACTCTTTTTTCAATGAAGATAACTTTAAACTAATCAGAAATACACTCTAATATCTAATATACATTGCTAATGTGGTAAATGACTATTTTAGCTGCCAATGTCTGGTTTTTGGTGCAATATCTACATAGGTGTATAGAGGCCCATTTCCAGCAACTATCACTCCAGTGTTCTAATGGTACAATGTGTTTGCTCATTGCGTCAGAAGCCTAATGGATGATTAGAAAATCCTTGTGCAATCATGTTAGCACAGCTGAAAACAGTTTAGCTGGTTAGAGAAGCTATAAAACTGACCTTCCTTTGAGCAGGTTGAGTATCTGGAAAAAATTATTATTTCAAATACAAATCATTATTTCTAACCTTGTCAATGTCTTGACTATATTTTCTATTCATTTTACAACTCATGGTGGTAAATAAGTGTGACTTTTCATAGAAAACACAAAATAATTGTCTGGGTGACCCCAAACTTTTGAACGGTAGTGTACAGTATGTATATTCACTGCTCTTAATTTCTGATCTTTTGTTTTTTATTGCGCTGATTGTTGCTATCCCTGTGCTGTTGCAGTCCTGGAATTTTCCCATTGTGTGACTAATAAAGGTTTGTCTTATCTTATCTTATCTTATCTTATCTTATCTTATCTTATCTAATCTTAATATACATTCATTTCACTTATGAAAAAGCTGAATAATAAAATAAAATGTAATTTCTGAATTTAAACTGTCATTGTAAGCTGTACTTTCCCAGTTTGGGATCAATAAAGTACATCTACAGTATCTCACAAAAGTGAGTACACGCCTCACATTTTTGTAAATATTTTATTATACCTTTTCATGGGACAACACTGAAGATATGATACTTTGATGCAATGTACAGCTGTTCATTGATACAATAAACAGCTTGTATAACTGTAAATTTTCTGTCCCCTCAGAAGAACTCAACACTCAGCCATTAATGTGTAAATCGTTGGCTACAAAAGTGAATACACCCCTAGTGAAAATGTCCAAATTGTGCCCAATTAGCCATTTTCCCTCCCTGGTGTCATGTGACTCGTCAGTGTTACAAGGTCTCAGGTGCGAATGAGGAACAGGTGTTCTAAATTTGGTGTTATTGCTGTCACACTCTCATACTGAACACTGGAAGTTCAACAAGGCACCTATGGCAAAGAACTCTCTGAGAATCTGAAAAAAAGAAGTGTTGCTCTACATAAAGATGGCCTAGGCAATAAGAAGACTGCCAACACCCTGAAACTGAGCTGCAGCATGGTGGCTGAAACCATACAGTTGTTTAACAGGACAGGTTCTACTCAGAACAGGCCTTGCCATGGTTGACCAAAGAAGTTGAGCGCACGTACTCAGCGTCATATCCAGAAGTTGTCTTTTGAAAATAAATGTATGAGTGCTGCCAGCATTGCTGCAGAGGTTGAAGGGGTGGGGGTGGGGGGTCAGCCTGTCAGTGCTCAGACCATACGCTGCACACTGCATCAAATTGGTCAGCATGGCTGTCGTCCCAGAAGGAAGCCCCTTTTAAAGATGATGCACAAGAAAGCCCGCAAACAGTTTGCTGAAGACAAGCAGACTAAGGACATGGATTACTGGAACCATGTCTTGTGGTCTGGTGACACCAAGATAAACTTATTTGATTCAGATGGTGTCAAGCATGTGTGGCGGCAACCAGGTGAGGAGTACAAAGACAAGTGCATCTTGCCTACAGTCAAGCATAGTGGTGGGAGTGTCATGGTTTAGGGCTGCATGAGTGCTGCCGGCACTGGGGAGCTACAGTTCATTAAGGGAACCATGAATGCCAACATGTACTGTGACATACTGAAGCAGAGCATGATCGGAAACTGGGCTGCAGGGCAGCATTCCAATATGATAACCACTCCAAACACACCTCCAAGATGACTACTGCCTTACTAAAGAAACTGAGGGTAAAGGTGATGGACTGGCCAAGCATGTCTAGACCTAAATGTTATGTCCATAACTCACGCTATCAAGAAGCAGGCAGGAGGTGCAGTTGAACATAACTTTATTAACAAGAGCCACAACGATACAGGTGCTTCGTACAGGCCAATGGGTTGATGGCAAAAGAGACAGTGCTCTTCCGACTTAGCCGTTTATACCCCTGGTGACGGCAAAACCAGAAAGGTGGGGCCGTCACCTCCACTACATCCAGGGTACACTCAATGCCATATTGGCACACCACACTAAACCTTATTGAGCATCTGTGGGGCATCCTCAAATGGAAGGTGGAGGAGCGAAAGGTCTCTAACACCATGATGTTGTCATGGAGGAGTGGAAGATGATTCCAGCGGCAACCTGTGAAGCTCTTGTGAGTTCCATGCCCAAGAGAGTTAAGGCAGTGCTGGAAAATAATGGTGGTCACACAAAATATTGACACTTTGGGCACAATTTGGACATTTTCACTAGGGGTGTACTCACTTTTGTTGCCAGCGGAAAATTTACACTGTTATACAAGCTGTACACTGATTACTTTACATTGTATCAAAGTGTCATATCTTCAGTGTTGTCCCATGAAAAAATATAATAAAATATTTACAAAAATGTGAGGGGTGTACTCACTTTTGTGAGATACTGTATCTAAAATGAAAACTTCATACAGAGAAGATTCTTCACAACAATATCTGACTGAGCAAAGTGTCTTTTTTCCCTTGTTTAACAGAACTCACATTATCAAGTAATCAAGTTTATCCACATGGGCAGAAATGTTTCAATTTACCACATACAATTAATACTTGGCAGTCTAATAAGTGAAAGAAGTATAATTTATTGCTTATTTATTTTTTTATGTGTCTACATTCCATTAGTTATTTATTTGGCGAGCCACTCACCCTTATTTTGAAAGGTTGCAAGTTCAGACTTGCAACCCTGCAGAGTTCAAACTTGAAATGTTTATCTTTGTCATGGTCCACTCTGCTCATCACCATCAGCTGCACTCTCACCTGGTCCTCATCAGGAGCCACCTATATTTACCGCTCTGGCCTTTGGGTTAGTGCGGAGATGTCTCACTGCACTCCAGGAGAGCTTCATCACCGTTTCTTGCCATCTACCTACGCTACAGCCAGCACTCGTCTTCTGCCTCATCCAAGAAGCCATCCAGCCTGCCACGTAAGTGCTCATTCCTACTCACCTTGTGAATCAGTTCCCCTGTGCACAGGCGGCGTCCTTGGCGGCAGATTCCCAGCCTCCTCCTCCCAGGCGGCGGACCATTCATCCTACCAACTCACCTCCACCAGCACGTCTACTCACTTGCTGGAGTCACTCCACCACCTGAAGAGCACTGTCTTCCTGGCCACAGCTGTCACGCTGAACTAGAGCTCGCAACCATCTGTTTCCACAGTAAGTTCAGTGTAACTGTTAAACTCCAGAAGTGACGTTCAGTAATTCCCTCTTCTTGTGTGTCTCCAGGGTTGCCAGGCTGTACGGTGTCTCGCTCATTTCCCGGCAGTTCCAGACTACATTCACACCACACTCTCACTGCCTGGTTGTTAATAAACTTGATTGTATCGATTCGGAGTCTGTGTGTCGTCACTGGGTCATTAAACTATGTCAGTACATCTCCGCCAGAGCGACCCAGCTGACAGCGCTTTGGTGCGCCGTGTCAGCCATATGGAGATCCGAATCGATCAATTGGTTTATCAGCAGCAGGTCATTATGAGCCAATTAACCCGTGTTACTGATCGGTTAGGCCGATTAACTCTCAGCCCTTTTCCCAGGCCTTACCACCTTCCAGCAGCTTGTCGGCTCACACTAGCTTCCCGGCAAACCAGCTCAAGCAGGCCTCCCCGGCTCGTCTCACTCCCGTTCCAACTCCCGTCCGTTTTAGTGGTAAGTTGGGCGAAGCCTGGGGGTTTGTTATGCAATGTGAGGTGGTTTTCCGGCGGGTGCCAGATGACTTTCCCTCCGACCATAGTAAGATTGGTTATGTCATTAACCTGTTGGAGGAGAGGGCGCTAGCTTGGGCATACGCGGTAATGGCTAGGGCTAATTACTCGAGCCTCACCTTCAGTCAATTTATTGGCAAATTTTACGAGGTTTTCGATCATTCAGACAGGGATAGCATTCTCACCACCTGCTTACTTAACCTAAGACAAGGGTCTAAGACTGCAGCTGACTATACTATTGACTTCCAGGTGGCGGCTATGGAAGTGGGTTGGGAGGACGCCTCACTTTGCAATATTTTTATTAGAAGCCTCTGTCCTAGCCTTCGGGATGAATTAGCCCCACTGGAGAAGCCGACTAGGTTGTCCCAATTAATCTCCCTAGCCATTAACTTGGATAACAGACTCAGGGAGTGGGCGGCAGAATGTAAGGGCTATGGGTGATCAGAGGAACCATTTCGTCACACCCCATGGTCCTCATGTTTAGCTCTACCATCTACTGAACCCTCGGGCCCCTCGGAAACCACGACGGTGGGACACTCTAGGTTATCCGTGGCTGAGAAACAGTGGCGCCAGGAGCTGGGGTTATGCCTCTATTGTGGGAGCGAGGACCATGAGATCGAGTCCTGTCAGCTTTGGCGAAAAGGCGGAGTCCCTGCGTCGCAGAAGGGGGTCTCACGGACTCATCCCTGCCTAATCCCCTATCTCGGTTACTGTTACCCATTAGATTCATTCATAAGCACACTGAAATTCCCACTCAGGCTTTAGAGGACTCCGGGGCTGAGCAGAGCTTTGTTTCCAGAGACCTGGCAACCCGGTTGGGCCTCCACTGCCTACCCCTTAAGTCTCCATTACAACTGATCATGTTGTCCAACGCTCCTATGGCTACTGTGTCCCAGAGGACTGCCCCTATGTCAGTTATTATCTCCGGAAACTATTGTGAAGAATTGTCCTTCCTGGTTTTGCCCGTCTCGTCATCTCCGGTCATCCTGGGCTACCCTTGACTTTGTGTTCACAATCCCACGATTGACTGGAGTTCAGGGAGTATTAAGTCTTGGAGCTCATTTTGCCTCAGCGCATGCCTTCAGTCAGCTGCATGTTCCCCTTCTGCGACCCTAGGGGTTCCTACTGCTCCCCCTCCCGACCTGTATAAGTGCCCCCTGAGTATCATGACCTTGGAGCCGTATTCAGCAAGTCCCAGGCCCTGTCCCTTCCCCCCCACCAGCTGTACAATTGTGCCATAAATCTTCGTCCTGGGGCTCCACTCCCGTCCAGCTGGCTGTATAGCCTTTCCCCGCCGGAGCGGGCTGCCATGGACGCATACATTAAGGAGTCTCTGAGTTGAGGCATTATCCGCCCGTCCTCTTTTGTGGTGGGGGCAGGTTTCTTCTTTGTGGGGAAGAAGGACAGGTCACTGAGACCATGCATCGACTTCAGGGAACTGAACAATATCACTGTCAAAGACAAATACACCCTCCCATTACTCAACTCTGCCTTTGACTCTCTCCAGAGGCAATCCTTCTTCACGAAATTGGATCTGCACAATGCCTACCATCTGGTGCGGATCTGTGAGGGGGACGAATGGAAGACAGGTTTCCGGACCCCCAGTGGTCACTTTGAGTATCTTGTGATGCCATTTGGGCTGACCACTGTGCCTGCTGTCTTCCAGAGGCTTATTAACGACATCCTGAGAGACTTTCTGAATGTGTTCGTGTTTGTATATCTGGATGACATTCTAATCTTCTCCCGTTCCCTAGATGTGCACCGAATACATGTCAGTCGTGTTCTGCAGTGACTGTGGGAGAATCAATTGTTTGTTAAAGCTGAGAAATGTGAGTTTCACACCTCCAGGACATCCTTCCTGGGCTTTATCATCTCACACACACCTCTCTTACACACACCATGTAGACACCCAGCTCAACTCAACCATGAGAACTATAACTGGAACAATCCGCTCAACACCACTCCCCTGGCTCTCTGTACTGTCAAACATAGCCCCTCCACACATCCGGCGAGCAGCATTAACTCAAAGGATGCTCCAAAAAGTTAAAGATTTTCCTCACTTACCAATCCATGCAGATATCTACACCCCACCCACTGCTCGACTTTCATCCAGACGGCCGATTTGGAAAAACCCTCCCCCAGCTGACTTTACCATCCAGACAGCTTGGCAAGAGGAATGGGAGACCAAGGAGGTCCCAAACAAACAGCTGGTGATAAACCCCAACCAACAGGTCCCGGGCACCAACCTCCCAAGGAGACAGTGGTCTACACTCAATCGCTTCAGGACTGGACATGGCCCCTGCTTGGCCAGCCTTCACAGATGGGGCAGTAGCCCTAGCCCACTGTGCGCATGTGGAGAGGAGCAAACTATGGAACACATCATAGAGGTTTGCCCACTCCAAAGACTGGAAGGAGGATTACACACCCTCCATACAGCAAACCAGGAGGCAACTGCTTGGCTTAAGGACTTTGCATTCGCTAAATAAATAAATAAATCATCTCACACAAGGAGATCCTCCTGGACCCGGGCAAAATCAAGGCGGTGGTGGAGTGGCAGGTTCCATCCTCCAGGAAACAGCACCAGCAGTTCCTGGGGTTCACTAACTTCTACCGCCAGTTTATCAAGAACTACAGCTGCCTGGCTCTTCCTCTGACGCGCCTCACCTCCTCTAAGGTCCCCTTCCGGTGGTCGGAGGAGGCGTCCTTGGCCTTTTCGAACCTCAAGGAGCAGTTCTCCCAGTTCCCTATTCTGGCTCAGGTGGATCTGGATCTGCAGTGCCTCATGGAAGTGGATGCCTCGGATTCGGGGGTGGGGGCTGTTCTTTTTCAGCGTTCCCCGGCAGATGGCAAGGTCCATCCATGTGCTTTCTTCTCCCATTGATTGTCACAGGCTGAGTGCAATTACAGCATCGGCGATAGCGAATTGCTGGCTGTGAAACTGGCCCTGGAGGAGTGGCGCCACTGGTTGGAAGGGTCCTCGCAGCCGTTCGTGGTTTAGACGGGTCACCACAACCTGGAGTACCTCAGGACAGCTAAGCACCTTAATGCCCGCCAGGCCCGCTGGTCCCTGTATTTTGGCCGGTTTAATTTCGCCATCACATATCACCCTGGGTTGAAAAACACTAAGCCAGACGCCCTCTTCGCCACGGACGTGCCGGAGCCCGAAGACGACCCTGTTATCCCTGCCTCTTGTGTCTTGGGCGTCATCTCGTGGGGGATCAAGGAGAAGGTTCTGAAGGCCCAGGAGACGGAAAGGGACCCGGGCAGGGGGCCAGCAGGGAAGCTGTTCATTCCTTCGTCCATCCGGGGTGACATCATTCAATGGGCTCACTCCTCCAAGTTCGCTTGCCTCCCGGGGAGACGACGTATGTAGGTGTTGCTGCAATGCTCGTTCTGGTGGCCGTGCCTCCAAAGGGACGTTGGGGAGTATATCCGGGCCTGTCCCCAATGTGGTACCGGCAAGACCCCATCGTCTCCACTGGCTGGATTACTTCATCCCCTCCCGATCCCCGGCAGGGCCTGGTCCCATGTGGCATTGGATTTCGTCACCGGCCTCCCTCCTTCCAATAACCATACCGTGGTCCTCACCCTAGTTGACAGATTCTCCAAAGCAGCCCACTTCGTCACCCTTCCAGGTCTACCCTTGGCCAAGGAGACTGCCGATCTTCTGGTTCAACATGTGGTGAGGCTTCATGGGATCCCCTTGGACATCGTTTCGGATCGGGGGCCCCAATTTATTTCCCAGGTATGGAGGTTATTTTCTAGCACCCTTGTGGCTATGGTGAGCCTGTCGTCGGGATACCATCCACAATCTAATAGCCAGTGCGAACGAGCCAACCAGGACCTGGAGGCGGGGCTGTGCTGTATGGCAGCTACCAACTCGACAGCATGGAGCTCCTTCCTACCTTGGATTGAGTACACCCACAACTCGACAGTGTCCTCGGCTATAGGTATGTCCCCTTTCCAAGCCTCTCTCGGGTGTTCTCCTCCCTTATTTCCATAAGAGGAGGGTGACATCGCTGTTCCATCAGTCCAGGCACATCTGAGGTGCTGTCGACGTCTGTGGAGGGCGACACGGGCCGCACTACAGAGCACAGCAAAGCGCAACATTGCAGTGGCCAACCGCCGTTGGACTCCAGCCCCAGTGTACCAGGTAGGCCAGCAGGTATGGCTGTCTACCAAAAACATTAATCTGAAGGCTGAGCACAAGAAGATGCAGCAGCGGTTCATTGGGCCCTTCGCTGTATCCCGCATTATCAACCCTGTATCTGTTTGACTTGATCTCCCACCCTCCCTCCACATATGCCCTACATTCCATGTCTCGCAGATCAAGCCTGTGTCTCCCCCCCCCCCCCCCCCAGGCCACCACCTCCTCCGCGGATGACCGACGGCAGCCTGGCCTGTACCGTGACTGCTATCCTGGATGTCCGTCATCGGGGCTGTGGATTGCAATACCTGGTGGACTGGGAGGGCTATGGCCCAGAGGCCAGGTCCTGGGTGCGTCCTGACTTCATCCTCGATAAGGATCTCATCTGGGAGTTTCATCGGATGCATTCAGGGAGACTGGAGAAACCTCCAAGAGGCGCTCGTTAGGGGGGGAGTACTGTCATGGTCCGCTCTGCTCATCACCGTCAGCTGCGCTCTCACCTGGTCCTCATCAGGCACCGCCTATATCTACTGCTCTGGCCTTTGGGTTAGTGCGGAGATGTCTCACTGCGCTCCAGGAGAGCTTCGTCACTGTTCCTTGCCTTCTACCTACGCTACAGCCAGCGCTCGTCTTCTGCCTCATCCAAGAAGCCATCCAGCCTGCCACGTAAGCGCTCATTCCTACTCACCTTGTGAATCAGTTCTCCTGTGCATAGGTGGTGTCCTTGGCGACAGATTCCCAGCCTCCTCCTCCCAGGCGGCAAACCATTCATCCTACCAACTCACCTCCACCAGCACGTCTACTCACCTGCCGGAGTCACTCCACCACCTGAAGAGCACTGTCTTCCTGGCCACAGCTGTCACACTGAACTAGAGCTCGCAACCATCTGTTCCCACAGTAAGTTCAGTGTAACTGTTAAACTCCAGAAGTGACGCCCAGTAATTCCCTCTCCTTGTGTGTCTCCAGGGTTGCCAGGCTGTACGGTGTCTCGCTCAGTTCCCGGCAGTTCCAGACTACATTCACACCTCACTTCTCACTACCTGGTTGTTAATAAACTTGATTGTATCGATTCGGAGTCTGTGTGTTGTCACTGGGTCATTGAACTATGTCAATCTTCTCCTGCAATCCCCCTTCCCCGCCCTTTCCTGTGCTTAAGGTGAGCCTACTATTATTCTCTTATCTTCATTCCTGCCCACTGCAGGTTAGATTTCTCTGTGAGCATGCAGTGGGCTCACTAGCTCTGGCTGTTTTGACTTCAACAGCAGCCAAGCTGCTGACAGACCCGTCTGACAGCGGCAGCTTATATTAATGTGATAAATATTGGAATATACATGATACAATCATTTATGTATAGCAGGCGGCCAAATGCACCGACATAACAAATATATTCGGTAAATTACCCAGCCCTATCTCACATAGATGTCGCTGTTATCCAAGTGTGTGAGGGCTGTGTGGAGGGCTGTAATGATGGTGTTCTCTGTTGACCTGTTTGCTCATTATGCAAACTGATGTGAATCAAGGTCAACAGAAATGACAGCCTTAATATCAGGCAAAATTACGCCTAAGTGTACATTCATGTGTTTAATGTCTGTATATGATGCTGCGCACAAGCTACAGTCGCCACAGCCTTCTGGAGATAAGGAATAGGTCCAAACATGTTTGGGTGAACGTGAGTGGGTGTGGGTGATTCTGAGAGCGAGTGGGAGTGGGAGCGAGATTGAGCGGGTACAGGAGTGGGTGAGAGTGGGTGGGTCTGGGAGAGTGAGTGTGGGATTGTGTGGGGAGAGGGCGAGTGAGAGTGAGTGGGTGCGTGTGGGTGCAAGTGGGTGCGTATAAGAACATGAGGGTGTGAGTGCATGGGAAAGGGTGTGTGTACTGGTCGGGGGGTGCTAGATTGAGTGGGTGGCACCTCCTGGCTGCGTGGGCTCCCTTTGACGGGGTGGGGGGCTGGCCTCTCGTGGGGCCCCGCTGCGGGGTGGCAGGGGTTGGCTGGTCTGGGTGTGGGGGTGCACAGCGCCGGCCACTTTGAGGCCCGACCTCCCCTGGCTGTCCCTCCTGGGGTAGATGCCTGCTGGCTGTCCTGGGGCTTGTTGGCCTCAGGACATTTGTGCTCTGTGGGGGTTGGTGGCGTTGTCCTGCTTGCTCGGGGTTTCCAGGGGGCAGTTGCTGTGACCTGCTACCCTCTTCGTATGTTTCCATATGACAAGCCACTCACACACACTCACTTATTTTGCGAGTGCTCTCATACACACGCACACGTATGCGCACACACATGTTTCTCCTTTAACAGGTGCAGATACCAGACTCGTGATGAGACCGTTTCAGTGGAAGAAACTGTCTTCTGTTTGTTTAGTTGTGTTAGTCTGTTTGCCTTCTTTGTCTGTTACTCTGCCTTTTCTTCCCCCCCCCCCCGCCCCAGTCCTTCGTGGGTAAAACAATTTAAATAAAGTATTAAAAGTTATTACAAGAGGAGTTTATAAACAATATACAGTACATATATACAGTATGTACTGTACACTGATGTACCTTGACCTTGGAGTTCACCATGAATGTGTTTAGAGGTTGTTCTGGGCTCTTTTGTTACCATTCGTATTATCCCTCTCTTCTATTTTTCATCAAGTTTCCCCCTGTGACCACGTCCAGGGAGGTTGACTACAGTCCCGTGGATCTTAAATTTCTGAATATGTGCAACTGTAGTCATAGGAACTGTCAGGAAGTGGCACTGTCTGAGGCAAGATCTTCGGTTCCAGTTTTCTGATTTTTATTTCAGTAATCTTACATGTAAATAGTTCCAAACATCCGACACGATCCTTCATCAACAATCCACAAAGTTACAGCGAAACTCTCGACTGCAAGACTGAAGATCAACTCTGCAACAACTACTCAAACCCAACACCTGTTATATATTACTGGAGATAATTAGGGCTGATTAGCCCCTACCATAACCCCAGGTAAAACAATAAACATTTCCATTGTTTACACATACCCACTAATCTCTAAACATACATAAATATTTCCCAACTATATACAATATAAATATAAATAACATATAATAAATAACAATATAAATAATTCAATAAATAGATCAAACCCTTATTTACAAATGTTAAACCACCCCTCTAACTTACCATACATGCTTCCTTCCTGCTGGTGTCCTATATAAGGCCCTCAACCCCTAACAGAGTCTTTTGCCCGGACACCCACAGGAAGCATGTTGGCAAAGGTATGTGAAATAAATCATTATCCATTATTTTACCAAATACTTAACCAAACAATTATCTCCCAAGGGCATTCAAATTAGACAAAGACAGATCCCAAAATAATGTGTGCACTTTACAAACAATCATAATAACATTTACCATATTATAAATACAACACAATCACATACAATAAGTCATACAGTGGTGACACTCCATTGTCACAGGAACATCAAGCTGCTTGGAGATGGTCTTATATACTTTAACTTTAACATGCTTGTCTATAATTTTCTTTCTAATCTCCTGAGACAACTCTCTCCTTTGCTTCCTCTGGTCCATGTTTAGTGTGGTACACACCATGTCACCAAACAGCACAGTGACTACTTGTCACCCTTTAAATAGGCTGACTGACTGATCACAAGTTTGTAGACACCTGTGATGTTAATTAGAGGACACATCTTGGTTGAACATGTCCCCATGGTCACATTATTTTCAATCTTTTCTAGGGGTACCATCATTTTTGTCCAGGCCTGTTTCAAGAGTTTGTTTTTTAAAATAATTCTGTTGAACCAATTTATTACCACTTTTGTCAGATTCAAGTTATTTCTGTGACCACTGTGGGGTTTTTCTTTCATTAACAGAGGGGTACCAACAATTTTGTCCACGTCTGTATACATATATATATATATATATATATATACTATAGTATATATACATATATAAAGTGCAGAGACATACAGCAGCAGATGTAAATTCTCTCAGAATGTGAAAGGATTGGCACTTGATGATCATAAACTCCACCAATGGAGAACAGTGTTTATGCACAACAGTTGCATCATGGCACCAAGCGTCACTGATGTAAACACACATGACTCCACCTCGGGTCTTTCCTCCTTCCATTAGCACCCTATCAGCGCGGTAGCATGTTAACCCTGCTAACTGAATGGCAGAGTCCGGTACACACACACACACACACACACACACACACACACACACACACACACACACACATATATATATATATATATATATATATATATATATATATATATCTTCCATATGCAAACAATAGTTACATTTGGTATCAACTAGGAACAGTTGACAGCAATCTCTAAACAAGCTCCCTAAACTGGCCAATCAAACTGGTTTGCTGTTGGGCAGAAACTATTGAATTAAAAAATGTATTAACTAATCAAGTGTTCAAAATATTAAAAAAATGAATTAAACAATCAATGAATAAATCTACTAATTAATTTGCAGGACACTATCCCGGTTTTCCACCCTTGAACTCTTTACGAAAGAGCATAGTGTGTTCTTAGCATGCACTGGGTGTGGCTCTCCAGTACACGGAATCTCCATTTAATGTCTTATCTGAGGGGCAATTTTGAAATTACGTGGAATCAAAGGAACATTTCATATGTGCAAGTGAATATATGAAAATCGACTGTTATCAGTCTGTTATGTCTGGAAAACTGGAAGGACTGACAGAGAGTGGCATTTGCTGGGAACACAAACTTTATTACATAAAACACTATTATGGTGGTACAACTGTGCGGTGGTGGCCAAACCCGAGAGAGCCGTAAAGAGAAGGTGTAAAATGTCTGTCCTTTACATTTGTATGCTCAGCGTGATTACGTCACTGAATGGCCGTGTCATCACACCAACACTGACCAAACCTGTGGTTTCACAACACCAAATTCAACCCCCCCCCCGCGCCTTTTTGGAAACAAAAAACACATATATGTGAATTGACCCTCCCCAATTTGGTGCATTGAAACCCCCAAACTTGCTAGGGCCAGCAGGTAGACTACCATGTGGCCCAACGCGGTTGAGTGGTTTATTGTGCCACTATTCACTGGCAGCCACGCCCCTAGCTAAACAGTCCTTCTTTTATTGAGGAAAAGCAGTTCAGTTCAAGGGGCTCTGAGGCAAGCCCGCTGTGGACGCACCCCTGGAGGTACGGAGGACCGTGGACAGGGATTGTCTTCTACAAAACCCCAGTCTGGGTCCCACAAGTCAACTCCCGTGTAGCCGTGGAATCCAGGGCAGTTGCTCGAACTCAGCGAAGACGGTTGGCATGCCACACCGAACCATCTGCCAGCTGGAAGGTCACTGGCTCCAGCTGTGTGGTGATCTTGATGGGTGCCAGTAGTGGTGGAGATGGTGTTGAGGCCGACTGTAGGTCCAGTTGTTCGGTTCTGTGGACCTGGACCCAGTCCATCACTGCGAGTGGCACTCTGTTTGGTTTAGATGCATTCGGCATTGTGGTTGTGATGGTGTGACTCTCATGTCTGCTGTGGGGCATCCACCAGGTTGTGGTGGTTCTGCGGTGTCCTGTTGGGTCACAGACTCTTCATCCTGCAGCTCAACAGAGACTCCTGGAGGCTGACGCTGGACGTGGATTCGGAAGGCGTCCTGTGGTTCTGCTGCATTTTGTTAGATTATGGACTCTTCATCCTGCAGCTCAGCGGCGGCTCCACTAGGCTGATGCCGGTCATGGATTTGGAAGGAGTCTGATAGCTCTATTGCATTTTGTTGGGTCACGGACTCTTCATCCTGCAGCTCAGCGGCAGCTCCTGGAGACTGGTGCTGGGTGTGGATTCGGAAGCAGTCTGGTTTCTTCTCCCCCGCTCCTGGGAAGCTGGTCGTGGTGATGTGTTGCTGTTGCCACTGGTAGAACCTGCACTGGGTTGTTGTGTCCCGGGGTTCCCGATAGATGCAGGCTCCCTCTCCTGCAGCTCTGCAGCAGCTCCCTGAGTCTTATGCTGGGTGAGGATCTGAGACAAGTCCAGTTGCTGCCCCTTCTCCGGGTGATGCTCCTCCTGTGGGTATGGGACGGCTGTACCACCGTCATCATCGTCTGGGTGTGTTGCATCCCACTCATCATCGTTGGTCAAATGGAGTCCGTTACTGTCGCAGATGGAGAATCCCTGTTGATAAAACATGTCACATCCTAGTATGTTGTCTCCATGCGTAGTCACTTGGAAAACAAAATCAGTAACGACTCTTGATGAGTAGCGGACCATTAGTGTGATGGTCCCTGCATTGCTAATCCGGTAGCCACCATACCAGCGCAGGTCAGCTGGGATTTTTCCGATCGGGTGGTTGGGGAAGAACTTCTTCATGGTGATCCAGTTCAACATCGATCTCACTGCGGCAGCGTCAAGCAGAAGTGGCAAGCTGACATTGCCCAGCCCTACCATGCAGAATGTGTATGCCGCACCTCCAGAACTCACTGTGTGGATGGTAGTCGCAGATGAGTAACTTTAGCTGACCAGCGGGCTCGGTGGTGGTGCTGACCAGCAAACCTTGGCAAAGTGGTTTGAATTTGCTGCATTGCTTACATCGCTGCCCCCTTGTCAGGCAAGAAAATACGTTGGCCTTCTATGCCCTGGATTGTAAACCAGTAGAGCTCGCATCCATGCCTTGTCTACCTTGCCCAGGTCCAATGTCAATATGTAGCTGGTGAAAGCATTAAACCAGCACGGCCACGGTGTGGGCGGCTCACCTGAGGTCTCCAGAAAGTTTGAGACTGTAGTGGCCTCAAACACGCTTCCATGGTTTACTCTCGTTACCTAATGTTGTGTCTGGAAAACTGGAAGGACCGACAGAGTGGCGTTTGCTGGGAACACAAACTTTATTACATAAAACACCATTATGGTGGTACAACAGTGTGTTGGTTGGGAGGCCGAACCTGAGAGAGCCGGTAAAGAGAGGCTGTAAAATGGCTGTCCCTTACATTTGTATGATCAGCGTGGTGACGTCACCGAACGGCCACATCATCACGCCAACACCGACCGAACCTGTGGTTTCAGAACACCACACAGTCAGTCATCAGGGTCAGGCAGCATGCACACCTAGTAACCTATGACTTAAACCAATGATGACACCAGGTCTGACTGCACTGTCCTCTAGCAGTTTAAGGAACAAGTCTAGCCAGCTCATAAATCACAAGTGCTCTAGTAAGCCTGGTGACACAAATGCACTGTCAAATACCCTCAGAAATGTAACCTGCCCCTCACCAAATACAGGAGATCTTGCCAAAAGAGTTTCATGTTGCAGTTACGACCAGTAAGGAAACAGTATCAATGAGTTATTAAGTAGTTGTGACCACGGTATTTGAAAGACTGGACACCATTGTCATTGAAGACACCTACTACTGCATCTGGAAGGTTGTTCCATATTCTTATTGCACAGTGAAGAAAGCTCCTATCTAGTGTAGTTGTTCTTGCATTAGGTATAGCTAAGGCATGATCAGGTATAGATGCACTGGCTCTAGTAGTTCTCTGAGATGTGTCCTTATCCGGTAGTAATTACTGGAGTGGTGGCTCAGTTGGTAGAGCATCCACCCCACACTCAGGAAGCAGGGGTTCAAATCCCGGCCGGGTCATGCCGAAGACCATATAAAAGCGGAACTTCCTGCCGTCCAGCTTGGTGCTCAGCAATAATGGAATGGAGGAGGGAAATCTGTGGGGGTGCCTTGCATGACAGCGGCCCTTCTGATTCTACTATGGGGTGTGTGTGATTTACACTGTAGATAGGATAAAGCACAATTTTGTTCTACTGTTCATGATTGGTTGTATGGTTGAATGACAATAAAGGGTGATTTAATTTAATGCCTGAAGGTCTGTTGGACAGTGAGTGGTATGCATTTTGTAGCGCACTGTAGGTGCAGCAACTTCCCGTCTATGCTGGAGAGTAGTGATGGCCAGTTCCTTGCAAGCAGTGGCTTGGTCTACTCCAATGATTCTTAGGGCTTTTTGTTGAATCGAGTCAAGTTGACTGATGACAGATGGAGAGGCACTCATCCATGACAAACAAGCATATTCCATCACACTTCATTTCTGAGCTTTGCATATGGTTGACCTTCCTACCACATCAAGTTTGCTGGCAACAAACTTGCACTTGGCCATTTCATGTCTCTCCACAGGGACTGGCATGCTTCTTTATAGGGTTGCTGGCCTCCTGACTTGAAGGCATCATCCTGTGCTCTAAGCAGGGTGTACACCTCACCATTGAGCCACTGTTTTTGGTTCGGGAACACTTTGTCTTGGTTAGGATCACACTCTCACTGCAATAGCTGACATATGAGAGCACAGTAGATGTGTGGCCATCCAGGTCTGTCCCCTCTGCAAATACTCCCCAGTCTATAGAATCAAAACAGTCCTGTAGGGCTGTGGTGGCTTCCTCCATCCACACTTGAACTGTTTTTAGTGTTGGTCTTTGTTTACAGATTTTAGGTTTATAAGCAGGAATCAGTGACCGAGAGAGATGATCAGAGAGTCCAAGATGTGGCAGGGGGGTGGTTCTATAGGCACCTGGAATGTTGGTGTAGACCTGGTCAAGGGTTATTTTCCCTCATCGGGAAACTCACGCTTTTGAAGAATCTTGGCAGACCAGATTTCAGGTTTGTATGGTTCAAGTCTCCTGCCACAATGATAACACAGTCCAGGTGTGCCGATAGCTGCTGGTTGTTGGAAAGTTGTAGCATTTCCATGGCTACTTTAGCATTAGCTTTTGGCTACATGTACACTGCTAATATAATCAGTGACGTGAGTTCTCTCAGCAGATAGATAGGTCTGCACTGCACCATCAGATACTCTATGTCCGGACAACAGTGAGTGTCTATAAGTGAGACATTGGTATACCAACTGTTGTTTCTGTCAACACACAGGCCACCTCTGTATTTCTTACCTAACATGCTGGACCTTCTGTCTGCCCTTAAAGTAGCGTGGCCTGCTAATGCTATTGCAGCATCCGGAGTGGAAGAGTCCAGCAAAGTCTCCAATATGACTTTGTTATGACCTGGCTCAAGGGCCACAACAAAAAGAAGGACACTCCAAGTGGAGTTGAAAGTAAACATACTGTAACTTTATTAAACCAAATTAAACCAAACTGGACCAAATTAAGAATGCGTAATTGAAGTATGTACAAAATGTAAGTGTTCATCAGTAACATCAGTAGTGTAGGGTGTGAGTGAGTGTAAAATATGGTGTAATGGCGTTGACCAGTGCAAAACCTAAATTACCATTTGAAACATAACCAAGGAGTCCAAACAACCAAACCAAACCAGAACAGAGGATTGCCTGTAGGGGAAAAACACAAACAAAGGTTAGAGGGGTGAAGCGGTGCAAGGCCAGGTCTCCAATTCCCAGTGATAGGATGGAGCAACCCAAATGGAATGACCTGAATGCTGAGCCTACCACAAGGCTTAAATGCCCTTGGTCATCTGGGCCCCACAGGTGATCCCACTTGGCAATCAATTACTGGCACCAAGCTAGAGCACAGCACCACCCACAGGACCCAAGGGGCCGTAACAACTGTCACACAGTAATCCATACGGTGTGAAGTAATTCGCAGTTGTAACATCCATCTTGTTGTTGAGTGACTGGGAGTTTGTGAGAAAAAGAGTTGGGCTGGCCAGGTTGTACGGGTTAGCCATTAGCCTGGCCTTTAACCCTGCTCTCCTCCCCCTCTTCTGTTTTCTGTGTCTCCACCTCCTGCTCCACTTCAGTGGAGGTATGATAGGTGAGAGGTCTGCAGGCCTGCAGATAAGATAAGATAAGATAAGCCTTTATTAGTCCCACAACGGGGAAATTCCAGGATTGCAACAGCACAGGGATAGCAACACTCAGAGCAACAATCAGAAGGCAAGAAAAAAACAAGCAAGCAAGAGCAGCTAATATACATATGTACGTATTACTATAAAATATATATATATACACACACACACAGACACACAGTGCAGAGCATTGTAGCTGGATGGAATAAATATATGAATATATGAACACACAGTGCAGAGCATTGTAGCTAGATGGAATAAATATGTAAATATATAAACACCCACAGTACGGAGCATTGCAGCTAGGTGGAATAAATATGCAAGTATATAAACACACACAGTGCGGAGCAATGTAGCTAGATGGAATAATATGTAGATATATAAATATATAAACACACCCAGTGCTGAGCATTGTAGCTAGATGGAATAAATATGTAAATATATAAACACACACAGTGCAGAGCATTGTTGCTAGATGGAATGAAACAGCATAACCGTCTACTTAGTTATCCTACATGGTATGATTATGTGCCCATACATATTCTCACCCTCCATAGCGACCGGTAAGTTCCTAGTTGTATGCCGGAGGGGACCATTGTGTAAGTCTATTGCATCTTTTGCATTCAAAAAACTATTAGTTTGTTACGTCTTTTTGCTATCTCTGCGAGCAGCCCTGCTTAGGTTGTACAGTCTGACAGCCGTTGGTAGGAAGGACCTACGAAACCTCTCGGTTGTGCACCTGGGATGATGTAGTCTGCTGCTAAATGCGCTCCTCAGTGCATTCAGTATGTCCTGCATAGGGTGGAACTCGGACTCCAGCAGAGATGACAGTTTAGCCACCGTCCTTCTCTCTCCTATCTCCTCCATCGGATCAAGGCGCTGCCCCAGGACAGAGCTAGCTTTCTTAATCAGTTTGTTCAGTCTCTTCCTATCGGCTGCAGTAATGCCACTGCCCCAGCAGACCACTCCAAAAGTGATGGCTGATGCCACCACCGTGTCATAGAATGACTTCAGCAGCGCCCCTTGTACACCAAAAGACCTGAGTCTCCTCAGCAGGAACAGCCTGCGCTGTCCCTTCTTGTAGAGTGCATCAGTATTGTGTGACCAGTCTAGTTTCTTGTTCAGATGAATACCCAGGTACTTATAGGATGTCACCATCTCGATGTCTGTTCCCTGTATATTTACTGGTACTGTGAGGGGCTGCCCATGCCTGCGGCAGTCCACCACCAGCTCCTTAGTTTTCCTCGCGTTGATCTGGAGGCAGTTCCGATGGCACCAGTCCACGAAGTCCTGGATAAGCCCTCTGTACTCAGCTTCATCTCCATTGGAGATGAGGCCAACGATCGCAGAGTCATCAGAGAACTTCTGTAGATGGCAGTGTGTTGTGTTGTGTGAGAAGTCCGCAGTATAAAGAGTGAACAGGAAGGGAGCCAGCACCGTTCCCTGGGGGGCCCCCGTGCTACTGATGATCGTGTCGGACACACAGTCCCGGGTTCTCACAAACTGAGGCCGGTTCGTGAGGTAGTCCAGGATCCATGATGACAGGTGCTGGTCCACCCCTGCGCGCAGCAGCTTGTCCTTCAGGATCATTGGTTGGATGGTGTTGAAAGCACTGGAGAAGTCAAAGAACATGATCCTCACCATATTCCCGGGCTTCTCCAGGTGGGACAGAGAACGGTGAAGGAGGAAGATCACCGCATCCTCCACCCCAATGCCATGCTGGTAGGCGAACTGGAGTGGATCCATCGCTGGTTCCACCAGGGGGCGGAGGTGAGCAAGGAGCAGTCTCTCCAGGGTCTTCATCAAGTGGGACGTCAAGGCCACCGGTCTGTAGCTGTTCAGGTCTTTGGGGTGGGAAGTTTTTGGTACAGGTACCACACAAGATGTTTTCCACAGCTGTGGTACCCTCCCCAGTTTCAGGCTCATGTTGAAGATATACGTCACAATCCCACACAGCTGGTCTGCACAGGACTTGAGGAGCTTTGCGCTGATGCCGTCCGGTCCCGGCGCCTTCCTCGCCTTGATCTTCCTCAGCTCCGTCCTCACCTGGGTCCTGGTCAGGGTCAGGATGGGGGGCTGTGTGTTGGGAGTGGGGGGGTGTTGGTGGAGTGGGGAGTGGGCAGCAGGACTTGATTTCTTTAGAGGCAGCAGTGGTTGTTGTGCAGTCAGGGGGGAGGGCGGTTGGTCAAATCTATTGAAAAACAGATTCAGGTTGTTCGCCCACTCCCTGCCCCCTGTGGCCTGGGGGGAGGTATTCTGGAGCCCCGAGATGGTTTTGAGGTTTC
Organism: Pholidichthys leucotaenia; assembly: GCA_020510985.1. Classification (NCBI taxonomy): domain Eukaryota; kingdom Metazoa; phylum Chordata; class Actinopteri; order Cichliformes; family Pholidichthyidae; genus Pholidichthys; species Pholidichthys leucotaenia. Next base: position 441,023,248 of record CM035837.1, on the reverse strand, counting down.
TCCAGACCCCGCTGATGTCGCTCTGTTGCAGCTTGTCCTCCATCTTCTTCCTGAAGCTGTCCTTGCCTTCTCTGATCTTTCTCCTCAGCTCCCAGATCCAGCTCCAGATCTCGAATGAAGTCCCAGCTACTGTTGCTAAAAGTGTAACGTTGTTTTCCATAAGTACATATGAGCAGCTCTGACATGGTACAAATATTTGACCCAAGAGCAGACACAGTGAAACCAATACTGTTGAGTTTGAACAATGATTTATTGATACGCAAGTGATAATAAATGTGCACAGACGATCTGTCAACCCTGTGGAAACAGAATCAATCTTAATTTACTTAATGATTCTTACAGACAAAGGCCGAAGAGGCAGTGGGGGCCTGGTTTGATGATCCTCCAGAGGCAGAAAAGTGCCGAGTTTAGTGCCGAGGTCCAGGGAAGCACTGGAGCCAGGCTGGCCAGGCCTGGGGTGAGGGAGAAGGCAGGTGAGGAGCACAGTGAGGACAAACAACAGTAAGTCGACTTACTTAATGTGAAGGGGAGTGTGCACAACCCATTGAGAACAATGTAGTCCATCAGGCAGGTTCAGGAGTCCAAGACAGGCAGGGGGTCCAAACACAACAGGCAGGCAAAGGGTAACAGGCTGAGACAGAATGCTTCCAGGCTGTACAAAGAATAAGGGTTTAGGCTGGTAGGAGGTCAGATAAGACCAGGCAAAGCAGAGGGAGAGCATCCCATTTAAAGGCCCTCCTAATTGGCAACAGCTGGTGGTCAAGGCTGCAGGGAGGATGCCTAATCACGAGAGAGAGGGAGACAAACACAGCACCCAGGAACCCTTACAAACTCAGCTCGGCTGTACTGCACATGTTCAGCTGTCCCGGAGAAAAGAAGGAAAAAGAAACTGAAATATACAAAATAGAAAAAATAGCTGCTAAACATGAAGAGTGCCAGGCTGCTGCATCTACCCACGCCACCATCTTGAGCAATTGGATCCTGGACTGTTTTTAATGATGCTTTAAATCTGTGTTTATAGTTTAAAAGACAGTAACACATAATGTAATTATTTTTGCCTTTTTAAGAGTTTCACAGTGCCTTCAGGGCTCCTGTAGAAGACAACAATAAAGAAACAGTGAAGCATCAGTCGATACTATAACTACTACTGAGTAAATACAGTAATTATTTAGTCCCTCCAGGATTTTGCGATGTTGCGATCACACGAATTCACGCAAAGTCACACCATCATCATGTCTTTTGTGCGACCTTGCAACTTTGTTCAATCATCGCAACTTTTCCACAATTTTGGCCAATCCTCGTCAACTTCCGTCAATTTCCCCAATCAAATTTGTACCTGAGAAGCACTCAAACTCTGTCTAACCAATCAAATGCGTCACTGCACCATGCTCACTTCCGTGTTTACAGTGAGTATTAATGGAACACAATCAAAAAACAGAGTGTGTAATTTACAAAAACACTCACCTGCAACTTTTTCCACACCATCCCTTCCTCCATCTTCCCAGGTCTACTGGTGGATATCTCCTCCAGTCTCCATGCTGACCACATGTACAAAGTTCCGGGTTTGTGTTGAAAAACGTCCGCCTGCCTGAAAGCACCCCGTCACGGGAGCGTATGTGAAGAGAGTTGCCGTAAAACCACAAATAAACAAATCTAACACTACAGCCAGTGCTTGAACATTTTATACATCTTTAGAGGTAAAATCATGGCTACATCTTGTCAATGACCTTTGAAGTTGTGAATCTCTGGTCTGGACACGGACCAATGTGCGCCCCCGGCAAACCTCCAAAGTGAGCCCCTCCTCTTGGTACGACTCCCGGTGTGTGTCAAGATGCGCAGCAGATAGACAGACAGGTAGAGGCCAAGCACAGAAAGAGAGAGAATATTCAATATTTTTTCCCAAAAAACAAAGACTTCAACAGACAATACAGAGTAACAGAATTTTTTTTTTTTTCTCTGCGCTCAGAACTGAGTGGTTGGAAATTGCTGCGGTTTTCAAATGAAGATTCTGCCATAACTTCCAAATCTATACTCTTTAACATGCATTCAATGCAATTTACAGTAGCTGTTGTAATGGATATTGTGTTCAAGTCTGCATTTGCTGTTGCACAAAAGTGTCATGGAGGTGCACCGACGGGGCAGAAAACAAGACTCATGTGCTAGGCAAGCTCTTGGCATTTTATTAAGAAAAAACAGAAAATAATGCATCTCATGAGCTGAAACAAACAAAAAAAAAGGCTAGGCACAGCAGGTAAAATACACAAGGCAAGACAAAGCTAAGACAAGGCCGTGCTGACGTGAGGAGCAGCATTTCTTAAATAGCACAGGACTAATGAGAAAAATAACCAACAGCTAAAGGCAATCTAGGAATAAACAAACAAGCAATCTGAAACTGAAAACATGGTCAACATAAAAACCAGACAAGAACTAATTGTCATGAGCTGAGCGCAGGAGGTTTCTGCCCTGCTCAGTCTCATGGCTTTTTCTTTATATTTATATAAAAATATAAACTGTGGTGCAGGTGTAGTGTGACTGACTACTGATCGGAGGGTCATGGGTTTGAATCCCGCTCTGTCTGCAGTCTGCATGTCAAAGTGTCCTTGAACAAGACACTGAACCCCCAGTTGCTCCTGGTGGCCAGGCTAGTGCCTGTGTGTGTATGGCTGCTCTGCCGCCATCAGTGTGTGAATGTATGTTTGAATGGATGGATAGCAGGGTCTGTAAAGCGCTTTGGTCATCCAGAGATGAGAAAATGCTCTATATAAGTGAACGTCATTTACCATATTTGTTGTATTTTATGCTTTTTGGGTTTCTGTATTCTTGTTTATGTTTTAGTTTTGTTACAGTTTTCTTTTGTATTAATTTATATTTATATTTCAGTCTGCATTTGTTGATATTTTATTCTTTAGATCTTTACTCTTGGGTTGACAGCTGTCAAGGGCATTTCTGGGTTTTGTACTTCATGTGGGCGTCGCCCCTGTCAGCTGTCAGCTTCAGCCGCTCTCCTCTCATTGCCCCCAGCTGGTCCTATTATGAATCATTGGTTCCATCTGCCCGCTCATGTGACCCACACCTGTCGTTACTTATGTAAATTGTTTTGACCCTATTTAAGGGCAGTTATTTTCATTTCTTGTTGCTACAGTCTTGACTGAGTTTCTCCTTGTCTCCACTAGAGCCCTGCCTTGCTCTGGTGCACGTTATTAGTAAGTTTGCTCATTTGTTTAAACTCTGTGTTAGAGCACTGTGTTGGACTTTTTGTTTGTTGTTTTTTCAATAAATCTCACAAACTGACAGTTCAGCGTGTGGGTCTCACCTTTCTGGCCTGAAGGGCAATTCATGACAGAAGACTGCGGCCAGTACAAGGCCCAGTTGGTGTGAGTTTGTGGATTTTTGGCCGTTTTTTGTTTTTCACTCACCTGTTTCTGTGGAGCTCATCATGTCCCCAGCACGCCGGTCTCCGACAATCAAAGGGAGGTCGGCAGCGGAATCCCCAAGTGTGGAGAAGGAATGGGCTGCCAAATTCATCCAGGGATTTCTGGACAAAACCCTCGTCTCCCACAGCCCAAAGAAAATCTGGGAGAATGTGGATGTGGCGACTGGCATTGTCGAGGTGCATCCAGAGTTATGGAGGCATACCCAGTTCACGGACATGTTGGCTATGCTCTCAGTCCTCCAACAATCCTTCCCCTGGCTGAGGTGGGGGCCGCCTCCAGTAAGCCCGAGACCAACATGGAAGCACGCTGCGCAGCAGACGCCCTGGTAAACCTCCAATTTGGCTATTCCTACTCCTGCTCCATTAGCTCCATGATGACGTCATTCACCTCCGGCCCGCCGGAGGAACTGTCCCACCTCTCAGGCAGCAACTTCCCCTTCGCCAAGGCAGAAGCCTCCCTCAGCGGTGCACTCTCAGTGTTTTTCCTCTCCGGCTGTATCGTCAGCCTTTTCCTTCTCTGCAGCTGCTGTTTCCAGCTTCTCCTCTATGCTCTCTCCCGCTACTGAGAGGTCATCTGTTTCCCCTCCAGCTCCACCCATCTCTGTGTCCACAGGGGCGGCTCCTCCACGATCCGGGTGGTGCGGTGGCGCAGTAGGCGCCAGCACAGCAACTCACCCTTGGGTATGGGATCCCTGGTTCGATCCCAGCCCCTGACCAACAGTGATCTGTGTGAAGTTTGCACTTTCTTTCCGTATCTGCATGGGTTTACTCCGGGATTTCTCCGGTTTCCTCCCACAGACCAAAAACATGCAGGTTAGGTTAATTGGAGACTCTAAAGTGGCCCTAGGTGTGAATGTGTGTGTGAATGGTTAAGGGATAGCGCCGTACCATGGCTGCTTCATCCATCCAGGTGGATACCCTCAATTTCCCCTCTGGGGATCAATAAAATATACAAAATAAAAAAAAATAAATAAAAAAAATCCTCTGAGGGGCCCATGTCCACTGTAGCCATGGAAAGGGATGACTCTACACCTGCTGCAGCAGGAAACATCTAGCCCCGAGAACACAGGCAAGTGTCATTTCATTCTCCTACATTTTATGATGATATGCCTTGCCTGATTCCTGGTAGTGAGACTCAATGTTCACAGTCCCCTGAGCCCTCACCGCCAACTGCAGCCATGAATTTTTCACCTGCCCTCTCCGTGTCTACTCCTATTCTCCCCAAGTGTCCGCTGACTACAGGGTTGAGCCGCCGGATGATGGAGGAGCCTGCAGTCCTGGAAGACCTAGTCCCAGCCCCGCAGCCACAGTCTGGACAGAGGGAGAGCGCTGGTACCAAGCTGGCATCTGTGCCAATGATGGAGCATCCCTGGGCCTCAGCTGTGCCAGATCCAGCGCCTACAGGGAACGGACCTCCTGTTGCCATGCCGGGTGAGCCACCTGTGTGGGTCACATCACTGGGGGGTCTTGGGACTGCATTGGCCATCATGCCTGCTGCTGGGGCTACCACAGCAGAGTTTGAGCTGGATCTCCAGAGGACCAGATTCGAAACATCGTCGCCTGGATCAACGGAGTCCTAGACGGCGGTGAAGCTCAAGCTAAGGCAACTGATCTCCTTTATTTTCATTTTCTCAATTTTGGAGAGAGCTTGTCGGGCTCTTGGTGGAGAAACCAAAGTGCACCTGAGCTCACCATGCCGGGCTCCACTGCTGCCGGTGACCACGACCCTGTTTCCCTTTCTCTCTTGCCTGAGCTTTCCCCCACCATCACCGAGGATTGTCCAGCTCTGCCAGATGTCTCTGTAGGTCCAGGCTCACTGCGAGATCTCCATGGGTCCAGCTACTCCCACGAGGTCGTCACGGGTGCTCCGTCCCAGCCCAGGACCTCCGTGGGTGCCGCTCTGCCTCCGGATGAGGTCTTCGTGGGTGCTCCGTCCCAGCCCAGGACCTCACAGGGCACTGTTTCCCCATTGGCTGAGGTTGTTGCGGGTGCTCCGTCCCAGCCCGGGACCTCTGTATGTGCAGCTCCTCCTCACTCTGGATCTCCATGGGTGCTGTGTCCTAGTCGAGGACTGGCGTGGGTGCTGCGCCCCAGCCTGGAACCTACTTGGGTGCTGCGCTCCAGTGTGGGCCTGCCGTGGGCATTATGCTCAAGCCCGGGGGCCACTGTGGGTGCAGTTATGGCCCAGTCCAGGCCCACCGTGGGTGCAGCTATGGCCTAGTCCGCTCCCACCACGGGAGCAACTATGGCCCAGTCCGGGCCCACCACGGGTGCAGCCCTACTCCAGCCTGGAGCCACCGCGAGTGCAGCTCCATTGCAGCCCAGAGCCACCGCGGGTGCTGCAATGTCCCAGTCCAGGACCACCGAGGGTGCAACAGGCCAGTCCAAGGGTGTCGTGGCTCACCCTCCTCTGCCTGACATCATCGTGGTTCACTCTCCTCTGCCCAAGACTATCGTGGTTCCGTCTCCTCTGCCCGAGGTAGTCGTGGTTCCCTCTCCTCCACCTGACATTGACGTGGCTCCCTCTCCTCCACCTGACATCATGGTTCCCCTGACTCCTCTATTGTGCCCACAATTAGCTCTTCCCGTTCGGCAGCCGCCTCCTGGACCACCCCATCTGTTCAGGTGGTTGAAAACCTCTGGCAGACTGCCCGACAGGCTTTGCCACGGTGTTGGGTGGCCCACGTTCTCTGGGAGGCCACCCAACTCGTTCCATCATGCCATCTGGTGAGCCTTGGACTTTGGTCGCTTGCCTGAACTGTCCAGCTCTTCAGTCCAGGGGGCTTAGGGGTTTGGGGTTTGCCTGGTGTGGGTCCTGAGTGGGGATTTTGTTTTGTTCCCTCCTAGCCTGTTCCCCCCACCACCCACCCGGGGTGGGTTATTGATGTGCTTCTATTGTAGGGGGGGGTTGTTCTTTCTTTTTCTGTTGATGTTACCCTGGGGTGTCTGGTGTCCACCCCTTGAGAGGGGGGATCTGTCATGAGCTGAGCACAGGAGGTTTCTGCCTTGCTCAGTCTCATGGCTTTTTCTTTATATACTTGTTGTATTTTGTGCTTTTTGGGTTTCTGTATTCTTGTACTGTTTGCTAATTTTCCTGTTTATGTTTTAGTTTTGTTACAGTTTTATTTTGTATTAATTTACATTTATATTTCAGTCTACATTTGTTGATATTTTATTCTTTAGATCTTTACTCTTGGGTTGACAGCTGTCAAGGGCATTTCTGGGTTTTGTGCTTCGTGTAGGCATCGCCCCTGTCAGCTTTCAGCTTCAGCCATTCTCCTTTCATTGCCTCCAGCTGGCCCTATTATGAATCATTGGTTCCTTCTGCCCGCTCATGTGACCCACACCTGTCGTTACTTATGTAAGTTGTTTTTGACCCTATTTAAGGGCAGTTATTTTCATTTCTTGCTGCCGCAGTATTGATTGAGTTTCTCCTTGTCTCCACTAGAGCCCTGCCTCACTTTGGTGCATGTTGTCAGTAAGTTTGCTCATTTGTTTAAATTCTGTGTTAGAGCACTGTGTTGGACTTTATGTTTGTTGTTTTTTCAATAAATCTCGCAAGCTTACAGTTCAGCGTGTGGGTCTCACCTTTCTCACCCGAAGGGCAATTCATGACAGTAATAACTATAATAATAACTATAATAATAATAATAATAATAATAATAATAATAATGAAAACCCAAACGCTCTCCAGCTGTCAGGCCCTGATTTCCACGCTCACCAGTCGTTGCTCCCTGGCTGGATGGGCCATGGATTTTGGTCATTCCCCTGACAAAATGTGCTCCTCCGTCTGGGGGCCCATGGACTCTGCTCGGCTCCTCAATGCACCATGGTCTCCAGTCTGGGGGGACCCATGGACTCTGGTTGGCCCCCTGATGCACTGTGCTCTCTAGTCTGGGGGCCCATGGACTATGGGCAGCCCCCTGACACATTGTGTATTCCTGGTTGGGGGACCCATGGACTCTGGGTGGCCCCCAACATGCTGTGCTTTTGCTGGTGGTAGTACATGGATACTGGTCGACTGACCGATGAACAGTTTTTCATTTTACTTTGTTTTGGTTCCTTCCCTCCAGTCCTTTGACCCAATCTACCTGCCCAGTTTGGGGGTCCCTTGTTTGTGTCCTACAGGTGTCTGGAATCCTCCATAAAGGGAGGGGTGCTGTCATGATCTGTCCACACTTTTTGTTGGTTTTTGGACTAATTGTTGTTATCTTTGTCATTAGTAGTGTTCCTTAGTTCTTGGTTATTTTGTAATGCTCCGTTTTCTTTCCTTGTTTATCTCTAGTTGCCAGGCCATCTCTTATTTTGAAAGGATCCTTAGTTTTTTCCCATGGTCATGGAATCATGCAATGGACTCACTGTAATCGCTTTGAGATGTCACTCGACATGTAAAGCGCCATATAAATCTAATCCATTATTATTATTATTATTATTTTCCTGTTAAGACATAGTCCGTTTCTGTTCTCCTGTGTGTTTTCATTTAGTTCTTGATTAGTTCCAGCTATCCCTTGTTTAGTATTTCTTTGTCCCTATATATACCCACTGTTTTCATTTCTCCCTGTGGCAACATAGCACAATTATCCCTCTGGTTTTTCATCATCTTGTGTATTCCCATTTACCTGTGAGTGTTCAGCCTACTGGCTCTCTTTACATTGGACAGCCCCCATTCTGTATTCATTTCCCCTGTGAATAAAATCATGTTACACTGAAGTTCTGCCTGCACCTTGAATCCTATTCAATCCTTGGCTGCCAGAGGCAGATCTGACAGGACAGGGCTTTGTGCAGGCCAGTCAAGTTCCTCCATAGTAAACACACTCAGCCATATCTGACCTGCCTAGCTCTCTGCTCCAGTGGCCTAGGAACTCTGGAAGGCCACCCGGCCTACGTTGGTCTGGGGTCTTGGACTCTATTGGGCCCCCACAAGCTGGGTACTTTGTTTTGGACTCTGTGAGGAGGAAGAAATTGTTTCAGCCCACCTGGCCTTGAGCCCCCACCACCCACCCTGGACAGGTGACCTCTCTTTGTTTGGGGTCATCTGGTTTCCGACCCTTAAGGGGTACTGTAAGGTTTTGGCCATGGGCTGTGCTCATGTCCTCGTCTTGTGCTGATTTTCTAGTATTCTGCTTTGATCAGGACATGACCTCAGCTCATGTCTTCGCTCAGAGTTTATTATTTTAAGATTGAGACAAAGGACTAGAGGGAAGGAACCAACACAAAGTAAAATGAAAAACAGTTCATCAGTCGGTCGACCAGCATACATGGACTAAGAACCAAAACTAGAACTAGAAAAGCACTCGGAGAGCGCAGACCTCCGCCAAGCGCCACAGTTCCCCCCATACAGTCTTCAGATTCCTTGATCATGAAAACATATGACAAGCAGTGTTTCAGTAGTTATTCATGAAGATGGCATTTTCCGTAATGGCGGCCACAGTTCCTCCCATACAGTGTTTGTGTGTACGTTTTCAGATTCCTTGACCATGCAAACATATGAGTAGCAATTGGATTGACAATGATAGGATTGGTGGTTCAGTAGTTATTCAGGAAAATGGCATTTTCCGTAATGGCGGCCACAGTTCCCCCCATACAGTGTTTGTGTGTACATTTTCAGATTCCTTGACCATGAAAATATATGACAAGCAATTGGATTCACAATGATAGGATTAGTGGTTCAGTAGTTATTGACGAAAATGGCATTTTCCATAATGGCGGTTTAGCGCCACAGTTCTGGCCATACAGTGTTTGTGTGTACGTTTTCAGATTCCTTGACCGTGAAAACATATGGCTAGCAATTGGATTCACAACAACTGGATTGACAATGATAGGATTAGTGGTTTAGTAGTTATTCACGAAAATGGCATTTTGCGTAATGGCAGTTTTCTTGTGGACGGTGATCCGGATCACCACCAAAATGTAATCATGTGTAGGATACCCCATTTCTGACAATCTGTGAAAATTTCATGTAAATCCGTCCATAACTTTTTGAGTTATCTTGCTAACAGACAAACAAACAAACAAACAGACAAACAAACAGACAAACCAACGCCGATGATCACATAACCTCCCCCTTTGGCGGAGGTAATGATAACACATGGAAGAACAGAAACGGACTATGGCTAAACAGGAAAATAATAATAATAATCCATCCATCCATCTTCTTCCGCTTAATCCTTTTCAGGTCACGGGTGGGGGGGGGGGGGGCGGCTGGAGCCTATCCCAGCATCTATGGGCGAGAGGCAGGATACACCCTGGACAGATCACCAGTCCATCGCAGAGCCAACACAGAGACACAGACAACCATTCACCCTCACATCCATACCTAAGGACAATTTAGAATCCCCAGTTGATGCCAATTAACCTAACTTGCATGTGGGAGGAAACCAAAGACACAGGGAGAACATGCAAACTCCACACAGACCACTGTTGGCTGGGGGCTGGGATTGAACCCAGGATTCCCCGGCCAAGGGTGAGTTGCTGTGCTGCCGCAGTGCTAACCACTCCGCCACTGCGCTGCCCAACAATAATAATAATAATAATAATAATAATAATAATGGATTAGATTTATATGGCGCTTTACATGTCGGGTGACATCTCAAAGCACTTACAGTGAGTCCATGAGCATGGAAAAAAAAAAAAAGGAACCTTTCAAAATAAGAGATGGCCTGGCAACTAAAGATAAACAAGGAAAGAAAACAGGGCATTACAAAATAACCAAGAACTAAGGAACACTACTAATGACAAAGAAAACAACAATTAGTCCAAAAACCAACAAAAAGGGTGGACATAGTCGATGACCATGTCCAGATCATGACAGTACCTCCCCTCGAGGGCAGATTCCAGACACCTGTAGGACACAAACAAGGGACCCCCAAACTGGGCAGGTGGATTGGGACAAAGGACTGGAGGGAAGGAACCAAAACAAAGTAAAATGAAAAACAGTTCATCGGTCGGTGGACCAGCATCCATGGACCACCGTCCACGAAAGCAGGGGAGTCTATGGGCCCCCCAACTAGGTGTGTATGATGTGTCAGGGGGCTGCTCATAGTCCATGGGCCCCCAGACCAGAAAGTACAGCGCATCAGGGGACCGACCAGAGTCTATGGGCCCCCAGCCGGCGAAGTACATTTTGTCAGGTGAAAGACAAAAATCCATGGCCCATCCAGCCAGGGAACAGACCCCTCCAGAAAGCAACGGCTGGTGAGCGTGGACCTCAGAGAGTGACAGCTGGAGAGTGTGAACCTCAGGGGGAGATGGCTCGAGAGCATGGAGCTCTGACGACACTGACTGAAGAGCGTGGCACTCCAGAGATGCTGACTGGAGGGTGTGGAGCTCCAGAGACAAAACTGGAGCATGGAACTCCGGAGACAAAGCTGGAGCATGGAACGCCATCCCCAGTGCAGCCACCTCGGATAGGGAGGAAGAGGCACAGGTTGTTGTCGGGTCACCATAACTACCAGTAGCAGAGCTTGGTGGGGAGAGCTCAGAAGCAGATGGGATCTGCAACTGGGTCTCCCCACCAGGATGAAGACATGACCTCTCTAATACTGATGTTAAGAAATCAAAGAAGAGGACTTACCTTAGCGCCTGCTCTACTGCTGGCAAGGACCCTGTTGACGCTGATGCTGGAGCTATGATGACCTCAGGCGTCGCAAGCGGAGCAGGCGTGGTGGACTTTGGATAAGCTGGCGGATCAGCCATGATGGTTTCTGAAGATGCTGGCAGGACAGCGAATGAGGAGGTCTGAAGCCAAGCAGCCGGCAAAGCGGTCGGCAGCCAAGGCAGTCTGTAGCTTAGTGTCATGGTCTGCTCTGCTCATCATTCCCAGCTGCGCGCACACCTGGTCTTCATCACACCATGGCCTATTTCTGTCGCGTTGCCCAAGCCTGCAGCGCGGAGATGGCTCACTGCGCTCCAGACGAGCTTCATCGCCAAACTCCACAGTCCATCGTAGTCTCAGCCCAAGTCTGCTGCCACCATCACCGGAGAATTCCTTCAGCTGCTCAAGTAAATTACAACTTTCTACTCACCTTGTCTTCCAGTCCCCTATGCACAGGCGGAGTCCCCTGGCGACGGAATCTTTCTCCTTCCTCCTTGGCGGCAGATTCCTTCCTCTCCTCCACCATGCCAACACTCCCTAGACACTCACCCACAGGAGGTGCACTCTCTACAGAAGGCACTGTCTTCCTGGGCGCAGCAATCATGCTGAACTTGGGCATCTCATCATCTGCTCTCACAGTAAGCCACAGTGTAACTGTCTACCTCCAGCAGTGGCTCTCATTAACCAATCCTCTCTGTGTGTTCCTAGGGTTGCCAGGCCATACGGTGTCCTGCTCTGTCCCCTGCAGTTCCCGCCTGCATTTACACACACCAACACACCATTCTGTTGTCAATAAACCTAATTGTATCTATTCGGAGTCTGTGTTTTGTCACTGGGCCAGTAAACCATGTCACTTAGCAGCAGGGACAGACAGTGTGAAGTAGAAGCAAGAAGCAGCAGCAGACAGGGGACACAGGAGAGGTGCTGGCAGGGCAGCCGGCATGGAGCTCGGGAGCGAGGAGGCTGATGGGTTAGCAGACGAAGAACTAGGGGATGAGGAGGCTGCTGCTGGAACTCCTCAGAGGTGCGAAAAAGCAGCTGCTGGAGGAGTGGACCTTAATTCCTAGTCCACTGCCACTGAGGCTACCACTGGAGAACAAGGTGAATCCCTCCATGTGGCTGCAGAGCTTGCCTGGTGGAGAGCAGCCGGGAAGTGGCGAAGAGCTGGCACTGGAAAACGGTGAGGAGCGGAGACTGGAACAAGAAATACTTGGGGAATCTGGCTAGATAATAGTCTGTCCTTTTCAAACCACATCAACAAGTTACAGATCAAGGGCAAATTGAAAATCAGCTTTCACTATATAATGCATTCCTCTGTTACTTTGCCAGGCAAACACTGGTTCAAATGACCATCCTTCCCATGTTTGATTATGGTGACGTCATTTACAGAACAGCATGTAAGGGCCTGCTGCAAAAGCTTGATGTTCTTTACTACTCTGCCATTCGGTTTGTAACAAATGCTCCTATCAGAGCATATCACTGCACTTTATATTCTTGTCTTAATTGGCCATCATTATATGCTCGTCACAAAATACACTGGTTTATGTTAATATATAAAACTCTCCTTGGTCTGTCTCCCCCCCCACACACACACTCGAATCAACTGCTGCACATTTCATTTTCTGTATATAATACTTGTTCTGCAAATTTAATTTGGTTGACAGTGTCATAAATTGCCCTTTCAGGGCCAGAACTGCAAACACCAAATGTGAGCTGTAGGTTTGCACATTTAATAACAAAAATACAAAAATACGGAAAAACACTACACTTACACACAAAGGCAGGAATAACAGGGATAAGGCATGGATACAGAGATGCATGGAAAGCCAGACAGGATATCCAATGACAAGCAGAAATACAGTCTGATTACTCACGTCTGAAAACTGCAAAGAGGCACAGAATAGCGTCTGGGTAAGAGAACGGTGCTGCAATGGACTGCGACCATCCACGCCTTCAGGTTCCTGGGCACCCACATCTCTGACCTCTCCTAGACTGTCAACACCAAGGCCCTGGTGAGGAAAGCCCAGCAGTGGCTGCACTTCCTCCATGTCCTAAGGAAGAACAACCTGAACCAGAAGCTGTTGCTGGTCTATCACTGCTTAGTGGAGGGCATGCTCACCTACTGCTTGGGTGTGTGGTACGCCGGCTCCACGGGCAAGAACAGGAAGGCTGTGCAGATGGTCATCAACACCGCCCAAAAAATTATCGGCGGCCCTCTGCCCTCGATGGAGGACATCTCCAGGTCCTCCTTTCTCAGAAAGATCAAGGCCATCACAGGAGTCCCCTCACATCCTGCCCACCACCTCTTTGACCCACTTCACTCTGGATGACGGTTCAGATCAACCAGGTCCCACACCTTCAAACTGACAGTTTCTTCCCCTGGGTCATCAGGACTGCAGATAGTCAGAGGCCCCACCCCCCTCCCTTCGAATGCTCACATGCACAGAACTGGGCCAACCAAAGTCCATGGCTCCCCAGACCGGAGAACTAGGTGGATCAGGCGGCGTCCTAGAGTCCTTCGGAAACTTGGTCACAGAACAAAGTGAGTCGGGGGGCCTACCAAAGTTCAAAAGTGTGCGCTGACCTCAGGAACAGACAACTGGGGTACACTGACCTCAGGAACAGATGAGAGAGCTCGGTGTGGTGGCTGGCACCGGAGTGTTTCATTAAAAGATGTTAAAAAATGAAAAGGTACTAGCCTTTGTTCCTGCTCTGCTTCTGCTGAAAATCCAGACAACTCCCTCCGGGTGGCTCTGGAGTTTGTCTGATGGAGAACTCCTCCCCAGCAATCCATCTCTTCTCATCAGGAAAAGTCGCTCTGAGCAGTGGCCGCTAAGTCCTCCACCATGGTCACCACCTCCAGCTCATCCTTCCTCCTCCTCCTGCCGGTCTTGCCCACTGAGTCCTTAGCAGGCGGCATCCTTCTGTTACAGCAGGTGCCCCAACGGGGCCAAAAACATAACTCGCGTGCTGGGCAAGCTCTTGGCATTTTGTAAAAAAACACAAAAAATAATACAGATTGGGGGCTGAAACAAAAAACAAAGGCTAGGTGCAGCAGGCAATCTACACAGGGCAAGGCAAGGCTAAGACAAGGCAGAAAACACTAAGGCTGGAAATAACAAGACAGGCATGGCCGAAGAGTGTTGCTCAGGAAAATAATGACGTAGGACACCATGCCGACGTGAGGAGTGGTGTTCCTTAAATAGCACTGGACTAATGAGGAAAATAACCAACAGCTGAGGGCAATCCAGGAATAAACAAACTAGCAATGTAAAACAGAAAAAGCGACCAGAATAAAAACCAGACCAGAACTAAAGACTTCTTCTTTTGGCTGCTCCCTTTAGGTATTGCCACAGCAGATCATCTGCCTCTATCTCACCCTGTCTCTTGCATCTTCCTCTGTAACACCAATGTTCTCTATGTCCTCCTTCACTACAGCCATGAATCTTCTCTGTGGTCTTCCTCTTTTCCTCCTCCCTGGCTGCTCCATCTTCAAAATCCTTTGTCCAATAAATCCACTGTCCCTCCTCTGCACATATCCAAACCATCTCAGCCTTGCCTCTCTTATTTTGTCTCCAAACTGTTCAACCTGACCTGTCCCGCTGATATACTCATTCCTAATCCTGTCCCTCCTATTCACTCCCAATGCAAATCTTAGCATCTTCAACTCTGCCACCTCCAACTCCACCTCCTGTCTTTTTGTCAGTGCCACATCTCCAAACCATACATCATAGCAGGTCTCACTACCATCTTGTAAATCTTCCCTTTCACTCTTGCTGTTACCCATCTGTCACAAATCACCCCTGACACTCGTCTCCACCTGCTCCACCCTATCTGCACTCTCTTCTTCACCTCTCTTGTGACTTTTCCATTGCTTTGGATGGTTGACCCCAGGTATTTAAATTAATATACTTTCACTACTTCTACTGCTTTCATCTTCACCGTTACACCTGCCTCCCTCTCATTCACACTCATGTTTTCTGTCTTGCTTTGGTTTACTTTCATTCCTCTTCTCTCCAGAGCATACCTCCACCTCTCCAGGGTTTCTTCCACCTGCTCCCTACTCTCACTACGGATCACAATATCATCTGCAAACGTCATGGTCCACGGAGACTCCTGTCTGACCTCGTCTGTCAGCCTGTCGATCACCATGGCAAACAAGAAGGGGCTCAGAGCCGATCCTTGATGTAACCCCATCCTCACCTTGAACCCTTCTGTCACTCCTACAGCACACCTCACCACCATTTTGCTGTCCTTATACATGTCCTGCACCACCCTCACATACTTCTCTGCCGCTCCAGACTTTCTCATACAGTACCACACTTCCTCTCTTGGCACCCTATCATATGCTTTTTCTAGATACACAAAGACACAGTGGAACTCCTTCTGACCTTCTCTATACTTCTCCATCAACACTCTTAGTGCAAACATTGCATCTGTAGTACTCTTTTTTGGCATGAAACTGTACTGCTGCTCATTGATTGTCACCTCTCTTCTTAACCTGGCTTCATCAACTCTTTTCCGTATCTTCATAGTGTGGCTGATCAACTTTATGCCTCTGTACTTACTACAGCTCTGAGCATCACCTCTGTTCTTGAAAATTGGTACCAAAACACTTCTTCTCCACTCCTCAGGCATCCTCTCACTCTCCATGATTGTTACCGATCAAAACGGAATACTAGAAAATCAACACAAGATGAGGACATGAGCACAGCCCATGTCTAAACCCTTACAAAAAGAGTTTTTCTCTATAGCCAAAGTTTCTGCTTAATTTACAAATCACTGTTTAATGAGATTTTTTTGACAATCCTGCGCTTTTCTTGTGGTGTTATAGAGAATATCATTGCAGTAAACTATGGAAAAAAGCATCTGCTTTAAAATTCATAATTCTTGCCACAACTTTTAGTGCAAAAAAACTCTCAAAACATCACAACTTTTATCGCAACTTTTTAAAAAATGCTCCCACAAATTCAGACGTTTTGGGCCGCAACAATTATAAAAACATCCCACAAAATCATGAAGGGACTGATTATTACTGCTAATAATAATGAATTGCATTGATATAGTGCTTTTCATGACACCCAAAGATGCTTTATAACAAGTCTATTATTCATTCATTTTGCAGACAGAGGTAAGCTACCTCTGTAGCCACAGCTGCCCTGAGGCAGACTGATGGAAACGTGTCTGCTAATCCATGCCAACGGCCTCTCTGGCCACCAACATTCACGTTCATACACCGTTGTCATGGACACTGGAGACAAGCTGGGTGAAGTGTCTTGCCCAGGGGCACAATGTCAGGGTGGAGGAAGTGGGATTTGAACAGTCAACTCTCCAGTTTTTGGGCAACCTGTTCTACCTCCTGAGCCTCTACCGCCACTACTACTGTAAGAGAGCTGAACAGGATGAGTTTAGAACATTTTTAAACTGTTTTCTGATTCATGTGAACCAAAATAAATAAACTTCCAGATGTTTTTGAACGTTTAATCTGCAACACACTTTAGTACCTCTGGAACCCTTTCAACATGTTGATAACACAGAATATCTCCACTTTAAAACACTACCAACAGGTCTGATCATGTCTGCTGCTGGTGTTTCCATGGAGACAGTGTCAGATCTCACAGGTTCTTGTTTCATCCCATCAGGGACAGAATCAACTGTCCTCACCTGTCCCCAGGTGTCCTCAGATGTCCTCACCCTCTGTTGTCCTCAGTCGACCTGGCAGGAATGTGTGTGTCCTAAAATAGACCTGTATCTCTTCATCTCTTCATTTCTGTTTGGTTTTCAGGACAGGTCTTGACTTCTTCTGGTTATGAAATGTCTCTGACTTGTTTTCATCTCTGATCTCCTGCTGTTGTTGTAACCAGTTTGGACTCTGCGCTGTGAGTGTTGTGAAATTAGGAGACCCACATGCCAGGTACTATTTGGAGGCGTCATCCGTTTATTTCTGAGAAATAGGCAAACAAAAGTTCTCTGGTCAGCAGCATGAACACAACTTCACCTCTACACAAATTAAGTTACATATTAACATATTATACAGTAAGTTGAAGCTGACATGTAAACTTTATTTGGTTGTGGCATCACTTCTCCTGTGGAGCACCGCAGCAAGAAGAGGAGAAGAGTGGGAAACAGTCTTTATAGGGATCTCAAAACTGGATGTAGAGGACCAGTAAATAGAACAAAGGTTCTCTTTACTGACTGTGGAAGTACTTATGCCAGGTATAATTACTGGCCCAGACTGTGTGTAATTATAACTTCTTATTTTGTGCATCAACATTTAGTTCTCTTAAACTATTACAATTAAATAATGTACATAACTATATAAGTGACCCTGTTACACTGTCATGGACTAAAAACAAAAACAGAGTTCTGCAACCTGCGGTTCCAGACCCAAATCAGGTCCCCTTAACTACTCTCCCCCCAATAAAACTATATATGACACCATCCATTCCTTGGATCAGTGACAAAGGGCAGCCCTGGTGTAGTCCAACTCTCTCTGGGAACGAGTTCCACTGAGTGTTGGAAATACGAACTAAACTCTTGCAACAGTCGTATAAAGACCAGATAGCTTGTAGCAACAAGCACAATACTCCATACTTCTGAAGCTCCCCTGCTCCCCACCAACAAGAGACTATGACGGACACGGTGGAATGCTTTCTCCAAGTCCACTAAACACATGTAGACTGGTTGTAAAACTCCCATGAACCCTCGAGGATCCTTGACAGGGTAAAGAGTTGGTCTGATGTGCCACGGCTAGGACAAAAACTACATTGTTCCTCCTGAATCCGAGGTTCCACCAACAGCCGGACTCTGTTCTCCAGTACACTGGCATAGAGCTTCCTGGGGAGGCTGAGAAATGTGATCCCCCTAAAACTGGAACACACCCTCTGGTCCCCTTTCTTAAAGAGAGGAACCACCACCCCAGTTTGCCATGCCAAAGGCACTGTCCCCAACTTCCCCATGATGATGCAGAGCTGTGTCAACCAGGACAGTCCTACAACATCCAGGGCCTTCAGGTTCTTGGGTGAATTCCATCCACCCCATCTGTGTTGCGTGTCAGTCTAAAATATTTGCTGCTCTTAAAGAATAAAGTCTGCTGAGATGATGGGATAATAAAAATAAAAATGTAGAAGGTCCATAAATCCTTCAGATATGTCTGTGTTTGCAGCTGTGGCTTATTTACCGCTGATGTTGTTGTGATTTATTGTGTTTTTCTTCTGTTAACTGAGATGAACTCTTACCTTCAGAGAGAGAAGATGACCCAGAGATCAGAGGAGGTGAGGCGTGGAGATAAGACATGTTCAGACAGACTGAGGAGCTGATTACATCTGACAGAAGAATCCAAACAAGCTTCAACTCTTGTTACAGCTCTACAAAAACACCCCACCATACTCCAGACACATCTTCAGTCATGTACCTTTGATCTTTCAACAGGCAGAGACCAAGTCGAGACCAAGACCTCTGTGTGTATACATCTTGGTCTCATATGGTCTTGGTCTGGTCTTGGGAGACTCTGGTCTTGACCACAAAACTACAACATCATACACCAAGGTGACCCAGCTTGTGTCCAGATGACATCCATCCTCCATTGCTGCTGATTTTTTCTGGTCATGTCCCGTCTGTCCACATGTCCTCCTAGACAATTGTCCTGATGTGCACCAAACTCACACAGTGATCCTCAGGTTGGTCAGCATCTGGCATTTTTTTTTTGTTTTGTATTTTTTTTTTTGTGTGTTTTGTATACTTTATTAATCCCAGAGAGAAATTCAGGGCATCCACCTGGATGGATGAGGCTGTGATGATCAGACGAGCATGTGCCCCCTCCCCTCCTGTTCCTGTCTTCTCGGCTCCGGAAGACCAGCTACACCAGCATGATTACACCACCTACTGTGTATCTAATGTACCTAGCATATTTAAAAGCCAGCGTGTGGAGAACCCATCGCTGGATCGTTAGGTTTGCTACCCAAAGACGTCTAAGCCTTTTATCTCATTTTTCTCTTGGTTTGATCTGTGCTGCTTACTCCCTCTGTCCTCTTGTCTCTTCAGGTTTGCTGCCCACCTTCGCGGCATGTTCCCCGGAGCTGATCATGCTCACCTAACCAAGAAGACGCCGGCCGTCCACCCAGGTCACCGTCTTCCCCCTGTTCCCCTGGTCCATGCAGGAGTTCCCTGCTGGGTTCCTCTGCTCATCGAGTAAGAGTGCTCTCCTATTGTTATTCTCCCCTTCGGGAGATTCTGTCCCTAATAATCTCTGTCTGCTCTTTTTCCGTAGGCTATGTGTGCTCCAGTGGGCACCGGTTTTGCGTCAATTTAAGTGTGTGTTTTTGTGTAACAATTTTCTTCAGTTGTGCACTTTTATTTAGAGTTGTGTGTTAGTTTTATTTTTACAATAAACTGGTGAACTTTTATATCTGAGTCTGAGTGTTCGTTCTTGCGGCTTTATGTTTGAGCCTCACTTGCACTGAATCATGACAGAATGATCCAGCTAGGATTGAGGCTCAGCGGGCGCTCAGCCAGGTGAACAATCAGTGCTCTCGCGCTTGGATGTCACAAAGCGTCAGGTCAAGTTTCTTTCTGAACAATTACAAACCATCACCCAGCAAATGGTGACTGTTACAGAGCACCTGTGTCGGCTTCCAGGTGTGGTGCCTCCTCCTGCACCTGCTGCCTTGGCAGCACATACCGTCCGCAGTAACATTTCCATTCCTACACCTGCCCCCTATGGGGGGGAGGTGGGGGGTGCAAAGGGTTCCTGCTGCACTGCCGGTTGTATTTCCAGCAGGTGGAGGGGGAATATTGGGAGGATTCAGCAAAGATTCACTTCATGACCTTGTTATTACAGGACAGGCCGCTCAAGTGGCGGTTTGTGCGAGAGTTCTCCAAGGCTTTCAACCATTCAGAGAGTGAGGGGAATATAGTTTGCCAGCTGATGGGACCGGACTGTGGCTAATTTCTCTGTCGAGTTCCAGGTCGTTGCGGCGGACTCTGGATGGAATGACATTGCTCTTTGCAGCACCTACCTCTGGGGCCTGAATTTGCATCTCCGCAATGAGCTGGCTATCCATCCATCCCCCTCCTCTTTGGATGAGCTTATCGTGTAGGCTGCCGCCCTCAACAACCGGTTTAGGGAGCGAGTGAGAGAGCAGAAAGCCACTGCCTCTCTGTTCACTCCTTGGCCGGCTGCCCCTCCCTCTGGAGCAGCTCCGCCGGCCTCCTCCAAGCCCATGGCCCTCGGTAGGTCCCATCTGACTCTAGAGGAGCATTTCCATCGAGAGAGGGTGGGGGCATGTATGCATTATGGGGTCCCAGGCCACACAGTCTCGAAATGCTCTGTGAGACCAAAAGATCCGGCCTGTCAATAACCATGGGGGGTCTGACGGGAGGGTCCTCACAAAATCCTCCCAACCATTTTGATCTCCCGGGCCTCATTCAATTGCCAGGGGCCAAGTTCAAAACCTCCATCCTGGTCTGGGGCTGAGCAAAATTTCTTTCAACAGGCTATACTCCGAAAATTGCAGATACACACCAGGAATGTCCCGACACCCTTGACTGTCTCAATGGTCTCAGGCAGCAGTATCGCTGCAATTACCAAACAGACTGAGCCCATTTTGGTCATTCTGTTCAGTAATCACTGCAAGACTATTCAGTTTTTTGTCCTGCCTCAATCGACCACCACCATGATTCTGGGGCATCCGTGGTTCTGCATTCATAGCCCAGTTATAAACTGGAGTCAGGGCTCCATTTTGTCCTGGAGCCCCTTCTGTCTCTCATCGTGTTTCCGATCGGCCACATGCTCACCCTTTCTCCCAATCTCCTCCCGTCCTGCTGAGCCAGTGGATCTCAGCTCTGTGCTCGAGGTCTATCATGACTTAGGGGAGGTCTTTAGCAAGTCCAGGGCCCTATCATTACCACCTCACCGGGCCTACAACTGCGCTATCAACCTCCTCCCGGGCGTGCGGCTGCCATCCAGCCGGCTCTACAGTTTATCTGGGCTGGAGAGGGGAGGCACTGAAGACCTACATTAAAGGCTCTCTCAGCGCTGGCATTATTCGTCCGTCGTCCACCTCTCTCGGTGGTGGGTTCTTTTTTGTAAGGAAAAAGGACGGGACACTGCGGTCATGCATTGATGATCGTGAGCTTAACATGCTTACCCGTAAGGATAAGTATCCGCTGCCCCTTATCAACTCAGCGTTTGAGCTACTCCAACGAGCGCGTTTTTTCACTAAGCTCGACCTCCATAATATGTACCACGTGGTCCGCATTTGTGAGGGAGATGAATGGAAGACAACATTTAAAACACCACGGGGCCATTTTGAGTATTTGGTCATGCCATTTGGGCTGACCAACGCCCCTGCCATCATCCAGCAGTTAACCAGTGACTGCTTGTGAGATATAGTGAACCAGTTTGTTTTGTTGTATCTGGACGATATTCTGATTTTTTCCCATGCACTGGAGGCGCACGTAGTCCCCGTTTGGTACGTCCTGCAGCGGCTGCTGGAGAATCAGCTTTTTGTGAAAGCGGAGAAGTGCAAATTTTCCACTCGCTCAATTTCCTTCCTGGGGTTCATCATCGGCGAGGGCACGGTAAAGGCCAATCCGGTGAAAATTAAGGTGGTAGTAGACTGGCCTACCCCCTAGTCGAGGAAGGACCTTCAATGCTTCCTGGGCTTTGTCAACTTCTACCGCTGATTTATCTGTTATTATAGTAAGGTGGCACAACCGCTTATGCAGTTGATGTCGGCCAAAAGCCTGTTCAAGTTGTCCAAGGCCGCTGAACGAGCTTTTGTGACCCTGAAAGGCCTGTTCACCGACGCGTGTGTCCTGGCGCAGGTGGATCCCACGGCGCAGTTTGTGGTCAAGGTGGATGCTTCTGATTTGGGGTTGGGTGCTGTCCTCTCCCAGCACTCTGCCTCCGACCAGAAGCTCCATCCGTGCATGTATTTCTCCCAGCAGCTAATGGCAGCTGAGAGGAATTACGAAGTTGGGGACCGCGAACTGTTGGCCGTTAAGCTGGCTGTTGTGTCTGAGTAACAAGGAGGCGAGATGATGTTTTATAAAGTTTATTAACAAGAACTATGTACACACAGGGAGACCCTACTGCGAGTACAGGAGTCACAGCGAAGAGACAATATGTCTCCCGCTCCAGGCTTATATACCACAGGTGATGCCACCCTACAAAGGCGGGGCATCACCCCTCCCTAGCCTAAGGCACCACCATACCAATATTATATATATATACACTACGGTTCAAAAGTTTGGGGTCACTTAGAAATTTCCTTATTTTTGAAAGAAAAACACTTTTTTTCAATGAAGATAACTTTAAACTAATCAGAAAAACACTCTATACATTGCTAATGTGGTAAATGACTATTCTAGCTGTAAATGTCTGGGTTTTGGTGCAATATCTACATAGGTGTATAGAGGCCCATTTCCAGCAACTATCACTCCAGTGTTCTAATGGTACAATGTGTTTGCTCATTATGTCAGAAGGCTAATGGATGATTAGAAAACCCCTGTGCAATCATGTTAGGTCTGCAATGCTGTAATTGCTGCAAATGGAGGATTCTTGGACGAAAGCAAAGTTTGAAGGAAAAAATTATTATTTCAAATACAAATCATTATTTCTAACATTGTCAATGTCTTGACTATATTTTCTATTCATTTTACAACTCATGGTGGTAAATAAAAGTGTGACTTTTCATGGAAAACACAAAATTGTCTGACGTGACCCCAAACTTTTGAACGGTAGTGTATATTATGATCCTACATTCTCCCCCCTTTGATAAATTGCAAGCACTCAAATTACCCAACCAAATAAATTTCACCCGATTCACACACTAATACAAGAGGGAATAGGCCTATTGAGTCATACAACACACTGGCCCAGCAAGGCTCCCCGCTATGTAAACAAATAGTCCCTGAAAAGAAAAAGGGCCACACACCAAACTAAATCAATCACGTTAAAGCTAAACATATACACATAACAATCATAGACATACACAATGGTGGTACCCAACCCCATAAACTCGCAGGATACACATAAATGCACACAGAGAACTCCCCACAATAAGAAAAACACAAGTTTCACAAAACAGGGCAGTTAACACATACCCACTCACACCCAGGTGTCACTGCACCTCACACTCACCAAACAGTCACACAACAACGGTGGTCTCGTGTATCAAATCCAATAATCACCCCGTTACAGTGGCAGACATTCCTTTTCACTTTCAAGAACGTAAACAGCCATTAGACCCACACCACAGACAGGAAAAATAAAATCACAGCATCAAGTGCTGGAAATATTAACACACCCAAATAGTGTAAAATCACAGCAAGGGGTTACTTTTCACAAAGTGGTATCACAAACAGATTAAATCCTAATACAACAATCCTATGTACACTTCTGTTTTTTTTAAACAACAAAACATACTAGATATCCACATGTCACACACTTAAGTTGTACCACTAATAGGATAAACGTCCATAAGAACCAACTTATATATTTCACATTACCCACATGGTTCTCTTTATCCCATTCCATCACGACTTTAACATGTGAATACCACCAGAACATACACTACCGTTCAAAAGTTTGGGGTCACTTAGAAATTTCCTTATTTTTGAAAGAAAAACACTTTTTTTCAATGAAGATAACTTTAAACTAATCAGAAATACACTCTATACATTGCTAATGTGGTAAATGACTATTCTAGCTGCAAATGTCTGGTTTTTGGTGCAATATCTACATAGGTGTATAGAGGCCCATTTCCAGCAACTATCACTCCAGTGTTCTAATGGTACAGTGTGTTTGCTCATTGCGTCAGAAGGCTAATGGATGATTAGAAAACCCTTGTGCAATCATGTTAGGTCTGCAATGCTGTAATTGCTGCAAATGGAGGATTCTTTGACAAAAGCAAAGTTTGAAGGAAAAAATTATTATTTCAAATACAAATCATTATTTCTAACCTTGTCAATGTCTTGACTATATTTTCTATTCATTTTACAAATCATGGTGATAAATAAAAGTGTCACTTTTCATGGAAAACACAAAATTGTCTGACGTGACCCCAAACTTTTGAACGGTAGTGTATATTGAACATAACAACCATAACCATAACACACCTATTAATAAATGCACATTATCAGACACACTGTAAGCCCTCATACACACTCAACCCGGGTCTCCCGAAGGCCCCCTCCTGGAGTGTCCACTTCCAGAGCGTCTCCGCTTCTTCATGACAGGATACGGACTGCGTAGACGCCCTTTTCTGCTCCAACGTCGCAGCACGTTGGGATGCCATCTCGACCCATCAGTCAAACTCAGGTAGCCATTGCTACCGGACTGGATCACCCGCAGATTAACCTGTCCAGCTGTCAGTTTCCTGGAACTGCGTACCCGACCAAGCCGAGGCTCCACCCTAGAGCGCACGTCATCACCCTCATCCAGGGGAGCACTCACTGACTTTCTCCGTCGTCTGCATCGCGATCTGGCACCTTTATGACTCCTCAGCTGTCCGCCAAGTTGACTCAAGTCATGTCCCTTGCTTTTGATATCGGCATGGCCAGGGTTCGTGCCATCTGGTGGTACCCCAGATACCAGATGTTGTTGCGTCAGAGCAGCACCAGCCGCTCTTGGCTCAGCAGTCAGAACTTGTCGGCCACCAGAGCCCTGTGGCTCACACTCTTCAGACCTTTTCGCCACCGCAGGGGTCATACCATGCCGTTCGGATCCACCATCCGTGGGACCACAAACACTGGCACGGGACTCCCGCCTGTTTGGCGTACTAAGGTGCTGGCGGTGTCCCTCTTCACCTGGAATGGGCCACCCAAAGTCCCACACTTTATCACCACTTCCCATGTAGAATGGCCGGTCCCATAAGCCACCACCTGACCACTCCTCCACTTCACAGCAGGTAATGGTGAAACTGAGCCCGTAGAATAAATCACAGCCCATTAGGTTATTACCGTCCCACGACACCATGAACTTAGCGGTGCACATGGAAGCCCCGTTGTACCTCACCGACAGCCACACCAAGCCCACAACATCCAGCGGGTGGCTACCATAACCATAACAGGTAATGTTAGTGTTACTCACTCTGTAGTGGGGAAAACACCGACTTACAGTTTCCAAGTTGAGGATGGAGACCGCTGACCCAGTGTCCACCAACAGCGGTATCGGTGTCCCGTCCAACAAAATGTCACAAATGATACAACCGTCCGTGTTGGGCGAGACCGTGTGGACCACCGTAGGCACCTTATTCTTAATGGTTCCTTTTGGTGGTCTCTGTTCCTCCTTTTCAAAATGGCGGCAAACCCTGGCGAAGTGATGGAGCAGACCGCACCGTCCACAATGCTTGCCCCTCACTGTACACTCCCTGGCTCGATAGCGGTGCCTGCTGGATCCACAGCCGTAGCATCTTGGCGTCCTCGGGGTGGACCGTATCTTGACGATGGCCGAGTACTCGTCATCGCTTCCATCATCCGAATCCAGAGCCAGGGTCTTCCCATGTGCCTTGTTCTTTGGTGGAGTGGCGTCGCCGCTGAGGTGTTTTGTCAGCCGCTCTGCTGCCTTGTGCTATTGCGCTAGCTCCATGGCAGCTAGCAAAGTTAACTCACCAGCGTGAGCTAGCAGGTGAACCTGCACCACGGAGTAGGTCACGTGCTCGGCCAACTGGTCTCGGACCATCTCCTCCTCGAGAGGCTCACGATGAGCCTCATGATGTTGTCGAAGCTGTCACCTCCTCCCAGTATGCTGAGGATTTCCTGGCCCTCCATACCCAGGTTATGGATCAGAATTGCCCTCACTCTTAATTTGTACCGGTCACCAAGGTCTAACTCTGGTAGATAGTTCTGAAAGGCTGCAAACCCCCTGGCCAAGGGACCAACGGCTCACCCGGAGCCTCCAAAAAAGGACGAAGTGTGGTTGCAGCCCTCTCCAGCTCTGTTTATCCTCATTGCCAAATGTTGTGTCCGAATAATGAGGAGGTGAGGTGACGTTTTATAAAGTTTATTAACAAGAACTATATACACACGGGGGGACCCTACTGCGTGTACAGGAGTCACAGTGAAGAGACAATATGTCTCCCGCTCCAGGCTTATATAACACAGGTGACGCCACCCCCCAGAGGCGGGGCATCACCCCTCCCTAGCCTAGGGCACCACCATACCAATATTATATATATATATATATATATATATACAGTATATATATATATATTACGATCCTACATTGGCGTTGGAGGAGTGGAGACACAGGCTGGAGGGAAGTAGCCAAGCGGTCAATGTCTGGGTCGATCATAAAAATTTGAATATCTTCGATCGGCCAGACAGTTGAATTCACGGCAGGCTCGGTGGGCCCTGTTCTTTAATAGGTTCAATCTGTCTATCTCTTACTGACCAGGGTCCCATAATGCCAGGGCTGACGCTCTCTCACACCAATTTTCTCCTGGTTCCTCCTCCTCCACCTCCTCCACAGCTGCTGCGTCTTCCCCGGAGACTATTCTCGCCTCCTCAATTCAATTCAATTCAGCTTTATTTATAAAGCGCCACATCACAACAGAAGCCGTCTCGTGGCGACACAATGCAGAAATAAATCCCACAATCTCAGAAAAACCCAGCAATCAGACGATCCCCTGTGAGCAAGCACTTAGCGACAGCGGAGAGGAAAAACTCCCATTTAGCAGGAAGAAACCTCTAGCAGAACCAGGCACAGGGAGGGGCAGTCATCTGCTGCGACTGGCTGGGGGTGAGGGGATAGAGAAGATGGAGAGGACAGACTAAAGAACATAACAGTGAGATGCCAAGTACATTATTGGAGGTCAACCAGCAATATGGATCAAATAACAACAGAACAAAAGCGGGGTTAAGAGACACAAAATCCCTCCTTAAATGTAAGCTATATTAAAAAGGAAGGATTTTACCCTGTTCTTAAAAACAGAGACCGAGTCTGACTCCCGGACCCAGAGTGGTAACTGGTTCCAGAGAGAAGGAGCTTGGTAGCAGAAGGCATTGCCTCTCAATGTACTTTTGGAGATTCTGGGCACCACAAGTACTCCAGCATTTTGGGAGCGTAATGCTCTGTTAGGATGGTAAGGTAATATCAGATCTTTTATATATGGGGGGGCCTGATTATTAAGAGCTTCGAAAGTAAGAAGAAGGATTTTAAACTTGATTCTAAACTCTGTGGGAAGCCAATGAAGGGAGGACAGAACCGGGCAGATATGATCTCTTTTTCTAGAACCAGTTAAAACTCTAGCAGCAGCATTTTGAATCAACTGAAGATTTTTTAAGGATATTTTAGGACAACCAGATAATAATGTATTACAATAATCTAATCGAGAGCTGGCAAAGGTGTGAATCCGTTTCTCAGCATCATTCAGAGACAAGATGCTCCTAATCTTGGCAATATTGTGCAGATGCTAGAAGGCAGTTTTAGAAACAAATTTAATATGTGAATTAAAGGACAATTCTTGATCAAAAATAACTCCAAGGTTCCTCACAGAACTATTCAGAGTGAGAGTAGCGGCATCTAACTTAAGGGCATGATTTGAGAAGGAATTTCTAAGATGTTTTGGGCCAACAAGAATGACTTCAGTCTTATCTGAGTTTAATAGTAGAAAATTACAAGTCATCCAAGCTTTGATGTCCATAAGACAGGCATCTAACTTGGCTAATTGATTACAATCATCAGGCTTCATTGACAGGTATAGTTGTGTGTTGTCTGCGTAACAGTGAAAATGTATACAGTGCTTTCTGATGACATTGCCTAACGGAAGCAAACTAAAAAGAGTAGGGCCTAACACAGATCTCTGTGGAACTCCGTGACTGAGATTAGAGTTTGAAGAAAATTCATCATTGATGTAAACAAACTGAAATCTATTGGACAAATAAGATCTAAACCACTGCAATGGAGTTCCATTTAGTTCAACATAGTGTTCTAATCTATCAAGTAGAATGGCATGATCGATAGTGTCAAAGGCCACACTGAGATCTAAAAGAACAAGAACAGAGACAAGTCCATTATCAGTTGCGATCAGGAGGTTATTAGTGACCTTCACTAAGGCAGTTTCAGTGCTGTGATGAACTCTGAACCCAGTTTGAAACACCTCAAACAAACCAACTCCCTGCAAATGGTCAAATAATTGTGCAGCAACAACTCTTTCCAAGATTTTTGAAATGAAAGGCAAATTAGAGATTGGTCGACAATTGGCCAAAACTCCTGGATCGAGCGTTGGTTTTTTGAGTAAGGATTTAATTACAGCAGTTTTAAAAGCCAGTGGTACATAACCCAGAATTAAAGAAGAATTAATTATAAGAAGAATACGGCTACCAATAACTGGGAAGATAATTTTAAATAACCTGGAAGGAATAGGGTCCAAAAGGCAAGATGAAGGCTTAGATGAGGAAATTATTTTATCCAACTCTAAGAGGTCGATTGGAGGAAACTTATCTAAGCAGATAAGTTTACTGCTTTCTTGGAACACTCTCGTGGGAGATTGAGCAGAGGGTCCGACAGGCCCAGTCATCAGAACCCATCCCGGAGGGCGGTCCACCTGACTGGCTGTATGTCAACTCAGCGTTACCCAGAGAAGTTAATTAGTGGGGGCATACTACCTTCTTCGCCTGTCACCCCAGCATCTCCCAGACAATTGAGCTACTCAGGAGAGCGTTTTGGTGGCCCACACTTCGGGAGGGATGTGCTGGAATTTGTCAAGGCCTGTCACATCTGTGCCACAAATAAATCTGACTCTTCCCCCCAGCTGGCCTCCTCCATCCCCTCCCGGTGCCAAGTTGTCCGTGGTGACACATTGCTTTGGACTTCATGACGGGCCTCCCTCCATCCCAAGGCAACACGGTGATCCTCACCATCATCGACCGGTTCTCCAAGGCCATCCATCTGGTCCCTCTCCGCAAATTGCCATCTGTCACAGAGACGGCCGACCTGGTAATGCAGCATGTCATCCAGCTGCATGGGATACCAGTGGACATCATCTCATACCGAGAACCACAATTCACATCCCAGGTGTGGAAGGCATTCTGCGGCTCTTTGGGTGCTACTGCCAGCCTGACGTCTGGGTACCATCCACAAAGCAACGGTCAGGCCGAGCGTGCCAGCCAGTCTCTGGAGGCCACCCTAAAGTGTGTAGCATCCTGACATCCATCTACCTGGAGTTCCCACCTGACCTGGGTGGAGTATTCCCACAATTCGGTGGTCTCCTCCTCTACTGGGCTCCCACCATTCGAGGCCTCAGTGGGCTACAAACCACCTCTGCTGCCCATGGTGGAGAGGGGCCTCACTGTCCCATCTGTGGAGGTCCATGCGCGCCGGTGCTGCTGTCTGTGGAGGGCCACAAGAGCTGCCCTCCTCCACTCTGCGGAGCGCAACCAACAATATGTCAACCGCAGACGCACGCTGGAGCCGAAGTACACGGTGGGGCAGAAGGTTTGGCTGTCCGCCGAACAGATCCCACTCAAGACAGAGTCTCAGAAGCTCCCCCCCCAACTATCTGGGCCCATTCTCCATCAAGCGGCTCATCAATGACATCACTGTTCGGTTGGACCTGCCACCTTCAATGCGGATCCACCCGATGTTTCACATCCCCTCTCTGCCAGTCCTCTCTGTCCTCCTCCAAGTTGCCCACTGTTCCCCCGGGTCACTGACAGCCAGACCACCTATACAGTGGAGAAGATGCTAGACATCCGTCGATGGGATCATGGGTACCAGCACCTAGTCAAGTGGAAAGGGTATGGTCCGGACGAGAGGTCCTGGATTCCGGGGTCCTACATCCTGGACAAACGGATGGTGCAGGCATTCCATTGGACCGATCCACGCAAGTCCAGTGGGGTGCCAAGAGGCGCCCCTTGAGGAGGGGGAACTGTGATGATCAGGCGAGTGTGCGCCCCCTCCCCTCCTGTTCCTGTCTTCTCGGCTCCAGAGGACCAGCTACACCTGCGTGATTACACACCTGCTCTGTTCTAATGACCCAGCATATTTAAGAGCCAGCGTGTGAAGAACCCATTGCTGGATTGTTAGGTTTGCTACCCAAAGACGTCTAAGCCTTTTATCTCATTTTTCTCTTGGTTTGACCTGTGTTGCTCACTCCCTCTGTCCTCTTGTCTCTTCAGGTTTGCTTCCCACCTTCGCGGTGTGTTCCCCGGAACTGATCATGCTTGCCTGATCAAGAAGACGCCGAACATCCACCCAGGTCACCATCTTCCCCCTGTTCCCCTGGTCCACAGAGGAGTTCCCTGCCGGGCTCCTCTGCTCATCAAGTAAGAGTGCTCTCCTATTGTTATTCTCCCGTTCGGGAGATTCTGTCCCTAATAATCTCTGTCTGCTCTTTTTCCGTAGGCTATGTGTGCTCCAGTGGGCACTGGTTTTGCGTCAATTTAAAGGGTACCTGTGGTGGTCGTCTAAACGCATTCAACTTGAAAACATTAGGCAAAGTATTGGTTATTTGGTTAAATAATTATTGCCAGCCATATACCACCAGAGAAATATGCAAATACGACCGCAGGCATGGCCAGCCAATGAAAACTCTGCGCGCAGCCATGATACATGCGGATATGACATCATTACGTTGCTACTGAGAAGTCAATACTCCGTCTGTATGAGCAACTAGGGTGCTGTTGTGAGTGTTTGTATTCTGTTATGGCTGAATTGTCGGACTCTGAGGAAGAATTCGTCCAACATGGCTACAGGTTTGAGCCAGAAAGGTCTTCTGAGGTTGAAAGTGACGAAGTGGTCCTCACACACAACGCATTTTCGTCTGAAAGGATTTGTCTGTGCCCTGTTCCGAGTTTGCGCAATCACTTTTCCGCTACGATCTTCTGACAAAGTGAGCTGGGTTTGGGTACACAAAAGAAGTGTTTATCTTTGTTTTTTCGCTTATTATTGAGACATCCAAAGGCTTTACATTCCGCCATGTTGCGATATCCATATCGCATTGTATGTTTTTGTTGTTACAAGAGCACTGAGTGTCTGCTGCTCTGTAGAATCATCAGCCGTCTGGCGGCCGTTACGACCTCAGATCAGACGAGACGACCCGCTGAATTTAAGCATTTATTTATTTATTTTCTACTCGTTTTAGTTCTGCATTTAATATGAACCCTGAGTTTGAAATAAACATTTGAATTTGAATATCCCGAAAGCCACTGCTCATGCGGACACTCCAGGCTCAGCCAATATTGATCCAGATCGCGGTAGCCACGACACTACGTCACAGGAAGCGTCCTGGCAGGCCATGTAGCCGCTAGTATGGCTGCACCCATGTTTTGCTAACATAGCTGAACCAGCACATCACCAATGGATTTATATCACATTGCTTTGAACTTGAACTTGAACTTAAACTTGAACTAGAATGTGAGACAGGGGCTCAATATAATATCTTTTTTTTCACGACCACCACAGGTACGCTTTAAGTGTGAGTTTTTGTGTTGCAGTTTTCTTCAGTTGTGCACTTTTATTTAGAGTTGTGTGTTAGTTTTATTTTTACAATAAACTGGTGAACTTTTACATCTGAGTCTGAGTGTTCATTCTAGCAGCTCTGCGTTTGAGCCTCACGTGCACTGAATCATGACAGAGGCAGCCATGGTGCAGCACCAGTCCCTTCACCATTCAGACACACATTCACACCTAGGGCCACTTAAGCATGTCCAATTAACCTAATGTGCATGTTTTTGGCCTGTGAGAGGAAACTGGAGTACCCGGGGTAAACCCACGCAGACATGGGGAGAACATGCAAACTCCACACAGAAGGGTCACTGATGATCAGGGAGTGGGATTGAACCCACAATGGTCAGGGGTGGAATCCATTCTGTGACCTTCTTACTGTGTTGCCACAGTGCTAACCATGGCACCACCCAGCTGCCTTTGTGCGCAAGGTCAAAGGCCAGGAGATCTGGCTGTTCTTGTGGTAGTTTCATCAGGCTGGAATGTTTTTTGGGTGGCTTATCTGAGGATTTTATTTCAACTTTAATGTCTTCAAACCTGAAGGTCTTTTGTTCTCCTTCATTAGCCTCTTATCTATAGTGGATTTAGATTAATGGGTTTATAGGTGTTTTATTGTTGGTACAAGTATTAATGTAAATATGAATGTGAGTAGGGATGAAAATTTCCTTTCTTTACACAAACATATCCTCATAGGGCACCAGTCCAGAAAATGGACAATTTTATTAACAATTCTTTATTTGTACCAATTATGAATCAGTCTAAAAAAAACAAAAACTTGAGTTCTTGTCTGCTGATAATCAAGAAGATGGACATGAAATCAAACAATAACTCCCATATGTCTTTCAATAGTTTAATAAGAAATGTTAGAATAGGTTAACACATTTGGATAACCTTTAAACAGAGAATTTAACATGTATTATGGGCATTATAGACTGTTATTGAGTTACTGAGTGTAACCTGTGAATCAAACATTTTTGGAATACCGAAAAAAGCATAGTTTAACTTGGCGATATACTGGAAATTGGAAAACCATAAAATAGCATTGGTTAAGAAAAGTGAATGCAATTTTATGAAGAAAATGATGAGTAAACTATTTATAAAAATAGAAAATTGGTGTTATTCTGAAAAGAATGTAAATTAATGAAAGGACAAAATGCATTTTGAAATTCTGATGGGGGTTTGCATTAAATTAAGTTTCAAGAACCTATACTAGGAATAGTCTGAAGAATTAAGTTTAAATTAAACAACAGGCCATCAGCCACACAGTCAGATCACGTCCCTGGCGGCAGCAGGGCCCCCACGTGCCAACCTTGATTCAGCTGGATGTCCGTGGATTCTGTTGATGGAGAGGCTGATAGACAGATTCTCCCACAAGGTCGTGCTCCTGAGATCGCAATCGGGCTGTTCTTCAGCAAGCTGGGTGAGGTCTCCTCTTATGCACTGAAAAGAAATTTGTTTATTGTACAACATCCCATCAGAGAGTCAAACTGAGACAAACACAAGTCACAGATCCATGTATTGTGACTGGAATGAGTTGGTTTAAGCTTAGAAAAAATCAAACAAAATCTTTTTGCACGGTGATTTAAAGAAAAGCATTAAAATAAGGAAAGAGTGAACTTTAAAGAAAAGAAAAAGAATTTTCACAGAGCATGGGAGGCTCTGGGCCTACTTGAAGATAGGAAGAAAAAATGAAAGAGCAGAAAATGCTCCTAACAGCTTGACCACCGCCCAAAAACTGAAACAAAGGAAAGTTGTTTTTTTTCTTTTTTTTTTTTTCCAAGTGTGGCAGAATCTCTCTGAATTTCATGGAACTGAGTTGAACCAATTATATTTGAGCTTCTTTGTTTGGCAGAAGTCATAAACTGACTAAAAAGGCAATGAATATATGTTTGGGAGCCCATTGGTAAGTTCAAATTTCTGAGGTGGGGGTCTCTCACAGGCAGAGAGAGAGAAATTTGATATGAAGAGTGAAATCCTCCTAAAACACATAGTGTATGTTGCTGAATAAAGCATAAATTCCTTAAACTTTAGTGACTAAGGTATTCTACTCAATAATAAGTGAACATACATCTCTACATTGTAACTGTAATTAATTTGTGATTGTAAGCATGCAAAAATTAATTTCTTCCTGAACATTAAGCAACACATATCAAATTATATCAATAAAAGCATTTGAAACCACATTGTCCATCCCAAGAGTTCAGCCAGGTCTTCAGTCGCAGATGCTGTCTTGAGAGAAAGAATATGAATTAATTTATTGTTCACAACTGCAGATATTCCATTTCAGAGAGGAAAAAAATATTAAATATTCCTGTGTCGTCCACCAGATGGCACTGTGAAACTGTCTGGCTGTTTACTGGAGAATCTTGACTCCCAAGTCTGGATTATATCAACCATAAACTTGTTGATTGAAACATTCCTTTGCCAAAGAGCAGAAAAGGGAGAATAACTAAGTAGTGGAGAAGGGATTAACTTCCACTTTATGGATGATGGGTAGTGTTACAGCTCTGGTCCTTGGGTGAGAGAAGTATTCATGACCAGACTTTTGAGTTGAAACAATTTTTCTTCAGCAAAGAAGGATTTTATAGATTGGACCCCAAGGTCAATGCTACACATCTGAACATGACGGAACAAACATCTGATCATAATATTGTGGATAACTCCTTTATAAATCTTGGTGATAATGAGAAGTGAACGTTCCAATGAACCTGAATTATTCTGAACAGAAAAATTGACTCTGGACAGCTTCTCACTGCTAACACATTTTCTACTAAGTAAAACTCCTTGTTGGACCTTTATATTTCCCACAACTGCACACAGAGCTGAAGGTCATTAAAGTTTCTCAACCAGGAGATAAATGAGTCTTCTGTTCCAAACTGAATTCTCGTTGACACGTTCAACCTTTAATTTTTTATGGCACTACACGAGTTGGCAGCCTTTTGCAGCAGCAGCTCAATTCTGAGTTTCTTTCTTGTTTTTATTTACTAACTGTTTTTTCTTTACCACAACTTTTCTAATCTTGTTACCCCATATCCATCACGGATGCCAAATACACTAATATCACCACACTGGGGTTGATATTAGCCATCTTTCTACTCACATCGCCAATGACTACTGACCGAGTGAGTGGAGGAGTCACTGTTTACAGTAGGAGCCAATTATTAGCACTGTGCTGCTCCGTAGTGCTAACTGAGAGACTCAATATCCCTTCAGAAATCAGGCGAAAACAACGGGGATGTCGAGCAGGAGCAAAGCAATGCACGAGGAAGACAAGGTAAAAGCCTGTCCTACCATCCGTTATTATGGGAAATGTGAGATCGTTGCTTAATAAGATTGATGAACTAGCTGCTGTGTCCCGGTATGAGAGTGCCTACAGAGAGGTTAGCGTCATGCTATTCATGGAGACATGGTTAACAGAGCTAACCACAGATGCTAACATCGGGCTGGAGGGTTTCCACTTAATACGGGCAGATCGGACGCCAAATAGCGGGAAGAGCAGAGGCAGGGGGCTGACTATATTTGTGAACAACAGATGGCATAATCCTGGGCACATCACGATTAAAGAACAACACTATAACAAGGACATTGAGTTGCAAGCCGTTAGCATGTGACTGGCATACCTTCCCAGAGAGTTCTCACATGTCATCATGATTGTTATTTATGTACCCTCCTCTGCGAGTGGTCAGGCAGCGTGTGACCTCATCCACACAGTGAGCAGGAGGCTGCAGACCCAGCACCTAAATGCTCTCCAGCTCTTCTCTGGTAATTTTAACCATACTTCCCTGTCCTCCATTCTGTACACTTTCACCCAGTATGTCATGTGCCACACCAGAGACAATAAAACACTGGACCCACATCACACCTATCAGTGGCTCTCACATCACACCTAATGGAGACCCTGGAGAGGCTGCTCCTCACCCACCTCCGCCCCCTGATGGGACCAGCGATGGATCCACTTGCCTACCAGTATGGCATTGGGGTGGAGGATGCAGTGATCTTCCTCCTACATCGTTCCCTGTCCCACCTGGAGAGCCTGGGAGCACTGTGAAGATCATATTCTTTGATTTCTCCAGTCCTTTCAACACCATACAACCAGTGATCCTGAGGGACAGGCTGGTGCGTGCAGGGGTGGACCAGCACTTGTCATTGTGGATTCTGGACTACCTCACAGACCAACCACAGTTTGTGAGAACCCAGGACTGTGTATCTGACACCATCATTGTCATGAACCGAGTTCTGGAGATTCCCAAATTCAGTCTCATGGCATTTTCTGTCTGTTCATTTATGGATTTTTTTTTTTTTTTATTTAAGTTTTTGTAAAGGGTATACAGGTCATTACAGCATTGCATTGTTTACATTTTCATCACGTTCCCTTATTTTTTGCTATTTGACAACATTGGTAGGATAATTATTACAACACCCCTTTTTTTTTAAAAAAAAAGTGAAAGAAAAAGTGAAATTAAAGAGAATAAAATTAAAAAAAACGAACAAACAAACAAACAGAACAGCAAAAAACAAACAAACAGAAAATTAAGTAATTAAAAGTAAAAGAGCATCTGAGTAGCGTTGGAACAAAGAGCGGGACCATTATTGAAATGGTATTTGTCAAAGATTAGATCTAATGGAAGACACATATGCGATCCAGGGTTGCCAAAAGTTCATGAACCCATCCATGTCCTGTCTCAGTGCGAATGTCAACTTTTCCATCGAGTAAATGTCTTGAATCACGTTAATCCAATCTTCAGGTGTAAGACAGTCCTTCAGCATCCATTTTTTAGTTAGGGCTTTTTTACTCGCCAATATTAAAACATTGAATAAGAATTTATCTCCTCGTCTTTCCAGTGAGTCCGGTAGTAAACCCAAATACAAAGTTACAAAAGAAAAGGGAACTGTTATTTTGAATATTTTCCCCAATATTGTCTATACATTGGTCCAATATTGGTAGATAACTGGGCATGACCAAAACACATGAAAATGATTTGCAGTCTTTTCACCACACAAGCGCCAACAGTTCAACCCCTTATGGGTAAATTTGTTTTGTGCAGGTGTTCTGAAAAATCTTACCAAATTTTTCCATCCAAATTCTCTCCACTGCAGGGATGAGGTACTTTTCCATTGCTGTTTATTTAGCTTTTCCCATATTTCCAATTGTAAAGTGAAATTCCCTTCTTTTTCCCATCTCTCTTTTATATATGATGTGTTGTCTCCTTTTAAGTCTTGAACTAACTAACTAACTAACCTGCACTTATATAGCGCTTTTCTAGTCACAAAGACCACTCAAAGCGCTTTCATTAATACTAACCCTCTATTCTAAGGGCCTATAGGAAACAGATATCTAGGGACAATTTAGAACAGCCAATTAACCTAACATGCATGTTTTTGGCATGTGGGAGGAAACCGGAGAAATCCCGGAGTAAACCCACGCAACACGGGGAGAACATGCAAACTCCACACAGATCACTGTTGGTCGGGGGCTGGGATCGAACCCACGATCCCCACAATCCCCCGGCCAAGGGTAAACTGTGCTGCCGCAGTGCTAACCACTGCGCCACCGTGCAGCCCTTGGTATATGGAAGACCTTGAAGACCTTGGTATATTTTGGAAATGTATCTGATCCCTGGGATCCCTTTATATGCCATTAAGAAGACCTTCAGAACACCTGACTGGGCCCTTTCCAAATCCTCCTTTTTAAGTATATTGTTTATGTGGTGTCTAAGCTGAAAGAACCTGTAAAGATCTTGATTTATTAGACCTTGTTTTTTCAAATCTTCAAAACTTCTTAAAGTTTGCCCCTTAAAAAAATCGTAATATTTTATCAGCCCTTTCTCTTTCCACTCTTTAAATCTAGTGTCTGTTTTATTGGGGGTAAAGTCTTGATCATAGGCAATCCATTGCAGAAGTCGATAGGGCTCTTTAGCTTGATTCTCTCTGACTATCTTAAACCAAATTTTTAGGGGGGTCTCTATCCACAGGTTAGTGTTATTCAAGAGTTTAGGTAAGGCATTGTTCCCTATTATCGCCTGTAGGGGGATGTCACTTGTTATTTGGCATTCGATCTCCTTCCATTGTGCAGTGTAGACTGGGTTACATATCTCTATTAAAGTTTTAATTTGTGCGGCTTTAAAATAGTCCCTGATATTTGGCAGCGTGAGCCCACCTTTGTCTTTGTTTAGCTGTAAGGTTCTATATCTGATTCTAGGTCTCTTGCCCTGCCATATGAATCTTGAGATCCTTCTGTCCAGCTCCTGCCATGTTTTTTGGGAGATTCTACTGGTATTGTTTGGAAAAGGTATAGAAGACGTGGAAGTATATTCATTTTGACTGCTTCAGTTCTTTGTGCAGTACCTAAGAATGGTATCATATTCCATCTTGCTAGGTCAGATTTTATTTTTGTCACCAGTGGATCATAGTTTAGTGTTATAATTTTGTTGAGTTGTTTCGGGATATTGACCCCCAGATATTTCATAGATTCCAACTCCCAGTTAGTTTTGAGTTCACTTAGTGAATAATGATTTGGGTCATAGTTGAATGTTAAAACTTGGGTTTTATGCATGTTTAATTTGTACCCCGATAAATCTCCATAGTCTGAAAAAACTGAGATTAGTTCTGGTAAAGAAGTGTCTGGCTGCCCTAGGTATATTAAAATGTCATCAGCAAAGAGTGCTATTTTATGTTCCTTCTGACCAAGTGTAATACCTTGAATTTCTTGATTTTGTCTTATCCATTGACTCAGAGGTTCTATGAAGATTGCAAAGAGCAGTGGAGACAGGGGGCAGCCTTGACGACATCCTCTTTCCAGCTCAAAAGATGATGATAAATTACCGTTAATCCTTATTTTAGCTGTTGTTTTTTTATATAATGCCTGTATAGTTCTGATGAAGTTGTTATGAAAATTGAAACTGGATAAGATTCTGTATAGGAAAGACCAGTCAACCGAATCGAATGCTTTTTCAGCATCTAATCCCAATATGACTGCATTTAAGTTATATTTTTTTATATGATGAATTATGTGTAAAGTCCGTCGAATGTTGTCTTGTGTCTGTCTTTGTCTTATAAAACCTGTTTGGTCTAAGTGAATTAAGTCTGTCAGTATGTTTTCTAACCTTTTGGCAAGGATAATGGTAAAAAGCTTATAGTCCTGATTTAATACACTGATTGGTCTGTAGTTGGAGCATTCTAGTTTATCCTTTTCAGGTTTAGGTATAACTGCAATGACCCCTTCTCTCCAGGAGGGGGGATTTCCCCTGTGTGGAGGACATAGTTAAATGTTTTCAGGAGGAGAGGAGATAGTTGCTGTTTAAAGGTTTTGTACCATTCTGCTGTATAGCCATCTGCTCCTGGGGATTTGTTAGCTTTAAGTTTCATAATTGCTTTTTCCAATTCTTTAGGTTGCATTTCTGACAGTAGTGTTTTATTTTGTGATTCCGTAAGTTGGGGAAGGTTCAATGTGTTTAGGAATGTCTCGGATGCGTTTTTATGTTTTTTGTGGGAGTATAAGTTCTTATAGTAATTCTCGAAGCTTTTAAGAATATCCTGAATTCTGAATTTTATTTCCTTTGATACTGGGTCTCTGATTTTGTAGATTGCTCTTTCTGTTTGTTGTTTCCTCAATTTATAGGCTAGTAATTTTGCCGATTTACTGCCTGCTTCATAGTGTTTTTGTTTCAGAAATGTAAGTTTCTTCTGGATTTCTATTGTGTAGATCTCATTTATTTGATTTTTAATTTCTTTAATCTTGAGCGAGCCGTTAGAATGAGTGTTGTCTTTGTGTTCTTTTTCTAGGTTCTTGAGTTCTGACTCTAGTGTGATTAGTTTTTCTTGTCTCAGTTTCTTTTGGGTTGCCAGTTTTGCAATAATTTTTCCCCTTATTACAGCTTTGCACGCATCCCACAGTATTAAAGGGGATACTTCTCCATTATCGTTTTCTTCCAAATATCTGAGAATATCTGATTCCAATTCATCTTTCAGTGGTCCTTTCAGGACATTTGAATTCAGCCTCCAGGAAAATGTATTATTTGTGTATTTTTGGATGTTTAAGTCCATATAGATCGGACTGTGGTCAGAGAGATCCATCAGTCCTATTTTACATGTTTTTACTCTTCCAATGTCTCTATTAAACATAAAAAAAGTAATCAATCCTTGAGTAAGATGAATGTGGCGTTGAATAAAAAGTATAATCTTTTACATTGGGGTTGAATTCCCTCCATACTTCACAGATTCCCATTTCTTTTAATAGCATCCGAGTTTTCCTATGTTGAGTGTTATTTTGATGTGAAGAATTACCTGTTGCATCCCAGTATGGATTCAGTCTTAGATTGAAGTCTCCACCACATATCACTAAACCTTGGGCTTTAGTTATCATTAGGTCGAATACATTTTTATAAAATTTCCATTTAGCCCCTGGTGGTGCATATACATTCAGCAGGGTGATATCGTCTCCCTCTAGCCGCCCAATTACCAAACTGTACCTCCCTTCTTTATCTTTGTGTTCTGATTTTTTTTCAAATGTAATTTTGGTTGATATCAATGTCGCTACTCCCCTCCTCCTCCCTGACTTATATGAAGATGAAGAGATCATTTTAAACCCTTGTCTATTGAGTTTAGTGTGTTCCACATCTGTTAGGTGGGTTTCTTGTAAAAATATTATTTCTGCTTTGTCTTTTTTCATTTTGCGTAGAATCTTGGATCTTTTAACTGGATTCAGGATCCCTTTTACATTATATGAGGCTATTTTGGTTACACCCTGTTTCTCCATTGTATTTTCTTATTTAGTATAACAGTGTGGTGGCCCTCTTTTTTGCTACTCAGAAACTGAAAGAACATCAGAATCAGAATCAGAATCAGAATCAGCTTTATTGGCCAAGTATGCACAACACATACAAGGAATTTGACTTTGGCTAAAAACTTGCTCTCGTTGTTCAGGTGGAGGATTTAAATAAGGATTCAATGACAACAGAGTATGCACAGTAAATTACAGTCTGTATTATCAACATTAAGAACATAAAAAACATTAAGAACATAGTGTACAAAACTTTAAAACAAAAAACTGTCAAAAAAATTTCCTGAGCTGGGGTCTCTTTAAAGACCCTGTAAGAGCCCTGATGGAGTGTAGGCTCTGAGGGAAATTCCTCAAACTCTGTTACGTGTTGAGGGCCCTCTCTTACCCCTATAAGTTGTCCCATGTTTTTAACGTGAATTTCAGATCCCAATCCGAATTTGTAATGATTTTTTTTTTTTTTATGCCTATACCCTATGAGATTGTGTGCACCCTCCCACCCCCATCACAGCAAACATTCACTCTAATACAGTATGAACATGTGGGTCATTGTTATATTTCTATTTTAACAAGATTTTTTTTCCTTTAAATTAAGAAGACA
The DNA here is from genome assembly GCA_020510985.1 of Pholidichthys leucotaenia. NCBI lineage: Eukaryota > Metazoa > Chordata > Actinopteri > Cichliformes > Pholidichthyidae > Pholidichthys > Pholidichthys leucotaenia. Next base: position 440,982,392 of record CM035837.1, on the reverse strand, counting down.
TTTGTTTCTAATGCTATAACTGCTCCATGGAGGGTTTTACCACATGCTGATTCTGCATCTCCTTTAATGTTTGTTACCTTGTAGGAGGGGGGATGGAAGTGCAGAATGACTGAAAAGAAAAAAAAAAACAAAAAGGTCGCTATTCCTTCCTGGAACTGGAAAGCTTATCTTTGTAGCTCTGGGGCTGGGTTTCCCGCTGCTGGCCCGTGGATTTTGAAGGTCTCTGAGTGGACCACGTTTGAGCTCTGATCCTCTCGCTCAGATCCGCTGCGGGTTTAAATACCGATACCGGGAGCCCTCTTCTCGCCATGTCAATTGTTGCTTCTTCCGCTGAATTATAGAGACATAACTCTTCACCGTAAAAGACCCTTAACTTCGCAGGAAATGGTGTCTGAAAGCGTAGATTCTGTTCCCGTAGAACCTTTTTGGCGTCGTTATATTCCCGTCGCTTTTTAAGAACCTCCGGGACGTAATCATGCTCCACAAAAACTTTTCTCTCTCGATGCATAAATCCTTTTTTCTGCCAAGCCCGTCTTACAACCTCTTGTTTTATTTTGAAATCGGAGAATCTTACCACCACCGAACGTGGGGGCGCTTCTGCCGCTGGCTTTGCGGCTAATGTACGATGGGCCTTTTCTATCTTCAAATCGGTGGGTTGTGGAATATCCAACTTCTCTCTCAATAAGGATTCCACGCATTCCGCCATTGTGTTGAAACTATCTTCAGCTCCTTCTTTCAGACCGTGAATTCTGATGTTGTCTCGTCTTTGTCTTTCTTCTTGGTCGGTTAGCTTAGCCTCCAGCCTTGACTGTTTTTTGTGTAAATCCAGCATAGAATCTTCAAGCACTTTTATTCTTTCTTCAGCTTCCAAGATTCGGTTTTCGGCCTGGTCCATTCTGCTGTTCGTCCTTTTTAATTCCTCTCTGAATTCATGAAATTCGGCCCGAAATCGTCGTAATTCATCAAATAGCGATTTCAAGCTAACCTTTTTGTTAGCTAGGTCCAGCTCCTCGTCTTCTGAACGGAGGTCCTCCGGTTCAGATTCTGCGGCCGCTGCGTGTCCTGACCATGTCAGTTTCTTCTGTTTTTGGTTAGGCATGGTGCTTTTGTCTTTTGATTTTTATTCTTCCAAAAATCCGTTAAGTCTGATTTTGAAGATGTTTTCCTTGGATTGGGTCTGGGAGCTTCAGCGTTAAGTTGCTATCACCATGGCGTCCAGACCGGAAGTCTCTTCTGTCTGTTCATTTATACCTTGCAATTATGTCCTTTTTGTATTGTTCCAATTGCCATTTTTCTGTTTGTGTTTACGTTATAATTTTATTTTTCTGTACTGATTTATAATCACACCTTGACTTGTTATTTTTATTTTAGATCCCAGTTTAGTCTTTGTTACTCTTGACAGCTGTCACGGGTGTGAAGCTTTGCATGGGCGTGTCCTGTCAGCTGTCAGTGTGGTTTGTCTCCCTCTCACAGCCTCAGCTGATCCCAATCAGTTATTCTCGCTCTCTCCTGCCAGTTCAGGTGCCCACACCTGTTGTCTATTGTGTGATGGTTCAGTTCACTATTTATGGGGCTGCACATTTTTGTTCAGCGCAGCACCCTACTTTCAGCTTCCACTTCCTCCTCACTGTACCATGTAAGTCATTTGTGTTATTGTACTACAGACGTGGACAAAATTGTTGGTACCCCTCTGTTAATGAAAGAAAAACCCACAATGGTCACAGAAAAAACTTGAATCTGACAAAAGTGGTAATAAATAAAAATTCTATGAAAATTAGCCAATGAAAATCAGACAATGCTTTTGAATTGTGGTTCAACAGAATTATTTTAAAAAACAAACTCATGAAACAGGCCTGGACAAAAATGATGGTACCCCTAGAAAAAATTGAAAATAATGTGACCATGGGGACATGTTCAACCAAGATGGGTCCTCTAATTAACATCACAGGTGTCTACAAACTTGTAATCAGCCAGTCGGCCTATTTAAAGGGTGACAAGTAGTCACTGTGCTGTTTGTTGACATGGTGTGTACTACATTAAACATGGATCAGAGGAAGCAAAGGAGGGAGTGGTCTCAGGCGATTAGAAAGAAAATTATAGACAAGCATGTTAAAATGTAAAGGCTATAAGACCATCTCCAAGCAGCTTGAAGTCCCTGTGACTACAGTTGCACATATTATTCAGAAATTTAAGATCCACGGGGCTGTAGCCAACCTCCCTGGACGTGGCTGCAGGAGGAGAAGGATAATACGAATGGTAACAAAAGAGCCCAGAAAAACCTCTAAACATATTTATGGTGAATTCCAAGGTCAAGGTACATCAGTGTCAGATCGCACCATCTGTTGTTGTTTGAGCCAAAGTGGACTTCATGGGAGACTACCAAGGAGGACACCACTGTTGAAAACAAATCATAAAAAAGCCAGACTGGAATTTGCCAAACTGCATGTTGACAAGCCACAAAGCTTCTGGGAGAATGTCCTATGGACACAAGAGACAAAACTGGAACTTTTTGGCAAGGCACATCAGCTCTATATTCACAGATGCAAAAATGAAACATACCACGAAAAGTACACTGTCCCTACTGTGAAACATGGAGGAGGTTCTGTTATGTTCTGGGGCTGCTTTGCTGCATCTGGCACAGGGTGTCTTGAATCTGTGCAGGGTACAATGAAATCTCAAGACTATCAAGGTATTCTAGAGAGAAATGTGCTGCCCAGTGTCAGACAGCCGCAGGTCATGGGTCTTGGAACAGGATTATGACCCAAAACACACAGTTAAAAACACCCAAGAACGGCTAAGAGTGAAACATTGGACTATTCTAAAGTGGCCTTCTGTGAGCCCTGATCTAAATCCTATTGAACATCTGTGGAAGGAGCTGAAACATGCCATCTGGAGAAGGCACCCTTCAAACCTGAGACAACTGGAGCAGTTTGCTCATGAGGAGTGGGCCAAAATACCTGCTGAGAGGTGCAAAAGTCTCATTGACAGTTACAGAAATCGTTTGATTGCAGTGATTGCTTCAAAAGGTTGTGCAACAAAATGTTAAGTTAAGAGTACCATCATTTTTGTCCAGGCCTGTTTCTTGAGTTTGTTTTTTAAAATAATTCTGTTGAACCACAATTCAAAAGCATTGTTTGATTTTCACTGGTTAATTTTCATAGAATTTTTATTTATTACCACTTTTGTCAGATTCAAGTTATTTCTGTGACCACTGTGGGTTTTTCTTTCATTAACAGAGGGGTACCAACAATTTTGTCCACATCTGTATGTGTTGATATAGCTTCTCCAGGTTAGTTGGCGATGCCCTCGCCTTAGCCAGGCTATCCTTGCTTCCTTGTTGTTGAGATTGTCTTCAGGTTTAGCCGGCGTATCTCTCGCCTTAGCCTTGGTTATTTTGCTAACCTGCTTTTCTTTTCCTTCTTAAGTTTTTTGTGTATCAGTTCTCTTCTGTTAATAAATCTGTGAACTCACAGCCAGCGTTTGGTTCCTTTTTCCGTGTTGGGAGGTGTTCATGACAATCATTTGCAGTATGGGGGCCCCCCAGTGAACAGTTCTGGCTCCCTTCCTGTTCACCCTCTACACTGCTGACTTTTCCAACAATACACCACACTGCCATCTACGGAAGTTTTCTGATGACTCTGCAATTGTCTGCCTCATCTCTGATGGGGATGATGCAGAGTACAGAGGAATTATTAAGGATTTTGTGAACTGGTGCCTGCAGAACTGCCTCCAGATCAATGCGAGGAAAACCAAGTGACTGGTGGTGGACTGCCGCAGGCGAGGACAACCCCCCACAAACAACCAGGGAACAGACAATGAGATGGTGACATCTTACAAGTACCTGGGTGTTCACCTGAACAATAAGCTGGACTGGTCACACAACACCAACACGCTCTACAAGAAGGGGCAGCTGTAGCATGACCTTGAGTTTCAATTTATAAAATTATTCTTTGCTGAAGTTTTTTTTTTTTTTCATCTCAAAAGTCTGGCTTTTGAGACTGCTTCTCTCACCCAAGAACTAGAGCTGTAACCCTATCCATTGGCCATAAAGTGGAAGTTAATCCCTTTCTCCAAGACTCTTTGGCAAAGGAATGTTCTAATTGACAGTTTTATGATCAATATAGTCAAGACTTTGGAAGCCAAGATTCTCCAGTAAACAACCTGTTTCACTGTGTCATCTGGTGGACGAATCAGGAATATTTAACTTTTTCCTTTGCAGTGGAATTTATGCCTTATGGACTATGAACTAACTCATATTCTTTCTCTTAAGACAGTATCTGCCAACAAAGACCTGATTGAATTCTGGGACGGACAATGGGTTTCAAATGCTTTTATTGATATGATTTGATTTGATATGATTGTGATATGTTCTGCTATTTTCAGGAAGAGATTAATGTTTGCATGCTTATTATCACAAGTTAATTACAGTAGATGTAGATGAATTTTATGCTCCTTTATTGAGTAGAATATTAGTCACTAAAGTTTAAGGAATTTATGCTTTTTTCAGCAACATGTGTCTTAAAAGGGGGTCTCACTTCTCAGATCAAATGTCTCTTCCCCTCCTCATTCTTCAGCAGACCATAGCTGCACTTTAACTGACCAATAGAGTTAAAAGCTTAATTACATTTCCCTTTTTAGGTTGAGTTTATGATCCTTGCTGGAAGAAGCTCAGATATAATTGGGCCACATCAGGTCTCATGAAGTTTTGGGACCACCCTGCAACACTAGAGAAAACTTAAGTTTTATTGCTCTTTGCTCAGAGTCTGCTCAGGTGTGGTTGGCCAAAGCTGTGAGCAGCTTTCTCTGCTTCTCCGATTTTTCTCCTATCTTTTAAAAAAAAAAAAAAAAAAAAAAAAGGGCCCAGAGCCTGTCATGCTCTGTGTAAATCCTGTTTCTTTTCTTTAAAATTCATTTTTCTTATTTTAATTCTTTTTCTTTAAATCACCGTGAAAGATTTTGTTTAATTTTTTTCTAAAGCTTAAACCAACTCATTTAAACCACCAACATCGGAAGAAACGAGTTTGTGACGTAATTTGACTTTCTGATGAGACTTTGCACAATAAACCAATTCCTTCTTCAGTGCATAAGAGAGGACCTCACCCAGTTTGCTGGAACAGGCTTTGTGATCCTGGGAGGAGGCCATAACAGTGGTGAGCCTGTTTGCCAGCCTCCCCACAGACCCACGCTGGTCCAGTGAAACAGAATCCGGTGGACCCGCCTACTACCCACAGGGACGCAAAGTTTCTGCGGCTGATGGTCTGTTATGTAATTTACACTTGTCTTCAGAATATTCCTAGAATAAGTTCTTTGAACCTATTTTTATGCAAACACCCATCAGAATCTCAAAATGCATGTTGTCTTTCATTAATCTACGTTTTTTTTTTTTTGAGTAAAACAAATTTTCTATTTTTTTTATAAAGTTAAATATCTTTTTCTTCATAAAATCGTATCCACTTTTCTCAACCAATGCTATTTTATGGTTTTCCAATTTCCAGTATACTGACAAATTAAACTGCTTCATGTGGTTCCACAAATGCTTGATACATAAGTAATTCAGTAACAGTCTATGATGCCCATGATACATGTAAATTCTCTGTTTTAAAGTTATGCAAATATGTTAACCTATTCTGACATTTCTTATTAAATCATTAAAAGACATATGGGAGTTAATGATTGATTTCATGTCCATCTTGTTGATCATCAGAGACAAGAACTCACACAAGGCTTTATTATGAGACTGATCAAATATTTTCAATAGGATTATTAACTAAGGCTTAACTTACCAATTGCCAAATTCTTAAGTTTAAGTCTTAGTGCATAAGAGTTTCCACCTCTATAAAACGTGAATGGTGCCCTAACGAGGAACTGAGTGTGATGAAAGTAAATCTCCATTCCTAGTAGCATTCATATTTACACTAATATGTGTACCAACATTAAGTTACCTATAAATCCCTTTAATTTCACTACACAGCGCAGGCTGTTCCTCCTGAGGAGACTCAGGTCTTTTGGAGTCCAAGGGGCACTCCTGAAGACCTATGACTCTGTGGTGGCATCAGCCATTACATTTGGAGTGATCTGCTGGGGCAACGACACCACGGTGTTATGTATGGCTCTGGCAAGACATAAATAAGTCCTTCTGGCGGCCGACCTGCATTGCTCAGCCACCAGGCCCGCAGGAGGGGAATAGCGAGGGCTAGCCGGGCCGACAGTGAGAGGTCCATACGGCACCTGGTGGAGAAGTCTTGGGGGGAAGATGAGGGTGAAGATGAGGACGATGGTGACGATGGGGGAGAAGATGAGCCGGTCCAACGTCCGGTGGCAGGGGATCTGCAGCTCCCTCACCGAACCTGGATACCGCTGGTGCTGCACCCTCGTCGGACCCCAATTGGGTCACGGTTGCTCCCGCGACAGACCCCGATTGGCTCTCGGTTGCACCCGCGTCGGACCCCGACCGGGTTGGCACCGCACCAGAACCGACCACCAACTCTGAACCTGGAACCTCTGGCACAGCGGGCGCAAGAAGCTCCTCGCCGGCGACCCTGGGAGAAGGCTCGGGAGAGAGAGAAGAACCGGGATCAGGATCACCGACAGTGCCAGAACCTGGCAAGATAAGCTCGGACGCAGCGGGCAGCTGCACCGAGCTCGTCTCCCCAAAAGACAGGCTAAAATGCTCTAAGATGGAAAGGAGAAAGACAAAACACAGCACTTGCCTGATCTCAGGTTCTGACGCCGTCCAGGACTGCAAAGATCTGGGCTCAGACGGCAGGAGGTCGTCGTCAGGCTCCCACTCAGCTACGTCGGGCTCCGCAGCTGGCATGATGGTATCCGCAGCCTCAGGATCCTCCGACACCAATGCCCACGCCGATGGCCCACACGGCATGGTGGCAGGGGACCCTCAACCCGCTGGACCGGACCGCTCGTCCGTGGAGACCCAGGGACGCTTCCTCGTCGGTGCAGGTTCCACGCTGCAGTCCGCCCTCCTCCTCCGCCCACGACGTGGCTGTGGGACCAGAACCAGGCTCACCAGAATCGCAGGCCCCCTCCTCATCCGGCGACGTTGGCCTGGCGTCGAGGACCGCTCAGCGGAGGGAGACACAGAGGATGCGGGATTAATAATTAAAGCCACAGCAGGTGGTGGGAGCTCGGGGGGCTGCGAACCCCGAACTCCACCCCCAGAAGTCTGACAAGGCAAATCACAATAATGAGAATGTGAATGAGTTTGGACTTGCCTGTCTCCTGGAGGCTGGATGGTGCCTGATGCGGCGGACTTCACTCCTCCCTTTCCCCGCTGGACGGTGACAGAGGGCCCCCTGGGAGGAAGACGGGGAGCCGCTCGAGAAGGTTCCGGGACGGGACTCGCCGAAACACACAGCAGCCAGGATAGGCGACGAGGAGGAGGGGGCAACAGCCAAGATGAGCCAGGCACAGAGTGCTGACGGGACAGCAGGAGAAGATGGCCCGGGAGATGAGGCTGCGGGAATTCCCCTCTGACGAGGTGCAGGAGTGACAGCTGTGTGGGGGATTGAGCCCTTACGGCCACCCGGAACTGGATCCGGACGGGATTCAAGCCAAGGTTGACAGCCGGTGTGACGACGGTTCCTTGCAGGGGGCAAGGCAAAGGTGAGATCCGGGAATCGCCATTCCTGTGCAGAAACAGAGGTGAGCAGGTCGGCAAACTCAGGGAACTCACGTAACTCTGGATTCCTCTCCACCAGTCTAACTGCCGCCGCCACATGCTTCATGATTGCCGATGGATGCACAGCGGAGCGAGCAGCAGCCACTCAGTCCCAGATCCTGATTGCTGTCAGCTGCAGCTCCTCTGGGGGAATCCCGAGTGACGACATGTTTGATGGGGAAAGACCTCCGGATGATGCAAACTCCCGGGCCGGAACGGAGGCAGGAGCAGGATCCCAAAGCGAGGGGCGACGTCTCCTCCTCTTCGGCTTCCTGTCGGGATTTCCCTCCAGCCCACGGAGTATCTCGCACTGTGCAGCAATGTCATCTCTCCTCACGCTTACCTCAAGGTGATCGGCGAAGCGGGGGAGATGATTAAGGATAGTCCTCGGCTTGGTCCAGGTACCGGGGCACATCGCTGTTGAAGTCGAGGAGGGAGGCGGTGATGAGGATTTCGTCCACGCACTCGAGGGCGTCTGCGAGAACATCGCTCTGACTCTGAGTGCGGGACCTCCGCGACGGCATGCTTCAGCACGGTACCCAGACAGGTAGGAATAGTCCAATTTAGCAAATTCACGGCAGCCGGCAACTCACTGGCTGCGACCTACTGTTACGTATGGCTCTGGCGAGCCATAAATAAGAGCCAAGGGCTAACCGGTGAGTTTGCGTCGTTTATTAATGATAAGGAACAAAGGAAAGATCCTCATGGGGCAAAACACAAACATACAAAAGATACACTTACAAATGATGATGAGGGATGAGAGGAGGACTGGAGCCAGACGTAGGGGCTCCAGCCTAATCCACACCGAGGGATGAGCGTGGATCATATGCGAGGTCACAGCCCTGAGTAATCAGGGCCACTCCCTTTAATAGTGGTTGACAGCGCCTCAGCTGATGAGAGGTAATTGGCCTCCAGCCGTCCGGTGGAGCTTGACAGCCGGCTTGACAGCCGGAGGCCCGCTGAGACGCTGTCATAATAAAAGCTGGGCTGAGGAGGAGAATGGCCTGAGCGCGGATGAAATCGGCGCATATGACACACGGCAGCCAACAGGAAGAGACTGGACAGGTTGATCAAAAAAGCTAGGTGTGTTCTGGGGCGATGCCTCGACCCAGTGGAGGAGATAGGAGAGAGGAGGACGGTGGCTAAGCTGTCATCTCTGCTGCAGTGCGAGCCCCCCCCACGCGAGACATGCCGAATGCACTGAGGAACTCATGAAGTGGTAAGCTGTGCCATCCTAAGCGTATGAGGGAGTGGTTCCGCAGGTCCTTCCTACCTGCAGCTTTCTGACTTTATAACATAACCGGTGCTGCTAGTAGAGGCCATATTAAATGTACTAAACATAACAACTTTGCAATACATAACTAAGACAATTACATTTATTATTGAGGGTGGCAACAACACTGTTGATTCAACCGCGAAACTTACTGTCTGGGTGCATATTTATATTCTGCCGGGTAATTTAACAAACTGTAATGCTGTTGATACCATCTAGCTGCAATGCTCCTACACTGTGTATAATGGTGTGAAAAAGTGTTTGCCCCTTCCTGATTTCTCATTTTTTGTATGTTTGTCACACTTACAGTGGGGCAAAAAAGTATTTAGTCAGCCACCAATTGTGCAAGTTCTCCCACTTGAAAGATGAGAGAGGTCTCCAATTTTCATTATAGGTATACCTCAACTATGAGAGACAAAATGAGAAAAAAAAAATCCAGAAAATCACATTGAAGGATTTTTAATGAATTAATTGGTAAATTCTTCAGTAAAATAAGTATTTGGTCACCTACAAACAAGCAAGATTTCTGGCTCTCACAGACCTGCACCAGGCTGGGAAGACTGAATCTGCAATAGGTAAGCAGCTTGGTGTGAAGAAATCAACTGTGGGAGCAATTATTAGAAAATGGAAGACATACAAGACCACTGATAATCTCCCTCGATCTGGGGCTCCACGCAAGATCTCACCCCGTGGGGTCAAAATGATCATGAGAACGGTGAGCAAAAATCCCAGAACCACATGGGGGGACCTAGTGAATGACCTGCAGAGAGCTGGGACCAAAGTAACAAAGGCTACATCAGAAACACACTACGCCACCAGGGACTCAAATCCTGCAGTGCCAGACGTGTACCCCTGCTTAAGCCAGTACATGTCCAGGCCCGTCTGAAGTTTGCTAGAGAGCATTTGGATGATCCAGAAGAGGATTGGGAGAATGTCATATGGTCAGATGAAACCAAAATAGAACTTTTTGGTAAAAACTCAACTTGTCGTGTTTGGAGGAGAAAGAACACCATACCTACTGTGAAGCATGGGAGTGGAAACATCATACTTTGGGGCTGTTTTTCTACAAAGGGACCAGGACGACTGATCCGTGTAAAGGAAAAAATGAATGGGGATATGTATCGTGAGATTTTGAGTGAAAACCTCCTTCCACCAGCAAGGGCATTGAAGATGTTTGGCTGGGTCTTTCAGCATGACAATGATCCCAAACACACCACCCGCGCAACGAAGGAGGGGCTTTGTAAGAAGCATTTCAAGGTCCTGGAGTGGCCTAGCCAGTCTCCAGATCTCAACCCCATAGAAAATCTTTGGAGGGAGTTGAAAGTTTGTGTTGCCCAGCGACAGCCCCAAAACATCATTGCTCTAGAGGAGATCTGCATGGAGGAATGGGCCAAAATACCAGCAACAGTGTGTGAAAATCTTGTGAAAACTTACAGAAAATGCTTGACCTCTGTCATTGCCAACAAAAGGTATATAACAAAGTATTGAGATGAACTTTTGTTATTGACCAAATACTTATTTTACCGAGGAATTTACCAATTAATTCATTAAAAATCCTTCATTGTGATTTTCTGGATTTTTTATTCTTATTTTGTCTCTCATAGTTGAGGTATACCTATGATGAAAATTGGAGACCTCTTTCATCTTTTAAGTGGGAGAACTTGCACAATTGGTGGCTGACTAAATACTTTTTTACCCCACTGTAAATGTTTCAGATCATCAAACAAATTTAAATATTAGACAAAGATAACACAAGTAAACACAAAATGCAGTTTTTAAATAAAGGTGGAAAAAAATCCAAACCTACATGGCCCTGTGTGAAAAAGTGATTGCCCCCTAAACCTAATAATGGGTTGGGCCATCCTTAGCAGCAACAACTGCAATCAAGCATTTGCGATAACTGGCGATGAGTCTTTTACAGTGCTGTGGAGGAATTTTGGCCCATTAACCTTTGCAGAATTGTTGTAATTCAGCCACATTGGAGGGTTTTCAAGCATGGACCGCCTTTTTAAGGTCATACCACAGCATCTCAATAGGATTCAGGTCAGGAACTTTACTATGCCACTCCAAAGTCTGCATTTTGTTTTTCTTAAGCCATTCAGAGGTGGACTTGCTGGTGTGTTTTGGATCATTGTCCTGCTGCAGAACCCAAGTGAGCTTCAGCTTGAGGTCACGAACAGATGGCCGGACATTCGCCTTCAGGATTTTTTGGTAAATAGCAGGATTCGTGGTTCCATTTACCACAGCAAGTCTTCCAGGTCCTGAAGCAGCAAAACAGCCCCAGACCATCTCACTACCACCACCATATTTTACTGTTGGTATGATGTTCCTTTTCTGAAATGCTGTTACTTTTATGCCGGATGTAATGGGACACACACCTTCCAAAAAGTTCAGCTTTTGTCTCATCAGTCCACAGAGTATTTTCTCAAAAGTCTTGGGGATCATCAAGATGTTTTCTGGCAAAACTGAGATGAGCCTTTATGTTCTTCTTGCTCAGCTGGGATTTTCGTCTTGGAACGCTGCCAGGAAGGCCATTTTTGCCCAGTCTCTTTCTTATGGTTGAGTCATGAACCCTGACCTTAGCTGAGGCAAGTGAAGCCTGCAGTTCATTGGATGTTGTTGTGGGGTCTTTTGTGACCTCTTGGATGAGTCATCGCTGCGCTCTTGGGAAAATTTTGGTTGGCCAGCCACTCCTGGGAAGGTTCGCCACTGTTCCATGTTTTCGCCATTTGTGGATAATGGCTCTCACTGTGGTTTGCTGGAGTCCCAAAGCTTTAGAAATAGCTTTAAAACCTTTTTGAGACTGATATATCTCAGTTACTTTGTTTCTCATTTATTCTTGAATATCTTAGGATTGCAGCATTATGTCTAGCTTTTGAGGATCTTTGGCAGTAATCAGGACTGGGTATCACATCTTTGGAAAGATGTGATAAACCACAGTTAATTTAGGTTTTAATGGGATGGGGGGGGGTCACTTTTTCACACAGGGCCATGTAGGTTTGGATTTTTTTTTACCCTTAATAATAAACAACTTCATTCAAAAACTGCATTTTGTGTTCACTTGTGTTATCTTTCTCTAATATTTAAATTTGTTTCATGATCTGAATCATTTAAGTGTGACAAACATACAAAAATATGAAAAATCAGGAAGGGGGCAAACACTTTTTCACCCCACTGAATATAACCGTGTACATATGCATATTAATTTACTGCTTTGGCTAACCAGTTCTTATCTTCTTATCTTATTTATTATTGCTCTGAGTGCTGCCATCCCTTTGCTGCTGTAATCCTGGAATTTCCCCATAGTGGGGCTAATAAAGGCTTATCTTATCTTAACCATTTCAGACTTTTGTGACCAGGAGGTAAAACAGAGAAAAGAATGCTCTGGTCCGGTGGCAGCCACTTCTATGCCTGTGTTGGAGCATATACCATATTTTTTTTGTTTTTTAGCATATTCCATCAATTTGACATATTCTGATCACCAAACCGATGGACACCACCTCTGCATTCTTGAGCAATTTTTTTACATGCAGAATTCAAAATGGCTGCCGTCCAAAGTTTTGATTGGCCCTGTTAAAATCCCAATTCTTTGATTAAAAGATCCAAGAATAAGCCGGAGAATTCTTCAATTCAAAGATGCAACATTTATTCAGAGGTCACATGTAAAGCAAGCAGCTCTGGGTGCAGTGTGACGCAGTCCCCTCTGGACCGTCGCCAGACTGACCCCAGCTTCCAGGTACAACTGTCATGGATGGCCCTCGCGAGCCATCATAAGACGCCACAAGTCACCAGTGAGTTTGCACGGTTTATTAAAAGAACAGAAAAGGAAAAAATAACCAGCCACGGGGGGCTAAAACACACTGCAACGGAATACAGACAATGACAATGGGAAATGAATACTCAAGGAAACACACTTACGAATATAGAGGAATAAGGGTCAGCGTCCGAACAAGGGAGTGCTCGATAATGTCCAACAATGAACAGGTTTTTGACGAGACTGCCGCACATTTCGTTCCCAACTGCCCTCTTAAGTAAGGAGCCGCTGATGAGATGAAATGTGACACAGCTGACAGCTTTGACAGCTGGAAGCCCCTCTGAGCGCTGTCACAATAAAAGCTCGGAGAGCAAAAGGGGCACACAGCCGCCAGATGGCTGGGAATGGTGCATGGCTCGAGCGCGGACGAGATCGGCGCTCAAATCATAACAGTACCTCCCCCCCAAGGGCGAACTACGAGTGCCCTATGGCACCCCAGCACCCCCCCCCCCCCCAGGGTGGGTGGATGGGGGCACAAGCCTGGAGGGTGAGAGCCAGCAAGAGAGGAAAAACAAGAAAAACCAAGATGGATACAGGGAACAAATGAGGCAATTACACAGTAGGAGGGAAAAAACCCCCCACAGAAATACCCCATAATGTACCCACAGGCGGGATAATACACCCAAATAAGGAACACTAAGCCCATCGGCCATGAACAGAAACTCGGGTCAATGACCAAGATACATAGTTTCAAGGGAAAAAACATATCATCCCCCAACAAAGGAAAGGGGGGAGAGGAAAAAAAAACACTACAAATGTTGAAACCCTGCAGTTTTAAATCCATACACACAAACTGTAAAGGCAATGAATGGACATTAACACACAGGGAAAAACAAAAAACACTCACTAGGAAGCGGTGACAAATGCAACTTCATACATATACAGTTCTGTACATAAGACCCCCGCACATCCCAAAAGGTTACAGGAGAACAGGAACATAATGCCAGGGATGACGGCAGTCTAACACCACAGCATGAAAGCCAATCGTTTGGGGGGCCGCCCTGCATCTAGCGTCCATGTCGCTGGCAGGGGGAAAAGGAACAGTTCAGGCGGCCTACCCCAGTCCCATGCTAGGAAACACAATTCCTCTGGCGGCCGGGCCAGATCGCTGAACGGACGTGAAAGTTTGTCTGGTGGCCGACCCAGAACGCCAAACAGGCGGGGCAGTCCTCCAGGTGGCCGACCCGCATCACCCAACCCCAGGATCGCAGGGGAGAAATTGAAGACGGCCTCCCTGGAAAGGGGAAAAATGAGGGAGAGCCGAGCCAATCATGGAGAACCCTAACAGCCCCCAGTGAAGATGAAAAGGGGGAAGGATGACGGTGAAGATGATGAAGGTGAGCCAGTCTAGCGTCAGGCGGCAGAGGATCTGCAGCTCCCTCACCAGCCTTGGACCGAACCAGCGCTGCACCCCTGTTAGGCCCCGATCGGGTCAGCGCAGCACCCATGACGGACTCCAATTGGGCCGGAGCAGCAACCGCGATGGACCCCGATTGGGTCTCGTCGGTACCCATGTTGGACCCCGATTGGATCGGAGCAGCACCCACGATGGATCCCGATTGGGCCAGTGCCGCACCCGCGATGGACCCCGACTGGGTCGGCACAGCACCAGAAACGATCTCCAACCCTGGACCCGGAACCTCCCGCACAGCGACCGAGAACGACTCCACACTGGTGACCCTGGGAGAAGGCTCAGGAAAAGGAAAAGAACCGGGATCAGGATCACTGGTAGCGACAGAGCCCAGTGAGACAGGCGCGGATGCAGCGGACGGCTGCACCTGGCTCGTCTCCCCGAGAGGCAGGCAAAAATGCTCCAGAATTGATAGAAGGAAGACAAAATAGAGCACTTGCCTGCATTGGAGTTCTGTCGCCGTCCATGACTTCGTCGATCCGGGCTCAGGACAAAGAAGGTCGTCGCCAGGCTCCCACTCGGCTGTGGCGGGCTACGCAGCCGGCATGATGTTTCTCACAGCCTGAGGAACCTCCAACGTTGACGTCCACACTGATGACCTGCACGGCGGGGTAGCAGGGGTTCCTCAACCTGCTGGGTTGGACCGCTCTTCCGTGGAGACCCGGGGACACTTCATCGTCGGCGCAGGCTCCAAACTGCAGTCCGCTCTCCTCTTCTGCTCATGATGTGGCTGCGGGGCTGGAACCAGGCTATCCAGGGCCGCAGGCTCCCACCTCGTCCGGCGGCATAGGCCTGGCGCCGCGGAACGCTCAGAGGGGGAAGACACAGAGGTAGCAGGTCCATTAGTATTTGCTGCAGCAGGTGGAGGGAGTTCAGGGGACTGTGAACCCCGAACTCCGCCCCCAGGAATCAAGCAAGACAATTCATCTAATATGGGAACTGAATGAAAAGTTACTTGCCTGATCCAAGGAGGCCCGATGGAACCCGCTGCAGTGGACTTCGTTTCTCCCTTGCCCCGCTAGATGGTGATGGAGGGCCCCCTGGGAGGACGAGGAGGAGCCGCTCGCGGTGGATCCACAACGGGCGTCGCTGAAGCAGGACTCGTAACACTAACAGGAGCCAAGGATGATGTCGAGGAGGAGGGGGTGACAGCTGAAGTGATCCAGGCATCAGGAGCTGACGGAACAGCAGGAGGAGGTGACCCTGGGAGAGATGCTGTAGGAATTCCCTCCTGACGAGACGTAGGAGCGGCAGCTGCCAGAAAGTTAGAGTCCTTGTGACGATCCGGAACAGGATCTGGACGGGGTTCTTGCTGAGGCTTAGAGTTAGTGGTGTGACGATGGTTACTGGCAGAGGGCAAGGCGAAGGAGAGATTCGGGAAGCGCCGCTCCTGTGCGGAAACAGAAGCGAGCAGGTCGGCGAACTCTGGATAGCCCTTCAAGGCTGGATTCCTCTCCACTAGCCTGACTGCCACCGTCACATGTTTTATCACCTACGTAGGGTGAACAGCGGAGTGAGCAGTTGCCACTCGGTCCCTGGTGGAAACAGCTGTCAGACGTAGTGTCTCCGGGGGAATTCCGACTAATGACACACTCTCTTGGGGATCACCCCTGGGCGGTGCGAACTCCTGGCCTGGAGCGCGGACAGGAATGGGATCCTGAAGCAAGGAGCGAGGATACCTCCTCTTCGGCTTCCTGCCAGGGTTTCCAGCCCACGGAGTCTCTCCCACTGCACAGTGATCTCAGCCTTCCTCGCCGTAACTTCCGGGTGGTTGGAATAGAGGGGAAGGCGATTAATAATATCCTCAGCAAGGTCCAGGTGCCAGTGTACATCGCTGGGAGTGTCGTAGAGGCCAGCCGTGAAGATTGTCCCGTCTACGTAGTCCAGGGCCTCCACCAGCTCGTAGCCCAGGCTCCGAGAGCGGCCCCTGCATGACGACATACCTCCCAGCACACAGGTACCCAGACAGGGAAAACCAAAGTCCAATTTAGGCAAAGCTCACCGGGACTGGCGTCTCAGTCTGGCGGCAGTCTACTGTCATGGATGGCTCTCGCAAGCCATCATAAGATGCTACAAGTCACCAGTGAGTTTGCACGGTTTATTAAAAGAACAGAAAAGGAAAAAATAACCAGCCACGGGGGGCTAAAACACACTGCAACGAAATACAGACAATGACAATGGGAAATGAATACTCAAGGAAACACACTTACGAATATAGAGGAATAAGGGTCAGCGTCTGAACAAGGGAGTGCTCGATAATGTCCAACAATGAACAGGTTTTTGATGAGACTGCCGCACATTTCGCTCCCAACTGCCCTCTTAAGTAAGGAGCCGCTGGTGAGATGAAATGTGACACAGCTGACAGCTTTGACAGCTGGAAGCCCCTCCGAGCGCTGTCACAATAAAAGCTCGGAGAGCAAAAGGGGCACACAGCCGCCAGATGGCTGGGAATGGTGCATGGCTCGAACCATAACAGCAACTTACATTCATCTTCTTGGGTTAACTGGACCAACCCCGTACAATAGGATGGGCTTGTACGCAACCGTCTGATTGGCCAGTTTAACTCTGACGTGAACAGGCCATCCGCTATTCACGTTAACTATCTCCAGAGATGTACAATAAAAGTGTGTGTGAGTGTTGGTTTGGGTGTGTAACTAATGTAATAGACCTGACTAAAAGAAGAGAAAGAGAGAGAGAGAAAGAGGGCTCTATAGCTCTGCCTAATTCCTGTTTATCAGATGGTGGTTGCTTACCACTTCAGACTGTAGTCTAACACAACATATTTGTTCATAAGAATGCAAACAGAATATGTATAGAATATGTGTAGAGCATAATGGGAGATTACCTACAGAATTATTATTTTGGCACTCTAACTTTTCATAACCCTTTCATTCCCCCCTTTGACATGATTTTATCATGTCAACCATACATGGTGTGAGATACGCTAGTGGTTAGCAGATGGTGAATAAGGTAGGTCCCTACATTGTGTGTCAACCCAGTCAGTCAACCCAAGATAGGTTTGCACCATTGGTTCTGATACCCTTGCCTCCCCCCTTGTGGACACCCCCAGCGTGGTGCAGCGATGTCTAAGAGGGCATACCGAGGCAACACGTCTTTGTCCAGATGAACTACAGTCACATAATTGTCCTTGTTCACCAAGTCCTGCACCCCCACTGAGTTCTCCTCCTGATCATCATGTGAATAGTTCTTTGTCCGGTGAAGTGGATCATGTGGGAGTCATAAGATCGAATACGGTCATTCCACGAAGCCCACGAAACATTTTGTCCACCAGTTGACCTTTGCCAGGGCTCGCATCGTTCAGCTGCAGTCATCACATGGTTACGACAGGGGTTTGACCTTCCTCTGTGTCTGCTTTCTGTATCCGCAGCTGTGGAGCACAGTCCCATCTCGGAGACACACACCGGTACCATTAGAAGCAAAACAACTGTGTGCTCATGCTCTCAGAGGCACATCTTGTCCCATGAGGTTTATAGGACAGTCTGGTGGATGCAGAGTAGACAACATCCAGTCCAGCCAGTGAACAGTTCAGTGATGCTGTCCCAGGGATGCCACCCACCAGTGTACAATCAGTGGACAGAAGTAGAGAGGCTGGTGTTGATGCAAAAAATGCTGTCTCCTCCGTGTGGCTGAGCTGACTACAACCCGGGTGCTGGAGGTGCGGTAGGTGCACATGGGTACCAGTCCATCCTTCTTCTAGGGACTGGAGTCGTACAGTCACTAGTCCCACAACCTACTTTTCTATATCGCAGGTACACATCGTGATGGTCTGGTGCTCCCCCCCACCGCATGTATCTTCCTTGCACCCTACACCTTTGCTTGGGTGCCGATTCAAGGGGCTCAGCCGGGACAGGATCAATAATGGCTTGAGGGGTTGTCACTGTAATGGCTGGAGCCTGTACCGTTTTATCCTCATTCACTACATCTGTAGTTGATAATGTGCTGTTGTAAGTTATCTCCCATTAGCCTTTGAATGTATGATTGTCGGCTATGTGCAAGCTACAAGCAGTGGTTGTGTTGTGATAAGTGAGCTGGGTGATGAGACCTATGTGTTGCAGTGTAAGTAGGTAGTAAACAAAATCATTCAAAGTTACGAGACATCCTTATCCATGCTTCTTGTATTCGGGCCTCTAGAGCTTCTAACCTTCACAATTATCCTGACTACCTAACCATAATTAGCATAATGTAAATAATAACACAAGAATACTATAAGTCTCTCACCCCTACGTATGTGTGGTGATCTATGTATGATTCATGTATTATCAGTAGCACATTGTACTAATAATCCGTAAATAATCCGTAATAGCACAATGGTCTTCCTCGTCATCATCTTCGGTCTTGGGGTCTTCAGTTCCTCCTCTGGACTCAGCAATTGGTTTCTATGAGGAGGTATGAGATGTGCAAGATTTGCTGTTGACTACCAGTGTGGAAAATTGCATTTGGAGGTTTAGCTCATTTATCAATATATGTGATCCTGACATATAACGCGCACAAAGAGTTAGAGCTTCGTTAATTCCTGCAGGCCCTGTGTCATCAGGGTGTTTCCTACAGGACTGATGACGCTATGACATCTGCTGCTTTTGGTTTTATGACCTGGTTAACACCCTTCTGGGCTTCTGAATATATGGTCTATTGTGTCAAACTCTACTCCTTTTATTAGCTCTACATCTGTTTAATCCTTTTACCATAACAAATTTAGAATTTGCTTCAAATTTTCTCATCCCCTTGTTTTTAATGTTAAAATCAACACCACTCCCCTGGCTCTCTGTACTGTCAAACATAGCCCCTCCACACATCCGGCGAGCAGCATTAACTCAAAGGATGCTCCAAAAAGTTAAAGATTTTCCTCACTTACCAATCCATGCAGATATCTACACCCCACCCACTGCCCGACTTTCATCCAGACGGCCGATTTGGAAAAACCCTCCCCCAGCTGACTTTACCATCCAGACAGCTTGGCTAGAGGAATGGGAAACCAAGGAGGTCCCAAACAAACAGCTGGTGATAAACCCCAACCAACAGGTCCCGGGCACCAACCTCTCAAGGAGACAGTGGTCTACACTCAATCGCTTCAGGACTGGACATGGCCCCTGCTTGGCCAGCTTTCACAGATGGGGCAGTAGCCCTAGCCCACTGTGCGCATGTGGAGAGGAGCAAACTATGGAACACATCATAGAGGCTTGCCCGCTCCAAAGACTGGAAGGAGGATTACACACCCTCCATACAGCAAACCAGGAGGCAACTGCTTGGCTTAAGGACTTTGCATTCGCTAAATAAATAAAATGTTAAAATTGGTCATGTAGGAGATCTCTGGGTGTCAATGTGCACAGCCTTTTGTGCTGTGGTTACCCAGTTAAATGACAATACGCATGTTTCTAATTTAGGACAATATTCTACCTTAAGGTCAGGTGTTGGCTTTCCATGGATGGCTATATTCCCCAGCAGAGGTGACAAAATGTCCAACATTTTCCAATCCATGTGCCTGGGTCTAACAAGCGAGATGTGTGGAACCCCCCATTGGTTAAAATGTCTCTTATCCTCTTCAGTTAGGACAATGGATGCTTCCACACATTCCCTTGTTTACCAGTACAAGTTTTATGACCAATCTGGAGGATGGATCTGCAAAGAATGGTTGTTCATAATTTGGATCAGACCCCTTCAATTTTCTATAGTGCATGGGGTACAATGCTACTTTTACAGATTTTGATAGGTATTCTACTGTTAGTTTGCCATTTGCAGATTTTAACTGTTACCTTTTCTGACCTTGAAAAGTCCTGTATGTCATTACCCGAAGTTACTACTTTACGTGCACCTGCACCATACAAATTTAATCAGAGTACCTTGAACCTCAGAGTCAGGTAAATGGAAGATGTCTGCTATTTTCTTATAATTTATTTTTGCTAATTTTCTGTATATGTATAGAAGTGAGTCCACTTATCTGTTTTAGTCTTAAGCATGCAGTCCAGTTTTTCCATAGTGGGTGTGGGTCATTGGTGCCTCCCCTCCCAGCGGCCGGTCTCGCCATCATTGTTTCCATTGTTGGTGCGTTGGCCCCTCCTGCTTCACTGCTGTCCTCCCCTTCCTCCTTTTGGCTTCCTTTTATAAAAGAAACAGATCCATGGGGAGTCTCAGGCTCCCCGTGTGTCAGCCATTCCATAAAAAAGTGTGGGTTTTTCCTTCAAATTTTATTTTCCTTTCTTATCTAGATTTCCAACTTTGAGTCAAGAAGGGCTTTAACTCCATGTGTTGTGTGAATAGTGGTTTGATTGCCCATTGTCAGGTGCAATGTCTTTTCTACAGCCTTTCTTATAGCGGCTACATGTTTCACACAAGCAGGATGACCTAGTACTTTTCTATCCGTGCCTGTCCCACTCCTCCTCTTTTGAAACAGAAATGCATTAACAAAGCCGTTCTTTTTCAACATCCAAATGAGGACCATGTAGGGTGAGGATACTCATTGCATTGCTAATTGGGGGACCCCCCACCCGGGAGTTTACTGTTAACATGGCCTCTGCCTCCATTATTAAACCTATGACCATCTCCTGTGGCCCTGTGGCTGATATTGATAGGGCAGATTAGGTGGGGGGTCTGGGTAGGGTCCATAGTGTGGTGATGTGAGGTCCTGGGGTGCATAGATAGAGTTTGGTGGGGCATGGGTTGTTGTGGCATCTGCTTAGCAGAGGCTTTATTTTGGTTTTTACCTTTTCCACGGCTTTTTCTAAAAATACTCCAGTTTGCTCAGTATGTGATTTTGGCACCTCTCTGATAGGGCTTTTAGTGAAATCACATCTCACTTATATTGAGATGTGATTTTAGCGGTAATTTTAGGCACCAGTTATGCAATCCTCAATTCTCATGAACACATGCTGACTACAGCTGATTCACAAATACTGTTTATGCACACTTAGAAAACATAAGAGTAGTTTGCTGAATCTGGAATGGCTTGTTAGCACCAACACAGCTTCCTGGCAAAATATGTATGGCTTGCGCAGACTAACACATAAATGTTCATGAATGAGATTAAATATTTGAGAAGCTGTCTGAAGGTAAATGGAAAGCAACAATATAAGGTATTGTACTTACATGTGCTCAGATGATCCTCTTTGACCCATCTTTCGATGTCCCTTGGTTTTACATTCTTT
This sequence comes from Pholidichthys leucotaenia, assembly GCA_020510985.1. Taxonomy (NCBI): domain Eukaryota; kingdom Metazoa; phylum Chordata; class Actinopteri; order Cichliformes; family Pholidichthyidae; genus Pholidichthys; species Pholidichthys leucotaenia. Next base: position 440,961,059 of record CM035837.1, on the reverse strand, counting down.
TACCGTTGTTGCGGAGGGAGGAGGGGGTCGCTAGGCTATGACGTGGAGGGGGAGGGTGGACGCAGCAAATTCCAGAGGGCCCGAAGAGGGTCTCACATGGTCGCAGGGGGAAGGATGATCCACAGCCACCACCATCGTCTCAGATTAATAGAGAAACAGACAAGCCATTAAACAACCCAACATTGGTAGAAACAATAAAAAAAGGAAAATAGATCATACAAAATAGAGAATGATAATGGAGATGTAGACCCCACAATATTGAAGGATACCATGAAGGCAGTAATGAGGGGGAAGTTAATATCTTATGCCTCATACTGTAAGGAAAAAAGCCCCAAAAAGATGATCTGGACAAGTTAGAAGAAATTGAAAAGCTAGAACAATCATATAAAAACTCAAATAAACCAGAAACGTACAACAGACTTAAAGAAGCAAGAAGAAAAATGGATGGGATATTAGCAAAGGAAGTTGAAAAGAAAATTGGATTTTTAAAACAAATGTATGAAGACCAAAAGCTACTAAATCACTTGCCAGACACCTAAGAAACAAACAACAGTTTAATACAATCCATAAAAATAGAGGCAATATATCAAAAACACTAGTATTTAAACAAGAAGACATAGAAAATTCATTTGAAGAAATTATAAACTTTTATTCCCAACCTATAGCAGCTGATGATGAGACAGTTAAAACATTTTTAAATTCATTAGCCCAACCGAAAACAGGAGATTTACAAAATGCAATATGATGTTCTCAGATTACAGAAAAGGAATTAGAAGATGCAATTAAAAAATGAAATCAAATAAAGCGTCAGGGAGCGATGGATTTCCAGTAGAATGGTGCAGAATATTTAGAAAAGAATTAAACCAACCGTTACCAACATCATTTAATCAAACGGTTAAGACTGTCATAGTACTGCCTTCCAGGCAGTACAGGATGGGTGGAAGGAGGACCCAGAGCACGGACTGAACTCCAGTGTAACATGTTTATTGAAAACAAAAATTCAAGGAATGAAACATAAAATAAACAAACAAGTGCACTTGGGCAGAAAACAACACAGGAGAACCAAAGGTAAATGATGATGATGCCAGGCATAGCACATGCACAGACTAAAGGTAAAGGTAAAGCCAACTTTATTGTCATTCAATCCATACAGCCTTCATTCATTCTCTTACATTCTCTTATCTACAATGTTAATTACATCTAGAATCAGAGGGGTTGCTGCCACGCAAGGCGCCGCCACAAATTTTCCTCCTCCATTCCATTATTGCTGAGCACCACGCTGGACAGCAGGAAGTTCCACTTTTATATGGTCTTTGGCATGACCCCGCCGGGATTTGAACCCTGGCCTCCCGGGTGTGGGGCGGATGCTACATAAATACGGTAACTAATAATTACAGATGTGAGACAACTGGGACAACATTCAAGGGCAGAAAAGGAGCACACATGAGGGCGTGGCTATGGATACTGTCATGAATGCTCCTTCAGAGCAGAAGGACAGATCCAAGCGCTGAATTATGCAGGAGACATTTATTGACAAAACACAACATAAAGTGGGACATGCGTGGAGAGGAGACAATCCAATTTAGCTGCACTGACCCAGTGAAAAGGCAGTCCTTAAATACATACAGGTAAACGTGCTGCAGGTGTGAGTCACTGAGCAAGCAGGAGCCTAATTAAACCAACTGCCCACAGCTAAGCTGAGAGGGCAGGCTGTGAGCAGTGGAAGGGAGTGTGTGGGAAAGGGGAGGCACAAGTGAAGACAACTCCAAAGTATATACAGAAAACTAACAAAATCAAACTAATCAGACATACAATACTAGAAATAAAGTGAGGGTCTGAGCTCAGTAGAAACGTGAGCTCAGACACATGACAGAGCCCCCCCTTTAAGGGGTGGATTCCAGACACCCCCTGGTAACACCCAAAAAGAGCCCCCCCCCCCCCCGGTACATTACACAACCACCACGGGAGGTAGGTGGGGGAAACAGGCTAGGAGGGAAAAAACAAACCTTTCAAGACCAGCACCTGCATAACACCAGGCCCCAGGGCCCCCCTAGAAAAAAGACCCAGGCAGTTCAGTTGGCCGGCCGAAGTCCCAGGCAAGCCAGATGGCAAGGTGGTATGAACTGGGTGGCCTGCCAAAGAATATTGGCCACCCAACCCAGAGGCTCAGTCTATCGGGCAGCCGGCCTGAGTTCTTTAGCCACCTGGACCACAGGGATTACCCAGGAGGCAGCCTCCCCATGGGAGGACCCACGGCGATGTTTGATGGTGGAGGATGGGAGAGCTCGACGGCACCTGGCTGAGGATCAGCAGCACCCGTGGTGGCTCTGGGCTGGAGCTTTGCAGCACCTGCAGTGGCTCCAGGCTGGAGCTTTGCAGCACCCGCGGTGGCTCCGTGCTGGAGCTCTGCAGCACCCGTGGTGCTCCTGGCTGGAGCTCTACAGCACCTGCAGTGGCTCCAGGCTGGAGTGCTGCAGCACCTGTGGTGGATCCAGGCTAGAGCTCTGCAGCACCCATGGTGGCTCCGGACTGGAGCACTGCAGCACCGATGGTGGACCCGGACTGGAGCACTGCTGCACCCACGGTGGACCCAGACTGGGCCAACACTGCACCCACAGTGGACCCGGACTGGGCCAACGCAGCACCCATGGTGGACCCCGGGCTAGGGCACAACGTCCATGGCAGACCCAAGCTGGAGCACAGCACCCACATTGGTTTCAGGCTGGGGCGCAGCACCCACGAAGACCCCGATAGAGAAGGCATGACCCAGACAACAGCCTTGGGCAGAGGAGGGGCTGCACCCACGGTGGACCTGGCCTGGGCCAAAGTGGCACCTACAATACCTCCACAGCGGGGTAAGCTGGACCCTCAGCAACCTCGGGTGGCAAACCTGGACCCACAGAGACTTCTGGCTGTGCTGGATTGTTCCTGGTGACCCTGGAAGAAGACTTGGAAAACACATAGAATGGGGGGATCAGGGTCACCGACAGTGGTGGAGCCCAGCGAGGTGAGCTCAGGTACAGCGGGAGGCTGCACCTGACTCTCCTCACTAAGAGTCAGGCAAGATTGCTCTAACACAGAAAGGAGGAAGATAAAAGAGAGCACTTCCCTGAGCTCGAGCTCCACCGCCGTCCAGGACTCCGTCGATCCAGGTAATGATGGTAACTCGAGCTCAGTCCTCTGGAGGTCCAGCTCTGGTGTTAACTCTGCTATGGTGGCCCGCGCAGCAGGCATGATGGTGGTAGCAGTCTTGGTTCCCCCAGGTGGGGTGACCCACGCTGGTGGCTCTTCCAGCATGGCCACTGGGGGTTGGCTCACTGCTGGTGCTGGAACTCGGTCCTCCAGGGCCACAGGCTCCTCCCACATCCGGCAACTTGATCCTGGGGTCGGCTGACACTCAGGGGCTGAGGGAGAAGATGCGGAGAGGGCTGGTGAGTAATTAATGACTACAGCAGGTGATGAGAACTCAGGGGACTGCAGATCTTGAGCCTCATTACCGGGAGTCAGGCAAGGCACGTCATCACAAGTTGGAATAGAATGAAATAACACACCTGTCATCCCGGACTTTGGTGTTCCCTGCTGCAGATGATGTGTCCTCATCCGTCTCTGTGGTGACCAGGGAGATGGGCCCCTCAGAGGATTGTGGAGGAGCCTCCCTTGTCTTCACGGAGGCGGAAGTAACCGGGGAAACCAAGGAGGCTCTCTCGGCAGTGGATGAGGGCACCGAAGTTGAGCAGGAGACAGCGGCTACAGGCCCAGGGAAAGCTGGAGAAGAGAAGAGGGAGGTCTGCACTGCTGAAGAGGGCTTCTGCTTTGGTGTAGGAGAGGCGGCTGTAGCAGAGGCAGGGTTTTTCTTCCGGTGATCCAGCACGGGATGACGGTAGCATCATGGAGCTGGAAGGACAGGAACAGGCGCGGGAGAATGGCGAGAATTTGTGGCAACAGAGTCCTGGGAGTTCCTCCCCTTCGGCACGAGCCCAGGCTTCTCCGGGGATTTCATCACCAAACCACCATTCTCGCATTGGAGCACCGCCACCAGAGAAATCTGGCCACCACCCAAAACCTGGCAAAGACCACAAACTACCAGCAAGCTACCGCCCAATCTCCCTACTCAGCGTTCCTTACAAAATCATGGAGCGCCTAATACTGCAACGCATTTCCCCAGAAATAGAGGATATTCTAAGTGTGGATCAAGCAGGTTTCCGCAAGGACCGCAGTACAGGAGAACAAGTACTGGCCCTAACCACCTTCATTAAAAATGGCTTCGAGAGCAGACTGAAGACAGGGGCTGTGTTTCTCGATCTTACAGCCGCCTATGATACGGTCTGGCACAAAGGCCTCCTCCTGAAACTTAAAAAGGCGATCCCTGCTTGGGCAACAGCAATTATAAAAACCCTGCTTACCAACCGAAGGTTCAGAGTCCACCTCAGTCAGAACACAAGTGCATGGAGAATGCAGAAAAACGGACTCCCACAAGGCTCAGTTCTAGCTCCAACTCTGTTCAACCTCTACATAAACGACCTGCCTACTACAAAATCCCGCAAATCCATCTATGCAGACGACATCTGTTTGGCATTCCAAGCACCAGACTTTGAACCACTGGAACGGGTGCTCACGGAAGATCTTGCTAAACTGGACCAGTTCTGCAAAATCTGGCGCCTAAAACCAAGCCCAGCAAAAACCGTCTCCAGTGTATTTCATCTCCACAATGCAAAAGCTGCCAGAGAACTAAACATCCACCTGAGCGGACTCAAGCTTAAGCATGCCCCAAATCCAACTTATCTTGGAGTGACCCTTGATAGGACCTTATCCTTCAAGGAACATCTAAAGGGGACGGCTGCTAAGGTGAAAGTACGAAACAACCTGCTCTGCAAGCTCGCTGGTGCAAAGTGGGGGGCGGCAGTCTCCACCCTGCGCACCTCAGCACTGGCCCTTTCATACTCTGTAGCAGAATATTGTGCCCCTGTCTGGTCCAGGTCATCTTACACACACCATGTAGACACCCAGCTCAACTCAACCATGAGAACTATAACTGGAACAATCCGCTCAACACCACTTCCCTGGCTCTCTGTACTGTCAAACATAGCCCCTCCACACATCCGGCGAGCAGCATTAACTCAAAGGATGCTCCAAAAAGTTAAAGATTTTCCTCACTTACCAATCCATGCAGATATCTACACCCCACCCACTGCCCGACTTTCATCCAGACGGCCGATTTGGAAAAACCCTCCCCCAGCTGACTTTACCATCCAGACAGCTTGGCAAGAGGAATGGGAGACCAAGGAGGTCCCAAACAAACAGCTGGTGATAAACCCCAACCAACAGGTCCCGGGCACCAACCTCCCAAGGAGACAGTGGTCTACACTCAATCGCTTCAGGACTGGACATGGCCCCTGCTTGGCCAGCCTTCACAGATGGGGCAGTAGCCCTAGCCCACTGTGCGCATGTGGAGAGGAGCAAACAATGGAACACATCATAGAGGCTTGCCCGCTCCAAAGACTGGAAGGAGGATTACACACCCTCCATACAGCAAACCAGGAGGCAACTGCTTGGCTTAAGGACTTTGCATTCACTAAATAAATAAACCAGAGAAATCCTTTTTGTTCCCTCAGCATGCTCCCGCAGCTGAGGACACTGACGAGCCACTGCCGCTGCAAGTTCCAAATACCACAATACATCTTGCGGGGTGGAATATGTGTGCACCATGGAGATTAGTCCGTCTATTTCCATGAGGGCGCAGCAGCACTCCCAACTCAGACGCATTGGGTAACTGTGTCCACCTGCTATATCCATGATTCGCTCCACAGATCAGGTGAGTGAGGGAAAAAAGGCAAAAAGGAATAAATGCACCCACACAACAGCTGTATCTTTAAAATGGCAGCTAAATTCTGTCATGAATGCTCCTTCAGAGCAGAAGGACAGATCCAAGTGCTGAATTATGCAGGTGACATTTATTGACAAAAAAACAACATAAAGTGCAAAATAGTGATGACAATACAAAAATGCAAACCAGAATAACTTACATGGTTAACCTCAGAGCAAGAAAAGCTCTGGAGAAGACAAAACTTCAGAGGCTGGGACATGTGTAGAGAGGAGACAATCCAATTTAGTTGCACTGACCCAGTGAAAAGGCAGTCCTTAAATACATACAGGTAAACGTGCTGCAGGTATGAGTGACTGAGCTAGCAGGAGCCTAATTAAACCAACTGCCCACAGCTGAGCTGAGAGGGCAGGCTGTGAATCAACAGAAAATTCTCCTGCCCCACAGCACTAAACAGAATAGTGACAGAACACAAGGGCAAGAATAACCAATAATACAGTTTGGGTGGTCTGCAAAAGTCCATGGACCACCGGACCACAAGCTGGAATAGATCCGGTGGCCTACCAGAGTCCCTAAACCACCCAGGAAGATGATGCAGTCCATCGGGTGGCCTCCCGGCATACCGGAGCCACCTCAGCAAAGGGAACGGTCTGTCGGGTGGCCTACCAGAGTCCAAAACCCACACAACCAAATGGCACAGCACATCAGGTGGGCTCCCAGCATCCCAAAGCACCTGGGCTGTGGAGCATGGACTGCCCCCTCCTGAAGGTTGTAGGTGGTACAAGTGTTGTTCTAGGACCACAGGAATGGTAGCTTGAAATTGGAGAGTCAGGATCTGGGGAAACCTAACACCCGATGATGACTGCTTAGGACCCACGGCGACCACAGGCGAAGGGAGAGTTCCCACGGCAACCACAGGAGAAGGAAGAGGACCCACAGTGACCTCGGACTGAGGCACAGCACCCACGGTGGCCCCGCACTGGGATGTAGCTGCACCCACGATGGCTTCAGACTGGGACATAGCTGCACCCACAGGGGCCCTAGACCAGGATGTTGCTGCACCCTCGGGGGCCTCAGCTGGAGGGGAAGTAGCACCCATGGAGGTCCTGGGCTGGGACGGCACACCCGCAAAGACCTCAACCGGAGGGGGAGCAGCATCCACGGAGGTCCCGGGCTGGAATGGAGCACCCGTGAAGACCTCAACCAGAGGGGAAGCAGCACCCACAGAGGTCCCGGGCTGGGACAGAACACTCGCGAAGACCTCAGCTGAAGGGGCTGGACCCACGATGCTCTCGAGCGGCAAGGCTGGACCCACGGTGACCTCCGGCAGGGAGGAAGGACCCACAATGGCCTTAGGCAGGTGAGAGGAATCCATGATGGCCTCAGGCTGATGAGAGGAAGCCACGACGGCCTTGGGTGGAGGAGAGGAACCCATGTCAGCCTCGGGTGGAGGACAGGAACCCACAACGGCCTCGGGCAGAGGAGATGGATGACCAGCCATGGACCCAGATGAGGACTCGAGCAGGAGAGAGAAAACACATGCCAGGTTACTACCGCCGGGAGCAGTGGAGCCCGATGAGGAGAGACTAGAAGCAGTTGACTGCTGTGACTGGCTCTCCCCACCCCAAGCAGGACAAGAAATCTCTAGATCTGATGAGGTGGTAACAGAACAGAGTACTTGCCTTGTCTTGGACTCCACCACTGTCCAGGACTCCGGTGATCCAGGGAGGGGCGACTTGAGTCCCTCCATCTGGGCGTTCATTGTCGGCGTGGTCACCTTGAAAGAAAAACACAAAGAAGACGCCGAAGAAGAATCGCTGGCAGCAGTGGAACCCAGTGAGGGGATCTCAGGAGCAGAGGACATCTGCACATGACTCCCCCCACCCTGAGATATACAAGATTTCTCTGAATCTGCAGAGTGAGAAACAAAACAGAGTACTTGCTTGAACTCAAGCTCCACCACTGTGCAAGACTCCAGCGAACCTGCTGCAGTGACCCCAGCAGCAGGTGTGATGGTGGTTGCAACTCCAAGCCCTCCAGGCAAAGCAGACAACGCAGGTGGCTCCTCCAGCATGGAAGCTGGGGGTCGTCTCGTGGCTGGTGCCAAGGCCTGCGTAGCTGAAGTCAGGGGACACTCCACTGTCGGCACGGCCTTCAGGTTCCTGGAGGCGCTCTCCCTCCATCCAGGTCATGGCTGTGGGACTGGAACCAAGTCCTCCAGGACCACAGGCTCCTCCATCGTCCGGCGGCTCAATCCCGGAACCGGCAGACACTCAGGGGAGACAAGAGGAAGCACAGACAGAGCAGGTGAGGGGTTAACATAGGCAACAGGCGGTGAGGACTCAGCGAGTTAATGGAGCTGAGTCTCACCACCGGCAGTTAGGCAAGATTGTTCATTATGGAGAATGAACAATGGAGAATGGAGAGACACTTACCTTTCCTCCTGGGGCATGATGGAAACTGCTGCCAAAGAACCAGATGCTGCTCTCCCAGGATCAGCAGAGGTCATCTGGCAAGATGTCGAGCCCGAGGACACTGGATCGTCATCGCAGACTTCAACAAGGGTAAGCCCCTGGCCCCTTGGAGCAGAGCTAGAGAACACCTCCCTGATGGCACCAGGTGCCGTGATGCCTAAACCAAGTGACGCTCGTTCGTCGGCACAGGCTTTGGGATGCAGAAGGTGCTTCTCTCCCTCGCAGGGCATGGTGGTGGGACCTGACCATGGTCCTCAGGATCCACAAGCCCCTCCATCATTTGACAGCTCCCTCCCAGGATGGATGGTTCAGGGAGACAGGAAATACAGGTGACGAGCTAGTAACAGCAGCTGATGGTGAGGACCCAGTGGACTGTAAAGACTGAGCCTCACCACCGGGAATTAGGCAAGAGGTTTCAGCAGAGAGAGAAAGAGAATGAATAAGCACTTGCCTGAATTCCCGGGGCGTAATGGAATCAGCTACTGTTCCAGAGCCAGATGATGTCCCTCCAGGAGCTCCGGGGCCTGTCTGGTGGATGGGTGAGGAGTCAGGATCCTGGCAAGATGGACAAGCCTTCCAAACCCAGAAACGCTTTTTCATTGTCCCAGGTTGCACCGAAGGAGAATCCCTCACCTGCTGACTGAGTTGCCGATGGGACCCAACCACCATGGCGAGGAGAGCAGTCAGACCTGGGTAGCTCCAGAGACTGGGACATGCCTCAATCAGCCAGGCTGCGCTGTCCACAAAACCAAAGGCGACTGCGGGAATGTGAGTAGCTTGAGCTTTTGAGACAAAATGCACAGTGAGTTCTGCCACCCTACACTCCTCCCCACTCAGTCCTGGTTGTTCTGATCACTCGCTCTCTGGTTCCAACAAAAAGGCTGGGCCCTGGCACCAGGTTTTACTTTGAATGAACTTCTCCACGGTCGAGCCTTGTGAAGCCTGGTTTGCTGGATTTGAATCTCAGTTGATGGACTGCCATTGAGTAGGCTCAGAATGTTCTCTTATTGTAACTCTGTTTGCTACAAGTCTTGAAGCGAGTGTTGTTATTCAGAATATACTGGCACACCGTAGTGTTGCCAGTCCAAAAAACAGAGTCCTTTAATGTGGCCTGAAGTTCCTGTCTCAGCATTCTATCCATCTTGATGGCCACAACAGCTGCTGTTAGTTCCAGTCTTGGTATTGTGATGTATTTTAGCAGTGTCACCCTTGATTTTCCCAGCAGGAGAGAACAGTGCTTTTTGTTGTCTGGACTGGTTAACAAGATGTAGGACACAGTCACATAGCCATCCTCGCTGGCATCAGAGAAATGGTGCAGTTGTGCTGACTGTAAGGGTCCAAACCTCTTGGCCCTGATACATCTGGGTATGCCAAATCCTGCCAATAACTTCAAGCTTAATAGCCATTCATACCATTTTTTTTTTGAATGTCTGTTCTCAAGCTCTTCATCCCATCCATGTTTGTTTTTGCACAGCTCTCTCAGGATGAGTTTCGCTAACAGTATGAGTGGTGCCAAAAAAACGAGCGGGTCATAGATGGAGCTAACAGTGGATAGAATTCCATGTGTAGTGACTGGCTTGTCTTGCATGTTTATCTGGAACTTGAAACTGTGCAACATGTAAGGCATGTTCTACTGGAAATGTAGTGTGACTTAGTTCCAGATCTTTGACTTCATGAGCTCTCTTTGTCAGGAATAGACATTAATAAAATATAATAGGCTTTATTGTCATTGTACAGTCGTACAGTACAATGAAATTGTGGATGGTTTTACTGTTGCTCGCCCACTTGGTGAGGTGGAAACTTCCTCTTAAGCACAGCTGTTAAAGTTCTTATACCAGGCTGACTGCCAAGTCCTTGGTCGCAACTGATTCCAGGCAGTCATCAACATAGAAGTTCTTTAATACTGTTTCAGCTGCCTCTGTACTTCCTGTCTCCCTTGCATCTTTTGCTGTTTTTCTCAAGGCATAGGAAACACAGCTGGGTGAGGATGTGGCACCAAAAAGATGGACCTTAATCCTAAACTCCTCCAACCTGCTGTTCAGATAACTCTTAGGCCACCACAGAAACCGTAGCATATCTACATCTTCTCCCAGGACCTTTACCTGATAGAACATGGACTCTGTATCAGCCATCAGTGTTACTGGGTATTCTCTGAATCTTAATAAGACACCTATTAGTGTGTTTGTCAGGTCTGGTCCTTGGAGTAACTGCTCATTGAGCAAGATTCCTTGGTATGTGGCAGTGCAATCAAAATCAACTCTTAACTTCTTTTTCTTAGGGTGGTACACTCCATGGTGAGGAATATACAGTACCATGCTCTGCCATCATGGGACTAATTTGCTCCACAGGTATTTTCTCTGCATAATCCTTTTCCATTATGTTTTTCATGGTGTTGTAATCTTCAAGGAACTCTGTATTTCTCATGAATTTTCTCGTCAGAGTGTTGGTGCGCTGTACAGCAACACAACAATGTTTAGCACCTTAATGTTTTTTATTTTTCAGGGGCAGGTTAATACAATAATGTCCATCCATCAACCTTGTGGACCTCTTGACTTGGTCCATGAATTGGCAATCCTCTTGAGACAATTCTTCCTTCTCTTCACAGCGGCATTCCAGGAAATCTGCATTGTACTGCTTCACTAGCAGTTCCTCTATTTCTACCAGTGATATGCGATTAACTGTGTACCTCTACAGAGGTACACAGTTAATCACAGTTTAACACACAGTACACTCAGGACAATCTTCTTTTCTGACGGGTCCATTAGATAAGATAAGATAAGATAAGATAAGCCTTTATTAGTCCCACAACGGGGAAATTCCAGGATTGCAACAGCACAGGGATAGCAACACTCAGAGCAACAATCAGAAGGCAAGAAAAAAAAAAAACAAGCAAGCAAGAGCAGCTAATATACATATGTACGTATTACTATAAAATATACGTATATATATATACACACACACACAGACACACAGTGCAGAGCATTGTAGCTGGATGGAATAAATATGTAAATATATAAACACCCACAGTACGGAGCATTGCAGCTAGGTGGAATAAATATGCAAGTATATAAACACACACAGTGCGGAGCAATGTAGCTAGATGGAATAATATGTAGATATATAAATATATAAACACACCCAGTGCTGAGCATTGTAGCTAGATGGAATAAATATGTAAATATATAAACACACACAGTGCAGAGCATTGTTGCTAGATGGAATGAAACAGCATAACCGTCTACTTAGTTATCCTACATGGTATGATTATGTGCCCATACATATTCTCACCCTCCATAGCGACCGGTAAGTTCCTAGTTGTATGCCGGAGGGGACCATTGTGTAAGTCTATTGCATCTTTTGCATTCAAAAAACTATTAGTTTGTTACGTCTTTTTGCTATCTCTGCGAGCAGCCCTGCTTAGGTTGTACAGTCTGACAGCCGTTGGTAGGAAGGACCTACGAAACCTCTCGGTTGTGCACCTGGGATGATGTAGTCTGCTGCTAAATGAGCTCCTCAGTGCATTCAGTATGTCCTGCATAGGGTGGAACTCGGACTCCAGCAGAGATGACAGTTTAGCCACCGTCCTTCTCTCTCCTATCTCCTCCATCGGATCAAGGCGCTGCCCCAGGACAGAGCTAGCTTTCTTAATCAGTTTGTTCAGTCTCTTCCTATCGGCTGCAGTAATGCCACTGCCCCAGCAGACCACTCCAAAAGTGATGGCTGATGCCACCACCGTGTCATAGAATGACTTCAGCAGCGCCCCTTGTACACCAAAAGACCTGAGTCTCCTCAGCAGGAACAGCCTGCGCTGTCCCTTCTTGTAGAGTGCATCAGTATTGTGTGACCAGTCTAGTTTCTTGTTCAGATGAATACCCAGGTACTTATAGGATGTCACCATCTCGATGTCTGTTCCCTGTATATTTACTGGTACTGTGAGGGGCTGCCCATGCCTGCGGCAGTCCACCACCAGCTCCTTAGTTTTCCTCGCGTTGATCTGGAGGCAGTTCCGATGGCACCAGTCCACGAAGTCCTGGATAAGCCCTCTGTACTCAGCTTCATCTCCATTGGAGATGAGGCCAACGATCGCAGAGTCATCAGAGAACTTCTGTAGATGGCAGTGTGTTGTGTTGTGTGAGAAGTCCGCAGTATAAAGAGTGAACAGGAAGGGAGCCAGCACCGTTCCCTGGGGGGCCCCCGTGCTACTGATGATCGTGTCGGACACACAGTCCCGGGTTCTCACAAACTGAGGCCGGTTCGTGAGGTAGTCCAGGATCCATGATGACAGGTGCTGGTCCACCCCTGCGCGCAGCAGCTTGTCCTTCAGGATCATCGGTTGGATGGTGTTGAAAGCACTGGAGAAGTCAAAGAACATGATCCTCACCATATTCCCGGGCTTCTCCAGGTGGGACAGAGAACGGTGAAGGAGGAAGATCACCGCATCCTCCACCCCAATGCCATGCTGGTAGGCGAACTGGAGTGGATCCATCGCTGGTTCCACCAGGGGGCGGAGGTGAACAAGGAGCAGTCTCTCCAGGGTCTTCATCAAGTGGGACGTCAAGGCCACCGGTCTGTAGCTGTTCAGGTCTTTGGGGTGGGAAGTTTTTGGTACAGGTACCACACAAGATGTTTTCCACAGCTGTGGTACCCTCCCCAGTTTCAGGCTCATGTTGAAGATATACGTCACAATCCCACACAGCTGGTCTGCACAGGACTTGAGGAGCTTTGCGCTGATGCCGTCCGGTCCCGGCGCCTTCCTCGCCTTGATCTTCCTCAGCTCCGTCCTCACCTGGGTCCTGGTCAGGGTCAGGATGGGGGGCTGTGTGTTGGGAGTGGGGGGGTGTTGGTGGAGTGGGGAGTGGGCAGCAGGACTTGATTTCTTTAGAGGCAGCAGCGGTTGTTGTGCAGTCAGGGGGGAGGGCGGTTGGTCAAATCTATTGAAAAACAGATTCAGGTTGTTCGCCCACTCCCTGCCCCCTGTGGCCTGGGGGGAGGTATTCTGGAGCCCCGAGATGGTTTTGAGGTTTCTCCAGACCCCGCTGATGTCGCTCTGTTGCAGCTTGTCCTCCATCTTCTTCCTGAAGCTGTCCTTGCCTTCTCTGATCTTTCTCCTCAGCTCCCTCTGTACGGACTTCAGCATCTCCCTGTTCCCTGACCTGAAGATCCTCTTCTTCTCTCTCAGAAGTGTTTTTATCTCAGGGTTGATCCAGGGTTTGTTGTTTGAGTGACGCCGTATGGTCTTGGTGGGAACGGATTTGTCCACACAGAAGCTGAGGTAGCCCGTGAAGGTGTGAATGAGGCCATCGATGTCCTCACCATGTGGATCGCAGAGCTGCTTCCAGGCGGTGGCTTCAAAACAGCCCTTTAGGGTGTCCATTGTCTCCTCAGACCATAACTCCACAGTGTGCATGGCCGGAGGTTGTCTGTGCACTAGGGGTTTGTACACCGGCCGGAGATGAACCAAGTTGTGATCCGATCTCCCGAGTGGGGGGAGTTGTGATGAGGTGTACGCCTCCTTAGTGTTTGCGTAGAATAAATCCAGTGTTTTATTGTCTCTAATGTGGCATGTGACATACTGGGTGAACGTGGGTAGAATGGGAGACAGTGAAACATGGTTGAAATCGCCTGAGATGAGGAGAAGAGCATCTGGGTGTTCTGTCTGCAGCCTGCTGGTTACTGAATGGATGACGTCACGTGCTGTCCCAGCGTTCGCCGTCGGATTTGCATAAACAACAATGCAGATCACGTGTGAGTGTTCTCTCGGGAGATATGTAGGCCTCATGCTAACAGCTAGCAACTCAATGTCTTTGCTGCAGTGTCGTTGTTTAACAGTGATATGTCCCGGTCTGCACCAGTTGTTGTTAACATACATTATCACTCCACCGCCCCTAGCCTTGCCACTGTCTGGTGTTCGGTCAGCTCGTATCATGTGAAAACCCTCCAGCTCAATGTTAGCATCTGCTGCTAGTTCAGTTAGCCACGTCTCAGTAAACAAAAGGAGAGAGCACTCCCGGTATGTGCTATCATAACGGGAGATAGCCGCTAGCTCATCTAACTTTCCCAGTATCGACCGTACATTTCCCATGACAACAGATGGAAGGGAGGGTCTGTACCTTATATTTTTTGTCCTCCGCCTTACTCCAGCCCGGCAGCCGCGGCGTTTTCGCCTCAGTTCTCTCGGTATGTCGAGTTTTTCCAATGGGACCGGGTGGCGGTTGAATGCTAGCAGCTGTTCTCTGCTGTATCGTATCCTGCTATAAACAGTGGCTCCGTCCACCGGCTCAGGAGACATTTAGGACGATCTGTGTGTCCGTGATATAAGTGGGGTGAAAAAAAAAGACGGATCAAAAGAGAGAGGAAGGGAAAAAGACTCGGAATCGAGCCGCTGTTGCAAAAGGCAGCCGACTGGTGTGGCGCCGAGAGAAAAAAAAAAAAAAAAAAAAAAAAGGGTTGTTTTAACTGCATATGATCCTCACCTTCACTTCACTACCTGCCATGGCTCAATGGCTTGTAGGATGTTGGCACCAATAAGCAGACCCACTTCCGATTCTATGCAGGGCAGACATACCTCTTTTAGGCAAGGCCATCATGCAGTGTCTTCTGGCTGTGGAATGTTTTCCTTCTTTACTGGGATATGGCTGTGTGCAAACACCTTTAGTACTTCAATGTATGTGTTTTCTTCAATTCCACATACTTCCAGGTCAGAAAGAACACAACTCTTCATCACCTTGGGATTATCAGCTTAGCCCTGCCCCATTGTGTTGAGAAGAAACTGGGTGCTCTTTCCTTTAAGGTTTAGAGCTCTCTGCAGATCCTCACTGCAAAATGTTGCTGTGCTCCCAGGATCTATGAAAGCATAGGTTTCAACATATCTTTCACTCTTTCTGGATTTCAGCTTCACCGGTACCATGGCCAGAATGCACTCTCCCTCTCCAGCACCAGTGCTACATGTTTCCTGATCAAGTGACACATAAGCACTAGAGATTGCATGGAGCTCAGGAGTGGTGTCTTCACCTTGTTCTGATGATGTTTTATCTTCTTTCATAACATGAAGTATGTCTGTGTGTAACTGAGAACAGGTTTGACACTTTTTTTTTTGCTTTTTTTTTTTTTTGCAGTTTTTACTCAGATGTTGTATAGTAAGGCACCCAAAGCAAGGCCTTTTGATTTTAGGAATTCTATCCAGTCACTGTTCACCAGCTCTTTAATCTTATTGCACACAAAAAGGACATGGTTCTTGTGACAGAATAAACATGGTTTGTGGAAAGCTGTAATGAAATCTTTGTAGTTGTTATTCTTTACTACTGCATTTGAATAAGTGTCCAGCACACCTGCAACCAAAGTGCTTTCCCTTAGACCTGTTTTCTTTGTGATTCACTTTTTCATGTCTGTATCTTTTCCTTTTTTGGGTTGGTTAATTTCTACCACATCTCTAAACAGAGGATCAAGAGCAAGCTTTGCCTGCCTATCAATAAAGTCCACTAGGTCAGAGAACCTTGTTCATCCCCCTCTTCTCTCATGGATCTCAAACGCTGAAGTTCTCCATTTCTCTCGAATCTTGTAAGGAAGTTTTGAAATAACAACTTACATGTTGGTAGGATTATCCATCTCACATAGCCACACACACACACACACACACACACACACACACACACTTATAAGATGATGGTCCTGCATTTAATAGCAATGAGCTTTAAATGAATGTATTTGTTAAGATAATATGACAGAAAACTGTTAGCAATGTTACTGCTGCATGTCTGCATTAATCTCGTAAAGCCAAAGAAAGCTGAAAGTGTGTACGGTACTAAGTGTGCATAAGAACTCTATTATTCTTCCAACATGTATCTTATTATGCATCTTGTGTATTTCTTTAATTTTATGCAGGATAAGTTTGTTTGTTTGCTTTTCTGTTTGTGTTTACAATTTAAAGATCCTCCATAATGCTGCGGTCACAGATACCCTTACAAGCGGCTGCAAACACTGTAGTCGAGGAGTCTATATCCTCTAAAGTGTTTCTACAGCCTACATGAAAAAGGACATAGGCATTTAGCGCTTTACCGTCTCCTGCTTTGATCTATGGCCATTGCAAAGCTTTATCCATGTATGCATTGGCTATCTTCAGTTTATCCACGTGTTTTTGGAGCAACCTCCTGGCTTCCCAGTAGCCTCTGTCTGAAGGCATGTGCTCTGCCGTGCTAGCCGGCACATGCTAGCACGTGCTAGCCGTGCTATATGGCTAGCATGGCAGCTGAGCACCTGACCCAGGTTTTACAGAACATCTCTAAATGGCTTGTGTTGTCGCATTTAACTTTGAATGTCAAAAAAAACTGTTGCTATGTGTATCTCTATTAGGAACAGGCCCACGAATGATGTTTTTGATGTTAAAATTGGAAATGAGGTGCTTACTGAAGTGACTGAGGTCAAGTATTTAGGGATCATTCTAGACAGGAACCTGCGATTCGACAAGCAGGTGCATTACATTTGTAAGAAGGTCAAACGCAATTTAAATTGCTTCCGTCTCGTTAGAAGGGATTTGTCATTCAGAACTGCTCATACATATATGCATGCGATGATTCTTTCACATCTGTCATATTGTATTACATCTTGGTCACAAACATTTCAAATTACACTAAAACCCATAACTGCAATATATAAATAGGCTATAAAATCTTGGACCACAAACCAATGCGGTGGCATCATTGTGGTATCAAGCACAATCTTTTTACTTTTGAAAATTTTATTATCTTCTGTAATATCAGACTGGTTTTTAAATGTCTATACAATCTTGTTTCACCTCCTTTTCTGGTTTGGTGGCTAGACGCTCGAGCTCTAGCAGAGCAAGCACACGAGCTTCCATCAACGGTGACTGCATTGTCACCATGTCTAGAATTTGGTCAGTCTGCCTTCTCCATAAAAGGGGCAAACTTATGGAACTCTCTGCCAACTCATTTAAAGTTGGAGACAAATGCCAATTTCTTTAACAGAGGCGCTAAAGATTGGCTAAAATCCCACCAGCAATGTGTACATATCTAGTCTGAATTATTATGTTTGTTGTGATCATGGATCTCTTGCTCTATTTATAATTTGTAATGTATTTGTAATTTTAATTAGCTTATAAATTTTGTATGTATAGGCTAACTTATGACCTATATAAGCCACCTATGGACTGGTGTTGAGAATTAACACTTGTGCTATATACACCTATGCAAAACATCTGATCTCTTCTTGTGATTGTACTAATGTAATTTGTTATGTCCATATTAAATAAAGAGAAAAAAAAAACTCTCTTCTGGCTCCCCACTAGTGTATTTTTCCAAGTAATAAAGCTTGTCCTGAAAACTCAGTTTTGCTATCCACTGCATGCTCAAAAGCCCTGATGAAGGATCTGTGGGTGAAACAGTCCCCTTTAAATAACAAGATGTTTTTGAAAGGGAGATGGGAGATAAGCTCTATTCTGCTGCTTAATAAGCATATCCATTATAACATTTTGCTGATGCATGACTTGATACAGCCCACCTTCACTGTTTAGTAAGTGTCCATGGATATTATCTTGAGGTTAGTATGGTAGTATCTCATGCCGGTTGTGCCACTGTGTTCAACACAGGTCTTGTTTGTCTCCCTCTGTCAATGTTTGTAGTTACTTTAACCTCACATTTCTCATATTTTGTCTTATTTTATGATGGCTTTCTTGATGAATAAGTTACCATACTGCCTTTTGAATATTCTTCAAACACCTTTAGCCTTACACTGGATTCTTCAATAGCAGTGTCAAGGGCCAATTGCTCTAATTTAGCCTTTAATTGCATTTCTTTCATCTGAAGTTCCTGCTTCTTTTTTTTTAATGCAAATTCAAGTGCAACTAGTGCTGCATGTTCTGCTTCTTCCTTAAAGTGAGATGTGGAACCTGCGGTTGCACTTGAGGTTACTGAACTGGTGGTTGAACAGGTCTTTTTCTTAATCTGAAAATGCCTTTCACTTGCTTGAGAGACGCTGTCCTCTGCTTTAAGATCATGCTCATCTTGATTCTGTTCACTTTCTTGCCTAACTACAGAACACTACCTTTCTGTTTTTTCAACAAAGTCTCTTATGGATGCTGATTTGGGCTCAAACCAGTTTTGCTAATCTCCTTGTTTATCATCTTCATCCAGTAAAGACATACAGTAATTTTGGCATTGAGGTCCCCAAATTCTTTGAACACTGCACCAAACTGCTGATTAAGCATCTTTTCTACTTCCTTCACATTTTCTCCACTCTGTTTAAGGCTTTCAATTTCTTTCATCATGCCTGTGAGCTGGGATAATTTGCCTTTACAAGATGCAATAAGTCTGCTTATCTTGTCTCCCAGTGCTTTTTCAGTGAGCTTTGGTGCTCTCCTCTGTTCATCATCCGCCATACCAAAACGCTGTCATGTGGTCTCAAACAGGTAGCTTTAGCTTCAAAAACAATCCGTTTTCACATAAAAACTGATATCCGGCACTTTTCTTAAACGTACACAGCTGTTCTACTTGCAACAAATGGTCTTAGTCCACCGTTCAACAGCATCAACTGTACCTCTTGCAGTCCGTTTCTCAGTGTGCCTTATTCACTTAACAAAATATTTAATTGGCTTCAATTAACATTAGCTCAGATAGCTATGTAGCTTTCCTCCTTTATCAACTGACTAATTTTTGCACAGATTCCACAGTAACTTACATTACTTCTTGATAAAGGCTTGATTCTTATCCATGCAAAGGGTGTTATCAATGTGATAATCCTTTCTTCTTTCCACTGTGAGCCAGTTTTTTGACTTACATGTAGCGGCATTGTACTGTTATCACTACGTGTTATATACACTGAGTATGTTAACGCAGATCAACAGCAAGCCAAACTCGTTTTTCACGAGCCAGGAAACCGAGCGTCCTGCTCCTTTATTTTCAGTCTTCTTAGACAGCTTACAGTATTTTACAACTGTGGCTCGAAGCTCGATGAAAAGCCCAAGTGAAACTAAAAAATAAAACAGAAAAATACATACATTAAATAAGCTAGCGGGCCCCTGGGATATGACTAATAACTGGAAACAATATACTCTGAAAAATTATACAAAACTCAGGTATGACAAAACTTATAAAACCAACATAACACTATTGAACTTACAGCCATTGCTTTCGGAGGTGTAGGAAAAGGGTTTAACACACAGGAGGAACGTTTTCAGAAAGTCGCGGGCAGGTTAATGCTCGTCTGCCTTTTTTTTCTTTTCTCAACAATGTCCGCTTCTCCTACCCATAAACCATAGTGGCAACTGGCTGCGCTTTCAATATAAAATACAAGCAAATTGCTATTAACTACACAGAAATTATTTTTAACACAAATTACTATTTCTAACATGAATTATTACAAAAGGATTATGACATTTATTATGAACTTATGAACTAATTTAACTTTCTATAAACACACACTACTGAGGGCAGAACACTCCCCGCCTGGCATTACTGATGCCACTACTTCTTTTCAACTACAACCCGACATATGAAAATGGAGGGCATGTTTTGAGTCTCTCAGGTGGGAGATCTGCCATTTTCTGAGTCTCTAGTTTCCCCCTGAGTCTCCTGCACGTTACACAATGGTGGATAATGGACGAGACCAGTGTTTTGCAACCTACAATCCACAGTCCGGCTTGCCTAATTGCGCTTTCCGTGAACTGCCTTCCTTGATGCACAACTTTGGCATGATGGTGACGGACAAGCAGTTGAGTTATGTGATGCTTGTTTGGGAGAATGGTTGGATTCTCAGATGCTGTGTTCAATGAAGCATGTTTGAGGCGACCTCCAACCTTGATGAGGCTTTCATTCATATAGGGATCAAGAGCCACGATGGGACTTGAACTGCAGACGGTTTGGTTGGCATGGAGAGCAGCATACTCATCGGGAAAAGCGTCCTTTTGAACAGACTGGAGGATGAGGTTACTGGCAGCATCCAGCTCCTCTGGAGTGCGTGGCTTGCTACATCGATGCCAGCCCCTGCATGAATGATCTGACAGGTTGCTTGATGAGTGAGAACAAGTGTGGTGAATTAGGAATGCAATGGCACGTACTAATGAGTTCCAACTTGAAAAGCGCTGGAAGCATTCTGGTGAGAGCCCGTTCTTCTGAATGTGAGTAGAAAAGGTAGCGACTTTTCTGATTTCAGAGTCTACTTCAGGCTCGATCAACTCAAAGGATTCAAGTGTCTCGGATTCAGGTAGTTTGTAAAGGAAGTCTGGTCCCTTAAACCACATAGTGTCCATGAGCTGTGAGGCAGGTATTGACCTGGTGGCTAGATCAGCTGGGTTTTGCTCTGATGTGACATAGTGCCACTGTTCAGGGGATGTGGACTGACGTATCCGATGAACGCGGTTATGCACATAGACATAGAAGCGCTTTGAATCATTGCAAATGTACCCAAGAACCACCTTGCTATCACAGTAGAATTTGACAGCATTTGGTTTGTGATCAAGTTCGTCCAGAATGAGCTCCGCCATCTCAACCGCTAGAACTGCTCCACAAAGTTCAAGGCGAGGTATCGTGGGCTCTGGTTGTGGTGAAAGTTTTGCTTTTCCAAGCACAAACCCGACTTCACATTGTCCTTCTGCATTGACTGTCTTCAAGTATGCTACTGCCGCAATAGCCTAGCTTGAAGCGTCGGAAAAGATACACAGTTCGGTGTAAGTGGACTTAGAGAGGGAAGCTGGTACATAGCAGCGTGGCACCTTGAGGCTGCTGAGATCTTGGAGGGACATTTTCCATGTTTCCCATGTGTCCATTTTGTCCTGAGGAAGAGAAGCATCCCAACCTTGGACGCCATTCGACAGTTCACGTAACAAGAGTCTGCCTTTGATTGTCACTGGTGACGCTAGTCCCAAGGGGTCGAAGATGCTGTTAATTGTTGACAGAACCCCGCGGCGGGTGTAGGGTTTGTCATCGACGGCAAACTTGAATGTGAAAGAGTCAGTGTTTATGTCCCAGCACAGGCCTAGACTTCTCTGAGCTGGTAGAGTGTCGTCGCCGAGACTCAAGTCTTTAATGCCGGTGGCCAGGTCTTCTGGCTTGAAGGCTTGCATGACTGAGACACTATTCGAGGCGATTTTGTGGAGCTTGAGATTGGATTCGGCCAAGGATGCGCATGTGCGCTTGAGCAAGTCTATGGCTGCAGATTCAGTGGGGAGCGAAATCAGCCCGTCATCTACATAAAAGTGTCTCTCAACAAAGTGTCTTGTGTCTGCTCCAAACTTTGGCTCGCCTTTCTGGATAGCCCTGTGTAGGCAATAGATAGCTACCGCTGGCGACGGGCTGTTTCCAAAAACGTGCACCCGCATGCGGTACTCCTGCACCTCTTTTGACAAGTCATTTCCCTCGTGCCACAAGAACCTCAAATAGTCTCTGTGGTCTGGTCTGACTAAGAACCCATAAAACATTTGCTGGATATCGGCAGTGACTGCGATGAGCTCCTTCCTAAACCGAATCAGCACGCCAAGGAGGGTATTATTAAGGTCTGGGCCTGTTAACAGTACTGAGTTGAGTGGCACGCCAAATTGCTCGGCACTTGAATCAAAGACGGCCCGTATCTGACCGGGCTTCTGGGGATGATATACCCCGAAAATAGGCAGGTACCAGCATTCAGTGTTATCAGTGATGGGTGGAGCGATCTCTGCGTGATTGTTCTCAAACAGCTTGTCCATAAACTCTGAGAACTGTTCTTTCATTTGAGGGTTTTTCGTTAAGTTGCGTCTTAGTGAGCCGAGTCTAGACAATGCTTGGTCCCTGTTATTTGGGAGCGGCAAGCGAGGAAACTTGAATGGCAGAGGAGCGATCCAGTTGTTGTCTCCATCCTGGTGGACTTCTTCCTCCATTATCTTTAGGAAGGTCTCATCTTCGAAGGACACGGCACACTTGTTATCGTTCTCTGTGCACTCAAAAACTTTGTCCCCAAGCTTTTCTTCCACTGCTTTGGGTTTTGAACTGCGTTTAGAGAGGCCGTCCTTGTGCTCCCCATTGTAGCATGGTTTCTCTTTGATGTTGATGCTGTTAGGACAAGGAGTGAAGAGAGATGGGCGTCCATTGGAGAGCATGTACGTTTTATAAACGTTGACGGTTGGCTTATGAGCGTTAAGGCATACCTCTCCCACAATTACCCAGCCTAGGTCCAGGCGTTGAGCAAAGGGAGCATTGTGGGGTCCGTTGACATGTTGCCTTACCTTGTGGACTCGTAGGATGTCTCTGCCCAGTAAAATTGCCATCTGAGCATCTGGGTCATACTTGGGGATGAGAGGAGCGAGGTGTTTTAAGTGGGCATGAGCAAGAGTGACTTCGGGCGTAGGTATTTCACCCCTACTGAACTTTATCTCGTCGCATTCAAGGAGAGGAGGGAGGTCTAAGCGTGGGCCTCCACCTACTGGCTCGATTTGGAACCTCACTGCTTCCCTGCCAAGCATTTCAGTTAAACCAGCACATGTTCTCATGAGGTATGTCAGAGGGCTACCCTTGATCCCAAACAGCTCGAAGAATTCAGGACGGGCCAGCGATTTATTACTCTGATCGTCAAGGATTGCATACATCTTAACGGAGCGTTCTGGTTGGCCTTTAGGGAAAACTTGAACTAGACATACCTTTGAGCAAGAACGTGGGAGATTACCTTCGCCGCAGATCTCAGTGCACCGTGACGTTACCTCAGGTGATGTGTTGTCTCGGGGCTGAGACTCTGGTTCAGGTGTGTTTCCTGGCTGGGGTTGCTGACTTGAATCAGGATGCATGGCAGAGCAATGCCTCTCACTTTGGCACTCCTCGCACTTGAGTTTTATGTCACAGTTCTTTATTGTGTGCATGGGAGAGCAGCAGCGAAAACATCGTTTGTATTCTTTGAGTATGCTTCGCCTTTCCTGTAGCGGTTTATTCTGAAAAGCTCTACATTTGGCTAGGGGATGCATTTTCTTATGGACTGGACAGTAGCGTGTTAAATCGTCCTCTTTAGTACTAGCGGGATCAGTTGTGTCGACCTCTGTTTTGTTTACAGTTAGAGGCATTCTGTAGCTAGTTTGTTTGAATGGTGGCCTCTCACCTTTGCTGAAGGGTTGGCTGCTGCATGTCGCAAAACTTGGGTCATTTCTTGCTTTAGCCTCGTCTTGGACAAACTTTACAAAATATGAGAAGGGAGGGAAGGTTACATCATATTTTTGTTTGTATTTTGAGCCCGCGTGCAGCCATTTATCTTGTAAACTTGGAGGCAACTTTTCAACTACGGGCCTAACCCCACGTGGTGTGTTGAGGTAGGCGAGACCTGGGAGATAAGCTTCATCTTTAGCGACCCGCAGCTCTAAGAGTAAATCTCCAAGTTCCCTGAGTTTTACATTGTCTCTGTTTGTAAGGCGAGGGAAGTTATCTAATTTTTTAAACAAGGCGTTTTCTACTACTTCTGGCGTAGCATAACACTCTTCCAACCTGTCCCATGACAATTGGAGAGCAGCTTTGGGGTTAGTGGCATAGACAGCTCTGATCCTTTTAACGTGCTCTGAGGACTCTTTACCAAGCCACTTGACTAGGAGATCTAACTCCTGGCTATATGTGAGACCAACGTCTTCAATTGCATTTATGAATGATGACTGCCATGCTCTAAAGTTTTCGGGGGTGTCGTCAAACTTAAAGAGTCCGGTCGTGATTAGCTCTCTGCGCGCGAGGAACCTAGCTAAGTCTGCCATAGGTGGGTCACCATTGTGGGAAGCATGGTAGCTGTTCGGCCTGACATAGTCTCTCGGTATGTCGATGGATTCATTTTTCACGTACATTTTCTTGAATGTTGGTAGAGAGAGAGTTTGTTCGGGTCTCCTCGGAGTGAAGGATTGCGCCCTTTGTGCGGGTTCGACTTGAGGTGTTTCTTCTTCGGCTGGTCGCGCCTGTGACTTTAGCTGGATTTGGTGGTGCACATACTCCATAGTTCTCTGTCTGACAACTTGTAATGGAATTGCGCTCCTTACACTCTCTCCTTCGTCCGGCTCGGCAGCTGCAGCAGCTTCTAGAACTTCTGCTTTTGCTGTGGCGGCCGCTGTTTCCTTCTCTATCTCCAGCATCTCTAGATCCAGTTCTAGCTTTGCTTGTTCTAGCTTTGCTTGTCGCTTTGCTTGTTCTTGTTCTAGCTTTGCTTGTTCTAGCTTTGCTTGTTCTAGCCTCGCTTGTTGCTCTGCTTGTTCTTGTTCTAGCTTTGCTTGCTCTAGCTTCGCTTGTTGCTTGGCTTGTTCTTGTTCTAGCTTTGCTTGTTGCTTTTTAATTTCTAATTGTTTCTTACTGTACGAGGCTCTAGCATTCGCAGCTTCAGCAGAGGCTCGCGCCATGATGGCCGCTTCCATTACGTTGGACTTTGAGGATAACTTGGCGCTAGAACGTTTGGAGCTGGAGCTAGCGTTGTGTGATGATTTGGCTTCAGAGTTCGCCTTTTCCTCTGCCCTCTTCTCTTGAGAGTCGTCCATCGCTGTGTCGTGAATCTTAACTTCACCAACTGCTGACCTGGCTTTTCACTCTTGAGTGTCGTCCCTCACTGTGTCGTGGACCTTATCTTCACCAACTGCTGACCTGGCTTTTCACTGTACTGTTATCACTACGTGTTATATACACTGAGTATGTTAACGCAGATCAACAGCAAGCCAAACTCGTTTTTCACGAGCCAGGAAACCGAGCGTCCTGCTCCTTTATTTTCAGTCTTCTTAGACAGCTTACAGTATTTTACAACAGTGGCTCGAAGCTCGATGAAAAGCCCGAGTGAAACTAAAAAATAAAACAGAAAAATACATACATTAAATAAGCTAGCGGGCCCCTGGGGTAAGACTAATTACTGGAAACAGACAAACTCAATACACTCGAAAAGCTAGCGGGGCCCTGGGATATGACTAATAACTGGAAACAATATACTCTGAAAAACGATACAAAACTCACGTATGACAAAACTTATAAAACCAACATAACACTATTGAACTTACAGCCATTGCTTTCAGAGGTGTAGGAAAAGGGTTTAACACACAGGAGGAACATTTTCAGAAATTTGCGGACAGGTTAATGCTCGTCTGCCTTTTTTTAACTTTTCTCAACAATGTCCACTTCTCCTACCCATAAACCATAGCGGCAACTGGCTGCGCTTTCAATATAAAATACAAGCAAATTGCTATTAACTACACAGAAATTATTTTTAACACAAATTACTATTTCTAACATGAATTATTACAAAAGGATTATGACATTTATTATGAACTTATGAACTAATTTAACTTTCTATAAACACACACTACTGAGAGCAGAACAGGCATTCTTCTCCTGTTTATAACAAGCCAGAATACTGCTACTGTTAACAGTTTGTCTCTGCAATAAGCTTGCCTTGAAATGAACCTTTAGAGCACAGGTGTCAAACTCATTCCATGGAGGGCCAAGACCCTGCAGGTTTTACCTCCACCCAGTGTCTTCAACAGGTGATTTCACTGAATTTCTTCCCACTGATTGCTGATCAGTGAAAACACCTGCTGATGACACTGGGTAGAAGCAAAACATGCAGGGTCTTGGCCTTCCATGGAATGAGTTTGACACCCCTGCTTTAGAGGCAGTAACTTCTTTTCTTAATTTTACTGAGAGAAAAATCAAAAATCAAAGTTACAAGATTCATTCTTGTGCTCAGCTTGGCACAGTGGTCAAAAAACTGTCTTGCGCCATAGACTGCTCAACTCCAACTGAGAGCTGCTGGCTATGAGTAAGCAATAATTTGATTAAAGGAGCCGTCCAACATTTTTAACTACAAACTGCACACATATTCGCTAGCCTTAATATGGCTCCTACACTAGGATTTGACAGTTTCAGAGTTTGGTGGCCTAATTTGAGGATATTAAGTTAGATGCCCCAAATGGATTTGGGATTAACTAACTTTTGATGGGATGACTAGTCCTTTCTTAAAGGTTTTTGAGTATTGGCGACTAATGAGTTTGAAGGGTGCAGCTAAATTTGCCTGAGGCTAATAGCTCCTTAGGAATGGTTTACTAGGCATGCCGAGTAGGTGTTTAGTTCTATGGGTTTACCGTGGTGGAGGTGTCCCCTGCCAGTCCCACGGGGTTTCTGAAGGCCTCAATTTGGTTGTGGTGGACCCATGTGAGGATGCCTCCTGTCGGGTCTTGTGTACTTTAATTTGGTACACTACCAGAGAGAGCTTATTGGTTATGACATGCGGTCTGGTCCACTTGGGCAGAAGCTTGCAGGTGGTCTTCCCAGCCTGTGTTTTGGTCAGTCCTGTCTGGGGCACAAATGCGTAATAGAAGACTTTGTTCCCCACTTGTAGTTTCTCCTGGAAGGCTTTCTGGTCGTAATATGCTTTGCTTCCCTTGGCTGATCGGTTTAGATAGGATGAACAGCTCTTTGTGTTTGATGGGTTTGCAGTTGGAAGTTATGTAGCCTTTGGTTTTCCAAAGGGCAAGGTGGCAAGTGAAGCTTAGCTGCACACAGTGGCAGTCTGAGCAGATGACCAGGGTGTGGACTTCGTGGTCAATCGCAAGCTACAATGTTATGAGCAACCCAGCGATTTCAGCATATTGGGATGACAGAGCCCAACCAAAAGCTGTGGGGATTGCGGGGTTGGTGTCCCAGCCACGCAACCCCCACTCCGTCCTGAATGTGCACTTTATGACTTCATGATGGAATGAGCATCCATCGACATAAGCTATGACCATGTCTTGGCAGATGTTATGGTCGAAGTAGGGATGGCTGGAATCTTCTGAGATGCCAGAGTCAGTCATGTCTGCTGGTGGGCTTGGTGTGTTGTTAGAACGCCATTGGCAGGCTGCCAGTTCAGTGCCAAGAGGACTTTTGCTGTTCTGAGTGTAGCGAATCGCTACATCAAAGCTTCGTGGAGCCATCACCCTTGATGCAACTCTGGCATTTGTTACGACATCTTCTCTGATGTGTTGGCTGTTGAGGAAGACCACTGGCTGATGGTGGGTCTCTACTATGATTTTCTGTCCACCAACGTAGTTGGAGAAGTGTTTTATGGCCCAAACTGTGGCCAAGAAGGCTTTCTCACAGTCAAAGTATTTTAGTTCTGGGCCTGATAAGGTTTTGCTGGTGTATGCTACAACCCATTTGTTTCTGTCGTAGGTCTGGTAGAGTCCAGCGCTTAAGCAATGAGCCAAGAACCATGTTTGAAGGTAGAATGTTTTTTTCGCAGTTGGGATAGGTCAGGCATGTGGCAATGCATAGCTTTCCTTTCAGAGCTAGCATGGCCTGTTCCTGATGTTTATCCCAGATAAAGAGGGCCTCTTTTTCTAGTTGGTCTGTGAGGGGTCTCGCAAGGTCGGTGTAGTTTGTTGAACTGGCGGGAGTAATTGCAAACCCCAAGAAAGCTGTGGAGCTCTGAAATGTTGGTTGGGATCTTGTTGTCCTGTATCTCTTGGATTTGTGACACCTGGGGTAGGACCCCCTTGGGTCCTACTAAGGGACCAATATAACTGAACTTGGTCTTGGCCCACTGACACTTGGCTAAGGAGATCTTAGCACCAGCTTGGGTAAACTAGCCAAAGACGTGGTAAATTTCAGTGATGTGAGCATCCAGGGTGGAGGTCCGAATGAGAATGTCGTCCACGTAGATAAGGTTGCCTATTTCTCTGGCATATGGACATGCCTTGTTCAGGAAGATGCTGAATTCTGCTGGAGAGTTAATGTAAATGAATGGGTATTGGGTGAAAGTGCATTGGCGGTTCATGAATATCAGTGCCAACTTGTGTTGGTCTTGTATCTGAACAGAGATGGTTCAGAAGCTGGCATCTAGGGTGGAGAAATTTTTGGCATCTTTGAATCTAAGAAGTTCTTGCTCCACCTTGAGAGAGGAACCTCTTGGCTCAGTTTCCTATAGTCAATGGTGAGTCCCCATTTTCCGTTCGGCTTCAAGACTGGTCACAAGGGGATCGAGTAGGTGCTGTTGCACGGCCTGATTATGCCCCGATCCAGGAGATCATCAATTATCTCCTGGACTGGACCGTAGGAGGCCAAAGGAATCTTGTATTGCCTGACGTACATTGGTGGAGCGTCAGGAGGGATTGGGTTGTGGACCGAATGGCTTGAAGTTAGTCCTCAATCAAGAGAGTCCTTAAAGAATGAGGTCTTGTACTTCAGGAGTGACATAATTTCTGGACCCAGGGGACAGAAGACAGACTCGAGGAAATACAATTATCCTTTTATTGTTCACCTGTGTCTTGTGTGTGAGTGCATGTATGTACAGTGTGGTGTGTTGTGCTGGTCTTGTGCTGGGGCTGAGCAGGACGCCGTTCTGCCTGGCAACCCTATGGAGAGAAAGCACAGATGTTAACACTGCACCAACGCTAAAAGCGTAATAAGGACAGCCGCTTAATTTGCAGGTGGTGATGCCATGCTTCGGTTTGCCCAGCGGGCGACAGCCAGGGGAAGAGCGTCCAGCTCTGTGCCGGGAAGCAGGGAGGTTACCCTGGTGCTGGTGTGGAGCTGAGCCGCCGCCGGGGAGGGAGATTCCGCTGCCAGGGAGGTCCACCTGTTCACAGGGGAAAAGAACTTGACAAGGTGAGTGCAGTTTAAGCTTACGTGCGTCGAAGTGTTGCTTGTAGTCCGAGGTTGAGCCGAATCGTGGCTGGAGACCAGAGACATGCCTTCCTGAGTTTGACAGATGGCTCCATGTTGAGTCGCTGGCAGGCTCAGCTCTTAAAGCCCGCTGACGATTGGCAACAAGCGTGCACAAAGCTGAGACAGATGATGGCCCTGCGGGCACCATGACAAGAAGGGCTTTTTTTTGGGGGGGGGGGGGGGCTTGTTGAAGTTTTTGGCATTATTCATTGTTGGCTAGGTCGTCAGCCTCAGCTACTACCTGTCTAATCTGTTCAGCGGTGGTTGGTCCTTTCTCTGAAGGAGCATCGCTGGCATTGCCAGGGGTAGGCTGGTCGGAAGCCATGGCGAGGACATCAGTGGCCTGGATTACCATTTTGTCCTGATTTGTCAGGTTAACACATTCTACTGATCATTTGTCAGTGGTGAACGCTGATCGTCACTTCCTTGTGGTAACATATCGTCACTTCCTGTTTTGCTGTCTGCCTGTGTGGTTTGCTCTCTAGCCACTAGCTATGGCTACTAGCTCTCTTTCCTCTCCTCCTCTGGTGTGCTCTCTCTGTCAGATGTTTAGCTACACCTCTGCCTCTTTTAGTGATAACGGTAAATGTAATAAATGTTGTCTTTTTGAGGCGCTCAAGGCGAGGTTGTCTGATTTGGAATCCCGGCTCCGCTGCATTGAAACACCGTCTGCGCCAGTTAATCTCGACGGACGCCCCTTAGCTGCAGCGGAGCTAGCTAGCTTAGGCCCCACTGTCAGCGGTCCCCCGGCTCTCCTCAGCAGCAAGGAGACTGGGTGGGTGACGGTGAGAAGGAAGCCTAATCGCAAAGCCCTGGTACACCACCAACCTGTTCACGTTTCTAATCATTTTTCCCCGCTCAGCGACACACCCGCTGAGGAAAAAACTCTGATCATTGGCGACTCTGTAGTCAGAAACGTGAACCTAGAGACTCCAGCGGCCATAGTCAAATGCATTCCTGGGGTCAGAGCAGGCGACATCGAGTCAAATTTGAAAATGCTGGCTAAAAGTAACTGTAAATATTCCACAATTGTTATTCACGCCGGCATTAATGACATCCGTCTCCGGCAGTCGGAAGTCACGAAACTTAATATATAATCGGTGTGTGACTTTGCCACTGTACTATTCTCTGGGCCCTTCCCCAATCTGACCAGTGATGACATGTTTAGCCGCTCGTCATCCTTGAACCGCTGGCTGTCTGTGTGGTGTCCTAAAAATGACGTGGGCTGCATTGACAATTGGAGTTCTTTTTGGGGAAAACCTGGTCTTATGAGACGAGACAGCATTCATCCCACTTTGGATGGTGCTTCTCATTTATCTAACAATCTGGCATCTTTTTTATCCAAATTTCCAAAACCCTGACTACTCAGAGTTGGGACCAGGAAGCAGAGTCGCAGTCTTACACGCCTCTCTGCAGCTCCTCTTCATCCGCCACCCCTCAGCTTAGCCCCTGTCTTCCCCATCAGAGAATCGTTGTCTGCTCCCTCCAAAGTAAATAAAAATATAATGCATAAGCATCCCAAAGTGATAAAGCAAAATATTGGTAAAACTCAAACATAAAGCCTCTAAATTGAATGATTTGGCCTCTGTTCCTCCTCATAATTTAAAAATTAAATGTGGTTTATTAAATATTAGGTCTCTAACTCCCAAGTCTCTGTTAGTCCATGATCTGTTAATTGATCATCAGATTGATTTAATTTCCCTTACAGAGACTTGGTTAGGGCAAGAGGATTATGTTGGTTTAAATGAATCAACTCCCTCTGGTTATTTAAACTGTCAAAATCCCAGAAGTTCTGGTCGTGGAGGAGGAGTAGCAACAATTTACCATTCCAAATTACTAGTTAATGTAAAGCAAAAAACATGTTATAATTCCTTTGAGGGCCTGGTCCTCAGTATTGGGCACTTTAGCAATTTTAGGTTAAACCCAATTTTATTTGCCATAGTTTATCGTCCCCCATCAACCTACTCAGAATTTTTATCCGAATTTGCTGATTTCTTAGCTGATTTAGTGCTGAAATCTGATAGAATAATTATAGTAGGGGACTTTAATATACATGTGGATGTAGATAGTGACTGCCTTAATGTGGCATTTAATTCAATATTAGACTCGATTGGGTTTTCTCAGAAAGTAGGAAATTCTACTCATTACCTCCACCATACATTGGACCTTGTTCTGACATATGGCATAGAAATAGAAAATCTTGTAGTGTCTCCTCATAACCCTGTACTGTCAGACCATTGTCTGTTAACCTTTGATTTTACTATTACTGACTACTTGGCTCCTAAAGAAAAATATTATTACAGTAGATGCCTCTCAGATGATGCTGTTACCAAATTTATGCAGATTGTCTCCTCTATGCCATGTGTCAACACAACGGAAATAAGCTATAGACAGCTTGCTCCTTCTGTAATTGATAACATGGTGGATAGTGTTTCAGCTTCTCTGCATCAGACTCTAGACTTGGTGGCCCCCTTAAAAAAGAAAAAGTCTAATCAGAGATTTCTAACTCCTTGGTTCAACACAGAAACTCGTAGCTTAAAACAGAAGAAAAATGGTGCTCCACTAATTTAGATGAAATCTATTTAGCTTGGAGAAATCATATTTTAATTTATAAAAAATCTCTTAGAAAAGCTAGAACGAGTTATTACTCTGCATTAATAGAAGAGAACAAGAATAATCCCAGGTTTCTTTTCAGTACTGTAGCCAGGCTGACAAAGAGTCAGGACTCTGTCAATCCTAGCATTCCCTTAGAGCTTACTAGTCAGGACTTTATGAACTTTTTCAATAATAAAATTTCATCCATCAGAGATAAAATCAGATTCTTTCCACAGTTAACTTAAATACTGTAACTACTACAACTCCTTCTATTGATGTCTGTCTTGATGAGTTTACTCCAATCGACCTTTGTGAGTTAGACAAAATAGTTTCTTCATCCAAACCTTCAACTTGTCTTTTAGACCCTATTCCTACCAGGTTATTTAAAGAAGTCTTCCCACTTATTGGTAGTCTTATTCTTCATATAATCAATTCTTCATTAACTTTAGGCCATGTACCGCAGGCTTTTAAAACGGCTGTAATTAAACCCTTACTCAAAAAGCCAACGCTAGATCCAGGAGCTTTAGCTAACTATAGACCAATCTCTAATCTCCCTTTCATTTCAAAAATCTTAGAAAGAGTTGTTGCTACGCAATTATTTGACCACCTGCAGGGAAATGGTTTACTTGAAGAGTTTCAATATGGGTTTAGAATCCATCATAGTACTGAAACAGCCTTAGCGAAGGTCGCTAACGACCTCCTCATTGCATCTGATAATGGACTAGTTTCTGTACTTGTCCTTTTAGACCTTAGTGCAGCTTTTGATACTATCGATCATAATATTCTACTTGATAGATTAGAACACTATGTTGGACTTAATGGAACTTCGTTGCAGTGGTTTAGATCTTATTTATCTGATAGGTTCCAGTTTGTTCATGTAAATAATGAGTTTTCTTTCAACTCAAAGCTTAGTCATGGAGTTCCACAGGGATCTGTGCTGGTGTAACAGAGTCAGAATTTAGCCTTTTTGAATTTCTTTAAAATAGATGTGCTTTTCATTTTTACATAGTTTTTGGAGCCTCCTGGTGATTTTATTTCGCAGCTGCATAGATAGTTTTCTTTGCACACGGCACTTACCCCAGCACAGAAAAAGATTTTCATTGCTGGAGATCGTGACATATGCAGCTGCAGACTGTTTATTGTGTGCTTTTTCTGATACTTGACCAGAATAAAGACAGCGTGAGCAACAAGTCCCTGCCTGTGTACTTCCTGCACCAACACTAGCACGCAGAAAACCACCCACGTTACACTAGGCCCTACTCTTTTTAGTTTATATATGCTTCCGTTAGGCAACATTATTAGAAAGCACTGTATACATTTTCATTGTTATGCTGATGACACACAATTATACCTGTCAATGAAGCCAGATGATAGTAATCAATTAGCCAAGTTAGAAGCCTGTCTTAAGGAAATCAAAGCTTGGATGACTTGTAATTTCCTGCTATTAAATTCAGATAAGACTGAAGTCATTCTTGTTGGTCCAAAAAACCTTAGAAATTCCTTTCCAAATCAAACTTTCAGTTTGGATGCGGTTACTCTCTTAATAGCTCTGTGAGGAACCTTGGAGTTATTTTTGATCAGGATTTGTCCTTCAATTCACATATTAAATTTGTTTATAAGACTGCCTTCTATCATTTGCGTAATATTGCCAAGATTAGGAGCATCTTGTCTCAGAGTGATGCTGAGAAACTGATCCACGCTTTTGTTAGCTCGAGATTAGATTATTGTAATTCTTTATTATCAGGCTGTCCTAAAATGTCACGCCGCGCCATTCATCAGTGGCGCCACCTGCTCACGCACCTGACAATCATCAGCGGCGAGGGATAAAGGCCGTCTCGCCCGGAGGCTCGGCCTGAAGCCATCAGACTTCGTCCCTCACCGTTGTGAGCTAACCTCTTCCTTCAGCAACATTATTTGGGTAAGAATCCTTACCTCTCTTTCCCAGTCTGCTCCCCTGTGCACAGGTGGATTCCCCGGCGGCGGACATCTCCACTCCATCGCCCATTCCTCGCTGCTGTACGGAGCTCTCCAGGTGGCTGTCTTCCGGGCTTCGCCCCCTTGTTGTGCCAGCTATCCTGACAATCCAAGTAAGTCTTTCTCTCGCCATAAATCCCTCCTGTGTTGGTGTATGCCCGTCACCCTCTCCCTGTGCTCTCTCCATAGGGTTGCTCGGCTGAACGGTCACCTGCCTCTGTGCCTGAAGCAGACGCCATCACCAACACATTTACACCCCGCAGACATGCACTCATTCACTCCTGCTGTTAATAAACTCTTTGAACTACTCTAAGCCTGTGTGTGTGCGTCTCCTGAGCCGTGCGTTATGTCATAAAACATCTTTAAAAAGTCTTCAGCTGATCCAAAATGCTGCAGCAAGAGTTTTAACAGGAACTAGAAAGAGAGATCATATCTCTCCGGTTCTGGCCTCCCTTCATTGGCTTCCCATAGAGTTTAGAATTAAGTTTAAAATCCTTCTTCTTACTTACAAAGCTCTAAACAATCAGGCTCCTTTTTATTTAAAAGATCTGATACTACCGTATTATCCTAACAGAGCACTACGCTCCCAAAATGCAGGATTACTTGTAATACCTAGAATCTCCAAAAGTACAATGGGAGGCAGAGCCTTCAGTTATCAAGCTCCTCTCCTGTGGAATCAGCTGCCAATCTGGATTCGGGAGTCAGACTCGATCTCTGTTTTTAAGAATAGGGCTAAAACCTACCTTTTTGATATAGCCTACAATTAGGGAGGGATCATGTGTTTCTGAACCCTCCCTTAGTTATGCTGCTAATAGGTTTAGTCAGCCGGGGGACCTCCAGTAATGCACTGGGCCTCACTCCTTTTCTCACTCTCAATGAAATATTTTTTTTGCTGGTCATTAACATTTGTTTGTTCTCTCCCATAGATTGAGTCCCCATCGTGCTGTTTGCTCTCTACATGTCTGTTCTTTTCTTCTTCTCTATCCCCTCACCCCCCAGCCAGTCGCAGCAGATGACTGCCCCTCCCTGAGCCTGGTTCTGCTGGAGGTTTCTTCCTGTTAAAAGGGAGTTTTTCCTCTCCACCGTAGCCAAGTGCTTGCTCACAGGGGATCGCCTGATTGCTGGGGTCTTTCTGCAACTGTGGGGGTTCCCCCTACAGTTGATAGTGCTATGAGATGACTGTTGTTGTGAAATGGCGCTATATAAATAAAGTTGAATTGAATTGATACCAGTGCAATAGCCTTGGAAGGCCTGGTGTACACGGCTTGGGGTTCGAACATGTCAGTATATAGAGGGCACGGAAAGCCCCCAATAACAGGAACGGTTAGTTCGAAATCATGGAAGTCTATGCTAATGAGCCAGCCAAAGGGTGTGGCTCTGGGCACCATTGTGGTTTCCGCTGTGGGGTTGGTTGAGGGCACGACAGTAGTCCTTGCCTCAAGGATTAGGAGAGGTATGGCCTCCAAGGTCAAGCCTAGGAGAAGAAACAGCGGAGCGGGTTGAAAGAAGGCTGGTGAGTGGTTTGATTTTTGTCTGGTCTGAATGTGTAGTTGGATCGGGAAGTTTTAGGTATTTGTCGGCACTGTGTAGTGCTGAGAACTAAGTACCTCGCATGCTTCAAGGATAGTTTGGCCTGATTTCAGGTTGTCTCACTCAGGTTTGCGATTGGGGTCTTGGACTGAAGTGCATGACCACAAGACATCATTAATGGTGTCTACCTGTACACCCAGTCAGATGAGGATGTCACTTCAAATGTATGCTGCATGCGGCAGGTTTGGAATGACCAAGAAAGGATGGTTGAGCAGCCTATGATTTCACAGGAGCTGTAAAGCACAGACACCTGAGGCGACCCAGGTTCTGTGTGAGCGCAGCTTGGCAGGGAAGCGAGAAGCCTTCTGAGTTAGGCTGAGGCCAGAATGTCTGTTGACCAGAGTGTTGAAAAGTTCTTGGCTGATTGCCGATTTGTTAGCCCAAAGTGACAGAACTACGTCATCCACCTGAGACTCCTGAAGAACCAACCCTTGGACCACCTGTGGTCAGTACTCATGGCCTACCTCACTCGGCTTTATGGCACAAAGGTAAGAGTCATGATTGGCTAGAGGCTGTTGGTACACTGTGGTGGTTGAGGTCAAGGGGTCGCCCTGACCTTTATGGCCGTACCCTTCTGGGGCAAATTGAACTGACAGTGCCGTTTGGGTGAGACCATGGGTCTCGGGGGTGTTTAACCCTTTCATTCATGAATTTTGACAACCTCCCTCAGGATTTTTTTCCCCAAGTGTTTTTATTATTCTAAAGGTATGAAAAAAAATAATTCAACTTCATTTTTTTTCCCACCACATATTTTTCAAAGAGATGGTGACATGTCCACTACAGTAGACAACATGCGTTTTTAACTTTTAAATGATGAAATATGTTTTTAACAAAACATTGAATAAAATAAAACTCTGTGAACACTATGAAACACTTAAATGTTTTAATGTTTAACTAATGTGTTCATATATTTTGGGATGATTTCTTTGGTATGTACTGCTTGACAGACAGGTGTGCCTTTAATGGAATGATCTGTTCATCAATTGATTGAAATTCTTCAGGATCAACTGCTGAATGGAAGGTTTTCTCAAGTGCATCCAGCACAGATTTTGAAGAGCTTATCAGCATTTCCTGGCTCCTGTGAATAATTATCAACAAAGTGAACGTACCTCCGAATCTGCTCAAATCTATTTAGTGACATGGCTTTTGCTGTCAAATTAAGACAAAGCCCTTCCTCTGATGACCAGTACATTCTTGAGCTTGGGTATCATAGGTATGACATGACCAAATTAACCTCTAGAAACTTGTTCATTTCATCATTTGTCAAGACCAGCTTTTCCTTTCATTTTTGCAGTGCATAAATGTTTGAATTTTGCATTATTTCATTTATCAAATCTTCAGGAAATAGAGGCATGAAGAAATCTATTGGTTCTGTTCCCTCAATATTATATTTCCACTCTCCTAAAAAAGGAGGCAATTCTCCCTCAAACTCTTTGGCTTTGGTTTTCCAGACATGTCTGCCTTTTTGTGTTCTTGAGCTTTGTCAAATGAGACATCCTCAGCATCCTCAACTCCCTCAGCATCCTCAGCTCTCTCAGCATGTTCAACTCTCTCAGCATCCTCAACTTTCTCACCATCCTCACCTCCACTGTCACTGCTGCTAGCATTTGCTAATTCTCTTTTTTCTGGTAGCAAGTCATCATCACTGCCACTAACATCATCCTCACTTTATTGAGATGGTATTTGTTCCTCAATCCTGTAGGCCTTTCTATCAGGCTCTCCACCTGACCCCTACAAAACAAAGATATAGTTCATTACTCTCATGATAGACCTAATTTGCAGAAAACATTAGTATAGTCTACTAAAAACAAACTGTACATTCTTGTAACATTAATTAATTGATTTACAGTCAAAAAAATTACTGCAGATGGAGTGTTTTCAAAAACAGCAGTCACAGTAATAATACAAATTGTAGTGAAAATATAGCCAGCGATGCATGATGTCCATTTTAGTGGACACATGATTAATTACAATTTCCTTCCAGCACAAAATCACTACTTGGAAATTTCAACAGTTATATTACTCCTTAGTTGTTACTTGATGTCCCCATATTTTTTTTTTTTTTTTTTTACCTGCAAGGGTCTCTTACTACAGAAGGAATGGACAGGTATTCCTTTCCTGCACAGCACTTCTGGCTTTCCATCGGCCATCTTGGTCTTTAGGATTTTTTTTTGCACTTACAATGGCTGACCAGTGGGTGGCAGTGTATGGGATGGCACACAAGCGTCCACTGTAGTGATTATTGGGCAACTTTGACATCAAGACTCATATACAAAAAAAACATAGAAAAAAACAACAAGTTTTGAATAGCTGTCCACTGTAGTGACCACTATGCATGAAAGGGTTAAGAAGATGCACTGGGTTCCAGCTCCTTGTGGTAGAGTTGTGGGATGAGGATGACATACTTGAGCCCATAGTCTGAGGTTCTTGAAGTCAATCAGAGGCTTGAAGCGATCCAGTAAGTCTTTGCTGACTAGGAATGGAATGGAGTCGAGGCTGGACATGTAGACCAGATGGATAATGGTCATGGGACTGATGGAAAGTTTCACTTGTGACATGGCTGAGAGGGTAGTGTCACTAGACAGTTAGGGGTGGATTGCCAAAGAGCAGGGTTGGAGCTTTAGATCCTTGAGGGCCCGATTGGTGGCTCACTTTAGTTGAAGGAAGAGGGTATATGACATGAGCGTGATGTTAGAGGAGGTGTCTAACAAAGCCTCATGGATCAGCACATCCTTGAGGTTCAGCGACAGGTAGAGCTTTCACGCTATCTCCATTTCGGTTAGGTCACAGAGGAACTGTTGGACCGGGGGTTCCACACAGATTAGAGGACTGTCATCCTCAAGAGGGTGACTTCTGGTCAGTAGCTGGACTACCAGGACAGTGCTGGACTGTGTTGGGTCCTTCGGCTCCTCCTCCTCCTCGCTCAAGGTGATGCTGTCTGTATCTTCAGTGGATGAAGGAGAAGGTTCCTTCTGGCTAGCCTCTTGCAACTCGGTGAATTCGGACAGTGAGTTCACAGCAGTTATAGCAAGGAGGTCGGCCTTCTTGTCTTCCTTCTCTTCCAGTAATTCATCCAACAGCTTTTTAATGGCGTCCATATCTTCTTGGCAAAAGGCAGAAGTTTCCTTCTTCACCCATGTTCTAAGCTCGACTTTGACTGTCTCAGGTTTCGCCTCTGCTCCTGGGTTTTTATGATGAGATGGTGGAGGGGACCATCTGCCATGGTTAAGTGTGTCGTGTGGTATGTATCACCCCTCTTGGTTCCCAGGGGCATTGTCTTGTGACCTATCTGGCAAGGCCTTCTTCCAACGGTAGTCGTACTTGGGTAAGGACGGCCTTGGGTAGAACATGGAGGACCTAGCTTGGTTCTGGTCCTGGTAAGGTTGGCTAGAAGGGCATTTGGAACTGACTTGGAACCACGGAGAAGGAGGTGGAGTAGGGTCGGTGGCATCTTCCAAGTTCAGGGCCTCAAAAGCAGTTCCCACAGCATCACCTCAGTAGGCTCAATGTGTCTAGCACTATTCTGTCCATGCTTCTGGGAGGCAAGATAGGTGAGTTCCCTAAAGGTTTTGATCAGGGTTGTCCTAGGATCGGCCATCACTTGCAAGTAGTAACTCTACTGGGGTGAAGGCTCTGGACAAAGATCATTTTGAAATGGAGGTCCCTCTCCATATCTGGATAGTTTTGGGAACCGAAGTAGGCTCGAAGAAACCTCTGGTAGTAGGCTTGTGGAAGCTCTGACCAACCTTGCTTCCCCGCCAGGGCTGCATGTCATCTGGATTGTAGGCAGTCATCCGCAAAGTCTTGTTCAAGGGCTTCACATAATTTTGTAGTCTGACCTGATGTGATCAGGCTGCCAATTGTTGAATTTGGAAACTAACTACTACTAACTAACCTGCACTTATATAGCGCTTTTCAAGTCACAAAGACCACTCAAAGCGCTTTCATTAATACTAACCCTCTATTCTAAGGGCCTATAGGAAACATATCTAGGGACAATTTAGAACAGCCAATTAACCTAACATGCATGTTTTTGGCATGTGGGAGGAAACCGGAGAAATCCCGGAGTAAACCCACGCAACACGGGGAGAACATGCAAACTCCACACAGATCACTGTTGGTCGGGGGCTGGGATCGAACCCACGATCCCACGATCCCCACAATCCCCCGGCCAAGGGTAAACTGTGCTGCCGCAGTGCTAACCACTGCGCCACCGTGCAGCCCAAAAAACCTCACGGATAGCCATTAATCTAACCAAGTGTATTCGGTCATACAAGTAAGCTTGGGTGTCTGGTGAGCCAGTGGGTGGAGGGTCAAACTGGGTAATTTGACACACTATCTTATCAAAATCCCACTTTGAGAGAGAGCATACGTGCCTTTCACATGATTGGGATGGTCTCCCGTAGTTGAGGAAGGTGTCAGACGGAGATGCCTGGTAGGGTTCCCTGCAGGGTGAGAGAGTTGGTTCTTCCTTCGGCCGAACTAACCTGTCTGCGGTTCGATAGAGTGGTGGGTGAGCAGCTGGCAGCTCAGATATTCATGGAGGTGGCTGCGACCTTTCTTCCTTTAGCTCCCTGAGGCCTTGGCAGGCTTCTTGTATGAGTGCTATGGTCTGTTCATACTCACCCTTCAAATGTTCCATTTGCTCTTCTACTCTCTGCAGTTCCTTCTCGGTGTCCTGGAGTGTGTCTTCGAGCCTGGTGTTGTCCTGTTGGAGCGTGGTGTTAGCATTAGCTAACTGGGCCTTCTCGGTACTCACCTCATCTATATCCTTAAGGGTGGTTATGAGTTTGGTCTTAGTTGCCTTCTGTTCAACACAGGATTGTTTGAGCTGCATGGTCAGTTACTTTTTTACTTCCTGGAAGGAGATGATGAGTGCTTTGTAGTGGTTGAGACTGGAGATGGCTTTTGAGAGTAGGTCCTGGGTTAGTTTTAACCCCTTGCACTCTGGTCAGTTTCCCTAAAAACGCCTAAAAATAACATACCCAAAGTAAATCAAAAGCTGTTCTTCAGCCCTTTGCAGCACCTTCATGGGGTTGGTCTCATTTAAAATAAAACACTTTGAATTTTTTGGCAAAACAATCATAATCTCTCTAAGTACTCCTGCCACTGAGTAACAGTCATCTAAACATACAGAAGTTGAAGAAAATAAAGTTCGCCTGGGTGTTTTTTTTAGATACAAATGCTTGCAAATAACACACAGCTGTCAGATACTGGCTGGAAAATGCAACAGAAATGTAGAACCAAGTGTTATCCAGCTGAGGTCAAAATTTTGTAACAATGCCACAAAAAATGAATATATTACACAGCTTTTTTCTCAGGTTGTTGCCAGGCGTTTTTGAACTGTGCCAAATTGTGCCAAATGGCACAGTTTGGAAAAACGTCTATAACTTTTGAATGATTCAACATAAAAGCTTGATCTTGGGCTCAAATGAAAGGTGACACTCAGGGCTCTGTGTGTGTGTGGGGGGGGGGTGTTTACTCATTCATGAATGAATGAATTAACAAACAAGCCCCCCACACACAAAGAAGCATGCCACGTAAAAAATGTGTGGCCTTTTTTTACAAGAAAAAATAACCTACAGTGCAATAAAAATTATACTAAAATATCTGCAATGTAGAGGACAACAACTCCCCCCCCCACTACAGAGGAGCTCGGCGCAGAAAAAAACGGTCTGTCAACAGTCCATCAGGTGGCGATGACGCACAGTTGTAATCACCGATCAGTCAAAAGTCATTTTTATTACTATTTTCAGTGATAAAGAATAATTTAGCTTATAACACTTACCTGTCCAAAACAGCAGTGTCGCTGGCGAACATCTGTTCCTCATTGTCAGATGAACATGAAGCTGGTCCGCTTCATACGGACTCGTGGTTCTGGTCATGCGACCCGGTCAAACCATGATTCCATTATTGCGGTTTTGTGCTTCCATGATTGCGGTTTTGGCGAACGATTTTTCAAAACAAATAAGAACAGTAGTAATAAGAAAAGACTGACGAACGCTACCGTTACACACAGCGGCTTACACAAAACAGATTTTACGCACGAGACGCACGCTTTCAATCGTCGTACTTCTCTGCTTCAATTGGCTCGCTTTATTCGCAGCCGTTGGTAGGTGGGTCCTTCTTGCTAGGTTTTCAGTCATTGGTTCTTCAAGGTTTCAGAAACCCAATTCAAGGTTCTTATTAGTCGAATGAGAGGTCAGTCAAATATAAACCAATCAAAGCACTCCTTTGGCTTTCTGTTCGCGGCTGTGTCTGTAGTGGAAGAACGGAAATGCAGCTTTTTTTTTTTCAGTGCGCACTGAGACGCACAGTGCGCACTAGGACGCACAAGGACACACTAGGACGCAGAGACGTGACCGCCCGCGGTATCCCGGAGTGCAAGAGGTTAACTGTGTTGCTAAGACTACCACAAAGCTTGCTATTGTTTTGAGAACATCTTTTTCTTTTGGGAACTTGTTTAGGAACTGGCCCATGAGTTCCTCTGTGAATGATGAGAGGTCCTCGGGGCTAGCTTTCCTCACCTGTTCCAAGAATGGTGGTATTAACATTACAGCGAGCTTTCCAACTGCTCCCTCGTAGTCCTCATCAGTGAACTGGAAGGGTTCGATGTGGGAGGAGTCCTCCATTGTGGGGTCTGGGTCCTCTGACCGTGTGAGGATTGCGGACTCCCTTGGGTGTCAACCATTTATTAGGAGACTAACTTCTACAGTTGCTGCCTAGAGTATAGGGCTGAAGAGGATTTCTTAAAGAAGACTGTGTTACAACCCACTTTCTGGGCCAAGACCAGAATCATCTACTAATCCTGGGATTGCCAAGTCCATTTTGACCCTCAGTCACGGTGGACAGAGCTAAGTAACTTTCACCCCATAGTCAAGGTAGACTAGCATCTAATAAGTCTTTTCCACACTTAGGCAAGGTAAACTTAACATCTACAAAGTCTTTTTTGCCCCTCAGGCAAGGTAGACCAACACCTAGTATCCCAGGCCAAGATTTGAACCCATGACACCGTGATCTAAAACCTCTTACTCTAACACCAAGCCAAAGAGGAATTCCACACTAGCACTCGGTTAGTAGCGAAGGTCTACCCTAAGGTGTCAGGGACTGCGCCACTGACTAATTCCCTATGGAGGCATGCGTAACACTTCCCCCCTTAAAGTGCTGATGACACATTTTTGACTTCATCTAATTTTTCAACACATAATACAATATGATGAAATAGGTTGGTCTGTGCAGTTCTAAGTCAAACAGGCTTTTTTCCACGCAAATATCTGACGTTTTCATGAGTGCCACGTCACCCATTGCGTCAGTGGCTGGAAAACCCCACGGTCATATTGTAATGTCATCGACAGGACACAGCGCTTGGCTGCCCATTGTACACACAGGATGGAAGTGGTAGAAAACATCGACAGTGGATCCAGCACATGTAGTCTGAAATTGGTTTGTGTTATCTTCAGACGATTATAGTTCCGAAGAATGGGATGACAATGAAGAATCTGGGGGCATCAAACCGTATAGGTTTGAGCCGTGCCAAGCGGGCATTGTGCCTAGTGAATCAGACTCAGTGACAGTCAGCTGTTCATGTTGTGTGTGCATCATCTGCCGTGTTGTCAGGCAGCCAATATTGCCAACACTATCACAGCCGTGGTTCTGTTGCACCCTTGTAGCGATGTCAGCTCTGGGGCGCAACTGTGGTTAACACGTTTCCTCTCTATGTTCGCTGGGCAATGTCGGCCCCGAATGCCTACTGTTTGTGTTTCTGTGTATTTTTGTAAGTCTTCACCTTTTGGGATCAGTCTTTATATTCAATACATGTGCTGTGGTGAATCATGCGCCTAAATCCATTCATCATAACCCTCCGTGTGCTCTTACGCAGGGCACGGAGAGGGAGGATGAAATAACAAGGATTTACGTGCAGGGTTCACCACAGCACATTTAATACAGAACGACAGACAATTCCCAAAAAGCTGAAGACGTACAAAAAACACAAACACTGATGGCGTTCGGGGGTAGATATCACCCAGAGAACGAATGAGAGGAGATGTGTTAGCCACAGGTGCGCCCCAGAGCCAACATTGCTTCAAGGACGCATGAGAACCACACCGAACATGGAGTGACTAACACGTCGTGAGAGTGCTGAAAATACTGGCAGACTAACAGCAAAGATGACAATACTATGGACCAGCAGTGCGTTACTAGCAAACGGCCCCGAAGTACACGCACTGCTGGTGATGGTGTGATGAGAAGCACCTGAGCGAGGACTGGGAAACATGATCAGCGGGAGGGGAATCAGCTGGTGATAATGAGAGAGGAAACATAGCCGGACCGGCGAGAGTCAGCTTGCGATCACAGAAAGTAGGTCAAAGCTGCACATAAATCCATTAATCCTTCCCCTCGTGCCCTCGTCCTGCGTAAAAGCGCACGAGGAGCGCACGAGGAGGCTTATGACAGTTGGAGCTGAAGCATGTGATGTGGTCTTTCATGGCCTGCTGTTTATCTAAGCCTGCGACACAATGCGAAGGCATAGCCGTAAAATTAAAACAAGAAACCAGAGAAACTGTGAGCTATAAAGCTGCCGTCATTCTAGTTAACAACACCGGAGTCTGTTCTGTTGCTGACGTCATGGGAGTGCCGCCCTTAATTCTGTGGGCGGCACCCCCAGTCCAGTAAGAGGCTGCGGTTTTTTAATGATAACTAGTTTATGCAGGTGCGGTTGTAAATATTATATTGATCATCGACAATGACTTTTGGGTTTACACAACATCCTAAAAAATGTCAAAATCATGTCATCAGCCCTTTAAGGAAGTGGTGCAGGTGTCATAATCTTGACAAGCCCCCACATTTTCTGTTACAACCCAATATCTGGGCCAAGGCCAGAATCATCTACTAATTTTGGGATCGCCAAGTCCGTTTCAACCCTCTGTCAACATAGACAGACCTAAATCACTTTCACCCCACAGGCAAGGTAGACTAGTACCTAATAAGTCGTTTCTACACTTACACAAGGTAGACTTAACACCTACAAAGTCTTTTTCACCCTTCAGGCAAGGTAGACTAACACCTAGTGTCCCAGGCCAAGATTCGAACCCATGACACCGTGATTAAAAACCTCTTACTCTACCACCGAGCCAAAGAGGAAACCCTCACAACTTGGCTTAATGACTAGCTTTGTAGATTACTTTTTGTAGATTAGTCACTGTGAAGCAATGGCTTTGGCTTATGTGTTATGAGGAGCACTAGAGGAATGACAGAAACTGAAAATCTGTTTAGGATTTATTAATCTGCTTCAGTTGCTTTAGGCTAGCTGAAATTAGCGCTTCAGTGGCTGGATTTGGGTTAAAGCCAAACACTTATCCAGAGTTCCACTGGAGTGTGAATAAAAGATTAAGAGTAAACACAGCTGGTATGTTTTGATTGTTGTCTATAAAGCTTCTTTTTTATAGATCAACTAAATTTGTTATCTCATGGGTTGTTAGTCTTAACCTTTGGCATGAAAAAGCTGACTGATTAAATGGTTTCCTATTTTGTGGAAGGAAAGCCAAATAAAGGGAAAAAGCAAACTGTAATTTATGCTAAATGAGCTTTTGTCATTACTTAGATTTTTCACTTTTTTATCATAAAATTTTAGCAAGTGAGAAAAGCAAGATCAAATTACACTTGTGTGGGTTACAGTGTTAATTCATTTTGCCATTACAAC
Source organism: Pholidichthys leucotaenia (assembly GCA_020510985.1). Classification (NCBI taxonomy): domain Eukaryota; kingdom Metazoa; phylum Chordata; class Actinopteri; order Cichliformes; family Pholidichthyidae; genus Pholidichthys; species Pholidichthys leucotaenia. The sequence continues at coordinate 440,916,287 of CM035837.1, read as the reverse complement.
AGGGTAGGAAGGTAAAAGAATGCTAAACTTTTCCACAATTACACACAGGGGTTTAAACACCTTAAAGATTTTCTGTGAAATAAATAGAAATGTATTCAACTCTTTATGTTGAGGTTTGGATACCTGTGGAGACAATGCAGTGCCAAAACAATGTCAGCTTTTCAAGAATTGAAACACTCATAGATTGAAAAGCATGAAAATCTGTTTCAACAAAAATGTGAAAATGTGCTTTTCTTTTATTTCAGGGCACAAAAGATGTTTAAACAATGCTGAAATGTAGTGTGTGAAAGAGAAAAAAGAAAACCTCTAAAATGGCTTGTGTTGTAGCTATAACTTTGAAAGTGTCAACCACTGAGTTTTAGCTTTTGAAGCCTAAGGTGTCAGAGTCTGGGAATAGCCTGGGGACGATGCCCACGCTTTTATTTTTGCTATTCTGTTTTCCCTGCTTCAGCTCAATTTGTTTTTTGGAATTCTCTGTATTTATTATCATAGTCATGTTATGTTATTTACTCTGGTCTGAGGTTGAGTTTAGTGTTGTATGATTCTCTGTTCATTATTATTATCATTATTTGTCATGGTCGTGTATTCTTTTTTTTTTTTTTTTTTAGATTTAGTATACTTTATTGATCCCCAGAGGGGAAATTGAGGGTCATCCACCACCTGGATGGATGAAGCAGCCACGATACGGCGCTATCCCTTAACCATTCACCCACACATTCACACCTAGGGCCACTTTAGAGTCTCCAATTAACCTAACCTGCATGTTTTTTTCTCTGGTCCTGTATTCATGTCTCATGTTTACCGTTTGTTTCTGTCCTTCAAGTTTTCCGTACCTGTTGCCATGCCGTGCTGTCTAATTGTCCCTGATGGTTCCCACCCGTCCCGTGGTGTCTTGATTACTCCCCTGTCCATATATACCAGTGTCAGTCTGTATCAGGTGTGGTGTCATTAATGTCTTCAGTCAGTCTTGCCAGTGAATTTATCTTGTATAATCCTAGTCTATTCATGTCTTGTCTGTTGGCCTGTTTAGTTTTTGTTTCATTTCCAGCCCACTTACTGCCATTTGTTTGTCTCAGTTTTTGTTAATAAATAATTGCTTTTACACCACACGTCTGCTTGTGCCTGAGTCCTCGCTACCTCTACCTTGTGGCCAGTGTTGGGAGTAATGCGTTACAAAGTAACGCCACTACTTTTGCAGTAACGTGCTGTGTAACGAAATTGCTGTTTAAAAATTCATTAATGCATTACAATTACTGAAATTTAATTAGATGTGTTACTCGCGTTACTTGTTTTATTAATATGGATAGATATTTTAGCACAAATAAACTGACCCTACCATAGCTGGCGTAACTGTCAGTCTCCACAGGTCGGTTTCCTGTCCTGCCCCAGTTCACACGCAACCCGGTGGCAGCTTCTCATATCGAGCCCTGATCACCTGTTGTCCCAACAGTGAGTAGTCGATAACAGCTCCTACTGTGGTTAAACAAGTATTTTTAGAGCAAGAAGCTCGCATTTAATGTCCGCATTAAATGCATTTAATTTTCTTACGCATAGAGAAAAAGTGACTGATTGCAGCTTCTTGTAAGTGGTGAACTTTCATTTATCTGTGCTTTCTGTTTTATTTTATCTCATTCATTTACATGCTGTTGTGATATGCAGCTATTTCATGGAAATAAATCCTCTAAATATGTGTTTTAATGGGCTGGTCCAGGGGTGTCAAACGTATGGCTCATGAGTCAAAAACGGCCCACCAGGGGGTCCAAAGTTTTCTCTGTGAATTTACAGCTTTATTTCTAGTAAATTTCTGACTTTCTACTGATTACAATAGTTTATGTAAATCCGAGACATTTTTCTCTGTAAGATGAGACTTTTTTCTCATCAGTTTTCTTTTCCTTCTTTTTTCTGATGAGAACAAGGGGCCCTTGATCTTGCCATGTATGCAAGATGATTTAAAAATGCATTTAAAAGTAATGGGAAAGTTACTTTTCCAAGCAACTAGCTACTTTAATCATGCAGTAACTCAAAAGTAACTGAGTTACTTTTGAAAAGAAGTAACTAGTAACTGTAACTAGTTACTATTTTTTAGTAACTTGCTCAACACTGCTTATGACAGAATGATGCCACCAGTTAAGGACTCAGTAGGCGGGTGTTGGTAGTCCATGGGGTGAGAGCTTTGCAAAGCACTGATGGAAACAGACGGGCTTATTTCTTGTGCTCGTTCGTCTGTCACCCTAAAATTGGCTTTGTAGTACCTGGAGCTAGTGGAGGCAGCTGTTTGCCATCATTCACGGCTCGCAGAGCATGCTGAGGGGGTGGAAAGGATCACCCTGGTGGCCGACCTGCAGTATCGCGGAATGGTGAGGAGTTTGCCGAAGAAGCCGAAGTCTGTACCAACAAAGAAGCGTCCCTTGGCTTCGACACCTTCTGCTCCTCGCCAATCAGCAGCTCTCTAACCCACCTCCCAAGCAGCATCTTGGGAGACATCCACCATCGAGAGTGAGCAGTCTCGAAGATCGAGACTGGTATTCGGCAGTCCCGGAGGGAAAGAAGGCTCCGGGAGACGCCGCTCCTCTCGACGCTGTACGCCACCACCAGCACCAGCTTTCTCCATGGCACACACCTGTTTTGCCTGAGCTGTTCACCCCGCCTGTCATTTCACCTGAGGTTTCACCTGTCACCATGCCTGTAGAGCCGGTTCCTCCCCAGAGAGCTCCAGCTGTTTGCAAGGTGCATACAACAGCTCAAGCCATCCCCGAGGTGGGCACAACAGCTCCCATTGTCCCCAAGGTGCACACAGCAGCTCCTTCTTTCCCTGAGGTGCATGCCACAGCTCCAGCTCTCTCCATGGCTCACACACCACCTTCCACTTTGCCTCTTTCACCCGGGCAGTGCATTCCACCATGTGCGCTTGGCATCCGCAGCAGAGCAAGGGATAAGGCAAGTACCATTTTCTCATTTTTTAACACCATGTAATGAGAGGTCTTGCCTTGTCCTCGCAGAGGGCGCTCAGCAGCAGCCCTCAACCGCTGCTGAGTTTCGTCCACTTGTCTTTGCCATCAACTCTGCTGCCACTCCCATACCTTCACCTTCACCTGTCTTCCCTCTCTCCTCTTTCTCGAGCTCCATGCCCGAGGATGTTGCTCGCCACCAGGAGCTGTAGGACCTCATCAAAGACGTGGGAGAGTGCTACAACCTCTGCCTGCAGTTGGATGGTTGGCAGGATGCAGTGTGGAGGCACGCTCATCAGATCGTGGCAGCGAAGCCCCTTCTGAGGGAGGACATTCCTGCCTTTGTCAATGATTTCCTGTGATCCGACAAGTTCACCTTCGTGCCAGAGGAGGAGGAGTCATCACTTGTTCCTGAGGCAGGTGCACACCCACCGTTTGTTCCAGAGGTCAGTGCGCATCCACCATTTATTCCAGAGACCGAGGCGTACCCGCTATTTGTTCCAGCGGCTGGTGCGCATCCATCATCTGTTCCAAGGGTGGTGCACATCCATCATCTGTTCCTGAGGCCGTAGCGCATCCACTGTTTTTTCCAGAGGCCGGTGTGCACCTGTTGTTTGCTCCAGAGGATGGCGCGCATTCGCCTTGTGTTCCTGTATTCAACATGCCACTGACACCTGCTCCTGAGCTCTGTGAGCTACTGTCAGTGGCTGCTGAGAAAATGTGTTCCAACCGCTTGTTTCTGAGTTCAGTGAGCTGCTGACACCCGCTCTGGAGGACTGCGCACTGCTGTCATCTGTCCCTGAAGTCAGCACCCCCTTGCCACCAATACTTGAGGTTAGTGCACAACAATTATCTGTTCCTGAATTTTCTGTTCCTGAATTTTGAATGTTTCTGAGGGCTGCGCACCTCAGCCACCTGCTACGGAGTTAAAACCTCCTTCATTACTGGCTCCAGAACTAAAAACTCCCCTGTTGTCCATTTCTGAATTAAAAGTTCTTGTATTAATGTCTCCTGAGGCAAAAGCCCCTGTTTTAAGGTTGCTTGAGCCAAAAGTTTCTGTGTTATCACTTTCTGAATTAAAAACTTCATTCTTGTGTTCCCCTAAGTTTAAAGTGCCCCTACAGTTTTCTCTGGACGTACCCTGCTATCTGGTTCATTGGCCCAGAGATTTTGGGAGCCCACCCAATGCGTATTGCTTTGCAGTCTGGGGGCCTATGAACTGGGATAGGCCCCCCAACCCGCCCTGTTCTCTGGTCAGGTGGCCCAAGGGTGCTGGTAGGCCACCGGATTCTCTGTGCTCTCTGGTTGGGTGGTCTAGGGACTTTGGGAGGCGACCTTACCCCCCACGTTTCCTGGTCTGGGGGCCCGTGGACTGGGATCAGCCCCCTGACCCACCTTGTTCTACGGTCCTGCGGGTCTATGATCTTTGAGAGATCACTGGATGGACATTTTTGCTTTGTTTTTTTTTTGTAAGATTCCTGTATTTTGTTTCTTCCCACCGTGCCTCATCCCCCTCCTCCCGCCCATTGTTGGTGTTTCGGGGGGGGGAGGGGTATTTAGGAGTGTCTGGAATCCACCCCTTAAAGGGGGGCTATGTCAGAGTCTGGGCATGGCCTGGGGACATTGTCCACACTTTAAATTTATTTTTGCTATTCAAAAAGAACATTTAACTCTCACATGTTCCACCATCCCCCCATGGATCGCCACCTTATCGTGGTGCTGGTGGTGGTAGTGGTGGTGGGGGGGTTGTGAGGCTTTGAGTTCATATTTCCTGTGGGAAGCAAAGGTAGATTATTAACAAAGTCCAAATGCACAGTGAAGTTTAAGCTTGTTTTTAATCTGAGAGAAACATCACCAGTCGTCTTTCGGGCAACATTTGGAGTTCCATGACCATCCAAGTGGCCTGCTTTCTGGGGAAGAAGACAGGGTTTCAATCATTTCTCACCTAGGTGTTGAGAAGGCTTCAAAAGGGTTCTGAAGAAAGAGTTGGAGGTTGGTTAACAGAAAGACAGTCACAGTTCCTTTTGAGCCCTCCTGTTACTGAGTGTCCCAAAGTTTCTGAGCCCACCTGGTACCGATTCTGCTATAATAGAAACGTATGGGCTTGGTAGGAATATTCATCTCATTTAAAGCTGCTAATCAGCCTCAGAGTAAAAGTATCAACACTGCAATTAGACTAGTTAAAAAATAAGACTGACACTCACCTGTAGACAAATGGTCCGAAGCTCTGTAGAGCTGAAACAGAGTGTTGGGATTAAGAAGGGCTAACAAGTGTAAGCAAATAACGTCTCCTATACAGGATATGGGAAGTTGTTTGTCCTGTGAGCTCTGGTGGATAAATTTTGCAAACCCAAACATGATGGTTTTGGGGGGATTTCCACAGCAGGTACAATTTATTTTCTGTTATTGGAGTGTTACGCCATTGCACAGTGAAGCTGGTGCGTGTATCCATAGTTACAAATATCCATAAATGTTGTTTCTGGTCACTTTGTTGGATCATTCTTCCACATACTGGCTGGTCGAAGGTAGGGACACTTTTTGAGATCACAAATTTAAAGTTTTTGATCATATGAGGAGGGGCTGAAAAGTTCATACGCTGAAAAGTTCATAGTGGTCAAATTTGACCAAATGCAGTTTATTTTTCAACATAGTCTTCCCTTTGGTCCACACACTTTTTCCGTCACTGTTGCAGCACTTGTATCCCTGTGGTTGAAAAATAAACTACATTTGGTCAAATTTGACCGCTATGAACTTTTCAACCTATGAACTTTTCAGCCCTCCCGTATCTGATCCGATCTTGTGGTGAAAGCTTGTCATAATATTGATATTCTTCTCCTTCTTTTAGATTTGATTGGCAGTTCGCAACCAGCTTACAGGTGCATTACCGCCACCTATGATATTATCGTGATCACTCTATTTGCCATATTGTTAGTAGCTCAGGTTTGCGCATTCATGTGCAACTATCTGGATGTGTAGACAACCCTATAGGGTTACACATGTCAGATGACTCCAGTTAAATGACCCTGCAGGCAGCGTGGGTCGTTGACCACCTCACCTCAGTTCAGCAGACATTTGAATAGGAAACGCGGATAAACGGGCAGAGAGAGTGGAAATCAATCAGAAGACAGCTGTGTTAGTTTAACTGGTCATAGATTAGCTGATGAGGGTAAGTAGATGTGCATGTGTTTTCACTATTAAAACATCTTTTTCATATAACCTCGAAATAAACGTTGTGTTGTGGGCCTCAGGTTATTTCACACCTTAGACAGAGACAATGAATACACATGGGAGAACAATGCCCAAGTGGGTGAGAGGGGGTTGAATGAAGTGTAGTGTAGATGTCATGCTGTGTACGAGGAAGTGCCTTGAACCTTGTGAAGTGTGACTTGATATAGAGAGAGGAATGCTTGATGTGACCAGTCAGTCTGTTCTTTGCTTGTGAGATGTGAGTGTGTAATAAATCGTCTGAAATGAATATGCCTCTTCATTTACACACTCCACACTGGTGACCCAAGACGTATTATGGAACACGAGGCAAGAACCCCGGAGCCGGCCCGGTCGGGAAGCCCCAGAGACGCTGAAGCCAACCCGCAGACAGCCAGGACTGGAACCCCCAGCAACGCGTGTGGGGCTACACGGTGGCGCAGTGGTTAGCACTGCGGCAGCACAGTTTACCCTTGGCCGGGGGATTGTGGGGATCGTGGGATCGTGGGTTCGATCCCAGCCCCCGACCAACAGTGATCTGTGTGGAGTTTGCATGTTCTCCCCGTGTTGCGTGGGTTTACTCCGGGATTTCTCCGGTTTCCTCCCACATGCCAAAAACATGCATGTTAGGTTAATTGGCTGTTCTAAATTGTCCCTAGATATTTGTTTCCTATAGGCCCTTAGAATAGAGGGTTAGTATTAATGAAAGCGCTTTGAGTGGTCTTTGTGACTAGAAAAGCGCTATATAAGTGCAGGTTAGTTAGTTAGTTAGTGTGCAGTTTCAGTCAAGCTACCGGATTTCTGGCAGCACAACCCGCGCTCTTGGTTCCACCACACCGAGGCCCAGTTCGCCCTCCGGGGAGTAACAGCAGACGACACCAAGTTCTACCACGTGGTAGCAGCGCTGGACTCCCGCACAGCCCAGCAGGTAGCGAGCCTGCTCGATCAGCCACCAGCCAGCAGCAAATATGAGGCACTCAAGGCTGCGCTCATCCGGCAATACACGCTCTCGGAATGTGAGAGAGTGGAGAGACTCCTGGCGCGGACTGAGTTAGGAGATGGGTCGGCCGTAGACCTGATGGAGAAGATGCTGGCGTTGATGGGCACGGGCGACGGGCACTTTCTGTTTGCCCACCTTTTCCTCCGGAACATGCCAACAGAAGCAAGAGCGGTTCTGGCCAATTCGCTGTTGATGGCCGCACGAGACTACCGTGCATTAGCCCAGGAGGCAGACCAGATCATCCTCACCACCAGGGCGATCACAGTCAACGCGGCGGCAGCGGAACCCAGCGAGACGACCAGGGGAGGCGAGAAGCCACCGACGGTAGCTGCAACGGGGGCCAAGGAGTGCCAGAAAGACATGCTCTGCTTCTGCCACCGCCGCTTTGGAGGGAACGTGTGCAGATGCGCGCCACCCTGCCACTTCAAGCACTCGGGAAATGCCAAGGCCGGCAGTCGGTAGCAGCTGCGACCGCCGGTGAAGACAACAAGCTGCTCTACGTGACGGACTCGCTCTCGGGGAGACGCTTCCTCGTCAACACCGGAGCCCAGAAGAGCCTCATCCTGCCATCCTACGCTGACCGGCTGGCAGGACCTAGTGTCCCCGGAATGGTGGCAGTAAACGGCTTGAAGATTAAGATGTTCGGTGAGAGAACACTGACCTTATCTCTACATGGCCGCTCGTATGAGTGGACTTTTATCATAGCAGCACTGTGTTGCCCGCTCCTGGGTGCTGATTTTCTGTGTGCACATGGTTTACTTGTGGATGCTGCTAACAGGCACCTGGTTAATGCACTGTCCTTTGAATCTCTCCCCTATATAGCTCGAGGGACCCGGCCAACAGCACAAGCCAGCGTCACAACTCCAGGCGGTAAGTTCCATGCACTGCTCACTCAGTTCCCAGCACTCACGGTCCCGACGTTTTCGGCGGCCATCGCTAAACATGGGGTGGAGCACTTTATCATCACCACCGGGCCGCCCGTTTTTGCAAGACCTCGGCGCTTGGACGCAGCTAAACTGGCCATGGCACGCGAGGAGTTCGCTAACCTGGAAAGGTTGGGCATCATCAGGCGATCAAACAGCCCATGGGCATCCCCGCTACACATGGTCCCTAAGGCTGAGGGATTGTGGCGACCGTGCGGTGATTTCCGCAGGTTGAACAATGCCACAGCACACAACTGCTACCCAATTCCCCACATACAGGATTTTTCCGTTCACCTCGCCGGAGCGCGCGTTTTTTCTAAAATAGACCTGGTCCGCGGTTACCACCAGATCCCAGTGCGCGCGGAGGATGTACCCAAAACAGCGGTAATAACTCCGTTCGGTCTATTCGAGTTGCTGCGCATGCCATTCGTGTTAAAAGGCGCAGCACAGACGTTCCAGCGCATGATGGATGCAGTGCTGCGTGACCTCCCGTTTGTGTTCGTCTACCTGGACGATATCCTGGTAGCCAGTACGTCCGAAGACGAACACGAAACCCACCTCACGACGGTTTTCCGGAGGTTGGAGGAGCACGGGTTGATAATCAACCCGGCGAAATGCCAGTTCGGCGTGACGGAGATTGATTTTTTGGGGCACCACGTCTCTCCGGAAGGAGCGATCCCGTTGCCCGACAAAGTGCGCGCCATGGCAGATTTTCCCCACCCTCAGACGGTCAGGGCACTGCAGGAATTTTTGGGGATGGTGAATTTTTATAACCGTTTCCTTCCCCACGCGGCGCGGCTCATGCAACCATTGTACGCCGCGCTCAAGAGACAGAAACCTGTGGATGGAGTCGAATGGACCCCAGAGCGAGAGTGGGCGTTCGTGGGAGTTAAAGCAGCCCTGGCAAACGCCGCACTGCTGGCACATCCGGACCCGACGGCCCGGATAGCGCTCACCACCGATGCTTCAGACGTGGCCATAGGGGCGGTCGTGGAGCAGCGTGTCACTGTTCTTGGCAGCCGCTCGCATTTTTCAGCAGAACTTTGCACGATAGCGAACGTAAATACAGCGCGTTCGACAGAGAGTTGCTGGCTCTCCATCTGGCCATACGCCACTTCCAGTTCTGGCTGGAAGGGTGCAGCTTCACCGCGTTCATAGACCACAAGCCACTAATGTTCACGATGGCCAAGGTTTCAGAACCGTGGTCGGGCCGGCAGCAGAGACAGCTGGCCGCAATCTCAGAGTTTACTACCGATATTCAGCATGTGTCAGGTAAACTGAATGTGGTGGCGGACTGCCTCTAGCGCGCCGTGGTGGCCCACGTGAGGATAGATTGCGCAGCCATGGCCGCGGAGCAGATTAGCGATGCAGACGTGCGCACGCTCCAGTCTGGACCAACAGGGTTAAGGCTGGAGAGCAGGGCGCTGCAAGATGGCGCCCCCCCCAGTCTGCGACGTCTCCACAGGACGCCCGCGTCCGGTAGTCCCGGTCGCGTGGCGCCGCCGCGTGTTTGAGTCGGTTCACACTCTGGCGCACCCAGGAGTGCGCGCGTCTGTCAAAATGGTGGGAGAGAAGTTCGTGTGACCGAGCCTACGCAAACAAGTGAAAGAGTGGGCTGCAGCCTGCATGGCATGCCAACGAGCCAAGGTACACAGGCACACGAAGGCTCCCTTGGAGCCGTTTCCGGTACCGGCTAAGAGGTTCGACCATGTGCACGTGGACCTCGTGGGCCCCCTCCCGCCATCACAGGGGTGCACGCACCTCCTGACAGTGGTGGACCGCACCACACGCTGGCCAGAAGCAGTCACGCTGGCCAGAAGCAGTCCCGCTGGCGGCAACCACATCCGCGGATGTAGCACGCGCTTTTTTAACAGCATGGGTGGCGCGTTTTGGAGTCCCGTCAGACATTACGTCCGACAGGGGCCCGCAATTTGTTTCCGAACTCTGGTCCACGATGGCCCGCAGCCTGGGTGCTGCAATTCATCGCACAACCGCGTACAACCCACAGGCCAATGGTTTATGCGAGCGTTTTCATAGATCACTGAAAGCAGCACTCAGGGCTTCACTGACGGATGCAAATTGGGTAGACAGGCTGCCGTGGGCTTTATTGGGGCTGCGCTCCGCGCCAAAAGAAGATTTGGAAGCTTACCCGGCAGAGCTCGTTTTTGCTCAGCCCCTACGGCTGCCCGGGGAATTTCTACCGGACAATCCCGTGCCGGGCAGCTCCCCATCTCAGCTTTTGCAGCATAGCGCAAACACAGGCACGCTGCTGGGCCCTGCCCACCACAGTTTTCCGCGTGCCTTCGTGCCTAAAACTTTGAAGAACGCAGAGTTGGTGTTCATCAGACACGACGCCCACCGCCCTCCATTACGCCCACCCTATGATGGACCGTTCAGAGTGTTGGAAACAGGGGATAAGCATTTTGTGCTAGACTTGGGGGGTAGACGGGAGAGAATTGGCATAGACAGACTCAAACCCTTTGTAGTGGCGGATGAGCAAGTGCTGTTGGAGAGGGCCCCTCGGCGTGGAAGACCCCCACAGAGACCTCCCCAGGGGAACGATTCATCAGAGCAGCCACACGGACAGAGTGGAAACCCCCCCCATGGCTCACCCGCAGTCGGACACACTCCCAGCAGCCTCCCACCGGCACAGCAGCGCCACGGAGGCAGTAAACCCCAGTTACAGCAGATATGGGAGGAGACTGAAGCCGAAACAGCATGTGGACTGATGTTCTATTGTTCTATCTAAGATGCTGGGGGGGCGGTGTGGGCCTCAGGTTATTTCACACCTTAGACAGAGACAATGAATACACATGGGAGAACAATGCCCAAGTGGGTGAGAGGGGGTTGAATGAAGTGTAGTGTAGATGTCATGCTGTGTAGGAGGAAATGCCTTGAACCTTGTGAAGTGTGACTTGATATAGAGAGAGGAATGCTTGATGTGACCAGTCAGTCTTTGCTTGTGAGATGTGAGTGTGTAATAAATCGTCTGAAATGAATATGCCTCTTCATTTACACACTCCACAGTGTATTCTTAAAACTGTGAAGTTGCTTGTCAGTCAGTTTTTCACCCAGAACACCACAACAGTAAATTATTTTCATACCAATTCTATTGCTTTGTTTTTTCTCAGTAGCTGCAGTTAAATGAATTTGTGACAGCTGCTGCAGGTGTTCTTTGGGGCTGGGGAAAATAGGTGACCCTGCTGATGCCTGTCCAAAATTATGCAACGGTGAATAAAATACTGACAAATGCTTATGTTGTCATTATTTATGTTTGTTTCTCATACAGTTGTTACTTGGGGAGATTTACAAAATTGCTGTTGTGAAAATATAGCAAGAATGTTGCTATATTGATATGTGTAAGCGACATTGATATATTCAATATTAATATTGAAATTTAAAAAATACACACTAAACCAATAATGCCCTTGTAAAAATTTGCATGCTGTATACTTTTTGTCGACTACATGGCTGTGTAAATGAAGCAAATGAGGTTTCACATGAGGTTTCGTCAAGATGAACCATTTTGATGGAAAGGCTCAAGTGTACAAGAAAGCCTTATCGGGCCATCACTAAGTCCCAATGGGGTTATTCTTATAATTTATTTTTATTTGCAAGGTGAAGTGTCCGCTGTATTTCAAAGAGCTTGGATACAACAATAACACATCATTATGCTGAGACACTAATGTGCCCTGCATGACAATAAGGACAGAGATGAATGTACTGGGAAAGACAGTGTAAGACTGTTGAAAAGTTATTTCTTAATAAAAATGGATAATTAGCACAAGCACATTCACTGTAGTCACCTCAGTTTCATTGTTTCTATCATTTCTATCATTGATATTTCTTAAAAGACTGCATTTATTGAAATGAAAAAATACGCAAACCAATAACAATCTTGTAAAAATCTGCATGTTTTATATGTTTTGTCCACTAGATGGACTAGTAGAGAAAATGAAGTTTCACATGAGGCCTTGTCTATATGAGCCATTTTGATGAAAGGCCTCAAGTCCTCCAGAAAGCCTCATCTGGCCATCACTACTGAATACAATGAAGGCAAGATGGTATCCCCACCAAAGCACTGCTGCTGCTAAGTCACTGCCTTACACTGCCCCTACTGTTGTGGAAGCACATAGCCAATTTAACTATGTTAATGGGTCTCCTAACATTGCAAGTAGATATGGACATGGGAATGAAACATAAGAAAAATTAATTAATTAATCAAAGAAAAGATAAATTATCATACCCAACTTGTGACCACACATTGTCACAAATGGACAACATTTATTTTGAGGTTACGTGATAAAGATGTTTTAATAGCAAAACACACGCAAATCTCTTTACCCTCCCCGGTTAATCCATCACCAATTAAACTGACACACCATCAGTCATTATTCTGACAGGTTATATTAATTTCAAAGCTACAACAGACAACTGTGTGCACACACAAACGCACACAAGAAGAGCAAGAACAAACAACCACAATCAATTTTGTCCTACCTTTGCTGTTTTGTCATTATAAATCATATTTGGGAGGGAACACAGGACAGTAATTGGAGCTGTTTGTAGCAGAGATTGAATCCACAGGATGCCACACCAAACTGCACTGCTGAAGTGATTCAAAGTTGGTCAGCCCTCGAAGGCCCCCTACTGGCCCAGGCTCTAAGAATTTGTCTGCCTTGTCTGCTGGCACACCGCCTCTGACTATTAGGAATTTTATCAATTAAAAAAAAAATTGAGGGCTTGAAACCGCGCCCCCTCTGGCAGAGGGAGCCCTAGGCAAAGGCCTATGTCGCCTATGCCTTGCGTCGGCCCTGATGTCATGTGACATTGTTGGCCAGAATATGATCCAGTGTTGCCAGATATATGATAATTAACGTATTTATATGATAGTTTTAGGTTCTATACAATGTACGATCAATAGTTTTACGAAAAACCCAATATACGATAGTTATGGCATTTCTGTGAACCCCCCCAAAAAACATCATTTTGATTTATCTGAACACCCATACATCACCAGAAAATGATGCTCCTCCTCACTGCCAAATGTGCCAATTACATCAGCAGCACTTAGCTTATATTTATTTGGGCAGCTGCACTGGCACCTCAACAAATTAAAAAAAATAAATAAATAAATAAATAAAAATAAAAAATCAGTGAACATGAGTTTGGATTCGTAGGAAAAAAGTACTGCAAAAAAAGAGTCCAGCGACACAGATACAGACACTGGTAAGAAAACAAAGCAACTCCACCAGGCACAGCAGCTTTTTCTCCCTGCCTGGAAGTTAGACCTTCTGTTTAAGGACAGAAGTAGTGGTTGTGCAAAGATGTGCAATTCACTGTGTGGGTGTGTTTAAGTGTGACAGTGAATAAAGCAGTTGTTTAATTCAAATGGCTGAGCTTCTGCATTTATTCCTTAGGTTACTGCAGTTCCATGCATTAGAATAATTTTGTTTTTAAATGCACTGTCCTAGCCTTATAATTGGATGGGCAAACAGCAGGAGTACACAATTTGCAGCATGGCTGGAACAAACTAGAATGCATATGCACAAGCTGCCTGGCTGGCTGTATACAGACTACAAATATGGCAGCTGTATAGGATAAAGCGGGATCATTTACTAAATGATCTACAGTCACCAAAAGTGGTACACATGATCACCCTGAGACCAAGACTTCTCACTATGGGTTTGGGGTCAAAAAGTCAAAGGTCGTGGTTCGTTTTCCTATGTCCAATTACTATAGAGTAAGTAAAGCTAGGGTCACTAAACTTTGTTCACAGGTTCACCCTGACCTCTGACTATGGTTTTGGGATCGCAAGGTGAAATGCCATTTAAACTATATCTCAACAACAAAGAAAGCTGGGGTCACCAAACTTGGTACACAGGTTCATCCTGTGACCCTGACCTATAATTATGGGTTTGGGGACAAAAGGTCAAAGGTAAAGGTCAAAATGCCCTAAAAACTATATCTCAACAATGACACCTAAGTTCACCAAACTTTGTACCCATGTTCATCCTGAGACCTTGACCTCTGATGATGGGTTTGGGGTCAAAAGGTCAAAGGTCATGGTTAGCTTCCCCATGCCTTATTGCTATAGAACTAATAAAGCTAGGGTTACCAAACTTTGTACACAGGTTCACCCTATCACCCTGACCTCTGAATATGGTTTTGGGATTGCAAGGTCAAAGGTCAAGATCAAAATGCCATATAAACTACATCTTAACAGCAAACAGTGGCTGAGGGGTACCACTTGCAGCCACCAGTTTGTTTGTTTTTTTATGTTTTCCAATGGATTCCCTGCCCTTGAAAATGTGAGATTTGCCACCAACATGAAGTCTGTGTGTTCATTATTAATTAATCAAGCTATGGCTAATTAAACTTTAGATGGTGGCCATTTTTAATTTTGCCTGTTAAAAAAAAATTGCTCCAGGACACCCAGGTGGCATCCATCGGTTTTGCAGTACATTTCAAATTGATAGACTATCAAAAAACAAAACAAAAACACTGTACATACTTCAGAACACACTTTAATGAGATTTTTATCATTTGGCAGTTAGATTATTCCTCTTTTATTTTAGTGTCACCAGTTTGGACAGATGTTGACTGAACATTTCCTCTCAGGGAACTGTTCTGTCAACAGAAGGCTTGTTAACTGTCATGTGATGACTGAGTGTCGCCACTGCCATGGTTTCCTGTATTTGTGATTATATTATATGTGTAGTATTTGTAAATGTTAATATGACTGTTTGTTATGTGCACATATTATTGGGAGATCTGTTTTTGACTAATTTGAATTCCTTTTGTGAGATAATTGTTATGGTTAATTGTATTAATTGGGTAAGGCAATTGATCAATCTTAAAACCACGTACCTTTGCCAGAATGCTTCCTGGTGGTGTCCGGGCAAAAGACTCTTTAGGGGTTGAATGCCTTTTAAAGGATACCAGGAGGAAGGAAGCATGTGATGGTGAGTTTAGGGGTGATTTAAATATGTAAAATAGGGGTTTAAATTATTTATTGTATTATTTATGGTGTATTATTTATTCTGTAAATAGGTAGGAATTATTTATGTATTTATGTCTTTTTTAGATGTTATTGGGTATGTGGAGAAATATGAAAATGTTTATTGTCTTACCTGGGGTTATGGTATGTTCCAATTGACTCTAATTATCTCACATAGTACATAACAGGTGTTGGTTTATGGCGTGTGTGTGGTGTCGGATGTTCGTTGAGTTATTGCCTGTGAAGGATTTTGGAATAAACGGAAAATTGCTGGTTGCAAACTGTCTGGAAGCCTCTATTTCTGATCTGGTGTGCCTAGACCGCTTGCCATCGTTACATGTCATGAATCTGGGTTTGGGAGCCAATCCCAGTTCTTCTTGTTATGTTTTGCCCTATTTTCCACCTGGCGCTTCAGGGAGCTATTGGTCCTCTGCTCCCTGACAGCTTGGGCACGCCCCTTCCTCCTGTCAAGTGCTATCAGCTGTACTGTCACAGGTGTTCACACACATCCACACATCCATGCACACACACATGCACACACTCCATTCATTCCCATTCACACGCTCATACAGGCTCTCTCACACACCAGGTTCCAATCAAGTTCAGCCCACGCTTTCTCACACCGGCAATCTCTTCCCTCGTTAGCTTCAGGAGTATTTGTTCGCTGCAATTGTGGAAAGAGACTGTCGGAGCATTCACCTCCATACGCGGCAGCTAGCGCTCCACGTATGAGTCATAATTATCTTCGTTGTACTCAGCCCAGCACTTTAAGTCCAGTTAACTTCTTGGTGTTACAGCTGGCCCAGCTTCCCTCTCCACCCTCCAGACTGCACAGATCGCCCCAGGATCGTTCCAGCCCCATAAGTCTCATGATCACCTTTCCCTTTGTGCTGCAGCACTAGGCTCCTTTTGACCGGGCTGTAGCGCATCCGGCAGGCGCCCTGTATGTCTGGTGGCCTTATTGTCATCATTTGCACATCCCTGTATTTCGTGGTCAACTGGACTTGTTACTTTGTTGGTATATTATAATAAAATGGCACTTTCTACTTCGGCAATTGGGTTTTTCATTCCCTCCCTGGTGCACCGCACAATGGTGCACGGGGGTTTATGACATTAACCTGCTGATTAGTTATTAATAAAAAGATTCTGGGCAGTTTATTGACCCACATCACCTAATGAGCTCATCTCCACAACCACCAGCCCCCATTGACAAAAGTCCAGTTTACTCTCAAAACTCTACAGAGCTGCAGGTGAAAAGACGAGTACCACAGGACAGAGGGAAATCAACAGAGGAAACTGGAGTTGGAAGGGGAGAATGTTGTTTTATCCTCTAAACTGCTGACAGGATAGAAGTAAAATGTGTCAGACTGTCACATGGGATGTTCTCATGATTTCTTCACAGCCTCTTTAGTTTTACTACCGGACAGTTCCATCTATAGAAGACCAACTCCCACATGGTGACCTTCCATCAACAAACACCAACCACAGTCCTCAGACCTGCTGGAGTGTTTAAGCGTGCACAGACTCATTATAATCACTGTACAACAGGAAGTTTAGTGAGACACATGGACACATTTGATGGACTCCATCTCTGTAGAACCACCTCATATGTCCATGTTTGTCCATGTTTGAGACTGTTTCACAGATTAACCACACATGTGTGACATAAAAACTGTGGTGTTGACCCCGCAGCAGGTCATGGTCAGGAATGTCATCATAGTGAAGAAAATCAATTAATTTAAAACAAACTTACTGGATACTTAAATGTGATTTTTCAGGACTCAGTGAGGAGACGCTTCTTAAATCTGATTCTTTATGTTAACAGTGCAGATTGTGTGATTGATCATTTATCAGTCCACATGACTGGATGATGAGAGTCCTGACTCTCCTCAGGTGGTTCTGTGTTTCACATTAAACTGTTACTTCTGTAAATGCCAGGGTTGCATTTGCCTGCTCAGTTGCTTTAACTTCTCATACACCAACGGCTCACTGGTTCATTCACCTGCTGCCTGGAAATCATTATTAAACCAGGAAGTCCAGAGAAATAAAATATTGTTTAAGGTGGCGGTGAGTCAGAGAAGAGAACTGCAGGGACACAAAGGTCACAAATACACAACACTGAACTAAACAGCAGGAACAGGGATGGTTTCTGTCAGAGAAATGAGGAAACACCAAAAAACAGAAGCAGTTTTGACCCAAAATGGTGAGGATTCATTCCCTCAGATGATTCTCTGCTCCTTCATTTAGTCCTTGATGTTTATCAGTTCTGCTCTGAATAGATGGATGGAATCAGTGAAATATTTGATGGAAGTGAACTTTATCTTCATGAAGAGGTTAACCACTGACAGTCAGAACAGATCCATAAAGTGGTTCAGGTGTCAGGTTACTGGTCCTTTGATGAGATGTTTCAGGGAGGTCCAACTAGGACAGAAAAGGACAGACCAGGACAGACGAGGAGACACCAGGAGAGACCAGGAGAGACCAGGACAGGTGAGGACACATCAGGAGAGACAAGGACGGAAAAGGACAGACTAGGAGTCTGTCCTTTTAAGATGTTTATAAAATTTTAGTTTTGTCATTTAGAAATCTTCGTTCACTGTTTAAAACTCACATCACTGAAACCAGCCTGCAGGTGTTCTTAGATTCATCTCCCCAGTTGATTTTAGGATCACCGAGGATTTCTGTCTGTTGGCTCATGAGTGTGAGGGTGGGACATGGTTGTGCTCATGTCCTTGCTTTATGTTCATATTTGGTCTTTCTGTTATCTTCAGGTATGAGTGCAGCCATGTTCTCGCCCCTTTATTATGTTTCTCTGTATTTTCCTTGCAGCCACATAATCTTAGTTCTCTATTATTATTATTATTATTATTATTATTATTATTATTATTATTATCATGGTCCTGTCTCTCCCGGTCCTCTGTTCATGCTTCATTTTTAACCTTTTGTCTCAGTCCATCATGTTTTCCCGTACCGATAGCCACTCCCTGCTGTTTTCTGATTGCCCCTAATTGTACGCGCCTGTTTCTTGTCACCTTGATTTGCTCCCAGCCTATATATGTCTGTGCCCTGGCCTTTGTCAGATGGCGGTGTCATTAATGTCTTTGTGTTAGCCCCGTCAGTGAGTATTCCATGTCTGTGTTTAACCCTAGTCAAGTCCAGCTTTTTCAGTCAGTCTGTTCTCCTTTTGTTTTCATTTGCAGCCCATGTGCTGCCATTCTTTTGTGTCTAAGTTTTGGTTAATAAGTCATTGTTCAGCATCGTATCTCTGCCTGCTTCTGAGTCCTGTGCCCGCAAACCCTGGACAATGAATAGAGCTTCTCCACAAAGCTGCTTCTGTTTCTGATGACCATCTAAGTACATTAATTAGAAGGGTTATGCAAACATTTTAGTTCTTAGACCTTAGACTTTGGACCACTCGGTCCAGGAGAACCCTGGTCATAACCACATGAAGTGGTTCTCCTTTAGACGTGGAGGGACAGCAGCTCTGCCCACACTCCTTAGAGATGAACTGGACTATTAATGCTCAGTCCCACCACAGGAGAACTAGTCCATGCCATGTGCTGACCTTTCTGTAGGTGGTGGGTTGGTATCTATGAAGGCCATGTCTATAACCAAGGTACGGACCAGTTTGAATCAGGAGACCCAAACAGGACCACAGTGTCCTGGACTACTGAACCACCTGAGAACAGCTACATGTAGTGAGAATTTTTCAGAAATAGGGCAACACTTAGATAATCCTGAAGATGATGTCCCTGTAGATCTATGACCCATTTCTGTCAGCAGGAATCAGGAATAACTAATCCAGACTATCAGAAGAATGGTTTCTTTGTGAAGATGGAGGTCCAGAAGGACAACAGTCTCATTATTAAAAGGATGGCGTGACACCAGTACCACCAACATGGACACGAGTCCACTCTGATCTGTGAAAACATGGTAAATAGGAACAGCAACAATAGCAGTCTGCACATGCCTCATTTAACAATTAGTCCTTCTGCAGTAAACAACATATTGTCTGTGTGTGAACGTTTCTCACATGTGAGATCATGTTTCCGGAGGACACGGATCTGGATAGGCGTTCTGATACTGGTGTCACTGTAGTCTGGAAACTGAAGCTGTCTCTGTCTGGTGGAGTTTAGAGATCCATAGGGAAGAAAATACAGCAGACAGGTACCACAGAGAGATTTGGGGGCTATAGAAGGTCTGAAACACCACAAACGCTTAGGAATTAATTTCTGACATTTTTGCTGTCCAGCAGTCAGATTGTTCCAAGATGATCACAGATCAACAGTCCCCCCCCAAAAAAAGGCAGAAAACACAGAACCAAACAAAACTGTTATCTCAGCACATCAGTAGCATGTCCAACATCAAAGTTTTTCATCTACACATTTAAAAATGACCAGAATTGACCAAAATGCTGCACAAGCTCAATCAGTTAAACAAAAGCCATCCTTACAAACATTCAAACCAGAAACTCATGCACACAGTCAAAATGCCCAACTAATTCTTAAAACGAAAGAAACCTAAACCTACAGTGCATCCAGAAAATATTCACAGCACTTCACTTTTTCCGCATTTTGTTATTTTGCAGCCTTATTCCAAAAGGGATTAAATTCATTTTTCCCCTAAAAAATTCTACACACAACACACCATAATAACAATATGATTTTTTTTTTGGAGATTTTTGCAAATTTATTAAAAATTTAATAAAACTAAGAAATCGCATGCACATAAGTATTCACAGCCTTTGCCATGATGCTCAAAATTGAGCTCAGGTGCATCCTGTTTCCACTGATCATTCTTGAGATGTTTCTACAGCTTAATTGGAGTCCACCTGTGGTAAATTCAGTTGATTGGACATGATTTGGAAAGGCACACACCTGTCTATATAAGGTCCCACAGTTGACAGTGCATGTCAGAGCACAAACCAAGCATGAAGTCAAAGGAATTGTCTGTGGACCTCTGAGACAGGATTGTCTCGAGGCACAAATCTGGGGAAGGGTAAAGAAAAATTTCTGCTGCTCTGAAGGTCCCATTGAGCACAGTGGCCTCCATCACCCGTAAATGGAAGAAGTTCGGAACCACCAGAACTCTTCCTAGAGTTGGCCGGCCGTCTAAACTGAGTGATCAGGGGAGAAGGGCCTTAGTCAGGGAGGTGACCAAGAACCTGATGGTCATTCTGTCAGAGCTCGAGTGTTCCTCTGTGGAGAGAGAAGAACCTTCCAGGAGGACAACGATCTCTGCAGCAATCCACCAATAAGGCCTGTATGGTAGAGTGGCCAGATAGAAGCCATTCTTTAGTAAAAGGCACATGGCAGCCTGCCTGGAGTTTGTCAAGAGGCACCTGAAGGACTCTCAGACCATGAGAAAGAAAATTCTCTGGTCTGATGAGACAAAGATTGAACTCTTTGGCTTGAATACCAGGTGCCATGTTTGGAGGAAACCAGGCACTGCTCATAACCATGCCAATGGTGGTAGCAGCATCATGCTGTGGGGATGTTTTTCAGTGGCAGGAACTGGGAGACTCATCAGGATAGAGGGAAAGATGAATGCAGCAATGTACAGAGACATCCTAGATGAAAACCTGCCCCAAAGCGCTTTTGACCTCAGACTGGGGCGACGGTTCAGCTTTCAGCACAACAAAGACCCTAAGCACATAGCCAAGATATCAAAGGAGTGGCTTCAGGACAACTCTGTGAATGTACTTGATTAGCCCAGCCAGAGCCCAGACTTGAATCCAATTGAACATCTCTGGAGAGATCTGAAAATGGCTGTGCTCCGATGCTTCCCACCCAACCTGATGGAGCTTGAGAGGTGCTGCAAAGAGGAATGGGCCAAACTGCCCAAAGATAGATGTGCCAAGCTTGTGGCATCATATTCAAAAAGACTTGAGGCTGTAATTGCTGCCAAAGGTGCATCTGCAAAGTATTGAGCAAAGGCTGTGAATACTAATGTACACATGATTTCTTAGTTGTTGTTGTTTTTTGGGTTTTTTTCATAAATTTACAAAAATCTCAAAAAAACTTTTTTCACATTGTCATTATGGGGTGTTGTGTGTAGAATTTTAAGGAAAAAAATGACAATTTAACCTCTTTTGGAATAAGGCTGTAACATAACAAAATGTGGGAAAAGTGAAGCACTGTGAATACCTTTCGGATGCACTGTAAAATCCAAGGACACCAAAACTGGAAAACCAAGGAGAAGACTTAAACCTGAAAACCAAGAAAACCGAAAACAAAAACCAAAAAGAAGACCTAAACCTGAAAACCATCCATCCAACCATCCATCCATCCATCCATCCATCCATCAATCCATCCATCCATCTTCTACCGCTTTTCCAGAAGTCCGGGTCGTAGAGGCAGCAGTTCAAGCAGAGAACCCCAGACTTCCCTCTCCTCAGCTACCTGCTCCAGCACTTCAGAGAGTATACCAAGACGTTCTCAGGCCAGCTGGGAGACGTAGTCTGTCCAGTGTGTCCTGGGTCTGCCCCGGGGTCTCCTCCCAGTGGGACGTGCCTGAAACATCTCAAGTGGGAGGCATCCAGTGTATTTTTCCAGTGTTGCATTATTTTCCTGTGTGTTGATTTTAGTTGTATTCTTTGCTGTAAGTTGTTTTTATGTTTTCATGTCCGTATTACTATTATAATGATTCTGTCAGTATGTTCAACTCAACATTGCCTCCCACTTCAAGTGGGAGGCATCCAGGAGGCATCCTAATCAGATGTCCAAACCACTCATCTGGCTCTTTTCAATGTGGAGGAGCAGCAGTTCTACTCTGAGCCTCTCCTGGATGACTGAGCTCCTCACCCTATCTTTAAGGGTGAGTCCAGCAACCCTACAGAGAACGCTCATTTCAGCCCCAGTATCCGTGATCCCATTCTTTCGGTCTTTACCCAACGCTCATGAGCATAGGTGAGGGTAGGAATGTAGATTGATCGGTAAATCGACAGCTTTGCCTTAGAGCTCAGCTCACTATTCACCACAACAGACCGATCCCACGTCCACATCACTGCAGATGCTCCTCTGATTCATCAATCTCTCGCTTCATTCTCCCCTCACTTGTGAATAAAACCATGAGACACTTAAACTCCTCCACTTGGGGCAGGAGCTTGTCCCCAACCCGGAGAGGACAAGCAACCTTTTTCCAGCTGAGGACCATAAACTCGGACTTGGAGGTGTTGATTCTCATCCCAGCTGCTTCACACTCAGTAGCAAACCATCCCAGTAAGACCTGTAGGCCATTGTTGGATGAAACCAACAGGACAACATCATCTGCAAACAGCAGAGATGAGATCCTGTGGTCACCGAGCATGACACCCTCCATTCCCTGGCTGCGCCTAGAAATCCTGTCCATAAAAATTATGAACAGGATCGGTGACAAAGGGCAGCCCTGGCGGAGTCCAACTCTCACTGGGAATGACTCCGACCGAGTGTTGGCAATACGAACCAAACTCTCACAACGGTCGTACAGAGACCGAATAGCTCGTAACAACAAGCCCGATACCCCATACTTCCGAAGCACCCCCCACAAAAAACCATGAGGGACGCGGTTGAATGCCTTCTCCAAGTCCACAAAACACATGTAAACTGGTTGGGCAAACTCCCACGAACCCTCGAGAATTCTCGAGAGGGTAAAGAGCTGGTCTGATGTGCCACGGCCAGGATGAAAACCACATGCCACAGGCCCTTAGAATAGAGGGTTAGTAACACTGAAAGCGCTTTGAGTGGTCTTTGTGACTAGAAAAGCGCTACATAAGTGCAGGTTAGTTAAGACCCTTTTCCACTAGCACGCTTTAGCGTGACACGGGACGGCTCAGCACGCTTTGTACGCTTTTCCACTAGCCCCAACACGGTTTAACAGCTGCGATTCTCAGCCCCGCTCAAGGGCAGGGTACAGCAGTGCTGAGCTGGGCCGTGTTGTGACATTAACAGACTGGTTGCCGCTGATTGGTCAGGTCGTAACCGGCGCTGATTGGTCAGGTTGTAACCGCCCCTCTCCTCCTCCTCTTCTGCCGAATCTTCACGACCTTCTCAATAAAGTTTTTGGAAAAAAAAAAAAAAGAATCTTCACAACCGCCATTACTCAGCGCGCAACCACTGTTGGTGGTTTATTTTCAGTGTATTGCTGTGCTATTTTCATTTATTCTCTATCAAAAATGGCTTTGCATAATAAGGGTGTTCCATGGACCAATAAGAAGCTGCAGTGTCTGCTCACTGCATTGTCAGACAAACGCATCCAGCGCGAGTTAGACGGAGCCACCCGGAATGAAAAAATATACCTGGAGGTCTCGACATCGGAGTCCTTTAACGGTGAGTTTTAATTTTTTTTTTATTGTGCATTTTTTCGCAAATATATTCGGTAAGACGCTCAGTTTATTTATGCAATAAAAAAGCTGTTCATTTGTGGATGATGATTGCTCTGCTTTATTGCAGCACACTGCGGACTCACGCTTTTCTTTTAATTATTCATGTGAACAATACGCTGAAATAAGCTTATGTAATCTTGTTAAAAACTATTGTCTTTTCTGTATATCTTGCACTTTCGTGCTGTATTTTATTGTGTGCATTTTCTTGTAGAATCATCCCACGCGTCCGCCGCGCCAGCACGCCCGGATTAATGTGAATCTGTCCCGCCACCAGGTGCAAAATCTATTCAATGATAAATATTTGCAACATTTAAATGAGGTTGCAGAAAACGCGAGGGTATCCCAGGAGCAGGATGTTGCCTTGAGAAGGCAGGAGCTGGCAGAGACGGCTTCATTCAACCGAGCCTTCCTGACCCAGGAGCTGGCAGAGACGGCTTCATTCAACCGAGCCTTCCTGACCCAGTTTGGGAAGCTGGTAGAGGCACTCAGTGGTCGGCGTGTATAAAATGTCGATTAACCTTCATGTTGTGTTGCAAAGTTTTTTTTTATTTTAATATTTTGTATATAATAAAATGGAATTGTTTTGGAAAGTGTGGTTTGTCTGTTATAACACTGAATTATAAAACTGTATAATTACATAGAAATTCCATTGCCTAGTCTGATCAAAATGATGCTGATCATCCTGTCAGGGGTCAACCATTGTAACGGTAATGTAATTTTTAACTAGACCAAAAAACAAATGTTTTTGTAAGCTTTCTGTTCTTTTTATTGAAATATCATAAAAAAATAGCATCACATGATCCAGTTCTAAACTTTGGGTACATTTTTTATGTTAACTTATAAGAAGTTGCACAGTTGGACTTTAAAATGCAGCAGGAGAGACTGATCAAGCTTACAAGTCAAAGTAGGTAAAAAAGTAAGTATATGTAAATTGAATGTTCTATCGGCATTCCAAATTCAGAGAATTACAATACTTTAGAAGGAGTGTAGCATCATCTAAACGGAAAATACTAATACTGTTGTTCCAAACGTTGACCTGAAGGTGAAAAACATGAATTTTTTTTATTCAGTACATCCAAAATGCCCTAGGATGTAAAAAATAATACAATTTGGTGTTGGCCAGTGTGCCACTGTCTCATTATTTAATACGAATAAAAACAAGTTTCAGCTCATTATTTCTAGGTCATTTGGCAGTTAATTCAAACCAAAAGTGACTTGTGTTGTTGCAACTTTTTTATTAGAGAGTTTCTCAGGTTTTGGAGCATATAATCATCCGTCCCTTAACTGTGAAACATTAAATAACAGCAGACAGATTGGCAAAGGATACACAATTGTGTTGCAGTTGCCCAAAACCGTTATGAACCACTGCTTGTGGTGCTACCTTTTTCATGTGTGTGCTTTTTTATGAATATTCACACTTTTTTGTAAGTACAAGTGGGATAGTATTAAATTGAAATATAACATATTTCTAATAATGTGTGCTTTTTGCAAATATTTACACTTATTTTGAAAGTAAAAGTTGGATAGGATTAAATTGACATATAACACGTTTCTCAATAGTGACAGTACCAGGATATGGAGGAATTCTGGGTCATATTAGCATCTGCTCTTCATCATAATGGGTTTGGGTGGGTGGGGGGGGGGGTGTCTAATCATGTGCCATGGAGGGCCAAGACCCTGCAGGCTTTACCTCCAACCAGTGTCTTCAACAGCAGATTCCACTGAACTTCTTCCACTGACTGATCAGTGATAACACCTGCTGAAGAGACTGGGTAGAAGAGAAAACCTGCAGGGTCTTGGCCCCCCATGACACATGATTGGAAGCCCCTGGATTAGGTTTAACTGGATTTAACATTTTAACACAAACTGCTTTATGGTTCATAATTCTGTTGACAGACTTACACCAAACCAAAAGTGATTTCTCAAACTGCTGGATTATTCTTAGCTTTTCCAATCTTTCAGTATTTAATTTATGCCACATGGTGGTAACCTTCACATATAAAAAAAGAGACATCTGCAAAAACTTCATAGGTTTATTGTCAGTGCAAATCCCAGTGCAATACAACATGAATGCATATCTAGTACATTGTTGATGCAGAGAATATATATTTCTACAGTACATGTTTCCATGTAAACTTGTGACTGCATTATTTTAATTGCTTTTAATCCTAGATCAAGTTTGTTTTGGCCTAAAATGCATGATAACTGTCAAATATATCTTATTATACCTAGCTCAGTAAAGTTTACTTTTTGAATATATATTTTGTGGCTAATATTAACCTGGCAATCAAGTTGTGTCAGCTGATCGTTTTTTTCTATGATACCATCTCAGAATCTGCTGCAGAAGCAGGTAAGTCCATGATGTCTCAACAGTCTCTCCATGATTTTCAAGCAGATCAGAGCAATTTGTTGTACAGGAAATAAAACGTTTCTACAGACATTCTTAAGCTCTATAACCACTGATCGTTTGTGAAGCTGTGTTGACATCAGTGACAGGCTGATCACATCCGTGACAGGCACGCCCAGAGCGAAATTTCCCCACAACAGAGCCATCTGAAACACACACAGCGTACATATTTTAGTACCTAACAGCGATAACTTGCAGACATTAAAGTGTAGCAAGATGTACTTATAGCAAACTAGCATTAGCAACCATTAGCTTACCGTCATATACGACCTAGTTTGTATCCTCACGCCTTTGGCTCTCCCAGAAGATGCAGAACTATTCCAGAGTGTTTTCATCTCGCTGCCTGTACTCTTGTCTGGCGGTCCTTTTTGGCATTTATGGTGAAAAAAGCCACAGACCGAGGAGTGGCCTTGTACAGCTATGTGTTATGTTTTGCTTGGGTCTTCTCAATAAAGTTTTGGAAAAAAAAATGTTTTGCTTGGGTCGCGTGCGTTACGTCACGGGAGTGTGGCGCCGCCTCGCTGAGAGTGTGGCACCGCCTACCTGTTATAAACCCACCCACCCTAGCACAACACCCATGCCCAACAACGTGCTAATGGAGACAGAAGCATTCCAAGCCGTACTGAAGTGAATCGAGCCGTACCGAAGTGTGCTGGGCTAGTGGAAAAGAGGCTTTAGTTAGTTAGTAATTGCTCCTCCTGAATCTGAGGTTCGACCAATGGCCGGACTCTCCTCTCCAGTACCTTGGCATAGACCTTTCCAGGGAGGCTGAGGAGTGTGATCCTTCTAAAGTTGGAGCACACCCTCCAGTCCCCTTTTTTGAAGAGAGGAACCACCACCCCGGTTTGCCATGCCAAAGGCACTGCCCCCGACCTCCACGCAATGTTGCAGAGGCGTGTCAGCCATGACAGCCCTACAACATTCAGGGCCTTGAGGTACTCAGAGCGAATCTCGTCCACCCCCGGGGCCCAGCCACCAAGGAGATTTTTAACCACCTTGGCGACCTCAGCCTCTGTGATAGACGAGTCATCCCCCTTGTCCACAAACCCTGCTCTGTGGAAGGCGTATCAGTGGAATTGAGGAGATCCTCGAAGTATTCCTTCCACCGCCCGACGACATTGCCAGTTGAAGTCAACAGCACCCCATCCGCACCATATACAGTGTGGACAGGGAGCTGCTTTCCCCTCCTGAGCCACTAGACAGTTTGCCAGAATCTCTTCGAGGCCGACCGAAAGTCTTGTTCCATGGCCTCACCGAACTCCTCCCATACCCGGGTTTTTGCTTCAGCAACCACCCGAGCTGCACTCCGCTTGGCCTGCCGGTATACCTCACCTGCTTTGGGAGTCCCACAGGCCAACCAAGCCTGATAGGACTCCTTCTTCAGCTTGACGGCCCCCCTCACCACTGGTGTCCACCACTTGGTTCGGAGGTTGCCGCCACGATGTGCACCGACCACCTTGCAGCCGCAGCTCTGGGCCGCCGCTTCAACAACAGAGGTGGAGAACATGGCCCATTCAGACTCGATGTCTCCAGACTCCCTCGGAATGTGGTTGAAGTTCTTCCAGAGGTAGGAGTTGAAGACCTCCCAGACAGGAGAGGACAGGGACAGGACAGGGGCCTCAGACAGACGTTCCCAGCACACCCTCACTATGCGTTTGGGTCTACCAGGTCTGAATGGCATCCTCCCCTGCCATCGGATCCAACTCACCACCATGTGGTGATCAGTTGTCAGCTCTGCACCTCTCTTTATCCAAGTGTCCAAGACATGTGGTCGCAGGTCTGATGACACGATAACGAAATCGATCATCGACCTGCGACCTAGGGTGTCTTGGTGCCAGGTAAACATATGGAAACCCTTATGCTTGAACATGGTGTTTGTTATGGACAAACTATGGTTAGCACAGAAGTCCAATAACTGAACACCACTTGGGTTCAGATCAGGCAGGCCGTTCCTCCCAATCACCCCCCTCCAGGTTTCACTGTTGTTGCCCACGTGCGCATTGAAGTCCCCAGTAGGACAATGGAGTCTCCAAGAGGAGCACCCTGGCACCCCAGTCAGAGACTCCAAAAAGGGTGGGTTCTCTGAAACATCATTTGGTGCATAGGCACAAATGATGGTCAGGACCTGTTTCCCAACCTGAAGGCGCAGGGAAGCAACCCTTTCATCCACCAGGGAAACTCCAATATAGAGGCAGCAAGGTGGGGGGATACAAGAATACACACCCCTGCTCTTCGCCTCTCGCCCGGGGCAATAGCAGAAAAGAAATATAGGGGCAATGAATAGGGCAGAATAGGGGCAATGGCAGAAAAGGCCAAGCTCCAGCCCCTCTCCAGGAGACTGGTTCTGGAACCGGAGCTGTGTGTTGAGGTGAGGCCGACTATATCTAGCCGGTATCTCTCAACCTCGTACACCAGCTCAGGCTCCTTCCCCACCAGAGAGGTGACATTCCACGTACCAAAAGCCAGTTTAGAAAGCTTGGGATCAGTTTGTCAAGGTCTCCGCCTTTGACCGCCACCTAATCCACATAGGATCAGACCCCCATGATCCCTCCTGCAGGTGGTGAGCCCACTGGAGGGTGGACCCATGTAACTCCTTCTGGCCCGGCCGGGTCCCATGGGTGGAAACCCGGCCACCAGACACTAGCCATCGAGCCCCTCCCCCAGGCCTGGCTCCAGGGTGGGGCCCCGGTAATCCCATACCGGGTGGGGTACACTGAATCCTTGATCTAGAATTTATCATGAGAGTCTGTTGGATTGTTCTTAGTCTGGCCCTTCACCCAGGACCAGTTTGTCTTGGGTGACCCTATCAGAGGCAAATTGCTCCGGACAACATAGCTCCTGGGATCACTGGGGCACGCAAACCCCCCACCACAATAAGGTGACGATCCATGAGGGGTATTTATTTTGAATCTCACTTGCCTGAATCATGACAAGGTTTACATCTAGATCTGAGAAGATGTACAATAGAAGAAGGTGGTTAGATGACCCACCAGGAGCAACTGGGGGTTCAGTGTCTTGCGCAAAAACACTTCAACATGCAGACTACAGACAGAGTGGGAATCAAACCCCTGACCCTCAGATCAGTAGTGGGCCACACTACACCTGCGCCACAACTGCCCCTGCAATGTGTGACTGAGGTGTGAAGTTTTAAAAGATCACATAAATAGACATAGACATGGACAACACTGGCTGAAGACTGAAGCTTCAGCAGTTATCTTCTAGTTAGACCTGGTTCAGTTCCGCAGGAACACCTCGGACAGGAAAACTGAAGTTGAATATGTCAGCTCAATATGTTTGCTAGCCTGACCATACGGTGCTGTGTGAATCAGGGAGATGTTCATCTTCATCTTGAAAGTGTCAGAACGTGGGCTGGGCCCATGTCCTTGCCTTATGTTTTAGGTTATTATTCCTTATCACCAGGACATGGACTCAGCCTACGTCTTCACCTTGAGTTAGTTTTATGAGATTCTCTGTATTTTTTTTTTCTTGATTTGATTATTACCATGGTCTGTGTTTTGTTGTTATTATTATTATTATTATTATTATTATTATTATTATTATTATTATTATTATTATTATTATCCCTGCCTGATTCTTAGTACTTTATTGTCATCAGTTGTATTATTATTCTCATCTTTGCCCTTCATTGTCCTGCTTATTAGATTCAAGATTCAGGTTCAACAATCCATATTTGTCAATACAGTGATCCCTCGCTACTTCGCGCCTCACCTTTCGCGCCCTCAGTGCATCGCGGATTTTTCAAAAATATTCATCAAAAATTCAAAATTGAGAAAAAATGGGCGGTCGCTAGCAGAAGGCAGGGAGACTACATTAGAACATCAGGTATCAACACGGAGAGCCCGCACAACTCAAAATCCACCTCTCTGTTCGCTGTTCTCGTGTTGGCTTGGCTCGGGAATCTCGCAAGCTGATTGGCCAAGACGTTTTACCCAGCTTCTCTCCCTGCCGAGCGCCCATACCCAGCGAAGGAAGACCGCATTCATTGTTCTTTATCGCTCGTGTTGCTTAGTCTCGCCGCGTGGAACTTTTCGCTGTTCTCTTGTGCCTTTTTGTGCGAAATAGTCTTCCCGTCGAGCCACTACGCCGCCTCCTGCAGCTTCTCCAGCTCTATCGGAAGCTGCCCTCGACGATCCTGCGCCTCTAGCACCTGACGATGAGGCGTCACCTGAGGAGCAGTAAAGCTCTCATTAACCTGTGCAGTAAATCATCTTCATCTTGAGTTACGTATCTTGTTATAAGAATAAAAGAGTTCTAAAAACATATTTATGTACACTTTATTTACATCTACGTATGTATGTACACTTACACACACACACACACACACGTATCATATGAAAGAGAGAGTGAGAGAATGAACGTACGTATTATTTATGGGTGACGTCATTAGGAGTGACGCTACTTCGCGGTTTTTCACTTTTCGCGGTCGGTTCTGGAACCCATTAACCGCGATAAGTGAGGGATCACTGTACTTCTATATGTACAGGACATACAGTAAAATTGAAATGCCATTTCTCTCTCTCTTAGTGGCGTGCACAATATACAAGACAAGAAGGAATAAGGATGGAAAACAACAGCAACAATCTATGTACAGTAATGTTACCTGTAGGGCAAATAAAGGTAAAAACACAGCAATCCTATGTACAGTAAACCATAATACTGGTAAATTGTGGTAACGGGGGTGCAAACAGTGACAGATTGGTCTGTGCATGATCAGTATTGCAATAACAGACAGCAGCAGGTATGGCATATGTGCAAATGGTTGCAGTAAGATGCAAAGACATACAGCAGCAGATGTGGTACTGTTGGTGTGCCAAGTCTTTCTGTGCAAAGATTGGAGGTAGAGTCGTTGTGTGGGTGAGTGTGTTACGGTCCATGGGCAGGGGGCAGGGGGAAGAAGTGGAAAGAGTTCAGGGTCCTGATGGCCTGGTGAACAAAGCTGTTTAGCAGTCTTGTGGAGGCTCCAGTACCTTCTCCCTGAGGGCAGGGGGCTGTAGAGGGAGTGTGAGGGGTGGTAGCCTGCGATGTTGATGGCTCTGCGGGTGAGTCAGGTGCGGTAGATGTCCAAGACGGAGGGCAGAGGGGCCACGGATGATCTTGATGACAGCTTTCACTGTGTGTTGTAGAGTCTTCCAGCAGGAGGCGGTGCAGCTTCCATACCACACAGTGATGCAGCTGGTGAGGATGATGTCAATGGTGCCCCGGTAGAATGAGTGCCTGATGGGGGGTGGGACTTATGCTCTCCTCAGTTTGCGAAGGAAATAGAGGTAAATTTGGGCCTTCTTGGCCAGTGATGTGGTGTTGTTAGACCAGGCAAGGTCCTCAGAGATGTACATCCCCAGAAACTTGGTGCTGCTCACCCTTTCCACAGCTGCACCATCGATGATCAGAAGTAGATGCTGTGTGTGTCCTCTCCTGAAATTGACCACAATCTCATTGGTTTTTCCCACTTTCAAGAAGAGATTATTGTCTTTACACCACTGGACCAGTTGGCTCTGGTATTATTATTATTATTATTATTATTATTATTATTATTATTAGTATTAGTATTAGTATTAGTAGTATTATTAGTAGTATTATCATGGTCATGTTTGTTTCGTTAATCTGGTCTTGGGTTTTAGTGAGCTTTTGTGTTGACAGAGTCCTGATTATTTCCATTGTTGCTTTGTTCCTGATTTGTTTGTTCTTGATTGCCCTCAGTTGTTTATGATTTTCCTTTATTTTCTGTGACTTATTTAAACCTGTCTTGCCTTAGCCTTTATTTTCCAGCCCACGTCCTGTGTTATTTGCATGAATAAATCATGTTAATCGCTTGCCCAGCACGTGAATCCTGTTTAATGCTCCGTAGGGGCCACCGTGACTGACATAATTACTGGCCCAGGGAACATGCACGCAGGCTCAGGTGAGATTCAAAGGCTTTATTCAACAACAAGAAATGTATGGATGCGTGTATGCGGAATGTGAATGGTCTGTGGGTGAACGAGGAGCGCCGGGGGCAGAATGGCACGCCGTGCAGCCAGGCAACCCTATGGAAAGAGCAGAGACAGGAATATGAGTTCACCTTCACCATTCGGGGTTAATGTACCGAATGTTGCTTACTTGCAGATGTAACGGTGGCTGGCGTTGGTAAAGGATCTCTAGCCTGGGAGACAGCGCCCTGCTGTGCGCACGACGAGGAGTGGAAGAGGAGGGAGAGGAGTTCGCGAGGACGGGAGGAATCCGCCGCCAGGGAATCCACCTGTGCACAGGGGAGAGACTGGAAGACAGGTGAGTGAAGATACAGCTTACTTGCTGGTGGGAGATACTGCAGGTCGGGAAGGAACGATCCTGCGGAGGGATTGAGAGCGCTGATTAACAGACGGCAGTGGGTTAAATAGTCTGTGATTGACGAGGTGCAGGTGTGCGCGCAGCTGAGGCAGATGACTGGGAGCGGCGAGTTGTGACAGTACTCCCCCCCCCCCGAGCAGCGCCTCCTGGTGCTGGTTTATCCGGGTGCGCCCGGTGGAACTCCGTGATAAGATCCTTATCCAGCACAAAGGAAGAGCGCACCCAGGATCTCCACTCCGGGCCATACCCCTCTCAATCCACCAGGTACTGCAGCCCACGACCTCGGCGCCGGGAGTCCAGGATGGAGGAAACCCCCCATGCCGGGTGGCCGTCAATCATCACGGGAGGGGGCGGTGCCCTAGGAGGAGGACAGAGTGGGTCGGAGATCACGGGTTTGACCTTGGAAACGTGAAACGTGGGGCAAACACGGAGGGGGGGGGCAAACGCACAGCCACCGGGTTGATTACCTTAGCGATGGTGAAGGGACCGATAAAGTGTGGCGTCAGCTTCTTCTTCTCGGCCTTGAGATTAACGTCCCAGGCCGATAGCCAGACCTGTTGGCCCACCTGGTAACCGGGAGCATGCTTCCTGTGGCGATTAGCCGTAGTGCTGTTGCGCGCCGCCGTGCATAAAAGCGCCTCGCGCGTCCTGGTCCACAGGCTCCGGCAGCGCCTCAGGTGTGCCTGGATGGATGGAACTGCTACCTCGCTCTCCTGCTCGGGGAACAGGGAGATTGTAGCCCAATGACGCCCAGAAGGAGGACATCCCGATAGCCAAACACAGTGTTGAATTGTGGGCATATTCCACCCAGGCCAGGTAAGAGCTCCAGGAGGATGGGTTGGAGGAGGTGACGCAGTGCAGGGCAGCTTCCAGCTCCTGGTTGGCGCGCTCACACTGCCCGTTGGATTGGGGGTGGTGACCGGAGGAGAGGCTCACTGTGGCCCCCAGGGCGTTGCAAAAACACTTCCACACTTGGGACACGAACTGGGGCCCCCGATCAGATACGACGTCCGTCGGGATCCCGTGCAGTCTGACCACATGTTGGACAAGGAGATCGGCCATCTCCCGTGCCGTGGGGAGACCATGGAGAGGCACAAAGTGAGCGGCCTTGGAGAATCGGTCCACAATAGTCAGGACGGTGTCGTATGAGTTAGAAACGGGGAGGCCAGTAACGAAGTCTAGAGCTATATGTGACCAGGGTCTGCCCAGGACCGGCAGGGGATGGAGCAGCCCTGCAGGAGGGGAGTTTAGGGTCTTGCTCGTAGCGCACTGGGGGCAGGCCCGGACGTAATTGGTGACATCCTTCTGAAGTCCGGGCCACCAGAAAGAACGCTGAAGGAGGTCCACCAGCCGGGAGATGCCAGGATGACAGGCGAGCTTGGAAGTGTGGGCCCAATGGATGACATCCCCCCGAACCGCTGATGGCACGGAGAGCCTCCCTGCCGGGCCGCCGCCAGGATCCGGTTCGGTCTCCTACGCCCTCCGGATCTTATCCCTGATGGACCAGGAAACTGCCCCCACAACACATGAGTCGGGCAGGATGGTGTGGTCCCGCTCCTCCGGGGTCTCAGGGGCAAACTGCCTGGACAGTGCGTCTGGTTTCCCATTCTTGGAGCCTGGACGGTAGGTGATCGTGAACCTGAAGCGTGTGAAAAACAGAGACCAGCGCGCCTGGCGGGCATTCAGGCGTTTGGCCGACCTCAGGTACTCCAGGATTTTGTGGTCCGTCCAGACCACAAAAGGCTGCGCTGCCCCCTCCAGCCAGTGACACCATTCCTGAAGCGCGAGCTTTACTGCCAGAAGCTCCCTGTCGCTGACGTCATAATTGCGCTCAGCCGCAGACAGGCGCCGGGAGAAGAAGGTGCAGGGGCGCATCACCCCATCCACCAGAGAACGTTGGGACAGAACTGCCCCCACCCCCGTGTCAGACGCGTCCACTTCAACCAAGCACTGCAGCGTGGGGTCAACCTGGGTCAGGACCCGGGAGGAGGAGAACTCCGTCTTCAAGGTCTCAAATGCTGCTGCTGCCTCCTCGGTCCACTGGAAGGGCACCTTGGGAGAGGTGAGGCGCGTCAGGGGGGTGACGATGGAGCTGTAGTTAAGCACAAAATGGCGGTAAAAATTAGCAAAACCGATGAACTGTTGTACCTGTTTTCTGGAAGAAGGGATGGGCCACTCGACCACCGCTTTGACCTTGTCGGGGTCAGGGAGGATCTGATCGTAGGAGATGATAAAACCCAGGAAAGAGGTCGTCTTGGCGAAGAACTTGCATTTCTCTGCCTTAACATACAGTCTGTTCTCCAAAAGCCGCTGCAGAACCTGCCTCACGTGGGCTTGGTGCTCCTCCCGAGACCTTGAGAAGATCAGGATGTCATCTAAGTATACGAATACGAAGACCCCCAGGAAGTCTCGCAGGACGTCGTTAATGAGTCATTGGAAGACAGCAGGAGCATTGGTGAGCCCAAACGGCATGACCAGGTATTCGAAGTGGCCGCTGGGCGTCCGAAATGCCGTCTTCCACTCATCGCCCTCCTGGATCCGGACGAGATGGTATGCGCTGCGGAGGTCCAGCTTGGTGAACCAGGTGGCCCCCTGGAGGGAGTGGAAGGCAGAGTCCATGAGCAGCAGGGTGTATCTGTCCTTCACCATGATGTCGTTCAGGGCCCAGAAGTCGATGCACGGCCGCAGGGATCCATCCTTTTTAGAGACAAAGAAAAACCCAGCTCCGAGTGGAGACGAGGAGGGGCAGATGATGTCGGTACTGAGCAACTCCCTGATGTATGTGTCCATGGCCTCCCGCTCCGGGGCAGACAGGTTGTAGAGGCGACCGGATGGTAACGGCGCCCCCGGGCGGAGGTTTATGGCGCAGTCATACGGGCGGTGGAGGGGAAGAGACATTGCCTTCGACTTGCTAAAGACGAGCCCCAGATCGTGAAACTCCGGAGGCACCAGGGTGAGGTCCGGGGGAGATGAGTCAGTGGCAGGAAGAGGAGAGGATGGGGCACAAGCCGCTGACTGGAGGCAGGTGCCCATGCAAAACGAGCTCCATGAGAGGATGCTACCGGATTGCCAATCAAGCACGGGGTTGTGGAGGTGCAGCCACGGGTAGCCCAAGAAGACGGGGGATGTCGAGGTGGACAGGACGAACAGGCTGAGGTCCTCTCGATGGTTGCCAGAGACAATGACTGACACCGGCTTGGTGCGATGCGTCACTACTCCCAGGGGAGAACGAGAGAGAGTGACGAGGTTGAGGGGAGTTGGTAATGCTAGACAAGGGATGCCCAAGTGGGTTGCCAGGCTCTTGGAAATAAAGTTTTGTTCTGCCCCCGAGTCCACCAGTGCGTGAGTGAGGTGCCCGGTGGAATTGTGACAGAACCTAATGGGCAGTGAACAATTTGAGAGGAGATTTGGCTGGTTGGCATCCGAGAGGCCCCCTACAGTGACTCGCGGACCCCCCATTTGGCTTGATCGGGCAATGCTCCACGGAGTGCTGGTCACCCCCGCAATACATGCAGAGGCCCAGCTTCCGGCGGCACTGTCTCTCCGCTAGGGGGAGCTTGGTTCGCCCGACCAACATCGCCTCAGGCTCATCGGCGGACTCCGGAGCGGGTAACGCCAGGGGGCGAGACTGAGAGGCACAGGTGGGGGTTCCGCGCGAGCAGCTGTAGGACTTCTGCTCGGCGGCCCGCTCTCGCAGCCTGTTATCTAAACTGATACTTAGGGAGATTAATTCAGATAACCATCCCGGAAGATCCCGGCTAGCCAACTCATCCCGCAGACTAGAACAGAGGCTGTGGAGGAAGACGCTGCAGAGAGATGCCTCACCCCAGCCAACCTCCTCCGCTGCCACCCGGAAGTCAACAGCGTAATCGGCCACCGACTGGCTACCGTGGTGAAGGTTAAGGAGCCGATCAGCTAGGACGCTGTCACGACGCGAGTGGTCAAAAACCTCTGAGAAATCCCGCACAAATTGGGCATAGGAAAGGTTCGCGTAGCTGGGCTTCGCCATGACGGCGTAAGCCCAAGCTAACGCTCGCCACTCCAAGAGGTTAGCCACGTACCCAATCTGGCTGTGGTCTGAGGGAAAATCCCCGGGAACGCGCTGAAACACCGACTCACACTGCAGGATGAACCCCCGCGCTTCACCGAGTTTCCCATTAAAGCGTGCGGGAGTGAGGATTGGAGTGAGCCGGGTGGGCGCTCCCGAGCTAGGCTGGCTAGCCACGGGAGTGGCGGAAGCTGACCCACCAAGATGAGCCGGGGGGAACGCCCGCTGGGGGTCGAGGCGATCCAGCCGGTGAGTAATTGTAGTTAGTTGATTGAGTATAACTTGTTGTTAATGAGCGATCGAGTCCACCCAAGCCTCGAGGGTGGAAAGACGGCGTGCGAGCCCGCTGTCCGCTGGGCCGTCTGGCAGGAGCCGTACTGACATAATTACTGGCCCAGGGAACACGCACGCAGGCTCAGGTGAGATTCAAAGTCTTTATTCAACAACAAGAAATGTATGGATGCGTGTATGCGGAATGTGAATGGTCTGTGGATGAACGAGGAGCGCCGGGGGCAGAATGGCACGCCGTGCAGCCAGGCAACCCTATGGAAAGAGCAGAGACAGGAATATGAGTTCACCTTCACCATGCGGGGTTAATGTACCGAATGTTGCTTACTTGCAGATGTAACGGTGGCTGGCGTTGGCAAAGGATCTCTAGCCTGGGAGACAGCGCCCTGCTGCGCGTGCGACGAGGAGTGGAAGAGGAAGGAGAGGACGGGAGGAATCCGCTGCCAGGGAATCCACCTGTGCACAGGGGAGAGACTGGAAGACAGGTGAGTGAAGATACAGCTTACTTGCTAGTAGGAGATACTGCAGGTCGGGAAGGAACGATCCTGCTCAGGGATTGAGAGCATTGATTAACAGACGGCTCCAGACCGATGTTCTGGGCCAAGTGGGTTAAATAGTCTGTGATTGACGAGGCGCAGGTGTGCGTGCAGCTGAGGCAGATGACTGGGAGCGGCGAGTTGTGACAGTGACAGAAGCTTCTCTACTGTATGTCCATCAATAACAACAGTTTTATCCAGATTCACCAGCTGTTCTGAGAACAATCTGGTTTCCTCTCCATTGTGCTTTTTACCTACCAGCAATGACGTAATTTATGAAGGGGATGGGGGGATTACACCCCCCTAAAAATCAAATCCATCCAATATAACCCCCCTAATAATCATATAATTATAATTAATAAAAATATCTACAAGTGAGTATGACGAAGTTGTCGTTTTTTCATCTGCAAGCAATGAAAAGTAACATTTCTAATGATCAAAAGCACAATGGAGAGGAAACCAGATTGTTCTCAGAACAGCTGGTGAATCTGGATAAAACTGTTGTTGTTGATACCACCCACCCACTCCCCTTCCCTGCAGACTTGGTATTGCCCAACCGGTCCATGGCCTTCATGGCCTTCTCTAGCCCTAGCCCACTGTGCGCATGTGGAGAGGAGCAAACAATGGAACACATCATAGAGGCTTGCCCGCTCCAAAGACTGGAAGGAGGATTACACACCCTCCATACAGCAAACCAGGAGGCAACTGCTTGGCTTAAGGACTTTGCATTCGCTAAATAAAAATCTGGCCAATACTCTGAGTCATTTGTAGGCGCAGCAGAGGACACTCGTCTAAGTCTAGAATGCATTCAGCTCACAAGTGAGACAGAATGAAAAGAGCTCCACAAGGGCATCAAACCATTTTAAATTGTTGGTTCTAAAATAAAAGGACAAGCCCCTCTGTCCAAAAAGGAGGTAAATATCATATTGTGGCACATATGTTTGGTTCATATTTCCCACAAGAGTGTGGCACATATGTCTGATTCATATCTCCCACAAATGTATGGCTTATGTGGATTGGGGCTTCACGTCTGGAGGAACAAAAAGTCTGGATCGACGGGGGCCGACAGGAGATGTCGAGGAGGTGTGAAGTCGGACCCTTGTCCCAGAGAGGAGGCCCTTAGGGGATCCCCGGAACATCAGAGAATAAGAGACAATGGTGAATCTTCAGAGACTTGCATTGTGATTAAATGTTTGCAGAAGCACCATGTGACTTGAGTTCTTAATCCCCCGGAGGTATAAGAATGTGATGTAACATGATTCTGCCTCTTCTTGCTGTTTGAGAATGTTGGATGATTGTGTTCTGCAATAAAGCCGAACCTGAGAAATAAACTCAAGTCTCGTCATTGAACACAACTTCCACACTGGTGACCCACGACAAAGAATGAGCAGAGAAAATTCTCCCGAGCGGAGCTCATCAGAGGCCAGCCTGATGGCTGCCTCCACGCTCCGGCTGCCCGATTTCTGGCAGCACAGCCCGCGCTCCTGGTTTAGCGCGGTCGAGGCGCAGTTCAACCTCCGGAGAATCTCAAAGGATGAAACGAGGTTCTACCATGTGGTAGCGAAGCTGGACATTCACACGGTCCAGAGGGTGGAAGACCTGGTTAACCACCCACCGGACACCGACAAGTACGGCGCATTGAAGGAGGCGCTGATCAGCCATTTCACCCCCTCGGTGCAACAGCGAGCAGAGGGGCTCCTAGCGCTGACGGAGTCGGAGAACGACAGACCTGTGGACCTGATGGTGAAGATGCTGAGGCTGAAAGACTCCGAGGATGGCGAATTTATTTTCGCCCACCTTTTCCTCCGAACTCTGCCGCCAGCAGTGAGAGTGACCCTGGCAGACTCACCCCGATTGGCCAAGCGGGACTACCATGGGCTCAGCAAGGAGGCGCAGCGACTCGTCGACGCCCACAAGCGGAGCGCAGTTTTGGCCGCGGCAGCTGAGCAGAGGGCGGCGCCCGGAGATGGTTTGGAGCCAGTGGTGGCGGCGCCAGACGAACCGACGACGGCAGCGACAGGCGTCAGGCGACGCGGAGCTGAAGATGGCCTGTGCTTCTACCACCGCCGTTTTGCGGAGAGGGCACACAGATGTCTCCCACCGTGCCGCTTCAAGCGTCAGGGAAACGCCAAGACCGGGGGCCGGTAGCAGCTGCGTCCCTCGGAGAAGAAAGCAAGCTGCTTTACCTGACAGATGCACACTCGGGGAAACAATTCCTCGTGGACACGGGCTCCCAGCTGAGTTTCGTCACGCCTACCTACGCGGAACGGCTGATGCCGTCTAAAGCTCCCTGGGTGTCAGTATCAGCAGCGAATGGCTCAGTGATTAAGACATTCGGTGAGAGGACCATGCTTCTGTCCTTACAGGGCCGTTCATTTGAGTGGACCTTTATTGTAGCGGCAGTCAGTTTTAACATGTTAGGGGCTGATTTTTTGTGCTCACATGGTTTATTGGTTGATCTTGCTAATAGACGTCTGGTTAATGCACTGTCTTTTCATTCTATCCCCTGCACAGCTCGGGTGGCCCCGCCGACTGCACACGCCAACGTCACAGCTGCGGGTGGTTAAGTTTCATGCTCTGCTCACTCACTTTCCAGCACTTACAGTCCCAAAATTTTCGGCGACAGTGGCCAAACACGGGGTGGAGCATTTTATCACCACCACTGGGCCACCCGTTTTTGCAAAAGCCCGGCGCTTGGACTCAGCTAAACTGGCAATAGCGCGCGAGGAATTTGCCAACCTGGAAAAACTGGGCATAATTAGACGCTCGAACAGCCCCTGGGCTTTACCGTTACACATGGTCCCAAAGGCTGATGGCTCGTGGCGACCCTGTGGCGATTTCCGCAGGTTGAACAACATCTCGGCACACGACCGCTACCCGATTCTGCACATCCAGGATTTCTCAGTTCATTTGGCGGGGGCGCGCATTTTTTCTAAAATAGACTTGGTGCGCGGCTACCATCAAGTCCCCGTGCGCACGCAGGATATTCCCAAAACCGCGGTAATAACTCCGTTTGGGCTTTTTGAGTTTTTGCGCATGCCGTTTGGGTTAAAGGGCGCCGCGCAAACTTTCCAATGCATGATGGATGCAGTTTTACGCGACCTGCCTTTCGTGTTCGTCTATTTAGACGACATATTGGTAGCCAGCATGTCCGAAGATGAACACAAAAACCACCTCACAGCGGTTTTTCTGAGACTGGCAGAGCACGGGTTGATAATTAACCCAGTGAAGTGCCAGTTCGGGGTGGCGCAAATCGATTTTTTGGGGCATCGCGTTTCGCCGGAAGGAGCGGTTCCCCTTCCTGAGAAAGTGCGCGCAATAACAGATTTCCCCCGACCTCAAACGATAAAAGCGCTGCAGGAGTTTCTAGGAATGGTTAATTTTTACAACCGGTTCCTTCCGAGCGCAGCGCGGCTCATGCAGCCACTGTACACGGCACTGAAAAAACAAAAACCCACGAATAA
Organism: Pholidichthys leucotaenia; assembly: GCA_020510985.1. Taxonomy (NCBI): domain Eukaryota; kingdom Metazoa; phylum Chordata; class Actinopteri; order Cichliformes; family Pholidichthyidae; genus Pholidichthys; species Pholidichthys leucotaenia. The sequence goes on along the minus strand of CM035837.1, from coordinate 440,875,762 downwards.
GGTCGAATGGTCTCCGGAGCGGGAGCGCGCTTTCTCCCAGGTCAAATCAGCCCTTGCAAGCGCCGTTTTGTTAGCGCACCCGGTTCCGACAGCCCGTTTGGCGCTCACCACCGACGCTTCTGATCTAGCGATGGGGGCAGTCATTGAACAGTGTGTGGCAGGGACCTGGCAGCCGCTCGCTTTCTTTAGCAAATCCTTGCGCAATAACGAGCGTAAATACAGCGCGTTTGACAGGGAGCTTTTAGCTCTACACTTGATCATCTGCCATTTCCAGTTCTGGCTGGAAGGGCGTCGTTTCACTGCTTTTGTGGACCACAAACCGTTAACTTTTGCTATGGCCAAGATCTCAGAACCGTGCGTTTTTAACAACTTGGGTCGCGCGTTTTGGAGTCCTGTCGGACATAACATCCGACAGAGGCCCTCAATTTGTTTCCGAACTGTGGTCGTCTATGGCCCGCAGCTTAGGGGTGAAGGTACACCACACTACCGCGTATAACCCGCAGGCCAATGGTTTATGTGAACGCTTTCATAGGTCATTGAAAGCAGCCCTCAGAGCATTGCTCACGGATACAAATTAGGTGGACAAACTGCCATGGGTTTTATTGGGGTTGCGTTCTGCACCTAAGGAGGATTTGCAGGCCTCCCCAGCGGAGTTAGTTTTCGCACAACCTCTCCGTTTGCCCGGGGAATTTCTTCCGGAAAATCCTGCGCCAAATTGCCCCCCCGCTCAGCTGCTGCAGAGCGGCACAGGATCAAACACGCTGCCTGGCCCAGTGCATCACAGTTTTCCACGCGTTTTTGTGCCAGAGGCTTTAAAAAACGCAGAGTTTGTTTTTGTTAGACATGATGCACAACGCCCAGGGCTGCGTCCGCCTTATGATGGACCGTTCCGGGTGCTGGAAAAAAATGAGAAGCATTTCTTGCTAGATTTGGGGGGCAGAAGGGAGCTAATTTGCATAAACAGACTCAAGCCCGCTTTTGTTCTGGCTGATGAACACGTGCAGTTGGCGAAAGCCCCCCGCCGGGGCAGGCCACCGAGAAGGCATGCTCCAGAGCTCCCACAGAGATGTGCTAACAAATCTAATCCCCAGGTGCGAGGAGACACTGCAGACGCAGTGAAGCCGGCTTACAGCAGATTCGGCAGGAAGTTAAGACCTAAGAGATTGGGGGATTGATTGTTGGTTATGTGGTAATGTCTTTTATGTTATACACTTATTTGTCCCATGCAGACTTTTTTTTTGGGGGGGGGGGGTTATGTGGCACATATGTTTGGTTCATATTTCCCACAAGAGTGTGGCACATATGTCTGATTCATATCTCCCACAAATGTATGGCTTATGTGGATTGGGGCTTCACGTCTGGAGGAACAAAAAGTCTGGATCGACGGGGGCCGACAGGAGATGTCGAGGAGGTGTGAAGTCGGACCCTTGTCCCAGAGAGGAGGCCCTTGGGGGATCCCCGGAACATCAGAGAATAAGAGACAATGGTGAATCTTCAGAGACTTGCATTGTGATTAAATGTTTGCAGAAGCACCATGTGACTTGAGTTCTTAATCCCCCGGAGGTATAAGAATGTGATGTAACATGATTCTGCCTCTTCTTGCTGTTTGACAATGTTGGATGATTGTGTTCTGCAATAAAGCCGAACCTGAGAAATAAACTCAAGTCTCGTCATTGAACACAACTTCCACAATATGACTGATTTAGCTGGTGAATTGTTGTCTGAAATTAAGTGGTTGCTAGTTTGCTAATATGAGTTAAAGCTATGGGAGTACACCACAGAATAAATGTGCTGCCAGGTAGGATTTTCCTGATCTGAAAAAAGATTAGCTTTTCTCATGCAAATTTTGTCTTTACATTGTATTAATCACTCATGAAATGTGATCAGAATGGATCTGTTTGTTAACTGTTAGAGTGAAATTTACATATGGGTCATGAACGCCCCTCGGGGCATTTATTAACAGAAGAACAAAAAAAAACAGACACTGTGTAAAACTTACACAACAACCAGAGATACATGACATAATAACATTACTACATATCAATCCACCAGTTGCCTAGCTCTAAGTCTCCTGCCGTATCTGCTGAAAGCCGGCTTTGCTGTTTCTGCAGCTTCCTCCTGCTCCTGTGGATTAGAACTGTTAGTCAATCTCTGTGGGTGTTCTGTAGAATGCCTTCTAGGGAGTCTGCCGCGACGGGGGGCTCTCGCCAACTGCACTGCTTCATCCGCCAAAACAAAAGCAGGTTTGAGTCTGTTTATGCAAATCAGCTCCTGTCTGTCTCCCAAATCTAGCAAAAAAATGCTTCTCTCCTGTTTCCAGCACCTTGAACGGCCCATCATAAGGCGGGCGCAAGTTGGGGCGATAAGCATCATGTCTCACAAAAACAAACTCTGCGTCTTTTAAAGCTTTCGGCACAAAAACGCGTGGGAAACTGTGATGAACCGGGCCAGGAAGCGTGTTTGATCCTGTGCCGCTCTGCAACAGCTGAGCGGGGGGGCAATCTGGCGCAGGATTACTGGGGAGAAATTCCCCGGGCAGACGGAGAGGCTGTGTAAAAACTAACTCAGCCGGGGAGGCTTGCAAATCCTCCTTAGGTGCAGAACGCAACCCCAATAAAACCCATGGTAGTTTGTCAACCCAATTTGTATCCGTAAGCGACGCTCTGAGGGCTGTTTTCAATGACCTATGAAAACGCTCGCATAAACCGTTAGCCTGGGGGTTGTACGCAGTGGTGCGGTGGATCTTTACCCCTAGACTGCGGGCCATCGATGACCAGAGTTCGGAAACAAATTGGGGACCTCTGTCAGAAGTTATGTCCGACAGAACTCCAAAACGCGCTACCCAAGCCGTTAAAAATGCGCGCGGCACTTCCTCCGCTGTGGTTGATGCCAGAGGGACCGCTTCCGGTCAGCGCGTGGTGCGGTCCACCATCGTCAAAAGGTGAGTGCACCCCTGTGACGACAAAAGGAGGCCTACCAAGTCGACATGCACATGATCAAAGCGCTTAGCCGGGGCGGCTATGGCTGCAGAGTCTGCCCCCACGTGGCCTGGCGCCGGCAAAGCACGCGAGAGGCAGTCTGCCACTACATTATGTTTACCTGCAACATGCTGGATATCGGTGGTGGACTCCGATATCGCGGCCAGCTGTCTTTGCTGCCGGCCCGACCAAGGTTCCAAAACCTTGGCCATCGCAAAAGTCAGCGGTTTGTGGTCCACGAACGCGGTGAAATGGCACCCTTCCAGCCAGAACTGGAAATGGCGGATGGCCAAGTGTAGGGCCAACAACTCCCTGTCGAACGCGCTGTATTTTCGCTCGCTATTGCGCAAGGTTTTGCTGAAAAATGCAAGCGGTTGCCAGGTCCCCGCTACAAACTGTTCAACGACCGCCCCCACCGCTAATTCGGACGCGTCAGTGGTGAGGGCCATGTGGGCCGTTGGGACTGGATGTGCCAACAAAACCGCGTTTGCCAGTGCTGTTTTGACTTGAGAGAATGCACGCTCCCGCTCAGGAAACCATTCGATTTTATTCGTGGGTTTTTGTTTTTTTAGTGCAGCGTACAATTGTTGCATGAGCTGTGCTGCGCTTGGGAGGAAACGGTTATAAAAATTAACCATTCCCAAAAACTCCTGTAACGCTTTGACCGTTTGCGGTTGGGGAAAATTTGTTATTGCGCGCACTTTATCGGGCAGAGGGACCGCTCCTTCTGGCGAAACGCGATGCCCCAAAAAATCAATCTGCGCTACCCCAAACTGGCACTTCGCTGGGTTAATTATTAACCCGTGCTCTGCCAGCCTCCGGAAAACCGCCGTGAGGTGGCTTTCATGTTCGTCTTCGGACGTGCTGGCTACTAAAATGTCATCCAAGTAGACGAACACGAAAGGGAGATCGCGTAGCACCACGTCCATCATGCGCTGGAACGTCTGCGCGGCCCCCTTGAGTCCAAAAGGCATGCGCAAAAACTCAAAAAGCCCGACAGGAGTTATTATCGCTGTTTTGGGTATGTCCTGGGTGCACACTGGAACCTGATGGTAGCCGCGCACTAAATCTATTTTAGAAAAAATGCGCGCCCCTGCCAAATGAACCGAAAAATCTTGGATGTGCGGGATCGGGTAGCGGTCATGTGCAGTGGCGTTATTCAACCTGCGGAAATCACCGCAAGGTCGCCACGAGCCATCAGACTTTGGGACCATGTGCAATGGTGAAGCCCAGGGGCTTTTCGAACATCTGATGATGCCCAGTTTTTCCAGGTTGGCAAACTCCTCGCGCGCTATGGTCAGCTTAACTGAGTCCAGGCGCCGAGCTTTTGCAAAAACGGGCGGGCCGGTGGTAGTGATATAATGCTCCACCCCATGTTTGGCCACTGTTGCCGAAAACGTTGGGACTGTTAGTGCTGGGAACTGAGTAAGGAGTGCGTGGAACTTACCACCTGCAGCTGTGATGCTGGCTTGTGCAGTTGGCGGTGCCACTCGTGCTGTGCAGGGAATAGAGTGAAAAGACAGTGCATTAACCAGACGTCTGTTAGCAAGATCAACCAATAAACCATGTGAGCACAAGAAATCAGCCCCTAACATGTTGAAACTGACTGCAGCTACAATAAAAGTCCACTCAAATGAACGGCCCTGCAAAGACAGAAGCAGAATCCTCTCACCGAAGGTCTTAATAGCTGAGCCGTTCGCTGCTGACACTGACACCCAGGGAACCTTGGATGGCATCAGTCGGTCCGCGTAGGAAGGCGTGATGAAACTCATCTGGGAGCCTGTGTCCACGAGGAATTGTCTCCCCGAACGTGCATCCATCAGGTAGAGCAGCTTGTTCTCATCCCCGAGGGTCGCAGCCGCTACCGACCCTCGGTCTTGGTGTTTCCCGGACGCTTGAAGTGGCATGGTGGGAGGCACTTGTGTGCCCTCTCTGCAAAGCGGCAATGATAGAAGCAGAGGACATCGTCCGCTCCGTGTCGCTTGGTGCTGACTGCCGCCGTCGTCGGTGCATCTGGCGATGCAGCCACTGGCCCCATGCCATCTCTGGACGTCGCTCCTAGCTCTGCTGCTGCGGCCGAAACCGCGCTCCATTTGTGGGCGTTGACGAGTCGCTGCGCGTCCTTGCTCAGCCCATGGTAGTCTCGCTTGGCCAACCGGGGTGAATCTGCCAGCGTAACTCTCACCGCTGGCGGCAAGGTCCGGAGGAAAAGGTGGGCGAAGATGAATTCGCAGTCCTCGGAGTCTTTCAGCCTCAACATTTTCACCATCAGGTCTACGGGGCTGTCGTTCTCCGACTCTGTCAACACCAGAAGCCCCTCTGCTCGCTGTTGCACCGATGGTGTGAAATGGCTAACAAGCACAGCTTTCAATGCGCCGTATTTGTCGCTTTCCGGTGGGTGATTGACCAGCTTTTCCACCCTCTGGACTGTGTGGCTGTCCAGCTTCGCCACCACATGGTAGAATTTCGTGTTGTCCTTCGAGATTCTCCGGAGGTTGAACTGCGCCTCGACCGCGTTAAACCAGGAGCGCGGACTATGCTGCCAGAAGTCAGGCAGCCGGAGTGTGGAGGCAGCCATAAGGCTGGCCTCTGCCGAGCTCCGCTCGGGAGAATTATTTCTGCTCATTTTTCGTCGTAAGGTCACCAGTGTGGAGAATGTGCTCAAGGATGAGGTTGAGTTTATTCCTCAGATTCAGCTTTATTAACAGATCACATACTCCAACCATCTCAAAGCAAGAAAGAGGAAGTTTTCATCTCACATCAGGGGTTTTATACCCCGGGCACGAAACAGCAGTCACATGGTGTTTAATCAAACATACAGTCACATGGTACTTAATCTCAATCACAAAGTAACCCCTTTGATCTCACACCATTGTCCTCTAGTCTCTGTGGTCCGGAAATCTCCCCCGGTCGTCTCTTTGAAACAAAGGCCGAATCTCACACTCTTCCTGTTGTCTCTCAGAGGCTCAGTCCCTTTTGTTCCATGAGACGTGTATCACACAATAAACATACAGCAATACATTTGTGGAGAATATGTACCCAACATATGTGCCACAAGACGACCCTTAAATAATTTTTAATAATCAAACGGCTATTAAATACCATGAGATACCGTGGCATCCCTGTCCCCAAGAAGCCACGGATCACTGGACTTAACGACTACAGACCTGTAGCGCTCACCTCTGTAGTCATGAAGTCCTTTGAGCGCCTGGTCCTGCCCCACCTCAAGACCATCACCACTCCCCTCCTGGACCCGCTGCAGTTTGCCTACAGAGCCAACAGGTCTGTGGACGACGCAGTCAACCTGGCCCTCCACTCCATCCTGCAGCACCTGGACTCCCCGGGAACCTATGCCAGGATCCTGTTTGTGGACTTCAGCTCTGCATTCAATACCATCCGCCCCGCTCTGCTCCAGGACAAGCTGTCCCTGCTCAACGTGCCTGACTCTCTCTGCAGGTGGATCACCGACTTCCTGACGGACCGGAGGCAGCATGTGCAGCTGGGAAAGACTGTCTCAGACTCTGTTAGCATCAGCACCGGATCACCCCAGGGCTGTGTACTTTCCCCCCTGCTCTTCTCCCTGTACACCAACTCCTGCACCTCCAGCCACCAGTCTGTCAAGCTGATCAAGTTTGCGGACGACACCACCCTCATCGGGCTCATCTCCAACGACGACGAGTCCGTCTACAGGAGAGAGGTGGCCCAGCTGGCGTCCTGGTGCAGCCACAACAACCTGCAGCTGAACGCTCTGAAGACAGTGGAGATGATCGTGGACTTCAGAAAAGTTACAGCCCCTCTGCCCCCCCCTTACCCTCACAGACTCTCCCATCACCACTGCGGATTCCTTCTGCTTCCTGGGCACCACCATCACCCGGGACCTCAAGTGGGAGCCGACCATCAGCTCCCTCATCAAAAAGGCCCAGCAGAGGATGTTCTTCCTGCGGCAGCTGAGGAACCTCAAGCTACCCACCAAGATGTTGGTGCAGTTCTATACGGCCATCATCGAGTCCATCCTCACCACCTCCATCACCGTGTGGTACGCAGGAGCCACCGCCAGGGACAGACTAAGACTTGCAGCACGTTGTGCGCGCTGCTGAGAAGGTGATCGGCTGCGAGCTCCCATCCCTCCAGGACCTGTACATCTCCAGGACCTGGAGGCGTGCAGGTCGGATCATAGCTGACCCTTCACACCCTGGACACGCACTGTTTGCCCCCCTCCCCTCAGGTAGAAGACTTCGGTCCATTCAGACTAAAACCTCCCGCTACATGAACAGCTTCTTCCCCTCTGCCATCAGACTGCTGAACACTAAGTGACTTATTAGACTCTCGTGCACTATGTACAGCAGCTCAACCGGACTCATGATAATTATCACTGTTTTCTTTTGCACTACCGACTGCACTATGTGGAACTCCACAGTATCTGCTGCTTGTTAATATATTTTAAATTGCATAGATTAGTATTACTCATTCATATTCTACATTTTATTGCATGCATAGTTTTTTATTTTTATCTTTAGTGCTACTCCATGTTTAATGTTGCAGCATTGCACCGAGGCAAATTCCTAGTTTGTGTACTACATGAACAATGGCAATAAATCTGATTCTGATTCTGATTCTGATTCTGGCATTTCCTTGCGGATTGGATCCAGCATCTGTCAAAAATAGACTTGTTGTGTTTCATTAGCAAACCGAATTTGACAAGCTGGATTCGTTGCGTAGTGGTCCGGACCAAGGGGAGGATTAGAAAATTGACGAGAATGGGAACTATTTGCTGTGGAGGCCGGCTCGCAGCCATAATGTACTGCATCTGGAGTCAGCGTAAATCCTGGCGAAAGCTGTGTCTCAGTTCAGGTGTTGCAGCCTCATAGTCTGCGGCCCTGGAGGCCATAACACTCAAAGGTCAGGTAGGCTGCGTCTAAAGGCTGATTTATGGTTGTTAAATGAGACAGTCTAGTCTTTGGAGGATGTATGTTTGCATGAACATGCTCTACCCCACTGCCTAGCAACCATGACAGTATAAGTTGAGAGGTTTTGTTTGTTTTTTTTTGTTGGGGGGGGGGGGGTCTGAATTTTTTTTTACAGAGATGGAGGGCAGTGCGGTGGCGGAGCGGTTAGCACTGCAGCAACACAGCAACTCACCCTTGGCCGGGGGATCTTGGGTTCGATCCCAGCCCCTGACCAACAGTGACCCACATGTCTGCATGGGTTTACTCCGGGATTTCTCCGGTTTCCTCCCACATGCCAAAAACATGCAAGTTAGGTTAACCGTTTGAGTGTGACTCTAGTGGTCAACAGTGGTAAAGATTTTTTTCAAGAAACTAGTCAGATCAGATGTCAGAACTTTCCAAGGATATAAGTTTAAAGTGGTAAGAAATAATGGCTTACTGTCAATTAGAAAGACGTAGACTATGATCCAAAGTTTCAGATAGGAGTGAATTTATGCATCTAATTTGCATACAAACAAACAAAGACATTCGTCACTTACCTCTGGCAAAGCGGTGTCCTTTAGTGGCATTCTAGTGGTTATTTTGTCCTCTCCTGGTCATTTTAGCTTTCTGTCCTACATCCAGAAACTGCTATTGATTATTCCACCATAATTTTGCTTTTATTCCGTGGCAATTTATCTTATATTGACGACATACAAACGGCGATTGCCCTCCAGTCACATGGTGCTCCGGGTACCGGAAGGTGAATTCAACGAACCTCACACTCCCTGTGTTATAAGAACATGTAAACATCTACAGTGGGGAAAAAAAAATATTTAGTCAGCCACCAATTGTGCAAGTTCTCCCACTTAAAAGATGAGAGAGGTCTCCAATTTTCATCATAGGTATACCTCAACTATGAGAGACAAAATGAGAAGAAGAAAAAATCCAGAAAATCACATTGAAGGATTTTTAATGAATTAATTGGTAAATCCCTTGGTAAAATAAGTATTTGGTCAATAACAAAAGTTCATCTCAATACTTTGTTATATACCTTTTGCTGGCAATGACAGAGGTCAAACGTTTTCTGTAAGTCTTCACAAGGTTTTCACACACTGTTGCTGGTATTTTGGCCCATTCCTCCATGCAGATCTCCTCTAGAGCAGTGATGTTTTGGGGCTGTCGCTGGGCAACACGGACTTTCAACTCCCTCCAAAGATTTTCTATGGGGTTGAGATCTGGAGACTGGCTAGGCCACTCCAGGACCTTGAAATGCTTCTTACGAAGCCACTCCTTCGCTGCCCGGGCAGTGTGTTTGGGATCATTGTCATGCTGGAAGACCCAGCCACTTTTCATCTTCAATGCCCTTGCTGATTGAAGGAGGTTTTCACTCAGAATCTCACGATACATGGCCCCATTCATTCTTTCCTTTACACAGATCAGTCGTCCTGGTCCCTTTGCAGAAAAACAGCCCCAAAGTATGATGTTTTCACCCCCATGCTTCACAGTAGGTATGGTGTTCTTTCTCCTCCAAACACGACAAGTTGAGTTTTTACAATAAAGTTCTATTTTGGTTTCATCTGACCATATGACATTCTCCCAATCCTCTTCTGGATCATCCAAATGCTCTCTTGCAAACTTCAGACGGGCCTGGACATGTACTGGCTAAAGCAGGGGGACACGTCTGGCACTGCAGGATTTGAGTCCCTGGGGGCGTAGTGTGTTACTGATGTAGCTTTTGTTACTTTGGTCCCAGCTCTCTGCAGGTCATTCACTAGGTCCCCCCATGTGGTTCTGGGATTTTTGCTCACCGTTCTCGTGATCATTTTGACCTCACGGGGTGAGATCTTGCGTGGAGCCCCAGATCGAGGGAGATTATCAGTGGTCTTGTATGTCTTCCATTTTCTAATAATTGCTCCCACAGTTGATTTCTTCACACCAAGCTGCTTACCTATTGCAGATTCAGTCTTCCCAGCCTGGTGCAGGCCTACAATTTTGTTTCTGGTGTCCTTTGACAGCTCTTTGGTCTTGGCCATAGTGGAGTTTGGAGTCTGACTGTTTGAGGTTGTGGACAGGTGTCTTTTATACTGATAATGAGTTCAAACAGGTGCCATTAATACAGGTAACGAGTGGAGGACAGAGGAGCCTCTTAAAGAAGAAGTTACAGGTCTGTGAGAGCCAGAAATCTTGCTTGTTTGTAGGTGACCAAATACTTATTTTACCAAGGAATATACCAATTAATTCATTAAAAATCCTCCATGTGATTTTCTCTATGTTTTTTTTTTCATTTTGCCTCTCATAGTTGAGGTATACCTATGATGAAAATTGGAGACCTCTCTCATCTTTTAAGTTGGAGAACTTGCACAATTGGTGGCTGACTAAATACTTTTTTGCCCCGCTGTACCTTCATAAGCTAAATAATCTCTTTTTAGAATCATAGTTGGCAAATTTGGGACCAAATCCTCTGAATTTCCTCGTCCGTGGGCAATCGCGAATGTCCACAATGACGGTCGGTGTCCATCTTGTGCTGTGATCTCCAAGACGACAAAGAAGAAGGAGGATTTCTTCTCTGGTGTATTACGTGTCATCCATGAGTCCTCCAAAGTGTGCCTACTGTGACAGATTAAAAATAAAAATTAATAAATTAATTAAAAGCGTATCATACACAAGTTAAAAAGTCAGTTAAAAAGCTGTTTGAAGACAATATATACAGTTAAAAATGAGAGTTAAAAAGATTAATATTTCATTATTATTTTTGTACATGGTTGTTACATTTAAAAACATTAATACAGTACAAAAAAGTTTAAATGCTGTGTACGCTATTTACAGTTTGTTGAAAGTTTGATGATTCACAAATTGATTGCTTTTGCCCAGAGAGAGAAGTGTGTTGTGCGCTTGCGCAGAAGTTTCCTTGTTCTTTTGAATAACGTGAAATGTAGTGAAGACGTAGACCGCGACTCTGTTCATTATTTTTTGCTCAAAAGTACCACGTACCTCTCCCAAACTGTGGAGCAGAGGGCGCAACACCTACCACCTTGTGAACTGGCACAATCAGTACAAATCCTCAGTAAAGGTGAACAGTGTTTAGGAAAGTAAAATCAGTTGACAGGTGCAGCGCTGCGCTCTGCCACTAGGGGAACGCGGAGTCTCACACTCAAAGGGTTAATTGGCATCAACTGGGGATTCTAAATTGTCCTTAGGTATGACTGTGAGAGTGAATGGTTGTCTGTCTCTCTGTGTTGGCCCTGCGATGGACTGGTGATCTGTCCAGGGTGTACCCTGCCTCTCGCTCAAAGATGCTGGGATAGGCTCCAGCCCCCCCACGACCCTAAAAAGGATTAAGCGAAAGAAGATGGATGGATGGAACTTTATTTTTTTATCCTTTTTATTGTATTATCTTTGCCTTTTACTGGAGAATCTTCACCAGACAGAGCACCACAACCAGATAAATTACGACTTTAACTCATTTTAAAGTAAGCAGGTAAACAACAGTTAAATTAAGGCAAATTAAAACCACAAAACAGATAAATTCATTTTTATTATTTTAAATATGTATATCAGTAGATTGAACTCTAGAATATATTCTTAATTATATGACCAATAGAAAATATGAAAGTTTAATGTTATCATTTATTAACATTATCTGGCTAAATAATTAGATGTTCTGCTTATATCAGCTCTGACATTTAGTTTCAATGTTCTGCAGCAGACCACAGTCCTGTACTGTAGGATGATGACCCTCAATGATTTTCAGCAGCAGTAGAACAGATTAAATCTTCAGCTTCATCTCAGTTGTACCAGTGCCTCTCAATAAATTAGAAAATCATGATTTGTCACTTAATTTTAAAAGCTATAATCATTATCATCAATATTAAATCAAGTTTAAAATGTTTCACTTTGGGTGTAATAAATATATGAAAGGGTTTTTTTTTAACTATGTTGCAAAAAAATCATCTTTTCAAAAAACTACTTCATTGAAATGCAGTTTCTCTATTAACAGTAAACATGCAATATTTTTTTACTTAACTTGTTTCAGTTTGCAAAGTAAACTGCTAAAAAAAATCACAATCAATAAAACAATTCATCAAATCTCTTTTAATGTTTTTTTTTCAGTCAAATATCATTTTTAGTTTATAAATGTCATGACTCGCCACTCATCATTGGCTCCTGCTGCGCGCACACCTGTGCCTCGTCAGCGGCAAGCCATTTAACCCACTCAGCCCTGTGCTTCGGCCTGAAGCCGTCTGTTCCCTTCGGCTCGTCTTCGCTGTTGGAACCCCCATTACCAGCAAGAAGACGCTCACTCGTAAGCATCTTACCTTTTCTCCTCAGTCCTCTCCCCTGTGCACAGGTGGATTCCTTGGCGGCAGACTCCTCGTCTCGCCACTCCATCCTCGCTGTCGTCACAGGCTCTGCAGGTCGCTGTCTCCTGGGCTCTCTCCTTGCCGACGCCAGCCACCTGTCATTCCAAGTAAGCAGCAGTCATTCTCACAGTCCTGTATAGGTGTGGTGCCCTTTACCTTGTCCCTCTGCTCTGTCATTATAGGGTTGCCCGGCTGTACGGCAAACTGCTCTGCTGCCTGCGCACTGAAGTTCTCCCACAATACATATACATATCCCACACACGCATTCACTCACACCTGCTCGTTGAATAAAGCTGTTAAATCTATCCTGAGCCTGCGTGTGTGTCTCCTGAGCCGGACATTATGTCAGTACGGCTTCAGCAGAGCGGCTCGGCAGACAGCGGGCTCGCACGCCGTCTTTCCACCCTCGAGGCTCGGGTAGATTTAATAGCCCACCAACAGCAGGTTATTTTGAACCAATTAACCACAATTACTCACCGGTTAGACCGCCTGGACCCCCAGCAGGTGTTCCCCCCGGCTCGTCAGGGGGGATTTGCTCCTGCCGCTCCGGTGGCTGGCCAGTCTGCTGCGGGAACGCCGGCCTGGCTCACACCGATCCCGACCCCTGCCTGCTTCAGCGGGAAACTTGGCGGAGCCCGGGGGTTCATTATGCAGTGTGAGTCGGTGTTCCTGCGTGTTCCCGGGGATTTCCCCTCGGACCACAGCCGAATTGGTTACATAGGAAATCTCTTGGAGGGGCGAGCGCTAACTTGGGCTTACGCCGTAATGGCAAAGCCCAGTTACGCGAACCTCTCCTATAACCAATTCATGCGGAGCTTTCTCGAAGTGTTTGATCACTCCCGGCGCGATAGTGTCCTCACTGACCGTCTCCTTGCTCTCCAGCAGGGAAGCCGGTCAGCGGCGGACCACGCTATCGACTTCCGGGTCGCTGGGGAGGAGGTAGGCTGGGGTGAGGCGTCACTCTGTGGTATCTTCCTCCGCAGTCTCAGCTCGGGTCTGAGGGATGAACTGGCCGGTCGAGATCTCCCGGAGATGCTTTCGGAGCTAATCTCCGTAGCCATTAGCTTGGATAACAGGCTGCATGAGCGTTCCTCCGAGCGGAAGTCAACCAGCCGCTCGCGGGGAGGCTCCGTCCACACGCCTCAAGTTCGCCCCCTGGCGTTGCCGCCCCCGGAGTCCTCCGAGGAGTCGGAGGCAATGGTGGTTGGCCGGTCAAAGCTCCCTCCAGCGGAGAAACAGCGGCGCCGGGAGTTGGGCCTGTGCATGTATTGCGGAGGCAGCCAACATACCGTGGAGCTTTGCCCGGAGAAGCCAAACGGGGAGGTCCGCGAGTCACTGTAGGGGGCCTTGTAGACTCTAACCGGACAAATCCCCTCACTAGTCTTTCTTTGCCCATCCGTTTCTGTCACAATGCCATGGGGCACCTCACTCACGCACTGGTGGACTCAGGAGCAGAGCAGAGTTTTATTTCTAAGAGCCTGGCAACCCAATTGGGCATCCCCTGCCACCCTCTGCCAACTCCGCTCAGCCTGATCACCCTCTCTCATGCACCCCTTGGACGAGTGACCCATCGGACCCAACCTATTCCTGTCATCATCTCAGGTAACCATCGGGAGGATCTTGTTCTTTATGTCCTGTCCTCCTCTGTCTCGCCAGTCATCCTAGGCTACCCCTGGCTGCGCCTACACAACCCAGTGCTGGATTGGCAGACCAGGAGGATCGCCGCCTGGAGCTCGTTCTGCATGGGCACCTGCCTTCAGTCCGCAGCCTGCGCCCCGTCCTCACCCCCTCTGGCCAAGGACGCTGTGCCGCCGGATCTCACCCTGGTGCCCCCGGAGTTCCACGATCTGGGCCTCGTTTTCAGCAAGTCCAGGGCGATGTCTCTTCCCCCTCATCGGCCCTACGATTGTGCTATAAACATCCGCACAGGGGCTCCCTTACCCTCAGGGCGTCTATACAGCCTGTCAGCGCCGGAGAGGGAAGCGATGGACGCCTACCTGAAGGAGTCGCTCAGCACGGGAATCATCCGCCCCTCTTTGTCCCCGCTTGGCGCAGGGTTCTTCTTCGTGTCCAAGAAGGACAGTTCTCTCCGCCCCTGCATCGACTATCGGGCCCTCAACGACATCACAGAGAAGGACCGCTACACCCTGCCATTGATGGGCACCGCCTTCCACTCCCTCCAAGAGGCGACCTGGTTCACCAAACTGGACCTCCGCAGCGCCTACCACCTCATCCGGATCCGGGAGGGAGATGAGTGGAAAACAGCCTTCCGAACGCTGACTGGTCACTTCGAATACCTAGTGATGCCGTTCGGATTAACCAACGCCCCCGCTGTTTTTCAGCACTTCATTAATGATGTCCTTTGTGACTTCCTCGGCCTCTTCGTGTTTGTATACCTGGACGACATCCTAATCTCCTCCAGGTCACGGGATGAACACCGGGTCCATGTGAGGTGGGTCTTGCAGCGACTGTTGGAAAACAGGTTGTACGTCAAGGCCGAAAAGTGCGAGTTCTACGCCAAGACCACCTCCTTCCTGGGGTTTGTCATTTCACACGACCAAGTCCTTCCCGACCCCGCGAAGGTTAAAGCGGTGGTCGACTGGCCCACGCCGACCTCCAGGAAGCAGGTACAACAATTCATAGGATTCGCCAACTTCTACCGCCGCTTTGTCCCTAATTTCAGCGCCATTGTCGGCCCATTGACCCGCCTCACCTCGCCTAAGACCCCCTTCCGGTGGACCAAAGAGGCTGCTGCGGCGTTTCAAGCACTGAAGACGGAGTTCTCTTCCTCCCGGGTCCTGACCCAGGTCGACCCCGCATTGCAGTGATTGGTGGAGGTCGACGCGTCTGATACGGGGGTGGGGGCGGTGCTGTCCCAGCGGTCGCCTGCCAACGGGACCAAGCGACCCTGCGCCTTCTTCTCTCGGTGCCTGTCACCGGCCGAGCGCAATTATGACGTCGGGGACAGGGAGCTCCTCGCCATCAAGCGGAGTGGCGCCATTGGCTGGAGGGGGCTGCTTTGCCGTTCATAGTGCTGACGGACCATAAGAACTTGGAGTACTTGAGATCTGCCAAACGTCTGAACGCCCGCCAGGCGCGTTGGTCCCTGTTCTTTGCCTGTTTTCACTTCACCATCACGTACCGCCCCGGCTCGAAGAACGGCCTGCCTGACGCTTTCTCCAGGCAATTTGCTCCCGAGGAGTCGGTGCACACCATCCTACCCAGCTCGTGTGTTGTGGGGGCGATGTCCTGGGCCATTGAGGACAAGATCCGGAAGGCGCAGGAGACCGAACCGGACCCTGGCAGCAGACCGGAGGGGAGGCTATTCGTTCCATCTTCGATTCGGGGGGAGGTTATCCACTGGATCCACACCTCCAAGTTCGCCTGCCATCCTGGGGTCTCCCGACTGGTCGATCTCCTCCAGCGGTCCTTCTGGTGGCCTGGTCTGCAGAAGGACGCCGCCAACTACGTCCGGGCCTGCCCTGTGTGTGCCACCGGCAAGTCAGGTAACGCTCCCCCCGCGGGTCTGCTCCAGCCCCTGCCGATCCCAGGCAGGCCCTGGTCCCACATAGCCCTCGATTTCGTCACCGGTCTCCCAGTCTCCAACACCTACGACGCAGTGCTGACCATCGTCGATCGTTTTTCCAAGGCCGCCCACTTCGTGCCACTGCGGGGCCTCCCTACGGCATGGGAGACAGCGGATCTCCTGGTCCAACACGTGGTCAGACTGCATGGGATACCGGTGGACGTCGTCTCGGATTGAGGGCCCCAATTCGTCTCTGAGGTGTGGAGGTGTTTCTGCAACGCTCTGGGGGCCACTGTAAGCCTCTCCTCCAGCCATCACCCGCAGTCCAACGGGCAATGCGAACGGGCCAACCAGGAGCTGGAAGCTGCCCTCTGCTGCGTCACCGCCTCCAACCCGGCCTCTTGGAGCACGCACCTGGCCTGGGTGGAATACGCCCACAACTCCACTCAGTCTTCTGCCACTGGAATGTCCCCCTTCAAGGCTTCCCTGGGGTACGACCCACCATTATTTCCGGTGCAGGAGGGTGAGCTGGCTGTCCCTTCCATCCAGGTGCACCTGAGGTGGTGCCAGAGCCTTTGGTCCAAGACGCGTGATGCGCTCTTGCGCACGGCGACGCGCAATAGCACCACAGCTAACCATCACAGGAGACCAGCTCCTGCCTACCAGGTGGGTCAGCAAGTTTGGGTATCTGCTCACGACATCAATCTGAAGGGTGAAAAGAAGAAACTGGCTCAACGCTTCATTGGACCCTTCACCATCTCCAAAATCATTAACCCGGTGGCTGTGCGTTTGGCCATCCCCCCCCCTCTGTATTTGCCCCACCTTCCACGTGTCCAAGATCAAACCGATGGTGTCCGATCCCCTCTGCCCCCCACCCGCGGCGCCACCCACGCCCCTGATGATCGATGGCCACCCGGCCTGGAGAGTCACTGCCATCTTGGACTCTCGGCGCCGAGGTCGCAGGCTGCAGTACCTGGTGGACTGGGAGGGTTTCAGTCCTGAGTGGAAGAAATGGGTGCACTCTTCCTTGGTGCTGGACAAGGGTCTCATCACGGAGTTCCATCGGACGCACCCGGACAAACCAGCACCAGGAGGTGCTGCTAGGGGGGGAGTACTGTCATGACTCGCCACTCATCATTGGCTCCTGCGCACACCTGCGCCTCGTCAGCAGCAAGCTTTTTAACCCACTCAGCCCTGTGCTTCGGCCTGAAGCCGTCTGTTCCCTTCGGCTTGTCTTCGCTGTTGGAACCCCCATTACCAGCAAGACAACGCTCACTCGTAAGCATCTTACCTTTTCTCCTCAGTCCTCTCCCCTGTGCACAGGTGGATTCCTTGGCGGCAGACTCCTCGTCTCGCCACTCCATCCTCGCTGTCATCACAGGCTCTGCAGGTCGCTGTCTCCTGGGCTCTCTCCTTGCCGACGCCAGCCACCTGTCATTCCAAGTAAGCAGCAGTCATTCTCACAGTCCTGTATAGGTGTGGTGCCCTTTACCTTGTCCCTCTGCTCTGTCATTATAGGGTTGCCCGGCTGTACGGCGAACTGCTCTGCTGCCTGCGCACTGAAGTTCTCCCACAATACATATACATATCCCACACACGCATTCACTCACACCTGCTCGTTGAATAAAGCTGTTAAATCTATCCTGAGCCTGCGTGTGTGTCTCCTGAGCTGGACATTATGTCAATAAATCCTGAGTCCAGCCCATTCTCTCCACAGCTGACCCTTGGTTCCTGCAGGTTCACCTCCATGGATCTCAGAAATAAACAAAAAAAAAAGAGAAAAAAAATCAGAGAAAACTGATTATCACTTCAGATGTGTTGGACATTTTTAAGATCAGCATAATAAAATTATTACAGATATCCTGTTCCCCCTCAGCTTCATAAAGTGCTCTGTTTTCTCTAAAAATAACCTTCAGTGTTTTTTGTTTTTTTTTACAGCACCACATAAGCAAATAAATAACATCAACTTCACAATGTCTCTACGGGACTTTAAAAGTTATCTTGAAGCAAGTTATTTCAACCACCTCATACCGTATTTTTATATTACTACATTAGTTAATAAAATGGTACCTCCCACCTTCTAGCTTGGTGCTCAGCATAATAGAACGGGGGAAGGAAAAGTTGTTTGTGGTGGCGCCTTGCATGGCAGCGACCCCTCTGATTCTACATGTGATTAACATTATAGACAGGAGAAATGTAATTTAGTTCTACTGTACATGATTGGCTTTATGGATTGAATGACAATAAAGTTGCCTTCTTCTTCTTCTTTTAGAGGGATCACACTCCTCTTCTTCTAAAGCAATTTCCTGAATCCAGACGCAGGCAGGGGTCAGAACACAGCAGGCTAAATCAAGGCTGGCAGATAATTCTAATACAGCAGGCAGTCTCAGAGTCTAGGGTAAGAAAAAGATCAAAAGCACGGCAAGGCAGAATAATAAAATGATGCTGAGCTCAGAAAGGATACAGCCTGTGTGCAGGATAATGTCACTAGACAGAGTGAAGGGAGTGTGTCCTATTTAAAGAGTCTCTCTGATTGGCAGCAGGTGGTACACAAGGCTGCAGGGAGTGAGCCTAATCAGAGGGAGAGAGCGAGGCAGAGTACTCACAGGAGCCATTACAGTACTTCCCCCTCAACGGAGGGCTCCTGGCGTCACCCTAGGCTTGGTGGAGTGTTGCTGGTGGAAGGTGTTAATGAGAGAGTCATTCATGATGAAGGACCTGAGGATCCATGCTCTCAACTCAGGTTCATAGCCCTTCCAGTCCACCAGATATTGAATACCACAACCCCGGTGACGAGCATCAATGATGCAATTAACTGCATAAACCAGGTTTCCGTCAACCATCTTGGGTGGTGGTGGGGGTTTGGATTGCAGGCAGAGGGAGCTGGCAAACACTGGTTTGACCTGGGAAACGGGGAATACCGGGTTGATGTGGAGCAAGGGAGGGAGGTTGAGCCAAACTGAGGAAGGATTGACTATGGCTGTGATAGAAATGGGACCAACAAAACGGGGGGTGGGGGTGGACAGGCAGTTTCTTGCTATCCGTCTTCAGGGGGAAGTTCTTGGTGGACAATCAAACCCTGTCACCAACTGAATAGGCAGGGGCAGGAGACCTCTTTCGGTTGGCCCATTTGATAGTCTCCTCCCTGGAGCAGAGCAGCGCAGCCTTGGTGTCCCTCCAAAACCAATGCCACCTGGTCCGGTTTAATCTAGCCATCAGTAATGATAAACCCTAAGAAGGTAGTGGATGTAGTGTGGAACTCACATTTCTCTGCCTTGACGTACAGCTCTTCAAAAGCCATTGAAGCACCCTTTCGGACGTGGACCTTGTGCTCTGCTAAGGAGAATTTTTTTTATTACTTATTTTGTACCCGTAGGTAGATTTGTTTTGCAGTCTGGTGACAAGCCACCAGCTGCCGGTCTCTGCGTGCGCAAGCGCCCCGTATCCCTAACCTGCATGTTTTTGGTATGTGGGAGGAAACCGGAGAAATCCCGGAGTAAACCCACGCAACACGGGGAGAACATGCAAACTCCACACAGATCACTGTTGGTCGGGGGCAGGGATCGAACCCACGAACTCACGATCCCCGCGATCCCCCGGCCGAGGGTAAACTGTGCTGCCACAGTGGTAACCACTGCGCCACCGTGCAGCCCCAGAGAATAGAGAATATTAGAATGTCATCTAGACAAACAAATACAAAGTTACCCAGAAAGTCCCGCAGGATATCATTAATCAGCCATTGAAATACCTCTGGGGCGTTGGTGAGGCTAAAGGGCATGACCAAGTATTCGAAATGGCCGGTAAGGGTATGAAATCTTGTCTTCCATTCATCTCCCTCACGGATTCGAACCAGGTGGTATGCATTTCTGAGATCCAGTTGATTGTACAATCAAAGGCAGAGTTAATAAGAGGCAATGCAAACTTGTCCTTGATCGTAATATTATTGAGCTTCTGGAAGTCGATGTATGGGTGGAATGTGCCATCCTTCTTACTGACGAAGAAGAACCCCGCTCCCACTGCAGATGATAAAGGGCAAATAATACAGCACTCAGGGACTCTTTAATGTTCATATTTATTCATGGTCTCCTTCTCAGGGGCTGAAAGGCTATACAGACGGCTGGAAGGTAGTAGCGCCCCCTGTTGGAGCTCTATAGCACAGTAATAGGGTTGGTGAGGAGGAAGGGACAGCGCTTTGGTTTAACTGAAAACAGGCACCAGATCATGGTAGATTGAGGGTATGTTGGCCAAATCAGGGGATCAGCAGTGGGAGGTGGAATGGGAATGTGTGGTGAACAGGCGGCTGAATGGAGACAGGCGGACATGCAGAAAGGACTCCAGTAACTAATAGTTTATTTATTTATTTGTTTATTTATCAGGGACAGTGCAATAAACATAGACAAAAAAAATCTGATGTGTTGCACAGAGAGTGTATAGCATTAAGCTAATTTGCAACTCTTGTCCCTGGAAGGGCTTTAGAGAAAAGAAACAGGTAAAAAGAGAGAAAGATGAGGAAAAAACAAAATGAAAACAGTATAAACAATATCCACATACATCAATGCAAACAAAATTATAAATACACAATATAAAAACCTGATTCACATTTGCCTGTTACAGTAAAAAAAAAAAAAAAAAAAACCTCACTCCCTCATAATCAAACACATTCATTCCTTCCCTTCTACTCACACCCTGCAGACAATCCTTTCATACATGGGTACATTCTTGTTTATTTTTCAGCCAGTTTTTAACCTTTGTAGTAAATGTTTTAAAATCCGTTATTATTTTGATTTCATTTGGCATTGTGTTCCAAATATAACTGCCCTTTATAGAGAAAGCTGTTTGTCCAAATGTGGTTCTACGATGGGATATTTTACAGTTGTTGTTAACAGAGCTCCTGGTGGCTCTGCTGCTGTCCTTTCTTTGGATGAATCCAACAAGTGGCTCTGGTGCTGATTTATGGAAACATTTGAAAATTAATTTAGAAAACAGAGGTCAATGAAACTCTCAAAACTCAACAAATTATATATTTTTAGAATATAACAGTGATGCCACCTAATGGGCTTTTTATCCAAAATTTTTAGAGTTTGATTATATAATGAACCTATATGTTTTATTGTAGAAGGAGCTGCTTGAGCCCAAACTGTCAGACAGTATGATATATGAGAAAAAAACCATAGAATGCATATACAATACTGCTGCTTGGTGTGATATGTAATATCTTATTAATTTAAAGCAGTTCAGATTGTTTTTTACTGTTTTAGAGATCTTCTTTATGTGAAGATTAAATCTGAATTGAAGATCTAGTACAATGCCAAGGTATTTAAATTCTGTAACCGAACTGATGTCTTGATCATATATATTAACTTTAAAATGTTGCAAGTTACATTTTTTGATTGAAAAGTACATTGAAACTGTTTTCTGAAAGTTCAGCAGTAGATGGTTCTGGATGAGCCACTCTTGGACATCAACCATGCTTAAAGACAGGACGTTTGCAGCCTGTGCTGGAGTCTTGGCAGCTGTGTAAATAACTGCATCATCTGCATAAAGTTAACATGTTGCAGCTGAGCAGTGTAATGGCACATCATTAATAAAAATGCTGAAAAGTAAAGGACCAAGAATGGACCCTTGTGGGATACCCATACGGTTATTTTCTCTTTACCCCAGTTAATGGTTGGGTTGTGGAGTCTTAACTATGGGTAGCCTAAAACTATGGGTGAAGTGGAAACAGGGATGACAAAATATTTTGTGTGTTCACTATGATTCCCAGAGGACAACGTGGCTATGGGCACAGTTTGCATGGAAACCTGATACATGCATTGGCCAAGCAGGGCGACTGCGCCTACGGCCTACTGTAGCCTTTTACATGGGATTTTTTAATCAGGTTTCCAGACTCTCTGAAATCAAGTTTCATTCAGCCCCAAAATCAATCAGTGCTAAGCTGGCATGCTCAGTTTGACTGAGCAACAGGCATATGGGTCAAGTGAAACGTGTGCGCAGGGATCCGGATGCATTGCCTGCTAGTCCCCCTACTGCGACTAGCGGGTGATGTCTTTTCCCATCACAGAACATTGTGGAGCCGAGTGACCCGCTTGCCCACAATAGAGACACAACCCCTCCCCGCGACGTGACTGTAGTTCAGCTTGGGAGAGTTTGGATAGCCTATGGCCATGGGTTCCGATGAGTTGGGCGGTGGACGGGAGAGGAACTGTGAGCGTGGTGGTGAGGAGCGAGCTATGAGCCAAGAGCCGGACTGTCATTCCCTCGAGCGTTTCTGTAGCCTATTGTCCTGTTTAATGACGAGAGAGATGAGCATGTCGAGTGATTTGGGTTCGTCCCAAAGGTGGGTGAGCCCATCTCTCTCGGGACGCAGTCAAACTTGAGCTGGCATTGCAACAGGAACCCACTGGCACCCCCCAACCGACCACTATAGTGGAGAGGTGTGGAGACCAGAAGGGAATGGCCCGACCGGACAGGAGGGCTAGCTGTAACTGTGGGAGCAACGGTGGACAGAGCTGTCGCACGGCCCTGAACCATGGTTTTAAGCAGGGTTAAGCGCTCAGTAAGCTTGTTAACTTCATTCAAAATGACCTAGTTCTGGTAATTGGCCTGGTCAAGCCATTGCTCAAGAGCCCCGGGCTGGTCTTTTATTGTTTCCATCCTATATCCGCTGGGTCAGTTTTGCTGGTGACATACTGTTAAGGTGTGTGGCATATGACCCAAAAGCAGACACGGGAGGAAACAATAATTGAAGTGAACAATAATCTTTATTACAATAATTGTGCAAGATCATGTGCAATGATGATAATCTCAAGGATCTGGCAACCCTATGAGGAGAGAGCAGAGGCACAGGTAAGTATAACTGACGAATATTGTGATGAGGTTTTAATGTTACCTTTTTGTGCTAACACTTCCACAGGGTAGAGTGGCCGGGAGCAGGTGAAGGACCTCCATGCTGGGTGAGCAGGTTGCCAGGGGGAGAGGTGCTGAGGTTCTGCAGGGGAGGTTCCAGGGGGTTATTGGAGGCAGGCTGGCCAGACCTGAGTGCTGGGGAGTGAGAGTGAAGAGCATTGGTGACAACCGGTGGTAAGTTGACTTACTTGGGGAAGTGAAGGTGTGCACAGTCCGAGAACATTCAAATTCCATCGGTAAAGCAATTTCCTAAATCCAGACGCAGGCAGGGGTCAGAGCCTGGCAGGCTAGATCAGGGCTATCAGATAATTGCAATACAGCAGGCATTCTCAGGGTCTAGGGCGAGCAAACAACCAAAAACATGGCAAGGCAGAATAATACAATGATGCTGAGCTCAGACAGGATACGGGCTGTGTGCAGGATAACATCACCAGACAGAGTGAAGGGAGAGTGTCCTATTTAAAGGGCCTCTCTGATTGGCAGCAGGTGGTGCACAAGGCTCCAGGGAGTGAGCCTAATCAGAGGGAGAGAGGGAGGCAGAGTACACACACTAACCATTACAGAGCTGAATGCTGAGATATGTTAGGGTCACAAGGATACTTTTCATGAATCCTTCGTTTTTGGGGTTTTGAAGGCTGCATTTGTCGGCCGCATGTGAAGGAGCCCACAGTATGGGACAGCCTTTGATGCAGCACACTGACGTATCTGGCCTAGAAATGTGCACTTGAAGGACGCAGAACCTGAACTGAGACACAGCCTAAGAGTTAACCTGATATGCATCATTAATCATCAGGAAGCTCCAACTCTTCAACAGCTGTTGTACTGTGGCTGCAGGATCTCCTAGTTAGCGATTAACGAGTTAATAAGGCTTAGGTGAAGGCTTGTTTTCTGTTGTGGTGACCTTTATGCCCTTTGACCTCTGTGACCCTGGTGTGATCTGACATGTTTGAATCAGTTATGACAGCCTGTCAGATGGAGCTGAGTGGCAGGGCATATTTGTAGAACAGGAAACTAATTAATGAGTCAAGCGTTAATCGGAGCAGACAGGAGTCTGCTGGCAGCAGCTGATCTCCAGATCCTCTGATCATTAGTGTCCATGACTGAGACGATAATTCTGTCCCAAAACCAAATCTGTTCTTGGATGGCAGAGCTAAACAACAACAACAACAACCACGTGTGTTTCTCTCATGGATGTTCTGGATTGAAGGTTGGTGGCTTTAATCTGCTTTCCTTAGTTCACATGTTCAATTAAGTCTATTACATGGAAAATAACAATTCTTAAATGAGAAGCTTTATGTCAGAGGTGTGCTAACCTTAATATAGCACACATATTAATTGAAAGAACATCCATCCATCTTCTACCTTTTTTCCAGGGATCTGGGACACAGAGAGAGCAGTCCAAGTGGAGAAGCCCAGGTTCCCTCTCCCCAGCTACCTGCTCCAGCTCTTCAGAGAGGATACCATGGTGTTCCCAGGCCAGCTGGGAGACATAGGGCCTTTTCCACTAGCACAGCTTAGCACGCCACGGGACAGCTTAGCACGCTTTGTAAGTCTTTCCACTAGCCCCAACACGGTTTAACAGCAGCAATTCTCGGCCTCGCTCAAGGGCAGGGTACAATCGTGCCAAGTCGTGCCATGTTGTGACGTTAAAAGACTGGTTGCCGCTGATTGGTCAGGTCTTAACGTCACGAAAGCGACCATCTTCTGATACACGACCACCATATGCAATATTTCACGGACTAACTCGGTCACGGAGTAAATACGATATTAATACAAACAGCGTTGTAGGTTTTGAGGAACTCTACACCGTGGTCCAACGAAGAGGTGCGGAGTTTTCTCTGGCTGGTGGCAGATCCACAGTGAGGAGTGACCCGGACCCATATACAGATGGCTGGCCAGCATATAAACTGGACTATGGGCAAGCTGAAGACGATCGTGAGAGAACCATCGATGGTGAGTGATTTGTAATAATGTGCATCTGTTTGCTTATTTATCCTGTTGGTGGTAAGCTCACTTTTTTTGAGCCATACAGCGCCGTTTTGTGCTGGCTAACTCGTTTTAGCTAACTTTTTTTTGCTAGTAGCTAGCTAGTACCAACTGCTGATTCGCGCTTGTTTTCTCCTAAATATTCGCTTGTGAGAGCAAAACGATGAAATATGTTAATCCTGGTTAAAGTCCTGGTTTTTGTTTTGTATTGCACTTTTGTGCTGCGCATTAAATTGTGTGCAATTTAATGCTAGAATGTGTTTCCACATGCCAGGGGTTAGCCTCCCTGTTTATACTGTGATACTGGTGAAATGGACCACACGAGCAGAAATCTCGTCATATTAAAATTGCTTTTTCAAACCAGTGATTTATAAAATCATTCATATAATTTTCTAAAGTGTCAGAATAGACACACACACACCTATTCTATGGATCCTGCAGTGCTTGTCAGGGAAATGAAGCATGTCACATCCCACCACTGAATTTCACAGGTGTATTTCCCGAATACAGTTACATCTCCAAAAATTAGGATGTCATGAAAAACTTCAATATTTTTTGTCACTCATTTCACAAAGTGAAATCCGTATATTATATAGATTCATTACACAGAGTGATATATTTCAAGCGTTTATTTATTTTAATTTTGATGATTATGGCTTACAGCCCCTGAAAACCCCAAATTCAATTTGGCAAAAAATTAGAATATTACATAAAATTAACTTTAAAAAATAGTTTTTAAATATAAACGTTGGCCGCTGAGGTGTTGGTTAATATGGGCTGTAGCCGTAATCATCAATATTAAAATAAACACTTGCAATAGTGGCTCAGTTGGTAGAGCATCCGCCCCACACCCGGGAGGCAGGGGTTCAAATCCCGGCCGGGTCATACCAAAGACCATATAAAAATGGTGCTTTCTGCCTTCTAGCGTGGTGCTCCGCATAATGGAATGGGGAAAGTAAAGTTACACACAGAGCTACCAGAGGACTGACCCCCCGCTGTAGCTTTCACTACTTACAGTAGCTGTGTGGCCTAGGGTCAGAGAAACGGAGATAGGCGCCGCCCATATACACCTTCAGGTGTGAAGGGATTAACTAACTAACTATATATCACTGTCCCTGTAATGAATCTATATATGGGTTTCACTTTCTGAAATGAGTGAAAAAAATATTGAATTTTTTCATGGTATTCTAATTTTTGAGATGTGCCTGTATAAGTGTTGAACTTGCTTGAAACTAACCATCATCCATTTCTGTCGTTCATCTAGGCAAGAGGAGATCAGCCGGCCCACAGCGGACCTCGCCACTGTGGAAAGTACTGAAATCCTTTGCTTTTATAGGTAAAGTGTCAAAACCAAAGTAGCACAATTTCCACTTAATATAAAAGGGACTGAACTGAGATTTATTTGATTGTGTGAATATGGCACATCAACTGTAAAATAAACCGCTTGTTAATGTATTTATTTTTTTTGTCAGCTCACTTGTGTGATCCTTTGTGAGTTATGCTCGTAACTGTATGTTTTGGCAAATGTGAGATGTTCAGTCATCAATATAATTTACTTTATATGTGTAGTTTATAGTCTATCATCAATAAACTCATGCAGTAATAGGACACATTACAAATATTTGAGACCCATTGTAGTGCTTCCTTTTATATTTTAGCAATGCTAGTACAAAACACCACCCACACATGAAGCCAGGGCATTTTTGTCACATCCCACCACTTTACACATTACACAGACAGTGATATATTTCAAGCGTTTATTTATTTTAATTTTGATGATTACGGCTTACAGCCCCTGAAAACCCCAAATTCAATTTGGCAAAAAATTAGAATATTACATAAAATTAACTTTAACAAATAGTTTTTAAATATAAATGTTGACTGCTGAGGTGTTGGTTAATATGGGCTGTAGTCATAATCATCAATATTAAAATAAACACTTGCAATATATCACTGTCCCGGTAATGAATCTATATATGGGTTTCACTTTCTGAAATGAGTGAAAAAAATATTGAATTTTTTCATGGTATTCTAATTTTTGAGATGTGCCTGTATAAGTGTTGAACTTGCTTGAAACTAACCATCATCCATTTCTGTCGTTCATCTAGGCAGGAGGAAATCAGCCGGCCCACAACGGACCTTGCCACTGTGGAACGTACTAAAATCCTTTGCTTTTATAGGTAAAGTGTCAAAACCAAAGTAGCACAATTTCCACTTAATATAAAAGGGACTGAACTGAGATTTATTTGATTGTGTGAATATGGCACATCAACTGTAAAATAAGCCGCTTGTTGATGTATTTATTTTTTTGTCAGATCACTTGTGTGATCCTTTGTGAGTTATGTTCATAACTGTATGTTTTGGCGAATGTGAGATGTTCAGTCATCTATATAATTTACTTTATATGTGTAGTTTATAGTCTATCATCAATAAACTCATGCAGTAACAGGACACATTACAAATATTTGAGACCCATTGTAGTGCTTCCTTTTATATTTTAGCAATGCTAGTCCAAAACACTGCCCACACATGAAGCCAGGGCAAGAAGAGACACTTTTACAGACAAGACAAACTTTTATTGATAAAAACTTCATATTTTGACTGAGCGACTCCACACTCGGTGATGCACAACTTCAGTTAAAGTACTAGATTCCATTCAAGTGAATGTATTAATTCATTCTGATTGCTGAGGCCACAGTATAAAGAGATGATTTTAAATGTAACCCAGCCCTTGTAAAATCTACCGAAGTGCAGCTACATGAAAATTGTGGTTAAATACAACAACGAAGTACTTTATTGTCACATTCAAATTGTAATCCCTCCTGTTTTGTTTTTCTTTTGAATTCTTGGATGAAATATGGTGGGCAATATAAGCTGCAACTTCAGCCATCACCCATTTCAGATAACCTATGTTGAACTGTATAATCAGAGGAGCTATTGTTTAATTTGACCTTGTTAGATTTTTTTCCCCTTTGTTATATTATTCTATTTTCTTTTAATCTTTACTTTTAATCAATCCGAAATAAAGATTCATTCATTAATTCACATTCCACCACTGGCTTTTAGCAACAAGTGTATTTCCCAAATAAGTATTAAACTTGCTTTAATTAACCACCACCCATTTGTCTTTTGTCTAGGCAAGAGGGAAACTGTCACCCCAACTGGACCTTGCCTCACTATTTACAGAGATGCAGGCTGAAGATCTGTTGAACCAGGACCAGTACGATGGGCCGATCCAGTTGCTTCTCAGTGAGGCAGCGTGGCTGCCGTGTGTGACCATTCCAGTTTTTTTTTTTACAGTTTGAATTTTGCGCATTCTGAATAATCTGGCATTTGCTGCTGATTGTAATAAGCAATTTAGTGACTTATGTGTTTGCATCATGATTTTCTATTTTGTCTGTTAAGACACCAGTGGGAAAAGAGTCAACTGTACAAAGGATTAATCGGTTACCTTGAAAATAATGGCTCATTTTTAAGAAAAAAGTAACCAAAACAATTATTTTATTAACTGAAGACTATATTGTTAGAAGACTGTACAGAAGACCCTGCATACTTTAGTGACAGTACCAGTATATGGAGGAATTCTGGGTCATATTAGCATCTGCTCTTCATCATAATGGGTTTGGGCAGGGGTGTCTAATCATGTGCCATGGAGGGCCAAGACCCTGCAGCCTTTACCTCCAACCAGTGTCTTCAACAGCAGATTCCACTGAACTTCTTCCACTGACTGATCAGTGAGAACACCTGCTGAAGAGACTGGGTAGAAGAGAGAACCTGCAGGGTCTTGGCCCCCCATGACACATGATTGGAAGCCCCTGGATTAGGTTTAATGGGATTTAACATTTTAACACAAACTGCTTTATGGTTCATAATTCTGTTGACAGACTTACACCAAACCAAAAGTGATTTCTCAAACTGCTGGATTATTCTTAGCTTTTCCAATCTTTCAGTATTTAATTTATGCCACATGGTGGTAACCTTCACATATAAAAAAAGAGACATCTGCAAAAACTTCAGAGGTTTATTGTCAGTGCAATTCCCAGTGCAATACGACATGAATGCATGTCTAGTACATTGTTGATGCAGAGAATATATATTTCTACAGTACATGTATCTAGTAAATCAAGTATTTTCCATGTAACCTTGTGACTGCATTATTTTAATTGTTTTTAATCCTAGATCAAGTTTGTTTTGGCCTAAAATGCATGATAACTGTCAAATATATCTTATTATACCTAACTCAGTAAAGTTTACTTTTTGAATATATATTTTGTGGCTAATATAGTTATTAACATGGCGATCAAGTTGTGTCAGCTGATCATTTTTTTCTATGACACCATCTCAGACTCTGCTGCAGAAGCAGGTACGTCCATGATGTCTCAACAGTCTCTCCATGATTTTCATGCAGATCAGAGCAATTTGTTGTACAGGAAATAAACATTTCTACAGACATTCTTAAGCTCTATAACCACTGATCGTTTGTGAAGCTGTGCTGACATCAGTGACAGGCTGATGACATCCATGACAGGCTGTGCTGAACGCCCTGAGCGAATGAAGCAGTAATTTCCCCACAACAGAGCCATCTGAAACACACACAGCATACATATTTTAGTACCTAACAGCGATAACTTGCAGAAATTAAAGTGTAGTACGACGTACTTATAGCAAACTAGCATTAACAACATTAGCTTACCGTCATATATGACTTAGTTTGTATCCTCACACCTTTGGCTCTCCCAGAAGCTGCAGAACTATTCCAGAGTGTTTCATCTCACTGCCTGTACCCTTGTCTGGTGGTCCTTTTTGGCTTTTATGGTGAAAAAAGCCACAGACCAAGGAATGGCCTTGTACAGCTGTATGTGTTATGTTTTGCTTGGGTCGCGTGTTCTACGTCACGGGAGTGTGGCGCCGCCTCGCTGTTATAGAAATCCCACCCACCCCAGCTTAACACGGTTGTAATGGAGACAAAAGCGTGCCGAACCGTATTGAAGTGAATCGAGGCATGCCGAGGTGTGCTGGGCTAGTGGAAAAGTGCCTATAGTCTCTCCAGCATGTCCTGGGTCTGCCCCGGAGTTTCCTCCCAGTGGGATGTGCCCGGAACACCTAA
This sequence comes from Pholidichthys leucotaenia, assembly GCA_020510985.1. Lineage (NCBI taxonomy): Eukaryota > Metazoa > Chordata > Actinopteri > Cichliformes > Pholidichthyidae > Pholidichthys > Pholidichthys leucotaenia. The sequence goes on along the minus strand of CM035837.1, from coordinate 440,845,970 downwards.
GTGGGAGGTGTCCAGGAGGTATCCTGATCAGATGCCCAAACCACCTCAACTGGCTCCATTTGATGTGGAGGAGCAGCGGTTCTACTCTGAGCCTCTCCCAGATGACTGAGGTCCTCACCCTATCTCTAAGAGTGAGTCCAGCAATCCTACAGAGAAGAATTTCAGCCACTTGTATCCGTGATCTCATTCTTTTGGTCATTACTCAAAGTTTATGACCACAGGTGAGGGCAGGAACATAGATTGAGTGGCAAATTGACAGCTTTGTTTTAGAGCTCAGCTCCCTCTTCACCACAACAAACCGGTACAACATCCACATCACTGCAGATGCCACTCTGATTCATCTGTCAAGCTCCCGCTCCATTCTCCCCTCACTTGTGTTTTTTTTTTAATTAGCTTTGAGATAGTTCCAGTCTCAAGCCAGACTCACTCAGACTGGGTGTAAGGGGAGAGACAGACAGACATCAGGGAGCCTTGAGAGAGCCGATGGGCTGAATCTGTTTTTTAATAGGTTCAACTCACTGTCTGTCATGCCCACAACACAGCCAGACCCCCACACACCCCTCCCCCCCACCCTCCTGTGCAGCACCTCTCTCTCTCTCTCTGTCTCTCTCTCTCTCTCTCTCTCCCGCCTCACCCCCCTCCCCCTCCTCTGGGGACACCAGCACCAGCCCCCCCCCCCACACACACACACACACACACATCACTGTGAATACAGATCAGGTTAAGAAACAGCTGGAGAGACTCCGTCAGTGGAAGGCTGCGGGCCCTGATGGCATCTCCACCAGGATCCTGAGAGCCTGTGCCAACCAGCTAGCTCCAGTACTGAAACACCTGTACAACCTGAGCATGAGTCTGGAGAGAGTACTGGTGCTGTGGAAGACGTCCTGCCTGGTTCCTGTAAACAAGAAGTCATCTCCATCTGACCTGAATGACTATCGACCAGTTGCCCTCACATCTCATGTGATGAAGGTCCTGGAGAGACTGATCTTAGCCTACCTGAAGTCGCAGGTGAAGACGTGGCTGGACCCTCTGCAGTTTGCATATCAGCCCCATTTAGGAGTTGAAGATGCTGTCATCTACCTGCTGCAAGGAGCCCATTTGCACCTGGAGGGTTGAGGAGACACTGTGAGAATCACATTCTTTGATTTCTCCAGTGCCTTTAACACCATCCAGCCACTACTGCAGAGTGAGAAGCTGCGGGGGATGGGGGTTGATAGCTCTGTGATCTCCTGGATTAGCGACTCCCTGACAGGCAGGCCACAGTTTGTCCGGCTGAGCAGTGTCTTGTCTGATGTGGTGGTTAGTGATACAGGAGCTCCACAGGGGACTGTGCTCTCTCCTTTTCTCTTCACCTTATACACCACTGACTTTCAGTACAACACCGAGTCATGCCACCTGCAGAAATTCTCTGATGACTCAGCTGTTGTTGGGTGTATAAGAGGGGGAGAGGAGGGGGAGTACAGGGCACTGGTAGACAGATTTATAGAGTCGACCAAGCAGAATCACCTGACGCTGAATGTCAGCAAGACCAGAGAGCTGGTGATTGACATCAGGAAGAAGAGGACACCTTCACAGCCATTGCAGATTAGGGGGGAGGATGTGGAGGTGATTGAGGACTACAAATACCTGGGTGTCATGATGAGCAACGGACTGGACTGGAAATCCAACACCAATGCTGCGGACAACAAGAGGATGAGCAGACTCTACTTTTTGAGGAAGCTGAGGTCCTTCAATGTGTATAACAGGATGATGGAGCTTTTCTCCCAGGTCATTGTCACCAGTGCCATCTTCTTTGCTGCTGCCTGTTGGGGTAGCAGTATCAGAGCCAGCAACGCCAACAGACTTGACAAGATTATCACGAGGCTGGCTCTGTAATTTGTCTCAGGCCGGAGACTTTTGAGACTGTGGTGGAGGGGAGGTCACTTAACAAACTGCGATCCATCATGGACAATCCTGATCAACCCCTCCACCACACACTGGACAGACAGCAGAGCACTTTCTCCAGCAGACTGCTACAGCTTCGCTGCCGAATGGTTAGGTACAGGAAATCTTTCCTGCCACGTCATTTCACTGTACAGTAACTCACTCTGATGCTGAATCTTGGTCATAACTATGCTGCCACACTGCACCTTGCAGTCTAATTGGTGCCTCACATTTCACCCTTCACCTGATAGTCCTGCATTGTATGATTCATGTATATATACGGGTCAGCATCTATTCATCTATGATGTATATAAGCTCTTTAGGCAGATTTACTTTCCATGGGTAATCCCTGTGTCTATTATGCTGTCTGTGTTTCTGTCGTTTTGGTTGTCTACTGTCATGCTGCTGTTACACTGTAATTTCCCAGTTTGGGATCAATAAAGTACATCTATCTATCTATCTATCTATCTATCTATCTATCTATCTATCTATCTATCTATCTATCCCACCCATATCTAGATGATAGATAGATAGATAGATAGATAGATAGATAGATAGATAGATAGATAGATAGCTAGCTAGATAGATAGATAGATAGATAGATAGATAGATAGATAGATAGATAGATAGATAGATAGATAGATAGATAGATAGATAGATAGATAGACATGGATGTAGACTCTAAATAAAGATGGATACTTTCACTGTGACACCATCTAGTGAAACATTTTAAAGGCTTCATGTAAATGTTGTAACAGTTATTATATTAGTTTAACGTAGATATGATGAACTAATGTCCAAGCTGAAAACAGGTCATCATTTATCACCAAGTTTTCTCTGAAGTTTAATCCTAATCATCAAACCTTTGTTATTGTGTTGAAAAAGATGATGACTTTAATTCAACCTGCTTGTTTCCTGACGTTACTTTGAAGGAGTCAAATTTGTGCTCTTCATTGTCTTGTTTTGTATGGTATCTGAAAAAAATATGAATGAATGAATGATCAAGACAGAAAATGTTTTTGGCGGTTTCTGACCGAAGTCTTGTGGTTTTACATCTTTACGCTGATGTGACATCATAAACCTTTATGGGGTTAAATGATCATGATAACAGCTTTTATCATGCCTTTACTACAGAAGAGAATCACTTTAAAGTTAATGGTGAGAACTCTGTGTTTCCTGGATTGAGTTCACTTTCAGGAATCAGTGTAATCTATGCTGTGAGAACAACAGTTTCCACATTCTGATTAAAGCAGAGACACGGTTATATAAAGACCTGGCTGTTCTGTTGTTGTTGTTTTTGGCCGTTAATAGGACTTTCTCATGGTCACTGTTCCAAACGTAATGTTCCTGCATGAGTAGGTGAGCCCATAAGCAGATTTGCAGTTGTGGCTCATTACAGTGAATCAAAGGTGAAGAGTAAAGATAGTAGATAGCTTTAGTGGGATTGATCAGGACGTTTCCAAAAGACAGTTTGACCTAAAGCTCCATGTTAAGAATGGATAAGCCCATTGTTGATAACAGAGCCAAACAGTGTTACATTGGCTGGACATGAGAGGCTCCCTGCTGCAAACACCAACCTGAAGAAACAAGTCTTCAAACTGGTCCGAGATACCATCTAGCTGGAGTAAATTCTTGAACTAAAGCTAAAGGTATGACCTCTGATTGTCACGGGATCCCCTCCGGTGCTGTAAGGCAGGACCCAAATGCTGGACTGCACCCCTCCCCTCCTGCCACACGTTCACCAATTCATCACTGCACCTGAGGCAGAGGACACATCTGCGCCCGCTCATCAGCCAGCGTACTTAGGGAGGCCTCCTCCACGCAGTCAATGCTGGCTCGTCTGGGTATACTGCCCTAAATTCAGGCAAGCAGGTCGTTTTGAACGAGGCTTAGACACACTGTCTAACTGTTCTCTTTTCCGCTTGTTTCAGGTTGCTGCTATCGTGCGGGTGTGTCTCGGGATTGCGTGCGCTCTCCTGCCACCTCATCACCTTCCCAGCAACAAATCTTCGCCCAGTCAGGCACTTCAAGCTCATTCTGTCATGACGGCCGCTGGGCCGTCATCTGTCTCATCAGCTCCAGCTACGCACAGACCGGCAGGTGCTAATCAGCGGCTGTTAAAAGCCAATGTTGCTGACAGCCCGGCACGGAGTCGTCTGTCTTCCTCGTCAGAGTATGAGCCAAAACTTTGTTCTCAAGCCAAGCCAAGAACGTCTCGTCAGGACCAGCCACGTAAGAGAACGCTTTGCTTTTCAACCCCTTGCCTTTACCCCTGTGCACAGGTGGACCTCCCAGGCGGCGGACCAACTTCCCCAGCCGACGGGGCGTTGCCACGGAGCTCCTCGTTACCACCACAGCTACGGGTACAATCATCACCACAGCTACAGGAACTATCCTCGTTACAGCTACAGGAACTATCATCATCACGGCAACTGGTACAACCACCACCTCTGCTACGGGAACAATCATCATCACAGCTACAGGTGCAATCACCACCACGTTGCACGGACACTGGAAGTCAGCAGAACATAACTTGTGGCACATCCAAGTAAGCCTTACCACCTACAATTACCCGCCATCATTGAACAGCTGTAATTGTTTCTGCTTGTGTGTTCCAGGGTTGCCAGGTCGCCATCTGAACTGCTCAGTTCCAGTGACCAGACTTCAATACTTGCACTCACACACGCACTACACTCCCTCACTATACAATAAAGAATAATAGTCTATATCTGCTCCTGTCAGTGTCTGTTTCCTGGGTCCAGAACATGTCAGTACGACTCCGTCACGTTGACCCAGCGGACAGTACACTGTCGCGCCAATTAAACACACTTAGCACTCGGGTAGATATGTTTTCACACCAACAGACAGTTATTCTTAACCAACTGACTCAAATTAACAGCCGGCTGGATCGTCTGGAGGGACACCAGACGTTGTCCCCGACCGCTAGTGCTTCAACCTCTGCAGGCTTAGCGACAGGTCAAACTAACATCTCATCTTCTTCTCGCCTCACCCCTGTTCCCACTCCTGCCTGGTTTAGCGGAAAACTCGGGGAAGCCCGAGGGTTCATTCTACAATGTGAATCAGTTTTCCTCCGCATTCCGGGAGACTTCGCCATAGACTCAAGTAAGATTGGTTATATCATCAACTTGTTGAGGGGTAGAGCCTTAGACTGGGCATATACAGTAATGGCTAAACCAAGTTATCCTGTGTTAACTTACCAGCAGTTTGTGGCAGAGTTTATGTCTGTGTTTGATCATTCAGATAGGGGTGCGGTGTTGACAGAACGGCTGTTGAGTCTGCAGCAGGGTAACAGATCAGCTGCTGACTACGCTATTGACTTCCGGGTCCTGGCCGCAGAGATTGGGTGGGGGGAACCGTCAACTTTGTGGTATTTTCCTTCGCAGTCTCAACGCCGAATTAAAGGATGAGTTAGCGGCACGGGACAAACCGGATAATTTGAGTGAATTAATTGCTCTTACTATAAGCCTAGATAGTAGGTTAAGGGAGCGAGCGGCCAAACGGCGAACTACTTCCCGTTCAGCTAAACCCCGCCCTCACTCCACTAGTTCTCCTCTGCTCGCTCTACCCGCTTCAGAGGAACTTCCGGATCAAGAGGCTATTGTAATAGGGCAGTCAAAAGTGTCAGCGGCTGAGAGACAGCGCCGCAGGGATCTTGGCCTTTGTTTCTATTGTGGGAAAGAGTCACATGGGGTATTTGAATGTCCCAGTCGGTTAAAAGGGAAGGTCCGTGGATCGCAGTAGGGGGATTCACGGACAAGAACTTAGAAAGACCCCTCACTAGTTTCTGCATACCCATCAGATTAATTCACACGCATACAGAACATTCCACGCTGGCTTTAGTAGACTCAGGAGCTGAGCAGAACTTTGTTTCCAGAGACCTGGCAACCCGGATGGGCCTCAGCTGTCAGACTCTGGATCCCCCTGTCAATCTCATCACCCTGTCCAAGGCGTCACTGACCACCGTCGCCTATCAGATGGCCCCAGTTTCTGTGATTGTTTCAGGTAACCACAGGGAGGAGATTAGGTTTCTGATTCTGCCCGTCTCATCCTCGCCCGTCATCCTGGGGTACCCCTGGCTTCGGCTACACAATCCCACCATTGACTGGCAAGCAGGGAGTATTACAGCGTGGAGTACATTCTGTCTGAGTGCCTGCCTCCAATCTGCGGCATCACCACCGGATCTGTCCAAGGTACCGGAGGTTTACCATGACCTGGGGTTAGTATTTAGCAAGTCTCGGGTGTTGTCTCTACCCCCCATCGACCTTACGACTGTGCTATAAATCTGAAGGCTGGGGCCCCTCTTCCTGCTAGCCGCCTGTACAGCCTATCAGCTCCGGAGCGCGAGGCCATGGACACCTACATCAAGGAATCCCTGGCCTCTGGTATCATTCTCCCGTCGTCCTCGGCCGTGGGTGCCGGTTTCTTCTTCGTTGGGAAGAAGGACGGCTCATTACGCCCCTGCATCGACTTTCGGGGCCTTAACGAGATTACGGTAAAGGACAAGTATACTCTGCCTTTGATGAACACAGCCTTTGACTCCCTGCAGGGGGCATCCTGGTTTACCAAACTGGATCTCAGGAATGCCTATCACCTGGTGCGCATCAGAGAAGGTGACGAGTGGAAGACGGCTTTCCGGACCCCAAGCGGTCATTTCGAGTACCTGGTAATGCCGTTTGGGTTAACCAACGTTCCGGTCGTCTTCCAGCGACTAATAAACGATGTTCTGCGGGACTTTCTTAACTCGTTTGTGTTCGTGTATCTTGATGATATACTAATCTTCTCTCGCACATTAGAGGAGCACCAGGTGCATGTCCGTAAAGTGTTACAGCGCCTCCTGGAGAACCAACTGTTCGTCAAGGCAGAGAAGTGTGAGTTTCACACTGACCAGACCTCCTTCCTTGGGTTCATCATTGTTCGGAACCAGGTGCTCCCCAACCCGGCCAAGGTCAAGGCAGTAGTGGATTGGCCCGCACCGACCTCTAGGAAGCAGCTTCAGGGATTCTTGGGCTTTGCTAACTTCTGTCGTCGGTTTGTGCCCAATTTTGGAAATATTGCTCATCCTCTGACTGCGCTCACCTCCCCAAAGACCCCGTTTTGCTGGAGTGAGGAGGCAGCCAGGGCGTTTGAAAAACTTAAGGAGGAGTTTGCTTCTGCCCGTGTTCTAACCCAGGTGGACCCGAATCTACAGTGCTTGGTGGAGGTGGACGCCTCTGATTCGGGGGTAGGAGCGGTGCTCTCCCAACGTTCTCCTGAAGACGGTAAAATCCGCCCTTGCACCTACTTCTCTCATCGCCTGTCACCGGCGGAGAGGAATTATAGCATAGGAGACAGGGAGCTGCTGGCGGTGAAACTTGCCTTGGAGGAATGGAGACACTGGCTGGAGGGGGCTGCTCAGCCGTTCGTTGTATGGACTGATCACCGCAACCTGGAGTACCTCAGGACGGTGAAGCGCCTGAACGCACGCCAGGCTCGTTGGTCCCTTTTCTTTGGCCGATTTAATTTTACCATCACTTATCGGCCGGGGAGCAAGAACGGTAAGCCGGACACCCTCTCGCGGCAGTTCGATGTACCATCCACTGAAGATCAGGAAGCACCCATCCTACCACCCTCCTGTGTTGTGGGCGCCCTGTCCTGGGGTATTTGTAGGACAGTCCAAAGAGCGCTGAAGACGGAGCCAGATCCGGGGGGGGGGGGTCCCCCGGGCCGCCTGTTTGTCCCACGCTCTATTCAGGGTCAAGTGATTGAGTGGGGTCATGCCTCCAAGCTGGCTTGTCATCCGGGAGTGGGTCGGACTGTGGACCTTCTCCAGAGGACCTTCTGGTGGCCAGGGCTGCGGAAGGACGTTGTAAGTTACATCCGGGCTTGCGCTCAATGCGCTACTGGGAAAACGACATCATCCCCCCCGGCAGGTCTGTTACATCCTCTGCCGGTCCCTTCCCGCCCTTGGTCCCGTGTTGCCATGGATTTTGTGACTGGTTTGCCCCCCTCAGATAATTTTACCACAGTTTTGACTATTGTGGACCGTTTCTCGAAGGTGGCCCATTTTGTGCCTCTTCGGGGTTTGCCGTCGGCCCAGGAAACGGCAGACCTCCTTGTCCAGCATGTGGTCCGTCTCCACGGCATCCCCACTGACATAGTGTCGGACCGGGGACCACAGTTCATCTCTCAGGTCTGGAAAGCATTCTGCCGCGCTGCATTGTGTCATCTCCTCCTGTTCGTCCTCTTGGAGCAAGCACCTTCCTTGGATAGAGTACGCCCATAACACCACGATCTCTACGGCCACGGGTTTCTCTCCTTTTAAGGCATCGTTTGGGTTTGATCCACCACTGTTCCCGGAAGAGGAGAAGGAGGTAGCAGTCCCGTCTGTCCAGACCCACATAAGGCGCTGTCGGCGAGTATGGTCCATCGCCCACAGGGCTCTTTTGAAGACCACTGAACGCAACATCCAGGTGGCCAACCATCACAGGAGACCCGCCCTGGACTACAAGGTGGGTCAGAAAGTTTGGTTGTCTACCCGGAATATTGGTGTACTGGCCGAGAAGCGCAAACTCACTAAGCGCTTCATTGGTCCTTACACCATTTCTCGAATTGTCAATCCTGTGTCTGTGCGCTTGTCTCTCCCCCCTTCCATGCGCATCTGCCCTACCTTTCATGTCTCCCAGGTTAAACCGTACATCTCAGACCCTCTGTGCCCGCCCCCCGCGGCTCCTGCCCCCCCGAGGATGATTGATGGCCATCCAGCCTGGGGGGTGACTGCCATCTTGGACGTTCGCAGGCGGGGGTCGTGGTCTTCAGTATTTGGTGGACTGGGAGGGCTTTGGACCGGAGGATCCTTCTTGGATTCACCCAGCGTTGATCCTGGATAAGCAGTTGATCCGCGATTTCCATCGGGCGAATCCAGGTAGAATTAGGCAGATGCCTGGAGGCACTGCTAGAGGGGGGAGTACTGCCACTGGGCCGTCATCTGTCTCATCAGCTCCAGCTGCGCACAGACCAGCAGGTGCTAATCAGTGGCTGTTAAAAGCCAGTGTTGCTGACAGCCCGGCACGGAGTCGTCTGTCTTCCTCGTCAGAGTATGAGCCAGAACTTCATTCTCAAGCCAAGCCAAGAACGTCTCGTCAGGACCAGCCACGTAAGAGAACGCTTTGCTTTTCAACCCCTTGCCTTTACCCCGTGCACAGGTGGACCTCCCAGGCGGCGGACCAACTTCCCCAGCTGACGGGGCGTTGCCACCTCCATCACGGAGCTCCTCGTTACCACCACAGCTACGGGTACAATCATCACCACAGCTACAGGAACTATCCTCGTTACAGCTACAGGAGCTATCATCATCACGGCAACTGGTACAACCACCACCTCTGCTATGGGAACAATCATCATCACAGCTACAGGTGCAATCACCACCACAGCTACGGGCACAATCACCACCACGCTGCACGGACACTGGAAGTCAGCAGAACATAACCTGTGGCACATCCAAGTAAGCCTTACCACCTACAATTACCCGCCATCGTTGAACAGCTGTAATTGTTTCTGCTTGTGTGTTCCAGTGTTGCCAGGTCGCCATCTGAACTGCTCAGTTCCAGTGACCAGACTTCAATACTTGCACTCACACACGCACTACACTCCCTCACTATACAATAAAGAATAATTGTCTATATCTGCTCATGTCAGTGTCTGTTTCCTGGGTCCAGAACATGTCACATTCCCTCTTTCCTACTGGTTCGTCTATTTCCCGCTGGAGTCCTGCCGGTCCTCCCTCGGAGTCCCGAGTAAGTGACAGTTTGGCTCGCTCATATTTCCCTCTCTGCTTCTCTGCTGACAGCTCTCGCTTTCTCTCCACAGGTGGATTGAATCTTCTGGCAAGTGGCTGTTTATCTAATTGTGCGTTGTTTTCTACATTTAATAAACTATTGAACGTTCCCCCTTGTGTGGTTCCATCCTGTGCTAGCATCGTGCACATTAGCTGTCATGACAGAACGAGCCAGCCTGGATGATAGCTCAGCCGGTGCTTCGTCACAGGAGCTGTCAGCTCTGGATCGCCTGTCAGCGACCGAGCACCAGCTCGCTGTGATGACGCAACAGGTATTGAACCTAATCCAGCTTTGGTCTCAATCGTCTCCCCCGGCTCCGCCTCCTCAGCCTGCCCCCCGCGCTACGGTGCGGCATACCACTACCGTTCCTACACCTACCCTGTATGTGGGGGAGGTGGGGAAATGTAAGAGTTTTTTAATGCAGGTACTGTGGAGGAATAAGTTCAGGCGAGATATGATGAGCTGGAAGGTTGCAGAGTTTTATTTCCTCCATCAAAATGAGACGCACTTGTAGCGCTGTGCGCTACTGTGCTGCACTGTGTTGTGCTGTGTTATGCGTCATGTTGCTGAGGTGTGTATCGTCAGCTCTTTGATATGTTATACAAACAGAGAGAATGCATGGCACATTAGCATATTGATATACATATCAGTCAATACATATGATTAGCCTGACCAAATGGCGCCCAGACGTCTTCTCTTTAATCCGAGGATGTATAAACAACAGTCCATTGTTCTGGTTGTCCCCCCAGGGGCTCTCTGTCCGCATGTGAATGGTCCTCTGCTTCTTCTGGACCTTTTGAGTGTGAGGATGAATGTCCCTGTAGATTGTGGTGGGTCACCACAGGGCTCCCCCAGAACACTCAGAAGGGGCTGTGACCCCCCCCCCCCCTTTGTTTGGGCTCCAGCTCCGGTAGAACTGTCCTGCTGTAGAGGAGTGTCGGATGGCTTATCAGTCAGTGGGGGGGGGGGGGGGATGGGGGAGGGGTGGAAAGGACAGTGTGCTCCGCTCCGAGTTCCAGCACGTTGAATGGCCATGGATCGTGGGTGCTGGGGCCGGTGTGCCTCATGTGTAATGGAACAAGATGGCGATCGGCTGGCTTTAGGGAGTGAGGTGCGGGAAGAGCGCCGTGGAGGGAGACGGGGAGGGGGTGGGAGTAAGTGAGTGCCGGCCCGGGACGTTAAAGGTGTCTGGGCCGCGCAAAAATTGCGTGTGGATCCGCGATAGTGAAGGACTTTCCCGGTAAACCTGGCGGTGATCCACAGCGGCTGGAAAGAAGAAAAATAATAATAATAATAATAATAATAATAATAATGCATCAGATTTATATAGTGCTTTATCATAGACACTCAAAGACGCTTTACAAGTAGATACATTATTCATTCACTCCAGGCAGACAATGGTAGTGGCAAGCTACTACTGTAGCCACAGCTGCCCTGGGGCAGGCTGACGGAAATGTGGCTGCCAATCCAAATAAAATTAAGTCTCTGACTCCTCTCGCGACTCAATCCAGCGAGGATGTAGGGAAGGCGAGCGGCCAAATTCCCCGAGGATGCGTAGCGGCTGTGAAACAACTGCAGCTGTGTGAGGGACCTGGCGGTTTGGCTTTTAGGTGCGGAAGCAGTCCTAAAGCCATCGGGGACAGCAATTGGCTAAATTCCCCTTGTGCGCCGTGGCTGAGAAACCCATACAAAGTCCTGTGTGCGAGCTGCATGTCTGCTTCAGGTGAGTGAGCAGCCCTGAAGGTTCCGAGGGTGGCGATCGGCCGTGTTTCTCGGGCATGTGCAGCGGCGAAGGACGATGTATCGGTCTGTGAAGCCGGGTTGACCCTGTGCATGGCGCGCACTTGGCGCAGTGACCACAAGCTGGCAGTTGCGCTGTCCTTGTAATCCTGCGGTGTGAGTGCGGGGCTTCTGTGCGCGGGAGGTCCGCTGTCGGGAGTTTAGTCAGAGTCGGAGAGCTCAGTGGAAATCAACGCAGATGGTGTCAATGATCGTCCCCATTCAGGCTGCTTCCTTCGTTTCACTTGTGTCGCCGTTCATGGTGCGTGTCGGTCCAAGCGCTGCCCGCTCCGGGGAGTGCACTCCAGTGAGGATGAAGAGGTTGCAGGCATTCTCTGGTCCTTTGGGGTCCACAGCGCGGTGAGAGGGAGCAGATGGTCATTCTCTCTTGTCAAGTCACCGGTGTGGAGGAATATATTCAGGTGAGGGGTGCACCATGACACATCGGGTCACCAGTGTGGAGGGAAAAGATCAGGTGAGGGACACTCCATGACACTTCTAGGGTCATCAGTGTGGAGGAATAAGTTCAGGCGAGATATGACGAGCTGGAAGGTTGCAGAGTTTTATTTCCTCCATCAAAATGAGACACACTTGTAGCACTGTGCGCTACTGTGCTGCACTGTGTCGTGCTGTGTTGTGCATTGTGTTGCTGAGGTATGTATAGTCAGCTCTTTTATATGTTATACAAACAAAGAGAATGCATGGCACATTAGCATATTGATATACATATCAATGTCAATACATATGATTAGCCTGACCAACTGGCGCCCGGACGTCTTCTCTTTAATCCGGGGATGTACTGTACGTATAAACAATAGTCCATTGCTCTGGTTGTCCCCCAGGGGCTCTCTGTCCGCATGTGAATGGTCCTCTGCTTCTTCCGGACCTTTTGAGTGTGAGGATGAATGTCCCTGTAGACTGTGGTGGGTCACCACAGTACGTATGTATTTGGAGCAGGTCGGGGAGGAGTTCCCGGGGGATACGGCCCAGATACAGCTTTTTATGCTGCTATTGAAGGATCGAGCCCTCAATTGGGCATGCTCCACATTAGACAACCCCGAGGGGCAGCGCTATACGTTCAGCCAATTTGTTGATGCCTTCACTTGCGTGTTCGATTGGTCCGAGAGTGAGGGCAATGTGTTGAGCCGCCTATTGACGCTCCTCCAAGGCACCCGGTCAGCGGCCGAATACTCGGTGGAGTTCCGAGTTGTTGCTGCAGACTCGGGGTGGAATGAAATTGCCCTGCCCAGTGCATTCCTCCACAGGTTGGACGAACAGTTGCAGGACAAACTGGCAGTTCACCCTGTCCCTAAGACCCTCAATAATCCAATAGCTCAAGCAGTTGGTTTGGATAACCGGCACCGCGAGCGCGCAAGAGAGCTCGGGTCCTCCTTTCATCCCCACACCGTGCGGGAGCCCGCCATGCTTACTGACACTGGCAGCGCCGGCTCCTCACCCAAGCCAGTAAAGCTCTCTCGGCATCTGACCGATGATAAGCGCTGGTGAAGGTGAGAGGCTGACGTGTGCGTGTACTGCGGTTCACTGAGCCACAGTTGGGACAAATACCGCCAGCAGCCTAAAAGACACGGTCCGTCAGTAACCATGGAGGGTCTGTCGGGCTGGACCAAAAAACACTCCCCCTGGTAATTTGTCTATTTCGGCTGTAGTACGGGCACTGGTTGACTCGGGGTCGGAGGGTAATTTTGTCTCTGCCATATGTAAATTGCCCCGTGATCAGAGAATCACAACCATATCTGGCCGGGAGGTCATGGTAGTCACATGTAGCATGGTGCCAATCTCCATCCTCCTTTCCGGGAACCACTGAGAGGAACTAACTTTCTTAGTTCTCCCTATTTCATCTTCCTCAGTGGTCCTTGGGTATCCATGGCTCCAGAGGCATAACACTATGATTAACTGGGTCCAAAACACAATCACCTCTTGGAGCCCCTTTTGTATGGCCTATTGTATGCGCTCAGCAGAGTGCTCCCCCTCTCTATCCGTCTCCCTCTCCCCGGTCGAGCTGCCGGACCTCAGCCTCATTCCCCGGGCTTATCACGATCTTGGAGAGGTCTTTAGTAAGTCGAGAGTGTTGTCGCTGCCACCTCACCGCTCTTATGACCGTGCCATAGACCTCATCCCGGGGGCGAGGCTGCCATCCAGTCGGCTATACAGTATTTCTGGGCTGGAGAGGGAGGCGATGGAGAGGTACTTAAAGGAGTCCCTGAACGCCGGCCTAATTTGGCCATCTTCAGCTCCTCTTGGAGCCGGGTTCTTCTTCGTTGGAAAGAAGGATGGCTCGCTTCGTCCATGTATCGACTACCGGGAGCTTAACACAATTACCATTAAGGACAAGTACCCTCTACCCTTAATCAATTCTGCGTTCGAGCTCCTTCAGCGTTCACGGGTATTTACCAAATTGGATCTCAGGAACATGTATCATTTGGTCCGCATTCACGAGGGCGATGAGTGGAAGACGGCATTTAAGACACACCAGGGTCAGTTTGAATATCTTGTAATGCCCTTTGGGCTCACCAACGCCCCCACCGTCTTCCAACAGTGAATTAATAACGTCCTCTGCGATATGCTGTATCAATTCGTGTTTGTGTACCTTGATGACATTTTAATCTTCTCCCGCTTGCCATAAGAACATGAAGCCCATGTAAGGGCCGTTCTGCAATGGCTCTTGGAGAACCGGCTCTACGTAAAAGCTGAGAAGTGTGAGTTTTCAACTCCATCCACCACCTTCTTGGGCTTCATAGTAGCCGAGGGGAGACTGATTGCCGACCCGGCCAAGATGAAGGCAGTGCTGGATTGGCCAACTCCTCACTCCCGTAAGGAGCTCCAACGCTTCCTCGGGTTTGTGAACTTTTATCACCGGTTCATGAGGAACTATAGTGGGGTGGCACTGCCTTTAACTCAGCTGACCTCCATTAAGGTACCCTTTCGCTGGACCGAGGCAGCGGAGCAAGCATTTAACAAATTAAAATGCCTGTTCACGGACACACCCATCTTTGCACAGGTCAACACGCAGCTCCAGTTTGTCCTCGAGGTGGACACATCTGACACAGGGGTTGGCGCTGTGCTGTCGCAGAGCACATCCTCAGATCAGAAGCTCCACCCTTGCACATATTTCTCTCACCAGCTTATGCCGGCCGAGAGAAATTATGACATGGGGGACAGAGAGCTGCTGGCCATTAAGTTGGCTCTGGAGGAGCGGAGACATTGGTTGGAGAGTGCCATTCACCCCATCATCATGTGGACTGACCACAAGAATCTTGAATACTTGCGGTCAGCCCGCTGATTAAATGCCAGGGAGTCCCGCTGGTCTTTTTTTTCCCAGCGGTTCAATTTTACCATCACTTACCGGCCTGGCGCCCGGAATGTCAAACCGGATGTGCTATTGCGCCAGTTTAACTCCGGGGAGGTAGACACCCCCCCCCCCAAACTATCATTCTGCCTTCCTGCGTCCTTGGTGCCCTTACTTGGGACATTGAGCAGAGGGTCCGGGAGGCCCAGTCCCGGGAGCCTGTGCCAGTAGGGTGCCCCCGGAATTGCCTTTACGTCCCAGCCACCCTCCGCAGTGACGTTCTCCAGTGGGCCCATACTAGCAGTTTCGCCTGCCATCCTGACATCGCCCGCACTGTGGACTTCGTCCGGCAGGCATTCTGGTGGCCCACGGTGCGGCGGGATGCACAAAGCTACGTCAGAGCTTGTCAGACCTGCATCAGGGGGAAATCTGACTCCTCTCCCCCCTCGGGACTCCTCCACCACCTTCCCACCCCGGATCGTCCTTGGTCTCATATCGCCGTGGACTTTGTGACCGGACTCCCCCCCCTCCCGTGGGAAGACTCTAATCCTGACTATCGTGGATCGCTTCTCCAAGGCGGTGTATTTAGTGGCCCTCCCAAAGCTTCCCTCAGCCTTGGAGATGGTGATCCCATTGACAGATTACGTGATCAAGGTCCATGGCATCCCCATTGACATTGTGTCTGACCGGGGTCCACAGGTTACATCACAGGTTTGGAGGATTTTTTGTCGGACACTGGGCATGACAGTGAGTCTCTTATCTGGGAATCATCCTCAGAGCAACGGGCAGGCAGAGCACGCCAATCAGTCCCTGGAGGCCACCCTGCGGTGCGTAGCAGCTGAGAACCCAGCCTCGTGGAGCTCACACCTGACCTGAGTGGAGTATTCCCTCAACTCGGCCGTTTCCATGGCCACAGGACTCACTCGATTTGAGGCGTCCCTGGGTTCCACCCCACCTCTTCTTCCCATGACCGAGAGGGAGGTGGCGGTTCCGTCTATGGAGGCCCATGCTCGTCACTGCTGACGCGTCTGGAGGGCCACCCGGGCTGCCCTGGCACACACCACAGAATGCACTCGGGCCACCGCAGACAGGAAACGGTTCCCGGTTCCCAAATACACCGTGGTACAGCAAGTCTGGTTGGCGGCAAGTCAAGTCCCACTGAAGGAGAAATCGAAGAAGCTGTCTCCCTGCTTTCTGGGCCCGTTTCCCATCGCCCAGATTATTAATGACGCGTCGGTTCAGCTGAAGCTCCCTCCTTCACTACGGGTGAACCCCACCTTCCACGTGTCCCACATTAAGCCCCTCTCAGTCAGTCCTCTCTGCCCCGCCTCCCCAAGCCTCCTCCTCCTCCCCGAATCATCGGGGGCCACCCCGCCTACACAGTCCGCTGGATTCTGGATGTTCGCTGTCGGGGCCAGGGACGACAGCCCGGAGGAACGATCCTGTACTCCATCATCACAGGTTCTGGACAAGGAGATGCTCCGGGTCTTCCACCGAACCCACCTGGAGAAGCCCTCTGGACTGCCAGGAGGTGCTCCTAGAAGGGGGGGCCCTGTCAAGGGCAGCGAGAGCGCACCCCTCCCCTCCTGCCGCACATTCACCAATTCATCACTGCACCTGAGGCAGAGGACACACTTGTGCTCGCTCATCAGCCAGCGTACTTAAGGAGGCCTCCTCCACGCAGTCAACACTGGCTCATCTGGGTATACTGCCCTAAATTCAGGCAAGCAGGTCGTTTTGAACGAGGCTTAGACACGCTGTCTGACTGTTCTCTTTTCCTCTTGTTTCAGGTTGCTGCCGTTGTGCGGGTGTGTCTCAGGACTGTGTGCTCTCTCCTGCCACCTCATCACCTTCCCAGCAACAAATCTTTGCCCAGTCAGGCACTTCAAGCTCATTCCCTCTTCCCTACTGGTTCGTCTATTTCCCGCTGGAGTCCTGCCAGTCCTCCCTCAGAGTCCCGAGTACAGATGTGGACAAAATTGTTGGTACCCCTCTGTTAATGAAAGAAAAACCCACAATGGTCACAGAAATAACTTGAATCTGACAAAAGTGGTAATAAATAAAAATTCTATGAAAATTAACCAGTGAAAATCAGACAATGCTTTTGAATATGTGGTTCAAAAGAATTATTTTAAAAAACAAACTCATGAAACAGGCCTGGACAAAAATGATGGTACCCCTAGAAAAGACTGGAAATAATTTGACCATAGGGACATGTTCAACCAAGATGTGTCCTCTAATTAACATCACAGGTGTCTACAAACTTGTAATCAGTCAGTCGGCCTATTTAAAGGGTGACAAGTAGTCACTGTACTGTTTGGTGACATGGTGTGTACCACACTAAACATGGACCAGAGGAAGCAAAGGAGAGAGTTGTCTCAGGAGGTTAGAAAGAAAATTATAGACAAGCATGTTAAAGGTAAAGGCTGTAAGACCATCTCCAAGCAGCTTGATGTTCCTGTGACTACAGTTGCACATATTATTCAGAAATTTAAGATCCATGGGACTGTAGCCAACCTCCCTGGATGTGGCCGCAGGAGGAAATGGATAATACGAATGGTAATAAAAGAGCCCAGAACAACCTCTAAACACATGGTGAACTCCAAGGTCAAGGTACATCAGTGTCAGATCGCACCATCCATCATTGTTTGAGCCAAAGTGGACTTCATGGGAGATGACCAAAGAGGACACCACTGTTAAAAACAAATCATAAAAAAGCCAGACTGGAATTTGCCAAACTGCATGTTGACAAGCCACAAAGCTTCTGGGACAATGTCCTATGGACAGACAAGACAAAACTGGAACTTTCTGGCAAGGCACATCAGCTCTATGTTCACAGACGCAAAAATGAAGCATACCAAGAAAAGAACACTGTCCCTACTGTGAAACATGGAGGAGGTTCTGTTATGTTCTGGGGCTGCTTTGCTGCATCTGGCACAGGGTGTCTTGAATCTGTGCAGGGTACAATGAAATCTCAAGACTATCAAGGTATTCTAGAGCGAAATGTGTTGCCCAGTGTCAGACAGTTTGGTCTCAGTCGCAGGTCATGGGTCTTGCAACAGGATAATGACCCAAAACACACGGCTAAAAACACCCAAGAATGGCTAAGAGTGAAACATTGGACTATTCTGAAGTGGCCTTCTATGAGCCCTGATCTAAATCCTACTGAACATCTGTGGAAGGAGCTGAAACATGCCTTATGGAGAAGGCACCCTTCAAACCTGAGACAACTGGAGCAGTTTGCTCATGAAGAGTGGGCCAAAATACCTGCTGAGAGGTGTAGAAGTCTCATTGACAGTTACAGAAATTGTTTGATTGCAGTGATTGCCTCAAAAGGTTGTGCAACAAAATATTAAGTTAAGGGTACCATCATTTTTGTCCAGGCCTGTTTCACAAGTTTGTTTTTTTTTTTTTTTAAATAATTCTGTTGAACCACAATTCAAAAGCATTGTCTGATTTTCATTGGTTAATTTTCATAGACTTTTTATTTATTACCACTTTTGTCAGATTCAAGTTATTTCTGTGACCATTGTGGGCTTTTCTTTCATTAACAGAGGGGTACCAACAATTTTGTCCACGCGTGTATCTGACATGTGGTTTCCAACTAATTTTATCATCTAGTATTACACCCAAAAACTTGATCTCCTTAACATTTTCAATAATTACATGATCTATATGAATATGTATATCTTCTTCATTTTTACAATTACCAAATATCATTATCTTAGTTTTATCTATCTTTAGTGATAATTTAGTACAATCCATCCATTTTTTAAGTTTATTTAATTCATTATTTAGAGTATGGATTAGTTGATTATTATTATTTCCAGAATAAAATATATTAGTATCATCAGCAAATAATATTATTTTTAATAATTTAAAAACTTGGAATATATAATTTATATATATGTTAAATAATTTGGGGCCCAATACTGACCCCTGGGGGACCCCGCAGGCAATTCCCTTACACCCAGACAGATATTCTCCCATCTTCACAAACTGTTGTATCTCAGATAAATAACTTGTAACCCAATTCAGAGCCATTCCCCTAATACCATTCATTTGCAGTTTATCAAGAAGTATTGGATGATTTATTGTATCAAATGCTTTTCTAAAATCTATAAATACACTAATTGCATATTTTCCTTGATCTAATGCATTTATTATTTCCTCTGTTGCTTCCATTATCACCAACGATGTTGTACTCTTTACTCTAAATCCATGTTGATTCTGATTAAGCACATCGTGTTTATTTAAAAAAGTCCTCTAATCTGTTATTGAAAAGTTTTTCCAGAATCTTTGAAAATTGTGGGAGAAGTGATACTGGTCTGTAGTTTGTGTAGTGGTGTTTATTTCCTTGCTTGAATAATGGTATTACTTTTGCTATTTTCATTTTGAATGAGCCAGTTTGAAATGATAGATTACAAATACGTATATGTAAATGGTTTTAATATGCCATCAACAGTTCTTTTTACTAGTGCCATATCAATACCATCACAATCAGTAGATAATTTATTTTTACTCTTTTCAGCAGCAGATTTTACCTCTAGTTCATCCACCGCTGAGAGAAAGATTGACCAAGGGTTATTTCCAATCAATGTTTCACTCACGGTGTCTCTTCCTTGGTTTGGAATTTTTGCTTCTAACTCTGCTCCAACATTTACAAAAAAATTATTCATTTTATTTACTACCATGTTCTTATCATAATTATCACCACAATTATCAGTAAAATACTCTGGGTATATCGTTTTCTTAGTTCCATTTGTCCTTAATTTATTTAATATATCCCAGACTCCTTTTATATTATTTTTATTTTCATTTAATATTTTCCTATAGTATAATTTTTTACTAGTTCGTATTATTTCAGTTAATTTATTTTATATGTTTTATATCTTTTTTCAGATTCTTTGGTTCTTAATTTAATGAAATTTTTATAGAGATAATTTTTCTTTTTACAAGCATTTTGTAGCCCCCTGGTTAACCACGGGCAATTTTTGTATTTATGTTTTTTTTTATTAATTTCTTTAATTGGACAGTTTTTATTATATAATGATTTAAATAAATCAATAAATTTATCATATGCCAAGTCCACTTCTTTCTCTCTACAGACAACATCTCAATTCTGTAACATTAAGTCTTCTTTTATAGCATTGATTCTATCTTCTGTTCATATTCTTTTATAAATAATCTTTTTTACATGGTTTATTATTATTTTTACTCTCATTAATCCCATAATTAACGTCTAAAGAAACAAATACAGGAAGGTGGTCACTAATGTCATTTATTAGTATACCACTCACCATATTATATCCAATAACATTGGTAAAAATGTTGTCTATCAAGGTAGCACAGTGTGTCGTTATTCTCGTAGGTTTTGTAATCTTTGGAAATAAGGTTAAGCTATACATTGTATCTAAGAAATCTTCAGTTGGTTTATGTTGTTTTGTTTTCATTAAATCTATATTAAAGTCACCACAAATAAAGATATCTTTTTGTCTTCTTTTTGTGTACACCTTTTCCATACCATTTCTAAATTTTTCCATATCAGATCAGAATCAGAATCAGAATCAGAATCAGGTTTATTGCCATTGTTCATGTAGTACACAAACTAGGAATTTGTCTCGGTACAATGCTGCAACATTAAACATGATAAGATAAGAGAAATAAACTATACATGTAATAAAGTGTAGGATAAGATTAAGTGATACTGGTCAACAGTTAAAATATATATTAGCCAGCAGCAGATACTGTGGAGAACTATATAGTGCAGTCGGTAATGCAGGAAGAAAACAGTGATGATTGACATGAGTCTGGTTGAGCTGCTGTACATGGTGCACGAGAGTCACTTAGTGTTCAGCAGTCTAATGGCAGAGGGGAAGAAGCTGTTTATGTGACGGGAGGTTTTAGTCTGGATGGACCGAAGTCTTCTACCAGAGGGGAGGGGGGCAAACAGTACATGACCAGGGTGTGAGGGATCGGCTATGATCCGGCCAGCACGCCTCCGGGTCCTGGAGATGTACAGATCCTGGAGAGATGGGAGCTTGCAGCCGATCACCTTCTCAGCAGTGCGCACGACGCGCTGCAGCCTTAGTCTGTCCCTGGCAGTGGCTCCTGCGTACCACACGGTTATGGAGGTGGTGAGGATGGACTCGATGATGGCTGTGTAGAACTGCACTAACATCTTGGTGGGTAGCTTGAGCTTCCTCAGCTGCCGCAGGAAGAACATCCTCTGCTGGGCTTTTTTGATGAGTGAGCTGATGGTCAGCTCCCATTTGAGGTCCCTGGTGATGGTAGTGCCTAGGAAGCGGAAGGAATCAGCAGTGGTGATGGGAGAGCCTGAGAGGGTGAGGGGGGGCAGAGGAGTAGTGACTTTCCTGAAGTCTACAATCATCTCCACTGTCTTCAGAGCGTTCAGCTGCAGGTTGTTATTGCTGCACCAGGACGCCAGCTGGGCCACCTCTCTCCTGTAGGCGGACTCGTCGCCGTTGGAGATGAGCCCGATGAGGGTGGTGTCGTCCGCAAACTTGATCAACTTGACAGACTGGTGGCTGGAGGTGCAGGAGTTGGTGTAAAGGGATCCCGGTGTTCTATACTATATACAACTTACTATTATATTTTTTCTATTTTCCATCATAATCTCGATTGTTAAACATTCTATACTTTCATTCACTG
Source organism: Pholidichthys leucotaenia (assembly GCA_020510985.1). Classification (NCBI taxonomy): domain Eukaryota; kingdom Metazoa; phylum Chordata; class Actinopteri; order Cichliformes; family Pholidichthyidae; genus Pholidichthys; species Pholidichthys leucotaenia. The sequence continues at coordinate 440,824,454 of CM035837.1, read as the reverse complement.
TTGATGTCATGCTGTCCACTTTTTTACATTTTAATTTTCTATCAACATACAGTGCTATCCCACCCCACTTTTACATTTCCTATTTTGTGTGTACATCTCATATCCATATAGTTCAAAATTTACATCTTTTTCTTCATTTATCCATGTTTCACTTATTGCAGTAATTCTAAATGGGGTGTTAAATTGATTTAAAAACTCCTTAATACTATCAAAGTTTGCATAGAGACTCCTACTATTAATATGTATTCTTGTCAATGTCTGATCCAAATTCATGATTCCATTTAATTGTTGTTCATCATAATAAACACACTTATTGTTAATATGATTAAAATAGTTATTGTCTGGGTCAATATCTCCTAAAATGTCTTGTGGTTGCCTTTCAGTATTGACAAAGGTTTCAGCTTCAATTTGCCCTAATACACTTCCATTATTAAATGAGGAAGGATGATTGGTTAAAGTTAAAATACTAATCATAAGTTATGTCAACAATGTACACCAAAAGGAAAAAAAGAGAAGAGAAAAAAAAACACAAAGGAAAAAAGAACACAAAAATCTCCACTCATAAAAATCCAAGATGGCGCCGCGGATGGCAGCCACTGGCTTCTGCTCTCTGATGTTTTTGATAATTTTGTGTGTTTTTTTGGACTTCTGCTCTTCTGTCCGAGTCACCTATTCAAGGGAGGAACTACTTTCACTCAGACTATCTCCCAATGCAACTTCTCCGCCAGTTTCTGCTGCTGATCTGAAGTTTTTTCAGTCGATCTTAGCTGTGGGAGCAGCGGCTATTGGCGCTGGCCGGAAACGAAGGCGGCGTGGTAAACATGCCGGTGCGCTAGTCAGGTTGAAGAAACGAGGATTTTGCACGCCGCTCCCATCGATCCATCTGGCAAATATCCGCTGTTTGGCGAACAAAATGGATGAATTGCTGCTCCTGACTCACAAAAACCGGGATTTTAGCAGATCTGGCGCCCTTTGTTTCACGGAGTCCTGGCTGAGTGAACACATCCCGGACAGCGCGGTGCGCCTGGATGGATTCCAACTGTTTCGCGCTGATCGCAGCCGAGAATTCTCTGGAAAGACTAAAGGTGGTGGAATCTGCTTCTACATAAACGAAGGTTGGTGTACTGATGTCACAGTGTTGAAGAAGTTTTGTAGCCCTAACCTAGAGTCACTGTTCATAAACTGTAAACCCTTTTATTCACCGCGAGAGTTCTCCTCGTTTATTCTGGTCGGAATTTATATCCCGCCTGCTGCTTGTACAACGGAGGCACTGCAGCACCTCACTGACCAGATAGCAGACGTGGAGGAAAAACATCCAGACTCTCTGCTTATCATTCTGGATGATTTCAATAGAGCTAATCTCACAAATGAGCTTCCTAAATACAGACAGCATATTAAATGTCCCACCAGGGACACAAATACACTTGACCACTGTTACACAGTTTTAAGAAACGCCTATCATGCCGTCCCCCGTGCAGCTCTGGGTTTTTCTGACCACTGTCTGCTCCATCTTATTCCAACATACAGACAGAAACTAAAAACTTCCAAGCCTGTTGTAAGGACTGTGAAGAAATGGACTGAGGAATCAAAGCTGGAGTTACAAGCCTGCTTTGACTGTACAGATTGGAGTGTTTTTGAAGCTGCAGCCATTAACCTAAATGAACTCACTGACACTGTGACGTCATACATCTGTTTCTGCGAGGACATGTGTGTGCAGACCAAGACCTTCTGCATATACAACAACAATAAACCCTGGTTCACTCCTAAACTGAAGCAGCTACATCAGACCAAGGAGGAGGCCTACAGGACTGGTGACTGGACTCTGTACAAGCGGGCCAGAAACATGCTGACGAAGGAGATCAGGTTTGCTAAGAGGAGCTACAGTGAGAAGTTACAAAAAAAACTTCTCAGCCAACAGCTCTGCTTCTGTCTGGAGAGGCCTGCAGAATATCACCAACTACAGGAGACCATCCCCCCACCGTGTGAAAAACCTCCAGCTGGCTAACGACCTAAACAGCTTTTACTGCAGGTTTGAAAAGAACCTACAGTTCTCACCTCCCACCCACACAAAAGGATTATCTGCAGTCCCAGGAACTCCATCCCTCCTCCACTCTGACCTCCTACCAGCACTAACGATCTGTGAAGAGGAGGTGCGCCGGGTCTTTCAGAGACAAAAGATCAAGAAGGCTGCAGGACCTGATGGTGTGTCTCCGTCCTGCCTGAGAGTCTGCTCCAACGAGTTGGCCCCCATCTTCACCCGGATCTTTAACAGATCACTGGAGCTGCGTGAAGTGCCTTCCTGCTTCAAACGCTCCATCATCATTCCAGTTCCCAAGAAACCCTCTGTTACAGGATTAAACGACTACAAACCTGTTGCCCTGACCTCTGTGGTCATGAAATCCTTGGAGAGATTGGTGCTGAACCACCTGAAGGTCATCACAGGCCCCCTGATGGACCCACTGCAGTTTGCCTACCGGTCAAACAGGTCAGTGGATGATGCAGTGAATATGGGACTACATTACATCCTGCAACACCTCGACTCCCCAGGGACGTACGCCAGGATCCTGTTTGTCGACTTCAGCTCAGCGTTCAACACCATCATCCCAGGCATTCTTCATCAGAAACTCCTCCAGCTCAAGGTGCCCCCCTCCACCTGCCAGTGGATCTCCAGCTTTCTGACTGACAGGTGGCAACAGGTGAAGCTAGGGAGATTTACATCCAGCTCCCGAAAAATTAGTACTGGCGCCCCCCAAGGATGTGTCCTTTCCCCACTGCTCTTCTCCCTCTACTCCAACGACTGCACCTCAGAGGACCCTTCGGTGAAGCTCCTGAAGTTTGCGGACGACACCACAGTCATCGGTTTGATCCGGGATGATGATGAGTCTGCATACAGGCAGGAGGTGGAGCAGCTGATCCTCTGGTGCAGCCAGAACCATCTTGAACTTAACCCAGCCAAAACGGTGGAGATGACTGTGGATTTCAGGCAACACCCCCCTTCATTCCCCCCACTCACCATCCTCAACAGCACAGTGTCCACTGTGGACTCCTTCAAGTTTCTGGGTACCACAATCTCCCGGAACCTGAAGTGGTCCTCCCATATTGACACTGTCCGGAAAAAGGCCCAGCAGAGGTTGTTTTTTCTGCGTCAGCTCAAGAAGTTTGATTTGTCTCAGGAGCTGCTGGTTGTCTTCTACACCGCCATCATCCAATCTATCCTCTGCTTTTCCATCACTGTCTGGATTGGATCTGCCACTAAACAGGACAAGACCAGACTGCAGCGGATCATTAAGTCTGCGGAGAGGATCATTGGTACCGACCTACCCTCCATTGAGAACTTATATCGGTCCATAACCAGGAAACGGGCGGGAAACATCTGTGCTGACCCATCACACCCCGGCCACAAACTGTTTGAACTTCTATCTTCTGGTCGTCGTTACAGATCACTGAAGGTCAAAACCACCCGTCACAGGAACAGTTTCTTTCCTCAAGCCATCACTCTGATGAACTCCTAACATTCACCTAGTCCTACCTGTTGCTGTACTCATGACTTTTCATTCATTATTACATTGCACATAACTCTCACACTGCTTTTTACTTCATTCACATTATATCACTGAATCTGAGTTCACATTAATATACTGTGTGACTGTATATTTTTTCATATATTTCTGCAAAGTGTGGTTAGTCTGAGTAAATAACTGCATATATTCCTGTATATATCTGCATCCTTTTATAGAAACGTGGACAGACTGTAATTTACTGTACATACTCTGTTGTCATTGAATCCTTATTTAAATCCTCCACCTGAACAATGAGAGCAAGTTTTTAGCCAAAGTCAAATTCCTTGTATGTGTTGTGCATACTTGGCCAATAAAGCTGATTCTGATTCTGATTCTGATTCTGATTCTGATAATCTTACTGCACTGTTATTCGTGCATCAGAGCTAAGGTTTTAATTTGTCTAATTCCTCCATTTTTCTAATCATTATTACTTTAGCTTCTTCTGGAGTTCCAAGCAGTTTTATCCACACCTTACAGTTCTTTGTCCATGTCGACTGTATTTCCCCGTTTTCTGAGAGCCCTGGCTTGTCTAGCTGTTTCAGAGTTCTTTTTTGTTAAATATTCCCTTACATAGACAGCTGTTCCTCTCAGTTTTCTTGCTTGTCGCAGAAGATCACTTTTTGCTTTCCTGTTGACAAATCGGATGATGATCGCTGGTTTTCCTTTACTGTCTTTTTTAGGTAACGTGTGGCAAGCCGAAATAGTCTTATTGTCCACAACAATGTTTTTAGAGTTGAAAAAATGTAATACCTGCTGCTCAAGAGTGTGTGATTCTGCCAATGTCTCATCCTCCCCATCCTGGTTATCAACTCCAGCTGTCACACGTGCATAGGAGCGGTGTCTGGTGTTAAGACCGCTCACAATGACATCATCCATTCTTGTATATTGTTCTAATTCATCCACACGTCTTTCTAAGAAATTAATTTTCTTGTCTTTATCCATAACTTCAGCCTTTAATTCATGCACTTGGTCCATAAGGCCAATAAGCAAAGTTTGTTGTTTTGCTATCTTAGATATTTCTTCAGTCATAAAATTTAGTGAGAGTTTGATCTCCTCCAACTCCTCTCCATTTGTCTGATTCCTTTTCAGAGGCATACTAACTAGACTGATTGGGATCAAAGGAGCGGCTCACCTGTTGGCTAGTACAGGAGACGAAGTACATCTGATGGCTAGTGGAGGCCGTCAGCTGGCTTGTCGTCTTAATTATAGCTGTTATCTGACTGTGAGGTCAAAGCGCTCCCGATGGCTAGTGATGGCTAGTGAAGGTCACCAACCGGCGTTACCATCTGACAGCTGAATCCGCCGGTGAAACCAAGGCTCCCTCGGCAGCTAGCGTCGTTCCAGCTAGCGTCGTTCCAGCTAGCGTCGTCCTAGCTAGCAATGAACTCAAAGCGATGAATCCGGCGATGAATCCGAAGCTCTCCCAGTGGCACACAAGAGCAGCTCGAGTCGTCCAAGGCTCATCCGCTGGTGAGTAAGTCTTAGTGAAAATGTCGTGAGATGAATGTTAGTCTGAAGATTTTTCTGGTAGCTAGCGTCGTCCTAGCTAGCATCCTAGCTAGCGTCCTGGCTAGCGTCATCATTGTTGTCGTCAAGACTGAAGAGAATCTTTCATTGACTGAGCAAAATATCATAGTTTGTGCTTTTTGAAAGAATTCTCATCTTTAATGGGGTTGAATAGATTGAAATAAAATTCTTCACCATCCCCTGACACCAATTACAAGGCAGGAAGCTGTGAGAATTGCCGCTTCATTGCTTTTTACAGGAAATCTGATGAATCATGAACGAAAACCCTCCAATGTAACTGAATTAGCCTACAACAATTCTGCAAAGATGAGTGGGCCAAAATTCTTCCACAGCACTGTAAAAGACTCATTGCCACTAATCGCAAATGCTTGATTGCAGTTGTTGCTGCTAAGGGTGGCCCAACTAGTTATTAGGTTTAGGAGGCAATCACTTTTTCACACAGGACCACATAGGTTTGGATTTTTCTTTACCCTTAAAAATAAACACCTTCACTTAAAAACTGCATTTTGTTTTTACTTGTGTTATCTTTGTCTAATATTTAAATTTGTTTGATGATCTGAAACATTTAAGTGTGACAAACATATAAAAAAAATGAGAAATCAGGAAGGAGCAAACACTTTTTCACACCACTGTACTTTTGCAAAAACAGACATGTCCCGAAAACCATGCTAGTTTGTCTGGTGAACGCATCATTGGTTCATGTGCTTCATCAAAATTATCCATATTTCACATAAAATGCAACAAAATTAAAAAAAAAAAAAAAAACTGGCAGGGAAATCACGCAAAGCGAGCCGACCCAAGTCTAGTCTGTCTCTGCAGAACACTGCCGCAGCAGATAGACACATGATTGGCTGGTCTCAGCATCTAGACATGTGATTGGCTGATCTTTGCTGTACCATTGAGTCACGTCACCCAAATACCAAGCGCTGATTTGAAGTGTGTGGAGTTATCTGTTTTTATAAAAACAGGGTCCCGGCATTTATCGGCTTTTGGAAAAAAAAAACATGAATTTCCTAGTGTATATAACAGCAGATTTAGCAGATTTTTAGAAAAAACAATTTGAATTTCTATAAGTAGGTAATGTGAACAGTTGTTTGGTTGTTGTACAGAGGGAAATTTTCTTGGAAGTGGCATTTATCGGTTTTTGCAAAACGAACTCTTCATCTCTTAATCATCTGTATACACCTGTATGTTTCTGCATTTTTATATAAAGTTTGAATGACCATCATCTGTTGTCTGTCTTGCTTGTTTTTCATGCCAGTCCACATTGTAGCATACATTACAAAAATCAAGTAACACGGTTGAACTTTATCATGGGGGACATGTGTACATACATGTCCCACTCTTTAAGTTATTTTTCTCTCCAGTTGTCAGTATGGTTATTTTGCCCTCACCTTTAGTTTTCAGTTCATTCTGCCTATCACTATCACTCTTATTATGTCATCTTGTGTTTACTCTTTGCAACAGTGCTCTCTGTTTATTCTGCCATTGTTATTGTTTCTTTGTTAATTCCTGACACCTGATTGTGTCTCTCTCTCGCTCGCCCTCTTCTCCTCTCTTAACTGATCCCAACTGTTTGTCATTAATATCTGTGTATATATGTTCCACTCAGTTTTCAGTTTGCTATCACGTCATAAACCCAGGTTGTGTTCCTCTCCCACATTTTGTCCGGTTAGTGTTTTTCCTGTATGTTTGCCAGTGATTATCCAGCTGAGAGCTGCGCCTTTTGTTATTAAACCTGCTGAAGTCCTCTCTGCATTTGGGTCGGTCTTTGCTGCCTTCCGGGCAGCAGAACGTGACAGTACGACGCGACCAGTAAAGGACCCAGCAAGATGACACCACCTGTTAAAGATTCAGCAGGTGGATATTGGTACCCCATGAGCCTGTGGTGGGAGCTTTGAAAAGCATGAATTGAAATAGATGGGTTTATCTCATGGATTGTCACCTTATCGTGGTGGGGGATTTGCGTGCCCTAGTGATCCCAGGAGCTACTGTTGTCCGGGGCAATTTGCCTCTGGTAGGGTCACCAAAGATAAACTGGTCCTGGATGAAGGGCCAGACTAAAAACGATGCAACAGACTCCCATGATGAATGCTCGAACAAGGATTCAGTGTACCCCGCCCGGTATGGGGTTACCAGGGCCCCACCCTGGAGCCAGGCCTGGGGGAGGGGCTCGATGGCTAGCACCTGGTGGCTGGGTTTCTGCCCATGGGACCCAGCCGGGCTCAGCCCAACGGAGTTACATGGGTCCACCCTCCAGTGGGCTGACCACCTGCAGGGGGGACCATGGGGTCTGGTGCTGTGGATCAGGTGGCAGTCAAAGGCAGAGACTTTGGCGGTCTGATCCCAGGCTTCCTAAACTGGCTTTTGGGATGTGGAATGTCACCTCTCTGGTGGGGAAGGAGCCTGAGCTGGTGCATGAGGTTGAGAGATGCCGACTAGATATAGTTGGCCTCACCTCAACACGCAGCTCTGGTTCCGGAACCAGTCTCCTGGAGAGGGGCTGGAACTTGGCCTACTCTGGAGTTGCCCCAGGAAAGAGATGACGAGCAGAGGTGGGTATTCTTGTATCCCCCCATCTTGCTGCCTCTATATTGGAGTTTTCCCCAGTGGATGAAAAGGTTGTTTCCTTGTGCCTTCGCATTGGGAAACGGCTCCTGACCATCATTTTTGCTTATGCACCAAATGATGGTTTAGAGTACCCACCCTTTTTGGAATCTCTGCGTAGTGTTATTTAATTTATAATTATGATCAGGTATAAGGATTATTTAATTCAGACTTAAAAGTGTATGTGTGTGGGGACAGATGTTTGATCCGTCACCGCAAACACTCACACCTAGAGAGTAACAGACTCATTTGGGGGCACCAGCTCACGATTGTGAACAATTAATTATTAATTAAACTTTATACCTTGTAAACAATCAGTCTTAAAATATTAGTGAGTTCTACTGGGGCTCAGAATGTTCACAGAAAGGAATAAATTACTCAACAACTTCTCTCTAATTTACAGATTTATTAAATGAAACTGATTAAATGACATTGCATTCAAATGATTTGTAAGCAGATGAAATGATCAACATTGAGCAATCACATTCAACTTGTAACTGATTATAGAGTAACGATATGAAACACATCTGTAAAACCAGGGTGTAAATGTGAATTTGGAGTAGTTGAAATGAAAAATTATGAATCATTGAATGCAAATTTATGGAGAAAATTAACTAATCATATGAAAAATTCTGGATTACTCTAAGAAAGTAAAAACAGAACTTCAATAAGAAAAATCATATTAATTCTCTTTTAATTTTGTATCTGATCAGATTCTGAATTATTCTCAAATCTCAGACGTTTTATTCACATTCAGCATGTCATGTGGTGATCCTCGCGGATCACCAAGAGACGCCACAGAGTTCACCAGAGAGTTTGGCAGAGATGTTATTTATTTCCAGACGTGACAAAACGCAACTATGAACCCATAAGGGCAAACACACACCTAACTGAGACTTGGGCTCGTAGGGCTAACCCAGCCGCTACGAGCTAACTGTGACAAAACTATGATGACGAACCTGACATGAAGGTCTGCGGCACTCACAGGTATGACGAGGCGCAGACCCAGGGCTTGGCAGGATGAAGATACACAAGCAATCCTCACGTAACGTTGACCCAATGTCGACTGCTACTCCTGCGTCTTACCGTCGTCAGTGCCGGGCTTAAAAGGGCGAAGTACTAACGACGGTAATGACAATCAGCTGACCGGCCGTTGACAGGCGGAAGCCCCACCGAGCACTTTCACAATAAGAGCCTGGTGAGGCCAGAATACAGCCCGCAGCTGTCAAGGCCGGCAGCGAGAATAACTTGCCCGAGCGCGATCAGAACCGGCGCTCGGGTCATAACACAGCAGATGGAACAAAGAACACAGCTCATGTGACTTCTTGCGTTGTTGTACTTTCAGCTGCTTCCTCAGCTGAAGATTTCGTAGATTATAAGGGAAATATCTGCCCGCAGATATTTGGACAAGGTACAGCAGCGTTCAAAGTCCACAGTCCAACACCCTTCAAAGTCAAGCAGATACAAGGCTGGATTTTGACTGCGACCACAGTGGGACTGAAATCAAGCCAAGATGGCGATGGTGGTTCCTTCAGTGCAGCAGCAATGGCGAGCGGGATCAAGGGTTTCATGGGTCAGTGGCTTCTCCCAAGGGAATTCAAGAATAATTACACATTGGATCAGAATGACCAAATTAAAAGAGATTCTTCTGACTTCCTGGATTTGGCTGGGATTTGGCTCATCGGACAGCTCATCGCTGTCCGATGAGCGATCGATCAGTCTCTTTAAAACACAAAAACACACGGTGGATTTAAGAAAAATGCTTAAAAGGAGAAAAATAGAAAACGCATAGAAACAGGAGTTCAACTCCGAATCAAGATTTGAGCTCAGAGAAGAAATAATTAATTCCCAGACTTTTAAAGAAAAGCATTAAAACACAGAGACTTTCTCAAGATAATAGCAAAAACTGAACTGAACTAGGGTGTCTCCCTGCTAAAGACTGAGCAAGTTTTGCGCCATTAGGGTGATTGACACCACCGATAACCAACTGTTTCCCGTTGTGGGCGGGAGTTATGAACTGTGGTCCAATGAGCAACCAGTACTTTGTTTGTTGCCAACCAATAGAAATGAGAGAGCTGTTGCTAAGCAGAGACTGGAAGACCCCAGTCATATGACTCAAGGAACATTTTGGCAACATGAGAAGCACATCTTAATAACATTGAAAATTCATTAATATACTTATGCACAGAGTCTGAGCTACTTCAGTGTTCCTAAGTGAGCATGCATTTTTGTAAACTGGTACTTAGAATCAGAATCAGAATCAGATTTATTGCCATTGTTCATGTAGTACACAAACTAGGAATTTGTCTCGGTGCAATGCTGCAACATTAAACATGATAAAATAAAAGAAATAAACTATACATGCAATAAAGTGTAGAATAAGAGTGAGTAATACTAGTCAGCAGTTTAAATATATTAGCGAGCAGCAGATAATGTGGAGAACCATATAGTGCAGTCGGTAATGCAGGAAGAAAACAGTGATGATTGACATGAGTCTGGTTGAGCTGCTGTACTTATATCATTAATATGCATTAAAATAAGATATATTGAAGCATTAAAAACATTCATGCACACATTTAAAATCAAGATAAATATAAATTCTTCAAACCCATATGATTGTCCCACACACAATGGTAGACCAGAGTCCATTTGCTTTTCCAGGGTGTCCTGAAGAAGAGAATAATCCAAAAATTGAGGGTTTTGTAAAAAGACAGTCATTAGCTTCAGGGAATAAAGTTTAGCTGGTTAACGCCAACATGTCCTGGAATTTTCAGAAGGTGGCAATGTTGAGCTGTGGATATTTTCTAGTGACCATATGATGCATTTAAAGTTTATGGGATGCTGTCTGGTAAATGTCAGATGGCTAACACGTAACTGTCTTAGTTGGAGGAAGAGTTTCAGTTATTTATGAGGTAAGTTAATCCATTGAAAGCATTCCTTATGGCTTGCTTAACAAAGAAATGTTGGTTCAGCAGTGGTCCTGGGATGAAAGCTAATTCTTTGACCTGATTTTTCCTGGGTGAAGCAATGTCTTTAAGATGAAGGCTAATTTTACTGATGAACCAAAGCCAGTTGATGCTACATCTGACTGGGGTGCTGGGGGGTGCTCCTCTTGGAGACTCCATTGTCCTGCTGGGGGACTTCAATGCACAAGTGGGCAACAACAGCGAAACCTGGACGCGGGAGATTGGGAGAAACGGCCTGCTCGAGCTGAACCTGAGTGGTATTCAGTTATTGGACTTCTGTGCTAACCATAGTTTGTCCATAACGAACACCATGTTCAAGCATAAGGGTGTCCATATGTGCACCTGGCACCAGGACACCCTAGGTCGCAGGTCGTTGATTGATTTTGTTATCGTGTCATCAGACCTGCGACTGTATGTCTTGGACACTGGGGTAAAGAGAGGTGCAGAGCTGTCAACTGATCACCACCTGGTGGTGAGTTGGATCCAATGGCAGGGAAGGATGCCATTCAGACCTGGTAGACCCAAACGTATAGTGAAGGTGTGCTGGGAGCATCTGGCTGAGGCCTCTGTCTGGGAGGTCTTCAACTCCCACCTCCGGAAGAACTTTGTCCACATTCTAAGGGAGTCTGGAGACATGGAGTCTGAATGGGCCATGTTCTCCACCTCCATTGTTGAAGCAGCTGCCCAGAGCTGTGGCCACAAGGTCGTCGGTGCATCTCGTGGTGGCAACCCCCAAACCAAGTGGTGGACACCAGTGGTGAGGGGGGCCATTCAGCTGAAGAAGGCGTTCTATTGAGCTTGGTTTGCTTGTGGGACTCCTAAAGCAGCTGATGTGTAGTAGTAGTAGTAGTAGATTAGTGTACCGGCAGACCAAGTGGAGTGCAGCTCGGGTGGTTGCTGAAGCAAAATCTTGGGTGTGGGAGGAGTTTGGTGAGACCATGGAACAAGACTTTCGGTTGGCCTCAAAGAAATTCTGGCAAACTGTCCGGCAGCTCTTGAGGGGAAGCAGCTCCCTGTCCACACTATGTTTGGTGCTGATGGGGAGCTGCTGACTTCAACTGGGGATATTGTTGGGCAGTGGAAGGAATACTTTAAGGATCTCCTCAATCCCACTGACACACCTTCCACAGAGGAAGCAGGGCTTGTGCACAAGGGGAATGACTCGCCCATCACAGGGGCTGATGTTGCCATGGTGGTTAAAAAACTCCTTGGTGCGAGATTGGGGATGGGGTGGACGAGATTCGCCCTGAGTACCACAAGGCCCTGGATGTTGTAGGGCTGTCATGGTTGACACGCCTCTGCAACATTGCGTGGAGGTCGGGGACAGCGCCTTTGTCATGGCAAACCTGGGTGGTGGTTCCTCTCTTCAAGAAAGGGGACCAGAGGGTGTTCTCCAACTTTAGAGGGATCACACTCTTCAGCCTCCATGGGAAGGTCTATCTCAAGGTAATGGATAGTCCGGCCGTTGGTCGAACATCAGATTCAGGCATTCGACTACGTCCTTCGTGGTTTTTTGTGGGGGGTGCTTCAGGAGTATGGGGCATCGGGCCTGTTGTTAAGAGTTATCCAGTCTCTATAAGACCGTTGTGAGAGTTTGGTTCGTATTGCCAACACTCCGTCGGATTCATTCCCAGTGAGAGTTGGACTCCACCAGGGCTGCCCTTTGTCACCTATCCTCTTCACAATTTTTATGGACAGGATTTCTAGGCACAGCTAGGGTACGGAGGGTGTCATGCTTGGTGACCACAGGATCTCATTGCTGTTTTTCGCAAATGATGTTGTCCTGCTGGCTTCATCCAGCAATGACCTACAGGTCTTACTGGGAAGGTTTGCCACTGAGTGTGAAGCAGCTGGGATGAGAATCAGCACCTCCAAGTCTGAGTCCATGGTCCTCAGCCAGAAAAAGGTGGATTATCCTCTCCAGGTTGGGGACAAGCTCCTGCCCCAAGTGGAGGAGTTTAAGTATCTTGGGGTCTTATTCACGAGTGAGGGGAGAATGGATAGAGACAATGACAGGCGGATGTGGGCAGCATCTGCAGTGATGTGGACATTGTACCAGTCCATTGTGGTGAAGAGGGAGCCAAGCTCTAAGGCAAAGCTGTCGATTTACCTGTCACTGTACGCTCCTACCCTCACCTATGGTCACAAGCTTTGGGTAATGACCAAAAGAATGAGATCGCGGATACAAGCAGATGAAATGAGCTTTCTTCGTAGGATTGCTGGGCTCACCCTCAGAGATAGGGTAAGGAACTCAGTCATCCGGGAGAGGCTCAGAGTAGAACCGCTGCTCCTCCACATTGAAAGGAGCCAGTTGTGACATGATTCTTGACCCAGGAGACAGACAACAGACACGAGTAGGACAGTTAACAATTATTTATTAACTCGATGAGTTGTGTGGGTGTGTGAATGTGAGAGTGAGTGTGAAGCTGGAGGAGTGCTGGAGCTGAGCGAGTCCTGCTGCGACCTGGCAACCCTAGGAACACAAAGCACAGGTGTTAATACTGTTTGCAGCTGAGAGGTGTAGTGATGACTGCTGCTTACTTGCAGGTGTCGCCAGGAGACTCTTGCTGGCCCCGGGAGCGAGTGAAGGAAGGTGAGCAGGAGACTTGGCGTCGTGAAGAGGTGGAGAGGATCCGAGGAGGAGGAGGGGAAGCCCCGCTGCTTTGGGGAATAGGTCCGCCGCCAGGGAGGTCCACCTGTGCACAGGGGAGAATACTTTGGCAAGATAAGGATGAATGTGGCTTACTTGACGAGGCTTGATGCACTGGAGCTCTGGTTCGAGGTCGAGGGCATGGAGCATTGCGCAGTGGTGATGACAGATGACTCTGTGCTGAGCTGTCAGTGGATCTGGCTTTTATGGCCTGCTGTGGATTGGAAGCAGGTGTGTGCGCAGCTGGTGCTGATGACGGCCTAGCGGCCGCCATGACAAATTGAAGTGGTTTGGGCATCTGATCAGGATGCCTCCTAGACGCCTCTGACTTGAGGTGTTTTGGGCACGTCCCACTGGGAGGAAACCCAGGACTCGCTGGAGAGACTATGTCTCCCAGTTGTTCTGGGAACGCCTTGGTATCCTTTCTGAAGAGCTGGAGCAGGTGGCTGGGGAGAGGGAATCTGGGCTTCTCTGCTTGAACTGCTGCCTCCGTGACCCAGACCTCCAAAAAGGGGGTAGAAGATGGATGGATGGATGGATGGATGGGTTTATTTCTTGTGCTTGTATGTCTCTCACCCCAAAATCGGCTCTGTGGTACCTGGAGCTCACGGAGGCGGCTGTTCACCGCCATCCAATCTCCCAAGGCAGGGAGATTTCTGGGGATCAAAGCTGGCATTCGGTAGTCCTAGATGGAAGGAAAGTTCTGGAAGACACTGCCCCTTTCAACGCCGTTCGCCAGCACCAGCCCTCTTCACTTCATGGCGCGCACACCTGCTTTACCTGTCATTAAGTCTGCAGCTCAGCCTGAGAATAAGCCTGCAGTTCAGCCTGTGAGAAAGCCTTCAACTCTGCCTATCAACACGTCTGGTGTCGTCTGTCACCAAGCATGCTGCTTTGTCTGAGGTTTCCACCGCAGCTGCTTCGCCGGTCATCACTCCTGCAGTGCCAGCTCCACCACCTTCAACATTGGTGCCCTCACCCGCAGCTGTTTCCTCATCGAGATCGCCAAGGGTGGCCTCTGAAGCAGCAGAGCAGGTCAAGCCAGTACCTTTTCCTTTCATTACACCTATTGGGGAGGGGCCTTGCCTGGTACTTGGTGGGGGTTTACAGTGGCAGCCACCAATCACTGTTGAGCCTCTGCCGCCTGTCTATGCTGCCATTTTTCTTGGTATTTGCATGGCACCCACCTGGATTTTTCCTTCTCCGTCCGAGATGCATGCCACAGCTCCAGCTGACTAGAAGGTGCACACTTCAGCAGTGACTGTCCCGCTTCACATGTACACTCCAGCAGTGATTGCTCCATCTCACATGCACACTTCATCATGGACTGTTTTGCCTCACATGCACACTCCAGCAGTGACTGTTTTGCTTCATGTGCACGCTCCCATAGTGACTGTTTTGCCTCACGTGCACGCTTCCGCACTGACTGTTTCACCTCATGTGCACGCTTCTTCAGAAACTGCTCCACCTCACGTGCACGCTCCTGCAGAGACTGCTTCTCTTGAGGCCATCATTCCAACATCGGCTGCACAAGGGTCCTCGCCAGCAGAAGAGCAGGGGTTAAGGCAAGTCCTCTTCTTTGTTTTCTTAATATCTGTTTAAGAGAGGTCTTGTCTTACTCCTTGTGAGGAGACCCAGTTGCAGCATCCATCTGCTTCTGAGCTCTCCCTGCCAAGCTCTTCTGCTGACTGTATTGATGTGATGCCTGCTTCAACCTGTACCTCTTCCTCTCTGTCCGAGGTGGTGGCGTCAGACGAGAATTCCTGGGTATCTGGGTCGGATGCGCCCCTGCTGTCTCAGCCTTAGGTCAGCACACCCCAGCAGTCTCATTTGGGAATCAGCGCACTCAAACCATCAACACATGAGGACTGCACACTTCAGTCTTCTGATTCAGAGATCAGCGCTCCCCAGCCGTCTCATCCAGAGGTCAGCGTTCCCCAGTCGTCCAATGCGGAGGCCAGCATATACAAATTGTTGGTTGCTGAGGTTGACGTGTCTCAGTCATCAGTTTTAGACCAAGAGGATCTCATGTTATTTTCACCAAAGCTTAAAGCTCCTGTGTCGTTTCCTGAATTTAAAGTTTTCATGTTATCATCTCCTGAGTTTAAGGGTTCTTTGTTATTACTTTTATTAATTATTTATCATTTATTTATTTTTATTATCTTTGTTATTATTAGCACCTTAGTTTAAAATTTTCATGTCATTTTCCCCTGAGTATGGTCCTCGTGTGTTATTTTCAGATCAAAAGGCTCGTATGTTGTTTTCAGAGCAAGGGGCTCGTGTGCTATTTTCTGAGCAAAAGGACTGTGTTTTCTCCTCTCTGGTGGCCCATGGACTTTGGTAGGCCACCTGACGCACCCTGTGTTCACCCTTCCTGTGGCCATTGAACTTTGGAAGGCCACCAGACCCATCATGTACTCCAGTTTGGGGTCCCATGGACTGGGATAGGCCCCCTGACCCATCTTGTTCCCCCTGTGGGGTTTTTTTGGGTTGTCTGGAATCGGCCCTTGGGTGGGGGTGGGGGGGCACTATCATGGGGGAACGTGTGCAAACATGTCCTATTTTTTAAGTTATCTTTCTCTCCAGTTGTCAGTATGGTTATTTTGCCCTCACCTTTAGTTTTTGGTTCATTCTGCATATCATTACCACTCTTTTTATGTCATCTTGTGTTTACTCTTTGCAATAGTGCTCTCTGTTTAATCTGCCATCATTATTGGTTCTTTGTTAATTCCTCATGGCTGCACCTGATTGTATCTCTTGCCCTCTTCTCCCCTCTTAATTAATCTCAACTGTTTGTCATTAGCGTCTATGTATACATGTTCCACTCAGTTTTCAGTTCATTATCGCGTTGAAAAACCCAGGTTGTGTTCTCTCCCGCATTTTGTCCAGTTAATGTTTTTTCTGTATGTTTGTCAGTGATTATCCAGCCTAGAGCTGCGCCTTTTGCTATTAAACCTGCTGAAGTCATCTCTGCGTTTTGGCCATCCTTTGCTGTCTTCCCGGCAGCGGAACATGACAGACTCAAAGCGTTTTATTCAACAGTATAAGCAAAAACCTTTTCAAACAACAATGAGAGAGCAAAAATAGTAATTATTTCTCAATTACGCTTTCCAGCAAACAAAAATATTTGTAAGCTCTCTGCCTGGCCTCTTCCTGTTTGTTCCTTTGTATTGCCTATGTGAAAAACACATAAAATATAACTAATATGCATAATTTTAGTAAATTTGCTGTTTAAGGACAGAGGTTGGTAGAAGTATTTGGATGATATTAAAAGGAACATTTTTTTATTTAACCTTTATTTTACAGGGATGGTCCCATTAAGTGTAAGGGTTTGGACATGACTGTGCTCATGTCCTCGCTTTATGTTCATATTTGCTTTTCTGTTATCTGCAGGACATGAGTTCAGTGCAGAACTTCATTAAGGAATCCTAAGATTTTTATTCTTAAATGCTCCCAGTTGTATTCAGATTGATTGTTTTTAGTTCAAGTCTTAATTAAGTTGGCTGCAAATACTCTGCTTGTTTGAATTAAGATCTAAATGTGATCAAATGAAATTGTATGTTAAACGGCATATTGTATGATATAGTGTAGTTAGATATGTTAGTACTTTAAGTCAGTTAACATTATTCTTAAAATGATGTTTTAAAAATTCAAAGCAATCAGAAAGTGGCCATAAGGACTGGAAGAGAAGTGGGAAAAAAATCTGCAAAATTTAAAACAATGTGTCATGGTTTAAGTGTCCCCTGAAGTTTAGGTTTCCTGAAATTGTGACTTAGCTTAACCACCAGTAAGTGACTCCGTGAAACACTCATGGCTACTCTGTTCATTCACAGACCAGAACATTCACGCTGTTATCCTATTAAATCAAAGGGAATCTTGGTTCTTTTGCATGTTCTTTTGTTGTTAAAATTGTGTTAACAGGTCTGAGGAGTTGTTAGTTCCTGTCCAGCAGGTCAGTTGGGTGGGGTGGGGGGGGGGGGTTATCAGTGCTGCTGTTAAAGCCACGTCACCCTTTAACCTTGGTTAAAGGGTGCTTGGAGTCCTCCCTTGCTTGGAGTCCAAGATGGTGACGAGACCAGAGGTGCTTTGAGGAGCTCTGAGGCCTGAACTGAGACTTTCTGGTAAAACTGTTCAAAAGACTTCTGTTGGACACCAGCAAATGTGAGGAATATTTGTGAGACAACTAAGCTGACCCAGAGAAGGTTCTGATTCCGTTTCTGGTCTCATAGAGGATTTAAAAGGACAGTGAAACAAGCTGGCACAAGATGGCGGAACCCACGCGTCTTGGTTGGAATGGCTCTGTGTTGGCTCCTGAGGTAAAGCGGTCTCGATTAAAACCTGAAGTACTGTATATAAGACTACTGAGGGGAAAATAATTGTTGAGGATGAGCTGCTAAATTTCCTTGCAGTGAAAATTAAGACTCTGAGTCAGAATGAGATCGTCTTATTGGCCTCTAATACTTTTGACTCTGAGTGGATTGAGTCCTCAAAAAAAGTTCTGTTTGAGCTCTGCCCACTACACAAAGGTGTGTTGCACACAAGGGGCCCCAAAAAGATGTTAATAATTTAAAGAGCTGCCTTAAGATAATGAATGAGTGCGGTGAAAATCTACCTAGATTCGTCTCTCATTACCTGGATGATTTGCCGCTGGTTACTTTTTCCAGCTTGGACTGTTCAAGTCTCCTGAGGAGAATGGAGCACTTAAGTGCAGAGGTTTGTGCCGTGAAACAAACCATGCTGTTACAGACTAGCTCCAGTGAAGATCTACGTACTATTACTTCGGATATTGCCCAACGTGTAAGTGGCCTGGAACAATCTGCTTTACGGGCCGTGGATAATGAGGCGCCTGCCCTGGGAGGGCCGGTCGGTCCCGCTGATGTCGAAGCGGAGGATGGGGTCTGCCCGATGATTGATACAATGTCTGGAGATGCACGGGAATCTTAACTTGACCACTGGAGAGAAGGTTTCGACTGTGAATTTGGACCCGGTGGGTCAGCCTATAACCGGGGGAAAATTCCGGAACAGTAGCGTCTTCACCAGGCTCTCCAAAATGGAGTCAAGAGGTGAAAAAGGGACGACGAATTGAGCGTGCTGCGGCTAAACCCAAGCCATCCTCTGCTTCAATCAGCCGTAGGAATAAAGCCAGCAACGTGGCTACTGTTGCTGGTACGGGCTCTGGTAATATTAACCGCTTGACGCCTGTTGTCGCGAATTCGCATCAAACCGCTTCCGCTCCATATGGAACCAAAATACCGTCTGTATTCCTCCACTTCCGGTTGGAGCACTTCCAACACATACCTAGGAACCTTTTGCAAGCATTAGTTTCTTGTAGGAACGGTCAGAGACGGAGCACCATCCATTTCCTGATTGCTAGGGTTAGGGTTAGGGTTAGGGCTAGGGTTAGGGTTAGGGTTAGGGTTATAGTTTGGCAGTCATGAGAGTTGAAAATACTGAAAATAACTTTGTTGCATAAATAAAAGACTTCATACTTGAGATGGGAACAGGTGCTTTTTTACCTTTTTTTAACCATAGATGCCTGTTGTCGCTAATTTGCATCATACCTAAAATTATATCTATTTTATGTGCTATAGTCAAATTAACTTTCTCAACTTAATTTAGCATCTACTTGAAAGCAAAAACACAAGTGATTTTTTTTTCATAATTGGAAATAAATTCAGGCGTTAAGGGGTTAAAACTGTACGGACTAAGATGGTGAGTGTGTTTGCTACCCATTTTCATTCTGATTTGGAAGCTGACGCTCTATCTGCATATCTTAAAGATAAGCTTGGACGAGAAGTTATCTGTCAGAAAATCCTCACTGGGAACGGCAGGGTTGGTTCATTTAAAGTAACGGCGGAATGCTCTGAGGTCGGGGACATGTACCAGCCAGAGCTCTGGCCAGAGGGCGCATTGGTGTGGCGATATTATGAGCCCCGTGGGGCTGGGAGGGCTGGAGCTAGTGGAGCAGCTGCTGTGGAGAATATGCGGGCACCCACGGATGATGGTGATCTTTCTTAATTTCTCTTCTTTCTTTTTTTTTTTTTTGATGGGCATTCAGGTCTTGTCTTACAACTGTTGTGGCCTTAAATTGGGGCAAAGTGCTGGGGAGAAAGCTCGCCGGTTAGTTATTGACAATTTATTGAACAATTGTGATATTTTGTGCCTTCAGGAAACGTTTCTTTCTGAACAAGACTTGGAATGTTTGAACTGTCTTAACCCTGATTTCCATGGTGCTGGGGAGTCTACAACTGACCTCAGCAAGGGGATTATCAGGGGTAGGATACCTGGAGGCATGGCTATTCTCTGGAGAAAGAAGCTGGACTCCTTAATAAAAGTAGTCCAACTTGGTGTAGATTGGTGTATTGGTGTGCAGTTTAATTGTAATGATAAGGAATTCCTCATTATTAATGTATATACGCCCTTTGAGTGTCAATAGAATGAGGATGAATATTTAAATATTTAAATAATAATAATATTTAAATAAGCTTGCATATAATTCTTATATGCAAGATTATAAAAATACTTGTATTTTAATTATAGGGGACTTGAATGCGGACATATCTGACACTGACTCCTTATTTGCAAAACATATGTATCATTTTTGTTATGAAAATAACTTAATTTTGTCAAGTAAGATGTTAATGCCTCCTGATAGTTATACCTATATAAGTGAGGCTTGGCACACTACGTCCTGGCTAGATCATTGCATCAGCACTGGTGATGCACATGCCTCTTTGGGTGGCATGAGTATTTATTGTGGGTTAGCAATGTCTGATCATATACCGTTTGAGATGATAATTAATGTTGACTGTCTACCTGCACTTTGTCAGAATGTCAGTCAGGATGAGGTGGAAAAATTAGACTGGGACACTCTTTCTAAGGAAGAAATTGTAGAATATTGTGGTCGTACAGATAAATCCTTGAGTAAAATATGTCTTCCTAGAGATGCTGTAATGTGCAACAATGTGAACTGTAGCATTGTCGAGCATAAGAAAGACCTTTTTAGTATGTACGATGCTATAGTTAACTCCCTGTATAAGGACAGTAAGCCTTATTACAGGAAGATACGTAAAACACATAATGTAAGACCTGGCTGGAATGAGGTTGTAGCTGTGCCTTATTCTGAAGCTCGGGAAGCATATAAAGCATGGGTGGAGACTGGGAGACCCAGACAAGGGCCAGAATTTGAGATGAAGAAATGTACGAATGCAAAGTTTAAGTATGCTATTCGTCATATTTCTAAAAATGAGCAGCTAATGAGAAGTAATTCCTTGGCCAAGAAATTGTTAGATAAGAATGTCACAGATTTTTGGAAGGAGCTTAGACGGATTAGTAATAGTAAAACGTCTTTACCTTGTACCCTGGAAGGCATTTCAGGTATAGAAAATATTGTGAATTTATGGCGGCAGCATTTTTATTCATTATTTAATTCAACTAAGGATGAAACTTATAAAGTAGGGAAAGTAGAAAGGGACGATTCGTTCCTGATTGACACTTATGCAGTGACCAAAGCCATTAGAGAGTTATCAGATAACAAAGCGAGTGGTTTAGACTGTATTTCTGCTGAGCATCTTAAATATGCTAGCTCAAGAATTGCTCCTCTTCTTGCAATCTGTTTCACCAGCTTCATGATTCATGGGATGTTACCAGAATCATTACTGTCTGTTGTGTTGGTACCAGTCATTAAAGATAAAGCTGGCAAGCTGTGTAGCCTGGACAATTACAGGCCCATAGCTATAGCCAATATAATATCTAAAGTACTGGAAATAATCCTGTTTGGAAAAATTAAATGTATTCATCAAATCTACTGATCATCAATTTGGATTTAAACCGCATTATGGAACAGATCTGTGCATACATGCTTTAAAAGAAATTATAATTAAGTATAGAAATCAAAATTCATCAGTTTTGTTGTGTTTTATTGACGCCTCTAAGGCGTTTGATCGTGTTAATCACAGAAAATTGTTTAGGAAAATGATTTATAGGGGGGTTCCCAAGTACTTAGTATGTATCCTGATTTACTGGTATGCACATCAGAAAATGCTGGTGAAATGGGGGAAGAGTCATTCATCCCCATTTGGTGTGAGCAGTGGTGTCAGACAGGGCAGTATATTGTCCCCTATTCTATTTAATCTTTATATGGATGATTTGTCAAAGCAACTGAATGCCTGTAAAACTGGGTGTTTAATAGGGAATAAGTTAGTGAATCATTTTATGTATGCTGATGATCTAGTTATTCTCAGTCCAAGTAGTGCTGGTCTCCAGGAGTTATTAAGAGTGTGTACTGCTTATGAAGATGAAAATGACATAAAATATAATACAAATAAGAGTTGTGTGCTGATTTGCCGCACTAGAGAAGATTTGCTAATGAAATTCCCTGTCTTTGATTTGGCAGGCAGGGAATTAATTGTCAGGGATAAAATTAAATATCTGGGACATTTTATTAATGATAGAATGACTGACAATGATGATATTTTCAGACAACGCTGCAAAATCTACATGCAAGCAAATATTCTTGCACGTAGGTTTGGCTTTTGTTCAGATGAGGTGAAGCTGGTTCTTTTTAAAACCTATTGTACACCTTTATACACTGCTCATTTATGGATAAATTATAGGAAACAAAGTATGCAGAAATTACAGGTTGCTTACAATGATGCTTTAAGAATTTTACTTAAAAAGCCTCGATGCTGCAGTGCTTCTGAGTTATTTGTATCATCACGTGTAAATACACTGCATGCAGTAATAAGGAATCTTATGTATAAATTCATCTGTCAGCTTGATGTATCTGGAAATGAAATCATTCAAGTTATGTCTAGCATTAAGCTCAGTTCTATTCGCTGTCAGTCACAGTTTAGAAGGCATTGGTACAGTTGTCTTTTTAAGTCTTTTTAAAGTCTGTACTGTTTTTGTACTTCTTTTAGTAGTTGTTTCTTATTGTTTTGTAACTTTTTGATTGTTTTTTTTATTAACTGTTTCAATTGTCTTGTTTATTTTATTTTTGATGGACCATGAGTCTGGAATAAAGTTTGATTGATTGATTGATTGATTGATTGATTGATTGATTGATAACCCTTTGGTTTCCATCTCAGCAGCACCTCTGTTTGAATTGTCCTCAGAAGGGAACATGTAAATCGACAGAGGTGTGAAGTTTGGCCCAGCTGTTCCCACTGATGTCATGGGGGGTAATCTGTTGGGTGTCATGGGGTGTCATGTGTTTACTCTTCCTGGGTTAACTGGATTATTTCTGCTGCTGTGGATCACCTACTCCTCCTCTTCTTCTCCTTTTCCCTGCTGATTAGTGCAGATCTGCAGGATTTAACACCACCAAACACCACCAAACACTCACAGCTGTCACCTAAAAATGGCCAACACATGCCAATTTATCACATCCTTTTTCATATAAATTAGAAACATTCTGTTGTAAATGTAAGGATTTTTCTCATAAATTTGCAGGATTTTCCTGCAGAGTTACAGCCGTTTTACTCAGAAATGTGCAGCTTCTCACTTGAAAATTTGCAGCTGTTTATTATTCATAATTTTGCAGCTCTTTCCTCATGAATTTAGAACTTTTGTTACTCTTGAATTTGCAGTGTAAAAAAAACCACTTAAATTTGCAGCATTTTACTCAAATCTTACATTTGCAGCATTTTTGTTTGTAAATTTGCAGCGTTTTAGGTCATAAACAGTTGGTAATTTACACCTTTTTTGTCTTTTTGCTTAAGTTGCAGCTTTTTACCCATAAAATTCCACTTTTTTTGGTCAGAAATTGGCAGCTTTTAACTGAGACTTACATCCCCTTTTTTTTTTTTTTTTTTGTCAGGTCAGGCATTGGCTTGCTTACAACCAGATAACCATGAAAACCGGTACTACCTGTCTCGTGGGTCCGGCCATCAGCAACTCAGCCGACATCCCTGCCCTTCCAAGGGTGTGGAGGGTGAAACAGGGCATCTTGGCGGAACTAAAAGAAATATCTGCCACAGGTCTGTGGTGGACCACTCCCAGTTACACGGGGTGAGACTGGACATCCTGGCAGATAAACACATCTGTCGCAAGGTCTGTGGTGGACTGTGCCAGTCGGTGCATCGTGACATGCACTACACAAAGAGCAGAGATAAACAAATCTATCATCTGGTCAGTCACTGCAAAAGATACTGGAGTCAGTTTGTCTTGGCTTGTCCTTGCCACTGATAATACCTCTATCTGCCAAGAATGTGCTGCTAGTTCAGCAAAAGCTAGTGGTACTCAAATACTTTGCTAGTAGTTTCATGAAATGGTCAGTCAAAAAGCAACTCATACCAGCTTGGACGTCACTAACAAGGTCCGCACTGATCTATTCACACTCCGATAGGCAGCGAAAAGTAAGCTAGGAGCAGGAAGACAAAAGAAGAGGAAAACAGCAGCCTTGTGTGTAGCAGAATGGAATGTAGGCACTCTGTTGGACAGAACAACATCACAGCGCCCAGAAAGACCGCGCTTGTGGCCCTGGAAATGAACGGGTACAATGCAGACATAGCTGCACTTAGTGAAACAAGATCACCTGGATATGACAGCTTGAAAGGCCATGGGTACATCTTCTTTTGGAGTGGGAAATCAACTCAAGAAAGGAGAGAAGCAGGATTGGGCTTTGCAGTTAGAAAAGAGCTCAATGACAGGATAATGACTATGAGACTCCCACTACAGTGGAAGATGTATGCCACACTCATCAGTGTATATGTCCCAACAATGACCAACACAGAGGAGGCATAGGAAGAGCTCTACAGTGATTTAAGTGAGACTATCAGGCATGTACTGACTGATGACAGGCTGGTATTCGTTGGAGAATTTAATGTCAGAGTTGGTTCGGACACTGAGAAATGGAAAGGAGTGCTAGGCAGTCATGGAGTAGGCAAGTGCAATGCTGATGGAGAACTTCTACTTGCACTATGTTCAGAGTACAACCTTGTGATAACCAACACTCTATTTAAGCACAAGGACACACACAAGAAGACATGGATGCACCCAAGATCCAAGCACTGCCACTTGTTAGACTGCATTATAGTCAGACAAAGAAACATAAGGGATGTATTGGACACCAGAGCAATGAGAGGTGCAGACTGTGGTACTGATCATGTTATGCTGAGATCTAGATTAAGGATTTGCAGATGAAAACAGCACTGCAGAACAGGTGCAAAGCCACCATGGAAGCTAGTGCACTGAAAGGCCAAAAGAAGCAGGAAAAACTTACATATGAAATGGATGAAAACTTGAAAGACTGGGACGGCAACAACTCAGAGAATGACATAGAACAGAAATGGGCAACACTGGAGGATGCAGTGTATCAGACTGAGAGTGATGTATTAGGCCACCCTGAGAAGAAACATCAAGATTGGTTTGATGAGCATGATGAACATCTGAAGAAACTACTAGAAGTGAGGAATACAGCTAGGCAGGAAAACCTACAGTGTAACACAAGGTCGAAGAAGAAGAAATACTCAAAGGCTCAGAGTGAGCTACAGAAATACACCAGAGAGATGAAGTCCAACTGGTGAAATGAAAAAGTGGAGGAACTTCAAACTGCAGCAAAAAGGAAGGACATGAAAACATTCTTTAAAGGTTTGAGAGAAATCTATGGCCCTAAACCAAGAGGATTGATTCAACTAAAAGCTACGGATGGTGAAACAGTTTTGCAGGAGAAAGACAAGATCCTGGACAGATTTGCAGACCACTTTGACCAATTACTAAACAACCCTGGAGATCTCACTGAAGAGGCTAAAGAAGCTCTAGTGCAGCAACCAGCTGTATCAAGTCTGGATGAACCACCAAACCTTAATGAACTAATGGCAGCTATCAGGACAACACAGGATGGTAAAGCTCCAGGAAGGGATGGAATTCCAGCAGAAGTGTGGAAATTTGGTGGTGTTCAGCTGACCAACTGCCTGCACAAGCTCATCCAAGAGATTTGGGATGCCCAGAAAGTACCTCAAGACTGGAAGGATGCAAGTATTGTGCCTTTGTTCAAGAAAGGTGACAGGAAAGATTGTGGAAATTACCGAGGTATATCACTGCTAGCCACTGTTGGTAAGATTCTCTCACGTGTACTACTGAACAGACTCAATGAACACATCTCACAGAATGTACTACCAGAAACCCAGTGCAGCTTTAAAAGTTGAAGAAGCACACTGGACATGATGTTCTGCTTGAAACAGGTTCAGGAAAACTGTATCGAACAGAACATGCCGCTTTATGTAGTCTTCATAGACTTCAGTAAAGCCTTCGATACTGTTTCACGACAAGGACTTTGGCAGGTACTCAAGAAATGGCTGTACAGAGAAGTTTGTCAGCCTGATTGAGGCACTCCATACAGGTATGCAAGCAAACGTAGCAATAAGTGGTTTAGTATCGAAAGACTTTTCAGTAAACAATGAGGTGAAACAAGGGTGTGTGCTGGCGCCTACACTCCTCTTGCTACATCTGGTAGCCATGCTTGAGGTGGCCTTCAAAGACACTTCAGAAGAAGTATACATCCAAACAAGGAAAGAAGCAGACTTGTTCAATGTGGCACAGTTTAAAGCCAAGAGTAAGACATCGATAAAGGTAGTAAGAGAAATGCTCTTTGCTGACGACAGTGCTCTAGTTGCACACAATGAGGAAGATATGCAATCTTTAGTGGAGAAATTTGCAAGAGCAGCTAGCCAATTCAGCCTCAAAATCAACATCAAGAAGACAGAGTGCCTCTATCAACCACCAGAGTTCCAGTTATCAACATCACTACCAAAAGAGATCAGCACTGGTACAGAGCCACTAGACAAGTGCAAGACTTTCAAGTATCTAGGGAGTACTGTTTCAGAGAATGCTAGGCTGGAGGATGAACTATCTCTCAGAATGGGAAGAGCAAGCGCTGTGTTTGGAAACTTGAGGGAGAGAATCAGAATCAGAATCAGAATTAGATTTATTGCCATTGTTCATGTAGTACACAAACTAGGAATTTGTCTCGGTGCAATGCTGCAACATTAAACATGAGTAGCACTAAAGATAAAAATAAAAAACTATGCATGCAATAAAATGTAGTATATGAATGAGTAATACTAATCTGTGCAATTTTTAAATATATTAACAAGCAGCAGATATTGTGGAGTTCCACATAGTGAGTCGGTAGTGCAAAAGAAAACAGTGATAATTATCATGAGTCCGGTTGAGCTGCTGTACGTAGTGCATGAGAGTCTAATAAGTCACTTAGTGTTCAGCAGTCTGATGGCAGAGGGGAAGAAGCTGTTCATGTAGCGGGAGGTTTTAGTCTGAATGGACCGAAGTCTTCTGCCTGAGGGGAGGGGGGCAAACAGTGCGTGTCCAGGGTGTGAAGGGTCGGCTATGATCCGACCTGCACGCCTCCGGGTCCTGGAGATGTACAGGTCCTGGAGGGATGGGAGCTCGCAGCCGATCACCTTCTCAGCAGCGCGCACAACGCGCTGCAGTCTTAGTCTGTCCCTGGTGGTGGCTCCTGCGTACCACACGGTGATGGAGGTGGTGAGGATGGACTCGATGATGGCCGTGTAGAACTGCACCAACATCTTGGTGGGTAGCTTGAGCTTCCTCAGCTGCCTCAGGAAGAACATCCTCTGCTGGGCCTTTTTGATGAGGGAGCTGATGGTTGGCTCCCACTTGAGGTCCCGGGTGATGGTGGTGCCCAGGAAGTGGAAGGAATCCGCAGTGGTGATGGGAGAGTCTGTGAGGGTAAGGGGGGGCAGAGGGGCTGTAACTTTTCTGAAGTCCACGATCATCTCCACTGTCTTCAGAGCGTTCAGCTGCAGGTTGTTGTGGCTGCACCAGGACGCCAGCTGGGCCACCTCTCTCCTGTAGACGGACTCATCGCCGTTGGAGATGAGCCCGATGAGACATGTGTCTATCCGTGTGAAATGCAAAGTGTACAGAGCGACAGTACTGGCTGCTCTACTGTACGGTGCTGAAACTTGGACTGTCTACAGGGTGCAGGTAAAGAAACTCCACGCATACATGATGAGACACCTTCAAGCCATAATGAACATCTCAAGGAAAGACAAGCTAACCAACATAGAAGTATTGAAATGAGCTGGTCTATCATCAATGGAGGACATGCTAATACAGATGAACCTGAGATGGCTCGGACATGTTGAGAGGATGGACCACCAGCATCTCCCTCGGCAGTTACTCTACTCAGTTACGAGAGGGCAAATGCAATCAGGGTAGACCAAGGCTCAGATTTAAAGACACTGTAAAAAGAAACTCAAAGAAGCTGGATATAGACAGGAGTTCCTGGCAGTGGAAGGTTAAGGACAGAGCTGCGTGGAGGAATCTGATCAGACCTAAATGAAACAGTCATTGTTGCTCATGACAGACTGCTATAATGATGTTGTGCCCTGTCTGCTCTGCCTCGCCCATCTTGTGCTTCTCTGTTGTCTTTGATTGCTTCCCACCTGTTGTGCGTTGTCTTGATTATTTTCCTGCCTATATTTACCCTTACCAGTCTGTGCCAAGTGTGGTGTCATTAGCATTCCTGTCAGTTCTGTTCTTTTTCTAAGCCTGTGTTTCTGATCTGTAGCCCACTGTCATTTGTTTGTTCTTTTAAGTTTTGTTAATAAATCATCATTTCTGCACTGAACTCCTGCCTGCATTTGAGCCTGTGTAACCCACCTTGACAATGAGATTGCAAATCTCTTTTTCAAGGGCGTCTTGGACAAGAGGCAGAAGCAATAGAATAGAACATGCCATTTTATTGTCCTTAGACTAACACATTGAAGAAAAAAAATCAAAAGAATAAAGTAAAAAAATGTATGAAAAAAGTTGTGAATTTGCTTCTAAATAGTTACAGATGTAAAAGAGAAAAGTTGCAGTAATTTTTACAAATTTAACTGTAAAAACTTTAAATTTTCCATAAAATAAACCACAAATGTATCTCAGAAATGAGCAGAAAAACTGCTGAATAAGGGAGAAAAAAAAACTAATTTAAAAGGAAAATCTCAAATTTAAGACTGAATTTAAAAGAAGGAAAGTCACATATTTGTAAGGAAAAGAGTCAGATTTAGCAGTAAGGTTATATAGCTCCATGGATTTAGGAGAGAAAAGCCATAACCTCACACTCAAGTATTTTTTTCTGTAATTAGTAAATACCTTTTTTTGCCATTTAAATGATGATTTAAATGTTTCTGCATACATCAGGTAACTCAACTTGAGTACAATTTCTAACAACTTTTGGTTGTGTGAGGGGGAATAAAATATTACTTTTAAACGTATAATATTTAACCAGATTATTTTGTAGTCAGAGATTTTAGTGATCTGTGTGGAGTTTATATGTTCTCCTCGTGTCTGCGTGAGTTTACTCCGGGATTTCTCCGGTTTCCTCCCACAAGCCAAAAACATGCAAGTTAGGTTAACTGGTATCAAACTGGGGATTCTAAATTGTCCTTAGGTATGACTGTGAGAGTGAATGGTTGTGTGTCTCTCTGTGTTGGCCCTGCGATGGACTGGCGATCTATCCAGGGTGTACCCTGCCTCTCGCCCAAAGATGCTGGGATAGGCTCCAGCCCCCCCGCGACCCGAAAAGGATTAAGCAGAAGAAGATGGATGGATGGATGGTATTTAAATGTCTGAGAATGTTTTCATTTCAGTCAGAAAAGCCACAGTTTAATCGGTAAAACGGTATTTTGCATTGTAACTCATTGTACAGTACAGTATATACAGTGGGGAAAATAAGTTTTGAACACGTCAACATTTTTCTCATTAAACATATTTCTGATGGAGCCATTGACCTGAGAGCTTCACCAGATATGGTAAATGGCATACACTTACAGTGGTGTGAAAAAGTGTTTGCCCCCTTCCTGATTTCTCAGTTTTTTGTGTTTGTCATACTTAAATGTTTCAGATCATCAAACAAAGTAAACATAAAATGCAGTTTTTAAATGAAGGTGTTCATTATTAAGGGGGAAAAAATCCAAACCTACATGGCCCTGTGTGAAAAAGTGATTGCCCCCTAAACTAATAATTGGTTGGGCCACTTTTAGCAGCAACAACTGCAATCAAGCGTTTGTGATAACTGGCAATGAGTCTTTTACAGGGCTGTGGAGGAATTTTGGCCCACTCATCTGACATGATTTATGACCCAGAAGGCAGACACAGACTGCAGAATAAACTCAAGTATCTTTTATTGTAGTGTGAGTGTAAATGTGTGCGTGAGTGCAGGAATGTAGCAGCCGGGCGAGCAGAGCACCGTTCAGACTGGCAACCCTAGGGAAGAGCAAAGACAGGCAGATTAGAGACTGGGATCTGGAGCAATGATTCAGAGAATGTTCAGTCTTACTGTTGGCTAGTTGGTGTGTAGCACAGGAGAGTTCCCGGAGGCTCCGGCCAGTGGGACAGCGTCTTCGGCTCTGGCTGCTGAGGAGGTGAGACGGTGATGAGATGTGCAGAGAGCTGGTGAAGTGCAGGTTGAGCTCAGTCTGCCGCCAGGAGGAGGAGCTCCCCCGCCAGCAGGTTTCCACCTGTGCACAGGAGAGCAGAGCGAAGCGTGGAGATGAGGAAATGAAGAGGGCTTACCAGTCGCTGCAGAGCTAGGACTCCCAGGAGGACGACGAGACAGGAAGGATCAGAGGAGATGGAACTCCGACGAGGCAGGGAGGATCAGTGGAGATGGAACTCCAGATCATAGAGGTGACGAGAAGGCGAAGAGGTTTTGCCAGACCAGGGAGCTTGACATCTCCATGCAGACCCAAGGGCAGCGCAGCTTAAATAGGCAGACTTAATGAGGAGAGCAGGTGTGCATGCAGCTATGGAGGAAATTAGGGCAGCAGGCATGCAGAGCAGATCACTACATCATCTTTGCAGAATTGTTGTAATTCAGCCACATTGGAAGGTTTTCGAGCATGAACTGCCTTTTTAAGGTCATGCCACAGCATCTCAAATGAATTCAGGTCAGGACTTTGACTAGGCCACTCCAAAGTCTTCATTTTGTTTTTCTTAAAGGGCCTATATCATGCAAAATTGACTTTTTTGAGCTTTTAAGCATGTTATAATATTAATTCCTCACCAAAAACACCCCCAAAGTGGTATTTTGCTCCATTCACGCATCTCTGAGTATTCCTCCTCAACCCTGCTCTCTGAGCTGCTGCTCCACCCTGTCCCTGATAATGACTGGGTCCCCACGTTCATACGTATGAACATGGGTGAGCCGCCCACTCCAGGAAGTGCCTGTGCTGCCAGCACCGCCCCCAGGCTAACGCACATACCCACTTTCTCCGCGCAGCTAACGGAGCGGTGATCGGCAAAACTCTTTCACTTTAGCATTGACACTGTGAAGAAGTAGTTCCTCTCGCACCTAATCTGCTCAGTGACAACAACTGTTTGCTTTTTTACGTAACACAATGTCTTCTAAGTTTTTGTGGGCGGAACCCAGCGACACGCTGCAGCAGCCAGCTCAGGGGTTACGTCATGAAATGGGCGGCAGCCACAAGAAGGAGAGGCTGAGCCTCAGAGATTGAGGCATCTTACTTCCGGGTTGGAAAAGTAGCTTGCGAAAATAACTCATATTTCATAAGAAATTCATTCTCCAGTGTACCAAAGGTAATATACTATCACATACATGCATATAGTTTACTCTGAAAGGCTTAAAATAGCATGATATAGGCCCTTTAAGCCATTCAGAGGTGGACTTGCTGGTGTGTTTTGGATCATTGTCCTGCTGCAGAACCCAAGTGCGCTTTAGCTTGAGGTCACGAACAGATGACCAGACATTCTACTTCAGAATTTTTTCGTAGAGAGCAGAATTCATGGTTCCATTTACCACAGCAAGTCTTCCAGGTCCTGAAGGAGCAAAACAGCCCCAGACCATCACACTACCACCACCATATTTTACTGTTGGTATGATGTTCCTTTTCTGAAATGCTGTGTTACTTTTACACCGGATGTAATGGGACACACATCTTCCAAAAAGTTCAACTTTTGTCTTGTCAGTCCACAGAGTATTTTCACAAAAGTCTTGGGGATCATCAAGATGTTTTCTGGCAAAACTGAGATGAGCCTTTATGTTCTTTATGCTTAGCAGTGGTTTTTGTCTTGGAACTCTGCCATGCAGGCCATTTTTGCCCAGTCTCTTTCTTATGGTGGAGTTATGAACACTGGCCTTAACTGAGGCAAGTGAGGCCTGCAGTTCTTTGGATGCTGTTGTGGGGTCTTTTGTGACCTCTTGGATGAGTCGTCGCTGCGTTCTTGGGGTAATTTTGGTTGGCCGGCCACTCCTGGGAAGGTTCACCACTGTTCCATGTTTTCGCCATTTGTGGATAATGGCTCTCACTGTGGTTCGCTGGAGTCCCAAAGCTTTAGAAACGGCTTTATAACCTTTTCCAGACTGATAGACCTCAATTACGTTGTTTCTCATTTGTTCCTGAATTTCTTTGGATCGCAGCATGATGTCTAGCTTTTGAGGATCTTTTGGTCAACTTCATTTTGTCAGGCAGGTCCTATTTAAGTGATTTCTTAATTGAGAACAGGTGTATCAGTAATCAGGCCTGGGTGTGGCTAGAGAAATTGAACTCAGCTTTCCAAAGGTGTGATGAACAACAGTTAATTTATGTTTTAACAGGGGGCAATCACTTTTTCCACACAGGGCCACGTAGGTTTGGATTTTTTTTTTTACCCTTAATAATAATCCCCTTAATTTAAATACTGCATTTTGTGTTTACTTGTGTTATCTTTGTCTAATATTTAATTTTTTTTTGATGATCTGAAACATTTAAGCGTGACAAACATACAAAAACATAAGAAATCAGGAAGGGGCAAACACTTTTTCACACCACTGTATATAGCACTTCTTCTCATCTCTCAATGACCAAAGCACTTTACACATCCTGCTATCCATCCATTCACACACACATTCACACAATGATGGTGGCAGAGCTGCGATGCACCCGCGCTGGTCTGACCCACCAGGAGCAAATGGGGGTTCAGTGTCTTGCTCAAGGACACTTCAGACCAAACTATATTCTCCCAGTATTATACTGGCTTGTCCAAATGCTGTGCAACAAACTTTAAACAAGCTTCAACATGCTTTTGACATAATGATGGGCTCAGGAAACACACACACAGGCTCGGGAAAGATTTAAGGCTTTATTCAACAACGAGTGGTGTTGGAATGCGTGAGTGGAAGTGTAGATGTGGTGTGGGTGAACAGGGTGCGTTGAGAGCAGAACAGTTCGCCGTGCAGCCAGGCAACCCTGAGGGCAGAGCAGAGCAGGGAATTAGCTACAGTCAAACGCCCCGTGGGGAATAACCACAATATACTGCTGACGTGCAGATGAGATGGTGACTGGCGTTGGCGACACTGATGCTGCCTGGAGGACAGCGCTGCTGCACGCTCCCGACATGCTGGAGAGAGGTTTGACAGGGAGAGGCGAGGAGGAGGAAATCCACCACCTTGGAGGTCCACCTGTGTACAGGGGAGAAGCTGGAGAGACGGTAAGAGGAATTATGCTGCTTACGTGCTTGAAGAAAGGTGCGCTGGCCGGGACGAAATGGTCGAGCGCTGGAAGTTTGGGAGCGTAGACGAGCAGACAACTCCAGGCCGAAGCAGAAGGCAGAGGGAGTTATATAGGTGGAGGCTGATGAGGCGCAGGTGTGCGCGCCGCTGGCACTGATGACAGGCGAGAGCGAGTTGTAACAGCTTTTTTTCTTCAGCAATGGAGTCTTGCAAGGCGAGCGGGCATAGAGCCCATGTCAGTTGAGTGCATTACTTATTGTTTTCTTTGAAACATCAGTACTTACTAACTCCAGGTCTTTTTGGAGCTCTCCATGAGTGGTCGTTGGCTCTTGGATAACTCTTCTGATAATTCTTTTGATTCTTCTCTCAGAAATCTTGCGAGGAGCTCCTGGTCATGGTCGGTTTATGGTAAAATAATGTTCTTTCCACTTCCGATTGATGGCACCAACAGTGCTCACTGGAACATTCAGCAGTTTAGAAATGCACCTGTAGCCAATGCCATCATTATGTTTTGCAACAATAAGGTTGTGAAGGTCTAGAGACAGCTCTTTGCTTCTACCCATCATTAATTCTTTGTGGTGTGACAATCTGATATTCACAGACCTTTTTAAAGACTATCAGTCAGGACTTAACTAGCTGAAATTAATTTGCACTTGTCACATTTACGTTTACTCCTCCTAGGCAAAGGAGGAGAGGACCCACTTGCTAAGCGAATATGGTAAACCATACTTGATTTATGAAGCAGAGAATGCAAAAAAACACTGCACATGGGCAGGAATAATATGACTTTAATTCAGGTAACATGGAAAGTAATAATATAACTCACACTCCTTGGTGCAGAGGTGGATGAAGAACACAGAGGAAACAGCAATGGGCATAGAACAAAAATGTACATATATAGACAGAGGATCAATCAGAACAAAACAGAACAGGTGAGCACCATCAAGGCCATCAGGCAGCACAGGATGGGCAGAGCTGTACACACACAGAGGGAAAACACACTAAACATGATAAAATGGGTCAGAACCGAAACACAAAGCATGGACAGGGGCTGCAGTCCTGTCAGAACCACTACAACCACTACAGAACCCCCCCTCCTTTAAGGGTCGGACCCAGACAACCTTAGGGTAACACCCATAAGAGAAAAGAAAAGAAAACCCAAAAAAAACCCTTACAGGTGGGTGGTGGGGGAAAGGTCAGGCAGGCCGGAACAACTGTAACCCCCCCACCCCCAGCAAAGTCCAAAACCAACACTGTTCACGGCCAAATAAAGTTCAAGGCCCTAAGACCCAAAACAAAGCGGTAGTTTTGGACTTGGGGCCCATGGACTTGGGTAGAGGTGGTCTACCCAAGTCCATGGGCCACTGAACCAGAACAAACAATGGGTCAGAGGGGTCTACCAAAGTCCAATGACCCTCGAACTGGAGAACAACCTGGCTCGGGGGATCTGCCCCAAGCCATGGGCCCCCATACTGAGGAGCAAGACAGCTCTGGCAGCCTCCCAGAGTACCTAGGCCACCAGACCATGGGATAAGATAAGATAAGATAAGATAAGATAAGCCTTTATTAGTCCCACAACGGGGAAATTCCAGGATTGCAACAGCACAGGGATAGCAACACTCAGAGCAACAATCAGAAGGCAAGAAAAAAACAAGCAAGCAAGAGCAGCTAATATACATATGTACGTATTACTATAAAATATATATATATACACACACACACAGACACACAGTGCAGAGCATTGTAGCTGGATGGAATAAATATATGAATATATGAACACACAGTGCAGAGCATTGTAGCTAGATGGAATAAATATGTAAATATATAAACACCCACAGTACGGAGCATTGCAGCTAGGTGGAATAAATATGCAAGTATATAAACACACACAGTGCGGAGCAATGTAGCTAGATGGAATAATATGTAGATATATAAATATATAAACACACCCAGTGCTGAGCATTGTAGCTAGATGGAATAAATATGTAAATATATAAACACACACAGTGCAGAGCATTGTTGCTAGATGGAATGAAACAGCATAACCGTCTACTTAGTTATCCTACATGGTATGATTATGTGCCCATACATATTCTCACCCTCCATAGCGACCGGTATGTTCCTAGTTGTATGCCGGAGGGGACCATTGTGTAAGTCTATTGCATCTTTTGCATTCAAAAAACTATTAGTTTGTTACGTCTTTTTGCTATCTCTGCGAGCAGCCCTGCTTAGGTTGTACAGTCTGACAGCCGTTGGTAGGAAGGACCTACGAAACCTCTCGGTTGTGCACCTGGGATGATGTAGTCTGCTGCTAAATGAGCTCCTCAGTGCATTCAGTATGTCCTGCATAGGGTGGAACTCGGACTCCAGCAGAGATGACAGTTTAGCCACCGTCCTTCTCTCTCCTATCTCCTCCATCGGATCAAGGCGCTGCCCCAGGACAGAGCTAGCTTTCTTAATCAGTTTGTTCAGTCTCTTCCTATCGGCTGCAGTAATGCCACTGCCCCAGCAGACCACTCCAAAAGTGATGGCTGATGCCACCACCGTGTCATAGAATGACTTCAGCAGCGCCCCTTGTACACCAAAAGACCTGAGTCTCCTCAGCAGGAACAGCCTGCGCTGTCCCTTCTTGTAGAGTGCATCAGTATTGTGTGACCAGTCTAGTTTATTGTTCAGATGAATACCCAGGTACTTATAGGATGTCACCATCTCGATGTCTGTTCCCTGTATATTTACTGGTACTGTGAGGGGCTGCCCATGCCTGCGGCAGTCCACCACCAGCTCCTTAGTTTTCCTCGCGTTGATCTGGAGGCAGTTCCGATGGCACCAGTCCACGAAGTCCTGGATAAGCCCTCTGTACTCAGCTTCATCTCCATTGGAGATGAGGCCAACGATCGCAGAGTCATCAGAGAACTTCTGTAGATGGCAGTGTGTTGTGTTGTGTGAGAAGTCCGCAGTATAAAGAGTGAACAGGAAGGGAGCCAGCACCGTTCCCTGGGGGGCCCCCGTGTTACTGATGATCGTGTCGGACACACAGTCCCGGGTTCTCACAAACTGAGGCCGGTTCGTGAGGTAGTCCAGGATCCATGATGACAGGTGCTGGTCCACCCCTGCGCGCAGCAGCTTGTCCTTCAGGATCATCGGTTGGATGGTGTTGAAAGCACTGGAGAAGTCAAAGAACATGATCCTCACCATATTCCCGGGCTTCTCCAGGTGGGACAGAGAACGGTGAAGGAGGAAGATCACCGCATCCTCCACCCCAATGCCATGCTGGTAGG
This sequence comes from Pholidichthys leucotaenia, assembly GCA_020510985.1. Classification (NCBI taxonomy): domain Eukaryota; kingdom Metazoa; phylum Chordata; class Actinopteri; order Cichliformes; family Pholidichthyidae; genus Pholidichthys; species Pholidichthys leucotaenia. The sequence goes on along the minus strand of CM035837.1, from coordinate 440,788,386 downwards.
CGAACTGGAGTGGATCCATCGCTGGTTCCACCAGGGGGCGGAGGTGAGCAAGGAGCAGTCTCTCCAGGGTCTTCATCAAGTGGGACGTCAAGGCCACCGGTCTGTAGCTGTTCAGGTCTTTGGGGTGGGAAGTTTTTGGTACAGGTACCACACAAGATGTTTTCCACAGCTGTGGTACCCTCCCCAGTTTCAGGCTCATGTTGAAGATATACGTCACAATCCCACACAGCTGGTCTGCACAGGACTTGAGGAGCTTTGCGCTGATGCCGTCCGGTCCCGGCGCCTTCCTCGCCTTGATCTTCCTCAGCTCCGTCCTCACCTGGGTCCTGGTCAGGGTCAGGATGGGGGGCTGTGTGTTGGGAGTGGGGGGGTGTTGGTGGAGTGGGGAGTGGGCAGCAGGACTTGATTTCTTTAGAGGCAGCAGTGGTTGTTGTGCAGTCAGGGGGGAGGGCGGTTGGTCAAATCTATTGAAAAACAGATTCAGGTTGTTCGCCCACTCCCTGCCCCCTGTGGCCTGGGGGGAGGTATTCTGGAGCCCCGAGATGGTTTTGAGGTTTCTCCAGACCCCGCTGATGTCGCTCTGTTGCAGCTTGTCCTCCATCTTCTTCCTGAAGCTGTCCTTGCCTTCTCTGATCTTTCTCCTCAGCTCCCTCTGTACGGACTTCAGCATCTCCCTGTTCCCTGACCTGAAGATCCTCTTCTTCTCTCTCAGAAGTGTTTTTATCTCAGGGTTGATCCAGGGTTTGTTGTTTGAGTGACGCCGTATGGTCTTGGTGGGAACGGATTTGTCCACACAGAAGCTGAGGTAGCCCGTGAAGGTGTGAATGAGGCCATCGATGTCCTCACCATGTGGATCGCAGAGCTGCTTCCAGGCGGTGGCTTCAAAACAGCCCTTTAGGGTGTCCATTGTCTCCTCAGACCATAACTCCACAGTGTGCATGGCCGGAGGTTGTCTGTGCACTAGGGGTTTGTACACCGGCCGGAGATGAACCAAGTTGTGATCCGATCTCCCGAGTGGGGGGAGTTGTGATGAGGTGTACGCCTCCTTAGTGTTTGCGTAGAATAAATCCAGTGTTTTATTGTCTCTAGTGTGGCATGTGACATACTGGGTGAACGTGGGTAGAATGGGAGACAGTGAAACATGGTTGAAATCGCCTGAGATGAGGAGAAGAGCATCTGGGTGTTCTGTCTGCAGCCTGCTGGTTACTGAATGGATGACGTCACGTGCTGTCCCAGCGTTCGCCGTCGGATTTGCATAAACAACAATGCAGATCACGTGTGAGTATTCTCTCGGGAGATATGTAGGCCTCATGCTAACAGCTAGCAACTCAATGTCTTTGCTGCAGTGTCGTTGTTTAACAGTGATATGTCCCGGACTGCACCAGTTGTTGTTAACATACATCATCACTCCACCGCCCCTAGCCTTGCCACTGTCTGGTGTTCGGTCAGCTCGTATCATGTGAAAACCCTCCAGCTCAATGTTAGCATCTGCTGCTAGTTCAGTTAGCCACGTCTCAGTAAACAAAAGGAGAGAGCACTCCCGGTATGTGCTATCATAACGGGAGATAGCCGCTAGCTCATCTAACTTTCCCAGTATCGACCGTACATTTCCCATGACAACAGATGGAAGGGAGGGTCTGTACCTTATATTTTTTGTCCTCCGCCTTACTCCAGCCCGGCAGCCGCGGCGTTTTCGCCTCAGTTCTCTCGGTATGTCGAGTTTTTCCAATGGGACCGGGTGGCGGTTGAATGCTAGCAGCTGTTCTCTGCTGTATCGTATCCTGCTATAAACAGTGGCTCCGTCCACCGGCTCAGGAGACATTTAGGACGATCTGTGTGTCCGTGATATAAGTGGGGTGAAAAAAAAAGACGGATCAAAAGAGAGAGGAAGGGAAAAAGACTCGGAATCGAGCCGCTGTTGCAAAAGGCAGCCTACTCGAGTGGCGCCGAGAAAAAAAAAAAAAAAAAAAAAAAAAAAAAAAAAAAGTGGTTCAGGGGGCCTACCCAAGCCCACAGGCCCCCAAATCAGGAAACAGGATGTGCTAAACAGATGCTGAGGCACGCCAAACCCAGGTAATGATGATTTGAGCACGCTGACCTCTAGATGGGATGGCTGGGGCGTGCTGTCCTCATGTGCTGATGGTTTGAACTTGGTGACCTCTAGATGACACGGTTGGGGAGCGCTGACCTCTAGATCAGATGACTGAAGTGTGCCAACCTCATGTCCTGATGGTTTGGGCGCGCTAATTCCCTAATGAAACGGCAGGGATGTACTGACCTCAAGCTGGGATGGCAGGGGAGCATCTGGTCCAGATGCCCAGAAATCCTCCTCCAATGCAGTCACCTCGGACGGGGGGGAGAGGTGACTGCATTGGAGGAGGATTTCAGGATTTCAGGTTAAAGCAGGAATCACACCCAAACAGTCAGCAGAAGAGCTCGGTGGGGAGGGCTCAGAAGCAAATGGAGGCTGCAACTGGGTCTCCCCACTAGGAGCAAGACAAGACCTCTTTAATACAGATATTAACAAAACAAAAAAGAGGACTTGCCTTAACTCCTGCTCTTCCGCTGGTGAGAAGCCCAATGACTCTGCAGCTGGAGAGGCAATGACCATCACAGGAGATGCTGAAGGAATTACATATGAGAGAGTCAGAGGCACAGCAGTGGGCATGGGCACCGGCACTGGGAATGTTGGAGCCAGCACTGCAGGCGCGATGATGGGTTAAGCAGCAGCAGTGGAAACCTCAGACAAAGCTGCATGCTTTTTGTCAGGCTGAGCAGCTGGCTTAATGGCAAGTGAAGCTGGTATGTGCACCATGGAGAGAGCTGGAACAGGAGCAGAGCATGGAGCCATGTGTAAAATCAATCAATCAATCAAACTTTATTTGTATAGCACTTTTAAAACGTTAGATGCTGCGCAAAGTGCTTTACATAGATAAAAATAATAGACACATTTAATTACATACAGTATTTTACATGATACAGCCCCACCCTCTCCAACCCTCCCGAAAAACATACCCACAAACACAACACACACAGGCATATACATCAGCCCCTACTTCTCATTACACACATATAGAAAAAAGGCGACGTTGCTCGGCACCGAGGCACCACGTGAAGGAGCAACCATCCTGAGGAAACACTGGCGCTAAAACACATAAATACAAAATAAAACTAAGAACACAAAGAGCAAAGGGAACTAAAGACCCATACTTAGAAACTGAGCTAAGAACACATCAAAATAAGAAAATCTAAAGCAAATGGAGCCAAGAAGAATGTAAAAACAATAGAACATAAATGACTACTTCAATAATAGTTAAACGGTTAAAAGCCAAAATTTAAAAAGGTACAAAAAGAACTGAGAACACGTAAAAACAGGAACTAAAAAACCCATACTTAAAACAAAAAAAATCAATAAGAAAATGAGAAAATCTAAGAACAAATTGTGGCAAAAAGGACATAAAACAATGGAACATAAATGACTACTTCAGTAATGGTTAAACAGGTTTATTAAAAGCCAAATTAAAAAGGTGGGTCTTGAGCCTGTTCTTAAAAACATCTATTGACTCTGCGGCCCTGAGGCTCTCCGGCAGGCTGTTCCACAGACGAGGACCATAATAGTGAAAGGAAGCTTCATCAAAGGTCTTGGTCTTGACTATGGGAACCATTAAAAGGCCAGTACCAGAGGACCTCAGGGTTCGCCAGGGCTCATAAGATAAGAGCAGCTCAGATAGATTAGAAGGCCCAAGACCATTGAGGCATTTAAAAACTACTAAGAGAACCTTAAAATCGATCCTAAAATGCAAGGGGAGCCAATGCAGCGATTCTAAAACTGGTATAATATGCACCCACCCCTTGGTCCTCGTTAACACTCGTGCTGCTGAATTTTGGAGCAGTTGGAGATGTGATATTCTTTTTTGAGGAAGACCAGAGAGCAGGGCATTGCAATAGTCTATACGACTAGTAATAAAAGCATGCATCAAGACCTCCGTGCCGGCAAGAGAGAGAAAAGGGCGGACTCTGGCTATATTCCAAAGATGGTAAAATCCAATTTTTGTTACATTTTTAATGTGTGAAATAAAATTGAAGTCAGAGTCTAAAAGAACGCCCAGGTTCTTGACACAATGTGTAGGTTTTAGACCTAGCAATTTTGGTAGAAGTTTCTCTCTCTTGTCTTCAGGACCAAGGATTAAAACTTCTGTTTTGCCCTGGTTGAGCTGTAGGAAGTTTTCTGCCATCCATGACTTTATATGTAAAATACAGTTCAAAAGGGCATTAATTGGTTTTGTGTCATCAGGAGACGTGGCAATGTACAGTTGAGTATCATCAGCATAGCTATGAAAATTGATGCCATGTCTCCTGATAACATCCCCAAGTGGTAACATATAAAGATTAAAAAGTATTGTCCCTAAAATTGAACCTTGGGGTACCCCACACTTGATTTCATGGATTGCCGAAGAACATGTATCCATACTTACAAAATAGCGGCGATCTGTGAGATAGGAATGAAACCATTCAAGAACAGTACCTGAGAGGCCCACCAGGTGTTTGTCTGCATAATAAAATGTGGTGATCTACTGTATCAAAGGCAGCACTGAGATCCAGCAGCATCAGGACTGACAGTTTGTGGGAGTCCATGTTTTTCAGAATCAGAATCAGAATCAGAATCAGGTTTATTGCCATTGTTCATGTAGTACACAAACTAGGAATTTGTCTCGGTACAATGCTGCAACATTAAACATGATAAGATAAGAGAAATAAACTATACATGTAATAAAGTGTAGGATAAGATTAAGTGATACTGGTCAACAGTTAAAATATATATTAGCCAGCAGCAGATACTGTGGAGAACTATATAGTGCAGTCGGTAATGCAGGAAGAAAACAGTGATGATTGACATGAGTCTGGTTGAGCTGCTGTACATGGTGCACGAGAGTCACTTAGTGTTCAGCAGTCTAATGGCAGAGGGGAAGAAGCTGTTCATGTGACGGGAGGTTTTAGTCTGGATGGACCGAAGTCTTCTACCAGAGGGGAGGGGGGCAAACAGTACATGACCAGGGTGTGAGGGATCGGCTATGATCCGGCCAGCACGCCTCCGGGTCCTGGAGATGTACAGATCCTGGAGAGATGGGAGCTTGCAGCCGATCACCTTCTCAGCAGTGCGCACGACGCGCTGCAGCCTTAGTCTGTCCCTGGCAGTGGCTCCTGCGTACCACACGGTTATGGAGGTGGTGAGGATGGACTCGATGATGGCTGTGTAGAACTGCACTAACATCTTGGTGGGTAGCTTGAGCTTCCTCAGCTGCCGCAGGAAGAACATCCTCTGCTGGGCTTTTTTGATGAGTGAGCTGATGGTCAGCTCCCATTTGAGGTCCCTGGTGATGGTAGTGCCTAGGAAGCGGAAGGAATCAGCAGTGGTGATGGGAGAGCCTGAGAGGGTGAGGGGGGGCAGAGGAGTAGTGACTTTCCTGAAGTCTACAATCATCTCCACTGTCTTCAGAGCGTTCAGCTGCAGGTTGTTATTGCTGCACCAGGACGCCAGCTGGGCCACCTCTCTCCTGTAGGTGTAGTTACACCTGATATCATTAACGATTTTTAAAAGGGCTGTCTCGGTACTGTGGTTTGTCCTATAACCAGACTGAAATTTCTCAAAAATGTTGTGGTCCATAAGAAAATTGTTTAACTAGATAAAAACAATTTTTCCTAAAACTTTACTTAAAAACGGTAAGTTGGATACAGGTCAATAGTTACTGAGGATATCAGGATCTAAATTACTCTTCTTCAAAAGGGGCTTCACCACAGCCGTTTTAAAGGCAGCGGGGAAAACATCAGTCTGAAGAGGGCAATTTACAATGTTTAAAATCTCATGTTCGAAGAATCCATAAAATGTTTTAAAAAGTGATGTGGGAATCGGATCTAAAAGGCAGGAGGTCAAGTTTACCTGGGAGAAAACTCTACCAAGCATCTTAGCATCAACCAAGGCAAAACAGTCCAGTGTTTCCTCAGCTAAAGGTGAGTCCAAGATTCCATTAAAAGCAGTCTTCTGGTCAGATAAAATGTTGGATCTAATAGAATCAACTGTGCACCTGAAGTGGTCTGCAAAACTCTCATAGAGAGAGTCTGATGGCAGGTTTGTATTTTTATTAAAATCTGGGTTGATTAACTGATCAATGATTGCAAAAAGGACTTTAGGATTATTGTTATGGGTTGAGATTATGTTGGAAAAATACTCAGTTCTCGATATCTTGACTACATTATTGTATATTTTTAATTTATTCTGTAGTACTTGGTAATTGATAGTCAATTTGTTTTTCCTCCATTTCCTCTCAGCCATCCTGCACTCTCTTTTCAGTTTTTGGATTTGGTTATTTCTCCATGGAGGCTTTGGTTTATTCTTAACTGTCCTTGTGATTACTGGGGCAACTCTGTCAATAGTTGATCTTAATTTACTGTTAAAATTAACAATAAAATCACACGATGCAGGTGAAATAACTGGGGGAGTGTTGCGCAACAGTTTAATAAAATCAGCAGCCACTTCAGGTGTCAGATGGCGCTTTATCACAGTTCGCACCGAGGTCTCCCGTTGCATAAAACCAGTGATGTTAAAAAACACACAGTAATGGTCAGATACAGCCCAGTCAACAACAGAGGACACACTCGTGGGCAGGCCATGGCTAATGACAAGATCCAGAATGTGTCCCCTGTTGTGAGTCGGCTGCATGACATTTGAATAAAATTCATGGACGTGAGCAGGTCATTAAAATCTTCTGACATATGGTCGCCCTGCTTATCACTGTGTAGATTAAAATCACCAGAAATGACAATAAAATTACATGAAGAGTGGATTATTGATAAAAACTCAGAGAACTCATTAATAAAAACGGGGCAGTATTTGGGTGGTCTGTAAACTGATGCATAAAATTGCGGGGCTGCTAAAGACAAAGGCCTGGTGCTCAAATGCGGTATATTGATCAAGTAAAATTTGCTTTACTGCAAGTGAGGAAGAAAAAATTGATGCAGTACCCCCACCCTTCCTGCCCTTTCTTAAGGAAAAAACTGAACTAAAATTTAATGGGGAGGCCTCAGTGAGAACCACTGGTGCATCCGTGCCAAGCCACGTCTCTGTTAAAAATAAACAGTCAATCTTATTATCTAAAATCAGGTCATTGATGATAAAAGTCTTGTTAGCAAGTGACCGTATATTTAAAAGAGCCATATTTAGGGTAGGTGGTGAGTTATTTATGGGTGGGTAATTTGTTTTCTGTTGATTATTGTTTGGAGACTGATCCACAGAGTGTAGGCAGAGTGGGCGTGAGTTCTTGTGAGCTGTATGTTTTATGGATGGAGGTCTATCCGTGATCAATGTCCTAATGGGGAAGGTGGGTAGTGAATGAATTTCCAGACCAGATGGTGGAGGCTGACAAAAACGGGACTCATGCTGGATAGTCTTACTGGGGGTCAGAGATGTGAGTGGATCCGGACGGGTGGGGCCGTGGGATGTAAACAGTCAATTGTGTGTTGTGGTTTGAATGACATGCATCAGGTTTGCTCCTAAAAGCCGGCTACCTGATTCATTTAAATGTATGCCATCAGATTTATAGAGATTGTGGCGGCCGCAAAACAAGTTAAAATTGTCAATAAAATTAATATTGCTGCTGCAGGCGGACTTGAGCCAAGTTGAGAGGGCAAGAATACGGCTTAAATGGTCTGATCCACGGCGCAGTGTGGGAATGGGGCCAGAAATATAAACAGACTTTCCGCTGTTTGATAAAATATTAAAAAGTTTGCAGAAGTCATATTTAGAGATTTCAGACTGTCTGCAGGTGGTGTTGTTAGGTCCTACATGAATAATAATCCGTGTGATGGAGGGAGGTTGTGACTGCAGCAGATCCGGGAGCTTTTCTAACAGGTCGGGGACAGTAGCTCCTGGGAAACAGTGGGTGATAGAGTTAAAATACCTGATGTGCCTGATGATGGAGTCACCGACGATCATCGTGGTTGGAGGAAAAAGCGGGCGGGATGTTGGTGGTTGCAGAGTCCCTCGGTGAGAGTCAGTACAGTGAGGTGGCGGCAGAGTGGGGGTCCCGTCGTTGGGGCAGGTGGTACCCCTTACCTCACCAGCCAACAAGCAGGGCAGCGAAGAACCGGAGGAGGGATTCCCCGACTGCTTCGTGCAGCGAACAGCCTCCTTCAGGATCATACTTCAGGCACAGGACTCTCCAGAACGGGGCTGGAGCCGATGTGGCTCGGCTGGGGCCACGCCAGCCGCCCCACTGCTGTCAGTCCTCAGCAGAGGAAAGGCCACCAGGTCTTCCAGCGAAGGAACGGGTGTGACGTCAGCGGGGGCTGCGCGTCGTGTGGAGCCCGGGCAAACTGGAACCGGTGAAGCTGGAGCATCGGTGGAAGGTGGATTATCAGCCATTGCCAGAGCCTCATAGCGGTTGGCGACGGGCAGAGGAGGGCTGGTGGTTGACGTGTCTGAGGCCCTTTTCCTGCCCCGGACCATCACCTTAGACCAGGCCACCTGATTCGGCGTTGAGTAGGACGAGGGCCGTGGACAGGCGGATGAGTCCCAGGCAACTGTGTCTCGGAGGGCTGAGTCACTCATGGATGTTTTTTTGGACTCCTGGACAGCTGAAAGACTCATCGTCTGTGACAGCAGAGGAAGATGTAAGCTGAAGTTGGAGAGGAGCGTGTTTTTCTGCTGTAGTTCATCAGTCGTTGGAGATCCTCCTCCAGGTCAGCAATTTTCTTTTGTGCTTTCTGTAGGAGAATGTTATCATCCCCAGGCACTGTCATGTTCATTTTTGACTAAAAACAAACAGTCCAGCCGTTGGGAGCTGTATGATCAATACAGCCAATCAATAAAGTTCTAGCTCCAGTTTAAAAAGTTAATATCACTAGATAGAAAGTTAATATCAATAAAAAAACATAAAATTTTAAAACGGAGTAGATAAAATAAATAAAAACAGATAAAATAACTAGTCTGTGTAAGAGTGACCGAGGTTTCAAACAAACAGAGGTTTCAAACAGATGATGACAGACGCGTCATGGGCTGCTCACCTGGGAACGCGACAAAAACGCCAAAGAACATCTCACAGATGGCACCGGGTCCCATATTGACGAAACCAGGGGACGCTCTGCCATCGGCACAGTTTTCGGTGTTAATAGCAATCCCTCCTCTTGCTCAAGACGTGACGGCGGGACTGGCAGGTGGTATAGAGATGAGGATGATGTTACAGTCAGGGGGCGCTGTCTTGTCGACACAGACCCCGTCTCATCTGAAGTCTCTTCTAACCCGAGGATAGGTGGCAGATCTGGGGAGAGGCACATTGGATCAGGAGCGAAAAGCCTCCGAGCCAGGGGACGTTTAAATGCCTGCACAAACTCCAGTGTCTCAATTAAATTTCTCACTAGCCTGCAATATGTCCTACGGAGGTTAGAGACGGTGGCCAGTAGTCCTGCGAGCTCGGGGTAGTTCCACAGACCAGGATGTACCTCCACTATCCCAGTAGCCGAGTCCAGGTTCTCCAGGGCTTCCTCCAGAGGGCGGCCAGTGCGAGTGTTTGAGACAAAGTCCTGGATAAACTGGGCTGCCCAAAGCTCATCCAGAGTAGGACCACTGGCTGCCAACCTCCTTCTGCCTGCTGAATCCAGATATGCTGGTGTCCTGCTCCTACCAGACTCGCCCGCTGGGTCCATCACTGGCTGTTTCCTTGTGTCACATTTGTGTTTACTCCTCCTAGGCAAAGGAGGAGAGGACCCACTGTTATGTCTGAAAATACTCCTTCAAAGATGAGGCCAGGTGCACGATTGAACTTAGCTTTATTTGTGCTGCGAGCTCCACAATACAACCGCTAGGCAGGGGCGTCGGCAAAGAGGTCGAACTCCCATGCCCGCTGATATTTATAGGAGTGGTGCAGTGGCGGAAACGGAAGTGGGCGCCACTACAACGCACTTCACAAATAAGAGTATTTAAACAACATTGAACTATACAATATTCCTCTCCCCCCCCATAGAAAAGTCCAAAACACATACAGTTGAGACCCTCCCCAATTTAGGACCCGACTCACGCGCTAAAAAAACCAAACTGAAATAACTAAATGGCCTAACACATTCACACAACAAACTTAGGCTAAGGGGACGGGTGGACTACTGTCCTACCCCACACAGCAAGGTGGATTATTCTGCCACCTGTAAAATAAATAACTACTGTCCATTAATAAATTCAAGTCACTACCGTGTTTCCTAAACTAAACAACAGATGAAATAGTCCCAGAACATTATACAACAATATGAACATTGAAACTCTCTATTTTATACATTCACCAACATATGAACATTGAAACGATTATTTCTTTTATTTTCTTACTATTAGTTTTCTTCAAAATACCCGCAAACCTATAAATACCACAATGTTAGAACTCGTTTTTTCTATACAGTATATATACACAACTCACACTCCACTTGGTGAGATAGGGGTGTAACTCGCCTGTGGGGGCCCCAGACAGTCTCTCAGTAAGTTCAATTCAATTCAATTTTATTTATATAGCACCATTTCACAACAACAGTCATCTCATAGCACTTTCAACTGTAGAGGAAACCCCCACAATTACAGAAAGACCCCAGCAATCAGGCGATCCCCTGTGAGCAAGCACTTGGCGACGGTGGAGAGGAAAAACTCCCTTTTAGCAGGAAGAAACCTCCAGCACAACCAGGCTCAGGGAGGGGCAGTCATCTGCTGCGACTGGCTTGGGGGGGGGGGGGGGAGAAGAAGTAAAGAACCGACATGTAGAGAACAAACAGCACGACAGGGACTCAGTCTATGGGAGAGAACAAACAGATGTTAATGACCAGCAAAAATATTTCATTGAGAGTGAACAAAGGAGAGAAGCCCAGTGCATTGTTGGAGGTCCCCCGACTGTCTAAACCTATTAGCATTATAACTAAGGGAAGGTTCAGGGGCACATGATCCCACCCTAATTGTAGGCTATATCAAAAAGGAAGGTTTTAACCCTATTCTTAAAAACAGAGATCGAGTCTGACTCCCAAATCCAGATTGGCAACTGGTTCCACAGGAGAGGAGCTTGATAACTGAAGGCTCTGCCTCCCATTGTACTTTTGGAGATTCTAGTAATCCTGCATTTTGGGAGCGTAGTGTTCTGTTAGGATAATAGGGTAGTATCAGATCTTTTAAATAAAAAGGCGCCTGATTGTTTAGAGCTTTGTAAGTGAGAAGAAGGATTTTAAACTTAATTCTGAAATCTATGGGAAGCCAATGAAGGGAGGCCAGAACCGGAGAGATATGATCTCTCTTTCTAGTACCTTTTAAAACTCTTGCTGCAGGATTTTGGATCAGCTGAAGACTTTTTAAAGATGTTTTAGGACAACCTGATAATAAAGAATTACAATAATCTAATCTAGAGCTAACAAAAGCATGGATCAGTTTCTCAGCATCACTCTGAGACAAGATGCTCCTAATCTTGGCAATATTACACAAATGATAGAAGGTAGTCTTAGAAATAAGTTTAATATGTGAATTAAAACACAGATTGATGAAAAAAATCTCCAAGGAACTATTAAGAGAAAGAGTAACCACATCCAGACTAAGAGTTTGATTTGGAAAGGTATTTCTAAGGTTTTTTGGACCGATTGGAATGACTTCAGTCTTATCTGAATTTAATAGCTGGAAAGTCCGCCCCTGGAGGTGGCATGCCTCCAGGGCCGCAGCTGATCGCGTAGATGATGTGTCTGTTTTTTCCTTGCTGTCGGCTGCTCCTCTCGTCCAGGCCCACCATCCAGAGCCTCTTCCCAGGCACACCGCAGCTCATTGGCGTGCCACCACAAGCCCGACAGCTGAAAGTAGGCTGCACCCCATCTAGCCACCATGCACAGCCATCCTTGGTGGTCTTCAGGTCGTCGTTTGGCCCGTATTCGCCGTAGGTATCCCTCCTCACGAGCCCAAACCAGATCCATGACTCTCAGAGGGTCTTGCTCGGCTTGCAATGTTACTGCTTGGCACGTGGTTTCTCAGTGCTTGTCAGTCTGGCCCCGACTGCTTTTAAAGTCACTGCAGCAGTCACCGTCATAGCCCCAGATCCTCCGGCCCACTGCAGCCGAGCTCCAGGGAAAACTGGAGCTAGCTTGTCGGCGTTGCTCATCGATACAGGCGCCTCGCCATTATGTTCAGTACCCTCGTCCAGGGCATCTTGAGCTCCGGCACTGAGACCCTCCTGAGCTATCCCTGAGAGAGGCTGGTCCTGCTCGACCTCCGGGGTGGCCAGTAAATCTTTGTCCCACACTTCGTCATCTTCCACTCTCAGAGCTGGCCAGTTCCACTGTCCACAATCAGACCACTCCTCCCCAGCATTGTTCCTAATGGCAAACCCCAGACCATAAAATAGGTCACAGCCCATGATGTTGTCGCCTCAGGCCATCACGATGAACTTGAAGTCAGCCATCTCCACCGACTTGTACCGCGCCATCAGCACCAGCATTCCCACCGTGCACAGCTGGCCACCTCCATAACCATAGAGCAGTGCTGGGTCACCTGCAATTCTATAGTGAGGAAGAATTTTCTCACCGTAGCTCAATTCAGCAGAGAACCCTCCACCCCTGTGTTGATCAGCAGCAGCACCTCCACACCATCCAGCTCAGCTGTGCAGAACGTGTACCCGTTGGTACTCGGTGACACCGCGTGGGCAATTGTCGGGGTGGGGGGGGATTTCCTTTGTGGGTTTCCCGGCTCGGACATAGGGCACACCCTGGCATAGTGGTTCAAGTGTCCACACTTGCCGCAGCGCTTCCCTCTTGCCGGGCAGTCCCTGGCCTTGAAGCGGTGTTTCACAGACCCACAACCCATACACACGGGTTTTCCCAGGGCAGACCTAAATTTTGCAGCATTGGTCTCTGCTGTGTCGTCCTCCATGCTGCCATTGCTGTCTGGGTCCGCTACTTGTGCTGTGGTGGGAAACTCCAGCTGCCGTTATGACTGGTGCCCACTTAGCTCTGAAGCTAGCTTGTCCACGGTCTCCAATTGGAGAGCTAACTTGATAGCTCTAGCTAGTGTCAAGTCACCCAGTACTGTGAGCAGTTTCGTCCATATCGCAGCATTGTATCACGTTGTATTACACAAGAAAATGGTGTGCCATTAGCTAGATCACATCCTCAAATGGGTCTGACTCACCGAGTGTGCTTAGGATGCACTGGCCCTCGATTCCCAAATTGTGCACCAGGAGTGCACGTGCCCTCAGCTTGTCTGTCTAACCCAGGTTGAGCGCCACAACATAGTTCTCGAAGGCCGCAAACCATCTCGGCCAGGGGACGGGGGGGGGGGGCTCACCTGGGAGTTCCAGGAAGGGCCGAATCAGAGAAATACACACTTCCATACCTCATCCTTGTTGATGGGATGGCTTCCTAAATTTTGATGAATTTCAGGTGGTTTCTTCTTTCTATGACCTTTTTGAGCCTCTTTTCTTCATGTTCAATACTTATTCCCTGTGTCATTCTATTTTGATAAATATAATTTGTTTTGTGAACACAGTTGCCTTGATTCCTTTGTATGGATGGATTACTTGGGTTGTTACTGATATCTGGTGAAAATCTCAGGTCAGTGGCTCCATCAGAAATATGTTTAATGAGAAAAGTGTTGACGTGCTCAATACCTTTTTTCCCCCACTGTATGTAAAAATATTTTCATTTAAAAGTGTGATGCACTTCCTCTCCCACTCCGCAAAACCATTTTAAAGATTTGCCAAACATTGGGGGATTTTAAGAGCACGAAGGATCCACTTGTACATCCTCGATAATTGAGAGAAAGAAGGACTCTCTCCTAGCGAGGATCTTTGACTTTGGAACAGCCCTTCGACAAGATGTGATGATGTCACGTCCTTGATTTGCAGCCTTGGAAGGACGCATCCCTGGCTTTGAGAAACACCAAAGGACCACTTATGTAATACAGGAAACAAAAAACACTCAAAATAAAAGCCAAACTCAGAACAAAGATTATGAATATCATGATCATTTGGTGTGTCATGAATATAATACATGACACACCAAAAACCAAGATAATAGTAATACTAAAAATATCAACAACAGTCTCAAAAATAACTCAAGGCAAGGACATGGGGTCATGACAGTAATTCTCAAAGCATAAATCAAGGCGAAGACAAGGGCATAGCCCATGCCCGATTCTGACAGGGATTAGCTGTTGGGACTCGGGTCATTGTCACCATAGTTGTAGTCTTTCAGTGTTCATACCAAAAAAAGACCTGTTGCGGGTAATGTGGGCCCACTCAGGCTATAGGGAAAGAGACATTCACTCGGTCAAATGGTGTACCATCAGAATTATTTTGAAAACATTATTTTAAGGTGAAAACCTTACATAGTGTTTTAACACGTACAGGAGAGGCATGCTGTAAGTTGTTTAGAAGGAGAAGCCTTTCCTGAGAAGGTTCAAACTTGGGCTCTCCAGCACACTACATTACTGCTTTAGGTCACACTCTAACATTTGTACCAATGGGTTCAGAATCAGAATCAGAATCAGAATCAGGTTTATTGCCATTGTTCATGTAGTACACAAACTAGGAATTTGTCTCGGTACAATGCTGCAACATTAAACATGATAAGATAAGAGAAATAAACTATACATGTAATAAAGTGTAGGATAAGATTAAGTGATACTGGTCAACAGTTAAAATATATATTAGCCAGCAGCAGATACTGTGGAGAACTATATAGTGCAGTCGGTAATGCAGAAAGAAAACAGTGATGATTGACATGAGTCTGGTTGAGCTGCTGTACATGGTGCACGAGAGTCAATAAGTCACTTAGTGTTCAGCAGTCTAATGGCAGAGGGGAAGAAGCTGTTCATGTGACGGGAGGTTTTAGTCTGGATGGACCGAAGTCTTCTACCAGAGGGGAGGGGGGCAAACAGTACGTGACCAGGGTGTGAGGGATCGGCTATGATCCGGCCAGCACGCCTCCGGGTCCTGGAGATGTACAGATCCTGGAGAGATGGGAGCTTGCAGCCGATCACCTTCTCAGCAGTGCGCACGACGCGCTGCAGCCTTAGTCTGTCCCTGGCAGTGGCTCCTGCGTACCACACGGTTATGGAGGTGGTGAGGATGGACTCGATGATGGCTGTGTAGAACTGCACTAACATCTTGGTGGGTAGCTTGAGCTTCCTCAGCTGCCGCAGGAAGAACATTCTCTGCTGGGCTTTTCTGATGAGTGAGCTGATGGTCAGCTCCCATTTGAGGTCCCTGGTGATGGTAGTGCCTAGGAAGCGGAAGGAATCAGCAGTGGTGATGGGAGAGCCTGAGAGGGTGAGGGGGGGCAGAGGAGTAGTGACTTTCCTGAAGTCTACAATCATCTCCACTGTCTTCAGAGCGTTCAGCTGCAGGTTGTTATTGCTGCACCAGGACGCCAGCTGGGCCACCTCTCTCCTGTAGGCGGACTCGTCGCCGTTGGAGATGAGCCCGATGAGGGCGGTGTCGTCCGCAAACTTGATCAACTTGACAGACTGGTGGCTGGAGGTGCAGGAGTTGGTGTAAAGGGAGAAGAGTAGGGGGGAAAGTACACAGCCCTGGGGTGATCCGGTGCTGATGCTAGTATAGTCTGAGACAGTCTTTCCCAGCCGCACATGCTGCCTCCGGTCCGTCAGGAAGTCGATGATCCACCTGCAGAGGGAGTCAGGCACATTGAGCAGGGACAGCTTGACCCGGAGCAGAGCGGGGCGGATGGTGTTGAATGCGGTTCAAAGGAGCTGGGTAACATTATTTTAAAGTTAGTGTGCTCCAGGTTAGATTTTTAAATGCACAGAAGAGGTATGCTGCACTTCAGAAGAATGAGACTTTCCCAGGAGGATTTGGACATTGGTCTCCAGCATGACAGATGATCATCTTAACCTCTTCACCACATGACTGCACCACACACTGATTTTCTCACACACTAACAAAATGTTCCATTGACATGACACAAAGGCTGATGGACATTTCATAAACATGATTTTTGGAACATGAACTGAATTACATGAAATTTGGTGTTTTGCTGAAGAAAAATGTTGTGATTGTGAGTGTGAAGTTTTATGAAGTTTGGATCCTTACATCAGAAGATGAACCCAAAAATTACCTGCAGTTTCAACCAACAGGCCACAAGATCATCATCCCACACTGAGCTACTTACCACTTCGACTTTTCACTCCCCTGTTGGTTAAGATTAGGAAAGGGTTAGGTTTAGGTGTCATCTCCTCTAATGGTTAGGAAAAACATTAGGGTTAGGTGTCACCTGTAATGGTTAAAGAGAAAGAAAGAAAGAAAGAAAGAAAGAAAGAAAGAAAGAAAGAAAGAAAGAAAGAAAGAAAGAAAGTGGCAGACAAATGATATGGTTCTGGCAGACACGTTTCTTTAGGTGTATCCAGTGTGTGTGAAAAAGTTTTTTTCGGTGTGTATGTACAGTACATTTTCTCAGAGTGAAAAACTGTGCTTTTGTACATTTTTTAGGTGAGACTGGGCTGGCCACTTACTACCCCAGCTGATTCTGAGGAACACAGCTCTACAGCAGGTAGACAAGCTGCCTACTTCCACCTGTGGCTCTTGATAACATGAAGGGCTGATGAGCAACATTAAAATCCTGATAAATGTGAGCGTTAAAACTCTAGAAACAACACCCTGTGATGATTCGCTCTGCCTGATTATCGTCCTCAGCTGCGTGCACACCTGCGCTTCATCATCACCAGAGCTATTTAGACAGACGACTCCGTGCTGATCTGAGTGGAGCGCGGAGTCATCTGTCAGATTTGGTCAGATGAGACCTACTCACGCCTTCGTCCTCCTCGCAGTTCCTTGCAGTCACAGCCTACACTGTCCCAAGATCATTGCTCCTTATCACCGGTCGTCAGGAAGGATTATCACCTCCATGATAACAGACATTAGGCAATTAGGCCTCTCAACTCTCATCTTTATCTACGCTCATCCCCTGTGCACAGGCGGAGATCCGTGGCAGCGGGCCTCTCCCTCCTGGCGGCAGACCGAGCTACACTTCACATCCACGAACACTTTCATCCTCTACAGCAGCAACCGGACAGCGGGCGCTGTCTCCCTGGCCGGAGCCTTCAGGTCGAACCTGAGCACTACTCCATCTCTGCAAACAGTAAGCACTGGACATTCCTGTACATCCCCTCTGGGGTCAACCACTAATCCTCCCTGTCTCTGCTTATTCATAGGGTTGTCAGGCTGCACGGTGCTCTGCTCGCCCCCGGCTGCTACAGCTACACACACCTGCACGCACACACATTCTAAACATAATAAAGACATTTGAATCTGCTTTTGAGTCTGAGTCTGCTCACTGGGTCTTAAAACCATGTCACATCCTGTTGTTCCTTAAACTCTTTACCAGCAAGAAGGTGTTATCTTACACAGTTTACCGTCAGATTTTCAACAAATTTTTACCATAAAAGCACACATAGTATGTTCAGCCAACGTCGGCAAATTTACAGCTTTTTTAAGGTTTTTGGCATGCCAATGTGTAGCCAACGTGCAGACAACCTCTATGTGTAAACTCCTGCAGAGAGTGGTGAAGACAGCGGAGAAGATCAACAGGACTCCACTCCCCTCTCTGCAGAGCATCTACCACAGCGGAGTCCAAAAGAGAGCTGCCGCCATCCTCCAGGACCCCACCCACCGCCAGCACAGAATGTTCACACTTCTACCCTCAGGCCAGAGGTACAGAAGTGTGAAATGCAGGACATACAGACTAAAAAACTCCTTCTTTCCCACTGCCATCAGACTCCTGAATAAATAACAAATTCCGGACACAGCTTTGCAAATAGGAATTCACACACTGGTTGTTAAATCTGCACATTGCTTACTTGCATAGTGTACATAGTCTCGCCCCGTCTCATGTCCATATCATCTCTACTGCTAAATTACCATTGTACAGTCTACTGGGTATTATCACTACAGAGAAATTCTCACACTGGGTGCTCATTTGTACATTGCTCATTTGCACATTGCTTATTTGCACACTGTACATAGGCTTACACCATCTCAGGTTCATATCATCTCTGATATTAATATACCATTGTCCAACACAGTCATCCAATGAATTTTCAGTTTGCATTCTTCTTGTTCCTCTAGTTTAACCGCTTTAACTGTCCTAATTGCCTAATGTGTGTTATTTATATTCATTAGTATTAGTACTTAGAATCAAGGTGTGTTTAAAGTGTTCTAATTGCCTAATGTCTGTTATTCATATTAGGTGCGTTATTATCTTATTAGTATTGATGTGTATCTTTCACCTTGGCATTTGTTCGGAGAGCAGAGAAAGAATTTAATTGCTCAGGAAATGTTGCATTTCTTAACTGTGCACATGATAATAAAGCCTTTTAATCTTTGAATCTTGAATCTTGAATAAGATGTATTCCCAATAAAAATCTGGTACATCAGGCTGATCTTGGCACAATGCATGTGTGCTGTCTGACATGTTTCGGGACCCAGGAGACAGACACTGACACGGGCAAATTAGTGAACAATAATCTTTATTAGAGTGAAAGGGTGTGTAGTGCGAGTGTGAGAGCGTGGATAGTATCCTGGTCACTGGAGCTGAGCACCCTGGACGGAGACCCGGCAACCCTGGAACATATAAGCACAGACAATTACTTTTGTCCCACGCTAATGACAAGCTATCAGTAGTGAGGCTTACTTGGGAGAAGCACAGGTTACGTCCTGCTGAGAACCAGCGGCCGTGCAACGTGGAGGTGAAGGCGTCCATGAACGTGCTGAGGCTTCCACCTGTGACTGTGGCGAGGACAGGTCTTCCAGAGACTCCGGCTGTGACTCCACAGACCGGGACAATGACAAACCAGCTGATGACAAGACCAGTGATTCCACAGAACGTGGTGACGATGATAATCCAGATGATGACAAGATGAGTGATTCCACAGAGCGTGGTGACCATGACAATCCAGATGATGACGAGGTGAGTGATTCCACAGAACGTGGTGACGATGACACGACAGATGACGATGACACAAACTCCACCAGTAACGGTGGCCAGTACTCCTGTAACTGATACAGTAATAATTCAGGGATTTGTGGAGCAAGACGTACCGGTAGTCATGGTGGTAGCGAACCGCTACGTGTGCGTGTTGGCGTTACCCCGTCAGCTGGGGACGCAGGTCCGCCACCAAGGGAGTCCACCTGTGCACAGGGGTAGAGGTTAGGAGTAGAGTAGCAAACAGTTCTCTTACGAGCTTGACTTTGAACAGAAGTCCTAGACGAGGCAAGAGAAGTTCTTGACGAGGCCAGAGAAGTTCCTGACGAGACAGTTCCTGACGAAACAGTTCCTGACGAGACAGTTTCTGACGAGACAGTTCTTGACAAGACAGTTCTTGACGAGACAGTTTCTGACGAGACAAGAGAATACCTTGACGAGGCCAGAGAGCGGAGTTCTGGTTCTTTCTCTGACGAGGAGGACAGACGACTCCGTGCCAGGCTGTCAGCAACGCTGGCTTTTAACAGCTGCTGATTAACACCTGTGGATCTGTGCGCAGCTGGAGTTAATGATGCCAATGACGACCCAGAGGCTGCCATGACACTGTCAGGGTCATAAATGTGACCCGTGCTGGCAAAATGAGTCGGAATGCGCACCACGTCATTATGCGTTACAGGCACGAGAAGTCATAAATCATGGCTCTCTTTGTTTGGTGGGCTGCACGGTGGCGCAGTGGTTAGCACTGCGGCAGCACAGTTTACCCTTGGCCGGGGGATTGTGGGGATCGTGGGTTCGATCCCAGCCCCCGACCAACAGTGATCTGTGTGGAGTTTGCATGTTCTCCCCGTGTTGCGTGGGTTTACTCCGGGATTTCTCCGGTTTCCTCCCACATGCCAAAAACATGCAGGTTAGGTTAATTGGAGACTCTAAAGTGGCCCTAGGTAAAGACATGCATGTTAGGTTAATTGGCTGTTCTAAATTGTCCCTAGATATCTGTTTCCTATAGGCCCTTAGAATAGAGGGTTAGTATTAATGAAAGCGCTTTGAGTGGTCTTTGTGACTAGAAAAGCGCTATATAAGTGCAGGTTAGTTAGTTAGTTAGTTTGCTAGCAGCAAGTCCCGGGAAAATCCCAATGAGTGCTTGGTAACATTGTAAAGCTTAGAAATCATACTTTCAAAAAATACATATGTTTTAGCAGAAAAAGTAACTCCCGACCGATCAAACACGAGTTTTCAACCTAGCCAAAATATAAACAAATCGTCTTTGTCCGTGTCATACCCCCCCCCCCCCCGCGCTTTACAATTGCACACGGAGGAGAGAAGGAGAAATGAGGATTTAAATGCAAGGGTATCACACACACATTTATTGAATGTCCATAGAAGAAACCATACAAAATGGTGGAGCAGCTCGAGCTAATTAAAGAGTCCAATAGTGATGCTAGGCTGTACAGGGAAAGCGTAGGAGTTGTGCCGCACATGGAAACGCTACCAGCGTGGTGGCACAACAGAACAGAGAAACACTACAATTACTCACAGCCTAGCGATCCTGGTCCTCCAGTGGAGCAACGAGCATACTCCCAACAGTTCTTCATTGACCTGACGGTTACACAGGGGAAGATACGACCGTGTGAACTAGTACAATGACCCAGCGGGGTTTGCCTAGCTTAAATCCAAATGCCGCTGGCCACACAAACTGGGAACACCTGAGGCACTGGAAAGATAATTACCGGGGCTGGGACAGCTGTTGGAATTATGGAGAGCGAGGGGGCGTGGTAGGACCGACAGACTGTCAGCAGTGTGGGAAAAAGATCAGAGGCTGACTAGCAGCTGCCGGTCGGGCAGCGGCTAAGATGATGGAATGAATACACAAAATGCACATAAACAAACAGGGCCAAGCCGGGGAAAACCAAGCCGGCTAGGCTCATGACAGTCCGGGTCCGTTTTTGCACACTTCAATACAGAATATGGAAAAAACGTTACCTCAGTTTTGATAATTTCCTCAAAGTGACTCATTTTACCAGCACGGGTCACAAATATAAAATAATTTTGTTTGGTGAACATGTTTCACAGCACTCAGTATGCCGACAGTGATCCCTAAAATCAGAGTTGAGGGGGAAGGGGTTGCGCTCAGGTTAGAGCACTAGCCCCTCAAATGTCTGAGCATGTCCCTGAACCCCCCCCCCACACACACACACACACACACACACACACACACAGAGAGATTTGGTGAGTGGAGGAAAAAAATTCTGGTTCATGAGAAGACTCAAAAAGAGAGGGTGGGGGGAGACCATGAAACACACACACACAAAAACACACACACACATCTGTAACCTGATCCGTAAGATCTTAATTTAGTCTCGATTCTGTTTAGTCTCGATGCTGTGGCGCAGGTGTAGCGTGACCGACTACTGATCGGAGGGTCATGGGTTCGATCCCTGCTCTGTCTGCATTCCGCATGTCGAAGTGTCCTTGAGCAAGACACTGAACCCCCAGTTACTCCTGGTGGCCAAGTTAGCGCCTGTGTGAATAGGTGGATAGCAGGATCTGTAAAGTGCTTTGGTCATCTTAGATGAGAAGAAAAGCGCTATATAAGTGAACTCCATTTACCATTTAATGTGACCAAAGTCTGTGAGCTGGAACCAAAGGACGGATTAGTGTTAGCGTCCTGGCTGAATGTCAATGGAAGCGTGACTGTGTTTGTGGAACACAGAGTCCTGAACGGGACTGGTGGGAGCCCGCTTCACTGTCCTCAGTCCCGTCTGCTCCTCCTCCTCCTCCCCGTCAGGACAGCGGCTCACGTGTTAGAGTTTCAGAGTAAAGCTACACGTCGGACATCTGTTCTGGTCTTCACTGAAACTTTCATTCACCTCAGACTCTTAGAACATCCTCATGATATGGCCTAAATAAAAAAAAAAATCACATTTGTTTTTAACTACAAAATACAAGAAATCATTTCAAATCAGCTTTCAAACATGATTCCCTACTTTGAGTAAAGACACCTTTGTTTTTAATAAACACGAATCACACATTAATAAAGTTTAAACAACTTTTATTAAAAAAAATAAAAGGTTCCTCTATTATCTTAAACCTACATAAACAAGGGTCAATTCAATTCAATTTAATACAGCTTTATTTGTACGGTGCCATTTCACAACAACAGTCATCTCATAGCACTTTCAACTGTGGGGGAAACCCACACAATTGCAGAAAGACCCCAGCAATCAGGCGATCCCCCTATGAGCAGCACTTGGTGATGGTGGAGAGGAAAAACTCCCTTTTAACAGGAAGAAACCTCCAGCAGGACCAGGCTCAGGGAGATGCAGTCATCTGCTGCGACTGGCTGGGGGGTGAGGGGATAGAGAAGATGAGAAGAACAGACATGTAGAGAGCAAACAGCACAATGGGGACTCAATCTATGGGAGAGAACAAACAGATGTTAATGACCAGCAAAAATATTTCATTGAGAGTGAAGAAAGGAGAGAAGCCCAGTGCATTGTTGGAGGTCCCCTGGCTGTCTAAACCTACTAGCAGCATAACTAAGGGAGGGTTCAGAGGCACATGCTCCCACCCTAATTATAGGCTATATCAAAAAGGAAGGTTTTAACCCTATTCTTAAAAACAGAGATTGAGTCTGACTCCCAAATCCAGATTGGCAGCTGGTTCCACAGAAGAGGAGCTTGATAACTGAAGGCTCTGCCTCCCATTGTACTTTTGGAGATTCCAGGTATTACAAGTCACCCAGCATTTTGGGAGTGTGGTGCTCTGTTAGGTCAAACCCATTTTATTATTTTTAGTAAAAGAAATTAAAGTTCCTCACTGATGAACTGTAAAGTGTGGATAAAACGGCTTGGAACTCCAGAAGAAGCTAAAGTAATAATGATTACAGAAATGGAGGAATTAGAAAAATTTAAACCTTAGCTCTTACGCAGGAATAACAGTGCAGTAAGATTATGAGTTGACATTTTTGTGTTCTTTTTTCTTTTGTTTTTTCCTCTTTTTTTCCTTCTGGAGTACATTGTTGACACAACTCATGATTAGAACTTTAACCAATCATCCTTCCTCATTTAATAATGGAAGTATATTAGGGCAAATTGAAGCTGAAACCTTTGTCAATACTGAACAGCAACCACAAAACATTCTAGGAGATATTGACCCAGATAATAACTACTTTAGTCATATTAACAATAAGTGTGCTTATTATGATGAACAACAATTAAATGGAATTATGAACTCGGATCAGACATTGACAGTAATACATATTACTAGTAGGAGTCTCTATGCCAACTTTGATAGTATTAAGGGGTTTTTAAATCAATTTAACACCCCATTTAGGATTATTGCAATAAGTGAAACATGGATTAATGAAGAAAAAGATGTAAATTTTGAACTACATGGATATAAGATATACACACAAAATAGGAAATGTAAAAGTGGTGGTGGGGTAGCAGTGTATGTTGATAGAAAATTAAAAAGTAAAAAAGTAGACAGCATGACATCAACAGTGAATGAAAGTATGGAATGTTTAACAATCGAAATTATGATGAAAAATAGAAAAAAAACATAATAGTAAGTTGTATATAGAGAGCACCGGGATCTGATATGGAAAAATTTAGAAATGGTATGGAAAAGATGTACACAAAAAGAAGACAAAAAGATACCTTTATTTGTGGTGACTTTAATATAGATTTAATGAAAACAAAACAACATAAACCAGCTGAAGATTTCTTAGATACAATGTATAGCCTGACCTTATTTCCAAAGATTACAAAACCTATGAGAATAAGGACACACTGCGTTACCTTGATAGACAACATTTTTACCAATGTCATTGAATATAATATGGTGAGTGGTATACTAATAAATGACATTAGTGACCACCTGCCAGTATTTGTTTCTTTAGACGTTAATTATGGGGTTAATGAGAGTACGAATAATAATAAACTATGTAAAAAGATTATTTATAAAAGAATACGAACAGAAGATAGAATCCGTGCTTTAAAAGATGGCTTAATGTTACAGAATTGGGATGTTGTCTGTAGAGAGAAAGAAGTGGACTTGGCATATGATAAATTTATTGATATATTTAAATCATTATATAATAAAAACTGTCTAATTAAAGAAATTAATAAAAAAAACATAAATACAAAAATTGCCTGTGGTTAACCAGGGGGCTACAAAATGCTTGTAAAAAGAAAAATTATCTCTATAAAAATTTCATTAAATTAAGAGCCAAAGAATCTGAAAAAGATATAAAACATATAAAAATAAATTAACTGAAATAATACAAACTAGTAAAAAATTATACTATAGGAAAATGTTAAATGAAAACAAAAATAATATAAAAGGAGTCTGGGATACATTAAATAAATTAAGGGCAAATGGAACTAAGAAAACGATATATCCAGAGTATTTTACTGATAATTGTGGTGATAATTATGATAAGAACATGGTAGTAAATAAAATGAATATTTTTTTTGTAACTGTTGGACCAGAGTTGGCAGCAAAAATTCCAAACCAAGGAAGAGACACCGTGAGTGAAACATTGATTGGAAATAACCCTCGGTCAATCTTTCTCTCAGCGGTGGATGAACTAGAGGTAAAATCTGTTGTTGAAAAGTGTAAAAATAAATTATCTACTGATTGTGATGGTATTGGTATGGCACTAGTAAAAAGAACTGTTGATGGTGTAGCACCAGATTATTTAGCATCTCAGACAAGAGACAGTGGATAAGCATGGGAGAACAATGCTCAGGAGGTTCCTGGCGATATAGCAGGAAGGAGTCAAGGACGTAGGGGGTTGAATGCAGTGTAATGCAAATGTCATGTTGTGTGTGGAGAAATGCCATGAAACTTGGGAGGAGAGATATGGGTAAAAGCAGAGTGCCTGCTTAAATGTGTCATTCTGTTCTGTGCTTGAGAGATGTGAAGTGTGTAATAAACTGTCTGCCATGAATCAGCCTCTTATTTCACACACTCCACACTGGTGACCCAAGACGTATTATGGAACACGAGGCAAGAATACCGGAGCAGTCAGGAACCCCAGTCAGAAAGCTCCAGCGAGGCGGCAGCCATCCCACAGACAGCCCGGACTGGAACCCCCAGCCACGCGTGCGCGGTTTCAGTCAAGCTACCGGATTTCTGGCAGCATAACCCGCGCTGTTGGTTCCACCACACCGAGGCCCAGTTCGCCCTCCGGGGAGTAACGGCAGACAACACCAGGTTCTACCATGTGGTCGCAGTGCTGGACACCCGCACAGCCCAGCAGGTAGCGAGCCTGCTCGATCAGCCTCCAGCCAGCAACAAATACGAGGCGCTCAAGGCTGCGCTGACACAGCGCTACACGCTCTCAGACTGTGAGAGAGCGGAGAGGCTCCTGACGCGGGCCGAGTTAGGAGATGGTTCAGCCATAGACCTGATTGAGAAGATGCTGGCGTTAATGGGCACGGACGACGGGCACTTTCTGTTTGCCCACCTTTTCTTCCGGAACCTTCCAACAGTGGCGAGAGCAGTTCTGGCCAATTCGCCGTTGCTGGCCGCGCGTGACTACCGTGCGCTAGCCCAGGAGGCAGATAAGATCATCCTCACCACCAGGATGATCACAGTCAGCGCGACAGCGGCGGAGCCCAGCGAGACGACCAGGGGAGGCGAGAAGCCACCGACGGTAGCAGCAGCAGGGGCCAAGGAGCGCCAGAGAGACACGATCGGTTTCTACTACTGCCGCTTCGGAGAGAACGCACGCAGATGCGCGCCACCGTGCCAATTCAAGCACTCGGGAAAACGTCACGGCCGGCAGTTGGTAGCAGCTGCAACCCTCAGTGAAGAGAACAAGCTGCTCTACCTGACGGACGTGCGCTCGGGGAGGCATTTCCTCGTGGACACCGGAGTCCAGAAGAGCTTCATCCTGCCGACCTACGCCGACCGGCTGGCAGGACCTAGCGGCCCCGAGATGTTGGCAGCAAACGGCTCGGATATTAAGACCTTTGGTGAGAGAACACTGATCTTATCTCTACACGGCCGTACATATGAGTGGACTTTTGTCGTAGCAGCACTGAATTACCATATCCTGGGGGCTGATTTTCTGTGTGCACATGGTTTACTGGTTGATGTTGCTAACAGACGCCTGGTTAATGCACTGTCCTTTGACTCTCTCCCCTGTATAGCTCGAGTGACCCAGCCAACAGCACAAGCCAACGTCACAGCTACAGGCGGTAAGTTCCACACACTGCTCACTCAGTTTCCAGCACTCACAGTCCCGACGTTTTCGGCGGCAATCGCTAAACACGGGGTGGAGCACTTTATCACCACCACCGGGCCGCCCGCTTTTGCAAGACCTCGGCGCTTGGACGCAGCTAAACTGGCCATAGTGCGCGAGGAGTTCGCCAACCTGGAAAGGTTGGGCATCATCAGGCGTTCGAACAGCCCATGGGCATCCCCGCTACACATGGTCCCTAAGGCTGAGGGATCGTGGTGACCATGCGGTGATTTCCGCAGGTTGAACAACGCCACAGCGCACGACTGCTACCCAATTCCCCACATACAGGATTTTTCTGTTCACCTCACCGGAGCGCGCATTTTTTTCTAAAATAGACCTAGTCCGCGGTTACCACCAAGTCCCAGTGCGGTGGAGGACGTACCCAAAACAGCGGTAATAACTCCGTTCGGTCTATTCGAGTTCCTGCGCATGCCATTCGGGTTAAAAGGAGCGGCACAGTCATTCCAGCGCATGATGGATGCAGTGCTGCGCGATCTCCCATTCGTGTTCATCTACCTGGACAATATCCTGGTAGCCAGTGCGTCCGAAGACGAACACGAAACCCGGTCGCGTGGCGCCGCCGCATGTTTGAGTCGGTTCACACTCTGGCGCACCCAGGAGTGCGCGCATCAGTCAAAATGGTGGGAGAGAAGTTTGTGTGGCCGAGCCTACGCAAACAAGTAAAAGAGTGGGCAAAAGAGTGGGCTGCAGCCTGCGTGGCGTGCCAATGAGCCAAGGTACACAGACACACGAAGGCTCCCTTGGAGCCGTTTCAGGTACCGGCTAAGAGGTTCGACCATGTTCACGTGGACCTCGTGGGCCCCCTCCCGCCATCACAGGGGTGCACACACCTCCTGACAGTGGTGGACCGCACCACGCGCTGGCCAGAAGCAGTCCCGCTGGTGGCAACCACGTCCGCGGATGTAGCACGCGCTTTTTTAACAGCATGGGTGGCGCGTTTTGGAGTCCCGTCGGACATTACGTCCGACAGGGGCCCTCAGTTTGTTTCCGACCTCTGGCGATGGCCCGCAGCCTGGGTGCTACAATCCACCGTACAACCGCATACAACCCACAGGCCAATGGTTTATGCAAGCGTTTTCATAGATCACTGAAAGCAGCACTCAGGGCTTCACTGACGGATGCAAATTGGGTAGACAGGCTGCCGTGGGTTTTATTGGGGTTGCGCTCCGTGCCAAAAGAGGATCTGGAAGCTTCCCCGGCAGAGCTGGTTTTCGCGCAGCCCCTACGGCTGCCTGGGGAATTTCGGCCAGATAATCCCACGCCAGACAGCTGCTCGTCTCAGCTTTTACAGTGGAGCGCAAACACAGGCACGCTGCCGGGCCCTGCCCACCACAGTTGTCCGTGTGCTTTCGTGCCTAAAACTTTGAAGAACGCGGAGTTCGTGTTCGTCAGACACGACACCCACCGCCCCAGGAGGTTGCTGGTGAGATAGCAGGAAGGAGTCAAGGACGTAGGGGGTTGAATGCAGTGTAATGCAAATGTCATGTTGTGTGTGGGGAAAATGCCATGAAACTTGGGAGGAGAGATTTGGGTAAAAGAAGAGTGCCTGCTTAAATGTGTCAGTCTGTTCTGTGCTTGAGAGATGTGAAGTGTGTAATAAACTGTCTGCCATGAATCAGCCTCTTATTTCACACACTCCACAATGGCATATTAAAACCATTTACATATATTTGTAATCTATCATTTCAAACTGGCTCGTTCCCGCAGAAAATGAAAATAGCAAAAGTGATACCATTATTCAAGCAAGGAAATAAACACCACTACACAAACTACAGACCAGTATCGCTCCCCCCACAGTTTTCAAAGATTCTGGAAAAACTTTTCAACAACAGATTGAAAACTTTTTAAATAAACACGATGTGCTTAATGAGAATCAATATGGATTTAGACCAGAGTACAACATTGTTGCCAATAATGGAGGCAACAGAGGAAATAATAAATGCATTAGATCAAGGAAAATCTGCAATTGGTGTATTTATAGATTTTAGAAAAGCATTTGATACAATAAATCATCCAATACTTCTTCATAAACTGCAAATGTATAGTATTAGGGGAATGGCTCTGAATTGGGTTACAAGTTATCTATCTGAGAGACAACAGTTTGTGACGATGGGAGAATATCTGTCTGGGTGTATGGGAATTGCCTGTGGGGTCCCCCACGGGTCAGTGTTGGGCCCCAAATTATTTAACACATATATATATAAATGATATATTCCAAGTTTCTAAATTATTAAAAGTAATTTTATTTGCTGATGATACTAATATATTTTATTCTGGAAATAATTATAATCAACTAATCCATACGCTAAATAATGAATTAAATAAGCTTAAAAATGGATGGATTGTAATAAATTATCACTAAATATTGATAAAACTAAGGTAATGATATCTGATAATTGTAAAAATAAAGAACATATACATAGTCATATAGATAATGTAATTATTGAAAATGTTAAGGAGATCAAATTTTTGGGTGTAATACTAGATGATAAAATTAGTTGGAAACCACATGTCAGATACATACAAAACAAAGTCGCAAAAAAATTGCAATTATAAATAAAATTAAGTAAGTCCTAGATTACAAATCACTTCATATCTTGTATTGCTCATTAGTACTTCCATACTTGACCTATTGTATAGAGGTCTGGGGTAACAATTATATACAGTGGGGCAATAAAGTATTTAGTCAGCCACCAATTGTGCAAGTTCTCCCACTTGAAAGATGAGACTGGTCTCCAATTTTCATCATAGGTATACCTCAACTATGAAAGACAAAATGAGAAAAAAAATCCAGAAAATCACATTGAAGGATTTTTAAAGAATTTATTTGCAAATTATGGTGGAAAATAAGTATTGGGTCACCTACAAACAAGCAAGATTTCTGGCTCTCACAGACCTGTAATTTCTTCTTTAAGAGGCTCCTCTGTTCTCCACTCATTACCTGTATTAATGGCACCTGTTTGAACTCATTATCAGTATCAAAGACACCTGTCCACAACCTCAAACAGTCAGACTCCAAACTCCACTATGGCCAAAACCAAAGAGCTGTCAAAGGACAGCAGAAACAAAATTGTAGACCTGCACCAGGCTGGGAAGACTGAATCTGCAATAGGTAAGCAGCTTGGTGGGAAGAAATCAACTGTGGGAGCAATTATTAGAAAATGGAAGACATACAAGATCACTGATAATCTCCCTCGATCTGGGGCTCCACGCAAGATCTCACCCCGTGAGGTCAAAATGATCACGAGAACGGTGAGCAAAAATTCCAGAACCACACGGGGGGACCTAGTGAATGACCTGCAGAGAGCTGGGACCAAAGTAACAAAGGCTACCATCAGTAACACACTACGCCGCCAGGGACTCAAATCCTGCAGTGCCAGACGTGTCCCCCTGCTTAAGCCAGTACATGTCCAGGCCCGTCTGAAGTTTGTTGGAGAGCATTTGGATGATCCAGAAGAGGATTGGGAGAATGTCATATGGTCAGATGAAACCAAAATAGAACTTTTTGGTAAAAACTCAACTTGTCGTGTTTGGAGGAGAAAGAATGCTGAGTTGCATCCAAAGAACACCATACCTACTGTGAAGCATGGAGGTGGAAACATCATGCTTTGGGGCTGTTTTTCTGCAAAGGGACCAGGACGACTGATCCGTGTAAAGGAAAGAATGAATGGGGCCATGTATCGTGAGATTTTGAGTGAAAACCTCCTTCCATCAGCAAGGGCATTGAAGATGAAACGTGGCTGGGTCTTTCAGCATGACAATGATCCCAAACACACCGCCCGGGCAATGAAGGAGTGGCTTCGTAAAAAGCATTTCAAGGTCCTGGAGTGGCCTAGCCAGTCTCCAGATCTCAACCCCATAGAAAATCTTTGGAGGGAGTTGAAAGTCCGTGTTGCCCAGCGACAGCCCCAAAACACAACTGCTCTAGAGGAGATCTGCATGGAGGAATGGGCCAAAATACCAGCAACAGTGTGTGAAAACCTTGTGAAGACTTACAGAAAACGTTTGACCTCTGTCATTGTCAACAAAGGGTATATAACAAAGTATTGAGATGAACTTTTGTTATTGACCAAATACTTATTTTCCACCATAATTTACAAATAAATTCTTTAAAAATCAGACAATGTGATTTTCTGGATTTTTTTTTCTCATTTTGTCTCTCATAGTTGAGGTATACCTATGATGAAAATTGGAGTCCTCTCTCATCTTTTAAGTGGGAGAAGTTGCACAATTGGTGGCTGACTAAATACTTTTTTACCCCACTGTATATATATATATATATATATATATATATATATACAGTATATATATATATATTACAAAAAAGGACAGTCCATGTTATACACAAAGTCGGGTACCTTGAACATACTAATTTATTGTTTTTACATTCAAAGTTATTGAAATTATGGGATCTAGTTGATTATTATACAGCACAGTTAATGTTTAAAGTCAGTGAAAACTTTTTGCCACACAATATACAAAATTTTTTCAGTGAGAGAGAAGGGAAATATAATTTACGGGGGAATTCAAAATTTAAAATGCACCTAGTAAGATCTACTAGGAAGGGTTTTTTTGTGTGTCTGTGTGTGGGGTGAAATTGTGGAATGGGTTGGGGGAGAACACAGGCAATGTTCAAACATCCATATATTTAAATCAACATATAAATAAATGATTTTTGAGCAATATAAAAATAAAGGACAGTAATATTACAATGTGTCTTTCATGAAGAAAGGTTATGCTTTATATACAGTATATATCTATGTACAGTATATATCTGTGTGTGTGTATATATATATCTTATAGTAATATGTACATATGTATATTAGCTGCTCTTGCTTGCTTGTTTGTTTGTTTTTTCTTGCCTTCTGATTGTTGCTCTGAGTGTTGCTATCCCTGTGCTGTTGCAATCCTGGAATTTCCCCGTTGTGGGACTAATAAAGGCTTATCTTATCTTATCTTATCTTATATGCTTTATATAATATATATGCTGAGTACTATTATTATTGATATCATTATTACTAGAATTATAGTATTAGGATTGTTGTTAGGATGGAATTACTTTAAGTATTATATAGGCCAGGTGGTATTATTATTATTGTTGTTGTTGTAGCTACCATATGGCTACCTATTATGATTATTATTATTATTATTATTATATGGTTACTTAATGCACTTAGGTATTGTAAGCCATGTGGGGGTATATGGTGGTATATATGGTGGTTATGATGATGATAATGTTGTCTATAATTATATTAAACATACCAGAAGTATTTATTTATTATTATTATTATTACAATTATTATTAGATGTTGTTATTATTGTCAATATAAACTATCGTTGTTGTATCATTTTGATTGCATAATTTAATTATAAGGTGTATTATATATTATGGTATTGTATAATGAATGTAATTGTGGGATGAATAATGACTAGAATGTTATTATAATTTATTGGGTATGAAGAAGGGGTGGGACTGTATAAGCACTGGCTTCTTCCCACTCCTTTTGAACATTTTATTTTTTTGGTTTTGATTTTTGTTTTTAATTTTTTTTTCTTTTTTGTCTGGATGTTCAAATAAATAAAGTCAATCAATCAATCAATCAATCAATCAATCAATCAATCAATGCCACCACCATGTTTACCCACATGATGGAGTGGGGGAGGTACTTTGAGTAGGAGGCCACCATATTTGTTCTGGTGACAGGAACAAACATTTTCACTACTTTCAGTTTTTGGCATCATCCGGGCAAATGCTGTGTTTAAATGTCCCCTCATTCCATTCATAGTGCCCTATGTAGTGAATCAGGTACAGTCTGGAATGCTGAGTTCAGTGTCACACCCAGTCACACCCAGGCCTGACTAATGCCAGACTTGTTGAATCAAGAAATCACTTAAATAGAACCTATCTGACAAAGTGAAGTAGGCTAAAAGATCTCCAAAAGCAACACATCATGTCACAATCTAAAGAAATTCAAGAACCGATGAGCATCAAAAAACCCAGAAAAACATCTAAAGAACTGCAGGATCACTTGTCTCAGTTTGGACACTGGTCCATGACTCAACAATAAGAAAGAGACTGGGGCGTGGGGGGAGGGGGGCATAGAGTTTCAAGGTGAAAACCACTGCTGACCAAAAAGAACACAAAGGCTCATCTCACATTTGACAAAAAAACATCTTAATGATCCCCAAGACTTTTGGGAAAATATTCTGTGGACTGATGAGACAAAAGCTGAACTTTCTGGAAGGCATGCCTCCCATTACATCAGGTGTAAAATTAACAGCATTTCATAAAAAGAACATTATAGCAACAGTCAAACATGGCGGTGGTAGTGTCATGGTCTGGGGCTGTTTCACTGCTTCAGGACCTGGGTGACTTGCTCTAATTGATGGAACCATGAATTCTGTTCTCTACCAGAAAATCCTGAAGAAGAATGTCTGACCATCAGTTGGTGACCTGAAGATCAAGCCCTCCATTGTGGCTGAATTAAAACAATTCTGCAGAAAAGAGTGGGCCAAAATTCCTCAACAGTGATGGAAAAGACTCATTACCAGTTATCACAAACACTTGACTGCAGTTGTTGTGCCAAGGGTTAGGGATCGCTCCCCTCCATTAAGAAAATGGATGGATGGAACTTCACAGCATACATTTGCTAGGGAAGCTCCAGAGCTTAACGTGTGCTGCTGACTCTTCCTGTGATGATGCATAAGAACATACACGCACCCTCAATCTACTGAAGCCTTCATAGTATATAAACTAGCACAGTATTGGTGGTGGTGTGGGTGACCCCCACAGCCTACGGACAAGCAGAGCGCTCAGCTGGAGCAATTAGCATAACAGTGAGATGTATGGACTGATATCAATAGGCAGCCTCTCTTTGTCTAATCCCGGCACCAGTAATCTTGCTATTGATATGCGTGACTCTAATGCAAATGTCCATGCCTTCCTGCTTTTTACTGTGATGTTAATGTGCCATGCATGCATTGTCTGTAGCTGGGTATTTAAGTGAACTGCATATCTCTTACTCTCTCTCTGACTACACGCATTGCCTGTTTGCTGACTAGAGACTAAGGGCTCGCTCCAGCGCGCTCCCACAGTGCTGGAGTGAGTCCTGTGATGGAGGATGAATAAAACACCCTTTTAAACTTCGGTTCGCCGTGCCTGCACTTATTCCGTGCCTCCACACTGGGTTCCCTTATAACATCCGCCACACTGCCTGCACTTATTCCGTGCCTCCACACTGGGTTCCCTTATTTCATCCGCCACACTGGTGACCCCGAATACAAGAACACGCTGACGACGAACGAACGCAGCCCCCGGCGGTAACTCCCGACGACGAATGAACGCAGCTGCCTGACGCAAATGGACTGCCCTCCCTTCTGCCACACGGGAGACCTCGACGCAGAGCCAACACCAGGCGAACTCTCCGGAGATCATCCACGACCAGGAAGGCTGCAGAAAGCATCATGGTGCGACCCTCGCCTGAGATCGGGACATCCACGCTGGGACCGGCCGAGGGACAAAGAGCGTCTACTCCCTCTCACCGCTCCTCCGCATCCACACGAGCGCGCACGCATCCTCGTCCTCTCTCCACGACGGCGACCTCCTGGGCTGACAGAGAATGCAGAGCGTGGACCAGAACACACCATGACCCGGCACGAGCAAACGACAGCAACAGCCAAAACAGGGACGACCATCAGCGCCGACGACGCTGATCTCCAGCAAGCTCCCTGACCCTGACTCACCTCTCAACAGCAGACCACCCACACACCGAACCCCCGCACGCACACCGGGGGGTTACGAGGACAGCGCACCACGCACGGGACAATACCGGCTCCACAGACCGCCATCGTCCTCCGCCGTTGCACACGCCCGAGAAACACGGCCAACCGCCATCCTCGGAACCTTCAGGGCTGCTCACACACCTGAAGCACACACGCAGCCCGCACACAGGATTTTGTATGGGTCTCAGCCACGGCGCACAATGGGAATTCAGCCGTCAGCTGTCCCCGAGGGCTTTAGGGCTGCGCGCGCACCTAAAGCCAACACGTCAAGTCCCTCACACAGCTGCAGCTCCTGTTTTTCTTCATAGCCGCGAGAGGAGTCAGAGACAAATTTTTCTTCTCACAGCCGCCGTGGATCTCCGCCATGTTCAACGGGACAGCCCCTCAACTTTGTGGATCCACATGCAATTTTTGCGCAGCCCAGACAACTTCGCTGTCCCGGGCCGGCACTTGCTACCCCCCCCCTCCCTCCACCTCCGCCTGCACAGAGCTTTTCCCGCAGCTTGCTACCAAAGCCGGACAATCGAGGCCTCAGCTCCCTGCTGAGCCCTCTGGGGGGGAGTAGTGTGGGTGACCCCCACAGCCTACGGACAAGCAGAGCGCTCAGCTGGAGCAATTAGCATAACAGTGAGATGTATGGACTGATATCAATAGGCAGCCTCTCTTTGTCTAATCTCAGCGCCAGTAATCTTGCTATTGATATGCGTGACTCTTATGCAAATGTCCATGTCTTCCTGCTTTTTACTGTGATGTTAATGTGCCATGCATGCATTGTCTGTAGCTGGGTATTTAAGTGAACTGCATATCTCTTACTCTCTCTCTGACTACATGCATTGCCTGTTTGCTGACTAGAGACTGAGGGCTCGCTCCAGCGCGCTCCCACAGTGCTGGAGTGAGTCCTGTGATGGAGGATGAATAAAACACCCTTTTAAACTTCAGTTCACCGTGCCTGCACTTATTCCGTGCCTCCACACTGGGTTCCCTTATTTCATCCGCCACAGTGAATTTTATTTGAATCTGTTTATGTGTCACTGATGTTTACCTGAGTCATAAATAAAGCTATCCAACAAGAGAGGAAATGAGAATCAGCAGGGGTTCCCAGCCATGTTCTGCTGTGGTTTAAGATAAGATAAGGCTTTATTAGTCTCACAATGGGGAAATTCCAGGATTGCAACAGCACAGGGATAGCAACACTCAGAGCAACAATCAGAAGGCAAGAAAAAACAAGAGCAGCGAGTATACATATGTAGATATTGTAGAGGAGCTGAAATAACGAGGCGACTTTTGTATTAAAAACAGGGTTTTTAATGAATAGCTCTTCTATCGAGTCTCATCAGGTGTAGAGCTTGGCAGAAGGCAAGAGAGTCATCTCTGCTCCGCTCGCTGGTTAAATACAAGTACACATAGAGCCACACATTGAAAAAGCTGACATCAGAGCCACACATTGAAAAAGCTGACATCCCCCCGTTATCTTAACCCCCCCCATTGTTCTGCTATCTCCTCTCCTTGTCTTGGGAGGTGATGGGAACTCCTCCTCTCGCCTTAGGGGGTAAAGGTGTCAAGTCCGTCTCCGCCGCCGCGTCTTGGGAGGTCCATTGACTTTAACCCGGCGGGGGAGATCCTTTGTCCTTTCCAGGTGTGAAGTTCCTTACATATGCTGTCACAAAACATTTCCACTTGTTCTAACATATGTAGATATGGGATATAAGAGTCATATATACCACAGGCCCCCCAAACACTAGGAAAGGACACAGAAAGAATCACAGTCTAAGATAATAACTATGAAATACTACTTGTTACAACTGTTGCCACAGGAGAAGTTTTCTAGCAGCCATGCTCCTAAGAAAGTTCAGTGGTAAACATAACAGCATAGTGAAATCATAAGTAGCCTTAAACTGTTGTAGCACAATTAGTGAATAATTGCGGGGTGGTTGGTATCAGTCCCTGTGCTGTCTGGGCTTTATTCTTCTCCCAAAACTGCTGTAGGTTGGCTTAGGTGTCCCGCTGGGACCCTCTCATGGTGAATCTGCATTGTGGGAAGGAAAGAGATTATTTGTTCCCTGCCTGGGGGCTGAGACTTTTCCTCTGGGGGGTCTACCACGCCGAGGTGTTCGTGCCAACTGTGCAGGTTCGTCTCTCAGCAAGAAAGCAGGTTTGAGTCTGTCAACACTGACCACTTCCTTTCTGTCCCCATAATCAAGCACAAAGTGTTTGTCACCATTTTCCAGCACTCTGAACAAGCCATCGTAAACTGGGCGTAACGTTGGTTTAATGGCTTCATGCTTAACAAAAACGAACTCAGCGTTTTTTAAAGTTTGAGGAACAAAAACTCGTGGAAAAGAGTGATGAGCTGGACCGTGGAGGGAGCCCGGTCCACTGCTGCCTAAAAACCTTGGGACTGGAAGGTGTCCTGGTTCTGGGTTCTCTGGTAAAAATTCTCCTGGGAGTCTGATAGGCTGGGCAAAAACTAATTCTGCAGGAGAAGCGTCTAAATCCTCTTTAGGTGCTGCACGCAACCCCAATAAAACCCAGGGAAGTTTATTTACCCAATTTGTGTCCGTTAGTGAGGCCCTGAGGGCAGCCTTTCAGGACCTGTGAAAACGCTCGCATAACCCATTAGCCTGAGGGTGATAAGCGGTGGTGCAATGAATTGTTGCCCCTAAACTGTTAGACATGGCTGACCAGAGCTCTGAGATAAATTGAGGCCCTCTGTCTGACGTGATGTCTGATGGAACACCGAAACGTGCCACCCAGTTTGCTAGAAAAACGCGAGCGACTTCCTCCGCTGTGGTTGACGCTAGAGGGACTGCCTCTGGCCAGCGCGTGGTGCGGTCTATCATTGTTAGCAGGTGTGTGAAACCTTGGGAGGAAGGTAGCGGCCCCACGAGGTCGACGTGAATGTGGTCGAATCTTCTAGCAGGAATTGGAAAAGGTTCCAGAGGGGCTTTTGTGTGTCTGTGTATTTTGGCGCGTTGACAAGGAATGCAAGTTTTTGCCCATTCTTTTACGTTTTTGCGCAGGCCTGACCACACAAACTTTTCAGCAACCATTTTGACCGAGGCGCACACACCTGGGTGCGCGAGGGAGTGAATTGCGTCGAAAATACGGCGGCGCCAAGCAGCTGGTACTAACGGGCGAGGTCGGCCGGTTGAAACGTCGCATATTAGGGGGGGGCACGCCGTCGCGCAACCCTTTTTTCTCCAGCCTTAACCCTGTTGGTCCGGACAGGAGCGCGCGCACGTCTGCATCACTGCTTTGTTCTTCCGCCATGGCTACATAATCTATTCCATCCTGGATAGGTGCTACGTATGTGTGTGCGTTAGTGAAGAGTTCCGCTGCTGAGGCGGTGTAATCTGTCTCCTCGTGCTCTGGCGGTGTCACAGCGCGAGAGAGACAGTCAGCTACAACGTTAAGTTTGCCTGCTACATGTCGAATGTCTGTGGTGAACTCTGAAATCGCAGCTAGCTGTCTTTGTTGTCTGCCCGACCATGGTTCTGAAATTTTAGCCATAGCAAAAGTGAGCGGCTTATGGTCCACAAAGATCGTGAAACTCCGCCCTTCTAACCAAAACTGGAAGTGGCAGATGGACACGGTCTTTGTGGACCATAAGCCGCTCACTTTTGCTATGGCTAAAATTTCAGAATGTCAGCTTTTTTAATGAATAGCTCTTCTATCGAGTCTCATCAGGTGTAGAGCTTGGCAGAAGGCAAGAGAGTCATCTCTGCTCCGCTCGCTGGTTAAATACAAGTACACATAGAGCCACACATTGAAAAAGCTGACATCCCCCCGTTATCTTAACCCCCCCATTGTTCTGCTATCTCCTCTCCTTGTCTTGGGAGGTGATGGGAACTCCTCCTCTCGCCTTAGGGGGTAAAGGTGTCAAGTCCGTCTCCGCCGCCGCGTCTTGGGAGGTCCATTGACTTTAACCCGGCGGGGGAGATCCTTTGTCCTTTCCAGGTGTGAAGTTCCTTACATATGCTGTCACAAAACATTTCCACTTGTTCTAACATATGTAGATATGGGATATAAGAGTCATATATACCACACATATAAACATAAATATATAGACACACGATGCGGAGCATTGCAGCTAGATGAAATAAATATATGAATATATAAACACACACAGTGCGGAGCATTGTAGCTAGATGGAATAAATATGTAAATATATAAACACACACACAGTGTGGAACATTGTAGCTAGATGGAATAAATATGTAAATATATAAACACACACAGTGCGGAGCATTGTAGCTAGATGGAATAAATATGTAATGTGGCAACCTGGGGAGTGCATAATGGTTTACCACCTTAGACAGGAACAAGGGACGTGAAGTTAACCTTTTGTGTGTGAGAAGTTTCTAGATGCCCTAGTAAGATAACAAGGAGGTGTCAAGGATGAATGGACTGACCGCAGTCGGGGGAGATGATCTTTTGTGTGTGAAAAGAGCCTAGAAGGATGTCATGTTATTTAAGGGAAGAGTTCCTACTTGTATGCCATTCTGTCTATGCTACTTGTGTGAGTCGTGTAATAAACCGCCTGAACCAAAGCAGCCTCATTCTTTACACGCTCCACAGTAAATATGTAAACACACACAGTGCGGAGCATTGTAGCTAGATGGAATGAAACAGCATACCCATCTACTTAGTTATCCTACATGGTATGATTATGTACCCATACATATTGTCACCCTCCATAGCTACCGGTATTTTCCTAGTTGTATACCGGAGGGGACCATTGTGTAAGTCTATTGTGTCTTTTGCATTCAATACTATTAGTTTGTCACATCTTTTTGCTATCTCTGCGAGCAGCCCTGCTTAGGTTATACAGTCTGACAGCCGTTGGTAGGAAGGACCTGCGAAACCTCTCGGTTGTGCACCTAGGATGATGTAGTCTGCTGCTAAATGAGCTCCTTAGTGCATTCAGTGTGTCCTGCATAGGGTGGAACTCGGACTCCAGCAGAGATGACAGTTTAGCCACCATCCTTCTCTCTCCTATCTCCTCCACTGGGTCAAGGCGCTTCCCCAGGACAGAGCTAGCTTTCTTGATCAGTTTGTTCAGTCTCTTCCTATCGGCTGCGGTAATGCCACTGCCCCAGCAGACCACTCCAAAAGTGATGGCTGATGCCACCACCGTGTCGTAGAATGTCTTCAGCAGCGCCCCTTGTACACCAAAAGACCTGAGTCTCCTCAGTAGGAACAGCCTGTGCTGTCCCTTCTTGTAGAGTGCGTCAGTATTGTGTGACCAGTCTAGTTTATTGTTCAGATGAACACCCAGGTACTTGTAGGATGTCACCATCTCAATGTCTGTTCCCTGTATATTTTACTGGTGCTGTGAGGGGTTGTCCTTGCCTGTGGCAGTCCACCACCAGCTCCTTAGTTTTCTTCGCGTTGATCTGGAGGCAGTTCCAATGGCACCAGTCCACAAAGTCCTGGATAAGCCCTCTGTACTCAGCTTCATCTCCGTTGGAGATGAGGCCAATGATCGCAGAGTCGTCAGAGAACTTCTGTAGATGGCAGTGTGTTGTGTTGTGTGAGAAGTCCGCAGTATAAAGGGTGAACAGGAAGGGAGCCAAAACCGTTCCCTGGGGGGCCCCTGTGCTACCGATGATCGTGTCGGACACACAGTCCCAGGTTCTCACAAACTGTGGCCGGTTTGTGAGGTAGTCCAGGATCCATGATGACAGGTGCTGGTCCACCCCTGCGCACAGCAGCTTGTCCTTCAGGATCATCAGTTGGATGGTGTTGAAAGCACTGGAGAAGTCAAAGAACATGATCCTCACCACATTCCCGGGCTTCTCCAGGTGGAACAGAGAACGGTGAAGGAGGAAGATGACCACATCCTCCACCCCCAATACCATGCTGGTAGGCGAACTGGAGTGGATCCATCGCTGGTCCCACCAGGGGGCAGAGGTGAGCAAGGAGCAGTCTCTCCAGGGTCTTCATCATGTGGGACGTCAGGGCCACTGGTCTGTAGCTGTTCAGATCTTTGGGGAGGGAAGTCTTTGGTACAGGTACCACACAAGATGTTTTCCACAACTGTGGTACCCTCCCCAGCTTCAGGCTCAGGTTGAAGATGTGCTCCACAATCCCACACAGCTGGTCTGCACAGGACTTGAGGAGCTTTGCGCTGATGCCATCCGGTCCCAACGCCTTCCTCGCCTTGATCTTCCTCAGCTCCGTCCTCACCTGGGTCTTAGTGAGGGTCAGGTTGGGGGGCTGTGTGTTGGGAGTGGGGGGGGTGATGGTGGAGTGGGGAGTGGGCAGCAGGACTTGATGTCTTCAGAGGCAGCAGTGGTTGTTGTGCAGTCGGGAGGGAGGGCGGTTGGTCAAACCTATTAAAAAACAGACTCAGATTGTTCGCCCACTCCCTGCCCCCCGTGGCCTGGGGGGAGGTATTCTGGAGCCCAGAGATGGTTTTAAGGTTTCTCCAGACCCCGCTGATGTCGCTCTGTTGCAGCTTGTCCTCCATCTTCTTCCTGAAGCTGTCCTTGCCTTCTCTGATCTTTCTCCTCAGCTCCCTCTGTACGGACTTCAGCATCTCCCTGTTCCCCGACCTGAAGATCCTCTTCTTCTCTCTCTGAAGTGTTTTTATCTCAGGGTTGATCCAGGGTTTGTTGTTTGAGCAACACCGTATGGTCTTGGTGGG
Source organism: Pholidichthys leucotaenia (assembly GCA_020510985.1). NCBI lineage: Eukaryota > Metazoa > Chordata > Actinopteri > Cichliformes > Pholidichthyidae > Pholidichthys > Pholidichthys leucotaenia. The sequence goes on along the minus strand of CM035837.1, from coordinate 440,747,692 downwards.
AACGGTGTTGTCCACACAGAAGCTGATGTAGTCCGTGATGGTGTGAGTGAGGCCATCGATGTCCTCACCATGTGGATCGCAGAGCTGCTCCCAGGCGGTGGTTTCAAAACAGCCCTTTAGAGTGTCCATTGCCTCCTCAGACCATAACTTCACTGTGCGCATGGCCGGAGGTTGTCTGTGCACTAGGGGTTTGTACACTGGCCGGAGATGAACCAAGTTGTGATCCGATCTCACGAGTGGGGGGAGTTGTGATGAGGT